>JAREYC010000017.1:105000-1567500 GCA_030015325.1 Cryptoblepharus egeriae | reverse complement strand
GTAGTACTAGGTCTAGTACTACTACTATAGTAATGAAATGTAGTAATGCTAGAAGTAGTAATAATAACGCTAGTAGTAGCTAACAATTCTTATTAGGCTGCAATCCTAGCCACACTTTCCTGAGAGCAAGTACCATTGAACACAATGGAACTCACTTCTGAGTAGACCTGCTTTGGATTGCATTCTTAGGCTGCAATTCTAGCCAAACTTTCATGGGAGTAAGTACCATTGAACATAATGGAACTTACTTTTGAGTAGACCTCCTTATGATTGCACTCTTAGGCTACAATCCTAAAGCCACTTTCCTAGGAGTAAGACCTATTGAACACAATAGGCTTTACTTTTGAGTAGACATGTTTAGGATTGTGCTCTTAGTTTGCTTACTCTCCAGTTGTGCACTGGTGCTGCATTTCTAAAGCTACATTTCAATTAGTAGTAGTAGCAGTATTACAACTAATATTAGTGTATATAATATAAGTGCATAATATATGGTGTAATAATGTTGCACCATAATGCTTTATAGTAGATCAGGTGCCTGCAGGTCAAGTTCTCCAACAAGACTGACCTCATTAAGGACCCTAAAGGTGAAGGACCAGCCCTGGTCATATGGTAGTAGCTGGATATACTACCTTCAACACCAAGAATATATGTTGTTTGCAACTAATGAGTTCCTAATGGTTTACTTGCTGGTCATCACCTGCTTCATGATGTCACTTTCTCCTTAATGACATCATTTTGGGCCCGCAGCACCTGGATCTGAAAAAGTTTTGACACCACTGGGCTAAACCAATACTTTAATGTACTCTTCCTACATACATCTTCCCACATACATCCCATGCGCTACCTGTGGGGGCAGTTCAGGACTATAGTCATGGAAGGGGCTATACCACATCAAGTTCAGTTAGTGAACAAATGGAGACCATTCTTGGCCAGAGTACCATTTAGATTGCAATCCTAACCACACTTTCCTGAGAGTAACTACCACTGTACACAATGAGTAGATGTGCTTAGGATTGCAATGTAAGTCTAGGACTGGCCTCCATATGGCTCCCATGTCCATCCCTTTGGCTCCCACGCAAGGGTAGCACATATTGGAACAGTGGCAGAGGGTTGTCCCTCCAGTTTGGGGGCAGGAGATGTCCAAGTCCTATATCCTCTTTCCAAGTCCTCCTTAATCTATGTACTCAACATTTTAATGGTGAAGCTATTAAAAGCAGGTGGTGTAGCCTCCCCTGGGATAGCAGTTCCACGCTGGACTATAGCAGGAAAACATCTTCTCTGTCCAAAACAGCTTGCACATAGAGGGCTATCATATCAGGGAGATGGGCATCAAATCTGGTTTTCTGCTGCTAGATTTCCACATGCAGGGAGTTTGTGATGTGGGATCTTCCAGGCCTTGAACCTGCAACATACAGAAGTGGTACGGCCCCCCAAAAGCTTTCTTTTTGCAGAGCAACAACCCCACATGCGCAACAACCCCACATGCGCAGCAACTCCCCATGCACATCAACTCCCATGCGCATCATCCCCCATGTTCATCAACCCTATGCGCATCATCCCCCATGTGCAACAACCCCCATGCACATCATCCCCCATGTTCATCAACCCCATGCGCATCAACCCCCATGTGCAACAACCCCCATGCAGATCATCCCACATGCGCATCATCCCCCATGTTCATCAACCCCATGATGGACCAGTTGCAGTCTGGTCCAACTTTTCAGACAACTGGGCCAGCTGCTCAGGGCTTGTGTTGGCAAGTGTGTGTGTTCACCTCTCTATAACCACCTGGTTGCCAACCTCTTTCCAGTACGTGCGCATCAACACCCCACATGCGCATCAACCCCCCTTCTGCTCCCTAGATGAAGAAAACATATAGAAGAGACAGTGACGCATGAGAACATGGTCTTTTATGCTTGTCTAGCCCATTGATTCTCTGACCTCAAAACTTTGATGTTGTCTGCCCAAGTTCCAAGAGAACATGACCCTCTTCTTAGACCCTTGCTCGCTCGCTCGCTCGCTCGCTCGCTCGCTCTTTCTTTCTTTCTTTCTTTCTTTCTTTCTTTCTTTCTTTCTTTCTTTCTTTCTTTCTTTCTTTCCAAGTTTGGTATTGTTTCATGCCGCAGAAGGGGAAAGGTTGTGGAAGGTGGAATGTAATCAGTCTGGAGACTTAAGATAAAAAATTACGGTACTCTGGGCCTGTTGGGCCAACTTCTTGATAATTAATGGAGTGCCGTGTAATAGGGTTTTCCAGCCCCCGACACTCCTTGGAAGTTGGAAAAAAAAGAAGTGGGGAAAAAAATTGCCCAGAGTTTTGATTTATGGATTCCATCCTCCTGAAAACATCTCCTGAGGTGGTTTTGGCCAGTGCAATTTATCAAGAATTCTTTTAAAAAACTAGCAGAAATGTACCCATGTTGTGGGAGTAAAATTCCCCCATATGCCATCCCCACTGCACCAACCCCCATTGCACATCAACCCCCCAAGTGCATCCACCCCAATGCGCAACATCCCCCAGGTTCCTGAACCACCCTATGACATCTTCTACCCTATGCACATCATTCTGCCATGCATATCAACACCCCATGTGCCACATCCCCCATGTGCATCAACACCCCATGCATATCAACCCCCATGCACATCAACCCCCATGCACATCATCCCCCATGTTCATCAACCCCATGCGCATCAACCCCCATGTGCAACAACCCCCATGCGCATTAACACCCCCATGCGCATCAACCCCCATGTGCAACAACCCCCATGTACATCATCCCACATGCACATCATCCCCCATGTTCATCAACTCCATGCGCATCAACCCCCATGTGCAACAACCCCCATATGCATCAAACCTCATGCACATCATTCCCCCATGTGCAGCAACCACCCCCTATGCAACAACCCCCATACGCATCATTCCCCCATGTCCATTATCCCCGTGCACAACATCCCCCCATGAGCATCAACCCCCATGCGCATCAACCGCCCGTGTTCATCAACCTCCCACGTGCATCAATCTCCCATGCACATCAACCCCCCATGTGCATCAACCCCTAATGCGCAGCATCCTCCCCAGTGCAACCCCTCCCTCCGAACAATATCCCCCCAGTGCACCAGGCACTGAGCACCAAATTGGCTGGATGTTGGTCAGTCTTCCATGTTAAGTATAGGACAAAAACACAATGCACCCCTTTTCAGTCTAGTCCAGCTTCCTGCATCTTACAGTGGCCCATCCTGTGGTAGGGAGTTCCACAGACCATACACATAGGAAGAACCCCACTAGATCAGGCCAGAGGGCCATCTAGTCCAGCTTCCTGCATCTCTCTGTGGCCCACCAGATGCCTCAGCCTTGTTCCTGGAAGGCTCAGCCAAGTTTCTGGAAGGATGAGATGAACCGTTGTTGTTCAGTAATGACAACCATAGACTCACCCTTCGATGAGAAAGTCCCCTGGATTTCAAATTTTAGCATAGATCCTACTTCCAGAAACTTCTAGGAGCTGCTAGGACAGTGGTTCTTAATCTTCCTAATGCCATGACCCCTTTATTAGTTCCTCATGTTGTGGGGACCCCAACTATAAAATTATTTTTGTTGCTACTTTATAACTGTAATTTTGCTACTGTTATGAATCATAATGTAAATATCGGATATGCAGGATGTATTTTCATTGTTACAAATGAAATGTGTGTTCTATGCACACATTGAACACAATGGGCTTTATTTCAGAGTAGGCATGCATAGGATTGGGCCCTGAGGCTGCAATCCTATCCACATTTACATGGGCGTAAAGGCCCCCTGACTATAATGGGATTTATTTCAGAGTAGGCATGCATAGGAGTGGGCCCTGAGGCTGTCAGTCAGCCCCAGTGCATGCGCAGCTACAGCCGGAGGTCTGGCAAGCCTGACCTGGCTCCCTGCACCAGGGGTCTTTAGGCAACCACCAGGAAAGCTCTAGGCGACCCCCAAAGGGGTCCCGACCCCCACTTTGAGAAACACTGTGCTCGGAGCTCCTTCCAGCACAGCTAAAGCTCTTTGGTCCAATTAACACTTATCAGCGCAGGTGGCTCCGGTATGTGGGACCAACCTTGAAGCACAGAGCAGAACCGATAAAACATGGCTGCTTTTCACCAGCTCTGACCCTGGTGCCAGTTTACTTACATCTCACAGCTAAATGTTACGACATTCCCATAGGCTTCAAAGCATCTTAGAGCGTTGATAAGTGACGGGGCCTCACCCAGATTCCTCTGCACCCATTTTTCACCTTTCATTAATCCAGTTTAAGATGGCTTCTCTATCAGGGTACCCACAGCAGGGTACATCGGTTCTTGGTGGGTGTTGATGTCACAGAAGGAACTCCCTCCCCAAATTTCATGCTTAGTCCTGGCTTTAGTCTCCTTCCCCATCCAGAGCAGGTGATGCAGGCAGGAGTTCAACAGGGACAGCATAAAGGGAAATGCCTGCCTGGGCAGTCCCGGCTTTGCTCTCCTTCCCCATCCTGAGCATGTGATGCAGGCAGGAGTTCAACAGGGACAATGTAGAGGGAAGAGAGAGTAACGCCTTCCTGGGCAGTCATAGATTAACCCTACAATCCAAAGTAACCTGATGAGCACATAAGAGACACTACGTGCACCCGTAGTTACTGCACCACCTAGTGAAAACCCATGGGAAATTCAATATTGCAATCCAGAGTAAATTGTTCTTACACCAGAGCAAGGACTTCCTGTAATTACTCTGGATTACGCCCTAAATGTGTTTCAAAGTCTGGAGTCTGCCATTAATATATAGCACTGCTGGCCCGTATGGTTGTGCAGGTTCCGCTCTTCACAAGGGTGCCACATCCAAGGGCCAGCCTGCTTTGCTTTTCAGATGGTGGGTCACTGTGGGAAGCCCGAAGGTGGATCATGCGGTTCTTGGGCCTGATCCGGCTGAACTCTTTGAATGCTCCAGTATATGTATGACAAAGGGTGGATTTTCTGCTCTCCCACCCCCTTCGCGAGCTACTTTTTCCAGATCATTCTCTCATGGCCCAAGGCGGAAGGCACCGCCAAGGCGAGAGAGGATAGTGATAATTAAAAATAATTATGACAATAATGCATGAAGACAGAACCTACAGAAGATCCGAGTCGGAGATGATGGGATGGCTAATTAAAAGTGCTGAGTCGCAGTCAAAACAATCTGACCGAGGATAAATATTGATGGGGATAAACAAAAATAATCTTTGCCCCCCTTCCCTTATACAGTTAAAAAAACCCACTGGGACATCACATCAATTTGAATATATAGAAATAAATATAAATAGAAATATCAGCTAGATAATTCAAGGGCTGTCTTGTTGAGGAAGGGTGGATCTGTTCCATTTCGGTGCACAGGACCCCAAGAATAGGGTTGCCATATGACCGGAAAAACACGGACAATCCCGATGTTTGGGGATTGTGTTCATATACTGGCAAATGGGACAGAGGGTCCTGTCCCGATTTTGTGGAAGAAAATTATGGCAACCCTACCTAAGAGTTACAGTTGACGCTCCAAACCTTCTTCAATTTGTTCCGACACTGTGGCTCCTAATAGGGGAAGGAGAAGGACAAAATGTAGGATGCCCATGAAAAATGTAGGACATTACAAGGCTAAAAAAGAGGACATGTATTTAAAAAATCTTTTCCTTGTGAACAGGCAGCAGGTAGCCTTGTAATTCAGTGCAATCCTATTCATGTCTACTCAGAAGTAAGGTCTATTGAGTGCAATGGGGCTTACCCCCTGGAAAGTGCTTTTAGGGTTGCAGCCTACAGTTAAGTGCACAATCCTAACCATGTCTACTCAAAAGTAAGCCCCACTGTGTTCAATGGGTCTTACTCCCAGGAAAGTGTCTTTAGGATTGCAGCCTAAATTATATATTAAAATTACATATTATAAATTACATTGGGTCCCTCGAGAGAAAGTCAGGATATAAATACAGTTAATGTGATAAATTATGTGTAATAGTTTTAAATTTAATAATAAGTAGCACAGTATTTAAAGTAACATTATATGTGAGTTTTTAAGCTTTTATTTAATTTATTATACAAAATAAAATCTAAATGCGCTCATGTATATTGTTTCATTGGGTTAATTTAAATACATCAGGGTGATCATATGTCCTCTTTTTCCAGGACATGTCCTCTTTTTCCAGGACATGTCCTTTTTCCAGGACATGTCCTACTCTGGGAGTAGGTTACTCTTGCTTCACCTCTCCGTGTCCTCTGTTTCTTGGCGCCATCCCTTGATTTATCCCAGCCCCAGAACAGATCTCAGGTAGCCTTCCATAGATCAGTAGCCTCTAATCATCACCAGTTTGTGAAGATGGAGGTTGTGAAGTCCCCAAGTGGTGCCCAAAGTGGGGGGAACCAAGTCTGGACGTGGACATGTCCAACAATTCTCCATGGGCGAACATCTGTGAGCATTTGATATTTGATGCACATAGTATTTGATGCTCATGGTATTTTATGTGGTCCCAGTTTGTGAAGATGGTGGTTGTGAAGTCCCCAAGGTGGTGTCCATGGTGGGGGTCAAGTCTGGACTTGGACGTGTCCAACAATTCTCCATGGACAAACACAAGTGCGCATTTGATATTTGATGTGCATAGTATTTGATGCTCATGGTGTTTTATGTGGTCCCAGTTTGTGAAGATGGTGGTTGTGAAGTCCCCAAGGTGGTGCCCATGGTGGGGGGGGGGAAGTCTGGACGTGGACGTGTCCAACAATTCTCAATGGACGAACACAAGTGCGCATTTGATATTTGATGCGCATAGTATTTGATGCTCATGGTATTTGATGTGGTCCCGGGATAGTATTAGCAGAACATATTGCTGCTACTGGTACAAAATTTAATTTTACTGCATATAAGAATGATTTATACAACAGAGTTGCAAATAATAAGAGGCAAGTGTCAATTTTGCCTCTACTCACTTGTAGGTGCCATCAGAGGATAGCAGAGCGTTATTGCTATTCACTTTCCCCTCTTTAAACTCTGTGCTGTAACTCCAGGGATTATGTTGCCCCCTCCTCAATCCAAGGGAAAGCAGCATCTGTCTGCAGAGGAAGGCGCATGACACATGCATGCACGCTTGGCACCAGGATGTGCTCCAGACCAGTGGCAGGAGGTGGGGGTGGAGAACAGCTGCTGCTGGACCCCAGATTTCACAGGCTCCATATAATGGGAGCTTTGCAAACAGGTGAACGGAACATCGTGACTCATCCATAGGCGACAAAGCACTGGAGGGGATAAAAATAGACTAACTGCAAACACCTTCCTGGAGGTTTTGTGTTGCCATGAAGTCCTGATCCTCATTGTTTGCAGTGGTGTGCGATTGACCTTCTATAAACATGGATGACAGTACTTACTCGAATCTAACGCGTCATCAAATCTAATGCGCACCTCCAAAAGGCTTGAGATTTTAAAAAATGTTTGCCGTGATGTGGAGCTGCCAAACAGTCGCAAAATTTAATTTTACTACATATAATAATATGATAATACAGTGGTACCTCGTTTAACAAGCGTTTCACAAAACAAGCAAAAATTTCCCAAGGAATTTGCTTCACGTAACAAGTTCCGCTTCACTTAACAAGCAAGCGCACTATGGGCACGAGTGCTATGCAGCCCTGACGCTCCATATGGAGACTCTTAAAAAGGGCTGCTGGCCAGCGCTGCTGCCTCTAACTGCCCCCTACTTGGGGGCAGTTGCCCGGAGGTGCCAGACGCAGCTGCCCCTAACTGCCCCCAAATGCCACACCAACCACCTTGAACCTCCAGCTGCAGCCCAGGTAAGCCTCCCAGGAAAGTGTCTTTGATTGTAGCCTCCTCACTATGTCTATTCAGAAGTAAGCCCCACTGTGTTAAATGGGGCTTACTCCCAGGAAAGTGTCTTAAGGATTGCAGACCAAGTAGACTTCATAGGATCCTGCACATTGAATGCATGTTTTGAATTCAATTCCAGTGTTTTGTCATCATTTTTATATCCAGTTAATATTCTTATATGAATATTTTGGGGGTTGTGGAACCAATCGTCTGAACTTCCATTGTTTCCTATGGAAAAATCTGCTTCACTTAAAGAACGTTTCACTTAAAGAGCAGGCCTCTGGAACAAATTAAGCTCTTTATGTGAGGCACCACTGTACTAAAATGGCAATGAGTTTATGTTATGATTTTTAGCTAATTGCATTACTTTATACAACGGGTTTATGTTACATGTTTATTACAATATAGTAAATGGAATACTGACCTATAATTATAATCAAAATATTTACGTACTCAAATCTAATGCACACCTTGAGTTTGGAGACTATCCCTACAATCCAGAGTAACTACGGGAGCACGTAAGAGACATTACGTGTACCCGTAGTTACTGAACCATCTAATGAAAACCTATGGGAAATTCATACTGCAATCCACAGCAAATTGTTCTTACACCGGAGCAAGGACTCCCCGTAGTTACTCTGGATTGTGCCCTATGGCTGCAATCCTATGCCTGTCTACTCAGAAGTAAGTACCATTAACTTTAATGGGGCTTACTCCCAGGAAAGTGTGTTTAGGATTGCAGCCTAACTCTACAATCTAGAGTAACTACGGGAAGATGTAAGAGTTTTCCATAGGTGGGCAAACTAAGGGCAAAATCCAGAGTAACTACAGGGAGTCCTTGCTCCGGTATAAGAACAACTTACTCTGGATTTCAATATGGATTTCCCATAGGTTTTCACTAGGTGGTGCAGTAACTACAGGTGTATGTAAAGTCTCTTACATGCTCCTGTAGTTACTCTGGATTTGGGGGTAGGTCGGTGTAAAAGGTCCCGTAGTTACTCTGGATTGCATCCTAAATTGGGCTGATAAAGATAAGCCACCAACTCTACCATTCAGATCTCTGAACACCTCCTGGTCCTTCATACTAAACCAATCTTTCCTGGTTACACAGGATTCGATCACACTGGTTAAGTCAGGATTACACCTGCTTTCCAAACGGTTTATTACCCCGATTTCCCATGCCGGACATATTAGAATTAGTACATTTATTCTAATAATTTATAGTTTGTTATGAACAAATTGTGCGTTTATCATTATTGCTGCTGTTGTTGTTGTCCAATCAAATTTAATGTTGTTTTACACAGATTCAGAGATCCCTGACCCCAGAGAGCTTACAATTAAGACATTTACAATCAGGAGATATACTGGACCGGGTGGAAGGTGGTTGGGGCAGGACAGAAGGTGGTGATGGGGTGGGTAGATTGGGCATAAGGGGGGTGAGATTGGCTCATCTAATACATGCCGTATCCTATCCCCCTTCCCTGTGTGATCCACAGACATGAATTAAATCAGACTAGTGCCATTGATATCACTTGAGTTGACCCATAGTGGCTGCGGGGGTTTACTTAGGGGAAAGGGATATGTCACCTTGTCATGAGCAGCCAAAATTACCCCATAGAATTAATGGTGCCACTATATAGGATTTCATATTTTTAAGTAAAGGATTTTTACTTTTTTGCTAGTAAGAAGCTGTTAGTAAATTACCGGTAAATTAAAGAACAAGGGGAGGGAGTTCCTTCATGACCCCACTGAGATGGTCCACCCTGTGATGCTCAGGATGGGGTGAGAAGGCATAGGGGATGGTGCCCAGCCACTACCAGATGCTGGTCCTGTGGCCATGAACCAAGCGGCAGGTCCACCCAAATCTCATGTCATGAGCAGCTGGCGCTTCAAGGCATGAAGCTCTTCCATCCGGATACTGCTTCCGCCACACACGATAATGACGACGGAGTCCAGGTGACTGCTCAGGCGTCCCTCCTCCTGCAGCCGCTGAAGGTGGCCAGAGTACAGCAAGGCCAAGGAGGCTCCACAGGCCGGTTCCACCAGCACACGCTCATCGTCTGGGGAGGGGAAAGACAAGAATGGAGAACATCACAGCAGCCGTAGTTGTTATGTAGTGCATAATTAATCAGTGGAACTCCCTTCTGTAGGATGTCATGACGGTACCTGGCCAAGGTGCTTCTCAAAGCAAGGTGGACAGATTGATGGAATCTGTTTTCATATGTTTTTCCCTCCTCCAAAGTGTTTTATCTTTTTGGTTTTATTCTGTGTTATAAATATTGTTTTATTGATGATGATGATGATGATGATTATAAAAACTTTATTACAGTCGGAAGACCAGCCACAAATAAAACACCAAAAATATATAAATTATTTATGATTGTAAGCTACCTTGGGCGTCTGTTTTTTAAGAGAGGAAAAGCAGGATAGAAGCTTTTCAAATAAATAAATAAACAAACAAACAAATAATGGAAGGAAGGAAGGAAGGAAGGAAGGAAGGACGGAAGGAAGGAAGGAAGGAAGGAAGGAAGGACGGAAGGACGGAAGGAAGGAAGGACGGAAGGACGGAAGGAAGGAAGAAATTTTGTGATTATGACATATGGTCACCCCGGAAGACCCATTCTTTTTCAACCTATAAGTTGTATAGGTTGGATCAGGTAAGTTGGATCGCATGGAAAGCTATGTGGATTCTCATGACACCAGAGAGATTCTCCGATCTCTTCGCCCACTTTCTCTGAAACTCACCCAGGAATTGCTCCACGGCTTTCACAGCCTCAACGTCTTCTACCACGTGGGAGATGATGGGGCACTCGTTGGCACAGTCCAATGCCCGTTGTGCAACAGTCTTTGCCCCAAGACATTTGGCCACACTGCAGAGTACACAGGAGAGAATAAAACTTTTGGCAGCCATGAGCAAGGAGGGACAGTGCTTCAGCTACTCCAGTGGCCAGCCCTCTGTGTGGCCAACTGGGGTGGTTGCCTCAGGTGGGTGAATTGGCACCTTTGCCCACCTGAGCATCAGAGATGGACCAGCTGTGGTTATGGGTGTGGATCATCTGGTAGTGGCACCACCCCAGGAGAACATCCAACTCCAACCTAAACAAAGCAGGCCTCCGTTAGTCTTGAAAGACTACCTGGTTATATCGGGCAGAGTGACCAGTTTCCCGGCTTTGATGGCTGCGTTGTAGCTATCGGCACCTCTTGTCTCCATTGCAATGATGGGCACGTCCAGCCAACCCACCTCCTGTAGACCAGACACCACCCCACACAGAAGTCCTCCTCCACCCACTGAGAGAATGATGGCTCCCGGCTTGGCCTCCAGGGAGTCCTTCATCTCATGGACGATGCTGTTATGACCTTTCCTGGGAGACACAAAGAAAGCCGTGAGATGGTTGTGTTCTTCAACTTGTCCAGACCTGGAGCCACCATCCCCACTCTCCTACACACTTCCTCTTGTGCTACACCCAGGTGGAAATGGGTGAATCTCTCTACTTTACCACCTTAGGCAACTGACTCAGCTGTCCCCACTCATGGACCAGCCCTGCCTTCTGGTATTTAACAGGATGGATCTCCAAGTTTCTCACCACACAAGGGGGTGGTCGAAAGGATGGATGTTAACCCAGCCGTCCTTCTCAGCTAGCGCCATGGCTCTAGCATTGGAATCGTCCCATACCTGGCAAGAAAAAGGAGCAAGAAAATCTCTCCTGGACTGAAAATCACAGCCAGACAATGAACTTGATATGTTGTTAACCTTGGCGCGACTGGAAATGCCAGTTGATGCACTGCCCATGCCCACTGCATGTGAAGAGGTCCATCATGGGGTGATGTGCTGGTTTCAGGGTTGCCAAAGGTGTGATCAATAAGTATTGGGACTCGTATGTCCCCCCCAAACTGGGACTATTTGGGGGGATTGAGTTCACATATTGTCAAGTGTTCACATACTGTCCCAATTTTGTGGAAGAGAATTATGGCAACCCTAGCTGGCTTCCCATACTGGGTGATACAAACTCTAGTGACACCACTACTTAAACCGATTTCTTAGCTCAGCATTTCCTACCCTTTCCCCATTTACCTTCCCAAAGAGTTCCACCTCTGCTCCGTTGTCCTGCAGCCTCTTCACCGTCAATGGGGTGGTGCAATCTGGCACAATGATGGTGGCCGGAACACCAAGCTTTTTGGCAGAGTAAGCAGCCGCAAGGCCAGCGTTGCCACCTGTATTGGAGAGGTGGCAAAAATATATATTTCACCAGCAGATCCAACTTGAAGCCAGTTGGACCAATTGCTCCCAATTGGTTGGCCTGATTCAGCAGAGGCTCTTATGTTCCTTGGCCAGGAGTTGGCTCCAGATCTATGCAGTCTTCCCACAAAAGCACCCAGTTCAACCAGTATAACACTTGTCCGGCCCACAGCCATGAAGTCTTGGTCAATGGCTGAATGTTCAGCTGTTATATACGTTGGATCATTATATAAGTTGGATGGAAGGCTGTTTAGGTGTATAGGTTGGATCAGATGGATCAGCTGTAATTAGTTGTATAAGTTGGAGCAGGTTGTATCAGATTGAAGGCTGTAGGTTGCATAGGATGGATCAGATGAAGAGTTGTATAGGTTGAATCAGATTGTATGGAAGGCTATAAGTTGTTTAGGTTGGATCAGATGGAAGGTTGTAAGTTGTATAGGTTAGATCAGATGTAAGGCTATAAGTTATATAGGTTGGATCAGATGGAAGAGTTGTACAGGTTGGATTAGGTTGTATGGAAGCAGTGGTGGAATTCAAATAAGTTAACAACAGTTTCTATGTCCCATTAGTAACAGGTTCTCAGAACCGGGCGCTGATTAGCAAAGCGTTCTATAGAACCTGTGAGAACCCTCTTAAGCCCACCACTGTAAGTTGTATAGGTTGGATCAGGTTGGATCAGATGGAAGGTTATAAGTTGCATAAGTGGATCAGATGGAAGAGCTGTATAGGATGAATCAGATTTAAGGCTATAGATTGTATAGGGTTAAATCAGGTTGGATCAGCTGAAAGGTTACAAGTTGCATAAGTTGGATCAGATGGAAGAGTTTATAGGGTGAATAAGAAAGATCAAACAACAAAACCATTACCTGATGAGCAAACCAAGTGTCTGCAGCCCCTTTTGACAACCTGAAATGAACAATAAAGGCAAGTTCTGGTTTGGGGGTTGCCCATCCTGATGTTCTGCAGACCAAACTACTGGTCAACCCAGGGCTGGCCTGAGTCCTGCATCTACTAAAGATCAGGCACAGACACCAAAGAGACCATTCTGGAAGGCCAAGGGATGCCGTCTACCTGTTGGCAAAAATAGCTGATGCCTCGGATTTTGAAGGAGCCCGTGGGCTGGGCGTTCTCCATCTTCATCCAGACCTTGGTGCCAGCAACCTTTGACAAAGCTATGCTCTCCAGCACAGGGGTCACCACATGGAACGGTCGTCCATCCTCTCTTGGCGGGGCCTCCATTGACAGCATGTAGGTAATCTAAAGCAAAGATATGCTAAGGATTTAATTTATTTAAATTAAATACATTTATTAAATAAATTTAATTTAATCCCTTTTTAAATTATTTTTATTCTGAGTGTCTTTCCTTATGACTGCCGAAAAAGCTGGGTATAAATACCAAGTAAATCCATCAATATCAAGCATAATAAAGGTCCTGTGTGGTCGGATATAACATCTATTCGTCTTCCTATGACACTATGGCTGCAATCCTAAAGACACTTTCCAGGGAGTAAGGCCCATTGAACATAATGGGGTTTACTTTTGAGTAGACATGGTTAGGATTGTGCTCTTAGTTTGATGGCGGTGGGGGGGGGAGAATTAATTTACATTTCAAATTTGAATAAATTTTACATAAATAAATACATTAGAGATGGAACTTATATGAACGAATGAACTTTACGGAGCTTATTTATAATACACTTGAGATCTATGAACTGTGGAATTCTGGTGGTACTTCCAATAGTTGGACCACACAAAATGGTACAATGGGTCAAATTGTCAGGAACGCTGGCCTAGATCCTTTCCAACAATGGACCAGTAACACTGGACCAGTGGCCACTAGATCCTTTCCAACACTAGATCCTTTCCGACACTTTCAACCAGTATAATACTTGCCCGGCCCACAGCCATGAAATCTTGGTCTTTGGCTGGATGTTCAGCTGTTATATAAGTTGGATCTTTATATAAGTTGGATGGAAGGCTGTATAGTTGTATAGGTTGATCCCTTTGATCTCCGGCAAAAAGACACATTATTTATTTCCCTTGATTTGGCTACTATAAGAACAACAATTTTTCTTTTTCCGTTGGATACAGAGACCCCCTATTCTTATATAATACAAACCCAACCAGCTAGCAGGACCCCTTTTTGCAAAGACCCCATCCATCCATAAGCTCCATCCCCCGAGCGAGGGTACCTCTCTGGGTTTCCGTCTCAGACCTCCGGGTTCAACAAATTCTCCCCCCAAATCCAGAGGAGTTTCTCTCTCCAGGAATCTCCGTCGCTCTCATCTGCAGAGCAAAGTTGAGCCCTGGAGGGAAGGCTCTGGAAAGCTGCCAAGCATTACGCCAACGAGGAGGATGGGTGAGCAGTTGGTAGCTGGCACATCTTCAAGTGCTCTGCCGGCACATTGCACTTTGCACCTCGGAGGAAGACGGCTGGTGACGTAGGGAGCTGTGCAGTGCTGGGTTGAAATAAATTAACAACAGGTTGTATGTACTAATAACATAACTTAACAACAGGTTCTATGTCCCATGAGTAACCGGTTCTCAGAACCAGGCGCTCATTAGCAATGGGTTCTATAGGACCTGTGAGAACCCCCGGAAGCCCACCACTGGCATCTGTGGTGGACCGTTCAACCTTGGAGCTCAGTGTCACTTCTGCTAGATCTGGCTCCATAAGTGGTGCCTGGTGAGCATGGGTGTACCTCAGTGATGGGCTTCAAAAAATTTAAGAACCAGTTCTCTGCCCATCTGGCAGCCACTTTTAAATGGCTATTTTTAAACTTTATATGTCCTATCTCTTGTTAAGAACCGGTTCTATAGAGTAGGTACAAACCTGCCTGTGCCCACCACTGGTATACCTAGTGCCACTGGTACCCAGGACTAGCTGAATAAACAAACAAACAAACAAACAAACAAACAAATGAAGTTGCAATCCTAGACTCCAGTTAGGCCAGCAGAAGTCCCGTCAGAAGTCCTATGCTGGCCTGGGGGTGTCACAAAAGTGCCATAAGGGGGGAATGCACTTAGATGTGCTGACCTCCCCACACCACCACAGGAAAAGGTAGATGAATGAGTTATGCCAGCCTACATCGGTTAGGATTCATTTATTCAGGGGAACGAACAAACGAACGAACGAATGAATGGTTTCATCCATCACTATATGAAACAATTTTTACAGACCTGGACTACCCTATCTGTCTCTATTCCTGTTAGCTACAATTAAACACATGCACTACCCTAATTTCTGAAGATCTGGTGGAGTTGCTCAGTGGCTCCCCATCACACCTCCCAAATCACACCATGTTCCAAAATCACCTCCAGAACGCCATTGACGTGCCTCAACCATAAATGTATCGCTGGACTCCTGATAAGGCGCAGTACAGCTAGATTCACACGCTTAGTGAGACAATCCACAAGGCCAGCCCTACAATCCAGAGTAACTACGGGTGCACGGAAGAGACTTTACGTGCACCCGTATTTACTGCACCACCTACTGAAAACCTACGGGAAATTCATATTGCAATCCAGAGCAAATTGTTTTTACACCGGAGCAAGGACTCTCCGTAGTTACTCAGGATTGCACCCTAAGTCTCATTCCTTGGCATCCTCAGCTAACAACAGTGGCATCAGTAGGGAGGTGTGGGATGTACTGGGTAATACACACAACAGCAACACAAGCCAAAAATTTTACGATCTTGGTATTTTTGAACAATATCTTCATGTAATATATCAATTGATGTGTAATTACGTGTGGAATGCAACAAAACAAACCACACTGAAATATCTCAGTTCTATCAAAATGGACATATATGGGGGGATTCAGGGATTTTGCTAAAAGGCACCCTAAGGTTTCTTTACTTAGGGCAAAATCCAGAGTAACTACAGGGAGTCCTTGCTCCAGTGTAAGAACAACTTACTCTGGATTCCAATATGAATTTCCCATAGGTTTTCACTAGATCATACAATAACTACTGGTGCACATAAAGTCTCTGATGTGCTCCTGAAGTTACTCTGGATTTGGGGGCTAGTGCGTAATTTGTCTGTGGAACTCCTTGCCGTGAGATATATGGGTTAGAAACTACTGTATATCTCCATTAGATAGATAGATAGATAGATAGATAGATAGATAGATAGATAGATAGATAGATAGATAGATAGATAGATTTGAGTAAATGCAATATTTTGATTATAAGTATAGGGTGGACATAAGATATGATCTTGTATTTACTCAAATATAATGCTCACCATTTTCAGCTGAATCCAGCCTCCAAAACCAGGGTGCGTATTAGGTTTGATGGTTAATTAGATTGGAGTAAATGCACTATTTTGATTGTAAGTATAAGGTGTGCTTTAGATTTGATGGCGCGTTAGACTGGAGTAAATACGGTGGGTGGGTGTGAGCATGGAGAACCTTTGCAGTCTAATCTCCTGGAGCAGAATCTTGGAGTCAGCAACTTTGCCCGAGATGTTGAGCTTCCACATCTCATCTGATCCTTATCAAAGGTTAATGACATCCACTTAATATTAAATCCCCACACCACAGTCCACCATAACTGCAAAATCTCAGACAATAATATTATCCGACAATAATCTCAGATACTGTTATTATATTTTTAGATCGGGGCTTTCTTTTTCTAGTTGGTGGGTGGAGATCCATAGTATCTAGGAGGAGACCCTCCTCTCCTCCTCAACCTCTCCCAACCGCAGCCCCCTCCTGCTTGTCCCCCCCATTCGTCACCCTTCCTAAGCTTCCATATCAAGTGGTCAGAGATTATGATGTCGAATTTTCTGGCATTTTTTTTTTTTGCAAGAGGCACAATTGTGTGTTGGGGGCACAGTTGGGTGGTACAGGAGACGGACTGCTGCCCCATACAATTGCTATCCCTGCACCTGTCTAGCTATGCCACTGCTGTAATCGATTTACCCTACAATCCAGAGTAACTACGGGAGCACATAAGATACACTATGTGCACCCGTAGTTAAAGCATCACCTTGTGAAAACCTATGGGAAATTCTTATTGCAATCCAGAGTAAATTGTTCTTATACCTGAGCAAGGACTCCCCGTGGTTATCCTATATGTGCCCAATAACTCTCAAGTGGCATCTTTTAACTTGATGGACAAACCAGTGGCTGTGATTTATTTAAAATGGGGTTCCAAAATAATCACCATTATTTCATTGGGGCAGTTGGCACCAAATGCAGGCACAACCAACCCTTGTCTTGACCCCACATTGGCCAGTCCCAGATTTTGTTCCAGAACTGACCGGATCAAGCCATGCTTGGTTGAGACCCTGCGTGATGGAAGAAGCAATGCTTTGATTCCATGATATGGAGAAAAGTGGAATCGAAACGGATTCAACAAATGAAAATCTGTGGTTGGGAAGGATCTGAATCCAAGAGGGAAGACAGGCCTTTGCTTTGCCTGTGGTGCTTCTGCTGGGGCCGGAGTGCTCTCTTGCCCTTGCCGCTGTTCCTGCTTCATCATCATTCCAGACCCAGCTTGCCAGCCTGGTTTGAGCCGGTTCTGAACCCGCTGGAGTGAAGGGCTCTTTGTCTGAGACGGTCACCCCCAACCAGCCTCCCCGCAGCCAGCCAGCCTGTCCGTCACTCTCTTTCTCTCCCCTTTTGGTCATGGAGTGACTGAAATAAAGTTCTTTCCCTTTTGCAAAGACATCCCTCCCCCCAGCCTGGAGCTGACCCCTTCATTTTTGGAGATGATTTCAGCCTCTTTCCCTTTTGCTGGAATCTCTAACTGCATCCCGGGGGGAGGTGATGGGGGCAGAAAGGGGGGGACTGCCCTCCACCATCCCCCAATTGGCCCTCAAGACCACCACCCTATAAAACAGGGCCAAGAGACCAGCCCCCTTCAACTGTACCAAAGGAGGCTGTCAAGATCAAGGGTACCAGGAAGCCTCCCAAGACCCCAGGACCCTTCCCAGGAGGAATCAAGACCCACCACGGTCCCTGCCTGCCCCACCAGAGCCTCTCACTTGGTAATCTAGGCTCTGATGTCCCTTGCAGAGGTAAGTGTTGACAGCCTTTCTGCTCATCTCACAAAACTGCAATGCAGGAAATGGTTAAATGTTTAAACTGGACCATCAGGGAGGAAATGATTAAACTGGACCAGCAGAATGTACGGCCCAGCAAGGGTCAGCACAAGGGTTTGGACCGCAATTCCTGACTACCTGCCAAGTCTGGGACTCTCGTTAAGTTTTAAATCATAGAATCATAGAATCCTAAAGGTGGAAGGGACCCAGTAGGTCACCTGGTCCAACCCCCTGCCTGGAGCAGGAAATCCTCCTAGAGCATCCCAACAGGTGCTTGTCGAGCCACTGCTAAGATAAGAGCTCGCTCATTCATTCATTCATTTTTTACTTTATTTATATTTTATTTTTATTGATTGATTATGTTTTATTTTATTTTATTATATTTATTTTATTTATACTCCACCTTTCTACCTAAAAAGGATACACAAGGCACATTTGTGTATCACACGTTACATACATTTGTGTATCACACGTTATGTACACATTACATGTACCGCTTAATGATACACGTTAAGCACTACATGTTGCTTTGCAACTGACCAGAAAGCAGGGCTTTGCCCCAAAGAGCTTACAATCAGGCCATCGAACAGGGGAAAAAAGTTTTTTTTTTTTGTTCAGGCTGAAATTCATTGCCTTTTTTAAAGCCCTCCAGTTTAGAGAGTCACCTTAAAGTAAAAAGAACACCAAATCCGGTTCAGAAACTGGTTCTGACGCTCTCTGCACCAGTTTGGAACCAGTTCAACTGCACCCCCTTGCAGAGTCTGATCCACCTCTCAACAATGCCCTACATAAAATTCACATATAAGTGAATGTCTTCAATAAAAGTGTTTCCAGTATGATATTCTTAAGACTTCATCAAAGGTCAAGGCAAGGAGTTCAGAGAAGGGGGAGACCCTTCTACTTGTGAAAAAGATGGGGGGACCCTCACTTTTTCAGGTCTTTGTAATATTTTCCTTGCTGGGAATGAAGATGATGGATTTTTCACATGTTTTAAAAATACCAGTTCAGGGTGGTGTACATGCTTCCTCTCCTCTTTTTGCCCTCACAACAACCCTATGAGGTAGGTCAGGCTGAGTGGGAGAGAGACTGGCCCAAGGCCACCCAGAAAGCTGTGTGTGTGAGTGGAGCTATGTGAGTGGAGATTTGAACCTGGATCTTTCAAGTCAAAGGCCGCAATCCGAAAGACCCTTTCATGGGAGTAAAACCCATGGAACACAATGGGGCTTACTTTTGAGTAGACATGGTTAGGATTGCACCCATACGCTGCAATCCTAACCACACTTTCCTGGAAGTGCTAGTAAGTACTATTGAACACAACAGGACTTGTGTTTGAGTAGACATGCTTAGGATTGCACTGTACGTTGAACTCCAAATCCTTTACACCACCTTTGCTCTTTGGTTTTACCCCAATCCATTTGTATTCAGCAACTTCTCCTTTTACAAGAACCCTGCCAGGTAGTTTGGACTGAGTTACAGCAACCACAACTCTGTCCCTGCACATTTCCTTTCACATGGGCTGCATCCTAAAGACACTTTCCTGGGAGTAAGACCCACTGAACACAATGGGACTTACCTTTGAGTAGACACGGTTAGGATTGTACTCATACTTTCACTTTGTGCCCCTCTTCCTTTTGAGAATCTAGGGAGAAGGAAGATAAGTTACAGTAGTCAGGAGTCAGGTGGGTGAGGCGGGTTGGCATCAATGAGTTAGGTGGCGGTGGCTGGCACAGGGAGTCATGGGGAGCAGATCACCCATCTCTGACCTGAGGCAGCAATCTCAGTCGGCCCCACAAGTGTGCTGGCCTTGGCCAGTTTTGCATCAGCTTGATTTTCAGAGGCAACCATAGATTTTGTTTTTTTTTGGGGGGGGGGGGGGTGGTGGTTTGGATCACCTTTATGGTTCATCAGTCCCTCTTGCTGTCATGGCCAGGCCTCCAGATGCCAGATATCACAACACTAGTGGATTTGGGGGAACAAAAGTCTCTGTGAAAGAGCTGTCAACAAATGTTGATCTCCACATTGCAGCCTGGCTTTCCTCCAAATGGCAAGTATTTGGGTACCCTATGGGTACCCCATAGGGAACAGTCAGTGCTTCTTCCTAAAGTAATTCCCATGCTCTCCATTCTGGATGAGGCCTTCCATGTGCCTGTCTGCTCACCCACGCATCCCACCACCAGCCTGCCCGTCGTCCATTCGGTCCCAGTCACATGAGCAGATGGGGGAGCTTGGATGAGCCGGGAGAAGCGGCTCACGTCAATGGTTTTCACGAGTCCCCTGAAACCGATAGACCCTTCTTGGCCCAGCTGCCTCGTTCTCCAATTCCGCCCTGCGTTGCCAAAAAAATGAGGCCTAACGACTTTTGGCAAGGGGACGGAGGTCTGATTATGTGCTGGGTTGCAGTGTGCAATGGGGCATGAAGAAGAAAGAAAGAAAGAAAGAAAGAAAGAAAGAAAGAAAGAAAGAAAGAAAGAAAGAAAGAAAGAAAGATTTCTGCTTGCTCCAATTTTCCAGTATTGTTTCACTTAATGAGTGATGACATGGTCATTATATATATTTGACAAATATATATATTTGTCAAAAATTTAGACTGAAAATGCAATACTGCCTTTTTCTACTGTTTTCTATTTTCTGGATCTAATCACACTTTTACTCTCAGTCCTCCACCATGACTTCCCCAAAGACCCTCCACGTGAAAACCCCTCTACGGGAAAGCATCCCTCTCTCCAAGCTGGCTGGTACCAAAGTCTACCTGAAGCTGGACAATGCCCAACCCACAGGCTCTTTCAAGATCCGGGGCATCGGGCACTTCTGTAAAATGGTACGGAATTTGGAAATATATAAATAATGTTAGACAGACAGACAGACAGACAGACAGACAGACAGATAGATAGATAGATAGATAGATAGATAGATAGATAGATAGATAGATAGATAGATAGATAGATAGATAGTCCTTTTTGTTGTGAGTAGGCAGTATATAGCCTTCTTGTAATTCATACAATGAATTACAGTATATGTAATAGTTGGGAATTCTACAGCATTTTAGTATTGTAATTAACCACATGAAAGCAATATAGAGGAGTGTTTTTAGTTTTTATTATATTGTGTCCTACATTTGGGGTGTCCTGTCCTCCTTTTTGGTGATGAGAACTGGTCATCCTGGGCTGGTCCACCTCCTTGATGCTAAGTCCGGCCATTTTTTTTTTGCCTCCGCAGTGGGCAGAGCGGGGCTGCACACACTTTGTCTGCTCCTCAGGTAAGACAGCATCACCTGCACACCTCTGGGCTTCACAGGGGGCAGAGGAGAGGCTCTGCCAGGGTGACCGCATGCATGCGCATGTGTCGAGAGGCAATGCAGCATCATTCCACACCTTCTTGTACCTCTCGTGCATAGGTGCAGCCTTACTGATAGAGGGCAGATGGGCATATCATGCGATGCCCTATGGATTTCCTTGCAGGGGGAAACGCCGGCCTTGCAGCTGCTTATTCTGCCAGAATGCTGGGCATCCCAGCCACCATTGTTGTGCCCACATCTACGCCATCCTTCACCATCCAGCGCCTGAAAGATGAGGGAGGCACTGTGTATGTTGTGGGAAAGGTATGTATAGAGTGCAGCCGAGGGGGGGATCGAGGAAGATTTCAGGGTCTGCCCTCATGTTTTTCTCCAGGATAAGCCTAGCAGAAGGAGGCTGGGAAGCTGGGAGGGGGTAGCTGTGGAAGTCAAGCTCAGGCCTGAAGCATCCTTGCTCCAGCCACTATAATTTCCTTCTCTTCAGATGCTGGATGAGAGCATGGAGCATGCAAAGGAATTGGTCAAGAACAACCCTGGATGGATCTACGTGCCCCCATTCGATGACCCTTTGATCTGGTACGTGACCCAATGGGGGAAACGGAAAACAGAAGACAAATCTTTTCCTAGAGGCGTCTTCGATCCCAAGGCAGAAACAGTCTAATATAGTGATGTTGAACCAGTGTGTCACGGCACACTGGTGTGCCATGAATGAGTGTGTCAAGGCCATGCTGTGCCTTCTGTGGTCTGCAGGCATGCCACAGAAGTTGGGGGATAGGATCTTTTATCAATAGGGCCAATGGTGGGCCAATGGCCTTGTCAAAGGTCCAAAAACTGATAGTGTGCAAAGAACATTTTAGCACATTGTCAGTGTGCCATGAGATTAAAAAAATGAAAATCACTGGTGGATCTCCTGCTACAGGCAGCGGGTTGGACTAGATGATCCACTGGGTCCCTTCCAACTCTATAATTCTATGATCTATGGTTTAATAATAGTTCCCAAACTTTATAGCACCGAGACCCACTTTTTCAAACATCACTTTATTGGGACCCACTCAGCTTTATAAACATTTTTTTAATACATCAGCTGCTCAAGTCTCTGATTTTACCCTTCACCTTCTCACGAGTAAATGAGCACGATTGGTTTTTACATTAGTAGCATATCTACGGGGAACACAGCACTAGGTTTTTCAGGGCACCTCAATGCACAGTGCACGCTGCCTCTCCTCTTTCCATCAGACCCATGCTTGGCCAGACTGGCAGCTCTCAAGGGCACCCCTCTCGCTCCTCCCTATGCTCACCTTCCCAGTTTCGGCAGTGATTATTGGGAGCCCTTCTCCCTACAGGGAAGGACATACATCCCTGGTCAGAGAATTGAAGGAAGAGATGGATTCCAAGCCTGGGGTCCTGGCTCTCTCGGTCGGAGGAGGAGGGCTGCTTTGTGGGGTGATCCGGGGTCTTCGTGAGGTGGGCTGGGATGACATCCCAATCATTGCACTGGAGACCAAGGGTGCCGACAGTCTGAATGCTGCCCTGGCCTCGGGCAAGCTGGTGACACTTCCAGAAATTACAAGGTGAGAAAGTGGCATCATATATAAAATTATTAATTTAAAATAATTATTTAATACTTTTTAAATGATCCTGCTTTATCAAAAGTCATGTACCATATTGACTCAAATCTAACCTTTTTGGATGTGGCGCTTAAAAGCAAAATTTGGCCAGCGAAGATGTTTTTCCAACATCTTTCTTTCCTCTTGTCCAGCGTGGCGAAAACTCTCGGGGCGAAGACGGTGGGCGCCGAAGCCCTGAAGCTGGCCCAGGAGCAGACACTCTTTTCCGAGGTCATCACCGACCAGGAGGCGGTGATGGCCATCGAGAAATTTCTGGGTATGTTGCATGTATCTGAGCCCACCAATGGCGCAAACTTCATGTGCTTCATAGCCACAGTTCTCAGTGAGGTTTCTGTGGCTTATCAAAGGACGAGGATGGCATCTCACACTGTTTTTGGGGATGAGGAAACTGAGCTTTGCCTCTTTGTTGGGGAAATCTGGTCTGGCACCAGTTCCCCCCTCCCACTTACCCATTTTTTAAGGGTTCCTGTGACAGTCGACTCTGGAACATCCATTAAAACTGGACACTTGGGCGGAATTAGAAAAAAATTAATATTATTCTTTAATAATTTAATTAAATTTAATATTGATTTAATATTAATAGTAAATTGAAATTTAATATTATTCTTTACTATTTTGAAATTATTTTAATATTTCTTTGCCCAGGGTGTAATTAATCTGTGGAACTCCTTGCTACAGGATGCTGTGATAGCATTTGGCATGGATCGCTTTGATAGGACAAATGTATGGATGAAAAATCCTTATAGATTACAAGCCCTGCTAAATTATATGCTCCCAGAGGCATCTCATGGACCACTATGGGATGCAGGAAGCTGAACGTGATGGATGTTTGGTCTGATCCAGTGGGACTCTTCTTATAGGTCGTCCTTGATCTTCAGACCTACTCCACTCTGGGCCAGAAGAAACCGTATCAGATCTGGTCTTTCAGCCCCATTTAAAGAGCAGTCCTCACACTTTACCTTCTTTCTCCTACAGATGATGAGAAGATCCTGGTTGAGCCAGCTTGTGGGGCTGCTTTGGCCTCTGTCTACAGCGGGGTGGCCTGCCGCCTGCAAGGGGAGGGCAAGCTCACCCCGCGACTGGACTCCTTAGTGGTGATCGTCTGCGGCGGCAGCAACATCAACCTGGCACAGTTACAACATTTGAAGGAACAGCTGGGTCTCCAGGACATTGTGGCCACCTAGGCCATTGGGGTGGGGGCTTCAGGGAGCCCCACTCCAGGCTGTTGAAGACTGTGGTTCAAGGAGCTTAGAGGTCGAATTTTATTTGGGGTGTTGCAGTCCACGACTACTTCTTCTTCTCTGTTCCCTTCTTCCTTTTCAAATCCGAGGAGTACCCAGGAGAAAGTAGAGGAAGTTGATATGTCCTGCCAGCGGAAATCTTAAGATAGGCCAGTCTGCCCCTATCCCAAACCCTAAACAGTCTGTCCAAACCCTACAAGAACACAGACCTTATAGACTGATCTCCCAAGACATGGGCACCTCTTGATCCTCTTAACCCTACCAGTAAGTTTCCCACTTAAATATCTCTTCGTCATTCACCTATGTAATGGTGCCACCTATGCCAGTGGTTTGATCCAGTATTTACGATGGTATCTTGTACTGAATTGCTTTGGTTGTCTGTATGCCAAGTTGGGAACCTGATTTGGAAAGTGGGGTTTGAAAAAACACAACACATTCACACCGTGGGTGCAATCACCAATTCCCCATTCCCACATTGGTGGGAGGAGGCTGGCGCATGTCTGTATACTGGCCTAGTCCTCCCCCTCCAGCAGTGGCACACTTGTGACACTCCCAGGCAGAAGCATACCTAAGCAAAATGGTACCCATTGCAAGGACTGAAATTAAGCCCCTATCAAAACACCTGAAACCCACTTTTTAATACAGTTACAAGTCAATAATATCAAACTGGGCATATGCGCCCATGGCACAAGACACCGCGTGCCATATAAAAGGTACGCCTCTGCCCCAAGGCCAGCATGAGATGTGTGCCAGGGATTTGTGCCAACCTAATCAGGGATTAGAATTATGCTGACACACACAAAAACAGGAGACATAAATTAGCAAATGTTTCCTTTATAAAATTTGTAATTTGTAATTTATAAGGTAATAAAATTAAGATTTATCTAATAACATTCCTAAAAGGGAGCAGCAGAACATTTTACCACACATTGTACACAGAAAATAAAAATCATATACAGTGGTGCCTCACCTAAAGAGCTTAATTCATTCCGCAGGGATGCTATTTAACTGAAATGCTCTTTAAGTGAAGCGGATTTTCCCATAGGAAATAATGGAAACTCAGACGATTGATTCCACAACCCCCAAAATATTCATAGAAAAATATTAACTGGATGTAAAAATGATGACAAAACACTGGAATGGAATTCAAAACAGGCATTCAAATGTGCACGACCCTATGAAGTCTACTTAGGCTGCAATCCTAAAGACACTTTCCTGGGAATAAGCCCCATTTAACACTTACTTCTGAGTAGACATGGTTAGGAGGCTGCAATCAAAGACACTTTCCTGGGAGGCTTACCTGGGCTGCTGCTGGAGGTTCAAGGTGGTTGATGGGGGTACTTGGGGGCAGTTAGGGGCGGCTGCTTCTGGCACCCCGAAGCAACTGCCTCCCAAGTTAGAGGCAAGGACGGAGCATCAGGGCTGCATAGCACGCGTGCCCCTAGCACGCTTTCTTGTTAAGTGAAACAGAACTTGTTATGTGAAGCAAGATTTCTTGGAAATTTATACTTGTTATGTGAAACGCTTGTTATGAGAGGTACCACTGTATCAGGAAAATTCCTTCCCCTAACCCCCAGTCTACATATGGCCCTAATGCAATGGTTCCCAAGCATTTCAGCACCAAAACCCACTTTTTACAATGACACTTTATCAGAACCCATCTAGGTTGACCAGACATTAAAAAGGAGATCTGGAAAGAAATAATATTTTATTGATTGATTTTTAAGTAATAATAGCCAGCAACAAAAGACAATGCAACCATCTCTGTATATTACACATGCTTGTAAACTTCAGGAGCTCAGCTCCTTGCAGGAAAGTTAGCAGCCACCTTGCAAACTGCAGGAGCTGAACTCTTTGCAGGGTAATTAGCAGCTAAATATTTGATTTTTTTCCCAATAAGGCCTTGAGGCAATTATTTATCTGATTTTTTCCAGCACCCTTTTTTGACCCATCCAAAATCAGGTTGCACCACATCAGTGGGTCCTGACCCAGAGTTTGGAAACCACTGCTAGTGCATCACTTGCAGGCAGCAGCTACGTTTCAAAAATTCAACTCAAGCACTGTATGGGATTCATTGCAGTTCAGAATTTCATACCTAAAAGCCTCTCTCTGATCTAGAAGTACTTCCCTATTGACTTCAGATAACATTGCTTAATGCTACTGGAAAGGCACTCTGTGCATGCTCAAAACAACCCTGTTCACGGTTAAGTCCCAAGGCTCAGCAGCAAAAAGGGCCACTGTTCCCAATTCAAGGCAGCAGTCACAAAAGAACAAGTAGGACGTTCAACTTTCCCTTTTACTCCTAGGGTGTCTCCCTAAGCAGGGCACATGTGGGGGACAAGAAGGGATCGACAGGGAATATTGGGATATTCCTGCCCTATATAGAAAAACTGGTTTAACAGTTCCAGCTTTCAACCCTGGGTGTTTTATAATTTGTGCGTATGTTAGGGGATCCCTGGACAGATTCGGACATCCCATAGAGAAGCCCTGATGCTATCCCAGCATTTTTAAGTCCGCAGCACACATGCATCCAAATCTTTGGCCTGTTACAATCAAGAAAGGATTCCCATTAATTAGGATTCCTTAGGAAGATCCCAATGGCTTAGAGCTGTTACTTCCAGACATTCGGGGAGGGGGTCCCTCCAAGTTTGTAAAGATCCTCCAGGCAAGAAACCGGTTCAAGTTCTTGAATCTTCCAGAAATACTCCTGAAATTCTTCAGACTCAGAAAAGCAGCAAAAGTAGGGGTCAGAGGACGGACTCATCTGCACCCTTGGGTGTATCAAACTTATAATAATGCAATTTATACGGTTCATACAATCTAGGTATACTTTTTCTCATTCCCCATTACTTGATTTTCCCCTTCTATTTATTTGGCGTTAGTGTTGCCGGATATTCGGAGGTGCAAGGAGCAACGTAGGTTTAACACCCTGTTAACACCCCAGGTCTTATTCAGCCTTCTGCCTATCTGGCTTCTGAGATTTCAATATATGTTTGTCCACCCACTTTCCAAATATATTTCATCAGTCAGTAAGGACTAGAAACTTGATTTTTAAAAATGAGGAAAAAAATCATTTGAGATTCTCAAATGGCTAATCTTGCTTGTTCTGTATGTTGTTGTTTTTAAAACATACACTTAACCCCAACAATACTTAGCCACCATTTTAAAAATCTCATCCTTCCAAGAAAAAATATTATGCGCTCAGGATTCCTTCAATGAAAGCACACATCACGTGCCATGCTACACTGCCATAGCTGGGATCAAATTCACGGCGTCCCCCATAACGGGAATCTTCAACCCCAGTGGACCTGGATAGGGGAGAATTTCCAAAGATCGGGTTGACCCATGTGTAGCATATCCTTATAGGGGGAGGCGCTCCACTGGAAAGGAGGAAGGTCGTCCCATGTGGGACCACTGGTGGCAATGAAACTGTAGTTCTGGGCCAGCGTAAAGGATGTGACCTGAGAAAAGAAAAAATAATAGTTTCACCAAAAACAGATACACATGGGAGGAACCCATAGTGGGTTCCCAGTATCTACAAGACTATCAACACAACCCTACTTGTCCCTCAAATTGCAACATACCTTCATGTCGGTGCCGCCATGTGGCCTCTGGCGCAGGGCACCAAAAGGGTATGTGCCATTGGCAGGGTTGAGGTCCGATCGGGCAGAAATGGCATTTTCTCCATTCTGCGGCGGGTTGCAGCGTTGGCACTGGGACAGCGGGTCCTTTGGGAAGTTGTTGTACCTGTGCGGAGGCAAGAAAGTGGCAATGAGTGCCTGGGGAGTTGGCAGGCAGCAAGCAGGGGTTTGGATTGGGAGTTATGCCTCATACTTGGCTCCTATGCCCTTCCCAACCAAGAGTTGACCATTAGTGCCCATGCTCACACGCCCCTCTTGAAAATGCTAACACAAAAGCAGATGTTCTCCAACATCTCCCAACTTCCAGAAGGTGAAACATCTGACCTCATGAGTCGGATCATAGAATCCATGTCCCGGACAAGAGTATGGTTGCGCCGAAAGATCTCAGCCCGAGGGTTCTTGTCGTAGGTGAACCAGTTGCCATACTTCTGCACCAGCTGAGGAAGACCACTGGCGTTGTAGATTTCTTTGAAGTACCTGCATGCAGAAAATGGGCAGTCAGATATACTTGGGGGGTTGTTCAATCCTGCGTACCTCCTTATCCACAGATCCACAGAATTCAGCATCCACAGATGCCAAGCCTGAAGCTGCAGGACCTCAGAGGACCTCCTGGATGCATTTAGGAGGCTTCTGAATGCCACGAGGCTGAGCACAACCTCCAAAAAGCCTAGTGTGACCCACAAGTGAGACCCTACAATTCACTATTCGTGGATTTCCGTGGATTTCACTATCCGTGGAATTTGCCTGGAACAGATCCCCTGTGGATATCAAGGACCCAAGACACATACAGGCCCACCATACTGTACCATAAGCCAGACTCTTGAGTCTCAGTATTGCCAATACTCTGGAGCAGCAGCACCTTTCCAAGGTTTTAGGTAGGGATCCGACTCAACCCTACCTGGAGATCCTTCCAGGGATGGAATGGGGCAGATTCTGCATGCAATGGTCTCCTCCCATGTAACATCTCTTTCCTTTTAGACAGAGCCAGAGAGACCCAAGGGAACAGCAGAAGGGAATTCTTACGGTAGATTGTAGCTTGCCCAATAACCCTCTTGGTACAGCAGTTCCGTCTTGTCTTCCGCAACCATCATACCCCTCGAGGATGAAAACAGAGGAAAGATTGAAAAACAGGAATGGTTAGGGATAAAACAGATTACGGCATGCAGAAATTTTAATACTCTGGAAAAATACAGGCATCCCTTTCTGGCCTAAGACATGGAGATGTCACAAGATCCCTGAGTAAAGAACATGTTTGGCATACCCTACAATCCAGAGTAACAAAGAGACATTATGTGCACCCATTGTTATGGCACCACCTAGCAAAGGCCGTTGACTTACGGGATCTGTTCCAAGATGAAGAGCACTCCTCTCTCAATGCTGGGCTTGCCTGGGACAAACGACTTATAGTCGATGATCATCCATTGGTTGTTGTACCTGTGGGGAAAAATAACCACTGGAGAAGATCTAGGAGAACATCAAGGCTCCTGCATGAACCTGCAGATCTAATGGATAACACAGTGTGGACAACAACACTAACCAGTGAAGGGCCACCCTATTTAGGAACAGATGTTTAAGGTTCTAAAGGTGCAATCCTAACCTAAGCCGGCACAACTCATCAGTCTTCTCATTCCCGTGGTGATGTAGGGAGGCAAGCGCATGTCTGTCCACTGGGTGAACATGTCCCAGAACATGGGTGAACGTGTTTTGTGCCAGCACAGGACTTAAGTTCAGGTTTAGGCCAGCCTGACGATAGGTTAGGATTGGAGCCCCCCGAGTGCCATTCCTAAAACCCAGATCCTGCAATCCTAAACACACTTTCTTGGGAGTAAGATCCATTGAACACAATGGGGCTCACTTCTGAGTAGGCATGGTTAGGGATCTGGAAGAGCCAGGTTCAAATCCGCACTGAGCCATGAAACTTTCAGAGTGACCTTGGGCCAGACGCTCTTAGCCTTAACTACCTCACAAGGTTGTTGTGAGGATACCCAAAGAGGGAAGAATCATGGATACCACACCCTGGACTCCTTGGAGGAAGGAAAGTATGGAAATGTGTAGTCGGAGGTTGTAGCACGGGAGCATCAGGGGTTGAGCACAGCGCCAAGGACCGGTATTAGGCCCCAACCAGCTAGGGGGTGCTTCCTCTTTTTACTGCTGCCACCATGCAAGCTTATTATGGGATGGAGGACGGCACCAGTGGCTGCCCTCCTTTAATTTTTATTTAATAGGTGTGCCACCCCTGAATCACAAAATGCCATAGCCAGAGGGGACTCTAAAGATCATCTAGTCCAATCCCCTGCTTAACACAAGTGACTATAGCCAATTGTTGCCTTGGGGGCAAGAAACTGGAAAAAAATTTATTTTTAATTATAGTATTAATATTTAATAGTTTTAATATTTTTAATAATTATAGTATTAATATTAGTATTTCTTGGAGACTCAAGCCGGACTCCAAAATCAAACGGAACTTGCCCCTTTGCGCATCAAACTAGCCTCGGTCTTTAAATATTTTCTTTAATAGGAATCCATAAGTCCTCTCCTTACAGAGTCACACAGGCCACTCACGTGCCGCTGTTGAACATCTCGAAGAGGAGTGCCCACTCCCCTGCATTGTGCGCCAGCCGATTGGCCACGATGTTGCGCAGCCACTCCAAGACGCTCCCCTGCGGTTGGATGTACTTCCATAGGGTGCTGTCGCTGTTTCCAATGGTGGTTTCCAGAGTCACCTGTGAGGAGAGCAAGCAACATCAGAGCCACCATATGCAGAGTTACCAAAAAAGAGGACATAGCCCCTGAAAATGTAGGACACCCAAGAAAAATATAGGACACGACAAAATTAAAGCTAAAAACCACTCATATACTGTGTTCACTCAAATCTAAAGCTCATCCTTTTCAGCTGAGTTTAGTCTTCAAAATCAAGGTGCGCATTAGATTCGATGGTTAATTAGATTTGAGTAAATGTGGCATTTTGATTATAAGTATAGGGTGTTTGACGGCGTATTAGTTTAGGGTAAATACGGTATATTGTTTTGGTGTAATTGATTTAAACACTGCATGATTTATTATTTATTAAAATTTAAAAATATTATGTATAATTATTACACACAATTTATTAATTACAAGAAGGTTACATGTTGCCTGCTCACAGGGAAAAGAAGGGCAATGAAGATTTTTTTCTAGGACATAAAGCTAAAAAGAGGACATGTCCTGGACCAAGTAGATAAATGGTCAACCTGGCCATATCCTAGTCTATAAGGACATGGTTATGGGTCTAGTCTTTAAGGACATGGTAATGGGTCTAGTCTAGAAGGACATGGTTAGATGTCCTATAAGGAAATATCGCCGACCCCGATAGAGGCTCATTGGATAATTTATTGGTTGAAAACTTGGATCCTTCAGCACTCAATTTCGAGCATCAAAAATCTCATGTTCCCCCAAACAACTCAGCATCCCTGTTGTCCATATGTTGTCCATATGTCCTCCTCTGTTTCTACTTTCAGATTCCTCCTTGAGACCTCGGAAAAATGTGGGAAGTTCCTCCAGAGGGGATCACAGCAGGGTTTGGAGCAAAGGATTTCTGCACCGTTAAGGCCAGCAAAGAAGGGGGACAAGAAGAGGTAACCACTCACCAAACCGCTACTCAAAATGTAGAAATCATCTCCAGAGAAAATGGAGCCCGGATAAGAGGAGAAGGCCTGGGTATGGCCAGGGATCGTGGTAGCACCTGTGGAGAATGCATGAGGAACCCTTTATCCAGCAAGCCACCACCACCGACTTCATACATGACAAGAAACACCATCACCACCTCCCACCTCCCCACGTTCCACCCCATCCCCATTTCCTGCAACTCACTTCTTTCCAACATCCGGAACGGCAAGGTATACTTTTTGAGAATGCGCAGCATGGCTCCATAATTGTTCCACGTGTCGTGGGAAACCAGGAGGTCCCCGTTGCCTGGCAAGAGTTTGATCAAGGCTGAGCACGATCCCGAACCCAAGACGTGACGCTTTTGGGATTTGTTGAAAGCCGCTTCCAGGTCTTCTAGATCACCCCCTATCTGGAAGAGACTGGTGGAAAGAGACAGAGAGAGCGCATCACTGGCACATGTTATGTGCACGACCAGGAATTTCCCTCTCTCTTTCCCGTTCCTCGACCAGGAATTTCCCTCTCTCTTTCCCGTTCCTCTCTCGTGAATGACAGAACGAGACTCACAGGAAGCCAAACGGGGAGATGGAAAATGGGCCTGTGGGAAAGGCCACCTCTCCGCTGTAACCATCCTCAAGACCTTTCAACTGCAGTAGAATGAGGCGAACCTGGAAATTCAGGCAGGAAGACAAATGTTACACAGAATTTTTAACAACAACAACAACAACAACAACAATTATTATTATTATTATTATTATTATTATTATTATTATTGTTGTTGTTTTATTATTTTATTATTTTGTTAATTATGTTTTTATTGTTTTATTTTATTATTGTTATTAATATTATTATTATTATTATTAATAATAATAATAATAATAATAATAATAAAAAATAAAGATAATCATCATAATAATAATAATTACTTGCAGATTATGGCACAAACCCACCACAAAATTCTCCTCCTGCGGAAACAGGCAGGAAAGGCTTTATTCCCTGATCAACCCAAAAGACTGAGACCAAACAATTGATGCACTGAAATATACATTAGAAAACTGATTTTATGGGACTGTTACTTATTATTTATAATAAATATATTTACTTAAATCTATTGCAACATCAAATCTAATGAGCACACCAGTTTTAAAAGGCTTGAGTTGTTTTTTTTAATGTTTACTGGTGATTGTAATGCACAGCTGCAAAGTAGGTGCACAATTTAATTTTACAGCATACAAGAATGAGTTACATGGTAGTAATAATAATAATAATAATAATAATAACAACAACAACAACAACAACAACAGTGTGACAGTAGGCTTAAATTATTAATTTTACCTAAACTGCACTACTTTATAAAACAATGGGTTTATGTTACATTTTTTATTACAATATAGTCAACTGTTAAACTAAATACTGACCTACACCAGTAATATTCAAAATACTGTATTTACTTAATACTGTAATGTGCCATTGAATCTAAAGCACACCCCAATTTTATAGACAAAGAGCACAATCCTAACCATGTCTACTCAAAAGTAAGCTCCTTTATGTTCAGTGGGTCTTAATCCCAGGAAAGTGTCTTTAGGATTGCAGCCTAAGGCTGCAATCCCATACACACTTTCCCGACAGTATGGCTGCAATCCTAAACACACATTCCTGGGAGTAAGCCTCATTGAATATAATGGGACTTACTTCTGAGTAGACAGGCTTCGGATTGTACCCTATGGGCAAAATCCAGAGCAGTTATGGGTCCACAGAGTTACATCACCCTCTAGTATTATCTTATGGAAAGTCATCTTAACTGCTCCGGAGCAAGGGGCTTAGAGCATAATCCTAACCATGTCTACTCAAAAGTAAGCCCCATTGTGTTCAATGGGTCTTACTCCCAGGAAAGTGTCTTCAGGATTGCAGCCTCAATTTCACTTTAGGATATTGGTCTAAGACTGCAATCCTTTACATGTACACTTTCCTGACGGTAAGTCCCATAGAATACAATGGGACTTACTTCTGAGTAGACATGCTTAAGACTGTACCCTAAATTCAGCTAAAAACCATGCGTGTTATACTCAAGTAAATTATATTTGAGTAAATACTGTAATAAAATAAAGCCGGACATGATGTCTTGAGAATTATGCCATACTATGATGTCTGACAATCTAGAATTGATCCTGGGGACCCACCTAAAGCTCTCCACCACCCCCCACACCTGTGACACAGATCTCAGCTTCTGCACGCTGAGAGTACAATCCTAACCATGTCTACTCAAAAGTAAGCCCCACTGTGCTCAAACGGTTTAACTTCCAGGAAAGTGTCTTTAGGATTGCAACCTGAGACTCTCATAAAGGACCTTCACACCTGGTACCAGTAGGGATCATCTTCTCCGTGCGCCTTAATCTGCTGCTGCATCCACACCAGGTTGGTTTCGAGGTAGTTCTTGAGCTTCTGGCAATAGTCAGCCTGATACTGGAAGGGGCCGCAGTAGCCCATCATGGTGTTCATCCATTGCATGTAGATGAGCTGGAAGGCACAAAAGGGGACCAAGAAGTTCAGGATGTACCCCCAAAACACAGCTGCCCCTGCAGGATCCTACTAGGAAAAATCAACACAACCGGCTCATTTGCGAGGGCGACTGAGACAGGTGCTTCAGGCAGCAGTTTGTCTCATACACCATATAAATCTGAGTAATACCATAACACCATATTACTCTGCTCCTAGATTCAGAAAGGAAAAGAAAATGTGGATAAGGCTACAATCCAGAGTAACTACTGGACATTTTACACCAACGTAGTTACGGTGCCACCTATGGGAAATGCATAGAGCAATCCAGAGTAAGGGCAAAATCCAGAGTAACTACGAGGAGTCCTTGCTCCAGTGTAAGAACAACTTACTCTGGATTGCAATATGAATTTCCCATCGGTTTTTATAAAGTGGTGCAGTAACTACGGGCGCACGTAAAGTCTCTTACATGCTCCCCTAGTTACTCTGGACTTGGAGGTAAGTGCCTCTTTTGTCTTCCCGTAGTTACTCTGGATTGTAGAGTAAGACTTGAGTGTTTCTGACACTCTAGCCCGCCACTCGCCTCTCCTTTACACTTTCTCGCGTGCTCCATTCCCTTACTGAGGAGAGGCAGAGTTTGGGGGGCACGTACCTGATTCGTTACAGCGGCTTCCGCCAGCCCAGCTGCGTAAGCCTGGATACTGTCGTTGTATTTGGCGTTGGTGACCAGCTCCAGAACGGCCCACCTGGTAGAAAGAGAGATAATGAGGACAATAACATCAATAACAGTATAACAATCCTTAGGGTTGTTGCAAGGAAAAAAATTCATGGCACACTCCTAACCCCTGAATAGCAGACACAAGTCTGTGCGGGCCTGGAGGTCTTGCAAAAGTGCCATAAGACACTTGCGTGCCACTCCTGGAGGGGTTCGGCCAGGGTGCAGATATGCACCGCAGTGGAAACAGGGAGACGGATGAGTTGTACTGGCCTAAACTGGTTAGGATTGCACCTTAAGAAATGAAATGTTGTAGGTATGCTGAGATCATGCAAAAACGCCGCAACTCAGCGCTGACTCGGCCGCAACCTTTGGGACACCCACACTGAATCATATGCGCAGGAGTAATAGATAAGGTATCAGATCAACACGGGGGGGGGGGTAGTGGGTTCTCCCCCAGTGACCTCTTTAAGCTGTTCCCAGTTGGAGGTGCGCTAGGATTCCCAGGATTGGACTAGATGGCCTTGGAGGTCCCTTCCGATTCTAAGATTTTAGCGGTGAACAGAATTGGAGTGGTTGCAGGTGGGGCAGGAAGGAAGTTGATGGAGGACTCCCTACTTTTGTGCAGCGTTTGGTAGGGTGGCCAACCCGTCCCCCCGTCCCCAAGTAGGGTGACCTAATGTTACAACCGAAAAAGAGGACACCCAAGAAAAATGGAGGACGTGATAATATAAAAGTTAAAAACAATTACAAGAAGGCTACTTTATGCCTGCTCACGAGGAAAAGGAGGACACGGTCACCCTCTCCAAGGCTGAATTTATATTTAAATACTATCTTTATTTAAATATATCCGAGCAAGAGCTTAAGTGCTAGGAAAGAAGTGGAGTAACCGGATCGAGGCCTGGAGATGAACCAGTTTTTCCATTCTGGGGTTTAATAATAGGACTTGGGGAGACTTAAAAAATTAATTCCAGGAAATGGTGTTAATTATCTCTGCCCCAGGATGTGTTCTTGGAAAGGCAGTATATGGGATGCACACGTCTGGCCAACACCCTGAATAGACATGCATAGGAATGGGTGCTGCTAAGGTTTGGGCTGGGCTCTTGGGCTGCAATCCTAAATGCACATTCCTCAGAGTAAGTTCCACCAACTTTCATGGGACACTTACTCCTAAGTAGACATGCACAGGGTTTGGCTCTTACAATGTAATCCTGAACGCACTTTCCTGGGAGTAAGTTCCACTGACTTTAATGGGACTTACTCCTAAGTAGACATGCATAGGAATGGGTGCTGCAAATGTTTGGGCTGGGCTCTTGAGCTGCAATCCTAAATGCACATTCCTGGGAATAAGTTCCACTGACTTTCATGGGATACTTACTCCTAAGTAGACATGCATAGGAATGGGTGCTGCATAGGTTTGGGCTGGGCTCTTAGGCTGCAATCCTGAACACATTTTCTGGGAGTAAGCTCCACTGACTATAATGGGACTTACTCCTAAGTAGACATGCAGAGGTTTGGCATGGATATTGGTGATCTTGGTGCATGGATTATTAAGAGCGTGCCTAACTGCGGATCGGGGCCATGGAGGGCAACCCCATTTATGCGGGCATCTGTGCAACGGCTTTACGGGCTTCCTCGTGAGTAAATCCCACCTTGGGTGTGAAGGACCGTCTGTCAGCCTTTGCACCAAGGCTGGATCGGGGCCCCATCCCCTTACCCGGTCTCCTGGATACCCTCTGTGAGGTTGGCCCTGGCGATGGCTTGGGGGTCCCATCCTTGGACGATGCTGAGTCTCCCGGAGTCTGGCTTCAGCACCACCGAGGAGCTGCGGGTGGGTCCCGACCCAGGGCTGGGGAAGGGAGGCGGGGAAGCGGCTGCAGCACCCAGCAGGGAGAGCAGCACCCAGGACAACCCCCGCAGCACAGCCATGGCCAGGGTGGCTCTGCCAGCCTTGGATCTCACGTGAGCCGCTGATGCTGCGGAGGAGGAGCCGACAAGGGCAGCCCTTCCCCGGCAGGGACTCGCTCCGTCCCCCGGAGGGAGCCCCAGACCGAGGGATGCGCCCAGACAGAACCCTCCCAAGGACTGCACAAGGCAGCACCACCTGGGACCCTTTCCCTTCACTCCAATGGGATTACTTCTGAGTAGACACCATAAGATTGGGTTCTCAGTCCTATTGGAGTCAATGGGCTTATTCTTAGGCTTACAGCCCAGTCCTATCCACACTTTCCTGGGAGTAAGCCCCTTGACTCCAATGGGATTACTTCTGAGTAGATACAATAAGATTTGAGTTCTCAGTCCCATTGGAGTCGACGGGGCTTATTCCTAGGCTTGTTCCTTACAGCACAAGCCTATCCACACTTTCCTGGGAGTAAGCCTCATTGATTCTAATGGGACTTACTTCTGAGTAGACACCCATGGGATTGACTCTAACTCCCATCAGAGTCAGTGGCTTATTCCTAGGCTTGTTCCTTACAGCACAAGCCTATCCACCCTTTCCTGGGAGTAAGCCTCATTGATTCTAATGGGACTTACTTCTGAGTAAACACCCATGGGCTTGACTCATCAGAGTCAATGTGGCTTATTCCTAGGCTTGTTCCTTACAGCACAATCCTATCCACCCTTTCCTGGGAGTAAGCCTGGTTGACTCAATGGGACTTGCTTCTGAGTAAGTCATATGTTTGCACTCTCAGTCCCATTGGAATCAATGGGGCTTATTCCCAGGCTTACTCCTTACAGCCCAATCCTTTCTCCTTATAATCCAGAAAAGTAGCCTGAGAGACCTATCCTTGCATGTCTACTTCCCTTCCAGTCATTGGGTGGCATTAGTGAGTAGGAGTAGTAGTAATAGTAGTAGTAATAGTAATAGTAGTAGTCTCACCACATGAGTAGTCTCATATTGGCCTATTGACCTTAAATCCCTGGCAGAAAAATTCCTGGAAAAGGTATCCTGTCACATGGTGGATCCGCACTCCTTGGATGGATGGATGGATGGATAATACTAGGCATGGATGTATGTGCTCCGCAGGCCTGCCTGTATCCGGGGATGGATTAGGAATCACCAGGTGACTTGCCATATAGGGTTGCCATATGTCCCAAACAGCAGGGACAATCCTGATTTTTTGGGATTGTGTTCACATTATTGCAAATGGGACCGAGGATCCTGTCCTGATTTTCTGGAAGAGAATTCTGGCAACCCTTGTGCCAGAGAAGACCCTGTGGGATCTTGCCACAGACCATTTTCCTGGCCTCCGCAGTGGTCAAGAGGCCTGGCCTGTTTTCAACCAAACTCATTGAATTTTCCTGGCCAAAGCAGGCCAGGGTGTGAACCCGACGGGCAGGGTGGCCGAGTTCAGTGGCGCCGGTCATTGAGCATGTGATCCCATAGGGGCAATTTGACAAGAGGTTGTGTTGACCACTTAATCCCTTAAATCTCTTTTCCTATCAGGGTGGACTGCAGGGGGGTGGGTGACATGCCAGTAAAATGTGTGTGTGTGTGAGAGAGAGTGAGAGAGAGAGTATATATTAAATTAAATTTATACACACACACACACACACACATACATGGTGGTACCTCTCTTAACAAGCACCTCACATAACAAGCGTTTCACTTAACAAGTATAAATTTCCAAAAAATCTTGCTTCACATAACAAGCTATGCTTCACTTAACAAGCAAGTGAACTACGGGCACGCGTGCTATGCAGCCCTGACAATCTGCATGGAGGCTCTTTAAAAGTTAAAAGAGCTGCCAGCCAGCACTGCTGCCTCTAACTGACCCCAAATGCCCCCGCCAGCCACCTTGAACCTCCAGCAGCAGCCCAGGTAAGCCTCCCAGGAAAGTGTCTTTGATTGCAGCCTCCTAACCGTGTCTACCCAGACGTAAGCCCCATTGTGTTAAATGGGGCTTACTCCCAGGAACATGTCTTTAGGACTGCAGCCTAAGTAGACATCGTAGGATCCTGCACATTGAATGCATGTTTTGAATTCAATTCCAGTGTTTTGTCATCATTTTTACATCCACTTAATATTTTTATATGAATATTTTGGGGGTTGTGGAACCAATCGTCTGAGTTTCCATTATTTCCTACAGAAAAATCCACTTCACTTAAAGAGCGTTTCACTTAAAGAGCAGGCCTTTGGAATGAATTAAGCTCTTTATGTGAGGCACCACTGTACTGTACTAAAATTGAGTATCAGGCGAGTTAGAGCAGACAACAGAATTTCTTTAATCAGCATGTAGTCGGTGGAACTCCTTGCCACTGGGTGTGGTGATGGCATGTAGCTTACTGGCTTTCAAATGGGATTGCACAGATTGTGCAGGAGAAAAAAAATTTCATTTTAAAATCATAAATATTTAAAATCAAAAATATTTTAAATAAATATGTAAAATAATATGATATAATAAATAATATAATGTAATAATAATATAATTTAAAATAATATAAAATTTAATACAATACAATAAAATATAATATTTTAAAAATATTATTAAAAATACTAAAATTAAATTAATCAAAATTATATATAAATTATATATTACTTACTTACTTAATTAATTAATTAGCAAGAATTAATTTGATAGCAAGAAGGTTCTCATGCAAAAGTTCGATCTTGAGCAGATTCTGTGCAGCTGTGCAAGGCAGCTGAATTGGCCTTGAAAACTACATCTCCCAGAATGCATCATGACAATTGTGCACCTATTACTTTCTTCCGTGTATGAAGAAAGAATGAATAGGACTTGAAAACTACATCTCCCAAAATACATTATGATAACTGTGCAACTATTATTTCTCTCCGTGTATGAAAAAAGACTGAATGGGCTTTGAAAACTACATCTCCCAGAACGCATCATGATACCTGTGCAACTATTATTTCCTTCCGTGTATGAAAAAAGAATGATTTGACCTTGAAAACTACATCTCCCAGAAGGCATCATGATAACTGTGCAACTATTATTTCCCTCCGTGTATGGAAAAAAGAATGATGGGCCTTGAAAAGTACGTCTCCCAGTTATCGTGATGCATTCTGGGAGATATAGTTTTCAAGACCAATTCATTTTTTTATACACGGAGGGAAATAACTGCTGCACAATTATTATGATGCATTCTGGGAGATGTAGTTTTCAAGGCCAATTAATTCTTTTCATACACGGAAGGAAATAACAACTGCACAATGGTCACGATTAATTCTGGGAGATGTAGTTTTTAAGGCCAATTCATTCTTTTTTCATACACGGAAGAAAATAATAGCTGCACAATTTTCATGATGCATTCTGGGAGATGTAGGTTTCAAGGCCCATTCAGCTGCTTGCACAGCTGCATAGAATCTGCTCAAGACCAAACTTTTGCATGAGAACCTCTTGCTATCAAATCCCCCTTGACCTCTTTAATTAATTAATTAATATATAATTTTGATTAATTTAATTTTAATATTTTTAATATTCATTTATTTTTTTAAAATATTATTATATTTTATTTTTTATTATATTAAATTTTATATTATATTAAATTATATTATTATTAAATTTTATTATTTATTATGTTACATTATTTTAAATATTTATTTAAAATATTTATGATTTTAAATATTTATTTAAAATACTAAGGATTTTAAATATTTATTTAAAATATTTTTGATTTTAAAATAAAATTATGTTTTTCTCCTCCACAATCTGTGCAATCCCATTTGAAAGCCAGTAGGCTACATGCCACCACCACACCCAGTGGCAAGGAGTTCCACCAACTACATGCTGGTTAAAGAAATTCTGTTGTCTGCTCTAACTCTCCTGATACTCAATATTAGTATAGTATTTGCAATAGAATGCAGTGAATTTGCAATTTGCAATAGAATGCAGTGAAACAAAACACTTTGAGATATATATATATATATATATATATATATATATAAACACTTTGAGATATAAATATATATATATAAATAAATATAAATATATGGGATAAATATATGGGATGATCTAGGAGGATTTCCTGCTGCAGGCAGGGGGTTAGACTAGATGACCTACTAGGAGGTCCCTTTGAACTCTAGGATTCTATGATTCTATGATCCTATATTTATTCTATCAAAACGTTTGGCCATAAAAACTAAGGCGGTGGGGCCGTGCCACATCCCTGCCAGTGATGGGCTTCAAAGAAATTAAGAACCGGTTCTCTGTCCATCTGGCAGCCACTTTTAAATGGCTATTTTTCAACTTTATATGTACTACCTCTTGTTAAGAACCGGTTCTATAGAGTAGGTGCGAACCTGCTGGTGCCCACCACTGATCCCTGCCCACCATCCAGGTTGTTGCCCTGCTCCCTGCATGGGGGTGACACGATGGCCTCCCGCGCCGGGTGACACGAAGCCTCTGCTAACAATCACCTTTTTCAGCTGAATTCAGTCTCCAAAATGAGGGTGCGCATTAGATTTGATGGTTAATTAAATGTGAATAAATGCGGTATTTTGATAATAAGTATATGGCTGCAATCTTAAAGACACTTTCCTGGGAGTAAGACTCATTAAACACAATGGGGCTTACTTTTGAGTAGACATGGTTCGGCTCGTGCTGTATGGTGTGCATTAGATTTGACAGCGCATTAGATTTGAGTGAATATGGTAATTGGGGGCGCAGTCCACAGCAACTACTGCAAGTCCTTGCTCTGACTTAAGAACAATTTACTCTGGATTGCAATATGAATTTCCCATAGGTTTTCACTAGATGGTGCCATACCTATATCGACATAAATGTCTCTTACAAGCTCTTGTGGTTACTCTGGATTGTAGGGTAGATGTTTGCTGGAGGGAGTTGCTTGCAGCCAAAGCTTGATGGTGTTTTGTGTGTTCTGCTGAGGCAGGGAGTTCCACTGATACTTTGGAAGTGGAACAATAAGGCCATTCTTTACAGTTACAAAGCAAGACACTTTTGCTATTTCACCAGCACTTTGCGTGGACCAAGGAATGCTGCAGTTAAGAGTTGACCTCTGGTCAAATTCCTGTTTAGTTACGGCTCGGAAACTTAAAAAATAAAAATAAAAAAGCAGAAAAGTCACCAGGTTCGGATGTTCACCTGAGGTTGCCTCCTGTTCCTGTATTATCCCCTGTATCAATTGACGCCCAGTATTATCTCATCAACGCCCAGTGGCAGCGAGTGGGGTGGGGAGTGTGGAAAGAGGGGATCTGCCAAATCAGTATTAGTTAGTCCTAGTTTAACTTTATTTATTTGCACAGCATGCCGGAGCAGTGAGTCAGGAGGAAATCTGGCTGATAGCTGCGCAACTGCGTCCAGCGCTCACGGGGTTGTGGATTCCTACTAGGTCTTGGAGATGATCATGGAAGAGTCGGCAACCTTTATGGCAGCGATTTTCAACCAGTGTGCCATGGCACACTGGTGTGCCACAGATGGATCATCCCCCAGGTGTGCCATGGGATTTGGGGTCAATAGGGCACTTGGGGGATTTGAACTCCCAGCAAGTCGCATGGTGTGCCTTGTTAATGGTCAAAACTGATGGCGTTGGCTTGATAATTTTAGTGCCTGTGAAAATGTAGCACATGACAAAATTAAAGCAAAAAACATCTATCACAAGCCTAAGCATGTCTACTCAAAAGTAAACCCCATTGTGTACAATGGGTCTTACTCCCAGGAAAGTGTCTTTAGGATTGTAGCCATATATGGCCTTGCGAGTCATTGAATGAATGAAGGAATGAAGTTGCAATCTTATATCCTAATCACAGTTAGGCTGCAATCCTATACACACTTTCCTGAGAGTAAGTCCCATAGAAGACAATGGGTAGACATTACTTCTGAGTAGATATGCTTAGGATTGCACCCTTACCTGGAAGTAAGACTCATTGACCATAATAGGACTTAATTCTGAATAGGCTTACTTCTGAATGTTTAGGATTGGGGAATGACTGAATGAATGAATTTGCAATCCTTTATCCTAATCACACTTACATGGAAGTGAGATTCATTGACCATAAAGTGACTTACTTCTGAGTAGACATGCTCAGGATTGTGGGAAGGAAATTGCAATCCTATATCCTAATCTCACTTACCTGGAAGTAAGTTCTATTGACCATAATGGGACTTAATTCTGAGTAGATATGCTTAGGATTGCACCCTTACCTGGAAGTAAGACTCATTGACCATAATGGGACTTAATTCTGAATAGACGTATTCTGAATGCTTAGGACTGGGGAACGATTGACTGAATGAATTTGCAATCCTATATCCTAATCTCACTTACTTGGAAATAAATTCCACTGACCATAATGGGACTTACCTCTGAGTAGACATGCCCAGGATTGGGTTGTGGGAATGAATGAATGAATGAATGGGGTTCTGATGGCACAGACTGGGAAGGTTTAAGGGAGCTCATCCATGTGCCAACTAGATCTGATGCCCCTTTAAAGCCAGGCAGGCAGGCATTCAAGGGGGCTGATCCCAGCTGGGAAGGCGGAGTTGTGGCTTCCCTTGGCCGGCTGTAGAGAGCTGATCGTGGGCTCTGCTTTGTAATCAGGGTCTGGTGGATGCCCCTTTCCTGCCCTGGGTGAGTTGCAGGGGGTTTTGCAAGGGAGGGGGTAAGGGGGGTTGAGATAAGGGGGTTCCCTGTTGATCACCCCCTGGCTGGACTTGAATCAGCTGTGCTGGGAGGCTGGAGGGGTTGCAACTCCACATGGCCAATCCAGGGGTGGAGAGGGACCCCCCCCCCCTCCTAAGACACCTTGGCAAGCCTTGCTTGGCCCTGATCCAGCCTGGCAATGCCATGTCCAGCAGCAGAGACATTGTTGCCAGCTTGCAATACACTTGATCGTCTCTGGTCTGCAAAACAATAAAAAATAAAAATAATAATCCATTTTTTTTAAATTGGGGGTGGTAGATTCAGGTTAAAGCTTTGCCTCTCTTTGCCATAGGAAGTCAGATGCCCTGGGAAGGTTGCCAACCAGGTGGAAAAGTCATCCTCATGCCTGTCTGACGCACTGGGTACACCAAGGTAGACTGCGCCTGTTGCTGGAGGCTTGTCAGAACCCCCACCACCAATCAGCACTTTTGTTACTGGTATGTCAGTGTTTGTTTTGTGTCTTCAAGTGTGTGTCACTGCTTTTCAACTGCCACATCAGATCACCCTGTGATAGGGTTGCCGTGTGTCCCCAAAAACAGGGACAATCCCAATTTTGGGGGATTGCATTCCCCCAATTTTAGGGGGATGTGTTCATGTATTGGCAAATGGGTCCCAAGAGCCTAATTTTGTGAAAGAGAATTATAGCAACCCTACCCCGTGATTTATTTATTCTGAACCCCCCTGATGGATTTGTGGCAGTGGAGAGACTCGAACTCAGGACTTCAGTTCTGTAGTCTCTGCTAATACAGGCATCCCCCGCTTATTGGACCAGTTAGGGACCAGAGCACTGTCCAAAAGTGAAAACCGTTGAAAAGTGGAACCCGATCTTTTGGGAACACAATCCAACCGATGAAAAGTGGAACCCAACATTTACAAATGTTGCTTCCAATGCTTTTTTTTCAACTGGCAAATTGCAAATGCCCCTTTTATCTTGCAAATTCCTGCAGCCACCCAAAGATTTCCGCAATTGGATTATCATTAACTCCTGGGGGTGGGGGGGAATATGGGATTTGACCAGGGACTCCAACATAGGGAAGGGCAATTTTGGCCTTTAGAACAACAGAGAGAGGTTGAAAGAGCAGAACATGCGTTGAATGAAGGAACATTGGGTACAATTCATCAGAGTGGATCATCAGAAAATGAACAGTCAGAAAGCGGGGGATACCTGTATGCTGCACCAGCTGTTTATTCCTCCTTTATGGAAATCCAAGCACCATTGATTGATTGATTGATTGATTGAATTAATTAATTAATAATTAATTAAGGTCTCCTATAAGGACACTGACCAAACCCATCCCTTCCAAGCCTGGTTGCGTCATGTTGCGTTGACCTTCTATAGATCCATCCCGTTCTTTATATTGAAAAGGCTTCTGAGCTCATGACTCTGGCACATTATGCGCTTGCAAAGGCCATAAATTAATCATGCGTTGGGGAAAGAAAATGCTTTCTGCTTGGTCCCTCTAGGGTCAGATCTAGGATTGGGGGCTCCATGCGGGCTGCGTGAGAAAGAGTTCAAACCCAACAGTATCAGCGAGGAGACCTGATCATCCGTATTGCTGATATAAAGTGAGACTTGGGTTGCAATCCTAACCATGTCTACTCAAAAGTAATCCCCATTATGTTCAATGGGTCTTACTCTCGGGAAAGTGTCTTTAGGATTGCAGCCTTGGCACCATCTCCGATAAGGAGGTCTTGATCCTGACTGGGGGCTTCTTATCACATGGTCAAGTTGATTGAATTAACCCGGCTGGTTGGTGGTCATCTTGGGAGGTCTTGGGAGCATGTTGTTCAATGGGGCTTTACTCCCAGGTAAGCGTGTTCAGAATTACAGCCTTAGGGCAAAATCCAGAGTAAGTACGGGAGCACGTAAGAGACGTTACGTGCACCCGTAGTTACTGCACCACCTAGTGAAAACCTATGGGAAATTTGTATTGCAATCCAGAGTGACTTGTTTTTACTCCAGAGCTGCTCCAGGACTCCCCGTAGCTACTCTGGATTTTACACATAAGCTAAGGATTGAAGAAAGTGGTATATACTGGTATGGCTACAAAAGTGATGGACTTCTTTTGGTCTGGATCCAGATCTTTGGAGCTATCCAAGCATTTCATTTGTGTTGACATATATTTTTCTTTTGAATTATAAAATCTAAATGAATTTAAATGAATTTTATAAGTGAAATAAATGATTCCAAGAATTTGCAACCGTCTTTCTGCTCAAACATTGGAAGCAATTGGAAAAAAGTAAAGGTATCCTTTGCAGGTTGTCCTGCTAGCCGTGACCTGCTAGGCATACTTACCCTGCAATCCAGAGTAACTACATGTAAGTTAGTTACTTACATGTAACTACATGTAAGTTAGTTAGGAGCATGTAAGAGACATTGGCTACAATCCTAAAGACACTTTCCTGGGAGTAAGACCCATTGAATGTAATGGGACTTACTTATGAGTAGACATGCTTAGGATTGCACTAATTATGTAGTTACTGCACCACCTAGAGAAAACGTATGGGAAATTCATATTGCAATCCAGAGCAAATTGTTCTTGCACCGGAGCAAGGACTCCCCATAGTTACTCTGGATTGCACCCTTATTAAAATGGCATACTTTAAATAATTTGGCATACTTTAAACAATATGCATTTATTATACTTTATGGGGCCAGTCCATTGATGAGACCAACTTAATAGGACTGCCCACCATTCTCCTCTTTGTCCCTGGATGGGAGGAGAGGTAGAGGAAGAAAAAGGTGTGGCAGAGGAAAGTGAGCCCTTCAGGTAGAGGTAAGAGGTAGAGAAAGAGGAAGAAGGAGTAGAGGAAGAGGAAGGTGGGGCAGAGGAAAGTGTACATAAAAGGAGCCCTTCAGTAGGTCCCAGATTCAGTTCTTGATACTGATGGACTTAAAAGCAGGTAGGAATCCATCTCCAGGTAGGATGACGAAAGATTCCCATCTGAACCCTTGGAGAGATTCTTCAATCCAAGCCCAGTGGATTGGTGAACCTGATATTTCTATTTGTAATTTTATTTTAATATTTTAATATTTTAATTTAAATTCATATTTGAATTAGGATTTTAATATTTGAACTAAAATATTTTTTTATTTTGATGGAATATTTGAATTAATATTTAAGATTTATATTCTACTTTTTGCCCTCCTAGATTTCAGCTCTCCGTCAGGCGTGCCGATGCCCAGAATTTGCCACCTTTCCTGCTGAACGGCACTTACTTCCCTATTTCCCCCAACGGCTGAAATTTGTGACACGTCCTTGTGGTTGGAGCAGGTGTCTTTTGATCCCAGGAAGGTGATGCCGTGATGCTCGGACAGTCTTTCTAAGCGACTTTGACCACCCCAAAAGGGACCAGCCATGGGGTGGGTTCTCGGGGTCTTCAGCATGGCTTGGGTATTGATCGAGGTGGCCAGCACTGCGGAATCCCTCCTCGGACCACAGGACCCCATGATCCCAGCATTCCTCCATTTGGATAACAGGCAGCCCAACAGGATCCAGGATTCGGGATCAGTTGTGGATGTGAGTAACTATGAGAGAATATCCCTACAATCCAGAGTAACTATGGGAGCACGTAAAAGACATTCCATGCAGCCGTAGTTACTGCACCAGCTAGTGAAAACCTATGGGAAATTCAGATTGCAATCCAGAGTAAATTGTTCTTACACCAGAGCAAGGACTCCCCATAGTTTCTCTGGATTGTGCCCTCTGGGTCTTTTTATGGGAATAGTTCCATGATTGTCTTTTGTGGAGCATATTGTCTTGCTTAGGACACAATCCAGAGTAACTACGGGAGCACATAAGAGACAGTATGTGCACCTATAGTTACTGCACCACCTAGTGAAAACCTATGGGAATTTCATATTGCAATCCAGAGTAACTTGTTCTTACTCCGGAGCAAGGATTCCCCATAGTTACTCTGGATTTCACCCATAGGGGCTCATAAACCATTATCTATTAATTCTTTCTTTGCAAACCGCTTTGTGAACTGTTTAGTTGATCAGCCCCATTTTATAGTACACTTGTGTTATTTTGTATTATTATTTTGTATTATTCAAATATTCCAAGCAGAAGTCAGACTTGGGTCCTTCAACCACCCCCTTTCCAGCATCACGTCTTCTTCTTCTATATGCACCCATCAACTCCGGACCCTATGTTTTCAACTCTTTCTTTTTCAATGGTGGGTGATTGAGACGCTACGTGACCCACCTGAAAATGGCTTGCGTCGCACCTAATGGACCCACAGTTTGGGAGAATATTAGCTTATCGCACATTGGCTTCAGGGTCGAGTATGGGAAACATTTTCCCAAGTCAGTCAATGGCAGTGGTCAGGGAACAGGGGTAAATTACCCCAAATGGGGTAGAAATGAAATTCCTGGGGGTAAGGGACAGTCACGCTGCCGAGACACAGCCGGTCATGCATATGAATCTATATGTATGCCCAACTGTGTATCGGCAGCGCGACTGTCCATTACCCCCAGGAATTTCATTTCAATGCATATAGAATCTATATTTATCTATCCGTTCCATGTGCATGCCCGGCTGTACGTGTTACAGTATTATAGTGTACAAGGACCGGACACAGTGCACTATATTAATAATATAAGTTTTCCTTCCTTTCAAATCAAGGGGGTAACTTCAGCCTATCTAAATATATTTTGGGGGTAAAAGGTAAAAAAGTTTCCTGACTCCGGTCTATGGAGTGCCAGGGCCAGGGTTGCGGACCTCGGCATGATCTTTAAGTGGACACTACCAGACACTGCCATGCAGCCAGTGGGGTATGTGGTAAGGTAAGGAACCCTTTTTTTATGATGTGGTCCAGGGTGACCAAATAAAAGAGGACAAGGTACCCAAAATATAGGACAGCCAAGAAAAATGTAGGACATAAAATAAAATTAAAAACATTGTATAACACCTTTATCGCAGATCCCGACATCCATGAATTTCCACGACCTGTCTTGGAACAGATCCTGCATGGATGCGGAAGGACTATTGAATTTTTGTGCTGCTATATTTTTGGGATTTTTTGTTTTCTGCTCTGCCAGGCCAACCATCAAAGGGTTCTTTGCTGACTCATCCTTCGCTGCCCCAGGGATTTCTTTTGTTCCTGGGCTGGTGATACGGATCATTAACTGGCGCGGATCGCTAACTGCCAGCCCGCACAACGGAGGCTGTGTACAGGAGAGCCAACAAGAGGGTGCTCGAGGGCACTCAGGCGGTCAGCAACTGACTGCTTATGGAGGGCTCTTTATTTTAAATAAATATTTAAACCATCACAACCTTTTAATTTACTTACAGTGCAGTCCTAAGCCTGTCTACTCAGTATTAAGATATATTGCATTCAATGGGGCCTACTCCCAGGAAAGTGTGTTTAGGATTGCAGCCTTAATTTGATTTGGTCCAGGGTGACCAGATGTCACAAGGTGCCCCAAAATGTAGGACATTCAAGAAAAATGTAGTGACCAAATCAAACCTAAAAACACTTGGATAATGAATATTGATTTCATGTGGTTAATTTAAACACCATATTACTTAGTAAATTAAAAACAATATTGTATATAATTTATTATATATAATTTACTGAGTGCAAGAAGGCTGTGTGCTTCCTACAGCGGTCTGCTTAAAGGGAAAAGGAAGATGCCCTATTTATTCGAATCTAACCTCACCTTTAGGCTGCAATTCTAAAGACACTTTCCTGGGAGTAAGACCCATGAAACACAAAGGGGCTTACTTTTGAGTAGACATGGTTAGGATTGTGTCTTAGGCTACAGTCCAGAGTAACTATGGGAGCATGTAAAACATTACCTGCACCCGTAGTTACGGCACCACCTAGTAAAAACCTATGGGAAATTCATATTGCAATCCAGAGTAACTTGTTCTTACTCTGGAGCAAGGACTCCTGGTAGTTATTCTGGATTGTGCCCATTGTCTCCAAAACCAAGGTGTGCATTAGATTTGATGGCACATTAAGTAAATACAGGTATTCTGGTTACAAGTATATGTCAGTATTTAGTTTGATTGTTAACTATATTGTAATTAAAATGTAACATACACCCGTTTAAAGTAGTACAATTAGGTGAAAATTATAACATAAAACCGTTGCCATTTTATTATTATTTATATTTTATTATTTATTATTTATTATTTTATTATTATTTTATAATATATATTATATATTCCTATATATATCATATATATAAGTCTTATATATTATTTATATATTAGTGTATGTGTGTGTGTGTGTGTGTGTGTGTGTGTATATATATGTATGTGTGTGTGTGTGTATATATATATATATATACTAATATATATATATATTAGTCTTATATATTATATAACCCTACAATCCAGAGTAACTATGGAGCACGTAAGAGACATTACGCGTACCCGTAGTTACTGCACCACCTAGTGAAAACCTATGGGAAATTCATATTGCAATCCAGAGCAAATTGTTCTTACACAGGAGCAAGGACTCCCCGTAGTTACTCTGAATTGCACCCTAAGACTCATCATTATATGCAGTAAAATTAAAATTTGCACATGCTTTGCAGTTGCATATAATCGCCAGTAAACATTTTAAAAATAAAAATATCAAGCCTTTTAAAATAGGGGTGTGCATTAGATTCGATGTCTCATTAGATTTGAGTAAATATTGGAATTTAAGTTCTTTTTCCAGGAATTTTCCCTGGAAATTAAAACATCTGATCAGCCTGGTTTTGCCATATGGAGGAAGTGAAAATTTTCCTCTTGATCATGTCACTTTCACATATGACATCACTTCCAGGTGAATGACATCATGTTTGGTGGATTCCCAATAGGAATTCTGTTCCTATTAGGGTCTGGTGCTAAAAGGTTTGAAAACCAGTGTTCACCCACCAAACTCTCTGGTTATTTCTTAAGGGGTCGAACAAAGCAGTGATGGATGAGTCCTGACTTTGGAATATCTGATTTTAAAAAATTAATTACAATAAATAAAATAAATAAAAATAAATTTTTATTTTTCAGTGTCGGGAAGTGAGAAAGCAGAACCAGTCGCAACGCTGCTCCTTCATCCAGACCAACCCGGACTGCCAAATGGAAGGCGGTTTTCTTAACTACCTCAATGGAGTCTTCTGCGTCTTTCCAAAAGTTCTCCAACCCTTAGTGGTGACCCTCTACGTAAGCATCGAGTGGCCTTGTTCAGATGAGGGTGTCTCTCCTACATTACTCCTCTCCCCATTACTCCCCGCTGCTGTGGCCACTGACTCGAGGAGAGGGAAGGGGAAGTGATTGATGCACACTGTGTCGGGGGAATTAAAATGTCATGAGAAAGCCAGGACGCTAGAGGTTCATGAGTTTCATTTAGGCTGCAATCCTGAAGACACTTTCCTGGGAGTAAGACCCATTGAACACAACAGGGCTTACTTTTGAGTAGATATGGTTAGGATCGTGCTCTTGCGTCCAAATCCAGAGTAACTACATGAGCACATAAGAGACATTACGTGCACCTGTAGTTACTGCACCACCTAGTGAAAACCTATGGGAAATTCATATTGCAATCCAGAGTAAATTGTTCTTACGCAGGAACAAGGACTCCCCATAGTTACTCTGGATTTTGCCCATGGTCCTAGAAGATCCAGGTTCAAATGCCTGCTCGGCCATGAAGCTTCTTGGGTCTCCTTTGCTCTGCCTCGCCTACCTCGCAGGGTGGTTGTGTGGTCAAAAGGAAGGGAGGAACCACAGTTTGTACTCTTTGGAGGAAGGCATTGTGAATACAAATGAATTAAATGGGGCAAGCTGAAGCAGACTCAGGATATGGGATTGGTGGTCTAGAAGAGGAATTGTGTTTTTTTTCTCATGGGGGAGGAAGCAATGGGTCTGTGGCTTGGGGAGGGAGGAGGCACCAATTCCTGTGCTGGTTTTGTCGGGTGATGCAAGACCTCTTTGAGGTTCCCGTCCAGCCTGATGAGCTTGTCCGGGTGGAAATAAATACAGATACTTTCATGTGTGTCACTGCAGGCAGGCATGATTCTCATGAGAAGGGTGAGGCACAGAAAGGAGATGCTTGTACTACTTACCTGTGCTGAATCGGGGTGGGGGGTGGACTAAATGACCTCTATGGACCCTACCAGCTCTATTTTGCTGGTTCAGCATTGCTCCTGATGATCAGTCATTCATACAACAATCCACGACATACAACAACATTCATACAGCAATCCTGATCCGTTCTCAGTTGGGTCTTCCCCTTGTTGGCAAAGGGCTCCTGCTGGCTAGATTAGCCCCCAAGATTGCTGTTGTCACTATTTTGAACATCATTCTCTTAGAGCACAAGCCTAACCAGGTCTACTCAAAAGTAAGCCATATTGTGTTCAATGGATCTTATTTCCAAGAAAGTGTCTTTAGGATTGCAGCTTTAGAGCACAATCCTAAGCACATCTACTCAAATGTGTTCAATGGGTCTTACTCCCAAGAAAGTGTGTTTAGGATTGCAGCTTTAGAGCACAATCCTAAGCATGTCTACTCAAAAGTAAGCCCTATTGTGTTCCATGGGTCTCCCAAGAAAGTGTCTTTCAATGGGTCTTCAAAGGGTGTTCAATGGGTCTCCCAAGAAAGTGTCTTTAGGATTGCCACCTTAGAGCACAATCCTAAGCATATCTACTCATAAGTAAGCCCTATTGTGTTCAATGGGTCTTATTCCCAGCAAAGTCTCTGCAGGATTGCAGCATTAGAAATCAGTTTAACCTGCATTAAATGTCAGGTGTACGTTATTAATTTATTAATTAGGATAGTGCTGGAGTTGACACAAGTAGTGAATAATCAGCATTTTCACAACTCATGCCATCACAACTCAAGTGCCCATCCCTGTTGTTGTTGTTGTTGATGATGATGATGATGATGATGATATTGATAATATTATTATTATTTATAGAAGCGTTTTTCAACCAAGAGTAATTTGCAGGGTGGATGGCTGGGTGGATGGAAGGATGGATGGGTGGATGGAAGGATGGATGGGTGGGTGGGTGGATGGATGGACCTTTGCTTGGGGTGTGCAGTTTGCTTTCCGTCTCACAATATTCTGATTTTGTGTTGCATTTTGCAGGCCCTCTGGCTTCTATACTTGTTTGTGATCCTTGGCGTCACAGCTGAAAAATTGTAAGTAGCAGCTCAGGGGTCCCGATTCCAATGGGTTCAAAGGTGGAAAAACAAAAGCTCTTGCAAAGGGAAAATTTATAACGCCTGTCTGGACATGTGTATCCCAATCCCTGGAGAATAGTGTGGATTATTGCTGTTGTTAATAATGACACGTATACCCCTTTGTAACAAAAAGAAGTTCAGATAGTGTTTTACAGTACAAACCTAAGCATGTCTGCTCTGAAATAAGTCCCATTGAGTTCAGTGGGATTTACTCCCAGGCAAATGTATGTAGGTTTGCCGCCTGAATTGAATAATTAAGGGGTCCCTATCCCCAAAAGGCTCATAATTTGCTTTGCATGTAGAAGATTCTGTCCCTCCCAGTAGACCCCAATCCTATGGGAGGAAATCTTATTTCATGGGAGACCCCAACCCTATGGGAGGAAATCTTATCTCATGGGAGACCCCAACCCTATGGGAGGAAATCTTATCTCATGGGAGACCCAACCCTATGGGAGGAAATCTTATCTCATGGGAGACCCCAACCCTATGGGAGGAAACCTTATCTCATGGGAGACCCCAACCCTATGGGAGGAAACCTTATCTCATGGGAGACCCCAACCCTATGGGAGGAAACCTTATCTCATGGGAGACCCCAATCCTATGGGAGGAAACCTTATTTCATGGGAGACCCCAATCCTATGGGAGGAAATCTTAATTCATGGGAGACCCCAATCCTATGGGAGGAAATCTTATTTCATGGGAGACCCCAATCCTATGGAAGGAAATCTTATTTCATGGGAGACCCCAATCCTATGGGAGGAAATCTTATTAAAGTCGGTGAGGCTGACTTCTGAGTAGACGCACATAGGATTGCACTGAGATTGTGGTTATAAGTGCAGTGAAGAAGTGAACCATTCCAACGCCAAGCAAGAAATGTGTCTTTTACATATGTGTGTTTGTGTACATACGTGTGCATGTGTGTTAATTATACGTATGTATGTATTTATTGTTAAACCATCACCTCCACCCGCTCTTTTTCCCGTTCAGCTTCTGCCCCAACCTGTCCGCCATCTCCACCAAATTGAAGCTGGCCCACAATGTAGCAGTATCCTTTTATAAACCCGTTGGTGGTACTCTGGGCTTTTGGGAACAGGGTGTGAACAGGCCTACTAGGTTCAGGGCAGTGTCCACTGAGAGTTCCTGCGCTCCTTTGTCCTCACAACAGCCCTGCAAGGTAGGCGCAAGTGAGAGTTAAATGACTGGCTCACAGTCACAGTTTCATGGCTGAGCATGGTTTTGAACCTGGATCTTCCATATTCTATATCAAACTCTAGAACCGCTACACCAGCCTGGCTGTCTCATTAAGATCATACGTGCATTCATGTGTGCATGGAGCAGTGGCATTGAGCCCATTGTGTTTCCTCCTTAACACTATGTCCTCTTTCATGGTGTCACATTTTTGGCCTTTGGGAATGGTGCGCCGGATGTCTTCAGCGCCGTGGTTGCCTTCTCCGACCCACGAACAGCCGGCCTCGCAATTGGAGCCCTCTTCGGTATGGTTGGGCAACCCATCATATGGTGCCCTTTTGTGTTGTGCCCACGAGTGTGAGTCTCGACCTCTGCTGGGCGTTCCTGAGCATAACCCTGCTATACATCTATTTTTTTCTCCAGGTGCCGGCATTTTTGTCACCACCATTGTCGCAGGCGGTATAGCCCTGGTTCGGCCTTTCACTGCGGCCTCCAGGCCATTCCTCAGGGACGCTATCTTCTATATGGTGGCCGTATTCTTGACCTTTGTGGCCCTGTACTTTGAGAAGATCACTCTGCCGGAAGCTCTCAGTAAGTAACCGGGGTAAGGGGTTCAAAGATATATTAAAGGCAACCTTGCGGAGATGTGGCCACCAGATGCCACCCAGCATCACCTCCTTGTTTGATCTGGTATTCAGCGGTATAAAAAAAAGCAGGCCTCCGTCAGTCTTGGAAGACTATGGTATCGTGCTCGGCGCTGCATACGCTGCATGTGAAGCACGAAAGCCTGGGTTAGATTGTTATGGAGGATAGGCTGTTACCCAAGCAGCAAATCCCCCCCTCTCCACACCACTGAATTAGTCCAATGGAAAGGCAGAACCAATACGGTTGGATCCAGCTGGCGTAGCAGAGCTGGGCTAAGGATAGCCCACCAGTCTTGTGGGGCCGACCCAGGTCTCGAACCCTGGCCTGCTGGTTAACAGGCACAGCTTCTTAGCCACTTGCGCCACCCACAGTGGTATACTACTCCCGAATATGTAACATACATGCATTAAATGGGTTCAGGGACCAGAGCACCATCTGGTTGAAAAGTGGAACCCATCTTTTAGCTAGCAAATTGCAAATACCCCTTTGATCTTGCCAGTACCTGCAAGATATCTTACCATTTCCATATGATGGTACTGGATCTTGCCAGTACCAAGATATCTTACATATCTTACCATTTCCACACATGCATTCTCATTAACTCCTTCGGGAATAGGATGAGACCCAGAGCTCCAATATCGGGAAGGGCAATTTTGGCCTTTAGATCAGCAGGGAGAGGTTGAAAGAGCAGAACAAGCATGGAATGAATGAGTTCTGGGTATAATTGAAAGGTGTTGAAAGAGTGCATAATCAGAAAATGCACCATCAGAAACCATCAGGAATATATATATATATGCTCCTAAATCAATAAGAAGGCTTACTACTCCTAAATATGGAAGAAGGTGCAAGTGTGGAGGAAGCATGTGCTACTCAGATGTGCACAATCCAGAGTAACGACGGGAGCTCTTAAGAGACATTTACGTTGATGTAGTTACGGCACCACCTAGTGGAAACCTATGGGAAATTCATAGAGTAATCCAGAGTAAATTTTTCTTATGTCAACATAAGGGCTCCTGTAGTAACTCTGGGTTGTGCAGGGTGATTGACCACGTCCATCTCTGCAGGCTATCTAGGCTTGTACATCTTCTACGTCTTGACGGTTGTGGTCTCCACCTGGCTACACAAAAGACAACGCAGAGAGAGATTGGCTCCTCCCAGCCCCGCAGAACCAGGTGAGCATTAAAACAAATGTCGTCTATGTCCGTCTGTCCATCTGTCTGTCTACAGTATTTATATGACGCTTTCTAAATGCCAAGAGCCCTTTATGTGAATTTTTATGCGAATTATGGAGTCCACCTGACCCCAACGAGAGAGGGCGAGTTTGATTTCCAGCCCGGTGCCTTAGCCGCTAACACTGTCCTGATTCTCTTTGGTTCAGGACACTAAGCCAGTGGCATCAATCGAGGAGTGTTGTGGATATGGCATGCACACTGTGAAGCGCACTAATACGACTGGCCAAAATTTTTAAAACTCTGGTGTTTTGAATAATGTCATGATGATATGTAGAGACAGACAGACAGAGACAGACAGACCTCCAGGTAGGATGTGTTGTGAACACTGCCATTTGCTTCTTCCTGTAGAAAATCAGACAGACTCCGAAGATGGAGATCCACCCAGTGTCAACGCAGATGACTATGGTGAGTCAACTTCAGACGTTCAGGTATGGTCTCTAAACCCCAAAATAGACTGACCAAAGGGGGTTTCTCATACTTGGACTTCCCTCTTCCCCAAGGGTCTTCTCAGTGGGTTTGAACTGAGGTTTTTGGAAGCCACATCGACGGAAGTCTGCATTGGGAATTTTCAGTGGTAGATCCACTGATATCTCCATTGCTTAATTTTAAATGTATGGTCAGTGTTTTATTTTATTCTACATGAAGTAATCTCCTCTGCTGTTGTCTATCTATTCTGTGTTCAGCTTGGTTCTAGGAAGATTTCCTGCTACAGGCAGGGGGTTGGACTAGATGACCTATTGGGTCCCTTCCAACTCTAGGATTCTATGAGTGTGTGTGTGTGTGAGAGAGAGTGTGTGTATATACACACACACACACACACACATATATTCACACACAAATACACTCATCTATCTATCAGTGAGCAATATACTCTTATATACTGCTTTCATGTGGGTAATTAAAAACAGCATGTTATATACTATTAAATTTAATACTATTCCCAATATTTTTCAATTAAGACAGAGTTTCTTAAAGTGGGGGTCGGGACCCCTTTGGGGGTCGTCTAGAGGTTTCCTTGGGGTTGCCTAAAGACCCCTAGTGCAGGGAGCCAGGGCAGGCTTGCCAGACCTCCGGCTGTAGCTGCGCGCACACTGGGGCTGACTGACAGCCTCAGGACCCAATCCTATGCATGCCTTCTCTGAAATAAATCCCATTATAGTCAGGGGGGGCCTTTACTCCCATGTAAATGTGGATAGGATTGCAGCCTCAGGGCCCAATCCTGTGCATGCCTACTCTGAAATAAATCCCATTGTGTTCAGTGTGTGCATAGAACACACATTTCATTTGTAACAATGAAAATACATCCTGCATATCAGATATTTACATTACGATTCATAACAGTAGCAAAATTACAGTTATAAAGTTGCAATGAAAATAATTTTATGGTTGGGGGACCCCAATATGAGGAACTTATAAAGGGGTCACGGCGTTAGGAAGATTGAGAACCACTGAATTAAAAGAAGGCTACATGCTGCCTGCTCACAAGGAAAAGAAGAATAATGAAGATTTTTTTCCCCAGGACACAAGGCTAAAAAAGAGGACATGTCCTCGAAAAAGAGGACATATGTCACCCTGCTATTAAACTATGCACATCTTCCTGGGAGAAAAGTGTACTGAACATAAAGAAAAGCCCTACTGGATCAGGTCACAAGCCCATCTAGTTTAGCTTTTTAGGGTGTAATCCTAAGCATGTCTACTCTGATGTAAGTCCCATTACTCTGATGTAGGCATGTAATCCTAAGCATGTCCTACTCTGATGTAAGTCCCATCAAGAAAGCATGTATAGGATCGCAGCCTCAGTGGCCCCATTAGAGATATACTAACCTGTGAGATGTAGAAGATGGAGTAAGTGGCGATTTGCCCTGATTCCAGCAGTGCTTTTCTATGTCCTTAGGTTGGATCTGGATAGGATCCTGGGTGCTCTGTTCACTTTGTTTTCTCGCATGTAGGGGAAGAATACCAGCCCCTTCTACCCTCTCCGGAATCAACCCCCCAAATCTTCTTTCGTTCGATAAACCCCCTGAATTATCAGAAATGGCGGAGGAAGTCCTGCTACTGGAGAGTTGTCAAGGCTATCAAGGTAATGCTTTCTCCCCTTTTAATTCTTATCCTCCGCCAACCCCCCAGGGACCCATATGGTGTTTTCCTAAACAGTAGCAGGAGTCAAGCCCTGAAGGGTTAATATGGGTTGTGCCATTTCAGACTTTGATCATGATTTTGTTTGATCATGAAATCAAATATATCATGATATAATCAAATATATCATGATATATTCAACTATATCATGATTTGAAAGGCAGAAAGCAGTATGGTATATTTCTTTTCCCTGGGTTCTCACACCAAGTCCTTATTCTTATCAATTTTAAAGTGCATCAGCAGATATTATATTATTATAATTATTTCCATTATGTTATTTCCAGCCGGAAAAGCAATTTGTTTTAATTTCTGGACGATATCGTCAACACTGGAATGCAGAGTTTTTGAATTTTGATTTAGTAAAAAACCCCAAAAATTCAAATTATGAGCAAAATAATTGTAGAATTATTCCATAGAATTATTAATTATTAATTGTAGAATTAATTTTTTGGATTCCGCACAGTGGATATATACCAATTTCTATACCACCCTCCCATCCCCTGGGTTAAAAAACAATGCAATATGCACATGGTGGGAATTGGGTCTCTGTCGGATTCACACAGTGACTGTGGTTCTCATATTGCAACGCTTGTGACACATTGCAGCACATCGCAACATCTTTCACCCCTTCCCTAAGCTTCTAAAACCGGTGGCGTACGGCTGAGAACATGGCCACCGGAACGGCGGCATTGAACTGCGGTGGTCCTTTGAAGTCTCGTTCCACACACAGTTTGTTGCACAAATCCTCTGAATGTGCCATGTTCGCTTCCCCTTTTGTGGGGGGATTGGCTTCCAAAACTCCTGGGAGAGTCGCTGCTGCGGTTGTCTGTCTGTCCTCGGGCATTGCCTTTCTGTCATGGGTTGTCTGTCTAGCGGCTGCCATTGCTAGACTTTCACTGCGGCAAACATCCACACAAGGAATTGGATACGCCAGTGGTGGCCAAACTTGCTTAACCATAAGAGCCACATAAGAGAAATTTCAGATGCTCGAGAGCCACAAGAGAGATGTTTGTGAGCCACAGTATTTAAGATGCTTGTTAAGTGAGTCACTTATTTATTTAAATAATTTCCCAAATAATCCAAATAACCGAATATAATAATAATCCAATTTTTTGAGCACCAGACCCTTTTCTTAAAACAATACTCCATCAAGAACCACCTAAGAGAAGGGGAGACTTTAAATAAAAGGTGATCTATAATTACCTATATTTACATGAATCCACTGCACCATTGAATCTAATGCGCACCCCTGTTTTAGGATTAAAAAAGGTTTCCTGGCGATTGTAATGCCCAGCTGCAAAGCAGGTGCAAAATTTAATTTTACTGCATCCAACAATGAGCTATAAGACAATAATACAATGACACTGAGCACAATCCTAAACATGGCTACTCCAAAGTAAGCCCCGTTGTGTGTTCAGTGGGTCTTACTCCCAGGAAAGTGTGTTTAGGATTGCAGCCACTGCGTTTGTGTTATGATTTTTTTTACCTAATTGCACTACTTTATACAAAAATGGGTTTAAAGGCGCAATCCAGAGTAACTACAGGGAGTCCTTGCTCTGGTGTAAGAACTATTTACTCTGGATTGTAATATGAATTTCCCATAGGTTTTCACTAGGTGGTACTGTAACTACGTCGACATAAATGTCTCTTACATGCTCCCGTTGTTACTTTGGATTATAAGGTAAGGCTGCAATCCTAAAGACAGTTTCCTGGGAGTAAAACCCATTGAACACAATGGGGCTGACTTTTGAGTAGACATGGTTAGGATTGCACCCTTAGTTACATTTTAATAACGATACAGTAAACTGTTAAGCTATACTGACCTCTACTTATAATCAAAATACCCTTTTTACTCAAATCTAATGCTTCATCAAATCTAATGAGCACCTCAATTTTGGAGGCTAATTTTGGCTGGAAAAGGTGTGTGTTAGATTTTAGTAAATATGCTATTTGTTTTTTACAAGTAATAATAATCAAAAAGGAAGACCCTCAAACATCTATGTTGAATCTTGGTAAACTTTTCAGTTGAAAAGCGAAATATACAACAGAAATACTACACGACAGGAGCAGCAGCCCAGCTACTTGGAGAGTATCCCCACTGGAGCAAGGACTCCCTGTAGTTACTCTGGATTGTGCCCTATGAGAGCTTGTTCTGACACCCTTATGATGGAACACTTCCCATTCCAGACCATACAGAACAAATGACAAGATGTATTTATTCATTCATTCATTCCTCGCCTTTCCCATTCCAACGCAAATGATTTTTATTTCCTCAGCTGCCGGTGAAACTGGTGCTGCTGCTGACAGTTCCCGTCGTGGATCCAGACCGTGAGGACCAAAACTGGAGCCGGCCCTTAAACTGCTTGCACCTGATCACAGGCCCACTGGTCTGCATTCTCACGCTGAAATCCGGTGCCTGTGAGTGCCCTCCTTTTCAGTTACGAGTAGACTTTTGCACGTGTGTAGGGAACGCAGTCTGCAGCCAACCTGTTAACAATTTAATGCGTTCTTTCCCTGCCCTCCGTTGTGCTTCTCTTGTGCAAGAATCTAGATTGGAAACTGCTTGGGGCAGAGACCTGCCCTCTTCTCTTTGCAAACTATTGTTTGAAAATAAATAAATGATAGCATTCCTTAGTTGTTTCCAAATCCCGTTGTTCCTTTTGGACCCTAGCCCTGGGTATGATGTACCCCCTGCATAGACCCCGACCATAGGCCATGCTCCACTGTCTCATCTTAATTTAAGGTTACCCACTCCTTACTTGCCTCGCAGCTGGGATGAGATCCATGTCTTTCTCTCTTCCAGACGGTCTTCATAAGATCCAAGGCATCTTCCCAGTCTGGGGTCTGGTCATCCTGGTGGGGGCCGCCATGGCCGTGGTGGTTTTCTGCGTTACAAGGAACGAGGAACCTCCCCGATATCACTTTGTGAGCATCAAGCACCTGGACTCTATTTCTTGTGTAATCTTATTAATCAGAGATGGTAGCAAAGAACTGCAGGGTGGCTCATCCAAGAGGCCAACTGAGGCCGTTGCTTCAGGTAGCAGATTCAAGGAGGGTGCCACCCTCTACCTGCCTGGATTTCGCTCCTTCCACAACCTGGATTTAAAATGCCAAGGGGAATATGGTGCCAAGTTTCAGTGTCTTGTGAGTGTTTTAGCATCTCATTCGTGCCTCTGTTTTGTGGCCGTAGATTTTTGCCTTCCTGGGGTTCCTGGTCAGCGCCATGTGGATCAACGCTGCGGCCACCGAAGTGGTGAATGTTTTGAGGACCCTGGGGGTGGTCTTCCAGCTAAGCAACACTGTCTTAGGGCTGACCCTGCTGGCCTGGGGGAATAGCATTGGGGGTGAGTATTAACGCAGCTAGCAGAGAAGGGGAGATTATATTTAAACCCTTACCCAGGACCCTAAAATTCTTACCCTTACCCTAAAATTCTGTAAAATTTTAGACATCCATCCATGTGACTGTGATTTATTTATTTACTTATTTATATTCTACCTTTCTTCCTAAAAAAAGAATGGAGGAAAAATATTTTTATTTCAACTAACTAACTAACTAACTGGGACTGCAATCACTTTTCTGGAAGCAACCCTCATTGACTATAATGGGGCTTATTGTAGAGGAGACATGCATAGGATTGGGCTCTAACTAGTTAGGCTCCAATCCTAAACACTTTCCTGGGAGTAAGCCCCATTGAATATAATGGGGCTTACTTCAGAGTAGACTTGCATCGATCGCACCCTTGGAGCACAATCGTAACCATGTCTACTCAAAAGTAAACCCCATTGTTTTCAGTGGGTCTTACTCCTTACTCTTTAGGATTAAAGCCACACTGAATTAAATGGAAGAAGCACTTAACTCAGTTGGTGGCAGCATCCTCGGTGCAAGTGGCTGGTTCTTCCCTGCCCAGTTGCGGCTGCTGCATATCCTATACGGTATCCTATTTTCTTCTCAGATCCTCTCCTAATTATGGGTGAAATCCAGAATAATTATGAAGAGTCCTTGCTCCGGCGTAAGAACAATTTCCTCTGGATTGCAATATGAATTTCCCATAGGTTTTCACTAGGTGGTGCAGTAACTACAGGTGCATGTGATGTCTCTTACATGCTCCTGTAGTTACTCTGGGTTTGGCTGTATGTCTGTTATCAGAGTAGCACAGCTCGGAGGGAAAGAGATTCAGAATGATGTGGCAATGCAGGCCAGGAATTTCTGGCACCCAGAGGTGCTCAAGAGTGATTTATGGCTGGGTGGAGACGGGCAGGCCGGTAAACAAGGAACAGCTGAAACTGTGGCCAAGAAACTTGGCCTCCAAATGGAGAATTCCCTAGTTTAAATCTCCACTTTAGCAAAGGCAGGTTTATTTTCCTCCCATCCTATATCCAGGGCCTGCCTTAGGATGCAGGACCCAATTCTATGAAACATTATCTGTGGGGCTGCAGGTCAGGGTGATCATTGGATCAGCGTGATCATAACCAAAAAACAGATTCCCAAAGTGTTGGCATTGAAGAGAAATGTTGGACTTGGCAAAATAAAAGCTAAACACTCTCTCTCTCTCTCTCTCTCTCTCTCTCTCTCTATTATACACACACACACACTTACATACGTACATTCAGAGAGAGATTAGATTATGATTTTATATATACAGTATATATAGAGAGAGAAGGTTAGATTAAATTATGATTATATATGTATATATGTATTATGATTATACATACAGTATATATATAGAGAGATTAGATTATGATTTTTATATGTGTGTGTGTATGAATACATATATGTATATATGTGTATGCATATGCATATGTGTGTGTGTATATATATATGTATGTATGTGTATATATATATATGTACACACACACACACACACAATCATTCCTATGTTAACCTGACACAACAAGAAGCACATGACTCATGGACTCATGCACCCTGTTCCCCCCCCCCTTTTGTTTTTGCAGACACGTTCTCTGACCTGACCATGGCTCGGCAGGGATATCCCCGTATGGCCTTTTCTGCTTGTTTTGGAGGAATAATCTTCAGTATCCTTAAACATTGGGTTCAAAGCTTGTGTTTGTGTGTTTTTGTCCTACAATTCGTAACCCCTAGAAGAGGCGTACTGGGTTCTGCTTCATAGATTTTAACAGACCAGCTGGTGTACATGATGTTGATGTACATGATGGTTGGTGGACCTGCCCTTGGAGATCTCAGCATATCCTCATTGATATGGACTTTGGAGATCTGGGCATTGATATGTCCCTCCTTTTCCCTCCTTATCTATGGGATTGTCTCCACAGAACTTAGTAACTGTGGATACCAAGCATGATACTTGTGGGTCTCCAAACACCACCTGGATGTGACCAGAAGAGGGTCACTTATCGGAAGGGGTTTGAATCATAGAATCCTAGAGTTGAAAGGGACCTGGTCGGTGATCTAGTCCAACCCCCTGCCTGCAGCAGGAAATCCTGCTGATTGCTCCTTCAATCCCTTTTAATTCTGCTCCCCTGAACTACAGCAAGCCCCAAACATCTTGCAGGCATCAGTGATCAGAGAAGGGAGATATTTGTGATTTTATTCAAATCAAATCATACCTTTCTTGGCTTGAAGTTTATTGTGATTTTATTAACAATAAATAATATTGTAATATTATTTTATAGTATTATTGTGGGGAGGAGAGAGATTTTTATTGAGGGAGGGAGATAATCTTACCGGTACTTGCCAATTTGTTGCACCCCCTTGCCCCGAATACTGCTTTAAGCAACTTTAAAGTATTTGTGTAACATTATTTCAAGGGATGTGTGGATTTTCCATTATGTGGCCATCACTCCCCAACAATCCAACTTTATGTAATCCTACCCTTGTAATTCTGAAGGTATATACAATTATTCAGATTATAATCAGCATATAATCGTACCTTTGTATTCTAAAGGTACTGTATATACAATCGTTCAGAATACAATCGTACCATTCATTAATTTGTTCATGTAATTGATGTGTTTATTAATTTTTCCCAATTTCAACTGGAATTGTTTATCCTCAACTTGTCCGCAGACATGCTGGTTGGAGTGGGGCTCGGCTGTCTACTGCAGATGACCAGTAGTAAACTTGTTGTAAGGGTACGGATGAGCATTGCTCCTGAACTGATGTGGCCCTCAAGTCTTTCTTTTGCTAATCTCTGGATTAGGGAGAACAGCTTCCAGTCCAGAAAGGCTTGATCCGATAAGGAGACTGGTTGGTGTCTTTGAAGACCATAAGAGCCTTGCTGGATCCATCTAGATCCATAAGCCCAGAGGTCCATCTAGTCCAGCTTCCTGGATCTCACAGTGGCCCACCAGATGTCTCGGGGAGTACCCAAGACACTGGCGTCCTGGTGCCACCGTGGCACTGAGACAACCTACTTCTGCAGCTATGAGGTTGTGTATCCTCATCATGGCTTGGGATCTGTGATGATCTTTTCCTTCATCAGTCTGTCTCATCCCCATTTAAAGGAATCTAGGCCAGGTGAAATCACCCCAGCAATGAATTCCATAGATTAACGGTGCTCTTGGGAAAGAAATATTAGAAATAAGCAATGCCCTGATTCTTCCATGCTTCAGCACATGGATCTCCGTGGTATGCCCATCTCGAACCTGTCCCTCCTTATGCACAGAGGGCAACACACTCACCCTGATTTTTTTCTTTGTAGCTGGAATCAGAAGGCCTCCTGGTCTGGATCCTGGCTGGCGCGCTGGGAATGAGCCTGGTTTTCTCGTTCCTCTCGGTGCCTGCTCTTGGTTTCCACCTGGGGAGGAGATACGGCTGCTGCCTCATTGCCTACTATCTAGTCTTCCTGACAGTTGCGCTGCTAACCGAGTTCAAGGTGATCCGGATTTCTAAGTACTGATGAAGCCCTTTCTAGTCTTGGGGTCTGATTTTACGTTACAGAACTTGGGTGGCTGCAGTGACGATGGGGACTGATGCACCCCCCTTTTTGCTCCAGTTGCTTGCTTGACGTCGGTGCCTTGTACTGGAAAGACCAGTATGGCTGGCCAGTTCCAAACAGGCCTGTTATTATGATTTGATGGACATCACTGACGGATACTGGCATGAAGACTATATTTTTTCCTACCTCTTCCCACTATGGACAATAGGGCTCCAATGGGTTCTGAGCCCCAACACTTCTAGATTCCAGAGTGTTACATTTTCCAAGAGTCAACACAGATCTGGAATTACAGTTTTTTGTCTTTAACCACACTTTTTCAAAAGGGTGGTTTTTTTAAAAAATTGGGGAGACAAACCAAACTTTTTCTAGACCCCTTTTAATAAGTTATTGGTAGAGAATTGAAGTCTGGACAATTTAATTTTTGGACTTCATTGCTTGTAATCAATGTGGTTCGAACACAAAACTGATCAGACGGACAGATCGAATGGGCAGAAGAGTAAACCATCTTGGGTAAATACGACGTCCAAATTCAATAGGTGATCCAAGGGCAACGGATTGTTACCCCTGTTGGTTGATTTCTGTGATGCTTGAAAAACCCATCGATCAAACAGTGGAATAAAAAACATGTGCACCCAAAAGTGACAGTCCTTACATCAGAGTAAATCTTATTCAACTCTTGGGGCCTCAACTCTTGTGTCAACTCTTTTAAGTGTCGACACGTATAAAAATTGTAGTGTGTTTACCATTGTGCTTTCAACGGCACTCTTATGTTACATGGTTTCCTACCAAACTCGGATCCCATGTGTTTTATTTTTTGTGTGTGATCCATTTACGCTCTGCAACCAGATACTATTTTTTAGATTATGATAAGTAGGTTTGCCCCAATAACTGCCCACCCTTTACTAATAACCATTAAGGATAATGAAATCTCAGTCACTACTACGAGAGCCAGGATGAGACAGGAGGGCAGCAATGTTGAGGACGCATTGTGCATCATCAGACCCATTGAGCTGCACACCAAAATTTAGTACATGCTCTGGAACAGATTGCAAAAGCAGTCACCTACTCCAGTTCTTAGCTGGTTTGTTGCACCACTGCAGTCTGTGTCGTCTGTGGTTTTACACTGAACCCCAGGTCAATGCAAGAGGGAGAAGTGGCGGATTTGCTGACTCGCTGTGGATTTGCATGTGGTGGAGACGCAGCACATTTCTAAGGCGGCAGTGTGACTGGGCCCTCAACCACACTCTTCCTCACTCATGTTGGGCAATGGGGAAGCCAAGTGGAGATCTGATGACCCAGGGATTCGGCACTCAGCCACGCTCTTCATCACTCACGATGGGCAACGGGGAGGCCGAATGGAGATCTGATGACTCATCCAGAAGGTGAACCACAAGGATATCCACCCTGCCCCTTGTTCCTCATTGGGACTCAACGCCTTCCATACTCTTGAGCAATTCTTCATTCATATTAGTGTGTTTAGCAATTTTGTAGGAGGCAGTGTGGAAACATGTTTAATGTGCACCCACACCTGCAGTGAGACTTTGGCTGCAATCCTCAAGCCACTTTCCTTAGTGTAAGACCCAATGAACACAATGGGGCTTACTTTTGAGCAGACATGGTTAGGATTGTGATCTTTGGCTGCTGCCCCATCGAGAATCTTGGCCAGCAAGTATCAGCCAAAATGGGGGGGCTGGACTGTTTTTAGGATTGGAGGATTTCAATCCCTCCCATCAATGCTCTCTGAAAAACCTCGAGCGCATCTCGTCTCTGTTTAATGATCTACCTCAGGAGGATACATGTTGGAGATGCAGCTTGGTCCAAATCCTAGTAACTGCGGAGCAGCTCATCAAAATAATATTAATAATGGACTTTTAAGTGTTGATGTAGGGCTTAGGGCGCAATCCAGAGTAACTACAGGGAGTCCTTGCTCTGGGGTAAGAACAATTTGCTCTGGATTACGGGTACACATAATGTCTTTTACGTGCTCCCATAGTTACTCTGGATTGTAGGATTTGTTAAAATTATCTTGGAAAGGACGGCTGGAAGAAACCCAGATTATTGAATCTTGTGTTTCTCGCCCCCGCCAAGCACTGAGAAAGCTGTGTTTGAGGAATCCCCTTGGGGTGGGTTACACAATTGCTGCTTTCCATTAATGTTTACAGCGGGAAGAAGGGAGCAATGAGGGTTGGAAAAGCCAGGGAAGAACTGCTATTGACTATGGACTAAACTCTGGACTATGACCCATCTGGCTCTTTCAAGACTTGGCTGTCTTTTGCCCCAGTTTGAAACTGGTAGTCAGGTCAGCTGAAAAATTCTGTATGTCCATGTCCTTAACCACCTTTGAGAAGATGCATTGATGGCAAATGCCAACCCTCTGTATTTATTGAGTAAATACATTTATTAAATTAAAAATTAAAATTAAAAATAAATGAAATTTATTAAATTAAGTCACTCTGCCTTGCTGTGTAGAAAAAGGGAGCTTCAGATTGGAGGGTTTTGTCTGAGGTTCATATGAGCCTCTTCCCTCCTTTGGCAAAAAGCCCTGCTGTGTACACTAGATTGGAGGGTTTTGTCTGGGGTTCATATGAAACTCTGTCCTCTATAGAGTAAAAGAAAGCTGCTCATGGGTATGAACTGGTTGAAGTTTAAAGAGCAAATTGTCACTGCCCAGCTGTGAACAAAAAGGGACTGGAGGGTTTTGACTGGGGTTCATATGAAACTCTGCCATCCCAAAAGGCAGCTGCTCTTTGGAGGGATTGCCTGGCGTTGAAAAGGCAAAACCATAGTCTGTCCTGCTGTGAAGAAAAAGGGAGGTGCAGCAGATTAGAGGGAAAAAATATTTTACTTGAGGAGGGGGTGGCTTTTTAATTTCCCAGACAGACATCATACAGAGTAGAGGCCACCCTTAAGGCCGTGAAGGGGGGCGTTTGTTGCTCCCTCCCTCTTCAGAGGCCACATCACTCCCCACAGCCTCTCCGATATGGTGACAGAGTTCATCTAATGGGACCAGTATGACAGGCCCATGGAAGCCGGTGGTCAAAGGTGGTCCTAATTTTCCATCAAAGTAAGGAGAAGCAATGGAACTATAGTTATGCCTCACATAAAGAGCTTAACTCGTTCCAGAGGCCTGCTCTTTAAGTGAAATGCTCTTTAAGTGAAGTAAATTTTCCCATAGGAAATAATGGAAACCCAGACGATTGGTTCTACAACCCCCAAAATATTCATATAAAAATATTAACTGGATGTAAAAATGATGACAAAACACTGGAACTGAATTCAGAAAATGCATTCAATGTGCAGGATCCTATGAAGTCTACTTCGGCTGCAATCCTAAAGACACTTTCCTGGGAGTAAGACCCATTTAACACAATGGGGCTTACTTCTGAGTAGACAGTTAAAAGACTGCAATCAAAGACACTTTCCTGGGAGGCTTACCTGGGCTGCTGCTGGAGGTTCAAGGTGGTCGGTGGGGGCACTTGGGGGCAGGTAGGGACAGCTGCCTCTGGCACCTCCAGGCAACTGCCCCCAAGTTGGGGGCAGTTAGAGGCAGCAGTGCTGGCCGGCAGCCCTTTTAAAGAGCCTCTGTGCGGAGCGTCAGAGCTGCATAGCACGTGTGCCCATAGCGTGCTTGCTTGTTAAGTGAAGTGGAACTTGTTAAGTGAAGCGGAACTTGTTAAGTGAAGCAAGATTTCTTGGAAATTTTTGCTTGTTATGTGATAAGTGCTTGATAAGCAATACATCTGTCAATCCTCTTGGTATATAAGATCAGGAGTGTATAAGGTCAGATCAACTAGTCCAATATGTTGCTTGCCATATTCCTGGTCATGGAAAAGAGTTTTGCAAAGAGTTTTTGCAGCATTTCCTAGATGCAATCTAGCGGGCTGCTCCTCTTCCTCTCCCCCCCCCCAACCCCAGCCAAATCTCATCTGTTGGCTATCTCTCCCACAAGGCCACCATGACTGGTCACCATCTTTCCAAGAAGGGGCATTGGACTGGAAATACATTGGAAGGGACATTGGACTGGACTGGTAAGTAGCCCTACCAGCAATTGCAGGGTCAGGTTTTGAGACCAGCAAAATGAATGTCAAGAGATTTTCTTTCTCCAAATGTTTGGGGTTTTAAAGAAAACACCAACTGTCGACCATTTCAAATGTACTTTGAGGTCGTCCAACCACAGCAACGTCTGCAGGAGGGAGGGGTTCTTATTCCTGAACATGATACATTGCGCTGAGCACTGAGCTTCCACACTGGATGATACCCAACCCTACTGACACCCATTGAATGGGACAGAACATCTGGCTCAGAAGCCAGTGACTTCGGGGCTGAACTGACCTCCATCATCAAAAAATAAATAATCATTTGCATCCTATATTTTGGATTCCTTTTCAGTAATCACTTATAGTGGAATCCCAAATTCCATGATTCTAGGTCCAGGAGTTGGGGCTGGGTGTTGATCAGTCAGCAATTTTTCCATGGAAAGTATAGGGACAAAAACATATTGAATCCCTTCTCCCCCAGCCTATAGGGGTTGTTGGAGGAGGGTGTTGTTCAATCAGCAGTTCTTCAATGTATAGGTTGGGGGGAAAAAACGGTGTGGCCCATTTCATCTCCTTCAATTTCCAAAAATGTGTTCTTAGTGGATACCTGAACGAGGAAAGGAAATATGCCTACGTGTTTTTGCTTCAGGCTGGGCAAAATCAGTGGGAACCATTTCATATTTTGTCTTCATAGTCTGGCTTTCCCAAAATATCCCATCCCTCTTGATTAGATCCCATAACCACAAAAGGAGTCAGGGCAGACACACTCCCCCGCATGACGGCAGAAATGCTTTATGTTCAGCACAGGATGACTGGAGCCTCTGGCTATAATCCAGTGTGATTGGGATTGCAGTCAAAGGGACTGAACTGATCCAATTTTCCAGTGCTGGTGTACTGGGTGTAATGGGGTATAATTTCTTTGAAACTGACTCTATCCCAGTTCAGACCCCAGTTCAGCTCCAGAGCCTTTGAAAACCACAGGCTTAAATTGCATGCTGTTTGGGGGCCTTTACCTATTTTTTCCAAGTAAAAGGGCTTTTGTTTTTTCTGATTATATAATCTGTATTGATCCAGCAACTGAAAATATTACACTTCCTGTTAAGTTGAAGGGTATTTTGCCTTTTTATGCCCATACAGAAAGCACAAAAGAGACTTAATTCTAAAAGTTTATTAAATCATCCTAAAAAGAGCTATAATAATAATAATAATAATAATAATAACAATAATACTGTTCCAGATGCAATTCATCATTGCTGTACAAACTCCTACCCTTCAAAACCTTACAAGCGATTGTCTTTGGAGAAGGGGGAAAAAAGAGGGTTAGACGGGGATACCCCATACTCCAAATTTTATTTCCCTTCCAGCCCGCAAGAAGTTTGGAAGAAAGTAGCTTCTGGAAATCTCACTAGCTTATTTTATTTATTAAAAAAACAGTGCAAAATGAAGGGGCAGGTTATACAATCCAGTCCAAAGCAAAGAGAGCTAAGACCTCATTAAAGGGTGTCTTTAAATGCAGTTGTTCTCAAATATTTCAGCCCAGGACCCCCCTTCCAAAGGATTGACGTCCCATTCCAAGATGGTAAAGCCCAATGCCAGATTCCAGCACCCAGCTTTTTGTGACACCCCAAAAGGGGTCCGAACCCCCACTTTGAGAACCACTACCTTAAAGTCTGTAGGTGTAGCACATTGAGGATCTATGCATAATCTGTGTCCAGCTCACCGCGGGTTGGATTGTGACCTTGACTTTTCCTCCATCAGTCTGTCCAAAACACTTTTCAAGGCATCCAGGACTTCAAGTGGCAAGGAGTTCCACAGATTACATACTCAATAATAAACTCCAGGGGGATTACTAGGAGGTATTGGAGACAATCCTTGAAGTTCTCTCTCCCCACAATTGCCAGGTAAATCACCTTTCGGGGGGAGGACACTGCAGGCACAAATCTTCATACGTTCCCATCCAGCAGGTACTCGGGCCGGGTCACACCAAGGACTTTTACCCTACAGACTGGTCCCTTCCAAAGCTGGATCTTGCCCAGAGTCTCCACCTTTTTAAAACCAGACCAAATTCCCAACTCCACTTCCATTAAGGAAAAGGGTCTTTGCTCTTTCAAGCAGTGGAGGAGGTCCCTGCCCCAAAGATGTTACACGTCTAGGTTTGCAACTTTGGTTAGTGGTATGAGATAGGAACTTCCTTTCCTTGGAAAGTCTTTAATTTCTCATTAAAGAAACAACATTTTCTGTGCATACTCCAAGCAAGGGTTGTTGAAAGAAGGAATTTTTTAATTTTGGGGGGAGGGAGGGATAAGCCGCTCTGCCCTAAACAGTACCTAGAAACATATTGCTTGCTGTGCCCAGCTAACAACTGTTCCCAAATTACACAGGATCTGTTCCCAAACTAGTTGTGGGATTCCCAAAATCCCTACTTCTCAGAGATATAGGGTGAAATCCAGACTAACTATAGGGAGTCCATGCTCCAGAGTAAGAACAAGTTACTCTGGATTGCAATATGAATTTCCCATAGGTTTTCACTAGGTGGTGCAGCAACTACAGGAGCACATAATGTCTCTTACGTGCTCCCATAGTTACTCTGGATTGTGCCCACAGTTTTCTCAATAGCAGGATCACTGAACAAATTGAATTTCCCAGGGCATCCAGCCTGTAAAGTATGGAAAGATCAGAGCAGTAAAGTATGGGAAGGTAAAGAGTCCTGCTTCTACCGTAGACTCAGCCAGAGCAGCTCAGGAATTCACAGATGGATAATGTGGTCTCCTGCGATTATAAATCCAAGTTGCAGAAAAAAATAAAAATAAAAATGTGATGCATCAAAAGAAAGGCCAATATTTCCAAGTTGCTACACCAAACTCAAGCATCACAAAGTTAGTTGAATTCTATAGGGCACTGAATTCTATAGTGAATTTTATATTCTCAATAGGAAGAGAGTATTTGAAGGCACAGCCCCGAAACAACAACCAATAGGGGATTGAGATTTCTCTGCCAATGGTCAAGAGGAATCTTGCCTGAGATGGATAAATATTATGTGCAGTTTATTGCCAGAGTGATAATGGCTGCAATCCTAAAGACACTTTCCTGGGAGTAAGACCCATTGAACACAATGGGGCTTACTTTTGAGTAGACATGGTTAGGATTGTGCTCAATATCTTGATTTCCGTTTGGTCAAGAATTTATTGCATTGATACATGTGAGTTTGGACACCTTTAAGCTCCTACAATCCGGGGACACCACGAGTACATTAGGAAAGGGAAACTTTCTTTCCCAAGAGGAGAATCCTCACTTCCAGGATTTGGTTAGTTAAGTGGTTATGGGCACAATCCAGAGTAACTACGGGGAGATGTAAGAACAATTACAGGGTGTAAGAACAATTTGCTCTGGATTGCAATATGAATTTCCCATAGGTTTTCACAAGGTGGTGCAACAACTATGGGTACATATAATGTCTCTTCGGTGCTCCTGTAGTTACTCTGGATTGTAGGGTTAGCCTGAGTAGGAACCAACTTCAAAAAATACTGTAGGGTGGGGAGAAATATGGTTTTACAGGTCCATGCCAGTTTACTCAAGCCAGAGCCCATTTCCTTGATGGGTAAATTGCCACCATGGTGACATTTGGGAAAATAAATTTCTAAGCCACTGCTTAGAAACATGAACTTGGTGAGCATGACTTAGAACATGACCTGGTGAGCGAGGCTTATATTGTGCCTCCATCCAGCGATACAGAGACAGCAAAAATAAACTCTGATCTGCCCTCTCCGGATCCCAGAATTATGGACAATGCATACCTTGCTTTCCAGTTCCACATTGCATAGTACCCAGTCCAGCTGTAGAGCAGCTCTAGTATAGGGAAGGGGTTCTGCAGAAGGAGAACCACTCCTGGGTCCTCTTCTGCCAAAGATCTCCAGCATCAGTGCTCCTGCCGGTCTATACTATGTATGAGTCCCATATACAGACGTGATGGTAGACTTAGTCACATTAGGAGGTTAATGATCAGGAGAAGCCGCTGGAGTTAACTGATGCTAGATGACGGTCTGGGAGCGCTGCCGGAGGCCAGGGGGCTGTGAAGGCTGGCTGAGCAGCTGGTCATCATCCTGCCAAAGGAGAGACCTCTCTTCTTTCCTAGAGTGCTCCTCATACCACTCCTGCACAGAGAGAAGAAAGCAAGAACATCTAGATGTTCCTCCAGGCTCAGGCACAAAGGCTGGGGGTTAACCTGAGAGCCGGGGGGGGGGGTCTTCAAAGTGGGGTTCGCAACCTCGGGTCTGGGAGAGTCACAAGAGGGTGGATCCACTATCTTCTAATCTAGCACTGGGCTTTCCTGGAAGTAAGACTCATTGAACACAATAGAACTTACTCCTGAGTAGACATGGAAGAATATCCCAGTAAGGTTGATGGGGGTCCTGGACAGATTTTTAAACCTGAAAGGGGGTCCCAGGCTGATATGCATGAATATCACTGGTGTAGTTGTTCAGGAGTTGGACTATTCATTCATTCATTCATTCATTCATTCATTCATTCATTCATTCATTCATTCATTCTGTATCCTGCCTTTTTTCCCAAGAGGGAACACAATGTGGCTAACAGCAATTATAAACAAAGATACCATTTAAAAACTGGATAAAAACAATTAAAATATCAAAACGATAAAATACTATTAAAACTATATATAACCAGTTTAAAAAACCCGAGTTAAAGATCTTCCAGGACTAGTACTGGAAGATTCACGTTCAAATCCCCATTCAGCCATGAGGCTTCCTGTACAACCGAGGTTACCCTCAGCTTCGTCTACCCTGCAGGGTTGTTGTGAAGACAAAAGGGGGGCCATTTATTCCCCCTAAGCTTGGACAAAGAGTAGGATAAAAATATGGAAAAATATTTATGTTGTCACAAAAACACTGTTGCTGTCAGTTTTATATGTTTCTGGAGGGTTGGGCTATTTTTGCAGTATACACAATGTATCACTATTGCACCCAGGGGCATCACTAGGGTTTGCGTCACCCGGTGCGGGAGGCCAGCGCGTCACCCCCAAACATTGGGCGGGGCAACAATATGAATGCTGGGTGTTGTTATGTGCCATTGCCCTTCCTCCACTGGTTGTTTAGCCATATATTTTAATAGAATAAAGATATTTCCAAGTGGTTTGTTTCCCTGCGTTCTGCTGTAAATGACACATCCAAAGGTGTAGAACATGATGGGATTATTTCTACAAACCATGATTTTAGCCATTTAGATCACAAGGGCTGCCACCCCTTTCTAAAGCCTTAGTAACATCCCTGATCGGGACCATCTTGGAAGTCTTGTACTCTCCTGGACTGCCCTTCCACTCCAGCCAAGCATGCATGCTTACTCGCCAGTAAACACGGCTGTGCAGTTCACATCCATTTTCATGCAAAATTCACATGCACGCAAAATTGGCGTATCAAGAAATCTTAAGGTCATCTAGTCCAGCCCCCTACTTCAGACAGGCATCTTGACAAGGGACATCCAGAGCTTGCAAAACCCACAACGGCTCTTTAGGCAGAGGCTGGAGAACTATCACGAATGCTGTGGATGCAGACAGCCTGTGTTGGTCTTGATGATCTTCAGGGTCCCTTCCAACTCTATGATTCTAACTGGAGAAGGCAGGCTCCTCCAGTGCTGGACAACTCTTACTATCTAGTTTTGGGAAGGTATCCCAAACTGGTTCTAGTTTCCACTGGTTCTAGATCTGGACCTAGAGCTGGTTCTAGATCTGGTCCAGATCTGGATACACTGGTTCTAGTTCTGGTCTTGTTCCTAGAGCTGGTTCTAGATCTGGTCTAAAACCGGTTCTAGATCCAGACCCACTGGTTCTGGTCCTATAGGTGGTTCTAGATCTGGTTCTATATCTGGTTCTATATCTGGATCCACTGGTTTCTAGCCTAGACTGGATCTAGTCCCAGATCTAGATCCTGGATTTGGTTCTAGTCCTTGATCTGGAACTGGTTCTAGATCTGGATCCACTGGTTCTAGTCCTAGAGCCACCAAAGCCAGGTCTCCCCTTGTCCCATAACAACTCCATCAGAGCTTCAAATAGCACATCCTTACCCGTATCTCTTCCTCATACATTTTCCTACTTAAATCACTTTTGGTCCTTGATCTCCGACCCAGGAACAGCATCGATGTTTGCTAAAGAGCCAGAAGACAAAAAAGGTAAGCGCAATAAAGGCGTAAACGGCTGCGACCGATATTAGTGCCAAAAAATATTTGCACATGAACCAGGATCATAACGTTTGAACAGGGACCTTCCACCACTGGAGTCTACAGCCCCCAATACAGCCACAGAACTGCACATCACGGGGACAGCTGGAACATGGCTCCCATGCACCATGACCGTTGCAAACAGAATCAAAGGGAATTTGTTGCCAGAGGTGTCTGCCCAGCACATGTTTGCATGCATGCACACTGTATGATATTTTTCTTCCAATGCTTGGTGCAGAAAAAACCAATGCTGGCTGTATTTCTCACCCGATGTCTGTCCATTTGGGAAATGAGCTTGAGAAGCTCGCCAACCGAGGAGGCGGCGCAATTCCTCCTGTAAAGCTCGACCAACGCTGCCAGTTCTTCCTTGGAGATTTCCCGTTCCAGCACAATACCGGTGTCTTCTGCGGAGGAGCAAAAGGTAAAAGGCATGGCAGATGAGTGCACAAGAAAAGTCCATAGGGGCATCGTGTGGCTTTGACGGTGAATTGCAGTGGAGGAATTTGTAGCGCACAGCTAACACAAGGTGACAAGCAGAACACACTCAGGCCAAATGCAGCCCCCCAAAACAATTTATCAATTTATAAATTGATAATTTATATTTATCCCAAATTATATATTTATATTGATCCCAAAAATTTATAATTGGGCGTCTCCTGGTATAATTGGGCTCTCTCATATCTTGAAAATATGAACATGATTTGCACATTTCTGTCATTTGCAGTGCATGAGTTCCTACATGAGCACTATGGGCAAAATCCAGAGTAACTATGGGAAGTCCTTGCTCCAGTGTAAGAACAACTTACTCTGGATTACAATATGAATTTCCCATAGGTTTTCACTAGGAGGTGCAGTAACTACGGGTGCACGTAAAGTCTCTTACGTGCTCCCGTAGTTACTCTGGATTTGGGGGTTAATGCTGATTTCTGGCCATCGTCTTCTTAATGATCTAATTTTATCATTAAGTGGTGGGACCTCTTCTGTAGGCAGAAAATCTGCCCCATTCTGAGAGTGTCATCCCCAGACCGCAACCACAAGGGTTGCATCCTGGTTTGGGATCAGAATAGGGTTACAAAACCAAAAAATCTGGAGCATTGTGTTCACATACTGGGTGTTCTGTCCCAATTCTGTGGAAGAGAATTATGGCAACCCTATATCAGAACCCAGACATCACCTCTTCTGTACACCTTGGGTACAAAAGGGGCACAGTTGCAACACCCACCTTCTGAATCTTGGTTCTTCCGGGTATAGTTCATGCGGAACACAAACGCTTCCAATATAAAGGCAACGATTATGGTCATCACCACCTGGGACAGAGGAGAAAATATCAGCTTATGGAAACTGGTTGTTTAGGGCTTCCCGTTATTCAAACTATTAATGAATTAATGGAAATTAATCTCCAGCTTAACTATCATATTTGGATGTTCCTACCATGGTTACAATTTGTAACCTACCATGGTTACAATATAGAAGATCATGAAGTAAAGACGGCTCCAGTGAGAGGTCTCTGACGTCACCCCTTCCTGGAAAGGAAGGAAAATAAGGTTTAATGATATGGGGGGAACCCAATGTTTTGGTTTTTCCAACCTGCCCATGCAGTGTTTTGGGGTATTCAGGTTGGATTTAAGTCTAATCCAGCCTGATTCCATCATAGATCTCAGTGATGCTGGAGAACGGCAATCACTCAGAAGAAAGGGGCAGCTGATCAGAACCTCCCCCCTTGATAAACAGACCATTAATCCCAAATAAATAAATTCACAAATAAATTCAATTCCTTCTGCGCCCATCCTCCCCCACTCCTGAGATCATGCGCCTGGAAGAGAGATGATGTACCAGTCACTTACCATGATGATGTACCAGTCGTTGACAACCGTCAGCTCAAAAAGGGTCACTGCAGGAGGGCAGGAAGGGGTTTGTGGAGAGAGACAAAACACATTCCTATTTGCCAATGTTTTACCACCAGGACCCACTTTTGAGAATGACAGTCTGTTGGGACCCACTGGATGTGATGTCATGGCTGAAAGTGACATCATCAACAACCCATATGATCCAATCCTAAATGCACTTACTTGGGAATAAGCCCCATTTGTTATCATTAAAATATATATTTGGAGTAGCCCATTAAAAAGTAAGATCTGTCACATTTTTTTAAAAGGTCTGCAACATTTCCCCAAATGCAATCACATACTATGGTAGCATCAGACCCATTTAAAATACTGTATTTACATGAATCTAATGCACCATCGAATCTAATGCGCACACGATACTTAATAATCAAAATTAAGTATCACATTTACTTATTAAATAAATTAAGTACGCTGGTAGCTCGCTTAACAAGCGTTTCACATAGGGGCAGCTGCCCCTAACTGCCCCCAATTCCCCCCACCAACCACCTTGAACCTCCAGCAGCAGCCCAGGTAAGCCTCCCAAGAAAGTGTCTTTGATTGCAGCCTCTTAACCATGTCTATCCAGAAGTAAGCCCAGCTGTGTTCAATGGGGCTTACTCCCAGGAAAGTGTCTTTATGATTGCAGCCTAAGTAGACTTCTTAGGATCATGCACATTGAATACATGTTTAGAATTCAATTCCAGTGTTTTGTCATCATTTTTCCATCCAGTTAATATTTTGGGGTTGTGGAACCAATTGTCTGAGTTTCCATTATTTCCTATGGAAAAATCTGCTTCACTTAAAGAGCATTTCACTTAAAGAGCAGGCCTCTGGAACGAATTCAGCTCTTTATGTGAGGCACCACTGTATTAAGTATCACAGTATTAAGTACCACATTTACTCAAATCTAATTAACCATCAAATCTAATGCGCACCCTGATTTTGGAAACTGAATTTGGCTGGAAAAGGTGAGCGGTAGATTCAAGTAAATACGGTAATATACACATCGGGACCCACCAGAAATGGACTCATAATTGGATTTTGTGTAATGATTGCTGGCTGCTTTGGGTGACTTACGGGGATAAAGACGGAGCACAAATCTAATGAATGAATGAATGAATGAATAAATAAATAAATAAATAAATAAATAATCTCCTTCACGTTTCCCCGTTGGCTACAAGGCTGAAGATCTTCTGTATGGAAACTTACCAAAACTGTTCAGGATGTTGTCAAAGTTATTGAGATAATAATAGCCCTCTTCTACCACCGTCTTGTTCCCAACCGTGCGGTTCACCCAGCGATAGGCGTCCACTACCGTACTGGCGCTGCATAGGGGAGGGAGGGATAGAAACGATAAGATCCGTCCAGCGCCGGGTTAGAATGAGGGTTAAAATGACCACAGAGAGGGCCAGATTCTCATGTCGGATACTCACTTGCAGCAATTTGGGTAGAGTTTTCCCGAGAAGAACTCCATGCCGATGATGGCAAAGCAATAATAGAAAATGAGTAAGGTTAAGCCGAGGCTGTAAGAATGAAAGAATTCAAGAGTCAATCAAACTCAGGCTGCAATCCTAAACACACTTTCCTCGGAGTAAGACCCAGTGAACACAATGGGGCTTGCTTTTGAGTAGAAAGGTGATCACTCGGAAGAAAGGGGCAATTAGGACTGTGCACTCCTTGACCCAGCCGTACCTGGCCATCCTCGGAAGGAGCTCAAACATGGTATCCAAGACATTCCTATAGCGTTTTTTCAACTTAAACAACCTGGGTGGGAAAGGAAAGAAATATCCATGAGGTCAGGAGGCTTCTGATCCTAAAGGTGTTATTCATTGGAAGCCAAAGGAGATCCAAAGCTTCTGTGTACCGAGTCCAACCCTCAGTCTTACCCAAGGATTGCAGCCTTTAGGAAGTCTAGGGAATTTTTAAAAAACAGATCAGCATCTGCTTGGAAAGGTTAGGAAGGTTGTTTTAAATATTTTTTAAATAAAAAAGTTTTTTTAATAAAAAATAAACTTTTTAAATAAATGAATTATCTTTATTTTAAATAAACTTTTAAACTTTTGTAAACTTTTAATTTGCTTATTTCATTAATAATAAAATTAAATAAATAACTTAATTGTGAATGAGCACCATACTCTACAGTCAGTAGACTGACTGTACAGACTGACAGTAATCACTCTGCAGTTAATTTGCTTATTTAATTAATGAGAATTAATTATAAAATAAATAATTTAATTAATGTGGATGAGCACCACTCTGCAGTCAGTCACAACTAGCAGTACAACCTGCGGGGGACGCCTTTAACTTTTTATGTATATATTTATATTACATGTTTTATTTTTAAAACAGAAATGCAGGATTAGGGTAGGGATTAAGAGGCTTATTATATATGACATAGGAATCATATATAATTTCACATAAAGGGTGATTGAAAAGTAATTCCCTATATTGTAATTTATAAGTATTATAAAATCTTGTATATTATGTTCCCCAGTTATGGGGGATTAAAAAAACCCTAAATTCTAGATTTACCTGAGCAGCTGCAATGGTCGGAGGACCACTATGAAGTAGAACGGCGCCTTATCGAAGGCGAGCTCCAGGAGGCCCAGAAAGGCAAATAGGGTGACCGAAAAATCAAATCTGGAAAAGGCCAAGAGGATTTTCTGAATTGGCATGAATGGACGTCACCCCCACCATGTCAGCTCTGGCCTCGATCCTTTCGTAGCGTTGCACTTACAGGTTCCAGCCAGAGGAGAGGTACTCAAGTGGCCCCAATCCAGTGATCTTCAGTAGCACTTCCACCCCGTAGACTGTGGACACAAGAAAGCAGAACATCACCCAAGCCTGGAATCTAATAATCCCTACTACTAGGTCCCTACTAGTAGTACCTACTAGTAGAAACCTACTAGTATACTACAGTTGGATGTAGTACACATCCAAGTGGCTGAAGGCAGCCAAGCCATGCATGTTTTACAGGAGAAGATGGAGTAACAGCCAATAATAATAATAATAAATAATAAATAATAAATAATAAATAATAAATAATAATAATAATAATAATAATAATAATAATAATAATAATAATAATAATAATAATAATAATAATAATAATATTTGGCACTGGGGTAGCTCTAGTTTTTCAAATATATTAGTGACAGTACAAGACCTATAGAGGCCAGAGGGACAGAAGAGCGCTGGCCTAGAGTGTCCCTAATGAAGATACTCTGGCCCACCACTCTCTCTCCTCCACACTTTCTTCTTTGGTACTGTCCACCACATCTCCCCAGTCAACATATACATGTCCAGGATATCTAATTAAAAGAACAATACAACATGATCAGCACCTTGGGGGCAGTAAGACTTACTTGTAAGGAAGACAATGTAACTCCAGGGGACTTCTCGGGAGAAGATACCATCTACAAAAATAATCAAGCAGCATCTTTAGATGGGTTTTGAAGTTGCCAGTTTTGCCCAAAATAAACCCTGACTTTTTAAAATTGTCTCTTTTGGCCAATTTGGGGAAGGGGGCTAGTGAGGGCCTCCCCCCTCTATCACTGATCCTATCCCCTAAGAGAGATTTCTCTGCCTAACCTATTTCTCAAGGTTGGGCAGACTTGGGACATCACCAATCCCTCCCCCCATTTGGTGCCTTGGCATCACCAGGTTACACTCCCAATAGGGTTGCCATAATTCTCTTCCACAAAATCAGGACAGGACCTTCCATCCCATTTGCCAGTATGTGAACACAGGGTGCAATCCAGAGTATCTATGGGGAGTCCTTGCTCCGGTGTAAGAACAATTTACTCTGGATTGCAATATGAATTTCCCATAGGTGGTGCAGTGACTACCAGTGCACGTAATGTCTCTGATGTGCTCACATAGTTACTCTGGATTGTAGGGACAATCCCCCAAAATTGGGACTGTCCCTGTTATTGGGGAAATATGGCAACACTAACTCCAGATTGCTCAGGATTTGGGGTGCCACCGTAACTGAAGCTATGCAAGCATCATAAAATTTTATTTCATTTATCACATGTTTATAACACCCTTCCTCCAAGGAACTCAGGGTGGGACACGTCATTACTCCCCTTCTTTTGTCTTCACAACAACCCTGTGAGGTAGGAGAGGCTGAGAAAGAGCGCATGGCATGTACCTTTCAACATGAAGGTCTCCACTAGGATCCAGAGACCGTTCACTGCCACCAATGTGTCTAGAAAACAATGGAAAATATGTCATTTAGAGCACAATCCTAACCATGTCTACTCAAAAATAAGCCTCATTCTATTCAACGGGTCTTACTCCCAGGAAAAGTGTCTTTAGGATTGCAGCCCTATTTTTGAATGCCAGTTGGGTTCGTGAATGAAGTCCAAAGAAGAGTGTCCCCCTCCCTAAAGCGAAGGCTGCTAAGCAGAAATCAATCGGCAATGGTTACTTACACATGGTGTACTGGAAGGCTCGGGAATTCACTAAAATATTAATGCCTGTTGGAAAGAAGACAAAATAAAAATAAAATAAATAAAATAAAAATAAGTTTTAAAATCAAGTTTCCAACTTGCATACTGATGCATGACGCACTGTGGCACGGTACGGGTGCCACAGATGTACCCTTGATAGCCCTACGAGGCCATCCCTCCCTACGAGGCACCATCCCTCCCTTGGAGCCACAAAATCTTGCAAGGTTTGGGCAGTGCCGTCTTGGATCTCATAAGATTTAGTGAGATCCTATACCTTGGAGCTGGGAAGAAGAGGGTGGTGCGTTTGGGAACCATTGGATAAACCAGTGACTTCCACAAGACAGTGTGATGGGGGGGACTTCTGCATAGGGTTGCCATAATTCTCTTCTACAAAATCGGAACAGGACCCTCCATCCCCTTTGCTAGGATGTGAACACAATCCCCCCAAATTGGGATTATCCCTGTTTTTCATATGGCAAATGAAACCCTATTTGGGGACATATGGCAACCCTATTTCTGCATTCACCACCAACTATCTCCATTATCTTGCATGTTCATATTTAAGGGATGAAACATCTTTATTGAAGGTATCATTCTTTGGAAATTCAAATATGGGTCTCAAGCCTCAGGAGGTTACCTTTGAAAATAAGGAACGCCGTTCGCGGAAGGTCATCAAACCAATGTTCCCGGTTCTTTTTGGCCTGGAAATAGGAAAAAAGGTATGATGACTTGAGGTCTTCAGCTCTCAAAAACCCCAATCTACAACACGGACCCCATGTCACGTATGTAAGGGATCACGGGTCCTCTTCCCATCCAATCAGCGCAGCCTGATAGTTCATAATGCACAAGCCTAGACCTAATAATGTAGGACAACTTGCAGAATATTTGATTTTATTTCATTTCATTGATTAAGCATGATCCACTTGTTCAAGACCTCCAGTATATCAATTTCAATAAATTGATATCATTAAAATAATAAATGATACTTTAATAAATAATAATAATACTTTAATAATCAATAAAATATTATTAAAAAATAACAATTTTTTTAAAATTTCACAGAATGCCTCTTCTCCACCCTTGACTTCCACATTTTCAAAGTCTCCGTTCTTTCTAACAGGATCTTATCCTGCTTGCAACATCCCCATTCATGAAACCATCAATTAAAAAAATACATACACACCTACCTTCCATTTTAAACCCACAACCTCATAGAAATTGTACATATCCTCGAGACTAAAAGAGAAGATAGGATTTGGAGTAAGGACTTTTGATTGAAAAGCAGTATATAAATACAGTTTTTAGATTGATTGATTTTGCAATATCTCTCTTAGGGCACAATCCAGAGTAACTACAGGAGCACGTAAGAGACATTACGTGCACCCGCAGTCACTGCACCACCTAGTGAAAACTTATGGGAAATTCATATTGCTATCCAGAGTAACTTGTTCTTACTCTGGAGTAAGGACTCCCCATAGTTACTCTGGATTTCACCCTTAGATGAAATTGCAGTGTGTGTATGTGGTTCTTTGATTCCTTTACGGGTTCATGATACAGATTTTTACAAATTTTAATTTTAAATTCAATTTTAAATTACCGGTAAATTAATATTTAATTTAGGGTGAAGTCCTATCCTAAATTATTCTATGGTGCAATCCTAAATTATTTTACGGTGCAATCCTAAATTAATTTAGGATGCAATCCTAAATTAAATTTAAATTCAACTAACTAACCCTAAAAGCAGGCCTCCGTCAGTCTTGAAAGACTATGGTATCGTGCTTGGCGCTGCATACGCTGCATGCAAAGCACAAAAGCCTGGGCTGGATTGTTATGGAGGAGAGGCTGTTACTCAAGCAGCAAATCCCCCCTCTCCACTCCACTGAATTAGTCCAAAGGAAAGGCAGAGCCAAAATGATTGGATCCAGCTGGCGTCGCAGAGCTGGGCTAAGGACAGGAGCTCACCCTATCTTGTGGGGCCGACCCGGGTCTCGAACCCTGGCCTGCTGGTTAACAGGCACAGTGTCTTAGCAACTTGCAGCACCCACAGCCCCTACAATCCAGAGTAACTACGGAAGAATGTAAGAGACATTACATGCACCCGTAGTTACTGCACCACCTAGTGAAACGTATGGGAAATTCATATTGCAATCCATAGTAAATTGTTCTTACACCGGAGCAAGGACTCCCCGTAGTTACTCTGGATTGTGCCCTTACAGTGCAATCCTAAGCATGTCTGCCGAGTAGTAAGTTTCATTGTTGTTCTATGGGGCTTACTCTCAGGAAAGTCTGTCTAGTACTGCAGCCTTAATTTTACATTACATTTTAATTGCATATAATTTATTCCCCAGATCCTTCTAGAAAAAAGTAGGTGTCCTCACCTGACGGCAAGAGTATGGCTTTGACTCAGTGCTTTGAAAGTTAGATAGCGGTCTTGGGGATTCATCCGAGGCCTATAAAACCGCATCAGTCCATCAAACTGCTTGAAGGTGATGCCGGAGGGTCTCTAGAAAAGCAAAAAAAGACGGATCTAAATCAGCGCATATATAGTTGTACACACTCACAAGACACCCACACAGGGCCACGTTCCTGCAGGGGTGTGACGCGGGTTCGTGTCACCTGGTGCAGGAGGCCAGCGTGTCACCCCCATACTAATGCCATCGTAACAACCCTGATCTGGACCAATTTGGAAGTCTTGTCCGCTCCTGGACTGACCTTCCACTCCAGCCAAGGCATGCCTGCTTACTCGCCAGTAAACACAACTGTGCAATTCACTTCCATTTTCAATTAATTTCAATGCAATCATCAGGGACCTCCAGCTGGGGTGATTTATGGGGGCTGCGTTCACTGGATCAGGACAATTCTGGTGTCCTTAAATTCCGCGCAGCCTGCCCTTTCAATGAATTATGGCACATTTACCTACTCACAAGTAAAGCCACAATATGGGTCACTTTCACTTTGCATAGGGTTCAATGCATGTTTTTAATTTTCAGTTTTTTGGCCATAACGTTTGATAGAAAGGAGATATTTCAAAACCCATTTTTGCGTTGGATTCTGCTCTTCAATACGAATCCAACGGTATATGACACGATGGAGTTTGATGCTCCATCACAAAGTTGCAATTTTTAGTTCCCCCTGTGCGCGTCACCCCCTTTGGGCGCGTCACCCAGTGCGGACCGCGCCACCCGGGTGACGCCACTGCGTACCTGTTTGCTGACCAGCAGTTGATAGGCATGTTGGGTGGCTGTACGCTTGTGAAGAAGGAGTGACCGGAACTTCTTTTTTTCAATATCGTTGAAAGTATCAAACACCACAGCCAGGAGCTAAAGGAAGAGGAGCAAAGAGATCCTATTGTTGAAGGGAGCAATGAGCCTTTAAATGATTGCACCCTAAATTAATTTAGGATTCAACCGTAAAATAATTAGGATTTAGGATTTATTCTCCTTTCCAAATAATGCACCAAACAGAAGCACAGATGACTTCAGAAATGGAAAAAAAGGAAATGCAGAGGAAAGGATAGTAGAGCGGTGGGCTAGAAAGTCTCATATTTCCCCTTCAAAATCCTTTTTTGAACCCAAAACGTAGAAAGGAGAGCATTAAAGAGGGCAATGTTCAGTGCATAGTATCTGGGGCTGGCTCCAACAACTGAGGCAGGCCAGCGCTGAGCAGGTGCCACCATCCTAAACTCCGGTTAGGCCGGCCTAAGCACTGGAACAAGTCTTGTGCTGACCTCAGGGTGTCACAAAAGTGCCTATGCGCCATTCCTGGTGGAGGGTTGGATCAGTGCACTGTCATGCGCTTGCCATCCAACCTTACCATGCAAATGGGAAGACCGATGAGTCGAGCAGGCCGAGGTTAGGATTGCACCCCAAGAAAGAGGGTGCTCATGATATAGAGATCCTCAGATTTTGCCCCAGCAATGGACCAAAAGAAGTATCGAAATGAGAGCAGAGACATTATGGGGTGACTTACCAAATTCATAATGAAATAGAGCTCGATGGAAAGGTAGATGATGAAAAACACACAGGACCAGCGAGAGCGGGCATAGGAGGGCATCATCACATCTGGGAAACTAGAGACAGAAACAATTTGTTGGCATTTCTCTTAACCAGTGTTGTTGGTTAACTTAACTTAACCAACTTCTCTTAACCAGGAGTGTTGGCACACTCTTAACCAGTAACCAAAGTGGGATGAGTTGTGGCACAGCAGCAATGAGGCCATATCATGCCCCAACACGTTCCTTTGAAAGCTGGTTGTGTTGTACCCTCACTAGGATCCAGGGTGATGCAAAGATTAGAATGTTGGTTGTGGATCTGAGTTCGAATCCTGACCCAGCCACAAAACCTGCTGGTTCACTTTGGGGTGGTTAGTATCTCTCAACCTTTCCTCCTTCATGCCACGGTTGCGAGCATTGAAACGTGTTAAATAAAAATATGTTAAATAAAAAAACGATGCATTGAACATAGGAAGGCTGCACATGTAACCATGTGGGTTCGTCTCATGTGCTTTCTGCAGAAGGGCAAATAAACCGCCACATTAAATATTGTAAAATATTGGCAGTGCTATCCGAACCCTGGTTAGGTTGGCACAAGTCTTGGCACAAGTTGCATGCCGGCCTGGGGATGTCACAAAAATGCCGTAATGAACTTCTGCGCCACTTCTGGTGGTAGTTAGATTAATGCACAGACATGTGCTGGCCTCCACATACCAGGAATAAGGAGATGGTGAGCCGTTCTGGCCTAAATTGGTTAGGGTTGCACTAGAACTGGGGACTTCCAATGAAACTGGCAGATGTAGGACAGACAGAGGTACTTCTTTGCATGGCACAATATATATGGCTTGTCACAATATATATGGCTTGTCATTAACCAGAAGGGTTTTCAAAGGAGATTGGACAAAATCAGGACAGATGGGTCTCCCATTATGAGTGCTACCACTTTGGGATCAGTCATAGGTTTGGGAAACAAAGGTGGGAGAGATGTGGGGTTGGACTAGATGACCTACTGGGTTCCTTCCAGCTCTACGATTCACTCTCTTGCTGGTGGGCATTGAAAGCAGGGACACTATGGGGAAGAGGACGCTGGTCTAGTTGGACCTGATCCTGCACCATTGCTTTGATGCCTCTTATAGCAGGCCCCACTTGTACACAATATTCAGAGCAAACACAATCAGACCTGGAACTTGGGCACTGAAAGCAATTGTTGGGCCACTACGGGGAAGAGGATGCTGGTGTAGATGGACCTGATCCTGCACCATTCCTTTGATGCCTCACCTGTAAACAATAGTCAGGGCAAATGCAATCACACCTGGAACTTTCCATGAGGTTTTGCTCGGAAACCTTTCTCGAGGCCCAGGACTTACTTTGCAGTCGTCAGAAGAACGAAGAGATTCATGAGGCTGTTCTCCAAAGTGTTGAAATACTGCAGGAGGAGATCATAAAACCAAATGGGTGTCAACAGTTACACAGAAAACAGATCTAAATAGTCCAGCCACATTGCAACAATTCCCAACTGCAGTGGTTCCCAAACCCACTGAGTCCATGACACCCTTCGGACTCACATGGGTCCTGCGTGCGCGGCCTCGAATTCCTGGCTTGCTGGACCAAACATGGACCTTGCTAGACAAGTCCAACCTTGTTATACACTGATACAAGGATTTGTCTCAACACAAGGATCTGACTCAGTTTTAAAAACAGCTTTTACTACTGTTGTAGAGAGGCAAGCATGCAAGCATAAAGAGGCAGGTATGCAAGCAATCATTCCATTCTTCACCTAAGCCATGCAGAGATGGGGGTCCTGCATTTCTAATTGCTGACTGCCTTCCCACAACAGTAGGAAAAGCTGTTTTTCATCATATGCAAACACTTTTTATTTTTTAAACTGCTTTTATTTAACACATCTTTGGTATCAGCAGGAAGTTCCAGAATCAAACTCTTGAAGATATTTAGGCACAACAGTATTCCATTACTATGTGGTGGTATGCGGGCATTTCAGTCTGGGACCCCCTGTCAAACTTACATTTGTGTCTACCCATTAAATCCCATTGTTTTCAGTGAGACAAAGGGTGAAATCCAGAGTAACTACAGGGAGTCCTTGCTCCGGAATAAGAACAAGTTACTCTGGATTGCAATATGAATTTCCCATAGGTTTTCACTAGGTGGTGCAGTAACTTTGGGTGTACGTAATGTCTCTTACGTGTTCTCATAGTTACTCTGGATTGTGCCCTTACTCCCAGAAAAGCCCAGTGCCAGATTCCAAGATGATGTATTCCACCCTCTCAAAACCTCCCCCCCCCAGTTCTATGTCACTACCCCCCAGGGGGGCCTGACCCCCACTCTGAATACCACAGCACTAACTGCAATGGAGGATCAAGAAACCTGGAAATGGGTCTTTAAATTTATTTTTCTTCTGATTTTTTATCCACTGATTTTTTTTTACCACAGGAAGTTCTGGTATGGAAGCCTAGTGAATAACAAGGGTCCTCACAAGATTTCATGCAATGTTGGCCAAGCAAACCTGGAAGAAGCGGCAGTGTGCACCCAACATGTGCATGCCTGAGCCATGGAGTGCTGTGGCACACACTTTAGGAACCCCTGCCCTACTATACCTGCCTTGCATATTTATTTATTTTTATTTTTATTATTAGATTTGTATTCCGCCTTTCTTTCCAAAAGGCACATGAAGTGGCTATGCATATGCATACGGTTCCCATACAGATGTGCCATATGGAGGTGCCCTACTGCACCTAGATGCGGAGACAACAGTAGGCAAATTCTCTTTCCCAGTGCAGAATAAGAGATATGGGATATGGAATATGGATATGGATTCCTTGCATGATCAGATATGGATATGATTCCTTGCATGATCAGATATACATATGGATTCCTTGCGTGATCAGATGCCCACATGAGCGATCAATATTGATACCAGCAAGCCACAAGCACCAGAGAGTTCCCAGCTGAACGGCACCCCTGGAGCTTGTCCCTCTGCTCCCCATTTAGGCTGCAATCCTAAAGACACTTTCCTGGGAGTAAGACCCATTGGACACAATGGGGCTTACATCTGAGTAGACATGGTTAGGATTGTGCTCTTAGACTTCTTAGCATCCCATAGTCAAGGCAGACAAACCCCTTCCGCTTTCAAGGAAAATCCCACAATAGCAAACTTTCTGGGATGAAAGAACTGGGGTTTACCTACCGGATCTGATTTGTTAGGAGAGAACAAATAAAAGCCTGGAGAATTTGAGGAAGGAAAAAAAATAAATTAATTTTAAGCAATCAGTGATTAAAAAAAAACCCTCCCACGAAAGGAATAATTTAATCTAAATCATAGAAATAGAGGAAGCAGCAGAAAACATATACAAAAGCGGCATATATCAACAAATACAGTAGTGTAACATGGAGGGTAGTGTAACATGTAACATTAGTGTAACACATGTAACACTAGTGTAACATGGAGGGTAGTGTAACATGTAACACTAGTGTAACATGTAACATTGTACCCCTTCCATCATAGGTTGTCGGAGAGGGATATTCACCAGTTTTTTTGACATTGTCAAGGCACACCATGCCTCTGGTAGGAGGTAAATCCTCCAACGGTCAAACACTACAATCCAGAGTAACTCAGGGAAGACATAAGAGTCACTTACTCTGGATTGCTCTATGCATTTCCGATAGGTTTCTCATAGGTGGCACCGTAACCACGTCAGTGTAAAAGGTCCCATAGTTACTCTGGATTGTTGCCTTACTCTGGATTGCTCTATGCAGTTCCCATAGGTTCCCCATAGGTGGCATCGTAACTACATCAGTGTAAAAGTTCCCGTAGTTACTCTGGATTGTAGCCCTAATCACCCACCCCAAAGTCCCACCCATACCTGCACATACCATCTCTGGCACACCAGCGTACCCCGGCACAGTGGGACACGCCGGTGTACCACAGCACTGTGCTAAAAGTACATACCAAGAATGGCAAAGATAACCATGAAGAAGAAGAGGAGGAGGAGGATGTCAATGAACGGAGGGAGAGACTGGAAGATCTGCCGCAGGTTTCTGAAAGAAAAGTGAAATCAGATTATCTCAAACAACCACATCTCCCCTGGGGTTTCATTGTGTCTTGAAGTTTTTAATTCCGAGATGCCATCAGTAATCTTAGTTTTGGGGGATCATCAAATCTTTTCCAGTCAAATTTAACCAATCCCCTCTTAAAGACATCTAAGCTAGATGCCGTCACCAGATCCTGTGGCAAGGAGTTCCACAGTCAAATTTGGTGGATTTTCTCATTCCGATTCTCTCGGTGTGCAAATCAGGTCCTGATGAGCAGGCAGCTCCAATCCCTACCTTCTGACAGCTCCACAGTAGCGACAGTCCACCAGGAAGATACAGCGCAAAGCTCTGGTGATCCGGACGTGCGAAGTCTGGCGCACCAGCACCACAATCGCCTCCACAAACTGAAGGACCAGGACGCAGCTCTGCAAGGAAAGAAAGGCAGAGATCGTGATAAACACCCAAATCCAGAGTAACTATGGGTGCATGTAAGAGACATTATGTGCACCCGTAGTTACTGCACCACCTAGTGAAAACCTATGGGAAATTCATATTGGAATCCAGAGTAAGTTGTTCTTACACCGGAGCACGACTTCCTGTAGTTACTCTGGATTTTGCCCAAAGAGTCAGATAAAACTCTTGCCAAACCACTTATATTTGAGCAACTCCCTGGTTCTTGCGCCAGCCCAGAGGGGTCCCAGCCATTCACCTTGACCATGGTTCTTTTGTGCCGGATATAGGTGTGGAAGCCCAGCCATCTCATCTTCATTGCCAGCTCGAACACCACCACGCCCAGGGCCAGCAACTCCAACGTGGCATGAACCTGTAAGCAAGACAGGTGTCCCACAAGCTGGAAAACATGGATAAACTACAACACTAATTGCCCTTTCCCGTTTCGGTTTTAATAACTGGGTGGCTCTAATATTTATTTGCTTATTGCAAAAAATATGAGAATTGGTTCCTTCCCCCAAACAGCTTACAATTTTTCTTAATTTTTATACACGCCTTTCCTCCAAGAAGCTCAGCATGGTTCCTTCTTAACTGTTATCTTCACAACAACCCTGTGAGGCAGATCAGGTTGAGCGATTTAGGAATTGATTCAGGGAGGCATTAAAGGGAAGACACAATTTTGGCTGGCACAACTCAGGCATTTGCCCATTCCAGTGGTGGCATGGGGAGGTTGGCGCCTGTCTGTGCACTGGCCTAACCACCCCCAGCTGTGGCGCAGAAGTGCCTTATGGCCAATATGGGACTTGTACCAGCCTAACTGGAGCTTAGGATTGTGCTGTTAATATATCATTAATGTTACTGTTATATATAATATATACTGTTATATATTAATATATCATATACTGTCTCTGGAAAAGTCAAGGGCTTTGAAATTAACATATGCCCTTAGGCAAATTTTCTCAGTTTTCCTCCTACTTAACCTGATGCTGGGTTTGAGATGTTCCAGTGCTAATCTCCAACTACAACCCTACAACCCTTGGACTCAACAGATTTCCTACACCCGAACTTATGTGTGCCCCCCCACCCAGTTCTTGAAGGACATACATAAATCCCAAGGCGCAGCATGGGGACCGCGGGTGCCTCGCAGAGGGAGAGCAGCAGAAGCAACAACGCCGTGACCAGCTCCATCACGTAGAAGAGATGGTTGTGTACAAAGAGGTAAGCGGCCAGCGCTTTGACGTCCTTGGGGTGCGTGAAGAATTTATCATTGTTTTCACCTTCCTGGTTCAGGAGATAAATCACAGAATAGAATAGGATACATGCAGGATCATAGTTTATTAATTAATTAATTAATTCTCTAGTTTGATGCCTTCCGGCCCCATCCAACTCAACGGATCTGACTTCTGAAATGGACACGTGTGGTCCGTTTCAGTGCTGCACCATCTATTCTATCACACTGCCTCTTACCTGGCAAGCGTGGCACGTGCATGACATGTGTGAACCATGTGGCAAGCCCAAGGACCCACCTGGAGGTAGATAGCTGCCTCTTGGTAATTCATCTCCCAGTTGTGTCTTGCAGAGCTTTGCCGAGGAAGGCAGTCCCCGGCTGCTGGGCTGGGCATATCGTCGACAAAGTCATAGTTGCCACCATCTGTGCCAACAGGAAAAAGAGAAAGGGAGAGTAAATCTTCAATAGGGGTAACTTGATTTTATCCAGTTGGTTGGTTGGTTGGTTGGTTGGTTGGTTGGTTGGTTGGTTGGTTGGTTGATTGATTGATACAGATTCCCAATACAACCACAGAATTGTTGTGATCTCTGCGACTTAAGACATCTCCAGGCCAAATCTTGCTTCTGTCAGCCTTAGGACACAATCCAGAGTAACTATGGGAAGTCCTGTGTAAGAACAATTTACTCTGGATTGCAATATGAATTTCCCATAGGTTTTCACTAGATGGTGCAGTAACTACAGGAATGTCTCTTATGTGCGCCCATAGTTACTCTGGATTGTAAGATTAGTTTTCATTTCTGTAAAATGGGCACAAGAATACCTACTTACCCTACAGGGCTGTTGCCAAAGATGGCATCTGGATATGTTTGTGTAACATGAAGTGCTTTGCAAATACACATAATGCGCTGCAAAAATGTGACACATGAAATCTTGGGCGTGTTTTCAGGCTCCAGTCAATTTATAATTGACCAGAAGCCTTGCCAAATTTCTAGTTCAGCAACTCTCTCGAGTGGTTTATGCCATCATTACTGAGAAGGCACTCCCGGGTGACTCAGGATTCACTCCTAACCCATTTAGGACAGAGCAACTCACCCATCTCCCAATTTCTGCAGTGTTGCGGGGAAGCCGCTGCGAGTCTGTGTACTGGCCTCACCTCCAAGTAGTGGCACAGATGTGCCTTGCGGCACTTTAGTGACACTGCCAGGCCAGCACAGGACTTGTGCCAAGGCGAGTGCCAGCCTAGCCAGAAGTTAGGATTGCACTGCCAACCATACGTATGGAAACAGATAAAGGATAATGCCAATCAATTTCACTCAGGCTTAAAAGCTTTGGTGACCTTTTCCTGACAGTCTCTCCAAGAGCATCTCTGTGATCTAAATGGCATTACCCTCTATAGCTGGCAAAGGGCAAATTTCCTTTGCAATAATATATTTTTTGTAAATATATTTACAGCAACAGCAACAACAAAACTACTACTACTACTACTACTACTACTACTACTACTACTACTACTACTACTACTATTACTATTATTATTACTACTATTATAATTATAATATAATTATATCATTATAACTAGCAAAAAGCGTACCCATGTTGCGGGAGTAAAATTCCACCATATGCCATCACCCCATATGCATCAACTCCCCCATGCACAACTTCCCCCCATGCACATCAACCCCCATGCGCAACTTCCCCATGTGCATCAACCTCCCATGAGCAACTTCCCTCATGCACATCAACCCCCCATGCATAACTCCCCCATGCACATCGACCCCCCATGCACATCAACCCCCATGCGCAAGTTCCCCCATGCGCAACCTCCCCATCCACAAATTCCCCCATGTGCATCAATCCTCCATGAGCATCAACCCTCCCTGCGCATCAACCTCCATGCGCATCAACCCCCCTTGCGCATCAACCCCCCATGCGCATCAACCCCACATGCACAACTTCCCCATGCGCAACTTCCCCCATGCGCAACTTCCCCCATGCGCATCAACCCCCATGTGCAACTTCCCCATACACATCAACCCCCATGCGCATCAACTCCCCTTGCACAACTTTCCCCATGCGCAACTTTCCCCATGCGCATCAATCCCCTATGTACAACTTCCCCCATGCGCAACTTCCCCCATGCGCATCAACCCCCCATGCACAACTTCCCCCATGCACATCAACCCCCATGCACAATTTCCCCCATGCGCATCAACCCCCATGTGCAAAAACCCCCCCATGCGCATCAATCACCATATGCATCAACCCCCCCATGCACAACTTCCCCCCTGCGCATCAACCCCCCATGCACAACTTCCCCCCATGCGCAACTTCCTCCATGCACGTCAACCCCATGTGCACCAACCCCCCATGCGCAGCATCCTCCCCAGTGCAACCTCTTCCTCCGAACAACATCCTCCCAGTGCACCAGGCACTGAGCATCAAATTGTCTGGATGTTGTTCAGTCTCCCATGTTAAGTATAGGAGAGAAACACGTTGCCCCCTTTTCAGCCCCTGAAGGGTTAATTTCTCCATGTGGTTCTTGGTGGGTGTTCAGGTGACAGAAGGAACTCCCAGAATTCCATGCTTCAGGCCCAGCAGTTGGGGCGGAATGTTGCTGAGTCAACAATTCTCAATGCAAAGTATAGGGAGGAAAACGCGTTGCACCCCTTTTTACCCCCTTCCGGTTGGGATTTCCGAAAACCAGTTCTTAGTGCACCCCTCCCTCACGGAAGGAATACCCACCCCTAATTTCACGCTTCTAGGCCCACCGGTTTTGGCAGGGCGGCGATGAGTCAGTCAGTCAGTGAGTCAGTCAGTCAGTGACTTTTCTCTTTTATATACAGTATATAGATCAGTGGTTCTTAATTTTCCTAATGCCGTGACCCCTTTATAAGTTCCTCATGTTGTGGGGACCCCCAACCATAAAATTATTTTTGTTGCTACTTTATAACTGTAATTTTGCTACTGTTATGAATCGTAATGTAAATATCCAATATGCAGGATGTATTTTCGTTGTTACAAATGAAATGTGTGTTCTGTGCACACACTGAACACAATGGGATTTATTTCAGAGTAGGCATGCATAGGATTGGGCCCTGAGGCTGCAATCCTAGCCACATTTACATGGGAGTAAAGGCCCCCCTGACTATAATGGGATTTATTTCAGAGTAGGCATGCATAGGACTGCAGAGTAGGCATGCGTAGGCATGCATAGGATATGCAGGCATGCGTAGGATTGCAGGCTGTCAGTCAGCCCCAGTGCATGCCCAGCTACAGCTGGAGGTCTGGCAAGCTGACCTGGCCCCTTGCACCAGGGGTCTTTAGGCGACCCCCAGGAAAGCTCTAGGCACCCCCCAAAGGGGTCCCGATCCCCACTTTGAGAAACATTGATATAGATAATATAATAATATAATAATAATTGTAATAAAAATTATTATTATTATCATCATCATCATCATCATCATCATCATCACTATTTATATTCTTTTTTGGGAAAAAAACTGCATAAGAGTGCAATCCAGAGTAACTATGGGGAGTCTTTGCTCCGGTGTAAGAACAATTTACTCTGGATTGCAATATGAATTTCCCATAGGTTTTCACTAAGTGGTGCAGTAACTACAGGTGCACGTAATGTCTCTTATGTGCTCTCATAGTTACTCTGGATTGTGGGGTATGGCTCTCCTTGCAGCCTATGATGGGACTAAAATATCCAGGTTTCCTTGAGAACTTTATATCAGATGGGAAATAAACTGCTTTTCATGCAAGGAAATAAACTGCTTAGATGGGAAATAAACTGCTTTTCATACGAGGTTTTCACTTGGTGGTCCCTGAAATCCAGGTCTCAAATTCCCACCTGAAATCCAGGAGAACCAAAATCATAGCTCCAGGTTTAAATAATAGATGCAGCAAGTATCCTAATATTCTGATTATTACTGTTTAGGTGGTGCCATTGAAAAGCCAGTCCCTGCCCCAAAGTGCTTACAATCAAGGGACTGACAAGAGAGACACCCAAAGGGCACAATCCAGAGTACCTATGGGGAGTCCTTGCTCGGGTGTTAGAACAATTTACTCTGGATTCCAATATGAATTTCCTATAGGTTTTCACTGGGTGGTGCAGTAACTACGGGTGCACATAAAGTCTCTTATGTGCTCCCATAGTTACTCTGGATTTGGGGGCTTGAGACCCAAAGAGAGACACCCAAAGGGCAAAAAAGGAGGCGTAAAATAATGATGCTGGCGCTGCAAGCAGACAGTAGCTCCGTGACTTTCAACCAGTGCGTCGCCACAAATAGTGCCGCAGGTGTGCCGCAAGAGTATGGGAAAGGATCATTTGGGTACGTGAAGCCCCCATAGCAGCATGGTGAGACACGGTGCGCCATGAGATGAAAAAGGATGAAAATAATTGCAGTAGAGAAATTTAATGCACCGCATCTCACAACCAGAGTGGTGGGCGAGATGAAGAACCCATATTGAACTAGACGGTGGTGCTAAAACAAGCACATAGAAAACTACTAAGGAGGGCTTGCTGCTTCTAGAACATTCCACCCCTCCAGGCTTTCCATCGCTGTAGCCAAGAACAAAACGCACAAGGAGTTTCTTCAATCTCTGTTTGCGTCAAGGGGGTGATGGCGGCTCCGACACGCATCCCCTCGTTAAACTATTATGGGAACAGGTGGCCACAAGCCAATAAAATATTTTTAAAGCACCCAGAGACAGCCGAACTGCACACCTAAAAAACAGCCGCCGTCTTGCTGCTTGTTACCCACCATCGCCAACTCAGAACACTTGATGCACAGAGCTGGAACAATGGTTGAAAACGGGAACAACGGTTGAAAAGCCAGAGCAATTAGATCTATTGCAGCCTCCTGGGGGGAACGCAGTTCAGTGGGGGGTGGTTTACGATGGCTTTTTGTGGATTTTTTTCCGCAAAGCGTAGGCCTTTCAAAGTCACCGGAGAAAGCCCAGGTTTTACTTTGAGTCAAACGTATATACAGCATTTACTTGAATGTAATGCATCATTGAATCTAATGTGCACCCTGATTTTAGAGACGAATTCGGCAGGGAAAAGTGAGCATTATATTTGAGTAAAATACAGTAAATGAAAAAACCACACATCATCATACCGGGTTGGACGTTCCCAGAGGTGGGCAGATGCCGGTTGGGGCCTACTCGCCTGAACCAGATCTTCCCCCTCGGCTGATGCTGGTGATCCGGTCAGAGCCGCAGCTGCAAGAGCCGCGGGGACCAGTTCGCCAGCGTCCGCCAGGGCCGCATCTCCTGGGGCTCAGCGCCAGGAAGCTTAGTGCGTGTGCGTCCAGCTGGACGCATGCGCACTGGCTCTCTTGAAGCTGAGCTCGGCTTCAGGAGATGCACTGCGCATGCGCCAAGCCTGGCACATGCGCAGTGCGGCCTGGTTAGGGCCCGCCCCCGCCCTGCCCCCTGACCCCGGCCCAGCCCCCAAACTTCCGGTGAACCAGATCTTCAGGGAGGCTGGGCCCATCACTGGACGTTACCAAAAACTTTGTTGCCTTTGATCAGTGGTTCTCGAACAGCCCGGACCCACTTCCGAGAAGGACCGTCTATCCAGGACCCCCTGGTGATGTCACAATGATGTCACTGCCAGGACAGGAAATGCCATCACTGTGATGCCAGAGCTCTTCCATGTCTACTCGGAAGTAAGTCCCACTGTGTTCAATGATACAAACCCTACAATCCAGAGTAACTGCGGGAGCATGTAAGAGACATTACATGTACCTGTAGTTACTGCACCAGCTAGTTAAAACCTATGGGAAATTCATACTGCAATCCAGAGCAAATTGTTCTTACACCGGAGCAAGGACTCCCCGTAGTTACTCTGCATTGCGCTCATACTCTCAGGAAAGTATGGATGGCGGCCCAAGTGCCCCATTCCAAGACGGTGATGCTCAGCGCCAGATTTCAAGATGGTAGACCCCAGCTTCTCACAACCCCCAAGGGGGTCCTGACCCCCACATTGAAAAGCACAACCCTAGATCTCTCCAGAGAGAAATTTCAACTGCCAACAGCCCACCTGCTTCTAAAGCTCATGTTCCCCATCCACGATCCAGATGGAGAAACCAAACATCTGGACAGAGGTTAAGAGCTACAGACAAAAGCCAAACCTTATTTCCCTCCCCGTTTTTTAAAGGTTGGGCTTTAGACCCCACTCTCAGATTTAGGGCACAATCCAGAGGAGTCCTTGCTCCGGTGTAAGAACACCGGATTTCAATATGAATTTCCCATAGGTTTTCACTAGGTGGTGCAGTAACTACAGGTGCATGCAATGTTTTTTATGTGCTCCCGTAGTTACTCTGGATTGTAGTGTTAAGCTTAAAGCCAGTAACCTCCATTTCCGTTCTTTTTAAGGGGGTGGGATGCAGAATTAGTTTGGACTGCTTTGATTTTTGGTCTATTTATGGCTTGCCTAAAAGGATTCCTTGGAAGTGAGCCAGGATACCGCGGAGGGGGTGCACAGTTGACAACACGTCCCAAAGATCTGTTGTGTTTATGCTCTGTTCATATGGGAACAAAGTTCCTCTTGGGTCGAGCTCGTCCTAGATCTTGCTTCCTTCCTTTTTCCACACCCCAGTTCTCCGCCAGAACTTTGGCAGGACAGCTGGAGCACATGATGCACAAAAGGATGGTATGAAGATTGTGTATTTCAACCAGCGAGGTGATACCAGTACAGCAAGCAGGACTTGGACATGCAGATTCTGCCATAGGGAATCATGTGCTGTGCTCCTCTGCCCGGTCCGCCCTTACCAGCAATGGAGACGTCAGGACAGGCACATGTAAGGTGTGGCTGCACAGAGGCCCTCTGGAGAAAACAGGTTGAATGAGGGAGGTATAGGGTGAAAAGAACGATCAGGGAGGCATCAACAACTCTTCCTTGCTGCGGGCAGGGGCTGTGCAAGGACGAGTAGGTTCCAAAGAGGAAAACCCTGAGACACAATCACTTACCCCCAAATCTGGACTAACTATCGGAGCACGTAAGAGACTTTACATGCACTGTAGTTACTGCTAGTGAAAACCTATGGGAAATTCATATTGGAACCCAGAGTACAGCTGCAATCCTAAAGACACTTTCCTGGGAGTAAGATCAATTGAACACAATAGGGCTTACTTGTGAGTAGACATGGTAAGAATTGTGCTCAAAGTTGTTCTTACACCGGAGCAAGGACTCCCCGTAGTTACTCTGGATTTTGCCCATCCTCTGGCATGTGCCTATTTTAGTAGTTTTGATTATAATATAGGTCGGTATTTGGTTTAACAGTTTTAGTTGTTTGATTATAAGTCAATATTTTGTTTAACAATTGACTGTATTGTAATAAAAATAACACAAACTCCTTGTTGTATAAAGTAGTGCAATTAAATAAAAAATATATAACACAAATCCATTGTTCTATTATTATTCATTGTTGTATACAACAAAATTGAATTTTGAGCGTTTCACTTAAAGTGCAGGCCTCCGGAACGAATTCAGCTCTTTATGTGAGGAACCACTGTACTCTGGTTTTATGCACCCCCAGGGGGACCATATAGAATGGAGGACAGAGTGCCTATATCTTTAACCATTGCATAGAAGAGGGAATTTAGGCAGGGGCTGCTTTTTAAATCCTTCTATGATGAGCTAAATCTGCCTCAGTTCCATCTCCTATACAATGGTTAAAGGTAGAGGCACTCTGTCCTCCGTTCTATATGGTCACCCTGTGCACCCCGGTAGCTTTAAATAACTCTTATTGTCACAGAAAAAGGATGACTTCAAGATGACATACCCAGAAGACCTCTAAATAGTATATAAATACGGTAGGTAGATAGGTAGACAGACGGGATTGGGACAGACAGACAGACATGTAGGCAGGCAGGCAAATGAACAGGATTGGACAGATGGACGGACAGACAGATATGGACGGATAGACAGACAGACAGATAGATAGGAACGGGACCATACAGACATGTAGGCAGGCGAATTAACGGGATTGGATGGACAGACAGACAGACAGACAGATGGATGCTGGACAGACAGATATGGAGGGAAAGGATGGATGGAAGGAACAGATACATGGATAGATGGAAGAAATAATAGACAGACAGACAGACAGACAGACAGACAGACAGACAGACAGACAGACAGACAGACAGGATTGGGACCTGACAGACAAGTAGGCAGGCAGGCGAAAGAACAAGATTGGACGGATGGACAAATAGATGGACGGACAGGCAGACAGATATGGAAGGAAAGGATGGGTGGATGGTTGGATGGATAGATGATATTTTCAATCTTTTTCATCTCTTGGCACACTGACAAGATGCTAATATGTTCATGAAACCATCCAGGTCAAACTCAGATCCCCCAACTGCCCTATTGCCAGGGCGCATAGCTTGAAGATCCCGTGTTACCCACCATATCCTACAGGATTTCTGTCCAGGTGAGCACAAACATTTAATCTTCGTCACCATATGTCCCCTTTCATGCTCAGGATCTTAGGTGGTTAGAGAAAGGGGTCACAGGGTCACAGATCCTATGTGCATTTTCTCAGGAGTCAGTGCCAGCCCTCTGCGTGCTCCACATGGGATCAGATCCCCCACACTAAACATCTGCCTAAACATGCACAGCTGTGCACAAACCTTATGCACACTTTCTCTGGAGTCAGCGCCAACGGCATGCATGCCCCACATAGGATCAGATCCACATGGGATCTCCTCTGACCCCCCCCTGCTTAGGGGTGCAGGCCTCTCCCTGGCAGCCCTCCCAGTCCCAGTCCCTGGTGGTGCCTACTTGCGCTGTGAGGCTCCCTCCTGCTGTCCTCCAGGGTGAGGATGAGGGGCACATCATCGTCCTCCAGGTTCATGGCCATGTTGGCTGAGTTCAGCTGGGGGGCAGGGGCTGGGCAGAGGGGGGGTCCCTTTCAGTGCAGGCACCCAGGCGTGGGGGGGTGCAGAGAGCAGCGGGGGCACCCATGGGTGCTGTGGAGGGGGGGCATGAAGCCCCCAGGGGTCCCCTTCCCTTCCTCTCCAGCCAAGGCTGCTGCGGTGCGCTTTTACGCACAGCACTGCTGCGCTCCAGCTGATCAGACCTGCCCGGCTCCTCTTCCCAGTCCTGGGCAGCCCTTCCGCCTAAGACCAGCAGGATCCGGGGAGGAGGAGGAGGAGGAAGAGGAGGGAGGGAGGAAGGCTGCCAAGCCTCAGGAAACCCCCCCCCCCCAACACCAGCTTCCCAAGCCAGGGTGACCAGCTGGCATCTCTACTGAAGGGGACAAGCAAGGAGCACCCCAGAAATGTGGACAAGAACATTGGAGGACAAGCCAATCAATATAAAGGCAACCCCCCCCAAAATGTAGAAGAATGTAGGACACCCAAGGAAAATGGAGGACATAACAAAATAGAAGCTAACCCCCCAAAAATGTAGGACGCACAAGAAAAATGTAGGACTCCCAAGAAAATTGTAGGGCATTTCAAAATAAAAGCTAACCCCCCCAAAATGTAGGACTCCCAAGAAAAATGTAGGACATCTGAGAAAATTGTAGGACATATCAAAATAAAAGCTTAAAAACCCCAAAATGTGGGACACAGAACAAAAATGTATATTAATATAACAAATAAATGTTATATGTTATTATTTATTATATTTATATATTTATAATATTTATATGTAATTATATTTTATATTCTATTTTAATATTATATTATTAATATAGCTTTTTGTTAATTGTCTCAATTAGAACCTAATTGAGAGAAGAAGCGAAATATGTGTTGTTTACTTAATATGTGTTTTTGCTAATTGTTAATTAATTAATTAACTTAATATATTATAAGCATCATTAATTAAAACGCTGAATTCAAACTGAGCCTCTTGAGATGAATTCCCTGCTGTTCTAAGGCTGCAGTCCTAAAGACACTTTCCTGGGAGTAAGACCTATTGAACACAATGGGACTTACTTCTGAGTAGACATAGTTAGGAAACTGCAATCAAAGACACTTTCCTGGGAGTAAGACCCATTGAACACAATGGGGCTTACTTCTGAGTAGACATAGTTAGGAAACAGCAATCAAAGACACTTTCCTGGGAGTAACACCCATTGAACACAATGGGGCTTACTTCTGAGTAGACATAGTTAGGAAACAGCAATCAAAGACCCTTTCCTGGGAGTAAGATCCATTGAACACAATGGGGGCTTACTTCCGAGTAGACATGGTTAGGATTGTGCCCTAAGTCTCTATTTGGGTTTACTATCCCTGGAGCAGCATCCTGGTCTACTCAGAAGTAAGCTCATAGAGTTGACTGGGTCTTACTCCCAGGAAAGGGTCTTCAGGATGGGAGCCCCAGCATGTCTGCTCCTGAGTAGACCCATCGAGTTGCATGTCCCTCCTCCAGTGTAGGGTGCTGGAGTGAGTGCTGCAGGCACAACCAGAAGGGTCTCTCCTTCTTCGCTTGGGAGCCTGAAGTGCGGGAGGTGCTTAAAGAACTCTTTGGCCAGGATGGAGAAAGCAGTTCTGACTCCTGATTGGAGGAGCCTCTGCGCCGTTTCTGATTGGCCGCTCGCCCACTCGAAGCCACGCCCCTGGAATAGGAGGCCACGCCCCTTGGCGGAGGGTGTTGCTAGGCGACGGGAGGACAACCCTGAGGGGCCTTCGCGAGGCAGCCTCGGTGAGGAGACCGGAGGGGGAGGGGGAGGGGCGGGAGGGGCAAGAGGGGGAGGGGAGGGGAGGGGAGGGGGCTCCAGCCCTCCCCCCCCACAGCCTCTCCCTCACCTGCCCTCACAGGTACACTGCACCCTCCCTCAGCAGACTCAGGGACACACACACACAAACACACCAGAAGCACATACACAGGACACACACTCAGGACACACTCACATAGACATGCTCTGGACACACACACAGGACACACACACAGGACACACACATACATTGGACACACACACAAACACACCAGAAGCACATACACAGGACACACACTCAGGACACACTCACATAGACATGCTCTGGACACACACACAGGACACACACACAGGACACACACATACATTGGACACACACACAAACACACCAGAAGCACATACACAGGACACACACTCAGGACACACTCACATAGACATGCTCTGGACACACACACAGGACACACACATACATTGGACACACACACAAACACACCAGAAGCACATACACAGGACACACACTCAGGAAACACTCACATAGACATGCTCTGGACACACACACACACAGGACACACACTCTGGACCTACACACAGGACACACACATACATTGGACACACACACAAACACACCAGAAGCACATACACAGGACACACACTCAGGACACACTTACATAGACATGCTCTGGACACACACACAGGACACACACACAGGACACACACATACATTGGACACACACACAAATACACCAGAAGCACATACACAGGACACACACTCAGGACACACTCACATAGACATGCTCTGGACACACACACACACAGGACACACACTCTGGACCCACACACAGGACACACACATACATTGGACACACACACAAACACACCAGAAGCACATACACAGGACACACACTCAGGACACACTCACATAGACATGCTCTGGACACACACACAAACACACCAGAAGCACATACACAGGACACACACTCAGGACACACTCACATAGACATGCTCTGGACACACACACACACAGGACACACACTCTGGACCCACACACAGGACACACACACACATTGGACACACACACAAACACACCAGAAGCACATACACAGGACACACACTCAGGACACACTCACATAGACATGCTCTGGACACACACACAGGACACACACTCTGGACCCACACACAGGACACACACATACATTGGACACACACACAAACACACCAGAAGCATACACAGGACACACACTCTGGACACACACAGACACACACAGGACACCCACTCTGGACACACACACAGGACACACACATACATTGGACACACACACAAACACACCAGAAGCACACACACAGGACACACACTCTGGACACACACACACATGCTCAGACACACACACTGGACACACACACACTGGACACACACAGGACACACACATTGGACACACACATTGGACACACACTCTGGACACACACAGGACGCACACATACACTGGACACACACACAAACACGCTGGAAGCACATACAAAGGACACACATACGACACACATACACATGCTCTGGACAAACACTCACACACAGGACACACTGGACACACACACACACTCTGGACACACTGGACACACACACACACTCTGGACCCACACACAGGACACACACACACATTGGACACACACACAAACACACCAGAAGCACATACACAGGACACACACTCAGGACACACTCACATAGACATGCTCTGGACACACACACAGGACACACACTCTGGACCCACACACAGGACACACACATACATTGGACACACACACAAACACACCAGAAGCATACACAGGACACACACTCTGGACACACACAGACACACACAGGACACCCACTCTGGACACACACACAGGACACACACATACATTGGACACACACACAAACACACCAGAAGCACACACACAGGACACACACTCTGGACACACACACACATGCTCAGACACACACACTGGACACACACACACTGGACACACACAGGACACACACATTGGACACACACTCTGGACACACACAGGACGCACACATACACTGGACACACACACAAACACGCTGGAAGCACATACAAAGGACACACATACGACACACATACACATGCTCTGGACAAACACTCACACACAGGACACACTGGACACACACACACACTCTGGACACACTGGACACACACACACACTCTGGATACACACACAGGGCACACACATACACTGGACACACAGTGGACACACACACAAACACGCTGGAAGCACATACATTTGCAATGAACACCCACACATACTGCACATACTCACTGCATACACACACATTTGCTGGACAAACATACACACACACAGAAACTTTATACACTGTATACACACTCCGTGGACACATGTACCAACATACACACACCCTGGACACATACAAATTGTATACACTAATGCACTAACATACTTATGCACCCATTCAAACACACACACACACACATTTTATATATTGAGTCTTTGGAAGAGACCCTTTGTTGTACTCCACCTTCTCTGCTGGTGCTTCCAGGAACCACACCAGGAACGGAGTGTGTATCAGTCACAACAGTATACAAAGCACAATGTGCAGAGAGAAGCCGTTCCTCTCCCCTCGCTTTGAAGGGGGTTTTCCTCTCCAGGCACCTCCAGCTCCTTGACGCTTTGTTCTCATTTATGCCACAAAAGCAGCAATCCTAACCCGTTAGGTTGGCCTAAGCCCCAGCACAAGTGGTGTCCCTAAAGTGCCATCGCAAAAGTGCGGTAAAACACTTGTGCGCCACTCCTGGGGGAGGATTAGGCCAGTGCGCATACATGCGCTTGCCTCCGCACATTACTACAGGGATGGGATCAGTGATGAGTTGTGCCGACCTAGGTTAGGATTGCACCTAAACCCCATTTTTTGTTGCAGTTCTTGTGACCCGAAACGGTTGCGTTCCCCCCACCCGTCCGCTGTGACCGACTCGTTGGAAGCGCCAGACGCCTATAGATCCAAGCAGCTCGTGGACCTCACACCGCAAGGACAACATGGCGACCGAAGTCGTTACAGTGACGTACACCGCGTCGTCACAGTCCCCCGTGGTGCAAACTAGCCAGAGCCAGACAGCCAAAATGCCCTTGAGAATCCTGGATCCTGGTCGGTCCAAACTGAGCTCGGTGGAGACCAAGAGGATCATCTCGGTCTTGGACAACACCATCCTGAAGGTGGAGATCGTGTGCATGTTCGCCTATGTGATTCAGCACCTGGAGGAATTCGTTCTCACCTTCGGCCCCACTATTTTCGGGGCTCTGAAGCATCACCTGCGGCTTTCGAAGGAGTTGGAGTTCACGCTGCTGCGCCTGGAAACTGAAGGCCTCCTCCATAAGGGCGAGTTCAAAGGGGTCTTCTTAGGTGCGGAGGACCCCGGCGGCGTCGTTCACATGCAGGTCCAAAACCTAAAGAGCAACGTCCGCAATCTGGTGCGTCTGTTTTACGCCAACCCTATAGCCTGCCAGGCGATGAGAGAGGCCCATAAGAGGAGTCCACCTTCGAACCTGTTCATCAGGTGCCTTACAGAGCTCAGAGGGTTCCTCTACGAGATGCTCCTGACCACCCCGCTAGAAGAAAAAGAGAAGCAGAGGTTTATCCAAGAGCTCACCCAACGGGATAAGAAAAACACAGAGGCCATACAAGCCTTGGAGGACGAACTGGAAGCTGCTATCAAGAATCGAGACGAAGAGGTATGGGGGCATATAGGGTTGTCATAATTCTCTCCCACAAAACCAGAACAGGACCCTCCCCCTGTCAAACTTGCCAGTATGTGAACGCAATCCCCCAAAACCAGGACTGTTCTGCTTCTTCAGGATATATGGCAATCCTGGGGGGTGCATTAAAGCAGGGTGGGGGTCTAGCTGGACCAGTCAGATGGATCTATTGATGTTGGGGGGGGCAGTTATACGTTCCAAAACTGCATTGCTTTAGGGACTGATGATGGCATGAAATATTTGCAAGGAAGCAGGTGGCTTGGGGGGCATTAGTACTGGGACAGAATCCCATTAGTACTGGGATTAGATTAGAAAACAAGAGGTTGAGTGCAGTCCTAACCTAGGTCAGTACAGCTCATTGGTCTTCCCGTTCCCGTAGGGATGTAGGGAGGCAAGCGCATGTCTGTGCACTGGCCCAACCCTCCAACAGGAGTGCGCACTAGTGTCTCGTGGCACTTTTCTGACATCCCCAGGTCAGCACAGGACTTATGCTGGTGCTTACGCCAGGCTAACTGGAGGTTAGGATTGGATCCGTTGTGTCTCCTTGGGCTACAATCCAGAGTAACTATGAGACCTTTTACACCAACGCAGAGCAAAATCCAGAGCAGTTACGGGTCCACGCAGTTACGTCACCCTCTTGTGTTATCTTATGGAAAGACATCTTAACTGCTCCGGAGCAAGGGGCATAATTTCACTTAAGGATATAGACCATAGTTACTTTTCCACCTATGGGAAATGCATAGAGCAATCCAGAATAAATGCCTGTTACGTCTTCCCATAGTTACTCTGGATTGTAGGGTTGGTTTCTCTAATGAAACCAATCAGTGTGGCCCCCAAATTGGAACTTTTAGCAACAGTATTCGGGGAGGGGGGCTTTCCATATGTCTCTGCATCTGTTGTCCGGTTGCTTGCTGGTTCTAACTGCTTCCCTCTTCTCCTCCTTCTTGACCTACCCCGGGGGGCTGTTGTTCAGATTGCCAAGAAGAACGCCATCATCAAGGACCTGAAAACCCATTTACACAACCTGGCCAAGTTCTCGGAAGGGCAAATTCAGCGCACCCGGACCGAAGCGGAGAAGCAACAGAAAACCGAGCTGCGGACGTCGCAGGCCAAAACCTCCAAGTTACAGCAAGAGCTCAATCAGCTGAGGGCCCAACTCAACGCTCTCATTACCGAGGATCGCGAGTCAGAGCTCGGTCTCCGAAAGGTAACTCAAAGCAAAAGCGGGGTGGGGGGAGGCAGGTGGATGACCCCCACCACCACCCTCCCCTTCTTCCCACTGCTTAGCTTTATTCTCCAGCTCCCTGGATTCAAAAAGGAAGAGACCGGAGAGCAAGATTGTATGGGAGTTCAGATTCTGTGTACAACAACACACACATCTCACATATCACTACAAGGACAGATCAGCAACCCTGTTTATATAGGGTTGCCATATGTTCCGGAAAATTGAGACTGTCCAGTTCAGTCTGTCCAATACACAGATTGCATAGCACTGAATATAACCTAACCAGAACTAGCACATTAAAATATTCTGAATTATAGGGTACTGGAAGGGGACTTATATCTGAATAGTGTGAATTGTACTAGCTACCAGTCTGAAGTATTGTGGAGTAAATATGTACAGAAATCTGCTGCAATATTTTAATGCTTTTAAGTAAGTGTGCTTGTGTGTGTACATAGTTAGATAGATAGATAGATAGATAGATAGATAGATAGATAGATAGATAGATAGACAGACAGACAGACAGACAGACAGACAGACAGATAGATAGATAGATAGATAGATAGATAGATAGGCTACAGCAGGGGAGACGGGGGGAGACAGTGCATCACCTTACATACATACAGTGGTGCCTCACATAAAGAGCTTAATTTGTTCCAGTGAAACGCTCTTTAAGTGAAGCAGATTTTCCCATAGGAAATAATGGAAACTCAGACGATTGGTTCCACAACCCCCAAAATATTCATATAAAAATATTAACTGGATGTAAAAATGATGACAAAACACTGGAATTGAAAACATGCATTCAATGTGCAGGATCCTATGAAGTCTGTTTAGGCTGCAATCGTAAAGACACTTTCCTGGGAGTAAGCTCCATTTAACACAATTGGGCTTACTTCTGGGTAGACATGGTTAAGAGGCTGCAAAGACACTTTCTTGGGAGGCTTACCTGGGCTGCTGCTGGAGGTTCAAGGTTGTCGGTGGGGGCACCTGGGGACAGTTAGTGGCAGCTGTCTCTGACACCTCCAGGCAACTTCCCCCAAGTTGGGGGCGGTTAGAGGCAGCAGCGCTGCCCAGCAGCCCTTTTAAAGAGCGTCCGTGCGGAGCATCAGGGCTGCACAGCACGCGTGCCCATAGTGCACTTGCTTGTTAAGTGAAGCGGAACGTGTTATGTGAAGCAAGATTTCTTGGAAATTTTTGCTTGTTATGTGAAACGCTTGTTAAGCGGTGCGCTTATTAAGCGTGGTACCACTATACATATGCACACACACACACACACATATATATACACACACACGCAAACGTCTGTGTGTGAGAGTGTATATATACACATACTGGTCTAATATTATAGCTTATTTTTTATTATACTACTTGATTGTATATGTAGGCTGAAATTCTAATCTCCACTTAGGCCAGCCTAAGCCCCAGCACAAGTCCTGTACTGACCTGGGGATGTCACAAACTTGCAGTAAGGGCACAATCCTAACCATGTCTACTCAGAAGTAAGTCCCATTGTTTTCAATGGGCCTTACTCCCAAGAAAGTCTCTTTAGGATTGCAGCCTAAGACACTTCTGCCCCGCACATACACTGGACAAATGCTGACTTCCCACATAATGGAAAGATGGGCCAGCTGAGTCAGGCTGACCTAAATTTCTGAGGATCGCACCTGTAATCTTTCAAAGATTAGGCTGCAATCCCAAACACACTTTCCTGGGAGTAAGACCATTGGAACAATAGGGCTTACCTTTGAGTAGATATGGTTAGGATTGTGTTCAAAGTCCTGTAAATGTACTCTGAACAAACTTTGGATGCTGGGACGAAGTTCTGGGAATATAGGTAGGCCTCTATTGAATATAGGTAGGACTATAGGTCTGACTGAGAGTGGAGGCTCTTCGCTAACCCAGATCTTGGGTTTCTCGCTAACCTTGTTTTTTCTACTGGGTTTATTTCAGAAGAAGTATAAAGTGGAGATGGAAATAGAGAACTGGGTCCAGAAGTACGATGCAGACATGACGGAGAAACAGGTACTGTGCTCTCATTATTCCTTTCAACCTCTTCAGTGTTATCCTTGAAGGAGTCCCCCACAAGCGCCTGCCCATGGGGCCAACTGAGGCAGAAGCGTGGTGGTGGGGGTACCCGCTTCCAGTATTCCCCCTCCTGTGGTGGGAAACAGAAGAGAAAGTGTGTGGAGAAGTGTGGGGAACGTTCTTCACCTTTCCTGTTGAAGGTCACAACCCTCCAAGGCGATGGGCTTGGACCCCAAACATCCACATCAACCTTCATTTGGCAACCAAAAGCAGTTCTGGAGATCCAGGAATGTCAACCATGACATGTTGTGGGGGGTGGGGGGGGGAATCTCCCACAACAGGATGGACACCCCTGTGACTCCTTTCTTTTCAAGCCTAGGTAGCGGGACAGCATAAACCCCTGATCCTGAGGCACATGCCTCAGTTGGTCCCCTCAGTGGGCCAGACCCTGCCTCCATCTCCTGTAATCTGTCCTCTAATCCAGAGTAACTACAGGAGCACGTAAGAGTCATTACGTGCACCCATAGTTACTGCACCTCCTGGTGAAAACCTATGGGAAATTCATGTTGCAATCCAGAGTAAATTGTTCTTACACCAGAGCAAGAGTTACTCTGGACTGTGCCCCTAATCTGAAAAGGTAGTAGTTAAAGTTCAGGCCATGGACTGTGACTAAGAAATTTAGGTTGGCTTAACTCACCTGGCCTATCTTTCTGTGATGGTGTAGGGAGGTCGGCTGTGCATTGGCCTTACCAGGAGGGGGGCACAAACTGCACTTTTGTGACACCCCCCCCCCAGGTCAGCATAGGACTTACACTGGGGTTTAGGCTGCCCTAAGTAGAGGTTGGGTAGTGCTTGACTGCTGCCCACTTCTAAGCAGGCCTCTTCTTGCCCCCATCAGGACGAATACGAGGAAATTGATGAAGTCTACGTGGTGGAGAAGGCCCAGCTGGCCGAGCTGCGGGAGAAGTTTGAGCTGCTCAACGAGGAGTACAGCCAGATTGTGGAGGAGAGGAGGGTGAAGGCAGAGCAGAAGGAGAAGGCCGACAAGGAACTGGCCATCCTGGTTGGAGCTGCCACGCTCATCCAGGCCTTCTGGAAGGGCTACCTGGTGAGGTCCCTTCTCCGATCCAAACGGAAGAAGAAGAGGGGCAGAGGGGGCAGAGGGAGCAAAGTGAGGAAGAAGTAGACCCCAGCTCTCATCTAGAGGCAACTGAGCCCGCAAAAGGTGTGCTTCCAAATAAAGACTTTATATTCTTCAAGCAGGGACTGCTCTTTCGTCAGCCTGGTGGGCCAAGGAGACTGCTCTCTTGCAGGGGTTGGCACCCCAGAAGGTGCCCAGTTTACCCAGCAGCGCCCCAGCTCCTGTCTGTTCTCCTGCTCCCTGAACTCAAAAAGAAAAGTGGAGCAGAAAGAGATGAGAATACAGGATAGGCTGGAGAGTCTGATCACACTCCTCTACCATTTCCTTTGGAACTGAGGGAGAAGGAATGCTGGAGCTGGGGGGGCAGCAACAGCCACCGTCCCAGAAAATACAGGTATCCCCTTTCTGACGGTTCATTTTCTGACAATTCACTCTTTCAACACCTTTCAATTACGCCCACAACTCATTCATTCCATTCTTGTTCCGCTCTTTCAACCTCTTTCTGCTGATGTAAAGGCCCAAACTGCCCTTCCCCATGTTGTCGAGCAGTGACTTTCAACCTTTTTCATCTCACGGCACACTTAACAAGACACTGAAATTGTCAAGAAACACCGTCCGTTGTTTTTACCACTGACAAGGCACACCAGACTGCTCAAATCCCCCAATTTTCCTATTAGTGAATGTCAGTCCCCAAACTCCTGTGGCACACCTGGGGTATCTGTGGCACACCTGGGGTATCTGTGGCACACCTGGGGTATCTGTGGCACACCTGGGGTATCTGTGGCACACCACGGCACACTGGTTGAAAATCACTGTTGTAGAGTCTCGTCCCGTTCCCAAAGGAGAATCCATTGGCAGAAATCTTTGTGCGGCAGCAAGAATTTGCAGGCTTTGGAAGCAACATTTATAAACTCAACTAGCGAAAAGCGTACCCGCGTTGCGGGTGTAACATTTCTCCCTATGCCATCCCCCCATGGCACAAAAACACCCCATGTGCCACTTCCCCCATACGCATCATCCCCCATGCACATCATCCCTCCATGTGCATCATCCCCTCATGCACAACATTCCCCAATGCGTAATTTCTCCGAATGCGCAACTTTCCCCCATGCGCAACTTTCCCCCATGTGCATCAACCCCCATGCGCAACTTTCCCCCATGCGCAACTTTCCCCCATGCGCATCATCTGCCAATGCGCAACTTTCCCCATGCGCAACTTTCCCCATGCGCAACTTCCCCCATGCGCAACTTTCCCCCATTCTCGTTTCCCCCATGCACAAGTTTCCCCATGCGCAACTTCCCCCCATGCGCATCATCTGCCGATGCGCAACTTTCCCCCGTGCGCAACTTTCCCCCGTGCGCAACTTCCACTCATGCGCAACTTTCCCCATGTGCATCATCCCCTCATGCGCAACTTTCCCCATGCGCAACATCCGCCGATGCACAACTTTCCCCCATGCGCAACTTTCCTCCATGTTCAACTTTCCCCCATGCGTATCATCCCCCCAGGCGCAGCTTCCACCCATGCGCAACTTCCCCCATGTGCATCATCCCCTCAAGCGCAACTTTCCCCCATGTGCAACTTTCCCCCATTCGCATCAACCCCCATGCGCAACTTCCCCCATGTGCAACTTTCCCCATGCGCAACTTTCCCTATGCGCATCAACCCCCCACGCGCAACTTCCCCTCATGCGCAATTTTCCCCCATGCGCATCATCCCCATGCACAACTTTCCTCCATGTTCAACTTTCCCCCATGCGTATCATCCCCCCAGGCGCAGCTTCCACCCATGCGCAACTTCCCCCATGTGCATCATCACCTCAAGCGCAACTTTCCCCCATGTGCAACTTTCCCCCATGCGCAACTTCCCCTCATGCGCATCATCGGCCGATGCGCAACTTCCCCCCACGCGCAGCATCCTCGCCAGTGCAACCTCTTCCTCTGGAAAACATCCCCCAATGTACCAGGATCTGAGCACCAAACTGGCTGGATGTTGTTGAGTCTCCCACGTTAAGTATAGGACAGAAACACGTTGCCCCCTTTTCAGCCCCTGAAGGGTTAATTTCTCCAGATGGTTCTTGGTGGGTGTTCAGGTGACAGAAGGAACTCCCAGAATTCCATGCTTCAGGCCCAGCAGTTGGGGCGGAATGTTGATGAGTCAGCAATTCTCAATGCAAAGTATAGGGAGGAAAACGCCTTGCGCCCCTTTTCACCCCCTTCCGGTTGGAATTTCCGAAAACCGGTTCTTAGTGCACCCCTCAGTCACGGAAGGAACACCCACCCCAAATTTCACGCTTATAGGGCGGGCAGTTTTGGCAGGGCGGTGATGAGTCAGTGAGTCAGTCAGTGACTTTTCTCTTTTATATATATAGAAAAAGAGTGTGTTCCACTTTTCAACTTTTGGAGGGCGCTCCGGTCTCTCACCCGTTGAGTAAGTGGGCAAATTTTCGGTTCCTTATCCGTATCGCCCTCTGTCAGGTAGCTGACCCTACAATCCAGAGTAACTACATGACCATGTCAGAGACATTTACGTCCAGTATGAATTAAGGTAAATTACTTCCAGTCCAGTCCTATCCGCTCTTTCCTGGGAGTAAGCCCCCTGACTGCAATGGGACTACTTCCGAGTAGACACCATAAAGTCCCCTGGGAGTCAATGGGCTTATTCCTAGGCTTCCAGCCCAGTCCTATCCGCTCTTTCCTGGGAGTAAGCCCCTGACTGCAATGGGACTACTTCTGAGCAAGCCAGAGGGTGTCGTCGGGAGGCCCTCCTGCATTCTTTGGCACTAACCTCCCCTGCAGCTGCTGCCCCCGCCCTGCTGCTGGGGCGGCGCATGCGCAGAGGCGGTGCGGGGGCTTTGTGAGGCAGCGCCAAAGGGGTGCGGCGAAGCGACTGGCCTCGGCACTTCCGGTTCCCAGAAGAGCGCCCAAAGAGAAGGAGGGGGCAAAAGAGCGCCTGTTGCTCGCGGTCGGCAGAGCTAATACCCCAGCAGGTGCCTTGTCTGACCTCGTGCGGAGCAAGCAGGCCCCGGCAGTCTTGGCTCCCACCCTCAAAGGGCAACCTCGCAAGACCCTTTAGCGAGTGACGCCAGGATGGATCTGAGCGTTACAAGCCCGCCGGGGCCCCGCCCTGGGACGCCTCCAGAACGGGGCTGGCCAGGAGTCCCGAGGAGCTGGGCAAGGCGGAGCAGTTTTCCGCTCGGCCGCCAGGTCCGGGGGTCTCGTGGTCGAGGAGAGACCCCCCGGGAGCCTTTTAAAGGCGCCGCCCGCCTCAGCCCCTCAGCCGCCCCCCCGCAACTCTCCACCGCACCGCCTGCACCGACGGCTCAGCGGCAGCCACTCTGCCTCGCGCGCCGGAGACCCGGGTTCGAGTCCCCGCACAGCCCTCTGGCTGCTCGCTTGGGCACCGGAAGTGTGCCGCTGCAATGACCACATCACACCTCTTGGACGCAGGGAGAAGGCTGCACAGGCTGCGTCGGCCCTTTGCTGAAGTCCCCCCCCGCCATATTTCCTTCGGGCAGTGCATCTCTCTTAGTGCTCCTAATTCTGTTTTCGTACACGGAAGGAAATAATAGTTGCACAATTGTCAGGATGCATTCTGGGAGATGTAGGTTTCATGGCCGATTAATTCTGTTTTCGTACACAGATGGAAATAATAGTTGCACAATTGTCAGGATGCATTCTGGGAGATGTAGTTTTCATGGCCGATTAATTCTGTTTTCGTACACGGAAGGAAATAATAGTTGCACAATTGTCATGAAGCATTCTGGGAGATGTAGTTGTCTAGGCCGATTAATTCTGTTTTCTTACACGGAAGGAAATAATAGTTGCACAATTGTCGTGATGCGTTCTGGGAAGTGTAGTTTTCAAGTCCTATTCATTCTTTCTTCATACACGGAAGAAAATAACAGCTGCACGATTGTCGTGATGCATTCAGGGAAGTGTAGTTTTCAAGTCGTATTCATTCTTTCTTCCTACACGGAAGAAAATAACAGCTGCACGATTGTGATGCATTCTGGGAAGTGTAGTTCCCAAGGCCCATTCATTCTTTCTTCATACACGGAAGAAAATAACAGCTGCTCAATTGTGATGGATTCTGGGAAGTGTAGTTTTCAAGTCCTATTCATTCTTTCCTCGTACACGGAAGAAAATAACAGCTGCACGATGGTGATGCATTCTGGGAAGTGTAGTTTTCAAGGCCCATTCATTCTTTCTTCCTACACGGAAGAAAATAACAGCTGCTCGATTGTGATGCATGCTGGGAAGTGTAGTTTTCAAGGCCCATTCATTCTTTCTTCCTACACGGTGGAAGAAGGGTCTCCCCTTGCAGAGTGGTTGCGGAATTTTATCTGGTGTGATGTAGGTATTCCGGGGGTGTCAGAGGGAGTTCGGGGTGCGGGAGGAGGGTGCCCCGGGGCTGTCCCTGCAGTGCTTCCAGGGGTCTCCGCAGCCCCCTTCTGCCCCTGCTGCTGCTGCCTCCAGCGGTGGCGCAGCGGGTGAGCAGGGCTTGCGGGGGAGGGCCGGGGCTGGGGGGCAAAAGAGCGCCTGTTGCTCGCGGTCGGCAGAGCTAATACCCCAGCAGGTGCCGTGTCTGACCTCGTGCGGAGCAAGCAGGCCCCGGCAGTCTTGGCTCCCACCATGATGGGCAACCTCGCAAGACCCTTTCGCGAGTGACGTCTAGGTGGATCTGAGCGTTACAAGCCCGCCGGGGCCCCGCCCTGGGGCGCCTCCAGAACGGGGCTGCCCGTGAGTCCGATGCCCGAGGAGCCGGGCAGTTGCGGAGCGCGCCGGGTGAGGAGTTTTCCGCTCGCCCTCCGCTCGGGGGTCTCAGGGGCGAGGAGAGGAACCCCCGGGAGCCTTTTAAAGGCGCCGCCCCGCCCCTGGCCCCGCCCCCGGCCCCGGCCACGCCCCCCGCAGCCCCCCCGCAACGCTCCCCGCACTGACTGCGCCGGTGGCTCAGCCGCAGCCACTCCGCCCGGCGCCCCGCAGACCCCGGCTCGACCCCCGGGACAGCCACTCCTCTGCCCGCTGGAGCGCCGGAAGTGTCCCCGCAACAGCCACGTCACACCCCTTGGCTTCGCAGGCTGCGCTGCCCTCCGCTGAAGTCCTCCCCGCCTCTTTACTTCGGGCAGTGCAACCCTCTTAGTGGTCCTCTGAAAACACCTGAAGAAGCAACACTTTCGCTGCTGGGAAGACTTTCCCATCAACACTTTTAAGGAACAAGACTTAGAACGTATCCCCCTTTATCCTCACCCTCTTTGAAGGAGGCACTTCTTCTTCCTTCTTTTTCACGCACGGAAGGAAATAATAGCTGCACACACGTCATGATGCATTCTGGGAGATGTAGTCTTCAAGGACCTAATTCTTTGTTCATACACGGAAGGAAATAATAGCTGCACAAATGTCATGATGCATTCTGGGAGATGTAGTCTTCAAGGACCTAATTCTTTGTTCGTACACGGAAGGAAATAATAGCTGCACAAATGTCATGATGCATTCTGGGAGATGTAGTTTTCTAGGCCATTCAGTCACATTGCACAGAATCTGCTCAAATCGCATTTCCCCTCAAAATCATTAATTTATTCATTCATTTTCAGTAATTTTGATTAATTTAATATTGCAATATTTAATTTTAATATTTTTAATATTCATTTATTTTTTAAAAAATAATTTTCAAAGTTCCTGTCTTTTTTCCTCCAGAAATCAGTGCAGTCCCATTTGGACACAAGGCTACATGCCTTCACCACAGCCAGTGGCAAGGAGTTCCACCAACTACATGCTGGTTAAAGAAATTCTGTTGTCTGCTCCAACTCTCCTGATACTCAATTTTAGTATAATGGCATTGTGAGAGAAGGGGAATAATAATAATAATAATAATAATAATAATAATAATAATAATAATAATAGAAAAATATCATTCTGACAACTACAAAAAGCCACTCTTCTAGCCTCAGCAGGTATTATACCCACTACATTGTTATGGAAATGAGATTGGTACCGACAGGAAAAACCCAGAAGAGGCTTATGCAAGAAAAAGATAATTTTTATTGAAGCTTCAGACTACAGTCGGGCAGAGTTTCTGCCTCCCAAAAAGACTGAGCGCCTTGTACATTTTGAACACACTTTTTATAGCTTAACTGTCACGTAGGCAAATTTTACATAAAGAGATTATTCTGTTCATAACAAGAGAAATTCATACAGAAAGGGATTTTATTTCTAGTGGCTTCCTGGACTGAGAAAGGAACAGAATGTGGTAGGATGTATGATTACACAAATATTACAATGGAGGACATTTGCGATTATCAAACACGTATAGATTCTTGCATTGGCTGATTCATCTGAGCTTCCGTTCACTCAAGAAGAAAGAATTAAAATTTTTACTTAAATTTTATAATCTTGGGGCTTCAGGTAAGTCCTTCCGTCTTATCTGATAATCAATATCCCCATCACAATCTCCTTCCTTCCTTCTGTGTAGCAGTTTCTTTTATTTTTCATATCTAGCGCTCTTTGACAGCTGGAGGGTTAACAAAGGACAATGGAAAACATCCCGTCTAGATAGGCAGTCTCTTTCAGGTCTTGAGTAGGCTAATTATTGCAAAACCGCAAAGCTCCTGAGGTTCATTGTGAAGTCATAATCCCTTCTCCGCTGGAGGCTAAGGCTTGAGTGGGCTTATCAGCGCTAGACCACAACCATCGCTTGACTGACAGCTCTCAATAGATAGTGTATTATGATGTCACAATCCCTTCTTCAGGGAGCAAGAGAAAATTTATTGAAGTTGAGTGGGCTATTTACTGAAGCCACATCAAAGAGCCGGGGTACTGAGGAGTGCATTGTGATGTCGTCTTTGAGCGTTGTTTAAAGGTTTCTGCCTGTCTGCGAACTGTCAGAGCCTTACAGAATGATCTCAGAGGTGTCAAATAAATTCTAATAAATTCTAATAACTGGTTTTGTCTACTATAACATCACACAGTCCTAGACTCTTGGGAAGGGTCCGACTGGTGATGTGAATGAAACCAGCACAAAATTGTTCACTGTGTATTTATGTATTATAATAATAATAAATAAATACATCTAGGCACAAGGACAATTTTTTTCCTTGTGCCATTAAATTGCTGAACGTAATGTGATGAATGGAGCCATTAGCCAAATTCCAAGTATAGTATTTACACCTGGCCCATCCATCCATCCATCATTCTGCAAACAGTGGAATCTGTCTGTCTGTCTGTGAATGAATGAATATCTATCTGTCTATCTTTGAATGAATGAATATCTATCAATCATGAAGGTGTTGCATATGGTGCACAGGGGGGACTTTGCACATGGGGAACTTTGCGCATGGTTGACGGTGTAAATTGGGGGACAGTGTGCATGGGGGTTGATGTGCATGGGGGAAGGTGCACTTGGGGGAGGGTACACATGGGGGTTGATGCACATGGGGTGACAGTGCGCATGGGGGGACAGTGTGCAAGGGGGTTGATGGTGCACATGGGGCATGGTGCACATGGGTGATGATCCACATGAGTGCGCATGGGGAGTGATGCGCATGAGGGAGATGGTGCACATGAGAGGATGTTGTATGGCGTTTTGTGCATGGGGAGATAATGCACATGAGGGTGTTGCACATGGGGGGATGATGCACATGGGGATGTTGCATATGGTGCACATGGGACAGTTTGCACATGGGGGAACGGTGTGCACGGGGCACAATGCGCAAGGGGGACTGATGTACAGTTTGGTGGATGGCATATGGGTGAAATTTTACTCCCGCAGCGTGGGTTCATTTGCACTGGTCTCTTATCAAACTCGGGAACTGTGGGCACAGTCCTCACGTGATGATGTGTCCCTCGTGCCAGACCTTTCATGTCACAAAAGTGCCATAATAAAAAAAGAGGACAAGGCCTTCCAAAATGTAGGAGACCCCAAAAAATGTAAAACATGACAAAACAAAGGCTAACATCTATCTTCCATATATATAAAACTGAAAAGTCTCTCACTGACTCACTCATCAACGCCCAGCCAAAACCGCTGGGCCTAGGAGCATGACATTTGGGGTGGGTGTTCTTTCCATGACTGAGGGAGTCACTAAGAACCAGTTTTTGGAAATTCCAACCGGAAGGGGGCAAAAAGGGACACCCTCCCCGAATTTCATGCTTCTGGGTCCAGGGGTTGGGGCAGAGCATCCCTCAGTCATCGATTCTTCAATGCAAAGTACAGTGGGGCCTCACGTAAAGAGCTTAATTCGTTCCGGAGGAATGCTCTTTAAGTGAAACACTCTTTAAGTGAAGCGGATTTTCCCATAGCAAATAAAGGAAACTCAGACGATTGGTTCCAGAATCCCAAAAATATTAATATAAAAATATTAACTGGATGTAAAAATGATGACAAAACACTGGAATTGAATTCAAAACATGCATTCAATGTGCAGGATCCTATGAAGTCCACTTAGGCTGCAATCCTAAAGACACTTTCCTGGGAGTAAGCCCCACTGAACACAATGGAGCTTACTTCTGGGTAGACGTGGTTAGGAGGCTGCAATCAAAGACACTTTCCTGGGAGACTTACCTGGGCTGCTGCTGGAGGTTCAAGGTGGCTGGTGGTGGCACTTGGGGGCAGCTGCCTCTGGCACCCCCAAGTTGGGGGCAGTTAGGGGCAGCAGCACTTGCTGGCCGCCCTTTTAAAGAGCCTCCACGTGGAGTGTTAGGGCTGCATAGAACACATGCCCATAGCACACTTGCTTGTTAAGTGAAGCGGAACTTGTTATGTGAAACAAGGTTTCTTTGAAATTTTTGCTTGTTATGTGAAACGCTTGTTAAGTGAGGCGCTTTTAAAGGGAGGTACCTTAGTGTGTGTATATATATATATACACACACACACACGTATAGACACACACGTCTGTCTAATACACACACACACATACTTGTCTAATATTATAGCTTATTTTTCATTATACTACTTGATTGTATATGTAGACTCAATTCTAATCTCCACTTAGGCCAGTCTAAGCCCCAGCACAAGTCCTGTGCTGATCTGGGGATGTCACAAACTTGCAGTAAGGGCACAATCCTAACTATGTCTACTCGGAAGTAAGTTCCATTGTGTTCAATGGGCCTTACTCCCAGGAAAGTCTCTGTAGGATTGCAGCCTTAGAGCATAATGCTAACCATGTCTACTCAAAATTAAGCCCCCATTGTTTTCAGTGGGCCTTACTCCCAGGAAAGTCTCTTTAGGATTGCAGCCTAAGACACTTCTGCCCCGCACATACACTGGACAAATGCTGACTTCCCACATAATGGAAAGATGGGCCAGCTGAGTCAGGCTGACCTAAATTTCTGAGGATCACACCTGTAATCTTTCAAAGATTAGGCTGCAATCCCAAACACACTTTCCTGGGAGTAAGACCATTGGAACAATAGGGCTTACCTTTGAGTAGACACGGTTAGGATTGTGTTCAATGTCCTGTAAATGTACTCTGAACAAACTTTGGATGCTGGGACGAAGTTCTGGGAATATAGGTAGGCCTCTATTGAATATAGGTAGGACTATAGGTCTGACTGAGAGTGGAGGCTCTTCGCTAACCCAGATCTTGGGTTTCTCGCTAACCTTGTTTTTTCTACTGGGTTTATTTCAGAAGAAGTATAAAGTGGAGATGGAAATAGAGAACTGGGTCCAGAAGTACGATGCAGACATGATGGAGAAACAGGTACTGTGCTCTCATTATTCCTTTCAACCTCTTCAGTGTTATCCTTGAAGGAGTCCCCCACAAGCGCCTGCCCATGGGGCCAACTGAGGCAGAAGCGTGGTGGTGGGGGTACCCGCTTCCAGTATTCCCCCTCCTGTGGTGGGAAACAGAAGAGAAAGTGTGTGGAGAAGTGTGGGGAACGTTCTTCACCTTTCCTGTTGAAGGTCACAACCCTCCAAGGCGATGGGCTTGGACCCCAAACATCCACATCAACCTTCATTAGGCAGCCAAAAGCAGTTCTGGAGATCCAGGAATGTCAACCATGACATGTTGTGGGGGGTGGGGGGGGGAATCTCCCACAACAGGATGGACACCCCTGTGACTCCTTTCTTTTCAAGCCTAGGTAGCGGGACAGCATAAACCCCTGATCCTGAGGCACATGCCTCAGTTGGTCCCCTCAGTGGGCCAGACCCTGCCTCCATCTCCTGTAATCTGTCCTCTAATCCAGAGTAACTACAGGAGCACGTAAGAGTCATTACGTGCACCCATAGTTACTGCACCTCCTGGTGAAAACCTATGGGAAATTCATGTTGCAATCCAGAGTAAATTGTTCTTACACCAGAGCAAGAGTTACTCTGGACTGTGCCCCTAATCTAAAAAGGTAGTAGTTAAAGTTCAGGCCATGGACTGTGACTAAGAAATTTAGGTTGGCTTAACTCACCTGGCCTATCTTTCTGTGATGGTGTAGGGAGGTCGGCTGTGCATTGGCCTTACCAGGAGGGGGGCACAAACTGCACTTTTGTGACACCCCCCCCCCAGGTCAGCATAGGACTTACACTGGGGTTTAGGCTGGCCTAAGTAGAGGTTGGGTAGTGCTTGACTGCTGCCCACTTCTAAGCAGGCCTCTTCTTGCCCCCATCAGGACGAATACGAGGAAATTGATGAAGTCTACGTGGTGGAGAAGGCCCAGCTGGCCGAGCTGCGGGAGAAGTTTGAGCTGCTCAACGAGGAGTACAGCCAGATTGTGGAGGAGAGGAGGGTGAAGGCAGAGCAGAAGGAGAAGGCCGACAAGGAACTGGCCATCCTGGTTGGAGCTGCCACGCTCATCCAGGCCTTCTGGAAGGGCTACCTGGTGAGGTCCCTTCTCCGATCCAAACGGAAGAAGAAGAGGGGCAGAGGGGGCAGAGGGAGCAAAGTGAGGAAGAAGGAGACCCCAGCTCTCATCTAGAGGCAACTGAGCCCGCAAAAGGTGTGCTTCCAAATAAAGACTTTATATTCTTCAAGCAGGGACTGCTCTTTCGTCAGCCTGGTGGGCCAAGGAGACTGCTCTCTTGCAGGGGTTGGCACCCCAGAAGGTGCCCAGTTTACCCAGCAGCGCCCCAGCTCCTGTCTGTTCTCCTGCTCCCTGAACTCAAAAAGAAAAGTGGAGCAGAAAGAGATGAGAATACAGGATAGGCTGGAGAGTCTGATCACACTCCTCTACCATTTCCTTTGGAACTGAGGGAGAAGGAATGCTGGAGCTGGGGGGGCAGCAACAGCCACCATCCCATAAAATACAGGTATCCCCTCTTTCTGACGGTTCATTTTCTGACAATTCACTCTTTCAACACCTTTCAATTACGCCCACAACTCATTCATTCCATTCTTGTTCCGCTCTTTCAACCTCTTTCTGCTGATGTAAAGGCCCAAACTGCCCTTCCCCATGTTGTCGAGCAGTGACTTTCAACCTTTTTCATCTCACGGCACACTTAACAAGACACTGAAATTGTCAAGAAACACCGTCCGTTGTTTTTACCACTGACAAGGCACACCAGACTGCTCAAATCCCCCAATTTTCCTATTAGTGAATGTCAGTCCCCAAACTCCTGTGGCACACCTGGGGTATCTGTGGCACACCTGGGGTATCTGTGGCACACCACGGCACACTGGTTGAAAATCACTGTTGTAGAGTCTCGTCCTGTTCCCAAAGGAGAATCCATTGGCAGAAATCTTTGTGCGGCAGCAAGAATTTGCAGGCTTTGGAAGCAACATTTTTATAAACTCAACTAGCGAAGAGCGTACCCGCGTTGCGGGTGTAACATTTCTCCCTATGCCATCCCCCCATGGCACAGAAACACCCCATGTGCCACTTCCCCCATACGCATCATCCCCCATGCACATCGTCCCTCCATGTGCATCATCCCCCATGTGCAACGTCCCCTCATGCACAACATTCCCCAATGCGTAATTCCCCCCGTGCGCATCATCTGCCGATGCGCAACTTTCCCCCATGCGCAACTTTCCCCCATGCGCAACTTTCCCCCATGCGCATCATCTGCCAATGCGCAACTTTCCCCATGCGCAACTTCCCCCATGCGCATCAACCCCCTTGCGCAACTTTCCCCCATTCTCAAGTTTCCCCCATGCACAAGTTTCCCCATGCGCAACTTCCCCCCGTGCGCATCATCTGCCGATGCGCAACTTTCCCCCGTGCGCAACTTTCCCCCATGCGCAAATTCCTGTCATGCACAACTTTCCCCATGCGCATCATATGCCGATGCGCAACTTTCCCCCATGCTCAACTTTCCCCCATGCGCAACTTTCCCCCATGTGCAACTTTCACTCATGCGCAACTTTCCCCATGTGCATCATCCCCTCATGCGCAATTTTCCCCATGCGCAACATCCGCCGATGCACAACTTTCCCCCATGCGCATCATCCCCCCATGCGCAACTTCCACCCATGTGCAACTTCCACCCATGCGCAACTTCCCCATGTGCATCATCTCCTCAAGCGCAACTTTCCCCATGTGCAACTTTCCCCCATTCGCATCAACCCCCATGCGCAACTTCCCCCCATGTGCAACTTCCACCCATGCGCAACTTCCCCATGTGCATCATCTCCTCAAGCGCAACTTTCCCCATCTGCAACTTTCCCCCATTCGCATCAACCCCCCACGCGCAACTTCCCCTTATGCGCAATTTTCCCCCATGCGCATCATCCCCATGCACAACTTTCCTCCATGTTCAACTTTCCCCCATGCGTATCATCCCCCCAGGCGCAGCTTCCACCCATGCGCAACTTCCCCCATGTGCATCATCCCCTCAAGCGCAACTTTCCCCCATGCGCAACTTCCCCCATGCGCATCATCGGCCGATGCGCAACTTCCCCCCACGCGCAGCATCCTCGCCAGTGCAACCTCTTCCTCTGGAAAACATCCCCCAATGTACCAGGATCTGAGCACCAAACAGGCTGGATGTTGTTGAGTCTCCCATGTTAAGTGTAGGACAGAAACACGTTGCCCCCTTTTCAGCCCCTGAAGGGTTAATTTCTCCAGATGGTTCTGGGTGGGAGTTCAGGTGACAGAAGGAACTCCCAGAATTCCATGCTTCAGGCCCAGCAGTTGGGGCGGAATGTTGCTGAGTCAGCAATTCTCAATGCAAAGTATAGGGAGGAAAACGCGTTGCGCCCCTTTTCACCCCCTTCCGGTTGGAATTTCGGAAAACCGGTTCTTAGTGCACCCCTCAGTCACGGAAGGAACACCCACCCCAAATTTCACGCTTATAGGGCGGGCAGTTTTGGCAGGGCGGTGATGAGTCAGTGAGTCAGTCAGTCAGTGACTTTTCTCTTTTATATATATAGAAAAAGAGTGTGTTCCACTTTTCAACTTTTGGAGGGCGCTCCGGTCTCTCACCCGTTGAGTAAGTGGGCAAATTTTCGGTTCCTTATCCGTATCGCCCTCTGTCAGGTAGCTGACCCTACAATCCAGAGTAACTACATGACCATGTCAGAGACATTTACGTCCAGTATGAATTAAGGTAAATTACTTCCAGTCCAGTCCTATCCGCTCTTTCCTGGGAGTAAGCCCCTTCACTCCAATGGGACTACTTCTGAGTAGACACCATAAAGTATCATTGGAGTCAATGGGCTTATTCCTAGGCTTCCAGCCCAGTCCTATCCGCTCTTTCCTGGGAGTAAACCACTTCACTCCAATGGGACTACTTCTGAGTAGACACCATAAAGTCCCATGGGAGTCAATGGGCTTATTCCTAGGCTTCCAGCCCAGTCCTATCCGCTCTTTCCTGGGAGTAAGCCCCCTGACTGCAATGGGACTACTTCTGAGTAGACACCATAAAGTCCCCTGGGAGTCAATGGGCTGATTCCTAGGCTTCCAGCCCAGTCCTATCCGCTCTTTCCTGGGAGTAAGCCCCTGACTGCAATGGGACTACTTCTGAGCAAGCCAGAGGGTGTCGTCGGGAGGCCCTCCTGCGTTCTTTGGCACTAACTTCCCCTGCAGCTGCTGCCCCCGCCCTGCTGCTGGGGCGGCGCATGCGCAGAGGCGGTGCGGGGGCTTTGTGAGGCAGCGCCAAAGGGGTGCGGCGAAGCGACTGGCCTCGGCACTTCCGGTTCCCAGAAGAGCGCCCAAAGAGAAGGAGGGGGCAAAAGAGCGCCTGTTGCTCGCGGTCGGCAGAGCTAATACCCCAGCAGGTGCCTTGTCTGACCTCGTGCGGAGCAAGCAGGCCCCGGCAGTCTTGGCTCCCACCCTCAAAGGGCAACCTCGCAAGACCCTTTAGCGAGTGACGCCAGGATGGATCTGAGCGTTACAAGCCCGCCGGGGCCCCGCCCTGGGACGCCTCCAGAACGGGGCTGGCCAGGAGTCCCGAGGAGCTGGGCAAGGCGGAGCAGTTTTCCGCTCGGCCGCCAGGTCCGGGGGTCTCGTGGTCGAGGAGAGACCCCCCGGGAGCCTTTTAAAGGCGCCGCCCGCCTCAGCCCCTCAGCCGCCCCCCCGCAACTCTCCACCGCACCGCCTGCACCGACGGCTCAGCGGCAGCCACTCTGCCTCGCGCGCCGGAGACGCGGGTTCGAGTCCCCGCACAGCCCTCTGGCTGCTCGCTTGGGCACCCGAAGTGTTCCGCTGCAATGACCACATCACACCTCTTGGACGCAGGGAGAAGGCTGCACAGGCTGCGTCGGCCCTTTGCTGAAGTCCCCCCCCCGCCATATTTCCTTCGGGCAGTGCATCTCTCTTAGTGCTCCTAATTCTGTTTTTGTACACGGAAGGAAATAATAGTTGCACAATTGTCAGGATGCATTCTGGGAAATGTAGTTTTCAAGTCTTATTCGTTTTTTCTTCATACACGGAAGGAAATAATAGCTGCACAATTGTCATGGTGCATTCTGGGAGATGTAGTTTTCAAGTCGTATTCATTCTTTCTTCATACACGGAAGAAAATAACTGCTGCACAATTGTGATGCATTCTGGGAAGTGTAATTTTCAAGTCGTATTCATTCTTTCTTCCTACACGGAAGGAAATAATAGTTGCACGATTGTCCTGATGCATTCTGGGAGATGTAGTCTTCAAGGACCTAATTCTTTGTTCGTACACGGAAGGAAATAATAGCTGCACAAATGTCGTGATGCATTTGGGAGATGTAGTTTTCAAGTCGTATTCATTCTTTCCTCATACACGGAAGAAAATAACAGCTGCACAATTGTGATGCATTCTGGGAAGTGTAGTTTTCAAGGCCCATTCATTCTTTCCTCATACACGGAAGAAAATTACAGCTGCACGATGGTGATGCATTCTGGGAAGTGTAGTTTTCAAGGCCCATTCATTCTTTCTTCCTACACGGAAGAAAATAACAGCTGCTCGATTGTGATGCATGCTGGGAAGTGTAGTTTTCAAGTCTTATTAGTTTTTTCTTCATACACGGAAGCAAATAATAGTTGCACAATTGTCGTGATGCATTCTGGGAGATGTAGTTTTCTTGGCCGATTAATTCTGTTTTCGTACACAGATGGAAATAATAGTTGCACAATTGTCAGGATGCATTCTGGGAGATGTAGTTTTCATGGCCGATTAATTCTGTTTTCGTACACGAAAGGAAATAATAGTTGCACAATTGTCGTGATGCGTTCTGGGAAGTGTAGTTTTCAAGTCCTATTCATTCTTTCCTCATACACGGAAGAAAATAACAGCTGCACGATTGTGATGCATTCTGGGAAGTGTAGTTTTCAAGGCCCATTCAGTCTTTCTCCCTACACGGAAGAAAATAACAGCTGCACAATTGTGATCCATTCTGGGAAGTGTAGTTTTCAAGTCCTATTCATTCTTTCTTCATACACGTAAGAAAATAACAGCTGCACGATTGTCGTGATGCATTCTGGGAAGTGTAGTTTTCAAGTCGTATTCATTCTTTCTTCCTACACGGAAGAAAATAACAGCTGCACGATTGTCGTGATGCATTCTGGGAAGTGTAGTTTTCAAGTCGTATTCATTCTTTCTTCCTACACGGAAGAAAATAACAGCTGCACGATTGTGATGCATTCTGGGAAGTGTAGTTTTCAAGGCCCATTCAGTCTTTCTCCCTACACGGAAGAAAATAACAGCTGCACAATTGTGATCCATTCTGGGAAGTGTAGTTTTCAAGTCCTATTCATTCTTTCTTCATACACGTAAGAAAATAACAGCTGCACGATTGTCGTGATGCATTCTGGGAAGTGTAGTTTTCAAGTCGTATTCATTCTTTCTTCCTACACGGAAGAAAATAACAGCTGCACGATTGTCGTGATGCATTCTGGGAAGTGTAGTTTTCAAGTCGTGTTCATTCTTTCTTCCTACACGGAAGAAAATAACAGCTGCATGATTGTGATGCATTCTGGGAAGTGTAGTTCCCAAGGCCCATTCATTCTTCCTACACGGTGGAAGAAGGGTCTCCCCCTGCAGAGTGGTTGCGGAATTTTATCTGGTGTGATGTAGGTATTCCGGGGGTGTCAGAGGGAGTTCGGGGTGCGGGAGGAGGGTGCCCCGGGGCTGTCCCTGCAGTGCTTCCAGGGGTCTCCGCAGCCCCCTTCTGCCCCTGCTGCTGCTGCCTCCAGCGGTGGCGCAGCGGGTGAGCAGGGCTTGCGGGGGAGGGCCGGGGCTGGGGGGCAAAAGAGCGCCTGTTGCTCGCGGTCGGCAGAGCTAATACCCCAGCAGGTGCCGTGTCTGACCTCGTGCGGAGCAAGCAGGCCCCGGCAGTCTTGGCTCCCACCATGATGGGCAACCTCGCAAGACCCTTTCGCGAGTGACGTCTAGGTGGATCTGAGCGTTACAAGCCCGCCGGGGCCCCGCCCTGGGGCGCCTCCAGAACGGGGCTGCCCGTGAGTCCGATGCCCGAGGAGCCGGGCAGTTGCGGAGCGCGCCGGGTGAGGAGTTTTCCGCTCGCCCTCCGCTCGGGGGTCTCAGGGGCGAGGAGAGGAGCCCCCGGGAGCCTTTTAAAGGCGCCGCCCCGCCCCCGGCCCCGCCCCCGGCCCCGGCCACGCCCCCCGCAGCCCCCCCGCAACGCTCCCCGCACTGACTGCGCCGGTGGCTCAGCCGCAGCCACTCCGCCCGGCGCCCCGCAGACCCCGGCTCGACCCCCGGGACAGCCACTCCTCTGCCCGCTGGAGCGCCGGAAGTGTCCCCGCAACAGCCACGTCACACCCCTTGGCTTCGCAGGCTGCGCTGCCCTCCGCTGAAGTCCTCCCCGCCTCTTTACTTCGGGCAGTGCAACCCTCTTAGTGGTCCTCTGAAAACACCTGAAGAAGCAACACTTTCGCTGCTGGGAAGACTTTCCCATCAACACTTTTAAGGAACAAGACTTAGAACGTATCCCCCTTTATCCTCACTCTCTTTGAAGGAGGCACTTCTTCTTCCTTCTTTTTCACGCACGGAAGGAAATAATAGCTGCACACACGTCATGATGCATTCTGGGAGATGTAGTCTTCAAGGACCTAATTCTTTGTTCATACACGGAAGGAAATAATAGCTGCACAAATGTCATGATGCATTCTGGGAGATGTAGTCTTCAAGGACCTAATTCTTTGTTCATACACGGAAGGAAATAATAGCTGCACACACGTCATGATGCATTCTGGGAGATGTAGTCTTCAAGGACCTAATTCTTTGTTCGTACACGGAAGGAAATAATAGCTGCACAAATGTCATGATGCATTCTGGGAGATGTAGTTTTCTAGGCCATTCAGTCACATTGCACAGAATCTGCTCAAATCGCATTTCCCCTCAAAATCATTAATTTATTTATTCATTTTCAGTAATTTTAATTAATTTAATATTGCAATATTTAATTTTAATATTTTTAATATTCATTTATTTTTTAAAAAATAATTTTCAAAGTTCCTGTCTTTTTTCCTCCAGAAATCAGTGCAATCCCATTTGGACACAAGGCTACATGCCTTCACCACAGCCAGTGGCAAGGAGTTCCACCAACTACATGCTGGTTAAAGAAATTCTGCTGTCTGCTCCAACTCTCCTGATACTCAATTTTAGTGTAATGGCATTGTGAGAGAAGGGGAATAATAATAATAATAATAATAATAATAATAATAATAATAATAATAATAATAATAATAATAATGCCGCTCTTCTGGGATCAGCACGAATTATACGCCGCTACAACACACTGTCCTAGACTCTTGGGAAGTGTCCGACTGGTGATGTGAATGAAACCAGCACGAAATTGTTTGCTGTGCATTTATGTATAATAATAATAAATAAATACATCTAGGCACAAGGACAGTTTTTTCCTTGTGCCATTAAATTGCTGAACGTCATGTGACAAATGGAGCCATCAGCCAAATTCCAAGTGTAGTATTTACACCTGGCCCATCCATCCATCCATCATTCTGCAAACAGTGGAATCTGTCCGTCTGTCTGTCTGTGAATGAATGAATATCTATCTGTCTGTCTGTGAATGAATGAATGAATATCTATCAATCATGAAGGTGTTGCATATGATGCACAAGGGGGACTTTGCACATGGGGAACTTTGCGCATGGTTCACGGTGTACATTGGGGGACAGTGTGCATGGGGGTTGATGTGCATGGGGAAGGTGCACTTGGGGGAGGGTACACATGGGGGTTGATGCACATGGGGTGACAGTGCACATGGGGGACAATGTGCATGGGGGTTGATGGTGCACATGGGGGATGGTGCACATGAGGGGACGGTGCACATGGGGAGTGATGCACATGAGGGAGATGGTGCACATGAGAGGATGTTGTATGGGGCTTTGTGCATGGGGAGATAATGCGCATGAGGGTGTTGCACATGGGGGGATGATGCACATGGGGATGTTGCATATGGTGCACATGGGACACTTTGCACATGGGGGAAGAGTGTGCATGGGAGGACAATGCGCAAGGGGGACTGATGTACAGTTTGGTGGATGGCATATGGGTGAAATTTTACTCCCGCAGCGTGGGTTCATTTGCACTGGTCTCTAATCAAACTCGGGAACTGTGGGCACAGTCCTCATGTGATGATGTGTCCCTTGTGCCAGACCTTTCATGTCACAAAAGTGCCATAATAAAAAAAGAGGACTGTAATGGAAATGAGATTGGTACCAACAGGAAAAACCCAGAAGAGGCTTATGCAAGCAAGAGATATCTTTATTGAAGCTTCAGACTGCAGTCGGACAGAGATTCTGCCTCCCAAAAAGACTGTGAAGAAGGCAACTTTTACATAAAGAGATTATTCTGTTCATGACAAGAGAAATTCATACGGAAAGAGATTTTATTTTAGAGCTTCCTGGCTTGGAAAAGAACAGAAGAGGAAGGGTGCATGGTTGCATATTTCACAAAGGAAAACATTCACTGTTATCTAGTACGTATAGGTTTTACATCTTGTTGATCCATCTAGGCTTCCTTTCACACAAGGGGAAAGAATTAAAATATTATTTTAATTTTTATCATCTTTGGGCTCAGTGATGGGCTAGAAAAAAATTAACAACCGGTTCTCTGCCCATTTTAAATGGCTATTTTTAAACTTTATATGTCCTGTCTCTCATTAACAACTGGTTCTATAGAGTAGGTGCGAACCTGCTGGAGCCCACCACTGTTTGGGCTGCAAATAAGTTCTTCTGATTTGCCTGACAATTAACATTGCTTTACCTTCCGTTGAGGCTGCAGGGTTAGGCAAGACAAAGGAGGGAATGTTCTTTCCGTTCCTGCTGAGATAAGCGGACTTTACAGTCTTAAGTGGGCCATTTACTGCAGATCATATCAATGCTTGAGAACTAAGGCAATGCATTGTGATGTTAATCCCTTTTCCTGGGAACCTGTGAAAGTTGATTTGGAAGCTTCTGCCTGGGAATGTGTGTCTGCAGCTGCCTGGGTTTACAGAATGATTTCAGAGGTATCAAAATAATTCTAATAAATTCTAATAACTGGTTTTCGTCCACTATAGAAAAGGCCTTCCAAAATGTAGGAGACCCCAAAAAATGTAAAACATGACAAAACAAAGGCTAACATCTATCTTCTATATATATAAAACTGAAAAGTCTCTCACTGACTCACTCATCAACGCCCAGCCAAAACCACTGGGCCTAGGAGCATGACATTTGGGGTGGGTGTTCTTTCCATGACTGTGGGAGTCACTAAGAACCAGTTTTTGGAAATTCCAACCGGAAGGGGGCAAAAAGGGGTGCAATGCATTTGAACACCCTCCCCGAATTTCATGCTTCTAGGTCCAGGGGTTGGGGCAGAGGATCCCTCAGTCATCGATTCTTCAATGCAAAGCACAGTCAGAAACAATTCCCATGAAAAAGAAAGGGGGGAAAAACCTGAAAAAACCAGGTTCGCTCCACAAGCAACTTGGGGATCAGCTGAAGTTAAAGAAAGAGAAGTATAGGGAGTGGAAGACTGGAAAGATCACCAGGGACGAGTACAGGCAGATAGCCCGGTCTTGTAGGGAGGGGGTCAGGGATGCTAAAGCTCAGTATGAGCTGAGGCTGGCCAGGGGAGTCAAGGATAACAAGAAGAGCTTCTTTAGATATGCCCAAAGGAACAGGAGGAGAGATGAGGGGCTGAGGCTGCTCCTGGACAAAGATGGACAGCAGGTGTCTGGAAAGCAGGAGAAGGCAGAGCTGCTCAACTCCTACTTTGAGTCTGTCTATTCTCGGAAGGAGGGCTGTGCAAATGGGGGTGCGGAATCATTGCCTTATGTGGGGTTGTGCTTGCATCCACAAAGAGGTAATGAAAACATGGATGGTGCAGAAGAGCAGATTAAGATTGACAGAGAACTGGTTGGAAACCACTTAACTGGCCTAAATGAATTCAAGTCATTTGGACCGGATGAGCTGCATCCTCGAGTCCTTAAGGAACTGGCAGATGTCCTTGCAGAGCCTCTGTAGATCATCTCTGAGAAATCCCTGAGGAGTGGAGAAGAGCCTGGACTGGAAGAGGGCAAATGTAGTCCCAATCTTTAAGAAGGGGAAAAAAGAAGACCCAGGAAATTATAGACCAGTCAGTTTGACTTCAATCCCAGGCAAGATATTAGAGCAAATCATAAAACACACAAGTTGTGCACATCTAGACAAGTACTCGGTGATCAAAAGAACCCAGCATGGATTGACCAAGAATAAATCTTGCCAGACAAATCTGGTCTCCTTTTTTGATGGGGTTACGAGCTTCCTGGACATGGCAATGCTGTGGATGTCATTTATCTTGACTTCAGCAAAGCATTTGACAAGGTCCCACATGACATTTTAATTGGGAAGTTGGAAAAATATGGGCTAGACGAGGCAATTGTTAGGTGGATCTGCAACTGGCTCGATGGCCGCACTCAAAGGGTTTTAGTAAATGGTTCTGTGTCAACCTGGAGGTCAGTTTCTAGTGGGGCACCCCAAGGCTCTGTCTTGGGACCGGTTCTCTTTAACATTTTCATCAATGACTTGGAGGAAGGGGTACGGCCTGATCAAATTTGCAGATGACACCAAACTGGGAGGAGTAGCAAACACATCAGAAGAAGGAGAAACCTCCAGGAGGATCTGGATAAACTGGAATCCTGGGCTGTAACAAACAGAATGAATTTCAACAGGGAGAAGTGGAAGGTTCTGCACTTAGGCAATAAAAACCAAAAACACAGGTATAAAATGGGGGATACTTGGCTTGGCAGCACAACATGTGAGCAGGACCTTGGAGTCGCCACCGTGGATCACAAGCTGAACATGAGTCAGCATGTGATGTGTCTGCAAAGAAGGCAAATGCCATTTTAGGCTACATTAAGAGGACTGGAGCTTCCAAGTCACGAGTAGTTCTAGTTCCTCTTTATTCTGCATTGGTGAGACCTCACCTTGAGTCCTGTGTTCAGTTCTGGGCCCCTCACTTGAAGAAAGATGCAGCCAAACTGGAGCAAGTCCAGAGGAGAGCGACAAGAATGATCAGTGGGATGGAAGGGAAGCCCCACCAGGAAAGGTTGGGGGAACTTGGGATGTTCAGCCTGGAGAAGAGGAGGCTGAGGGGAGACATGATTGCCCTCTTCAGATACCTGAAGGGCTGTCATAGGGAGGAAGGGGCTCATTTGTTCATAGCTGCCTCTGAAAGCAGAACTAGAACCAATGGGGACAAACTGCAAGAAAGGAGATTCCGGTTGGAGATCCGGAAAAAATTCCTGACGGTGAGGGCGGTTCGGCAGTGGAACAGATTGCCAAGGGGGGTGGTGGACTCTCCCTCACTGGGGATCTTCAAGCAGAGGCTCGACTAGCACCTGTCGGGGATGCTCTAAGGGGATTTCCTGCTGCAGGCAGGGGGTTGGACTAGATGACCTACTAGGTCCCTTCCAACTCTATGATTCTATGATTCTAAGTACAGTGGTGCCTCACATAAAGAGCTTAATTCATTCCAGAGGAATGCTCTTTAAGTGAAACACTCTTTAAGTGAAGCGGATTTTCCCATAGCAAATAATGGAAACTCAGATGATTGGTTCCAGAATCCCTAAAATATTCATATAAAAATATTAACTGGATTTAAAAATGATGACAAAACACTAGAATTGAATTCAAAACATGCATTCAGTGTGCAGGATCCTATGAAGTCCACTTAGGCTGCAATCCTAAAGACACTTTCCTAGGAGTAAGCCCCATTGAACACAATGGGGCTTACTTCTGGGTAGACATGGTTAGGAGGCTGCAATCAAAGACACTTTCCTGGGAGGCTTACCTGGGCTGCTGCTGGAGGTTCAAGGCGGCTGGTGGTGGCACTTGGGGGCAGTTAGGGGCAGCTGCCTCTGGCACCCCCAAGTTGGGGGCAGTTAGAGAAAGCAGCGCTTGCTGGCCGCCCTTTTAAAGAGCCTCCACGTGGAGTGTTAGGGCTGCATAGAACACATGTCCATAGCACACTTGCTTGTTAAGTGAAGCGGAACTTGTTATGTGAAACAAGGTTTCTTGGAAATTTTTGCTTATGTGAAACGCTTGTAAAGTGAGGCACTTTTTAAGGGAGGTACCACTGTGTGTGTGTGTGTATATACACACACACACACACACACACACATACACACACACACACACACATATATATATATATACACAGTGGTATATATATATACCACTGTGTATACCACTGTGTGTGTGTGTGTGTGTACACACACACACATATAGACGCACACGACTGTCTAATATACACACACCTACACATACCGGTCTAATATTATAGCTTATTTTTTATTATACTATTTGATTGTATATGTAGGCTGAAATTCTAATCTCCACTTAGGCCAGCCTAAGCCCCAGCACAAGTCCTGTACTGACCTGGGGATGTCACAAACTTGCTGTAAGGACACAATCCCAACCATGTCTACTCAGAAGTAAGTCCCATTGTTTTCAATGGGCCTTACTCCCAGGAAAGTCTCTTTAGGATTGCAGCCTAAGACACTTCTGCCCTGCACATACACTGGACAAATGCTGACCTCCCACATAACGGAAAGATGGGCCAGCTGAGTCAGGCTGACCTAAATTTCTGAGGATCGCACCTGTAATCTTTCAAAGACTAGGCTTCAATCCCAAACACACTTTCCTGGGAGTAAGACCATTGGAACAATAGGGCTTACCTTTGAGTAGATATGGTTAGGATTGTGTTCAAAGTCCTGTAAATGTACTCTGAACAAACTTTGGATGCTGGGACGAAGTTCTGGGAATATAGGTAGGCCTCTATTGAATATAGGTAGGACTATAGGTCTGACTGAGAGTGGAGGCTCTTCGCTAACCCAGATCTTGGGTTTCTCGCTAACCTTGTTTTTTCTACTGGGTTTATTTCAGAAGAAGTATAAAGTGGAGATGGAAATAGAGAACTGGGTCCAGAAGTACGATGCAGACATGACGGAGAAACAGGTACTGTGCTCTCATTATTCCTTTCAACCTCTTCAGTGTTATCCTTGAAGGAGTCCCCCACAAGCGCCTGCCCGTGGGGCCAACTGAGGCAGAAGCGTGGTGGTGGGGGTACCCGCTTCCAGTATTCCCCCTCCTGTGGTGGGAAACAGAAGAGAAAGTGTGTGGAGAAGTGTGGGGAACGTTCTTCACCTTTCCTGTTGAAGGTCACAACCCTCCAAGGCGATGGGCTTGGACCCCAAACATCCACATCAACCTTCATTAGGCAACCAAAAGCAGTTCTGGAGATCCAGGAATGTCAACCATGACATGTTGTGGGGGGTGGGGGGGGGAATCTCCCACAACAGGATGGACACCCCTGTGACTCCTTTCTTTTCAAGCCTAGGTAGCGGGACAGCATAAACCCCTGATCCTGAGGCACATGCCTCAGTTGGTCCCCTCAGTGGGCCAGACCCTGCCTCCATCTCCTGTAATCTGTCCTCTAATCCAGAGTAACTACAGGAGCACGTAAGAGTCATTACGTGCACCCATAGTTACTGCACCACCTAGTGAAAACCTATGGGAAATTCATGTTGCAATCCAGAGTAAATTGTTCTTACACCAGAGCAAGAGTTACTCTGGACTGTGCCCTAATCTGAAAAGGTAGTAGTTAAAGTTCAGGCCATGGACTGTGACTAAGAAATTTAGGTTGGCTTAACTCACCTGGCCTATCTTTCTGTGATGGTGTAGGGAGGTCGGCTGTGCATTGGCCTTACCAGGAGGGGGGCACAAACTGCACTTTTGTGACACCCCCCCCCCAGGTCAGCATAGGACTTACACTGGGGTTTAGGCTGGCCTAAGTAGAGGTTGGGTAGTGCTTGACTGCTGCCCACTTCTAAGCAGGCCTCTTCTTGCCCCCATCAGGACGAATACGAGGAAATTGATGAAGTCTACGTGGTGGAGAAGGCCCAGCTGGCCGAGCTGCGGGAGAAGTTTGAGCTGCTCAACGAGGAGTACAGCCAGATTGTGGAGGAGAGGAGGGTGAAGGCAGAGCAGAAGGAGAAGGCCGACAAGGAACTGGCCATCCTGGTTGGAGCTGCCACGCTCATCCAGGCCTTCTGGAAGGGCTACCTGGTGAGGTCCCTTCTCCGATCCAAACGGAAGAAGAAGAGGGGCAGAGGGGGCAGAGGGAGCAAAGTGAGGAAGAAGTAGACCCCAGCTCTCATCTAGAGGCAACTGAGCCCGCAAAAGGTGTGCTTCCAAATAAAGACTTTATATTCTTCAAGCAGGGACTGCTCTTTCGTCAGCCTGGTGGGCCAAGGAGACTGCTCTCTTGCAGGGGTTGGCACCCCAGAAGGTGCCCAGTTTACCCAGCAGCGCCCCAGCTCCTGTCTGTTCTCCTGCTCCCTGAACTCAAAAAGAAAAGTGGAGCAGAAAGAGATGAGAATACAGGATAGGCTGGAGAGTCTGATCACACTCCTCTACCATTTCCTTTGGAACTGAGGGAGAAGGAATGCTGGAGCTGGGGGGGCAGCAACAGCCACCGTCCCAGAAAATACAGGTATCCCCTTTCTGACGGTTCATTTTCTGACAATTCACTCTTTCAACACCTTTCAATTACGCCCACAACTCATTCATTCCATTCTTGTTCCGCTCTTTCAACCTCTTTCTGCTGATGTAAAGGCCCAAACTGCCCTTCCCCATGTTGTCGAGCAGTGACTTTCAACCTTTTTCATCTCACGGCACACTTAACAAGACACTGAAATTGTCAAGAAACACCGTCCGTTGTTTTTACCACTGACAAGGCACACCAGACTGCTCAAATCCCCCAATTTTCCTATTAGTGAATGTCAGTCCCCAAACTCCTGTGGCACACCTGGGGTATCTGTGGCACACCTGGGGTATCTGTGGCACACCACGGCACACTGGTTGAAAATCACTGTTGTAGAGTCTCGTCCCGTTCCCAAAGGAGAATCCATTGGCAGAAATCTTTGTGCGGCAGCAAGAATTTGCAGGCTTTGGAAGCAACATTTATAAACTCAAAAAGAGTGTGTTCCACTTTTCAACTTTTGGAGGGCGCTCCGGTCTCTCACCCGTTGAGTAAGTGGGCAAATTTTCAGTTCCTTATCCGTATCGCCCTCTGTCAGGTAGCTTACCCTACAATCCAGAGTAACTACATGACCATGTCAGAGACATTTACGTCAACATAGTTACGCCACCTCTCTAGTGAAAACCTATGGGAAATTCATATTGCAATCCAGAGTAAATTGCTCTTACATCGGAGCAAGGAGTCCCCGTAGTTACTCTGGATTGTGCCCTTAATATTAAATTCTCTTAGCCAAAATACACTGTCCTGTAGGAAGATACTACAGCTGGAGCAAGGCTTTCTGATACCATTATCACCCCATCTCACCTTCTTCCCCAAGCCCCTGCATCAAGCAATGGTATTTAAACACTTGCATTCAGGACTGCGAGGATCCTACAATTCTGCCAGCAAACCAAAAAAATAATATTACTAGTTTCTGAACCATATTAGTAATAATATAGTATTATTTTTATTAGTTTCTGAATTATAATAATTTCTGAACCCCTTCCACTGAAAAAACCATGCAACTTTTTCTTCCCACAGCTGTACAGTGGTTCTCAAAGTGGGGGTCAGGAAACCCTTTGGGGGGTAACGAAGAGCTGATAGCCACCATCTTGGAATCTGGAAGTAGCACCACCACCTTGGAATGGGCACTCGGGCCACACTTTCCCATGAGTAAGGCTACAATCTTGTTCACACTTACCAGGAAGTAAGCCCCATTTGCTATAATGGGACTTACTTCTGAGTAGGCATGCAAAGAACTGGGCTCTAACTCTCAATGAATACAATGAGACTTGCCCTCCAATCCAGAGTAACTACAGGAGCACGTAAGAGACATTAGGTGCACCTGTAGTTACTGCACCTAGTGAAAACCTATGGGAAATTCACACTGAAATCCAGAATAAATTGTTCTTACACCGGAGCAAGGACTCTCCATAGTTACTCTGGATTACGCCCTAAGGGCAAAATCCATAGCAGTTATGGGTCCATGCAGTTACATCACCCTCTAGTGCAGTGTTTCTCAAAGTGGGGGTCGGGACCCCTTTCAGGGTCACCTGGAGCTTTCCTGGGGGTCGCCTAAAGACCCCTGGTGCAGGGGGCCAGGTGGGAAGACCTGGCAGAAACGCTGGAGCCGCTGCGGCTGGAAGAAGCCACTGAGAAGCGGCTCAGAAGAAGCCTCTGAGCTGCTGTGAGACCAATGTGGAGCCTTGGGAGTGGGGAGGCGCCCGACACACTCACCACAGACAGCAACCTCCTCCTCCACTCCCACAGATCCTCAGTGCACCCGCCGGCTGAGAGTGTTAAGCGTGCCGAGGTTTGAGCGTGGCGCCAGAGCTCTGGCGGGTTGGCTGTCTGGTGGGTGCCCTGCTGGTGCACTGACTGTTGTGCCCTGCTCCTTGTGCTCTACTCAAAGTAAGCTCCTTCAGTGTTGTTGTTCGTGATAAGTGAATGGGACTTACTCCCAGGAAACAGTGGCAGGCTCTGCTGCCTGAGATCCTAATCCTATGGAGGTCTCCTCAGAAGTCAGTCCCATGATAGTGAATGGGGCTACTCCCAGTAAAGTGCTAGGATTGCAGCCTTAGAGCCCAATTCTATGCATGTGTCCTCAGAAGTCATTCCCATTGAGTTCAGTGAGGTTTACTCCCAGGAAAGTGTGCATAGCACTGCAGCAGGAGCAACGAAAATAATTTTATGGTTGGGGGTCCCCACAACATGAGGAACTTATAAAGGGTTCACGGCATTAGGCAGACTGAGAACCACTGCTCTGGTGTTATCTTATGGAAAGTCAACTGCTCTGGAGTAAGGGGCTTAATTTCACTTTAGGATATAGGCCTTTATAGGATATACGCAAACCTATATATGTACACTTTCCTGACAGTATCCTTTAGAGCAGGGGTGTCCAACCTCTTCGCTTCCCTGGGCCGCATTGGAAGAAGACGAGTTGGTTTGGGCGGCACAAAAACACTAACAACTTTTTTTAAAACGTAGGACAAAATGTAGGATGTCCTATATTTTGTCCTATATTTTTAAACCTTGGAGTAAGTCTCATTGATTTTAATGGGGCTTACTTCTGAGTAGGCATGATGCATAGGATTGGGCTCTCAGACTGCAACTTAGGAGTAAACCTCATTGACTTTAGTGGGGCTTACTTCTAAGGAGGCATGATGCATACGATGGGCTGTGATCCTCTCCAAGCTTAACCTTGGAGATATGCTGCAATCCTGAACACACTTTCCTGGAAGTAAGGCCCACTGGGTACAAAGGGCCTTACTTCTGAGTAGACATGGTTAGGGTTGCAGCATATCTCCAAGGTTAAGCTTGGAGAGGATCACAGCCCATCCTATGCATCATTGGGCTCTCAGACTGCAACTTGGAAGTAAGCCTCATTGACTTTAGCAGGGCTTACTTCTGAGTAGACACCCATGGGATTGACACTAAGTCCCATCAGAGTGAATGGGGTTTATTGCTAGGCTTACTGCTGTTACCTGAAAGATACCTGAAATAACTGACACGGATAGCCGGAGGAAGGTTTAAAAGTTTTACTTAGTACTAAGGGCATCACTCAGCAACATGGTTGATCACTATGTGGCCACAGATCACAGAAAGATCCAGAATCTTTCCTGGGAGTAAGCCCCCTGACTCCAATGGGACTACTTCTGAGCTAGGCTTTTACACAGTTTTAGTCCGGGCTTGTGACTTATAGCGGCATAAAGAAAAATTCTGATTTCACTCTTCACTCTGGCCTTCTGGCTTCACTCCCCCCCCCCCCCCAAATTACAATTGTTACTGAGTACCTTTTTGTAAGAGAAACTGAGCGTCAGGCCCATGCTTTGGGCACGACTGGCCCGTCCTGCCCAACAAACACAACACAGCCTTTGGAACTCATCTAACCTTCAACACACCCATTCGGTGCATTTTAAAGCATCGACACAGAAGGCTCCTACAGCAGGATGGAGAGCAACACTTTTGTTCCGTTAATTCTAAGTTCCCTCCTGGCAGCAGAACAGAGTCCATTTGGGAGGCCAGACAGAGGGGCGAGAGGAACCCCCAGCCAGTCCCCTCTCAAGACACAGAGGCAGCCGTTGAGGAGGGCAGTGTCTGTCTGCAGAAACACTTGGAGCAATCAAGTGAAGATTTGACAGGCCAGGGATGTTGCAAGTACTTAGCCAGACCTGACAGGACCACCTGCAGGCTTTGCACACTGCTGCTCCTTGGAACGCACACGGAAGGAAGCACACAGAGATCACGCAGGTACCAGAGTTGACACCAGCTGGCCCACCTGGCACAGCTTGAGGCACTTGCTAGATGCTGGGAAGGCCTTTCGACACTCCTCATCCAGGTACTGAACATCTCACCCAAGTCTCATCTCTGCTTCCAGCATCAGATAGTTGGCACCGGCTGATATTAAGCTTCCTTGGAGCACAAGTTGGCAAGAGAAGGCTGTACGACAACCCTGCGAGGGGTACGGACAGCTCCAAACTACCTCCCGCCTTCTTTTGGTGCATCCTCAGACTTCAATGGACATCCAGCACTGGGACTGTGAGTTCACAGGCAGAGCTCATCATCTCTGGAAATGCACTGCAAGGCTGGTATAGAACTGTTTAACGCATACTGCTGACTTCCTTGCATACAGCCCAGTCCTATCCGCTCTTTCCTGGGAGTAAGCCCCTTCACTACAATGGGACTACTTCCGAGTAGACACCATAAAGTCCCCTGGGAGTCAATGGGCTTATTCCTAGGCTTCCAGCCCAGTGCTATCCGATCTTTCCTGGGAGTAAGCCCCTGACTGCAATGGGACTACTTCCGAGTAGACACCATAAAGTCCCCTGGGAGTCAATGGGCTGATTCCTAGGCTTCCAGCCCAGTCCTATCCGCTCTTTCCTGGGAGTAAGCCCCTGACCGCAATGGGACTACTTCTGAGCAAGCCAGAGGGTGTCGTCGGGAGGCCCTCCTGCATTCTTTGGCACTAACCTCCCCTGCAGCTGCTGCCCCCGCCCTGCTGCTGGGGCGGCGCATGCGCAGAGGCGGTGCGGGGGCTTTGTGAGGCAGCGCCAAAGGGGTGCGGCGAAGCGACTGGCCTCGGCACTTCCGGTTCCCACAAGAGCGCCCAGAGAGAAGGAGGGGGCAAAAGAGCGCCTGTTGCTCGCGGTCGGCAGAGCTAATACCCCAGCAGGTGCCTTGTCTGACCTCGTGCGGAGCAAGCAGGCCCCGGCAGTCTTGGCTCCCACCCTCAGAGGGCAACCTCGCAAGACCCTTTAGCGAGTGACGCCAGGATGGATCTGAGCGTTACAAGCCCGCCGGGGCCCCGCCCTGGGACGCCTCCAGAACGGGGCTGGCCAGGAGTCCCGAGGAGCTGGGCAAGGCGGAGCAGTTTTCCGCTCGGCCGCCAGGTCCGGGGGTCTCGTGGTCGAGGAGAGACCCCCCGGGAGCCTTTTAAAGGCGCCGCCCGCCTCAGCCCCTCAGCCGCCCCCCCGCAACTCTCCACCGCACCGCCTGCACCGACGGCTCAGCGGCAGCCACTCTGCCTCGCGCGCCGGAGACCCGGGTTCGAGTCCCCGCACAGCCCTCTGGCTGCTCGCTTGGGCACCGGAAGTGTTCCGCTGCAATGACCACATCACACCTCTTGGACGCAGGGAGAAGGCTGCACAGGCTGCGTCGGCCCTTTGCTGAAGTCCCCTCCCGCCATATTTCCTTCGGGCAGTGCATCTCTCTTAGTGCTCCTAATTCTGTTTTCGTACACGGAAGGAAATAATAGTTGCACAATTGTCAGGATGCATTCTGGGAAATGTAGTTTTCAAGTCTTATTAGTTTTTTCTTCATACACGGAAGCAAATAATAGTTGCACAATTGTCGTGATGCATTCTGGGAGATGTAGTTTTCTTGGCCGATTAATTCTGTTTTCGTACACAGATGGAAATAATAGTTGCACAATTGTCAGGATGCATTCTGGGAGATGTAGTTTTCATGGCCGATTAATTCTGTTTTCGTACACGAAAGGAAATAATAGTTGCACAATTGTCGTGATGCGTTCTGGGAAGTGTAGTTTTCAAGTCCTATTCATTCTTTCCTCATACACGGAAGAAAATAACAGCTGCACGATTGTGATGCATTCTGGGAAGTGTAGTTTTCAAGGCCCATTCAGTCTTTCTCCGTACACGGAAGAAAATAACAGCTGCACAATTGTGATCCATTCTGGGAAGTGTAGTTTTCAAGTCCTATTCATTCTTTCTTCATACACGTAAGAAAATAACAGCTGCACGATTGTCGTGATGCATTCTGGGAAGTGTAGTTTTCAAGTCGTATTCATTCTTTCTTCCTACACGGAAGAAAATAACAGCTGCATGATTGTCGTGATCCATTCTGGGAAGTGTAGTTTTCAAGTCCTATTCAGTCTTTCTCCCTACACGGAAGAAAATAACAGCTGCACAATTGTGATCCATTCTGGGAAGTGTAGTTTTCAAGTCCTATTCATTCTTTCTTCCTACACGGAAGAAAATAACAGCTGCACGATTGTCGTGATGCATTCTGGGAAGTGTAGTTTTCAAGTCGTATTCATTCTTTCTTCCTACACGGAAGAAAATAACAGCTGCACGATTGTGATGCATTCTGGGAAGTGTAGTTTTCAAGGCCCATTCAGTCTTTCTCCCTACACGGAAGAAAATAACAGCTGCACAATTGTGATCCATTCTGGGAAGTGTAGTTTTCAAGTCCTATTCATTCTTTCTTCATACACGTAAGAAAATAACAGCTGCACGATTGTCGTGATGCATTCTGGGAAGTGTAGTTTTCAAGTCGTATTCATTCTTTCTTCCTACACGGAAGAAAATAACAGCTGCACGATTGTCGTGATGCATTCTGGGAAGTGTAGTTTTCAAGTCGTATTCATTCTTTCTTCCTACACGGAAGAAAATAACAGCTGCATGATTGTGATGCATTCTGGGAAGTGTAGTTCCCAAGGCCCATTCATTCTTCCTACACGGTGGAAGAAGGGTCTCCCCCTGCAGAGTGGTTGCGGAATTTTATCTGGTGTGATGTAGGTATTCCGGGGGTGTCAGAGGGAGTTCGGGGTGCGGGAGGAGGGTGCCCCGGGGCTGTCCCTGCAGTGCTTCCAGGGGTCTCCGCAGCCCCCTTCTGCCCCTGCTGCTGCTGCCTCCAGCGGTGGCGCAGCGGGTGAGCAGGGCTTGCGGGGGAGGGCCGGGGCTGGGGGGCAAAAGAGCGCCTGTTGCTCGCGGTCGGCAGAGCTAATACCCCAGCAGGTGCCGTGTCTGACCTCGTGCGGAGCAAGCAGGCCCCGGCAGTCTTGGCTCCCACCATGATGGGCAACCTCGCAAGACCCTTTCGCGAGTGACGTCTAGGTGGATCTGAGCGTTACAAGCCCGCCGGGGCCCCGCCCTGGGGCGCCTCCAGAACGGGGCTGCCCGTGAGTCCGATGCCCGAGGAGCCGGGCAGTTGCGGAGCGCGCCGGGTGAGGAGTTTTCCGCTCGCCCTCCGCTCGGGGGTCTCAGGGGCGAGGAGAGGAGCCCCCGGGAGCCTTTTAAAGGCGCCGCCCCGCCCCTGGCCCCGCCCCCAGCCACGCCCCCCGCAGCCCCCCCGCAACGCTCCCCGCACTGACTGCGCCGGTGGCTCAGCCGCAGCCACTCCGCCCGGCGCCCCGCAGACCCCGGCTCGACCCCCGGGACAGCCACTCCTCTGCCCGCTGGAGCGCCGGAAGTGTCCCCGCAACAGCCACGTCACACCCCTTGGCTTCGCAGGCTGCGCTGCCCTCCGCTGAAGTCCTCCCCGCCTCTTTACTTCGGGCAGTGCAACCCTCTTAGTGGTCCTCTGAAAACACCTGAAGAAGCAACACTTTCGCTGCTGGGAAGACTTTCCCATCAACACTTTTAAGGAACAAGACTTAGAACGTATCCCCCTTTATCCTCACCCTCTTTGAAGGAGGCACTTCTTCTTCCTTCTTTTTCACGCACGGAAGGAAATAATAGCTGCACACACGTCATGATGCATTCTGGGAGATGTAGTCTTCAAGGACCTAATTCTTTGTTCATACACGGAAGGAAATAATAGCTGCACAAATGTCATGATGCATTCTGGGAGATGTAGTCTTCAAGGACCTAATTCTTTGTTCATACACGGAAGGAAATAATAGCTGCACAAATGTCATGATGCATTCTGGGAGATGTAGTCTTCAAGGACCTAATTCTTTGTTCGTACACGGAAGGAAATAATAGCTGCACAAATGTCATGATGCATTCTGGGAGATGTAGTTTTCTAGGCCATTCAGTCACATTGCACAGAATCTGCTCAAATCGCATTTCCCCTCAAAATCATTAATTTATTTATTCATTTTCAGTAATTTTAATTAATTTAATATTGCAATATTTAATTTTAATATTTTTAATATTCATTTATTTTTTAAAAAATAATTTTCAAAGTTCCTGTCTTTTTTCCTCCAGAAATCAGTGCAATCCCATTTGGACACAAGGCTACATGCCTTCACCACAGCCAGTGGCAAGGAGTTCCACCAACTACATGCTGGTTAAAGAAATTCTGCTGTCTGCTCCAACTCTCCTGATACTCAATTTTAGTGTAATGGCATTGTGAGAGAAGGGGAATAATAATAATAATAATAATAATAATAATAATAATAATAATAATAATAATGCCGCTCTTCTGGGATCAGCACGAATTATACGCCGCTACAACACACTGTCCTAGACTCTTGGGAAGTGTCCGACTGGTGATGTGAATGAAACCAGCACGAAATTGTTTGCTGTGCATTTATGTATAATAATAATAAATAAATACATCTAGGCACAAGGACAGTTTTTTCCTTGTGCCATTAAATTGCTGAACGTCATGTGACAAATGGAGCCATCAGCCAAATTCCAAGTGTAGTATTTACACCTGGCCCATCCATCCATCCATCATTCTGCAAACAGTGGAATCTGTCCGTCTGTCTGTCTGTGAATGAATGAATATCTATCTGTCTGTCTGTGAATGAATGAATGAATATCTATCAATCATGAAGGTGTTGCATATGATGCACAAGGGGGACTTTGCACATGGGGAACTTTGCGCATGGTTCACGGTGTACATTGGGGGACAGTGTGCATGGGGGTTGATGTGCATGGGGAAGGTGCACTTGGGGGAGGGTACACATGGGGGTTGATGCACATGGGGTGACAGTGCACATGGGGGACAATGTGCATGGGGGTTGATGGTGCACATGGGGGATGGTGCACATGAGGGGACGGTGCACATGGGGAGTGATGCACATGAGGGAGATGGTGCACATGAGAGGATGTTGTATGGGGCTTTGTGCATGGGGAGATAATGCGCATGAGGGTGTTGCACATGGGGGGATGATGCACATGGGGATGTTGCATATGGTGCACATGGGACACTTTGCACATGGGGGAAGAGTGTGCATGGGAGGACAATGCGCAAGGGGGACTGATGTACAGTTTGGTGGATGGCATATGGGTGAAATTTTACTCCCGCAGCGTGGGTTCATTTGCACTGGTCTCTAATCAAACTCGGGAACTGTGGGCACAGTCCTCATGTGATGATGTGTCCCTTGTGCCAGACCTTTCATGTCACAAAAGTGCCATAATAAAAAAAGAGGACTGTAATGGAAATGAGATTGGTACCAACAGGAAAAACCCAGAAGAGGCTTATGCAAGCAAGAGATATCTTTATTGAAGCTTCAGACTGCAGTCGGACAGAGATTCTGCCTCCCAAAAAGACTGTGAAGAAGGCAACTTTTACATAAAGAGATTATTCTGTTCATGACAAGAGAAATTCATACGGAAAGAGATTTTATTTTAGAGCTTCCTGGCTTGGAAAAGAACAGAAGAGGAAGGGTGCATGGTTGCATATTTCACAAAGGAAAACATTCACTGTTATCTAGTACGTATAGGTTTTACATCTTGTTGATCCATCTAGGCTTCCTTTCACACAAGGGGAAAGAATTAAAATATTATTTTAATTTTTATCATCTTTGGGCTCAGTGATGGGCTAGAAAAAAATTAACAACCGGTTCTCTGCCCATTTTAAATGGCTATTTTTAAACTTTATATGTCCTGTCTCTCATTAACAACTGGTTCTATAGAGTAGGTGCGAACCTGCTGGAGCCCACCACTGTTTGGGCTGCAAATAAGTTCTTCTGATTTGCCTGACAATTAACATTGCTTTACCTTCCGTTGAGGCTGCAGGGTTAGGCAAGACAAAGGAGGGAATGTTCTTTCCGTTCCTGCTGAGATAAGCGGACTTTACAGTCTTAAGTGGGCCATTTACTGCAGATCATATCAATGCTTGAGAACTAAGGCAATGCATTGTGATGTTAATCCCTTTTCCTGGGAACCTGTGAAAGTTGATTTGGAAGCTTCTGCCTGGGAATGTGTGTCTGCAGCTGCCTGGGTTTACAGAATGATTTCAGAGGTATCAAAATAATTCTAATAAATTCTAATAACTGGTTTTCGTCCACTATAGAAAAGGCCTTCCAAAATGTAGGAGACCCCAAAAAATGTAAAACATGACAAAACAAAGGCTAACATCTATCTTCTATATATATAAAACTGAAAAGTCTCTCACTGACTCACTCATCAACGCCCAGCCAAAACCACTGGGCCTAGGAGCATGACATTTGGGGTGGGTGTTCTTTCCATGACTGTGGGAGTCACTAAGAACCAGTTTTTGGAAATTCCAACCGGAAGGGGGCAAAAAGGGGTGCAATGCATTTGAACACCCTCCCCGAATTTCATGCTTCTAGGTCCAGGGGTTGGGGCAGAGGATCCCTCAGTCATCGATTCTTCAATGCAAAGCACAGTCAGAAACAATTCCCATGAAAAAGAAAGGGGGGAAAAACCTGAAAAAACCAGGTTCGCTCCACAAGCAACTTGGGGATCAGCTGAAGTTAAAGAAAGAGAAGTATAGGGAGTGGAAGACTGGAAAGATCACCAGGGACGAGTACAGGCAGATAGCCCGGTCTTGTAGGGAGGGGGTCAGGGATGCTAAAGCTCAGTATGAGCTGAGGCTGGCCAGGGGAGTCAAGGATAACAAGAAGAGCTTCTTTAGATATGCCCAAAGGAACAGGAGGAGAGATGAGGGGCTGAGGCTGCTCCTGGACAAAGATGGACAGCAGGTGTCTGGAAAGCAGGAGAAGGCAGAGCTGCTCAACTCCTACTTTGAGTCTGTCTATTCTCGGAAGGAGGGCTGTGCAAATGGGGGTGCGGAATCATTGCCTTATGTGGGGTTGTGCTTGCATCCACAAAGAGGTAATGAAAACATGGATGGTGCAGAAGAGCAGATTAAGATTGACAGAGAACTGGTTGGAAACCACTTAACTGGCCTAAATGAATTCAAGTCATTTGGACCGGATGAGCTGCATCCTCGAGTCCTTAAGGAACTGGCAGATGTCCTTGCAGAGCCTCTGTAGATCATCTCTGAGAAATCCCTGAGGAGTGGAGAAGAGCCTGGACTGGAAGAGGGCAAATGTAGTCCCAATCTTTAAGAAGGGGAAAAAAGAAGACCCAGGAAATTATAGACCAGTCAGTTTGACTTCAATCCCAGGCAAGATATTAGAGCAAATCATAAAACACACAAGTTGTGCACATCTAGACAAGTACTCGGTGATCAAAAGAACCCAGCATGGATTGACCAAGAATAAATCTTGCCAGACAAATCTGGTCTCCTTTTTTGATGGGGTTACGAGCTTCCTGGACATGGCAATGCTGTGGATGTCATTTATCTTGACTTCAGCAAAGCATTTGACAAGGTCCCACATGACATTTTAATTGGGAAGTTGGAAAAATATGGGCTAGACGAGGCAATTGTTAGGTGGATCTGCAACTGGCTCGATGGCCGCACTCAAAGGGTTTTAGTAAATGGTTCTGTGTCAACCTGGAGGTCAGTTTCTAGTGGGGCACCCCAAGGCTCTGTCTTGGGACCGGTTCTCTTTAACATTTTCATCAATGACTTGGAGGAAGGGGTACGGCCTGATCAAATTTGCAGATGACACCAAACTGGGAGGAGTAGCAAACACATCAGAAGAAGGAGAAACCTCCAGGAGGATCTGGATAAACTGGAATCCTGGGCTGTAACAAACAGAATGAATTTCAACAGGGAGAAGTGGAAGGTTCTGCACTTAGGCAATAAAAACCAAAAACACAGGTATAAAATGGGGGATACTTGGCTTGGCAGCACAACATGTGAGCAGGACCTTGGAGTCGCCACCGTGGATCACAAGCTGAACATGAGTCAGCATGTGATGTGTCTGCAAAGAAGGCAAATGCCATTTTAGGCTACATTAAGAGGACTGGAGCTTCCAAGTCACGAGTAGTTCTAGTTCCTCTTTATTCTGCATTGGTGAGACCTCACCTTGAGTCCTGTGTTCAGTTCTGGGCCCCTCACTTGAAGAAAGATGCAGCCAAACTGGAGCAAGTCCAGAGGAGAGCGACAAGAATGATCAGTGGGATGGAAGGGAAGCCCCACCAGGAAAGGTTGGGGGAACTTGGGATGTTCAGCCTGGAGAAGAGGAGGCTGAGGGGAGACATGATTGCCCTCTTCAGATACCTGAAGGGCTGTCATAGGGAGGAAGGGGCTCATTTGTTCATAGCTGCCTCTGAAAGCAGAACTAGAACCAATGGGGACAAACTGCAAGAAAGGAGATTCCGGTTGGAGATCCGGAAAAAATTCCTGACGGTGAGGGCGGTTCGGCAGTGGAACAGATTGCCAAGGGGGGTGGTGGACTCTCCCTCACTGGGGATCTTCAAGCAGAGGCTCGACTAGCACCTGTCGGGGATGCTCTAAGGGGATTTCCTGCTGCAGGCAGGGGGTTGGACTAGATGACCTACTAGGTCCCTTCCAACTCTATGATTCTATGATTCTAAGTACAGTGGTGCCTCACATAAAGAGCTTAATTCATTCCAGAGGAATGCTCTTTAAGTGAAACACTCTTTAAGTGAAGCGGATTTTCCCATAGCAAATAATGGAAACTCAGATGATTGGTTCCAGAATCCCTAAAATATTCATATAAAAATATTAACTGGATTTAAAAATGATGACAAAACACTAGAATTGAATTCAAAACATGCATTCAGTGTGCAGGATCCTATGAAGTCCACTTAGGCTGCAATCCTAAAGACACTTTCCTAGGAGTAAGCCCCATTGAACACAATGGGGCTTACTTCTGGGTAGACATGGTTAGGAGGCTGCAATCAAAGACACTTTCCTGGGAGGCTTACCTGGGCTGCTGCTGGAGGTTCAAGGCGGCTGGTGGTGGCACTTGGGGGCAGTTAGGGGCAGCTGCCTCTGGCACCCCCAAGTTGGGGGCAGTTAGAGAAAGCAGCGCTTGCTGGCCGCCCTTTTAAAGAGCCTCCACGTGGAGTGTTAGGGCTGCATAGAACACATGTCCATAGCACACTTGCTTGTTAAGTGAAGCGGAACTTGTTATGTGAAACAAGGTTTCTTGGAAATTTTTGCTTATGTGAAACGCTTGTAAAGTGAGGCACTTTTTAAGGGAGGTACCACTGTGTGTGTGTGTGTATATACACACACACACACACACACACACATACACACACACACACACACATATATATATATATACACAGTGGTATATATATATACCACTGTGTATACCACTGTGTGTGTGTGTGTGTGTACACACACACACATATAGACGCACACGACTGTCTAATATACACACACCTACACATACCGGTCTAATATTATAGCTTATTTTTTATTATACTATTTGATTGTATATGTAGGCTGAAATTCTAATCTCCACTTAGGCCAGCCTAAGCCCCAGCACAAGTCCTGTACTGACCTGGGGATGTCACAAACTTGCTGTAAGGACACAATCCCAACCATGTCTACTCAGAAGTAAGTCCCATTGTTTTCAATGGGCCTTACTCCCAGGAAAGTCTCTTTAGGATTGCAGCCTAAGACACTTCTGCCCTGCACATACACTGGACAAATGCTGACCTCCCACATAACGGAAAGATGGGCCAGCTGAGTCAGGCTGACCTAAATTTCTGAGGATCGCACCTGTAATCTTTCAAAGACTAGGCTTCAATCCCAAACACACTTTCCTGGGAGTAAGACCATTGGAACAATAGGGCTTACCTTTGAGTAGATATGGTTAGGATTGTGTTCAAAGTCCTGTAAATGTACTCTGAACAAACTTTGGATGCTGGGACGAAGTTCTGGGAATATAGGTAGGCCTCTATTGAATATAGGTAGGACTATAGGTCTGACTGAGAGTGGAGGCTCTTCGCTAACCCAGATCTTGGGTTTCTCGCTAACCTTGTTTTTTCTACTGGGTTTATTTCAGAAGAAGTATAAAGTGGAGATGGAAATAGAGAACTGGGTCCAGAAGTACGATGCAGACATGACGGAGAAACAGGTACTGTGCTCTCATTATTCCTTTCAACCTCTTCAGTGTTATCCTTGAAGGAGTCCCCCACAAGCGCCTGCCCGTGGGGCCAACTGAGGCAGAAGCGTGGTGGTGGGGGTACCCGCTTCCAGTATTCCCCCTCCTGTGGTGGGAAACAGAAGAGAAAGTGTGTGGAGAAGTGTGGGGAACGTTCTTCACCTTTCCTGTTGAAGGTCACAACCCTCCAAGGCGATGGGCTTGGACCCCAAACATCCACATCAACCTTCATTAGGCAACCAAAAGCAGTTCTGGAGATCCAGGAATGTCAACCATGACATGTTGTGGGGGGTGGGGGGGGGAATCTCCCACAACAGGATGGACACCCCTGTGACTCCTTTCTTTTCAAGCCTAGGTAGCGGGACAGCATAAACCCCTGATCCTGAGGCACATGCCTCAGTTGGTCCCCTCAGTGGGCCAGACCCTGCCTCCATCTCCTGTAATCTGTCCTCTAATCCAGAGTAACTACAGGAGCACGTAAGAGTCATTACGTGCACCCATAGTTACTGCACCACCTAGTGAAAACCTATGGGAAATTCATGTTGCAATCCAGAGTAAATTGTTCTTACACCAGAGCAAGAGTTACTCTGGACTGTGCCCTAATCTGAAAAGGTAGTAGTTAAAGTTCAGGCCATGGACTGTGACTAAGAAATTTAGGTTGGCTTAACTCACCTGGCCTATCTTTCTGTGATGGTGTAGGGAGGTCGGCTGTGCATTGGCCTTACCAGGAGGGGGGCACAAACTGCACTTTTGTGACACCCCCCCCCCAGGTCAGCATAGGACTTACACTGGGGTTTAGGCTGGCCTAAGTAGAGGTTGGGTAGTGCTTGACTGCTGCCCACTTCTAAGCAGGCCTCTTCTTGCCCCCATCAGGACGAATACGAGGAAATTGATGAAGTCTACGTGGTGGAGAAGGCCCAGCTGGCCGAGCTGCGGGAGAAGTTTGAGCTGCTCAACGAGGAGTACAGCCAGATTGTGGAGGAGAGGAGGGTGAAGGCAGAGCAGAAGGAGAAGGCCGACAAGGAACTGGCCATCCTGGTTGGAGCTGCCACGCTCATCCAGGCCTTCTGGAAGGGCTACCTGGTGAGGTCCCTTCTCCGATCCAAACGGAAGAAGAAGAGGGGCAGAGGGGGCAGAGGGAGCAAAGTGAGGAAGAAGTAGACCCCAGCTCTCATCTAGAGGCAACTGAGCCCGCAAAAGGTGTGCTTCCAAATAAAGACTTTATATTCTTCAAGCAGGGACTGCTCTTTCGTCAGCCTGGTGGGCCAAGGAGACTGCTCTCTTGCAGGGGTTGGCACCCCAGAAGGTGCCCAGTTTACCCAGCAGCGCCCCAGCTCCTGTCTGTTCTCCTGCTCCCTGAACTCAAAAAGAAAAGTGGAGCAGAAAGAGATGAGAATACAGGATAGGCTGGAGAGTCTGATCACACTCCTCTACCATTTCCTTTGGAACTGAGGGAGAAGGAATGCTGGAGCTGGGGGGGCAGCAACAGCCACCGTCCCAGAAAATACAGGTATCCCCTTTCTGACGGTTCATTTTCTGACAATTCACTCTTTCAACACCTTTCAATTACGCCCACAACTCATTCATTCCATTCTTGTTCCGCTCTTTCAACCTCTTTCTGCTGATGTAAAGGCCCAAACTGCCCTTCCCCATGTTGTCGAGCAGTGACTTTCAACCTTTTTCATCTCACGGCACACTTAACAAGACACTGAAATTGTCAAGAAACACCGTCCGTTGTTTTTACCACTGACAAGGCACACCAGACTGCTCAAATCCCCCAATTTTCCTATTAGTGAATGTCAGTCCCCAAACTCCTGTGGCACACCTGGGGTATCTGTGGCACACCTGGGGTATCTGTGGCACACCACGGCACACTGGTTGAAAATCACTGTTGTAGAGTCTCGTCCCGTTCCCAAAGGAGAATCCATTGGCAGAAATCTTTGTGCGGCAGCAAGAATTTGCAGGCTTTGGAAGCAACATTTATAAACTCAAAAAGAGTGTGTTCCACTTTTCAACTTTTGGAGGGCGCTCCGGTCTCTCACCCGTTGAGTAAGTGGGCAAATTTTCAGTTCCTTATCCGTATCGCCCTCTGTCAGGTAGCTTACCCTACAATCCAGAGTAACTACATGACCATGTCAGAGACATTTACGTCAACATAGTTACGCCACCTCTCTAGTGAAAACCTATGGGAAATTCATATTGCAATCCAGAGTAAATTGCTCTTACATCGGAGCAAGGAGTCCCCGTAGTTACTCTGGATTGTGCCCTTAATATTAAATTCTCTTAGCCAAAATACACTGTCCTGTAGGAAGATACTACAGCTGGAGCAAGGCTTTCTGATACCATTATCACCCCATCTCACCTTCTTCCCCAAGCCCCTGCATCAAGCAATGGTATTTAAACACTTGCATTCAGGACTGCGAGGATCCTACAATTCTGCCAGCAAACCAAAAAAATAATATTACTAGTTTCTGAACCATATTAGTAATAATATAGTATTATTTTTATTAGTTTCTGAATTATAATAATTTCTGAACCCCTTCCACTGAAAAAACCATGCAACTTTTTCTTCCCACAGCTGTACAGTGGTTCTCAAAGTGGGGGTCAGGAAACCCTTTGGGGGGTAACGAAGAGCTGATAGCCACCATCTTGGAATCTGGAAGTAGCACCACCACCTTGGAATGGGCACTCGGGCCACACTTTCCCATGAGTAAGGCTACAATCTTGTTCACACTTACCAGGAAGTAAGCCCCATTTGCTATAATGGGACTTACTTCTGAGTAGGCATGCAAAGAACTGGGCTCTAACTCTCAATGAATACAATGAGACTTGCCCTCCAATCCAGAGTAACTACAGGAGCACGTAAGAGACATTAGGTGCACCTGTAGTTACTGCACCTAGTGAAAACCTATGGGAAATTCACACTGAAATCCAGAATAAATTGTTCTTACACCGGAGCAAGGACTCTCCATAGTTACTCTGGATTACGCCCTAAGGGCAAAATCCATAGCAGTTATGGGTCCATGCAGTTACATCACCCTCTAGTGCAGTGTTTCTCAAAGTGGGGGTCGGGACCCCTTTCAGGGTCACCTGGAGCTTTCCTGGGGGTCGCCTAAAGACCCCTGGTGCAGGGGGCCAGGTGGGAAGACCTGGCAGAAACGCTGGAGCCGCTGCGGCTGGAAGAAGCCACTGAGAAGCGGCTCAGAAGAAGCCTCTGAGCTGCTGTGAGACCAATGTGGAGCCTTGGGAGTGGGGAGGCGCCCGACACACTCACCACAGACAGCAACCTCCTCCTCCACTCCCACAGATCCTCAGTGCACCCGCCGGCTGAGAGTGTTAAGCGTGCCGAGGTTTGAGCGTGGCGCCAGAGCTCTGGCGGGTTGGCTGTCTGGTGGGTGCCCTGCTGGTGCACTGACTGTTGTGCCCTGCTCCTTGTGCTCTACTCAAAGTAAGCTCCTTCAGTGTTGTTGTTCGTGATAAGTGAATGGGACTTACTCCCAGGAAACAGTGGCAGGCTCTGCTGCCTGAGATCCTAATCCTATGGAGGTCTCCTCAGAAGTCAGTCCCATGATAGTGAATGGGGCTACTCCCAGTAAAGTGCTAGGATTGCAGCCTTAGAGCCCAATTCTATGCATGTGTCCTCAGAAGTCATTCCCATTGAGTTCAGTGAGGTTTACTCCCAGGAAAGTGTGCATAGCACTGCAGCAGGAGCAACGAAAATAATTTTATGGTTGGGGGTCCCCACAACATGAGGAACTTATAAAGGGTTCACGGCATTAGGCAGACTGAGAACCACTGCTCTGGTGTTATCTTATGGAAAGTCAACTGCTCTGGAGTAAGGGGCTTAATTTCACTTTAGGATATAGGCCTTTATAGGATATACGCAAACCTATATATGTACACTTTCCTGACAGTATCCTTTAGAGCAGGGGTGTCCAACCTCTTCGCTTCCCTGGGCCGCATTGGAAGAAGACGAGTTGGTTTGGGCGGCACAAAAACACTAACAACTTTTTTTAAAACGTAGGACAAAATGTAGGATGTCCTATATTTTGTCCTATATTTTTAAACCTTGGAGTAAGTCTCATTGATTTTAATGGGGCTTACTTCTGAGTAGGCATGATGCATAGGATTGGGCTCTCAGACTGCAACTTAGGAGTAAACCTCATTGACTTTAGTGGGGCTTACTTCTAAGGAGGCATGATGCATACGATGGGCTGTGATCCTCTCCAAGCTTAACCTTGGAGATATGCTGCAATCCTGAACACACTTTCCTGGAAGTAAGGCCCACTGGGTACAAAGGGCCTTACTTCTGAGTAGACATGGTTAGGGTTGCAGCATATCTCCAAGGTTAAGCTTGGAGAGGATCACAGCCCATCCTATGCATCATTGGGCTCTCAGACTGCAACTTGGAAGTAAGCCTCATTGACTTTAGCAGGGCTTACTTCTGAGTAGACACCCATGGGATTGACACTAAGTCCCATCAGAGTGAATGGGGTTTATTGCTAGGCTTACTGCTGTTACCTGAAAGATACCTGAAATAACTGACACGGATAGCCGGAGGAAGGTTTAAAAGTTTTACTTAGTACTAAGGGCATCACTCAGCAACATGGTTGATCACTATGTGGCCACAGATCACAGAAAGATCCAGAATCTTTCCTGGGAGTAAGCCCCCTGACTCCAATGGGACTACTTCTGAGCTAGGCTTTTACACAGTTTTAGTCCGGGCTTGTGACTTATAGCGGCATAAAGAAAAATTCTGATTTCACTCTTCACTCTGGCCTTCTGGCTTCACTCCCCCCCCCCCCCCAAATTACAATTGTTACTGAGTACCTTTTTGTAAGAGAAACTGAGCGTCAGGCCCATGCTTTGGGCACGACTGGCCCGTCCTGCCCAACAAACACAACACAGCCTTTGGAACTCATCTAACCTTCAACACACCCATTCGGTGCATTTTAAAGCATCGACACAGAAGGCTCCTACAGCAGGATGGAGAGCAACACTTTTGTTCCGTTAATTCTAAGTTCCCTCCTGGCAGCAGAACAGAGTCCATTTGGGAGGCCAGACAGAGGGGCGAGAGGAACCCCCAGCCAGTCCCCTCTCAAGACACAGAGGCAGCCGTTGAGGAGGGCAGTGTCTGTCTGCAGAAACACTTGGAGCAATCAAGTGAAGATTTGACAGGCCAGGGATGTTGCAAGTACTTAGCCAGACCTGACAGGACCACCTGCAGGCTTTGCACACTGCTGCTCCTTGGAACGCACACGGAAGGAAGCACACAGAGATCACGCAGGTACCAGAGTTGACACCAGCTGGCCCACCTGGCACAGCTTGAGGCACTTGCTAGATGCTGGGAAGGCCTTTCGACACTCCTCATCCAGGTACTGAACATCTCACCCAAGTCTCATCTCTGCTTCCAGCATCAGATAGTTGGCACCGGCTGATATTAAGCTTCCTTGGAGCACAAGTTGGCAAGAGAAGGCTGTACGACAACCCTGCGAGGGGTACGGACAGCTCCAAACTACCTCCCGCCTTCTTTTGGTGCATCCTCAGACTTCAATGGACATCCAGCACTGGGACTGTGAGTTCACAGGCAGAGCTCATCATCTCTGGAAATGCACTGCAAGGCTGGTATAGAACTGTTTAACGCATACTGCTGACTTCCTTGCATACAGCCCAGTCCTATCCGCTCTTTCCTGGGAGTAAGCCCCTTCACTACAATGGGACTACTTCCGAGTAGACACCATAAAGTCCCCTGGGAGTCAATGGGCTTATTCCTAGGCTTCCAGCCCAGTGCTATCCGATCTTTCCTGGGAGTAAGCCCCTGACTGCAATGGGACTACTTCCGAGTAGACACCATAAAGTCCCCTGGGAGTCAATGGGCTGATTCCTAGGCTTCCAGCCCAGTCCTATCCGCTCTTTCCTGGGAGTAAGCCCCTGACCGCAATGGGACTACTTCTGAGCAAGCCAGAGGGTGTCGTCGGGAGGCCCTCCTGCATTCTTTGGCACTAACCTCCCCTGCAGCTGCTGCCCCCGCCCTGCTGCTGGGGCGGCGCATGCGCAGAGGCGGTGCGGGGGCTTTGTGAGGCAGCGCCAAAGGGGTGCGGCGAAGCGACTGGCCTCGGCACTTCCGGTTCCCACAAGAGCGCCCAGAGAGAAGGAGGGGGCAAAAGAGCGCCTGTTGCTCGCGGTCGGCAGAGCTAATACCCCAGCAGGTGCCTTGTCTGACCTCGTGCGGAGCAAGCAGGCCCCGGCAGTCTTGGCTCCCACCCTCAAAGGGCAACCTCGCAAGACCCTTTAGCGAGTGACGCCAGGATGGATCTGAGCGTTACAAGCCCGCCGGGGCCCCGCCCTGGGACGCCTCCAGAACGGGGCTGGCCAGGAGTCCCGAGGAGCTGGGCAAGGCGGAGCAGTTTTCCGCTCGGCCGCCAGGTCCGGGGGTCTCGTGGTCGAGGAGAGACCCCCCGGGAGCCTTTTAAAGGCGCCGCCCGCCTCAGCCCCTCAGCCGCCCCCCCGCAACTCTCCACCGCACCGCCTGCACCGACGGCTCAGCGGCAGCCACTCTGCCTCGCGCGCCGGAGACCCGGGTTCGAGTCCCCGCACAGCCCTCTGGCTGCTCGCTTGGGCACCGGAAGTGTTCCGCTGCAATGACCACATCACACCTCTTGGACGCAGGGAGAAGGCTGCACAGGCTGCGTCGGCCCTTTGCTGAAGTCCCCTCCCGCCATATTTCCTTCGGGCAGTGCATCTCTCTTAGTGCTCCTAATTCTGTTTTCGTACACGGAAGGAAATAATAGTTGCACAATTGTCAGGATGCATTCTGGGAAATGTAGTTTTCAAGTCTTATTAGTTTTTTCTTCATACACGGAAGCAAATAATAGTTGCACAATTGTCGTGATGCATTCTGGGAGATGTAGTTTTCTTGGCCGATTAATTCTGTTTTCGTACACAGATGGAAATAATAGTTGCACAATTGTCAGGATGCATTCTGGGAGATGTAGTTTTCATGGCCGATTAATTCTGTTTTCGTACACGAAAGGAAATAATAGTTGCACAATTGTCGTGATGCGTTCTGGGAAGTGTAGTTTTCAAGTCCTATTCATTCTTTCCTCATACACGGAAGAAAATAACAGCTGCACGATTGTGATGCATTCTGGGAAGTGTAGTTTTCAAGGCCCATTCAGTCTTTCTCCGTACACGGAAGAAAATAACAGCTGCACAATTGTGATCCATTCTGGGAAGTGTAGTTTTCAAGTCCTATTCATTCTTTCTTCATACACGTAAGAAAATAACAGCTGCACGATTGTCGTGATGCATTCTGGGAAGTGTAGTTTTCAAGTCGTATTCATTCTTTCTTCCTACACGGAAGAAAATAACAGCTGCATGATTGTCGTGATCCATTCTGGGAAGTGTAGTTTTCAAGTCCTATTCAGTCTTTCTCCCTACACGGAAGAAAATAACAGCTGCACAATTGTGATCCATTCTGGGAAGTGTAGTTTTCAAGTCCTATTCATTCTTTCTTCATACACGTAAGAAAATAACAGCTGCACGATTGTCGTGATGCATTCTGGGAAGTGTAGTTTTCAAGTCGTATTCATTCTTTCTTCCTACACGGAAGAAAATAACAGCTGCACGATTGTGATGCATTCTGGGAAGTGTAGTTTTCAAGGCCCATTCAGTCTTTCTCCCTACACGGAAGAAAATAACAGCTGCACAATTGTGATCCATTCTGGGAAGTGTAGTTTTCAAGTCGTATTCATTCTTTCTTCCTACACGTAAGAAAATAACAGCTGCACGATTGTCGTGATGCATTCTGGGAAGTGTAGTTTTCAAGTCGTATTCATTCTTTCTTCCTACACGGAAGAAAATAACAGCTGCATGATTGTGATGCATTCTGGGAAGTGTAGTTCCCAAGGCCCATTCATTCTTCCTACACGGTGGAAGAAGGGTCTCCCCCTGCAGAGTGGTTGCGGAATTTTATCTGGTGTGATGTAGGTATTCCGGGGGTGTCAGAGGGAGTTCGGGGTGCGGGAGGAGGGTGCCCCGGGGCTGTCCCTGCAGTGCTTCCAGGGGTCTCCGCAGCCCCCTTCTGCCCCTGCTGCTGCTGCCTCCAGCGGTGGCGCAGCGGGTGAGCAGGGCTTGCGGGGGAGGGCCGGGGCTGGGGGGCAAAAGAGCGCCTGTTGCTCGCGGTCGGCAGAGCTAATACCCCAGCAGGTGCCGTGTCTGACCTCGTGCGGAGCAAGCAGGCCCCGGCAGTCTTGGCTCCCACCATGATGGGCAACCTCGCAAGACCCTTTCGCGAGTGACGTCTAGGTGGATCTGAGCGTTACAAGCCCGCCGGGGCCCCGCCCTGGGGCGCCTCCAGAACGGGGCTGCCCGTGAGTCCGATGCCCGAGGAGCCGGGCAGTTGCGGAGCGCGCCGGGTGAGGAGTTTTCCGCTCGCCCTCCGCTCGGGGGTCTCAGGGGCGAGGAGAGGAGCCCCCGGGAGCCTTTTAAAGGCGCCGCCCCGCCCCCGGCCCCGCCCCCGGCCCCGGCCACGCCCCCCGCAGCCCCCCCGCAACGCTCCCCGCACTGACTGCGCCGGTGGCTCAGCCGCAGCCACTCCGCCCGGCGCCCCGCAGACCCCGGCTCGACCCCCGGGACAGCCACTCCTCTGCCCGCTGGAGCGCCGGAAGTGTCCCCGCAACAGCCACGTCACACCCCTTGGCTTCGCAGGCTGCGCTGCCCTCCGCTGAAGTCCTCCCCGCCTCTTTACTTCGGGCAGTGCAACCCTCTTAGTGGTCCTCTGAAAACACCTGAAGAAGCAACACTTTCGCTGCTGGGAAGACTTTCCCATCAACACTTTTAAGGAACAAGACTTAGAACGTATCCCCCTTTATCCTCACTCTCTTTGAAGGAGGCACTTCTTCTTCCTTCTTTTTCACGCACGGAAGGAAATAATAGCTGCACACACGTCATGATGCATTCTGGGAGATGTAGTCTTCAAGGACCTAATTCTTTGTTCATACACGGAAGGAAATACTAGCTGCACACACGTCATGATGCATTCTGGGAGATGTAGTTTTCAAGGACCTAATTCTTTGTTCATACACGGAAGGAAATACTAGCTGCACAAATGTCATGATGCATTCTGGGAGGTGTAGTTTTCAAGGACCTAATTCTTTTTCATACACGGAAGGAAATAATAGTTGCGCAATTGTCATGATGCATTCCAGCAGATATAGTTTTCAAGGACTGTTAATTCCTTTTCATACACGGAAGGAAATAATAGTTGCACACATGTCATGATGCATTCTGGGAGATGTAGTTTTCAAGGACTGTTAATTCCTTTTCATACACGGAAGGAAATAATAGTTGCGCAATTGTCATGATGCGTTCTGGCAGATGTAGTTTTCAAGGACTGTTAATTCCTTTTCATACACGGAAGGAAATAATAGTTGCACAATTGTCATGATGCATTCTGGCAGATGTAGTTTTCAAGGACTGTTAATTCCTTTTCATACACGGAAGGAAATAATAGTTGCACAATTGTCATGATGCATTCTGGGAGATGTAGTTTTCAAGGACTCTTAATTCCTTTTCATACACGGAAGGAAATAATAGTTGCACAATTGTCATGATGCATTCCGGCAGATGTAGTTTTCAAGGACTGTTAATTCCTTTTCATACACGGAAGGAAATAATAGTTGCACAATTGTCATGATGCATTCCGGCAGATGTAGTTTTCAAGGATTGTTAATTCCTTTTCATACACGGAAGGAAATAATAGTTGCACAATTGTCATGATGCATTCTGGGAGATGTAGTTTTCAAGGACTGTTAATTCCTTTTCATACACGGAAGGAAATAATAGTTGCACAATTGTCATTTGGCATTCCGGCAGATGTAGTTTTCAAGGACTGCTAATTCTTTTTCATACACGGAAGGAAATAATAGTTGCACCATTGTCATTTGGCATTCTGGGAGATGTAGTTTTCAAGGACTGCTAATTCTTTTTCATACACGGAAGGAAATAATAGTTGCACAATTGTCATTTGGCATTCCGGCAGATGTAGTTTTCAAGGACTGTTAATTCCTTTTCATACACGGAAGGAAATAATAGTTGCACACATGTCATGATGCATTCTGGGAGATGTAGTTTTCAAGGACCTAATTCTTTGTTCATACACGGAAGAAAATAATAGTTGCACGATTGTCATGATGCATTCTGGGAGATGTAGTTCTCTAGGCCATTCAGTCACATTGCACAGAATCTGCTCAAATCGCATTTCCCCTCAAAATCATTAATTTATTCATTCATTTTCAGTAATTTTGATTAATTTAATATTGCAATATTTAATTTTAATATTTTTAATATTCATTTATTTTTTAAAAAATAATTTTCAAAGTTCCTGTCTTTTTTCCTCCAGAAATCAGTGCAATCCCATTTGGACACAAGGTTACATGCCTTCACCACAGCCAGTGGCAAGGAGTTCCACCAACTACATGCTGGTTAAAGAAATTCTGCTGTCTGCTCCAACTCTCCTGATACTCAATTTTAGTATATTGGCATTGTGAGAGAAGGGGAACAATAACAATAACAATAACAATAACAATAACAATAACAATAATAATAATAATAATAATAATAATAATAATAATAATAATAATAATCTATATATATAAAAGAGAAAAGTCACTCACTGACTCACTCACTCACTCATCACTGCCCTGCCAAAACCGGTGGGCCTAGAAGTGTGAAATTTGGGGTGGGTGTTCCTTCCGTGACGGAGGGGTGCACTAAGAACCGGTTTTTTGAAATTCCAACCGGAAGGGGGTGAAAAGGGGCGCAACGCGTTTTCCTCCCTATACTTTGCATTGAGAATTGCTGACTCAGCAACATTCCGCCCCAACTGCTGGGCCTGAAGCATGGAATTCTGGGAGGGATCCTTCTGTTGCGCATGGAATGTTGCACATGGGGGAAGTTGCGCATGAGCAGAAGTTGCGCATGGGGGAAAGTTGCGCATGGGGGAAGTTGCGCGTCGGCAGATGATGTGCATGGGGGAACTTGCGCATGGGGGGAAGTTGCACATGGGGGAAGTTGCACATGGGGGAAGTTGCGCATCAGCAAATGATGCGCATGGGGAAAGTTGCGCATCAGCAGATGATGCGCATGGGGGAAAGTTGCGCATGAGGGGATGATGTGCATGGGTGGAAGTTGCGCATGGGGGAAAGTTGTGCATGGGGGGAAGTTGCGCATGGGGGAAGTTGCACATGGGGGAAGTTGCGTATTGGCAGATGATGCGCATGGGGGAAAGTTGCGCTTGAGGGGATGATGTGCATGGGTGGAAGTTGCGCATGGGGGAAAGTTGCACATGGGGGAAAGTTGCGCATCGGCAGATGATGCGAATGGGGGGAAGTTGCACATGGGGGGAAGTTGCACATTGGGGAAGTTGCGCATCAGCAGATGATACGCATGGGGGAAAATTGCGCATGCGGGGATGATGTGCATGGGTCGAAGTTGCGCATGGGTGGAAGTTGCGCATGGGTGGAAGTTGCACATGGGGGAAAGTTGCGCATTGGCAGATGATGCGCATGGGGAAAGTTGCGCATGAGGGGATGATGTGCATGGGGGAAGTGCATGGGTGGAAGTTGCACATGGGTGAAAGTTGCGCATGGGGGAAGTTGCACATGGGGGAAGTTGCACATGGGGGAAGTTGCGTATTGGCAGATGATGCGCATGGGGGAAAGTTGCGCTTGAGGGGATGATGTGCATGGGTGGAAGTTGCGCATGGGGGAAAGTTGCACATGGGGGAAAGTTGCGCATCGGCAGATGATGTGCATGGGGGGAAGTTGCACATGGGGGGAAGTTGCACATGGGGGGAAGTTGCACATTGGGGAAGTTGCGCATCAGCAGATGATGCGCATGGGGGAAAATTGCGCATGAGGGGATGATGTGCATGGGTGGAAGTTGCGCATGGAGGAAGTTGCACATGGGCGAAAGTTGTGCATCGGCAGATGATGCGCATGGGGGGAAGTTGCACATGGGGGAAGTTGCGCATCGGCAGATGATGCGCATGGGGGGAAGTTGCACATGGGGGAAGTTGCGCGTCGGCAGATGATGTGCATGGGGGGAACTTGCGCATGGGGGGAAGTTGCACATGGGGGAAGTTGCACATGGGGGAAGTTGCGCATCAGCAAATGATGCGCATGGGGAAAGTTGCGCATCAGCAGATGATGCGCATGGGGGAAAGTTGCGCATGAGGGGATGATGTGCATGGGTGGAAGTTGCGCATGGGGGAAAGTTGTGCATGGGGGGAAGTTGCGCATGGGGGAAGTTGCGCATGGGGGGAAGTTGCGCATGGGGAAAAGTTGCGCATGGGGAAAAGTTGCGCATGGGGGAAGTTGCGCATGGGGGAAGTTGCGCATGGGGGAAGTTGCGCATGGGGGAAGTTGCGTATTGGCAGATGATGTGCATGGGGGAAAGTTGCGCTTGAGGGGATGATGTGCATGGGTGAAAGTTGCGCATGGGGGAAGTTGCACATGGGGGGAAGTTGCACATGGGGGGAAGTTGCGCATCAGCAGATGATGCGCATGGGGGAAAATTGTGCATGGGTGGAAGTTGCGCATGGGTGGAAGTTGCGCATGGGTGGAAGTTGCACATGGGGGAAAGTTGCGCATCGGCAGATGATACACATGGGGGAAAGTTGCGCATGAGGGGATGATGTGCATGGGTGGAAGTTGTGCATGGGGAAAAGTTGCGAATGGGGAAAAGTTGCACATCGGCGGATGATGTGCATGGGGGAAAGTTGCGCATGAGGGGATGATGTGCATGGGTCTAAGTTGCGCATGGGTGGAAGTTGCACATGGGGGGATAATACCTATGGGGGGATGGTGCGCACGGGGGGTGATGCGCATGGGGGGAAGTTGCACATGGGGGAAATTTGCACATGGGGTCATGATGCGCGTGGGGACATGATGCACATGGGGTCATGATGCGCATGGGGGGAAAGTTGCGCGTGGGGAAAAGTTGCGCGTGGGAAGTTGCACATGGGGGAAAGTTGTGCATGAGGGGATGATGCACATGGGGAAAGTTGCGCATGGGGAAAAGTTGCGCATGGGGGAAAGTTGCGCATGGGGGATGATGCGCGTGCGGGGATGATGCGCGTGGGGGGATGATGCGCGTGGGGGGATGATGCACATGGGGAGATGGCATAGGGGGAAATGTTACACCTGGAACGCGGGTACACTTTTCGCTAGTAATAATAATAAAGCCGCTCTTCTGGGATCAGCATGAATTATATGCCGCTACATCACACGGTCCTAGACCCTTGGGAAGGGTCCGACTGGTGATGTGCATAAAACCAGCACGAAATTGTTTGCTGTGCATTTATGTATAATAATAATAAATAAATACATCTAGGCACAAGGACAGTTTTTTCCTTGTGCCATTAAATTGCTGAACGTCATGTGACAAATGGAGCCATCAGCCAAATTCCAAGTGTAGTATTTACACCTGGCCCATCCATCCATCCATCATTCTGCAAACAGTGGAATCTGTCCGTCTGTCTGTCTGTCTGTGAATGAATGAATATCTATCTGTCTGTCTTTGAATGAATGAATGAATATCTATCAATCATGAAGGTGTTGCATATGGTGCACAAGGGGGACTTTGCACATGGGGAACTTTGCGCATGGTTCACGGTGTACATTGGGGGACAGTGTGCATGGGGGTTGATGTGAATGGGGGAAGGTGCACTTGGGGGAGGGTACACATGGGGGATGGTGCACATGGGTGATGATGCACATGAGGGGACGGTGCGCATGGAGAGTGATGCACATGAGGCAGATGGTGCACATGAGAGGATGTTGTATGGGGTTTTGTGCATGGGGAGATAATGCGCATGAGGGTGTTGCACATGGGGGGATGATGCACATGGGACACTTTGCACAAGGGGGAAGAGTGTGCATGGGAGGACAATGTGCAAGGGGGACTGATGTACAGTTTGGTGGATGGCATATGGGTGAAATTTTACTCCCGCAGCGTGGGTTCATTTGCACTGGTCTCTTATCAAACTCGGGAACTGTGGGCACAGTCCTCACGTGATGATGTGTCCCTCGTGCCAGACCTTTCATGTCACAAAAGTGCCATAATAAAAAAAGAGGACAAGGCCTTCCAAAATGTAGGAGACCCCAAAAAATGTAAAACATGACAAAACAAAGGCTCACATCTATCTTCCATATATATAAAACTGAAAAGTCTCTCACTGACTCACTCATCAACGCCCAGCCAAAACCGCTGGGCCTAGGAGCATGACATTTGGGGTGGGTGTTCTTTCCATGACTGAGGGAGTCACTAAGAACCAGTTTTTGGAAATTCCAACCGGAAGGGGGCAAAAAGGGACACCCTCCCCGAATTTCATGCTTCTGGGTCCAGGGGTTGGGGCAGAGCATCCCTCAGTCATCGATTCTTCAATGCAAAGTACAGTGGGGCCTCACGTAAAGAGCTTAATTCGTTCCGGAGGAATGCTCTTTAAGTGAAACACTCTTTAAGTGAAGCGGATTTTCCCATAGCAAATAATGGAAACTCAGACAATTGGTTCCAGAATCCTCAAAATATTCATATAAAAATATTAACTAGATGTAAAAATGATGACAAAACACTGGAATTGAATTCAAAACATGCATTCAATGTGCAGGATCCTATGAAGTCCACTTAGGCTGCAATCCTAAAGACACTTTCCTGGGAGTAAGCCCCACTGAACACAATGGGGCTTACTTCTGGGTAGACATGGTTAGGAGACTGCAATCAAAGACACTTTCCTGGGAGGCTTACCTGGGCTGCTGCTGGAGGTTCAAGGTGGTTGGAGGGGGTACTTGGGGGCAGTTAGGGGCATCTGCTTCTGGCACCCCCCAGGCAACTGCCCCCAAGTTGGGGGCCGTTAGAGGCAGCAGCGCTGGCCAGCAGCCCTTTTAAAGAACCTCCATGTGGAGTGTCAGGGCTGCGTGCCACGCATACCCATAGCGCGCTTGCTTGTTAAGTGAAGCGGAACTTGTTTTGTGAAGCAAGATTTTTTGGAAATTTTTGCTTGATATGTGAAATGCTTGTTAAGCAAGCCGCTTGTTAAGTGAGGTACAACTGTATTTATAATAGAGAGTAGTTAACACAACCCGGTCATACATGTTTATATCAAGACCGTCAGCCTCATCACCCCGAAGCTCTTCAGTCATCGGGAGCTTCTCGCTGTGAGCAGCTGATCTCCAACTGCCGTTTTCCAACCGACAAACTGCCCCCAACTGACAGATATTCAAACCTGAAAGTTCTCATCAACTCAACTCCCAGAACCAACTCTGAGGCTCAGAATTATAACAGACTTGATGGTGCCGCAGAATGGAATAAATAGGGATATTCTCTAGAGTCATAAGGCTGGATCTGGATTAAACCTACAGCTCCATTTTGCTCCCCCTGCCTGTAATGGCTGGAGGTTCAAGGTGGTCGGTGGGGGCACTTAGAGGCAGTTAGGGGCACCTGCCTCTGGCACCTCCAGGCAACTGACCCTAAGTTGGGGGCAGTTAGAGGCAGCAGCGCTGGCCGGCAGCCCTTTTAAAGAACCTCCGTGCGGAGCGTCAGGGCTGCATAGAACGTGTGCCCACAGATGAACTCCAGCCTTAATAAGGAACGAGGCAGAAGGTGAAGCCCCCCTTTCTATTCTCCTCTTCACTTCCTGTCCAGATTTTCAGGCCATCAACTTAAAAAGCACAAGTTCATGAACTGCATCCAGCCTTCCTTAACTGAACACGACCATGGAAAAGACTGCATAGCACGCGTGCCCCTAGTGCGCTTGCTTGTTAACTGAAGCAGAACTTGTTTTGTGAAGCAAGATTTCTTGGAAATTTTTGCTTGATATGTGAAATGCTTGTTAAGCGAGGTGCTTGTTAAGTGAGGTACCACTTAACATTTATAACAGAGAGTATGGTCCTACCTAGCAGGGCTCTAACATTTTGTGTAGATATATTGAATTCATCATCATCATCATCACAGCTTTTCAATGAGAAATTCACATAATTTACTATTATCAAAAATAAAACTGCCAGGAAAAAAAGTTTAACGGCAAGAAAACGAATTAAACTGAAGGAAACAAATAAGAAAACTGAAAACTGTTCAGTGACACATGAAAAGGATCCAGCTGAGATTAACACACTTGTCTCCTCCAAGGACTTGGAAAAACAACCTTTATTGACAATATTTTTTAAAAAATGAAACATGAAACAGGACTTCAAAGCAATCTGGGTTCTTGTTGCTGGACACGGGTTGGTTGATGTGAGGCCAGGTTGAGAAGATGCTCAGTTGGATCACCCAACTCCATGTCGGCAGGATCAGTCGCTTGAGCTCGGAGCTGCAAGTCCATGCGCAAAGGGATGACGGGACCTATGACTTTTCCACTGTGAAGACGGAAGTGAGTGCCTATTCCTACATCCTTAAGTAAGCAGTTGTTCTTGTCAGTGCTCAGCCCATGAATCAGGATCTCCAGGCATAAAGACAGGAGGATCTACTGCCATCTCCATGGACCGAGGAGGCCACTTCTAAAATGGATATTATAGACCAGTTTATTGAAGGAGGAGGGGGTGAGCATTATTCTGCTGAGGGTTGAATGTAGTTCCAGGGCTGGCCCCAATCCATCCAGTGCACAAACAGGATCAGAGTTCCAGTCCTGAGCAAAACTGGTCCTTATCTTCACCCAGCACCCATCAACAGCCTGCTTTGACTGCCCAGTTGAAGGACTAACACTGCAAAAAGGAGTGTATTTCAGTTTTTTAAAGTAGTGTTTTATGCAGCAAAAGGCACTTTGGGAATCAGAGAGCGGAAAAAGGGGTGCAGGCACTGTTATCTCATATGCTTCCTGCACCCCAATAAACATTTCTTACCCATTAACTCAGAAACGTAATACTGTTAGCAGTTGGCATCGCACTCAGAGAAGGTTCTTTGAAGAAGTTCTGGAAGGTTCTGTGGGTTTCTTGGCCTGGTTGTGGCAAACTCCAATGAAGGGAATACCCAAAGCAGAAACCAGACTCTGTTTGACCAGCAAGAAAGATCCCTTTCTGCTTTGCCCTCTGCAGGGAAACTATCCAGCACCACCAATTCTTTGCATTGCATTTAAAAAAACCAACATACCCACCCCTAGAATATATGGAACTCCCTATAACTTAAAACAAATTGGCTCACTATTACCCCCCACCACTGGACACCCTAAAAACACCCTAGAAAAGGTTCCAAGACTGACTTCCAACCTCAAAGTGCAGTCTCAGAATTGTGCAAAAGAGAACCTCCCGCAGAAACCAGTCTGCACATTTTTTTCAAGGCTCAGGGTTGTTGTTGTTGTTGTTGTTGTTTTTTAAAAAAGACAGAACAAAAAAGGCTCCTACGCTGGAGGTGGACATGGGGGAAGGTTGACATTTGCATCCAACTTGGCAAGATTCCCGGAGTATCTAAAGAAGGCACCAGCTTCCCTCTTGGAAGCAGAGAACAGGTCCTTGCTGGTGTTGGCCCCGCAGGGAGCTCAACCACTGGTCCACTGTGGAAGATCTTCCCCATGAAAGGCAAGCTGCGGAGCACACCCTGCCACAACGCATATCAGGCACAGCCATATTAGGAATCACCAGCCTGCCTTCTCCGAAAGGCATTGGGAATAACAGGGAGGACTCCATGAATCGCTATCTTCCACTCTCTTGCCGCTTCTGGAGCATCCTGATGACGTTCTCAATGCCTTCCTCTGGGACCTACAAGGGGGAGGCGGTAGGGTTAGGATCACGACCGTCAAACTCAGCAATGTTTTGGAAGCTTAGGATCAGAGCAATCAAACTGAGCAACACAAGTACACAGGGACTTAATTCAACTGTAATGCATTTATATTGGACCCTCATTATCTGTGGGGGTTTCATTCCAAGGATAACAAATTCCATGGGTACCAATGTCCAGCATCTATTGCAATGCCTCAGGGTCTTCTGAAGATTGTGGTGGGCCCATAGCTCACTCCGTGGGCTTCCCCACACCTCCAAACACCACCCAGACTCGGTGGATGTGAACCAGGAGTGGCTTCCAGGCACAGGGGAAGGTACCTCTGGATAATGTAATCCATGGATACTACACACCCATCATATATTACACCAGCCTGGAAGACCTGATGCCTGACTTACCAAGGCATGATCAAAGTTGAAGGTACTGATGTAATATGCCGAGATGTCGCCATCAGCCAGGGGTTTGGCGATCTGAGCCACGATGCCACATTCGTCTAAAGAAAGCACAAAAGCAGAAGTCACGGAGGGGCCCCACGTTTCCTTCCAGTAGGTCTTCCTTTGATCTGTGATGCGGGGTAGACAAATCCTCCTCCCTCAGATGAATTATAATTATTAATATTCTTAATAATTATAATTCGTCTTCATAATTAATAATTTGTCTCCATAATTAAGTTCTTCCTATTGCTTCTGCCACCTTTGCCAGAAAAACAGGTCAGAGGCTAGAAGAAGATGCAAAGGTCAACTTACCGAAGCCGAGGGGCTGCCCACCAATTCTGACCATCCTCCAAAGCTCCCCCGAGGAACTGGTCAGCAGCAAATCACTGGGGAACCTGGGAGAGAGGAAAGTTTGACCACAGATGGCCGGCTTGAGCAAGGCTCCCACTGAGGCACGTGGCCAAACTGATGTCCCACCAGGTGCCCATCATATTCTGGGATGCTGCCGGAAATCCTGGGAGCATCCTTGCTACTCAAAGCCAAAAGGGAGGGCATCACGCCTTCTGCTCTGTTTCCCGACTAGTTAGTGGTGTCAATTTGGGGGATCACAGCTTGCAATGTTAGTGTGCCCCCCACCCACATTGGGTTCAGCAGTGGTTTGGCAGGCTTGTGTGCCTTGCAGACAGATTTAATCCCTGGCAGCATCTTCAGGTAAAGCAGGGAAAGCAGAGAAAGACCCACTTGAAACCCCAGAGAGATGCTGTCAGAGATCACTCTAAAGGTGATCAAGCCTTACCATGCCCATTTTGCAGATGGGAAATTGAGGCAAGTCCCAACTATGTTGCTGGCAGGGATAACCCACTAGAAACTGAAAAGAAAATCCCTTCTCTTTCTTCTGGTCACTATGAGCACAAGCCTAACCATGTCTACTCAAAAGAAAGCCCACTGTGTTGAATTGGTCTTACTCCCAGGTAAGTGTCTTCAGGATTGCAGCCTATGAGATTGTCCATCTTAACTCCCCAGCCTTGCCTGAAGACCGTACTTACTTCTCCTTGGTCTGGGCATCCATGACTATTGAGATGTAGCCCTCGATCAATGAGAAAGCAAAGAAGGTGATGGAGTCCAGATCTTGGCTCCCTGGAGTGGTTTCCTTTGGAGGGCTGTTAAGGAAGAAAAGGGCCAAAGAAAATCAGAAACACCAGATTCACAAAAGTAATTTATGTGATTTGAAGTTTTCCAATTGTTACTTTTTTGATTGACGACTAGAGATTTTATTAGGCTTGGAGACTCTGACAAATGTTGGAATAAAGAGGACCAAAAAAATCTAGAAGTATTTTATGGTAAAATAAAATAGTAAATATGGTAAAGGTTTGTAGGATAGCCTGCCAACTGACTGGCGTGACTGTAGCAGTGATTGGTGGCTTTAGGGTGCAGCGCTCATCCCCATTACACGGGCCAAAGAACCGGCGTTGTCCGCAGACGCCTCCGTGGTCACGTGGCCGGAATGGTGCATGGAACGCTGTTACATTCCCACTGAGGTGGTCCCTATTTATCTACTTGCATTTCCATGCTTTGGAACTGGAGCTGGACTAAGGACAGGAGCTCACCCCGTCTTGCAGTACTCAGGTCTTGAACTGCTGACCAAGCAGTGTTCCAACCACTGAGACATGACAGCCCATAATATTTCATGTAGTTTTAAAAAATGTATTTTTTATTGTTTGCTGCTCATTTGTTTGTCTGCTTTTTTAAATATAATACATTCATTATCATTGGCATCCTTCATTGACATCCTATGGCATCGTGCTCTGACTGGAGGTCCTAAAACAGCATCTGCTATATTTCAAAATATAATACAAATAAATAAATAAAAATAGTAAATAAAAGAAATCCTACCTGGAACACAAAAAGGCCTGTATTTGTCTCCACCCTCTCCCTAAGAAAGACCTCTTACCTGTGCGAGTAGAACAGGACGTCTATCAAGATAGTGGCAATGGCTGGCAAGGTTTCGGGAGCGATGCTCAGGATACAAAATCTGTTCTGGGGACTCTGCACGGGGTGCATAGTGGGGTTCACTGCTGGGAAGGAGAGACAGAAATGTCAGGAGTCCCAAAACTAAGAGCCAGCAATGCCCCAGGAGACTGCTCTGGACCCAAAAGCCGGAGAGGAGTTTTCAAGAGGAGTTCTAAATTTAATGAAAGACTGCAGAGTTACAAGGGCTGTTTAAAGGGCCTTCACTCCAAAATACTCACCAGGTTTCGGCTCAAAGAATCCATTCCTGACGTCTTTGAAACTGACGGGAAACGGCTCCCCGTTGACCTCCTTGTAAATATCAAACTCTCCAGCCAGGGTGTGAATCACAACCGGCAAGTCCTTCTCCTGCACCTGAAATGAAGGTCCAAGGACTCCGCTAGTGAGCTACAACTTTGAATGCTGCCTCTGCCTGAATTCATCCAGAGGGCTATTATTATTTTATTATTTATTGAATTTGTGTCCCCGCCTTTCTCCCCTTAAGACTGTGGTTTTCTACCAGTGCGCCATGGACAATCCTCAGGTGTGCTGTGGGAATTTGGGGTTGACATTCATTAATCGGAAAATTGGAGAACTGGAATAATCTGGTGTGCCTCATTATTGGTAACAACTATTGTTGGGGTCCCTTGACCATTTCAATGCCTTGTTAGTGTGCCATGAAAAAGGTTGGAAATCACTGCCTTAAGGGGACACGAGGCAGTTAACAGCAATAAAATATACAATACTACCGCAGAGCTTCAGTACTCTCCCTTCACAGTCTGCAATACGGAGAAAAGGTGCGCCTACCTTACAGGATTGTTGTGAAGAGAGAACAATCAAAGTCACTTTATTTAAATTTTCATGCTGCCCTGAGCTTTGGCTTGAAATCTTTTCAATTTAAATTATTGAATTAGACGGACCACTGATCTGACTCCACAAGGCAGCATCGCACACATTTATCGCACAACATCGCACACAGAAGCAACGAAGAACAACGTGCCCCCCCCCAATTTACACAGCCATGTCTCCTTGCAATAGTTCAGTCTGTAACTACGAGAACTACCAAGTCACCGCATTGCTCACCAGGATGAAGTCGGTCTGGTAAGTGGAGAGCATCAACACCGAGACGTTATGCTCTGCCAATGGCGCAATCACTGACTTGGCAATTTTGGTGACTCCGAAGGGCTGGAGGTTGGCCGGGGCGCTGCCGTTGGATAAGACGTTGAGAACCAGCCACGTGGACTCCACCACTTGCAAGAACTCCGACGGGGGAAGCTCTGGAAAAGAGGCATTTTTAAAACAGTGATTTCCAACCTTTCTCATCTCATGGCACACTCGCAAGGCACTGAAATTGTCAAGGCACACCAACAATTATTGCTACCATTGACAAGGCACACCAGACTATTCAAATCCCCTAATTTTCTTATTAATGTCAACCCCCAAATTCCCCCGGCACACCTGAGGACTACCTGCGGCACACCAGTGTGCCACGGCACACTGGTTGAAAATCACTGCTCGAGCAAAACCCATTTGGGGGGGGGGGGGGGGCTGGGAAAGGCCATTTTTATCCAGTGGAGCAGCCTTATCCATAGGTCCAGCATGCACGGATTTCACTGTCCATGATCCCCTTTGAAAACCACTTTAGAGGATTAAAAATCAGAATTTGATACTGTTTGCAAGGGCTTCTACTTTTTAAAAAAACATTTTAGGTAAGGGCACTCCAATATCCAGGGGGTCAGGAGGTTGGGGAGGTTGGAACCACGTCGCTGTGGATATAAGGACCTCCTGTGTTCTCGAGCAGGGCTGCAACCAAAGTAAAAGAGTCTCCATGAATTCTTTTGGATGAGAACCAGCCAGTTTGTGAGTCTGCAGATAGGAAGCAGCAGCAGCACCAGCACCAGACGCTTGCGCCAAATATCTTATAGGAACAAAGCGGCGTGCTGAAAAATAAAGCCTTCTGGGGCTTCTGTTCCAAGAAAACAGGATGGAGCCGTTCACATGAACAATAACGAGACGGATCCTGCGGACCAGTAAAAAGTCTGGGAACTCATCAAAATAAGAATACAGAATTTCAACAAGGAGAGAGAAGAAAATTCTCATCTCAGAGCATGAAAATATTGTCCGGTCAGATCCAAAACTGCATGACGGGAAGTCAATAGCTTTTTAAAAATACATTTAAAATTTGATTTATTTGTTTGAAAAATAAATTTTCATTTATTTGGCTTTTGGAATAGATGGATTTTGGAATAGAGGTGGGGACTGGGAAAAACTACAAAGGTTGCCCCCCCCCCCCCAAACCCCAGAGCTTAAGAATCAGGATGGAGACACATGAGTTAAATGGATACACATGTTCCACTGTGAAATGGACTACATGGACCTTTGGCCTGATCCGGCCACAACTTCTGATGTTGTTCTAACTTTTTTGGGAGGGGGATCCCAGTGAAGCCAAGATTTGAACTCGGGGCACAGTCACACCCTGAGATAATGTATTTATGGAATCCAGCCAGGGTTAGGGTTTTAGTGTAGAAATCACATTCTCCCCCGTCTGACACAAAGACCTTCACCTGCAGGAGAAGATGGAAACCAGGTCATTCTGTCGACCCCCCACCCCAAAGGAAGAGCTTTCCACCATGGGAACAACAGAGAAAACACATTGCCCATTGAAAAGGCCGGGCCTTCCGTCCGCTCTGCAAATGTCCTGCCAAGTCCACCCTGGAGAGGGTCCAGGAGCCGGTCGACAGCAGCGCCTGCGTATCAGCACTGACCGGGCAGTTCCCCTGTTGCTTCCTCTCTCTCTTCCCCAGGAGGCAAATAAAACCAATTCACAATACTAGCATCTGCTGCGGATCTGCTCCCTCCAGGACAGGGGAGATTCCTCCCTCTCTCGTCAGCCTTGAGCTCCAAATGACCCCGTGAAAGAGTTGGGCAGGAAAATCAGGACCAGGGGTGGGTGGAGGGAGACAACGTTAACCAGTGGAACTCCCTGCTGCAAGATGAGGCTGTGAAGGCCACTGGCTCAGACAGCCCAAAGAGAGGATGGCGCAATTCAAGGGCTACATGCTGGCGCAAGTGGTGAAGACGCTGTGCCTGTTAATCAGCAGACCAGGGTTCGAGACCTGGGTCCCCACAAGACGAGGATCTCCTGCTACAGGCAGGGGGTTGGACTAGATGATCCACTGGATCCCTTCCAACTCTACAATTCTATGACTCCTCTCAGTTGGGTCTTTGAATAGGAGTCCAAACATATTCATGTCAACTGAGATGTACCGTATTTACTTGAATCTAACATGCACTTTTCAGGCAAATTTAGTCTCCAAATTTGGGGTGCATGTTAGCTTTGATTGCACATAGGGTTGCCATAATTCTCTTCCACAAAATTGGGACCCTCTGTCCCATTTGCCAGCATGTGAACACAGTCCCCCCAAATCTGGATTGTCCCTGTTTGGGGGGACATCCGGCAACTGTAATTGCACATTAATTTTGAGTAAATACAGTATTTTGATTCTAAATATAGGTCAGAATTGAGTTTTACAGTGTGCTGGATTGTAATTTTAAAAAGCTAACGCACACCCCGACTTTGAAGACGAACAGAAACCTGCTGTTGTATAAAGTAGTACAAGTAAAAAATATTAACAACATAAACCCATTTATCATTTTATTTATTTTATATATTTATTTGAAAATATTTTTTCTGAGATTAAAAAAATAAAATTATTTTTAAATACTTTAAAAATAGGGGATTTTTATTAAAAAAAAATAGGGGTTTTAAAGTATTTAAAAATCCTTTTAAAATAGGTGTGTGCATTAGATTTGATAGCACTTGAGACTCTAGTAAATACAGGAAAGTCCCATTAAGTCAAGAGGGCTTACTCCCAGGAAAGTCTGGATAGGGTTGCATTGCATCCTGTGGCTGTTAAATTCTCTGGGACAAAGACTCACCTTAAGGTATATGTTTTGCTGCACCAAACAAATATTGTCAAGCTTTGTATCCGAATATTTATGCCAACACTTTTTGCACAGCTTGTGGTACACAAACCAGAAGACACATGCAGTGTCTCCAATATACAGTGATGCCTCACATAAAGAGCTTAATTCGTTCCGGAGGCCTGCTCTTTAAGTGAAACACTCTTTAAGTGAAGCGGATTTTTCCATAGGAAATCATGGAGACTCAGACAATTGGTTCCATAACCCCCCAAATATTCCGATAAAATATTAACTGTTAAAATAGTAACTGGATTAAATTAAGTTAAAATATTAACTGGATGTAAAACGATGACAAAACCCTGGAAATGAATTCAAAGCATGCATTCAATGTGCAGGATCCTATGAAGTCTACTTAGGCTGCAGTCCTAAAGACATTTTCCTGGGAGTAAGCCCCATTTCACACAATGGGGCTGACTTCTGGGTAGACACGGTTAGGAGGCTGCAATCAAAGACACTTTCCTGAAAGGCTTATCTGGGCTGCTGCTGGAGGTTCAAGGTGGTCGGTGGGGCACTTGGGGGCAGATAGGGGCAGCTGCCTCTGGCACCCTCAGGCAACTGACCCCAAATTGGGGGCATTAGAGGCAGCAGTGCTGGCCAGCAGCCCTTTTAAAGAGCCTCTGTGCGGAGCATCAGGGCTGCATAGCACGTGTGACTGTAGCACACTCACTTGTTAAGCGAAGCGGAACTTGTTGTGTGAAACACTTGTTAAGCGAAGCACTTGTTAAGCAAGGTACCACTGTCTATGATTTGATGTAGGTGTCTTTGGAAGGAGTAGACTGGAACTCGGCACACCCTTGACAATATCCCAAGAATTCAAGTGGTGGATGGAAGCTTCAAGACCAAGGGGGGATTTGAACCCAGATCTTCCAAGTCTCAGTCCAACTCCGAACCCCGACACCATCTGGGTCTCTAAATTAAGTGGCCACCTGGCAAAGGAAGGGTTAAGTCCAACCTTTTCCCTATCAAGAAAGACAGCACAGACAAAGCTGGTGTAGTAGCCTGGCCCAACTCTGAATCCTGTCCAAGGTGTTTCCTTCCCGGCCTCAGTCTCCCCTATCTGCATTACGGGCATAATATTAATTATGCAATCTGGGTATTCCTCAATTAAAGGGTTGTGAAAGCATTCTGTATGTTCCTAAAGGGCAGCAAGTGTGAGAAAAGGAGCACAGTCTTTGACCAGCGGTGTACAGAGACCGATCTGTACAGACCAGAAACCACAGCCCACCAGTACCTTTGAAGCCTTCCTCGTCCAGCATGATGGTGTAGTCTTCAGGGGTCTCGGTCAAGCTGAAGAACTTGCACCTGGGGAAAGAGCAGCATCTGAAACATCGCACAAGCGCAGCACACCCTCCCACCAACGCAACGCCCGAGGCGCATGGGCCGCGCATGGGCCCACCCTGGACGGGGAAGAGAGCATGTCGGAGGACGCAGGTTACGTTAAAGCTCTTCATTAAACAGCTAACTTTGCTTAAGGTATTGAAACAATTCCTGGAGGCTGAACCCACGAGATTATCTGCTGATACTAGGATGGGGATGACTGGGGGGGATTTAGATATGGCAAGGATGACAACACCCTCATTTAAGGTTTGCTTATGGAGGAACATGGAGGAACCCAGAGAGTGGAGGTGGCTTAATGGTTAGTGGGTTGAACTGGAAACCCCTGGGTTTTCTTCCGGCTGGAAGAGCCACAATGCTGGATGGGAGACCCTGGTTAGGGGGCAGATGGATCAGGGTACCCCAGAACAGAGTTCCATCACCCAAGATGGATGGGGTGCCCACCATACAAAGGGTACCTGGCAAGGGGTCATGGCCTAAGGAAGGTGGATGATGGGTACCCACATGTACAGATGGAGGTCACAAACCAAAGAACTCCCATTGGCAAGGGGGCACAAAGGAGGATGGATCAGGGTTACCCTGAACACAAGGGACCCTTGCAAGGAGGCTGAATTAGAGGGTACCCCCTGGCAAGGAGGCCCAACCCAAGGAGAATGGGTCAGGGTTACCCACAGCACAGAGGGTCCCTGATAAGGGTCCACTGCCCAAGGAAGATGGATGGGGGTACCTGCTGTGCCAAGGTCACAAGACAATGGACTGGGGTACCCACAAGGGAACACAACCCAAGGAGAGTGAAGTGGGGCACCCCCAATACAGAGGGCCCCTTGCACTGGGGCACAACCCAAAGAAGGTGGATGGGGGGTGGGGGTACCCACAGCAAGGGGGCACAACCCAGGAAAATGGATTGGGGTGTCCACACCACAAAGGGACCCTGGCTGGCAAAGGGGCACAACCAAGGAAGATAGATTGGGAAGGAAGGGGCAGAACCCAAGGGCTGGAGAGAGAGACCCAGGAGGAGGGGCACCCCCAACAGAGAGGGACCCTGGCACGAAAAGGGGCTCAGGAAAGGGGGCTCAGGGATTCCCCCAGCACAGAGACATCCTGGGAAAAAGATGGATGGGGCAGCTCTGCACCTTCTGGCAAGGGAAGATGGATCAGGGTGCCCATGTTCAGAGGGAGGGGAGAGGGAGGATCAGGAACCCACGTGCACAGGGCAGAACCCAAAGAAGGGGCAGAACTCAAGGGGGGTTCAGGGGTGCCCAGGACAGAGGGACCCAGGAGAGGGTTGGGGGCGCAGGGTTGCCCCCGGCCCAGCAGAGAGGATGTTGGGAAGGGAAGGGACAGAACCCAAGGGGTGCAGAGAGGGACCCAGGAGGGAGGTTCAGGGGGTGGATCAGGGGGTACCCACAACAGAGAGGGACCCTGGCAAGGGGGCAGAACCCAAAGGGGCTGGATCAGGGCTATCCACCCTACACAGTGACCCTGGCAAGGGAGCAGGAGAGGGTGGATCAGGAACGCACATGCACAGGGCAGAACCCAAAGAAGTTGCCCCTAGAAAGGGGGCAGAACTCAAGCAGGTTCAGGGGTGCCCTAGAACAGAGCCACCCAGGAAGAGGGTTCGGGGGGCTCAGGGGTGCAGCCCAGCAGAGAGGGTGGAGGGCACAGCCCAAGGGGGCTTGGAGGGAAGGGGCAGAAGGCTGGCAGGACCCCTTCCCCCTCCCAGCAGCCCCCCAACCCACCGGCTGTGCTGGGGCCAGAGGAGGATCCTGAGCAGGGGGTGGGTGTAGAGCCAGAGGCCGGCCCGGGCCAGGCTCAGGACCCGCACGCGGGGCTCCAGGATCCGCAGGTCCATCGCTGGCGCGGGCTCCGGCTGGGCGCTCTGCGGTTGGGCTGGGTGCGGGGCGGAGACCACCAGGCAGGGACGCCCATCAGCTGAGCTGCAGCACCGCCTCCGCTCCTCCCTCCCCTCCCCTCCGTCCTCCTTCCCCGGGCACGTCCTCCTCTCCAGCCTCCATCGGGAACTGAACCACGTCTACTCAGAAGTAAGCCCATGCTATTCAGTGGCTCTTACTCCCAGGAAAGGCTCTCCAGATTCCAGCCCAAGTGGAATAAATTATACAACACAGCTTTAAATTTAGTGCCTTCAGCTGCAATCCTCACCACACTTTCCTGAGAGTAATACTATTGAACACAGTGGGACTTACTTCTAAGTAGGCATGCTGAGGATTGCACTCTTCTCATTCCGAAATCCTATGCAGTGGTTTAAATTTAATGGTAATTTGGACAGTGTTTAAATTTACTACATCACAGCTGTAGGTTTTCAACAGCAGTCCTGAAGTGGGACAATCACCAAAGAAAAGGCCTGCTCTTTAAGTGAAGCAGATTTTCCCATAGGAAACAATGGAAACTCAGACGATTGGTCCACAACCCCCAAAATAGTCATATAAAAATATTAACCGGATGCAAAATGATGACAAAACACTGGAATTGAATTCAAAACATGCATTCAGGGTGCAGGATCCCATGGAGTCTACTTAAGGCTGCAGTCATAAAGACACTTTCCTGGGAGTAAGCCCCATTTAACATAATGGGGCTTACTTCTAAGTAGACATAGTTAGGAGACTGCAATCAAAGACACTTTCCTGGGAGGCTTACCTGGGCTGCTGCTGGAGGTTCAAGGTGGTCGGTGAAGGCACTTGGGGGCAGTTAGGGGCAGCTGCCTCTGGCACCTCCAGGCAACTGCCCCCAAGTTCGGGGCAGTTAGAGGCAGCAGCGCTGGCCGGCAGCCCTTTTAAAGAGCCTCCGCGCCTCAGGCTGCATAGCACGTGTGCCCATAGCATGCTTGCTCATTAAGTGAAGCAGAACTTGTTATGTGAAGCAAGATTTCTTGGAAATTTTGGCTTGTTATGTGAAACGTTGTTAAGCAAGGCACTTGTTAAGCGAGGTACCACTGTATATTATATGGATTACCACAGGTCATCCCCAAACGATTAATGAATCTGTGTGTACCAGCAAGTGAGTACCAGCACCTATTTTTCCAGAAAAATCACACCCACACCCACACCCACACCCAAAAACCACATTTACTCAATCTAATGCGCACCCTGATTTTGGAGACTGAATTCAGTTGGGAAAGATAAGTATTAAATTTGAGTAAATACAGTATATACATGTATATATATAACACACACACATATATACATACACAGAAACACACACATACACAGAAACACACAAGCACACACATACATGTACATACACACGCTCTCTCTCTCTCTCTGTGTGTGTGTGTGTGTGTGTGTATGTATGTATATGTATATGTTTTAGGTATCCTACTTTTTTGGAGGAGGCTCTTGTCCTTTTTTGCAGCAATGACATATGCAGAGTGACCATGTCTAACCAGGGCCTTGTAGCCTTAGGCTGCAATCCTAATGACACTTTCCTGGGAGTAAGATCCATTGAACAAAATGGGGCTTACCTTTGAGTAGACATGGTTAGGATGGTGCTCTAAATTACTTATTGTTATTATTTACTCTTGCTTATATCAAGGCTACCTTACTTATGTTATTAAACTGTTACATATAATTTCTTATGTATAATTTAATTGCCTGCTCACAAACTAAAGGAGGTCAATGAAGTTTTTCCTCCAGGCCAAAAGTCTACAGTAAGAAGACATGTCCTCAGAAAAGAGGACACATTGTCACCCAAAAAGACAGTTATGGAAAGTCTGCACACTGTGGGTCCCGAGCATGGAAAATTTCAGCCCCCCCCCCCCCCCCCGGGGCAGGATCCGGTGGAAAGTTACCGGCATTTGTGCCTGGCCAGTTACAGGGGAAGGATTGTGCAATCTTGTTCGGAAGGAGTTACTGTCCACCTAAAACCCATTTCCAGTTAATCCAAGTGTTGTTTTATGCATCATCTTCAACCTATTTGCTTACAAGGCCATGAAAATGGCTTCTTAGCCTCATCCTCCACCATGGCCCTGGATCAGGCCCTATATCTCTGCCACATCAGACCCACATCACAGGCATGGCTTCCAAAGGCCTCCATGACAGGGCTTGGGAAGAGTCAGAGCAAGATCCAGGCGCAGATAGCGCCAGGCTCAATTGGGGTGAGGAGAAGCGCTTATTTGGAGCCGGTTGTGCAAGCTTCTAATCTGGCGTCCTTGCTGGACGTGTGTATCTCACAACTCGGTGTCTTGATTGTCGATGGAAAGTTGGCAGCTGTTTGGTACTGAGTGGTTCATTTTGTCTCCCAGCCTTTTCCAAACAGCGTTATCTCATTTGATCCACCTAACTATGCAATGAGGTAGACCAGGATTTTGCAAACTGTGGGCCACAAGCCAATTTCAGGTGGGTCCCTGTGCATTTCAATGTGCATTTTATTTTTAATGCAGGTCTAACCAGTGATGGGATTCAAAGAAATTAACAACCAGTTCTATGCCCATCTGGCAGCCACTTTTAAATGGCTATTTTTTAATTTAAATGGCTATTTTTAAACTTTATCTGTCCTATCTCTCATTAACAAACAGTTCTATAGGGTAGGTGCTAACCTGTTGGAGCCCACCACTGGGTCTAACCTGTATTTTTGTCCCCCAAATCAGATTTGATGGTCCCCCAAAATCATTAGATTTGATGGTCCATTAAATACAGTATTTTGATTATAAGTATAGATCAGTATTTAGTTTGTTAACTATATTGTAACAAAAAATGGAACATACACCCATTGGTGTATAAAGTAGTGCAACTTGGTAAAAATCATATTAAAATGTCATATTATCAAATAACTTGTTTGCAATAAAATTAAATTTTGTACCTGTTTTGCAGCTGTGCATTAGTTTTTTTAATCTCAAAAGCTTTTTTAAAATAGGGGTGTGCATTAGATTTGAATAAATATAGATAATTTGATTTTGTTATAGGGGGTGTTAAAAGTTTTCTTCCTTGATGATGTATTTTAACTTCCAGGTTCTTAAAAGTGGGTCCTGGTGCTAAAATGTTTGAGAACCACTGAAGAGGTTAGGAAGAGAGAGTGGTAGAATTTGACCGCAGGTCTTCCCAGGGCCAGTCTTGCTTTGAATCCATGTGCTTTGGGTTCGGGCTCACAGGAGTGGTCCGAAGTGGGGTTCCTGAGGTCTCATCACTGGTGCGCAACAGCACCGCGCTGCGAGTGTGATCAGCTTGGCTTGTTTGCAAGAGCAGTTTTGTGGGTGCTGCGGAGGAGCATGTTTTCTTGACTCAGTTTTGCAGAGTTGTTGTTGTGGCCTGAATGTCAGGTCTGTTGAAAGTCAGCACAGCTCTGCTGGATCAGACCAAGATCTCTGGCTCCAGCAAGCAAGCCTTGTTTCTCCAGGAAGCCCTCAAGTGATGCGCAAAGGCCACGGCTGTCTCTTGTTTGCTCCTCCGCAGCACCCTGGAAACTGCTCCAGCAAACAAGCCAGGCTGATCACACTTGCAGTGCTGTGCTGTTGTGCAGCAGTAATGACACCTCGGGAACCCCACTTTCCAAAATATATGGGGGTTTTAAATGCATTGGGGTTGCTGATTCCAAAAACAGGCATTAGTTTTGTCCCACATCTTCTCATTTTGGAAGCTCCTGACCCTCTTTTCCTAGATTTTCCTTTCCCCTAATCTCCCACCATAATTATCCCCAACAATTATTAATCCCTGGAGCAGAGGGCCAATGCCGGATGAGTTACTTATTGGCTCCCTGTATCTTTGTAGGGTTATTCCTTTCTGTGATTAACCAGCTGCTGCAACCAGCACACGTTAAGAATGTGTTGGAGGGACTATTTGTTCAGCCACCCAGGCCCATCACGTCCCAAAGGCAAGCAAAAATAAATAAAAGCACATACCCAACTGAGCATCACTCTACCCCTTTGAAGCCATTCCCTTCCCCTTAGGGGGGTGATGCCAAGAGGCATCACTTAGTGGAGGCATCTCTTTTTCCTGGGCGACACTACTACTAGTGGCCACATTTTGGGAAACCTTCTGGGAATTCTGCATTAATGAATAACAGCACCTTGTTATATAACATCAGGGCTGCAATCCTGACCCCTAAGCCCTGGCACAATCCTGTGCCGACCTGGGGGTGTCACCAAAGCCACTCCTGGGGGAGGGTTAGGGCAGTGCGCAGACGTGCACTTGCCTCCCTACATCGCCACAGGAACAGGAAGACCTATTAGTTGTGGCAGCCTAGGTTAGGGTGACACCCTAAAAAGACTGTCATGAAACAAATTGTGGTCTGTTATCTGGATCCTATTACAAGTTACAACCAATTAACCAGGAAAGGAAAACACCCACTGTTTATTAATTTAATTAATTTATTTATTTGATTGACTTATATCCCACCTTTCTTCCCTAACCAAAGGGAACCCAAAGTGGCTAACAATTAAAACAATAAAATACCAGTAAAACTAGATAGCAATAAATACAATTAAAATACAATTAAAATACAATTAGATTATACAAACATATAAATGTATAAAGTATAAAATCTATATACTTCTGGTTTATTCTGCCTTTTGTACAAAACAATTTTTGCTGTTTATTTTTAAAATTTGCATATCAGTCATACCCTGGAACAGGGAGGAACACGTATAATTATTGAGGGTGTCCCCCCAAAAAATAAACCCAACAGGCATCTGGTAACAACCCACAGGAATGTTTGGCTATCAAGGAAGTGTCAGCAAGGGATTCCCCCAACCCCATTTCAAGCTATGGGGTGGACAAGGAGAATCCATATGCAGCACCCCTATAAGTATTGGCATCCATCAGTTTTGAAAGACTATGGTATTGTGCTCAGTGCTGCATGCGAAGCACAAAGTCATAGGTGGATTGATATGGAGGAGAGGCTGTTCCCCAAGCAGCAAATCCCCCTCTCCACGCCACTGAAATAGTCCAATGGAAAGGCAGAGCCAATACAATGGGTTCCAGCTGCGTCGCAGAACTGGGGTAAGGACAGGAGCTCACCCTGTCTTGTGGGGACTGACCTGGGTCTCTACATCACCCCCTATACAGGTGGGTCAAACGGCGACGTTAGTGTCCTCGGAACACGTAGTGAGAGACACGTCTGAGTTTTGCAACAGATTATTCTGCAAACGGTTAATTCGGCAGAGTTTGCCACAACATAATTGATTTGAGGATTTGGTCCACCAAGGATGCCCTTCTTGAGTTTTCTGCCCCTTTCAATCCTGTCCGCAGCAGAAGGGTTTGGTTTGGTCCACTCCATGTCTGCTGGGGGACAAGGGCTGCGCAACTGGCGGCGTGAGCCACAGAAACCTCCCTCGCACCAGCCTGGCGCAGGAGAACCTATAAAGTTTGTGTTTATGGTTATTTGGGCTGACCAATCGGATCTCATCCCTGAGTGAACGCTGTGCTTTTCAGGTCCTCCCGAGGACTGCAAAGGGTGGAGGAGAGGGCTGCGTGCAGAAAGGGTATGCGCATTGCCAAGGTCAGCCTGGCTGCCATTTTGAGGGCTGTCGGAGCAGAAGTGGGTGTTTAGTTAAAGTCTCCTTGTGGGGCAGCCCCTCATTGGCATCTGCCCAACATAGAGTTGAGCAACAGGCCAACTTCCAGTAGGGTCCAAAAAGCACCTCAAACCAGCCCTCACAATTCTTGCTAGCAAGAAAAGCTGCGAAAAGGACCCCTCCTCACCTGCGTGCTGCAGTGCAGCCACCGTCACCCAGACACATTTCTATAAAGAGGCAGCACCAAAATGGAGCCAAGACAAGCGTCACGCCAGGCAGAAAACACCAGGGATCATCTGTAGGAAAAAGGAGAGGGACTCTGGAGCAAAACAGAACCAGAAAGAGAAGCCAGGTATCAACGTTGGTACCAGGGAAAAGGGGCACGTAGCCAAAGATGAAGGCATGCAGTGGATAGAGGAGAGACCCTGAGGCTGGACTGAGTGGCCTGAGAATCAGGAAGGACGTCTTTCAACTAAGCAAACAATTTTTTGCTAAACTTAACAGCCCAGAAACGGTCTAGATTTCATAGAATCCTAGAATCGTAAGGGACCCAGTAGGTCATCTAGTCCAACCCCACCTGCAGCAGGAAATTCTCCTAGACTAGAGCATCCCCGACAGGTGCTGCTGGAGCCTCTGCTTGAAGACCCCCAGAGAGGGAGAGTCCACCACCTCCCTTGGCAATCTCTTCCACTGCCAGACCGCCCTCACCGTCAGGAATTTTTTCCGGATATCCAACCGGAATCTCCTCTCTTGGTTCTAGTCCTGCTTTCAGAAGCAGCTATGAACAAATGAGCCCCTTCCTCCCTATGTCAGCCCTTCAGGGATCTGAAGAGGGCAACCATGTCTCCCCTCAGCCTCCTCTTCTCCAGGCTGAACATCCCAAGTTCCCCCAACCTTTCCTGGTAGGGCTTCCCTTCCATCCCACTGATCATTCTTGTCACTCTCCTCTGGACGTGCTCCAGTTTGGCTGCATCTTTCTTCAAGTAAGGTGTATCATTTTCATCATATATTTCAAATCGTATCATGACTGTAATTTTATATGTTGTAAGCCCCCTTGAATTAGCAGGAGATGCTACCATTGCAGTGAATGCACACCATCAATTATTATGTAACGGCGCCGTTGGTGTAGGGGTAACATGCAAGATTCCCATTCTTGTGACCTGGGTTCGGTTCTCGGGCGGCGCACAAGACTTTTCAGGGCATTCCCAAGATGGCAGATGTTCCCTTCTCTGAGGCAGTTCCATCTCTCGTGGATGCAGAAGGGACAGTATCTCTACCAGTCTATGTCAAACCTGAACAGAGTCATTGCTGCACCTGCCACGAAAGAGGAGCCATATTCCCTATAGGGAATCTAAGCTCACTAGACTCCTATAGGATTCTCTCGGGGGGACATACAAGAACATCTATACTTGCTATTGTTTCTCCTGCATCATAAGATTTGGAGGTAAATTCCTTGTGTTAAAACTACTGTGTTTTGAGATAAAAATTAAAAAGCACTCTGGTGACTGGGAATAACTCAAGGCTGTAAACATCATACAGAATGAGTGAGCTTTAGGTTGAGGGTATTTTCTAATAACTTATTTCATACAACAGGAAACACTGGAAATTCTTGAATTTGCCACGACAAATGTAGAATTGCAATGACAGGTCAAGGTGTAGCACATAAAGGGGAAGAGACGGGCTCCACTCTTATTCAGAGGACACCAACACTGCTCAAAGGTGGATCGAGTAGGAAGATCAATAAGAGAACCTCTCAATATAGTGCGCACACACCACCCGTCACCCTCATCACAAACAGAGTCCAAAAATATTAACCCCCAAAACCCTCGGATGAGGCAAGTCACGGTACGCGCACTTGGTTTAACAAACAGTAGCTTAACATAATGTTATGTTAGTGAAACTCTCACCTCTTGGAACCAAATCTAAGCCCGACCACATGAACCAAAAAACAAAACATTTGATTTAACTAGTATCTGAGATAGAACCTGCAATAGAAACACTCCTGGAAGGGAAACAGGAAAGAAAAAGCCCACGTGGGACACTAGGAGGTGTGACATTGTGATCACCCTCTGGTCTGACCACGGGCGCCTTTTGGTCGAGGTGCGGTTGGGCGAAGGAGCCAGCCAGGCATCCTCGGGTGGTGCCCCTTCCTGGTGCCTTCACTCCCCGCACAACAGCCCACCAAAGCCCTTTCCTGGAGAGGGTCCAGGCCTGACACATAAGGGAGGTGGGGAGTCCCCCTGGGTGAAGGGGACATGGCCAACGAGAGAGTGGTTCTCGTCATCAACTCTGACAATGCCACTTTTCTTGTGAGCGACTGTGGGGGTGAAGGGGACGAGGCAGAGATGCATCGCCTCTGCACACACGTGGACCGCCACGCTGACACACTGGGGGCAGTGGTGAACCAACAGAAGTCGGCTGTGTACCACCTGCCCAGGGGAGGTCGAGGCCCAGACATGGAGGTCACCACCCTTCCGCAACAGCAAGCAGGGATGTAAAACAAGGCCCAGGACCGGACCGAGCCGGAGACCCCCAAGTGTGAGAAGTACGTCCATGTGCTGGCCCTCTGGTTCAGGCCGCACCCCCAGGCCTGGAGACACAATTGGGAGCTCTGGAGAGACAAGCCCCTCCGATAGCTCCAGTCTGGACTGTTCAGAAAACGAAAAGACATTCATTCCCACAAAGTCTGTGTGAGGAATTTGCTCAAGGATAATATGGAGACATTTTCATCCTTGGCTGAGAAGTAACCACTTTTAAGAGTTTCCTGGATGATGAACTGATAGGATCAAATTTCACGCTTAAATTTCAGATTGTGGAAAAATTTCAGAGGTGGGAAAATAGAGATTTCAAGAGTGACGGTTATCTAGCGATATCCAGCAATTTATACGATATTTATACGATATACGAGGATGTGGTAATTTAGAAAGTTTGTGATCTTTAACTGAGTGATGATGAGGAATTCCTTTCTGATTTATAGTTGGAAAGCTTAAGAGAGAATGTGGAAGCGGAGAAGAAATAATCCAGATGGTGCATGAAAAGCTGAAAGACTGTGAGGAAGAGTCAGATGAGTCAGATCATGGACAGGCATAGTTCATAGACTATGAAGAACTGACCTCTCCTGCCTAATGATTGGGGTGTCTTCTTACTGGGAACGTTCATATGCTACCTCACTATTAAATTATACAGCAGTTCTCAAACCGTGGGTCCAGGACCCACCGGTGTGGCTGCATTTTTGTGGTTGTGGAACTAAGTAGGCAGATGGGGCTATGAGCACCAATGGTTAAAGAAACTGCTCCTTGAGTGGAACACGACTGCTCCACCAGTAGTGAAAGGAAGGGCAGGTTTGTAGTGAAAAAGGATTTAGAAACTGATTTCCAAAATCATGCAAAACTCCACCAAGAAGTTACCCAGACGGTGGCTGAAATTCTGAGAAAATCCTGATGCAGTGAGAAATACTTGCAGGGACTCTGCCAGGCTAAACTGGATATTAACAGACTAAGATTAACCCCTTTGAGCCAAAACTAAGCCCAACCACATTAACCAAAGAACAAAACCGTTGATTCAACTAGTATCTGAGATAAAACATGCAATAGAAACACTCCTGGAAGGGAAACACGAAAGGAAAAGGATACCCTTTGAAGCACTCTAAAGCAAAGATTAACACTTTGACCTCTTGCATCATCGTGGAGCCAGAACCCTCACACAGAGAACTTCAGTCCACCCTGCCAAAACCAGGTGAGCTACTACAGGGCAACCATGAAGAGCCAACCCGTCTCTGTGGCAAGAGAGTGGAAAGACCAGTAGTGGAGCTGAGCAGCCAGACTAACTTGGTCATAGTTGGTTGCTCCATAACAGAGTTTGAGCTCAACTTGAGACTTAGCAGGCACAAGCGAGCCTAGATTAGACCAAAAAGTATTCGATTGGGGTACAGCCTTAGGAAAAAAGGATCCAACCCAGACTAGGGAGCCAGAAACGGAACATCTTTTCCAATGGGCCCTACAGCCGCCCCAATAAATAAAGCTTCATAGTACAGTACTAGAAATAATAATAGCCCAACCAATCACTGAGCCACACTATATTTGTAGTAGCACTAATGCCAAAACTAGGAATAGAAAAACAGAAAGTCTACTGGATATTAACAGACCAAAACAGGAACAACTTCACCAAACTGTCACACCAATACCGGAATGCCTCCAGAGAAGCCCGACAGCCCCGCGGGCAACTGGGAACATCTGAGAACGCACAGCCCCTGCCTCAGCGCAGGCTCCCCGTCCCCATCCTCAGTGAGTGCAGACTCACACGGTGCAAAGGGGGATCCTTTCAATCCAGACCCCGCAGAAAGGTCAGCAGGAAGAAGATGCCACCTTGCAGCTGAGGCAGGGCCTAGCTAGGTTGTCCCAGACAACTTCTTCTGCACCTGCAAGGAAACAGAAGTTGCTGCCAACCCTGGTCCCCACAACCAGCAGATCAGATCCAGGGGCTTCACCCCTGAAAATCACAGACATCAAGTCAGAAGGATGATGCAGAGGTCTTGAGCAAGAGGATCTGGGTCCCTGAATCTGGATGAACCTTGGCCACTAGTTTCGAATACCACATCTGCCTTTTGATTCAGTACATGTTCTTGAGAAACACCCCCCGTCTTGTTCTGTCAGTGGCACAGACCATGGAGGGAAGCCACATCACTCGGCCTCTTCCTGCATTGCAGCTTCCAAAGTGGGCACCTGGGCATGTGCAGAATGCAAATTTCCCATGTACAAGGTTCAGGTACTTGAACCTCACACATCCTTGCAAGAAGGCTGGGAGGTGTAGTACCTTCCCAAGGAAGTGGGCACCCCACGCCTGCCTTCCCAGTGCTGGACTGGGAAGATAAGCAGGCTCACCCAAGCACAGCGGGACAGGACAGCGTTCAATCAATTAATTAATAATTAATCAATGAAATAAAAAAGGAGGGTCAGATACAGAGTTTGCAAGTACGTAAGACATGCAAGCAGTAGGTGGGTAGTGTAAAGTTGTTAAATTTTATATAGTTTTATATTTCTAAGCCTTTCTTAAGGCTTTTTCTAGCCCTCTTGAACCCAGGCTCTGTAAAGGCTCTGATGGGCCTCCGTCAGACTGGCCAAAAAAGGCTCAAGGCATTATAGACGGGAGGGACCAATATGGGACTTTCAAAAAGGGAGAAGACCTTGAAACGGTGGACACAATTTCAGCCGAGCAAGCAGCTTCCTTTCTGAAGTGTAGGTGAGGAGTGTATAGTCATTCAGTTTTATATAGTTTTATATTTCTATATAATTTTATGTTCTTTCTGTGCAGGATCCAGATGCTGGTTTGATTCTTCGTACAATCCTGCAAATATTTAAAAGGGTTCTTGAACAAGGAAAAGATGATTTTCCATGTTCAACAAGCCTTTTATGGGGAATCAGACCAGCATCCGGATCCTGCAGGGAAAGAATATCAAGTATACTAACAGTACTAAAAAGGCTCAACTCATTATGGGACCAATATGGGACTTTGGAAAAGGTAGAAGACCTTGAAAAGGTAGACAGAATACCAGCTAAGCAAGCAGGTGAAGGTCAATATTTTCTGAAGGTCAATATCCTAAGAAGTGATGGAAATGCTCAATGGAGAAATTATGACATAACTAAGATAATGGCCGAAAATGAACGAACACCGCATTGAGCAACTTTGACAATATAAATATCTGGGAGTGGGATTTCCAGCTCAGAACTCCAGGAAAGCTCACAGAGATGATGTTTCCTGAAGTGCACCAAGACCCTCCTCAGCGTTAATACAATATCCCAAATCAAGAGGTGGCAACTCATTCCCTGCTGCGCTTCAGTTACTCCAAGCCAATGTTCTGGCCCAACCACTATACGGTGCGCAGCTGGGCCCCTTCCCAAATATGGAAACACTGGAAGGTGTTCAAGCTGAGTTTTTGAGGGCAATTTGGGGTATATCATATCAATATCAAAGATACTGAAAGGCAAAATGATTTTTCTAGTGTCCCAGATCCCTATATTAGGGACATTACTAGACTTCAGGTCCCTGTGATGTACCTGGACATACTCAATCACGCTAGCACGTCTCCGTGTAAGACCCTCAGCAGTAACAGAGGGCCAATGGAAAAGAATTGCTTACCCTGAGTAGTTCTGCCCCTGAAGACCGGAGGAGATGGAGACAACGGAGCACGGATTATTGCGTTGCGTCTTCTATGAGGACATTCAAACTTCCCTTCTTTTCCCGCTGCTGAGTAATTTATTTTAAAAAAGCATTTTAAATGGGGCAGAGGTGGGGGGACAGTTGTTTTTTATTGTTTTTTACTGTTTTTAACAAATATTTTTAATCTGCTTGTTTTTATCAATTTAATTGTATTTTAATTATATTTTAATGGTGTTTTAATCTTTATTTATGTGCTATTTTAATGATGTTTTATTCCTTAGTGTCAGCTGCCTTGGGCTCCCCCTTACAGGGGAGGAAAGGCAGGATATAAATTGATTAAATTAAATTAATTTGCCAGGACGAACAAGTCAACAACTTACATATTTGCTCTTGGTAGATGGCAGTCTGGTTCTTGTACGTATTGATGCTATGTTTTTTGCTGATACCCTAAACATGAGATGTATTTGGTGCCATGAGAATCTTGCTGCCCTTCAGACATTATGTTTATTGGGGGGGTTTCTTTTAATGTAGGTCACGGAGATATTGACAGCTCAAGAAGGCAAATTGCAGAAGGATCAAGAGGTTGCTCTTGAAGAAGGAGAAACTGAGACAAGAGCTTCAGAGACAACAGAAGAACTGCTCCTTGGCACAGCTTCCCTACTGCAATGTGCCCAGATGCGCAGGACCAGGGGCTGCTGCTGCTGCTGCTGCACACCAATTAAAGAGGACTCTGACAGTTGTTACATTTTATATGGTTTTAAGTTATTGCCACCAGACTCTTCCCCAACAGCGTGTAGTGGTGATTGCCCACACCTGCCCAAGATATAGTCAAGGAGCCACCAGCTTGGCTACTCTCCCTATCATAAAGCTGGGGTTCTTACGACTGACTGTAGGAGAAGAAGGTGCAGCATGTTACTCTGCTGGTTTGTGCACTGATTTAGGACTGTATTACTGACTTGGACATCTGGCTATCCCTTGGATCTGCTTGCCTGATCTGCCTCCTGGAACGTGCAGGACCTTGGAACTGTTGAATGGACTCTACCTTGAACAGCCGTCTGGTCTCTGCTTCTTGTTCTTTGGCTGAGGATGCACTCAGAGGGCACCACTCCATTCCTGCTGTGCCACCACTCTGCAGCTCTACTCACGTGAGTAGAGTCATCCTTGACAATTACGATCCCAGAATGTTGATCAGGAGAACGTCAATCAGGATATTTAGCATGGAGAAGATGAGGCTGAACATCCTGATTTTTCTCAAGCCTTCATCCTAGGATTTGGTTTTCCAGACCCCCAAGGGTCATGGATGCCCTTCTAAGCTGCTGTGGGGAGGGGGGCCTGCCGTGGAAGCTCCAATTTATCTTGCTGCCTCTCTTTTTAGGCTGTGTGGGACACAAGCAGCTTTCCTACTGCAATGCGCCCACAGATGCGCAGTACCAGCTCCACACCATTACACCAAGTACCAGCTCCATACTTTCTCCAGCTGCACACCAATTAAAGAGGACTCTGAGAGTTGTGACATTTTATATAGTTTTACATTATATTTTTATATAATTTTATATTTTATAGTTGTAGGAGTAACCTTATCTATGGAGAAGGCCCTATTTCCTATAGGGCTTCTCAGCTCAATAGAATGCTAAAGAACTCTCTTGGGGGACAAACGAAAACAACCCTTATTGCTACCATTTCCCCAGCAGAAGCAGACCTTCAGGTCAAGTGCTGGTGTTAAAACTACTGGACTATTTCAAATGTTTTCCTGCTTCTTCGTAAAGCACGTAGGGTGGGAGAGATGGGCTCCACTCTTATTCAGAGGACACCAACACTGCTCAAAGGTGGATCAAGTAGGAAGATCGACAAGAGAACCTCTCTTAATACAGTGCACAAACATCGCCCGTCACCCTCATCGCAAACAGAGTCCAAAAATATTAACCTCCAAAACCCTCGGATGACGCAAGCGCACTCAGATTAACAAACCAAGTCGCTTAACATAAAGCATACAAGTTAGTGAAACGCTAACCTCTTTGAGCCAAAACTAAGCCCCACCACATGAAACAAAAAACATGGATTTAACTAGTATCTTGCTTTAACTAGTATCTGAGATAGAACCTGCTCCTGGCGCAATAGAAACACTACTTTCAGGGAAATTTGAAAGAAAATATTAGACGGAGAGATCATACATTAAATGCTTCATGACAAATCACATTATTCATACATTAAATGCTTTTTACATTCATGCCCCAGGATGAATTGGGGAAAAACATTGTCATAAATTTATCCTCACGTCAATTTTCTAGCGATGAGATGAAGGTATTTCAATTAGGATTAGGTTTTGTTGCTACACCTAAATATAATCCATTTAAGACTAGAATTGACCTGTACAGACTATTGAGATGACTTAAACTGGAAAAAACTATTTGGCAAAACTGGGATTTGGGAGAGTAAATTTAGACCTAAATCACATTTTATTCCACATATATACAGACCTTTGAGATAGTAGTTTGGAGAGACATAGAAAAATTGGAAAAATCTTCTTTAACTGAAAAAGCATGACATTTATTGGAAAAATTGGCTAAGGATGAGGATTTAATTTTCAAGGAAGCTGACAAGGGCAGGGCTTTGGCAGTCATGAATAAACATGACTATATTCAGGAAATCAATAGACAAATACTTGACACCAATAATAGCCCAAGTCCTAGAGACCCTACTGAGCATATAACGGAACTCATAAAAATTGTGGTTAATGAAGGGGAGGCCTTGAGCTATACTGATGATGACACAGCAGGCTTTTTAATACGAGAACACCCTAGAATACCTTTATGTTATATATTACCAAAAATACGTAAAGGGGGTTCACCACCACCAGGACGCCCCATTGTTTCTGTGCTCGATTCACCCTTGGATCCTTTGGTCAAATACCTTGAACTTTTTCTTCACCCTTTTGTTACACAGACACAGGCGTACACTGAAGATACGGGCAACTTCACCAACAAAGTTGAGGGTATTACTATGATGACATTATACTACTAACAGCAGACGTCACTGCCCTTTACACAAACATCCCTCATCAAGAAGCTAGGAACACAGTGGAAAAATATTTATATTTGAGAGATCTATAAGAACCCCCAACACATTTATTTGGATTTACTGGATCTCATTCTTGAAAAAAATTATTTTACATTTCAAGAAAATTTTTTCTGGCAAATTAAGGGCATGGCTATGGGTTGGGCCTGTGCCCCGAGCATAGCGAATCTGTTCATGGCAGAAATGGAAAATAATACTATATTAAATTCTAATATCAATCCTTATTTTTCCAATGTTAAGCTGTATGTCAGATTCTTGGATGATATTTTACCTCTTTCAAAACACCCTTAAAGTCACAGCTATGAACAGTTGAATACCATACATCCTTCCATTAAATTTGTGGGACAATAAGGAACAGATTAATTTTCTAGACACCATAATCTTTAAAAATAAAACTAAACTCGCAGTTAGACTTTATAAAAAGCCTACAGATAGGAATTCTTTTTTAATTTTTCTTTTTTTCACCCTTGGCATTTAAGACAGGGATTACCCTACAGCCAACTTTTAAGAATTAAAAGGAATTCTACCTTTGACTATGACTACCAAAGGGAGGCGAACATTCTTATGGGACAATTCACAGAAAGGAGATACCCTCAAACAGTCCTAAGTAAAGCATATTCACAGGCACAGATCTTCTCCAAAATAACCAATAAACCCACAGAACAAATTGGCATGTGCTGTTGACTTTACCACGTTGGCACAGCCCATTAAAAAGATGATAAAACAACACCGGCATATAGTTGAACATCTTCCTGGATGTCAAAATTGGTGTACGTAGGACTAAGAGTATTAAAAATATTGTTATAAGAGCTGATATGTATTCTAAAAATCTAAGTCTCCAAACCTACAGGTCACCATCCACGTGGCAGATGTATTTTCCTGTCCCATGGCAAACATATACCCTAAATTCCCCAGATAAAAAAAACAGTTAAGACTCTGTATGAATTTACTAATTGCTCCACAAAGTGGGTTATATATATTGGGATGTCCATGTGGACCAAGTTATGTAGGTTCTTCTCAAAGAGCATTAAAAATCCATCCGAGTGAACACAGATCAAGAATTAAAAATGGGATAATAGGAGTTCCTCTTGTAGCTCATTTTTATAAATACAAACATGATTGTACAGATTTTCGTCGTGTTATTATAGAGACCGTTAAACCACGTATATCTGATAAATCTGACAAATACAGAAGACTTTGGCAAAGAGAAACATTTTGGAACTATAAATTAAGAACTTATGCCCACTATGGGTTAAATGTTGAACTGGATTTCTCTGGATTCATATGACTTTAATTTGGAAGTTAAATCAGTATATTTAATGAGAGAAGTCTCACACCTGGGTAAGAAGGCAGATTTCCAGACTGATGAGGTGGTGCCCATTGGGAGAAACCAGAAGCCTTCCTATAAGAATGCTTTTACCTACCTGGTAAGTGGGATTATAAATATTGTATAAATATATTATCATATATTGTCATCACATGGCATTATAGATTGTATATTGAAAATTCTAGTGACTTACTTGTCTCTGAAGAAGGATACGAAACCCTCATTACAAACAGAAGCTTAACATAAAGCATTCACATTAGTGAAAACTCTCACTTCTCTGAGCCAAAACAAAGTCCGACCACATTAACCAAAAAACAAAACACTGGATTTAACTAGTATCTTGATTTAACTAGTATTTGATTTAACTAGTGTCAGTCCGTTTCTTCCAGTGAGTTCTTCCTGCACAGGCGCAACTATGGATCCCAAGGGCGCAAGCTCTACTATGGATCCCAAGGTCTACCATGGATCCCAAGGTCAGAACCCCAGGCACAACGGGCAAGGGCAGATCTCACACAGAGTATATGGCAGTATTCGGTCCAGCACTCGCGGCAGATGGCAGAGCAGAACCCCGCACAAAAGATCTTGCGCTAGAATCAGGCGCAGAACTGGAGACGTGAACATTCAGGTTGTGGCTGGGTGACTGAAATGCTTGAATGAAATAAAAAGGAGGGTCAGATACAGAGTTTGCAAGTACGTAAGACATGCAAGCAGTGCAGAGCGCTGTTTTGAGGGTTCCATTGCACAGTTTGGATACTACATTTATGGCTGGCTTGACACACTGCATGGCGACCTGAAAACCACCAACCCGCACCCAGACAAAGCCCACAACCAGGAGAAATGGCGCCAGAGTTTTTTATCCAGAGCAGCAGACCCCATCACTGTCTGGGGTAAACAGAAAAAAAAAGAACTGGACTTAGGGGAGCTGAGCTATCTAGAGCTCCTAGAGGGGGGCCTGGAGAACTGCCAGCCACTAGATGCACTGGGACTGCGGCGAAACTTACCTTTCGCCCCCAAACCAGTGGATGAGGAGCCTATCAAAGGCATTACTCAAGCAGACTAAGGTTGGAGAGCTTTGGGACTCTGAATTCAATCTGGAACCTGGCGGTATTCTGGCATGTCAGCCCTGACCCCTTTTGATAGGGGGTTCTGCACAGATTTTCAAATTTCAAAGTTACTGGGATGTTCCTCTATGTCTACCAACTTCAACTGTGGGGTCCAACTTGGAGGACCTGAGAGACCATCCCACGAGGCACCTGGGGGCGTCCACCATCTTCCTGGGGGCTCCAGGAACCCTGGAAAAGAACTCCCCTAACCCAAAGGGGAGACCTTCACCTGAATGTCCAGAAACAAATGCTACCATTTAAATCTTAAAGAAGACAGTCATGCAATGTCCTCAGCCATATCGTGGTCCAAGTCATGCAGCTGACAGACCTCCCCCCCCTCTCCCCGGCCATAACGGAGGCTTCAACACACTTCAATGTTCTAGCAGGGAGTTTCTCCCCCTCCCTGTAATATATATGACAGTTCCCCTACTGGCCTTCGTCATGGTTAAGGACGGTATAGAATTAATCCTTAATTATGGTTAACACTAATTCTACTGCCTGCCAGGAGAATGTCTCGTACGCACCACCATGGACCTCCTGCACAGTTCAGACAGAGGTCCGTCGCTTCGTCCTGAGAACCAACCACTTCCCTCTCCACCCCGCCAAGACCAACCACAGCATCCAGGAGGGCGGCTTGGAGGGAAGCTGAGGGCACAGCTCCCACCCATGGCTCCAGTGCTGCCTCCATGCCACAGCCTCTGGACCCAATCCATCCTCCTGAAGTGAAGAGCCAGCCGCCTCCCCCCCCCCCCCCAAAAAAAAAAAAAATGAAGGAAAAAATGATTGAGGGCTGAATAGGAACTGAAATAAATCTTGCCAAAGCTAACAAAAGGGGGACAACACAAAAAGTGTCACAACCACAAAAATACACAAAAACAGGCCCAAGACAGCCCAAGTCCTAACAGGAGAACTGCAGGACAGATTCCTACGCAATACAAGTCTGAGAGAAGCTTCCTACAATACCAGTTTTGGGGTACGGTGGTTTGTGTGGAGTCACCCCATACACTCCTGAAATAGTTGTAGGGACTTTGTAGGGACTCTGCCAGGCTAAACTGTGTTCTCTCCGCAGAATGAAAATCCCACCAGTGTTGCCAACATGGACACATATCTGATCGAGAAACTAGTGCTGTAAGTAAGGGCTTTTGATACGCAGTCAGCTCCTGAAATATCAGGGTTCAGGATCAGGATTATTTATTTATGTGTGTATTTATAGAGATTCATGGATTTTTACAGATTTATGTGCCACCTTTTCATGCCAACACAAATGCCCAAGACGGCTTACAAGGTTTAACAACAAGTACAGGGTAAAAATATATTATTTCATCATTATTCTTTTTGTGAAAAGGTAAAGAGGGGATCAGCAAACAGATCCCTCCCTCTGGGATCTGGCAATTCTTGGTGTCGGAATTCTTGCGCATCACTTGCAAAACGGACAGTTCAGGCAGAACTCCTGGCGCCCCTGGGGGTCCAATGGCAGGGCAAGGAAGACCCAGCCCTTTCACGGGTAAGAAGAGTTATGTGATGCAAAGTGGGGAGACCTTTGACCTATCGGGGGAGCCGGTCCTGGGTTTCAAGCCCAAATTCCAGGGGCGTGTAGTGCATAATGGGCCAGCCACCCTCCTCTGTGTGGGTCTCCTCTGTGTGGGCAACCTTTTGTGTGTCTCCCACTTCCCCCTGGAATGGGTTGCCTTCACACTGGGAGAGGAAGGAGAACTGGGAGTCAAAGCAAGGCCCTGAACTCCATGGGGTTAGCCTCCATGGGGTGAGGAGGAAGGATGGGAAAGTTGGAGAAGGATCTTCACCCGATAGATGATGGAAACATGTCTGGTAAGATGCCTCTTTATGGCCTTTGTTCCTATGCACAACGGGGTCGAAAAATGCTCAACCAAGAGGCATCCATCAGCTGATCAACATCATATTAGCCATCCTATATGCTTAACATTTCTTGTTTCGTGCCTAACACATTCATTAATAACTCCAAACCAATAATCTTTATAATAGTAAACCTGAATACAGAAATTTGTAGCTGTGGTTTAGTTAAAGAATGTCAGTATGACAGGGTTGTGGGTGGCGCAAGTGGTTAAGACACTACCTGTTAACCAACGGGTCAGGGTTTGAGACCTGGGTTGGTCCCCACAAGACAGGGTGAGTTCCTGTCCTTAGCCCAGCTCTGCTACGCAGCTGGAACCAATCGTATAGGCTCTGCTGTTCCACTGGACTATTTCTGTGGTGTGGAGAGGGGGGATTTGCTGCTTGGGGAACAGCCTATCCTCCATATCAATCTACCCAGGCCTTCGTGCCTCACATGCGGCACTGAGCACCATACCAGTCTTACAAGACTGATGGATGCCAAGAAGTCAGTATGATAACTCACTGTGATTGAATATGTGCCATGACAGAGAAGATCCTGTGAAGGTCCAGAGGGGCCTTCATCCCTCTGCAGGTAAATAAGTGGTCAGTCTTGTACATCATGATTCAAACACTAGCAGTGGGGCAGAGAAGTCAAGATTGACCAACAGGATTGTCCAGGCTGCCCGGTCACTCTCTACACTTCCGCCAGGCAAACAGTTCCTCTACAACGGTTAACAGTGAACAGGAACTGGACTCTCAGCTGCAATCCTAAAGACACTTTCCTGGGTATAAGACTCATTGAACACAATAGTGCTTACTTTGGAGTAGACAGGTTTAGGATTGCACTGTTACTGGGTGAGGAATAGGAACTGTCAAACCTCCCCCCCCCACCCGCCCCTGCAACGGAAGTGGGGTGACCGAAGGAAGAAGTTGAGCATCACTGTTGGACCCTCAGGAGGAAGGGCCTGGGGGAAAGACCCGCCAACCCAGAGCAATACAGCAAGAGTGGAATGCATGCCCCCCCCCCAACTAGGCAACAACTGCTTTCACAGAGGACCTGCTGATGGCAAAGTCTGCCATCTGGGAATGAACACAACCCTGTCCGCTGGGACGGGGGGCAGGAGCAGGCACAGCTATTGTCTTGGTCCCAGCCCAAGGAAAGACACACGGACGCAGTAGCAACCCAGACTGGGCTGAGCGATACTCCCCAGGGTGAGGAGGTGGGCATTTTCAGACCCATCTAATCCTGCACACAAGCAGCAAACGTGTCACTCTGACCCCGACCCATAATGAATTTCCTATAGCTGCAAGAGAGGGTGTTCCCACTTTAGAAAGGATGCCTGCTCCATGGCTGTGGCGGTGCATGGCCTGCACCCACCACTTGGTCTTAAGTTCAAAGCCCTTATTATTTGAGCTCTCCTGGAACACCCAGGTGGAAACCGAAGGTGCCCCCCATCCTCTCTACCAACCCTCTCACAGGCCAATGACTCACAACCAGAGGGTCGCCCACTTTATAGATATGTGTCCTCGCTCTCCTGGGAGCAAAGGCTCTCCTTGGACTGGTGGAGGTCAATGGAATTGGTCTCCAGCAAAGTCTGTGCTCTGTTCTCTTCAGGGATGGGTCCGTTGGCCACGCTGCCCTCCTTCTGGCCCTGACGCTTCTCCCCCTTTGGCGGCTTGCTCTTGCGACTCTTGGGTGACAACACGGTGCCCGAGGGAAGAATGATGGAGGGTGAGGGCTCCAAGTCCTTGCGAGAGCAGGGCTCTGAGTCGCTGATGGCTTTGGCACCGTGAAAGCGCGGCGGGGACTTGCATTGCAGCTCTCCATGGGTCTCCTTCCATTTCCTCAGCTGGAGGAGATGCTCCCGCTCTATATGACGCTCGGTTATGGGCAATTCTATGATCTAAGAGAAACCAAGAAAGTCTTTTAGATTCAAGGATCTGGACCTGGAGGATCGAGGTTGAAGCCCTGCTCAGCCATAAAGCCTCACCCCTTTCACAGGGTTGTTGTGGGACAAAAGGAGGGAGGAACTACGGACACCATCCTGAACACCTTGGTGGGTTCAGTATTAATAGGGCAGTATTAAAATGTGAGAAATGTGAGAAATATCTAGAATTGTGGTATTCTATCCAGGACCCCTTGAAAGTGAGGAGGGAGTGTCCAAAAGTATCATTAAAGGTGCCCGGTGCCAGATTCCAAGATGGCTACACCAAGCTCCTCGCAACCCCCTGAAATGAAGTCCTGACGCCCACTTTGAAGACCACGCATTAGAATCCCCAAAGCCTGCCATGTGCCTGCTATACAAAGGCTTGCCCGGCGGAGGGTAGAGTTGCACCAAACACAACTACAGACAAGTCCCCATCAAACCCAGGGGTTAATCAGGGGTTTTGCCAAAGAGCCACATCAAATACAGTGTCAAGGGACAGAAAATATAATTTTAAATATAAAATTTAAACAGGCTAGAGTTGGAACTTAGATGAATGAATAAATGGGCTCAGTTTCAAGGATTTCTGCAAGCACCAAAACACAGCACAGAAATAAAGCACATACTTAAATGAATCCCTATTTCCCCCACCGCCCCCCATCCCAGCTCCAGTTGTGTTTGGCCAACTGGGTCAGAGGCTCTTAGGGAACCAGAGGCTGGCCGCGGGCTGGTTAGAGATTTGCCACAGATTGCATCTGGCCCCCAGGCCAGGGGTTGGAGACTCTTGATCTAACCCATGCAAATTTCTTTTAATCTGATCATAAAGTAGTAAAAGGCCCTATTAATAGCAAGGAAAATACATCAGTCAAGGTTGTAAGTTCCAAACCTATTCCAATCTGATGATCATATTCTCAATTTTTTATAAAAGGCATTGCCCACTCCTATGCCTCTATGCTCAGACATATGTCCCATTATAGTCAATGGAATTTACTCCTAGGAAAGTGGAAATCCTACAAAGACGTTTGGACACCCCGCTCTAAGGGAAGAACTGGGAATTGTACCTGGGCTCCTTATGCAATTATAAGCTCTGTTACTGAGCTACGACCCAGGCTGGCAACCTGAACTGCTGGCAAGCCCTACAAGTGGGAAGCAGAAGCTCCACCTTTTTTGCCAAGTATCTACCATCAGAGTGACTGAGATTCCAGCTGCCAGCTCAGCACCATCCTACCTCTTGCACCAGGAATGCCTCCTGCATGATCTTGGGGTTCAGGGCCCTCAGCTGTTCCATCGTCTCGTACTGGCCTTGGCAGGACTTGAGTTTCTCAGAAGACCCCAGAGTGTGTTTCAGCAACACCAGCCCCACTCGGAAGATAATCTTCACTCCTGGAAAAGGGTGGTTGATAATACAAGTCAAAAAAGCCATTTGCTCATCTGACACCAACTGATTCATCTTTCTCCAACAATTTCAAGTTTCTCAAAGTGTGGGTCAGGACCCCTGAGGGTCATGAGTCAATTTCAGGTGGGCCCCCATTCATTTCAATGTGTATTTTTATTTTAAATATATTAGACTTGATTTATTTATTTACCATATGGAAGCAGAAGTTAATAGCATAAGTTATTAGACATGGTAAATCAGATCTTTATGTCCAGTCCACCCAGCCATTCAAGGACAGAGTGGCATATCTATCATGGCAGTGGAAGAGATGCCAAGGGAGGTGGTGGACTCTCCCTCATCGGGGATCTTCAAGCAGAGGCTCCACCAGCACCTGTCAAAGATACTGTAGGAGTATTTCCTGCTACAGACCGGGGGCTGGTCTAGATGACCTACTGGGTCCCTTCCAACTCTAAGATTCTATACTGGGGGGAAAAAATCAGACACTAGGCCACTTTTTTTCTAATTCAAATATTAGACTTGATGCTACTGTGGTATGTGACTGCATTTGGGGAAACGTTACAAAACTACAATGTATAGGCTTTGAAAAATGCTAATCAATGGGCTTACTCCTGGGTAAATATGACAGGCAAGTATCCCTGGAAAAAGAGACAGGTGCAATGTCTGCCAGCAAGTGGCAGCATTTCTGCAAGAATTAAGAAGGTGAGCCACAAGGACTGCACCAGTTGCTCCTCCATCTGCTGCCCTTGGCAGGTCAGTGGGAGAAGGAGCATCAAGAGGAAGTCTGTGGCAAGTAGGCTTCCTGAAGACCTGCAGAAAACATGATGCTAGCCTTGATCAGAAGGCTCTTGTGGCCACAGATAGCCCAGGACCAGACAAGCTCACAGCATGACCCCTTGGCTATGTTCCCACCCCTGGGGGTCACAAGGGGCTGCTGATCAGAGGCACAAGCCTCCAGTCGCTGCCCAGCCACCTAGTCTCAATCATTGCCCACTTGGGCTGGCCAACCAGAATCCAGCACCTTCACAGAAAAACATGTCCCAGACACGGAGTACGGAGCTCCAGGGCAGAGTTCTGGCAAAGGCACACATGAACCACTCCGTCATGTATAGGATGGGGTCGATCTTCTGCTTGCTCAGGTGCTTGTAAGCGATGGGTGAGACCCTGTGAAGCAGGGAGAAGAGGATCTCTCCATCCAGCTGGATGGCCTCCTGCAGGGAAGAGAAATAAAAATCTTTTTCTATGTGATCTTCCCCCACCCCCCAAACACATGTGGCAAAGCAGCAGACCATTCAGTACACTAGTAGTTGAAAATCACTGTACTACATGTGTATGGAGGAACAGAGTTTGGAGGTAAGGTGGTTAGGGTGGACAAAGACTGGTACTGGTAATCCCTGGCAACTACTTGGGATTTTTGCAAAGGATGTAATTAGAGAACTTTGGCCAAAACAAAGCAAGACACTTTCTATGCACCAAAAAGTGTACACTTAAGACTTGTTTTAACATTCATTCTTATGCTCTTGTTGTTAAGAGTTCTCAAGCACACACTTTGACTTTGGATCAAGTGGACTTTGGATGACCAAGAAGTCATCCACAAGGCTGTACGTAACAGACCCCGATTCTAACAGACCCCGATTCTTGGTCTAGGCTTGCACATGGCTAAAGACCTCTGAAGAAATCTTCTTCTCCAGAACAGCTACAGCAAGACATGCCTCAAGATCTTTCTTCCAGCCCACCTTGCTTGTGGGGGGGATTAAGAGCTCTGGATCTGGGAAGAAGTTAGAACAGAAATAAATGACATCAGAGACCCCTCATTGCCACAGAGCACAATCTTAACCATGACTACATGGTTAAGTAAGCTCCATTGTGTTCAATGAGTCTTACACCCAGGAAACCATCTTTGATTGCAGCCATAACTTTATTGAGGAGAGTCTGTCTGAAAGATAACCACCATTCAGGAATAGCTCACCAGTTTCTCACTGTAGTATCCAGGAAGATACTTCTCACACATCTGCACAAGGCACCAAAACGCTTGCTGGAAGGGGAAGAGAGGAGAAAGATTACCTTGCGGTGTATGACTGACCAGCTCAGCCTGGCCAAGTGGTACATTTGTGGGGAGTGTTGTATAGATTTGTGCCCAGAAAGACAAGCAGAAAGAATAACAGTTCGCCCAACAGGTGCTGCTACTGTTCAGGCCAGAAGGACTCACCAGGGATCCCCCAACTGCCTACCCAGATTGTTTGATGCTCTGAAACTTTTATCTACAGAACTTAGTATAAGATCCGTTTCTAAGATGATCTCAGATGGAGCCCAAATCTCTGGCCAAGTAGTCAGTCATCAGCCAGGATCACTGGGACGGAGGTATCAGAGTGCCACTCCAGATAAGAGGTATTCCTCTTCACACTCCTGGAAGAGGAACAAGGTCACCACACTGTGAACTAGACACTCCTTCTTGTCCTTTTAGGTAGATTAAACAACTGGGCCAAAGAGGTAACTTCCAGAGTGTCCTCTTATATTTAGCAGAGTGAGTACAATTGCCCCTCTTCACCTGGCATGGTGTCTTTCCAGCATCGCTATTGCTAGCATCTTTTTATAAAATATACTGTGAGTCCTTTGGGTGGCAAAACACCCAACAGCAACAGAGCAGGGGACCCACCTCTGCAGGCATGTGCATCAGGAGAACAGCCGCGATAGGGGCCTGAGCCTGGCAGTAGCCCTCCTCTGGCCGGTAGAGCGTGTATGCCTTCAGCACCCGGAAAAGGTCTTGCTGCCTGCAGGGTAAAAAAGAATGTACACTTGGGAAGTAAAAGAATACTAGAGGCTGGAGTCCTACTGCCGTGATTTATTGAATGAATGCACCCATCAGATGCATCTAAGATGGTTTACAACATGAAAATACAGAATAAAAGATTCATACACAAAACATTCAACCTGGCCTTGTCCTTCATGCTATCCCCTGCCAAGCATTGTAATCAGACAAGCACAGACACGCAGCTCCTGTACGCACAGCAAGTGCCAACCTGCCACAGCAGCTTAACCCCCCAGCCAAGAGCCCTCGTAAGGTTTGTGCCCTATTCAAAATGCCCTTCCTCACCGTTTTGCCAAGAGAGCTGGGCGGGACCCAGAGCAGGATTCTGGGCACTCAAGCAATGCCAGGCAACCAACAACACTGAAGCAAATCTTTGAAGCGTGACCGTCACTGGGGCCACAAAGCCAGGCTTGGACACAATGCACCCCTTTGATTCACCTCCAAAACACAGGACCGTCCCAGACTCCAATGTGAAGCAGCAAAGAGGTGCAGAGCCCATTGCTCCATACGAAGCCCATTGGTCCACCTCGGCTAACACTGTCCGGGAATTCAGACCAGGGTCTTTCCTGGTCTTTCCCCAGATGCTGCCAAGATCTTCATCTCTGGAGTACAAGCCCATTCCTTGATCCAGACAGCCTGCTTACCCATGACCCCCACGGGAAACAAACATCTCATGGAATGGAAACTGCCGGTGGAGATCTCGCTCAATGACGTCCAGCCACTTGGCGTCCCCGGGGGCCACATCCAGCTCCTATGAAACAGACAAGAATCCACTGTGGCCTGCCTGGGCTGCAGAAAAGAGATCACAGCAGGACAGTTGCTTCTGAAAGGCAAAATCATTTGCTCCCCTCCAGAAAGACTAATATTAATTGAATCAACTCCTAGAGATCCATTATCAGAACAGCCTGAAGGTTACTCAGCATTAGGAATTGGTGCAAAAACTTTCTGGTCCTTTGGTTTGTCCCCAAACCTTGTGCTGGTCAGCCTCAGTCTGAGACCCACATTCAAGGGAGAGAAGGTGTCAGGCCTGTCCTAAACAGCTCTTACATCAAACTTGTGAGGATTCTGCTCCAACTTGACTTTGCCCCCCGAGAGGTATTGCCAGGCCCGACCCCGGAGAGATGGCGGGATCCCCTTCTGGCACCGCAGTCGGATCTGAAAAGGGCAGAGAAGCCAACACTGAGATGGGGTGTCACGGGTGGACAGAAAATGAAGGTGCCTGGTTGGGAAGGAAGAGGGAAACATTTAAGAATTGGGACCACCGGTACAGCCGGTAGCAGGGCTCAGTTCTACCACTCGTGTCAGCAGCAGACAGACAGACACAGACGTCTTCCCCACTCCAGCCCTCCATAAGACAGACTGCATTTTGCTGCTGAAGCCAAAAAGAAAGTTTTCAAGGAATTCCCACCTGGGGCCAGGCAAGCTAACAAACTCCCTTGATGTGGGACAGTGAGGAGCCAGGGATGTCACACCCCAAGGAAGGGGCATTCAGAGCAGGGCAATGACAGAGGTGGCTGGTGGACCTTCTCCGGGTCCAGAGGACGTGGCTCAGATCCCAGTTTTGGCCCACCCTGGAAATCAGCGTGAGACTCAGGCCTCCCTGAGGCTGAGGGAACAGGCAGAGCAGAACAGGCTGCCAGAAGGTTCATTCATTCTGAGGTCCAGCTGGGAACAGGGCAGGACCTCCAGCAGTGCGACTGCAGATCATCACATACATTCCCTGTCCCGCACCAGAAACCTTGGAGTGGGGAATCCAGCAGTCACAACTTAGCAAGTTCTACACTACGGCACTGAGTCCAGGACCAAAATGTTTGGGTTCAGGGAACACAAAGCCCTTTTTATATGGAGCATTTCCAAGAAGGGAGCCTTGAGGGTGAATGCCACTGTGCAGCTCATACCCGTCCCCTCCCCAAGAGGAACAAGAGCCTTCAACAGAAGAGCAACGTGGAGAACTTACAGGAACAGGGTCTCTTTCAAGGCTCCCACAAACTCCTAGCCGGCATGTAAAAATCTGCTGGCCGTCATGGTTGTGAGGACCAGAAGCAGGAGGGAAGAGGTAATGGGCCCTACACATCTGGACAAGGCACATCTGACAACCAAGCAACTTAATCTGTCTCTGCTTCCCTCTTTCACAAGCCAGGTTTTTGCTTCTGAGCTGTTGAGACTTCCTTTGCTCCCCACCCCAACCATACTGGGCTGGGTTCCTCTGCAGAAACACCCCCCACCCAAATTACATCCTCCAATATCTTTACCACATCTCCAATAGGGGCAGACTCCAAGAATCATCCTACTTTGTACATTCAAGGCTATGTAAAAGCCATGCACTGATCTCAGACTGGGAATGTTCAGGCTGAAAACAGTGAAAGCATCCCAAGAAAGTTGTCTCCCATCATTTAAATATCCTCCTATCAAGGTTTGATCCCGCAGTTTCAAGGTCCTAGTCCTTAATGGTCAAGGCTATGTGTTCCAAGCCAAATCGAGGCTTACAAACGGTTGTGCCCTGCAGCCAAAAATGAGCATGTTGGATGGCAGGCTCCGATCAACAGGTGCCTCTGTCCTGCTTGGCAACTCCATGTACAGGAAGCAGCAGAGGGAGAAGTTGCTGGGCTGATACAGCTTGTGGACTGCTTGACCTCAGAGCTCAACCAAGGCTCCTCCTGAGCATCAGAAGGACACTGGGGGGATTCCAGAACCAACACCGCAAGGAGAACAGAGAGCAGAAGAAACAGAATTAAACAAGGACTCAGAGCCCAAAGAAGGCAGATCCACTAATCCTATAATGTTAAGAACCCATCCCACTGTTAAGGGGCTGAGACCAAGAAAGCAACTTGGTCTTGAAAAGGCCATAATGTCCCTTTGTGTTCCAAGCGGAGCCATGCTTTATCGTATTTGATCAGGTTTCCATTTTCTCAGTCCTCACCGAAGAGAGATCACACCACAACCTCTGAAGAAACATGCCCATTTCCCCCCTTGCCAATTACTCTGGACTACTCACAAGTTACCATCTACGAAGCCCACTGGAAGGAGTCCCAATTATTGCTTAAGGCTCCACTTTGTTGCAGTGCTTGCTCATGGGACCCAGAGACCAGCAGAAGTCCCTGCTCAGAGGTCAGCAGCTGGGAACACCAGCAATGCCAGCGTGGCTGCAAGCGAGGTGTGCCCAAACTAGAACAAACTTGCACATTACAAGTCATAGTTTACTGGTCTGGCTGTAACTGTAACTACGGTTTATGCTAAACAGCAACTAATGACAGTGCCTCACATAAAGAGCTTAATTTGTTCCAGAGGCCTGCTCTTTAAGTGAAGGGGATTTTCCAATAGAAAACAATGGAAACTCAGACAACTGGTTTCACAACACCCAAACTATTCGATAAAAATGTTAACTGGATGTTAAAATGATGATAAAACACTGGAATTGAATTCAAAACATGCATTCAATGTGCAGGATCCTATGAAGTCTACTTAGGCTGCAATCCTAAAGACACTTTCCTGGGAGTAAGCCCCATTTAACACATTGGGGCTTACTTCTGGGTAGACATGGTTAGGAGGCTGCAATCATAGACACTTTCCTGGGAGGCTTACCTGTGTTGCTGCTGGAGGTTCAAGGTGGCTAGTGGGGGCACTTGGGGGCAGCTGCCTCTGGCACCCCCAGGCAACTGCCTCCAAGTTGGGGGCAGTTAGAGGCAGCAGCGCTGGCCGGCAGCCCTTTCAAAGGTCCTCTGTGCAGAGTGTCAGGGCTGCATAGCATGCGTGCCCATAGCGGAAGTGAAGCAGAACTTGTTTGAAGCAAGATTTCTTGGAAATTTATACTTGTTACGTGAAACGCTTGTTATGAGAGGCACCACTGTAAATAGGGACTGAATTGACCCAGGAGGACTCAGGTAAGCCCCCAGGTACTACTCAAGATGGGGAAAATAGAGATAGGGATGCTATAAGCACTGCAGAGATCATGAAATAATGTCAGTTATTGCTACTACTAATCCTGCATGGATGGAGGTCTGAGTCTCTGGTCTGAGCAGGAAAGGCAGACACATATACAAACAAAACCGGAGGCTGGCATGAATCCAGGAATCGTCATCTCCAGTATAAACTGTGCTGCGGCCCGATAGCACAAATGAGCATATGGTGAACTCAAAAGGACATCCTGAGATTCCCGGCCTGTCTTCGCAAGGCCTGTTGATTCTAGATAATCCACAGGGCTGAAGGGCCAGCTCAACTCAGTCACCGGGAACGGTGGTGGAGGAAGGTTCCCAGGGAGGCCAACATCCATCAAAGGCAGACCAAAGCAACACAAGTTCAGTTGGGCCTCAGAATCTGTGGGGGTTCTGCAGATGCTAAAAATTGCCGTTCGGGGCAAGGCCAGCCCCTTGCCTCAAAACACTGATCAGGTCTCGGGACTTCAGAACAAGACACTAAGTTGAAGCATGTCAAAAGTCTTGCAAAACTCCAAACTCTTAACTTCTCCAGACTCTCCAAACTCTCAACTTCAGGGCTCCTGAACCTTAATAAGTGTGAAGAAGACGGAACTTCAGCTTGTGTTCTGGGAGATGAGAAGCTGCACCTGCTGAAATTCTCTTCTTTAAAGGTCTAGGAGAACGGAAGTTCAATGTTTGGAGACCCCTGCTTGAAAGGATCACTTCTGGCTTGAGGGGGGAAGAAGGCAGGAGCTGCAAGCAGACACCTGATGGACAACTCACCTTTTTGTGTTTCTTGGCCATCCACTTGTCCCAGTTGTTGAGCATATCCAGCCATTTGGATTCCCTCTGCCGCAGCACCTCTAGCGGCACATGCTCCAGCCTAAGGGGGAGAAGATGACAAGCTGGTTTACCCCCCTGGATCATTTCATCCTCCTTCAGAAGCCAACATTGAAAAAAGTTGGACTTCTTTTTGCTTTGCCCCAGGCAAGTGGCATGGGGGGGGGGAACAACTGAGTTAGAGCCCAGCCTCTCTTCCATCTTCTAAGGCATCACCTAAGTCGGCTTCAGCCTTAAGACACCAGGAAGGAGTTGGAAGCTACCGGGGTAGCCAAACCATGGCACGCAACCCACCTGCAGCTCAGAGGATGTTAAAACAAAGAAAATCTGCACATTACATTTTATATATTAACTGTGCCGAGGCCAGTCCATACTTGGCAAACATATATGGGATTCCCAGACTGTGCCCCAAGCCAAGCAACAGCAAGCCCAGACTCTGCTTGGCTTCAGAGGCTTCCGATCCCCACACCACCATCAGGCCATGCTCTTGAGCCTCCCACACTGTCACAAACTGAGCATCTTTCCCTAAATGATGCGAGTCACTTGACTCTCTGCCAAAATGCAAACCAGGGAACTGGCAAGCTGGGACTGAAGCAACAACATTCTGATCACTGCTGAGCCACTACCTTATGACTTTCACTGGCTCGGTACTACTTTCCCCTACACAAGGACCCCGGGATTTATCTTTCAAATATCTAGGCCTTATGTTTCACCATAAATTATCTTGGTCTTGTCACAAAAGGGCAATCATTTTCTCTACTACCACCCACCTATCCGCTATAGTTAGTTTCCACTTCAGTTCTGGAAACCAGTTCATCCCAGCTGTTATTCAAATTTTTAAATCTAAGATTATTTCTCATTTATTTTATGGGGTTCCAATATGGATTAGCGCCGTTACTAAGGAAATAGACCAGTTGGCAGCTTCCTTTTTCCGAAGAACCCTTGGAATCCCAAATCTTATTCAACTGGCTACAATAGTGATCGAACTTGGTCTCCATCTCCCCTCCACTTATGCATGGCTACTAACATTTAAACTTTGGCTAAAAATTCATTTATCCCTGTCCCCCGATTCCCTCATTTCCTTTTTATTAAAAGACTGTTATATTTCTTCCTGGTTTCATTTAGTGGAAGCTAAACTTTTTTCTCTCAACCTCTCAATTGAAGCCCCAGCTGATTTAAATCTTTCCCAAGCTTATAATACTATCAAGGAGCATCTTTTTTGGCTGAATTTAATTTTCTTAGAAATTCCCTCAACCCAACCTGTTCTCCTCTTTCTTTAGGCTTATTGCCTCAACATGCTTCTACTTCAAATTACTTCTACACCCTTGTTAATCCAAAACTGAAAAGGGCTTTTCTGCTAGCCCGATTTAACATATTTCCATCCGCCATTCACTACGGCCGCTATCTGCGTATTCCTCGCAGCAAAGGCCTCTGTTTATTTTGTAAAGAAGCTCCCGATACTCTCTCTCATATATTATTTTTCTGTCCATCTCACTCTTCCCTCCGTAATCAATATTTAGCCACTTGGCTCTTACTTTATCCTCCCGCCTCTACAGCTTCTCTCTCAATGCTAATGGAAGATGCTACTGAAGCCTTGACATACGCTGTTGCCTCTTTTTTGGCTCACGTGTTAACAAAAACCCCTGGTTTGAAACAAGCCAAACTTGCTCTAGTAAATTCTGCAATTCTCTAAATTCACCTACTTAACTCCAACTTTTTTTTAACCTTTCAGACCTTTTGTATTGTGACTAACTAGTTCTGTATATACAATGCCAGTAGTTCTGAGTTATATTTTTGCTTTAATGTATTTATATATTTTATCATTGATGTATATGCCAATAAAGGTTACACAAACTGAACTGAACTGACCCAGGGATTTATAGTTCTGGAGAGAGTTGGAGATGCTAGGAATTCTTGCCATCCTCATGCTACAACTCCCAGAATGCCTTGGAAGAAGTCAAACTTAAAATCCAAAACCTATTAATGATGCAAAGCCTTAGCTCTTTTTTTCCCCAGGTCTCATTCCAACTAGTCACACCTAATAAGTTGTATTTTTTAACAACAGGCAGAACAGATGCATCTAATCACCTGAGTTTAGTGCAGATCCTTTGAGTACAACCCCAACATTTTGAGGGGTACCCTTAAGGCTTCCAGAGAGACTGAGCAAACAGCACTGGGCTTGCAAATTTCTAGCTCCCCCCTTCTCAGTACAGGCTGAGCCAGAGAGTTTACTCTGCACCCCTTTGGCTGATGCTGTGAAGCCCACTCAATGAAGAGTCTGGGGATCATTAATCCAAGAACCAGTTATGAGTCTGAAACAGAAATTAACTGCCGGAGGTTCCCGGCGCCAATGAACAGGGCTTTGTGCGCCTCCGAGAAGAGGCAAGACAATTCAGGAGCGGAGTAGCTGCCGAACAAGGCCCCCTTTGTGTCCAGGCTGGGGCTAGGTGGAGAAGGTGGTAATGGAGAGCTCCACCAGGCTGCCCCCCAATAGGTGAGGAGACTGATTGGCTACATCTCCTTGGCTCAGCTACGTCTGCTCGTTCAACAGCAATGCCAAATTGCAGTTAGTCGAATTGCAGCCATGCGGCAATTTATGTTTCTTGGTCCTGAATTCCAGTTTTACCAAAAAATGCAGTCAGAGGCATTCCCCCTGCCCACAATAAAGGGTTTGAACAAGGGCCGAGCATGCTTGAGACCACCACTAAACTGGCTGCAATGGGAGTTTGTGTGGCAATCACGAGACCAACCTGTGAACCTGGAAGTGCCCAGTTTAAATCCATCAGCTTGAAGCAAGATATTCTTCTCTCTGTCTTGACAAACAAGCACACCTCACGCTGAATGCTGCTGGGGTGACTCAGGGCTATGTGTATGAAGGTGCTTGTGAACATGGAAGCACACCCTGGGGGCAGCTTGCCCTGGGTCTCAGCCACAGGTTCTTACCCCATCACTAAAAATGGGACTGCTAAGAACTCTGCTGATCAGATCACTAGCATCATTTCTAGCTGTGTCTGGCTAGAAACTTAAAGCTCTGCTGTGGTTAGTCCCACAACTATTGATACAGTATTCAGAAGCCACATACCCCTGAACTTGAACATTCCCATTGGCTACCATGTTTAATACCCATTGATCACTTGCTCCATCCATAAAACTTATTGATCCCCCACACATAGCAATGTTCAATCAGTGTGCACCATGATGCACTGAAAAACTGTAAGGGGCCTGCAGGTGAGCCATAGAAATTTGGGGAGGGTGTTATAGGGCTAGTGGGGAATGACACCCCTCTGCCACACCAATGCCCTCCTTCACTAGGGCACTTTAATCCACCTGGAAGCAAAGAATAATTTTTTCCTCAACCCCTTCCTTGACTGGGTTTTGAAAGGCATGGTTGAATCTAACCATCCTGTCAATTATCTCTGCCCCCACCCCCCCCCCAAAAAAAACCTGGATTCAAAAGGCAACATTCACTGCATGGGACTGGTTGAAAAAACTGCCGACTCATAAAAACCATAAACGCACCGCTTCCCCTTCCCATCCATGTCATCACCAGTTAATGGTTCCACTGGAATCAACTGGGGTTCCCATTTAATCCAAGACCTGACGTCAGTGTTCAACCCGCAGTCGCCTAAAGTAATAATTTGGCTGCCTGTTCTTTGAGCCAGATCCTGAGATATGTGCTTGCCTGACCTCCCAGAGAACTTCCAACTCTCTCATTTGGTTTAATCATACACTGCCCTGGTTTATGAGCCGCTGGAGACAGACAGACACCCTGCCTGGCTTCGTCATTCCCCACTCCAGGCAAACGAGGCAGCGCACCCTACAAAGTGAACCACAAACAGGCAAAGGGAAGGAGGATCCAAGAGTGGTGCGTACCCAACGCACACCAAAAATCTACAGTCACCCTCTTGACTCTAACTGGACTTGGCCTGCTGGCTTTTTTCCGGGTGTTGCCAAAAAAAGGACGCAGGAGCCGGGAAGAGAGCAATGCTGTCCAACCAGACCAAAAACTATTTTTCTGTCTTGCTTGCAGCCAAAAGCCTGCATTCCACAGAGATCTGAGCAGCCGCCCGAGGCTTCTCCGAGGTGTGGCTTCCCCAAGAACGCCGAGTCCAGGATGCAACTTTCCACCAGGGTCTAAAGTCCAGCAAGGCTACTGAATTCCTGGAAATCCAGCTGGTCTCACTGGAACTAGGGCACTGGTTTTAAAAGCTGGAAACAAGGCCGTTTTCATGCAGGGACTGCCAATGTGCTGCCCGTTGAAAACAACTTGAAACCATACTCCAAATTGACCAGTTGGATTTTCCAAGGCTTATGTAATCCTTGGCATGCCCTCCACCAGTGGCGTAGCTAGAGGGGGGCACAGCACAGTCTGGAGGGAGCCTCAGCCCTTCGGAGCCATTCCAGGCTGGGGGGAGCAAAACAGAGCCAAATGGAATGGCTCATCACGGAATGGCTCCGAAGGGATAAGGCTCCCTCCCAGACCGAGTGCTATACCCCCTCTAGCTACGCCACTGCCCTCCACCAAGGGCTTTTAATGGCTAAACTAACATTGAATCCATTCAAATAGCCTTGAATCCATTCCCCAAATCAGCTGCCATCAATACCAAGACCAGGCCGGTCTGCACAAGAGCAGCCCCCAAATCCCCCCCAAGTTTGCACAGGAGTCTTGACAGACCCATCTGTACCAATCTGACCCTCCAGTTTTTACAGACGTTCCCTGAAGCGTGGTTTTCCTTCGAAGGAAGGTGACACCAGAGGGAGTCAGATAAAACAATTTCCTTCACAACATCCACACCAAAATAAAAAAATGTACAAAGATCCTACACTTGGAAGAAAACCTGTTTTGCCACAGTCCCCAGTTGGCCTTGCTGGGCGGAAACAGAATAGCAAGATCCTGGAGCTACAGTCAACAGCACAGATATAGAGTCCTCTGACCAGTAAATAGCACCCCACATGGGCCCCCTCCATGATTTTATTATCTGCAGCATCCAGTACTGTGGGGGGTCCTGGAACAGATCAAAACGGATACCAAGTGCCCACCACACTTTTCAGTGAAGCCTCTCCTGCCCCAATTCATCTGCTTACAACCCACTTTTTAATCCCATGGCTCCTCTTTTCCCAGACACACTTTTCACAGCCAGTGGTGTGAAGGGGAAACCGAGGCAGCTTTTTAAAGGCTTCTCTTTTTCCTTCTGCTGGGGCTTGACTGCCGTGTTTTCCAGCTTGGCAGTCTATGCCAATCTTAGTTTGAGCTAAGACTGGGCTACTGGATTGGCAGCCAATAACAAAAGTTAATCAATCCTTATTAAGGAAGTAGGGCAATTGCATGGCTTACATCACTGCAAGAAAACAGCTCCTGTTTAGAAGCCAAAGTCCTGATCCTAGAGGCCCCTTGGATTAAGGGGCGATACCATTAAGGATTAAGGCAATACCATCTCAATTCCTTCCTCCCCTCCCCCAAATTAAGTGTCATTTTTAAAAGCCAGATGGCATCTTATATGGCCCTCATCTTCAAACCTCAATTCACACCCCACCCTACTTCCAAATTGGGGCCTTTGGGGGGGGGGGGGTGAGTTAATTTTGTTGCTTTTCCATAGGCAAGATTTTTATTGCACAAGCATAGCCAAAGCATATGGAAAGAATAGAGCCCCGCATGCACCAGATCTGCCCGAGTTTGCAAGGAATGGAAGCGTGCACCTTGCATCCCACTTTAATAGCACGTGAGACGTCGGATCAGGATCTGTACCCTCTGAATATTAAAAGTCTGCACATTAAAGCTCCTTTTGCATAATAAGGTTTGACCTGCAGAATTATGACTGTCTCTTCCAATGTGGGGCACATTTCCATCAAACTTCCAGGTCTACCGCTTAGGGTCTTCATGCCCCTTTTCACCAGCTTTATGGCCACATACATGACTGTTTTCCTTTATATACTGGCATTGCTACTAGCTAAGAGATGTCCCTTTGAAATAGTGCCAACTAACAGAAATTCCTTGCTTAGAAGAGCATTTGCAGCTGGTAGCTTTTCACTTGCACACCTGCTTAGGTGGAAGCACCGTGAAGACAAACGGTTTTTTGCAGCATGTAGACTATGTGATTTGTGGCTTTAATTTCAAGCACATGCTTCCTCATGCTCAACTAGTATTGTTGTACATAAACCAGACATTATACCAGAAGTCTCCAGTAGTCTTTCCTAATAAAAGATCTCCCCCCCCCCCTTGATTTCCATCTGCTACTGCAACAGAGGCTGCAATCCTAATGGACTTCTGGTAGACATGCACAGGATTAGACTCCAAGCCAATTACTACATGCAACTGAAACAAACTGAACCTGTTTCTGCACTCCCCCCTTGCTTCCTGGGGGTGTAATGGGGCCTGACCAGAGACAGACAGACACACACATCAACAGGACAGGCGCCACCTGCCTGCGCTGCCCCCAATGCAAGTGAGGTCTCTCCCAGCACAACACAGCACAGGTAAAAGCCACTGGGGGATGGCAATCACCAGTACTGCTGGGATGCAACTAATCCTATCCTTTTTCCTGGAAAGTCCCATTGACTATAATGGGCATTACTTCTGAGTAGACATGCCTAGGCTTGGGCTCTGAGGCTGCCTTTCCATCCACTTTCCTGGAAGTAATCCCCATTGACTAGAATGGGCTACTGCTATTTGTTGGAAGGCGAAGGATTGGGCTCTGAGACTGTGATGCTAGTCACGTTTTCCTGGGAGTATGCCCATTAACTATAATGGGGCTTACTTCTGAGTAGACATGAATAGCTTGGACCCTCTTCTCTACCCCGGTTCAATCCTGCACTAGTTTCAATCAGGTCTTCCCACCCCCACTAGGGTGACCAGATGTCCCCTCTTCCCAGGACTTGTCCTGGACTTTTGTCTTGTGTCCTGGAAAAAAATTCAATCTCCTTTTCCCTGTAAGCAGGCAGCATGCAGCCTTCTTGGAATTCATAAATATGTAATAAATTATATGTAATGGTTTTTAATGCAATACAGGGTTTAAACTAACCACATGAAAGCAATGTATATGAATGTTTTTAGCTTCTATAATTTTTCTTCAGTGTCCTACATGGGGGGGGGGGGTTTTGTCCTGTTTTTATTATGCCATATGGTCACTCTGACCCCCAATTTCTCCACTATGCAGAGTGACCATATCTCATAACCACAAAAAGAGGATAATGTAGGAAACCCAAGAAAAATGGAGGATATGACAAAATAAAAGCTAAAAACTCATATTGCTTTCATGTGGTTAATTTAAACACTATTATTTATTATACTTTTCATTATTATTTTCATTTATTAACACTTTTCATTAGCTCCTTGGAAGACATGCCTCTGAGCATACATAATGCTTTTAAGCCCTTCTTCCTTCTAAAAAGGAAGCTATAGAAAGCTCAGAGGACCTTTTTAAAGGAACTCACGAAAGTCCCTCTGCATATGCTCAGAAGCCCCTTTTTAAAATATATGAAGACACTCTGCATATGCTCAGAAGCACCTCTTCCAAAGAAGCTAATGAAAGGTATTCTGCACACGCATAGAAGCACCTTTTAAAAAGGAAGCTGTGAAAGGCACTCTGCACAGCCACAGAGGCACCTTTTCCAAAGGGTTTAATGGAAGGCATTCTATGCATGCTAAGAGGCACTGTAGAATAAGGGCTCAAAGGGCTACTGCAACAGAGGCTGCAATTCCAATGGGACTTCTGGTAGACATGCGCAGGATTGGGCTCCCAGTGAAATACTACATGCCACTGAAACACTGAAGCTTTTTCTTGGTTCATCCTGCTTCCAGCCCCCTTACCTTCTTGGTCTCTGTTGCCTTCCTTGTATCAGTTTCCAGACTGATACAAGTCACCCTGCTTTGGCAGAGACCTGCTTTTCTCTCCATCTAGAGAAAGCACCATGTCCATTGAAAGGGCTACATATTATTGTGTCCATTGAAAGGGCTACATCTTATTACATAAAAACAGCTACCTCTCCAAACATCCTGTCATTTGAGGAAGTGAGTGACACACACCAAATAGCCCCATGAAAGGAAATGGTCACACGTGGTCCAACCCGACCTTTCTGCAGCTGCGCTCAGAGCCAAGTTTAAGTACATATAATTGAAATCAACACACATTCTTTCCTGTTTCAACAGCCTGGGTTTCCTTCTTTCATCAAGTCTCTCTGGTCAGCGTCTCAACTGCAAGCTCCTTGGGGCAGACACCTGTCCTCTTGGCCTTTATAAGACACATCCACTGATGCTGCAATTTTTTAAACACCACCACGCAGAAGGTATTAATCTGCATTATGTTCAGGTGACAAACCATCGAGGCACAGCCCGATCATACAACATAGTGACTCCTTAGGTCTGGTTAAGTCAGGGCAAGGAACTATCCCAGAACCCTCAAGTCCAAAGGGCTTAAGAAAAGCACTCTGTTATGTTCAGAGGCACTTTAGAAGGAAGAAGGGCTTAAAGGAGTGGTCAGTGAACAGCGGTAAATTACCCCAAATGGGGTCAAAATGAAATTCCTGGGGGTAATGGAACAATATAGGGGAAGCTAGGGAAGGGATGGATGCAGGGTTTGGTGGGGGTAATGTTGGCATATCAAAGAGGTAATGTCGGTGTATCTAAATATAATTTGGGGTAAAGGGTAAAAAAGTTCCCTGACCCCTGGCTTAAAGGTACTCTACGTATGGCTCAGAGGCATGTCTTCCAAAGAGCTAATAAAAAGCACTTTGCAGATGCTCAAAGGCACCTTTCCAAAGGGTTTAATGGGAGAAAAGAAAAATATATTTGTAATAAGAGAACAAGAAGCCCTATTAGATTTCCTTCCCTAGAATTTTTCAAGTGACAGGCAATGAGGATGCACCTAAAATTGCTAATTCAGCCTCCCGCTCAGCTTCCCAGCTGTTGAGGACTTCCACTGTCCCAGGCACCCATCCAAGCAGGATGTATTTTGTGCTCTCCCAGGGCTACATCTGCTCTTCCCTAATCTTTGTTTTTCTTGCTATCCAACCCCTTTTGTTATTATCTTTCCTGGAAACAACGATGAATGCAAACAGAACCATATCCCAAGTACAGTGGAGCCAGCATTGTCTAGAACCAGCATCAAAACCCCCTCCAGACACATCAAAACCCCCTCCAGACACATCGACAAAAAGTTCTGCGCTGAAATTTCTGCAAAGAAAACTAGAATGAAGCAAAGTGCTTGTGAAGCAGAACACATTCAATGATGTCTTTATAGAACCCGAAGCCCAGGATCTTCTCCTCTCTCCAAGATGGGGATTCCCACCACACCCCACTTGCCATAAGGGACAGCCCTGCAAGGTAGAATGATCCCCATTTATGATCTTGGACTGTATTCTCTGGCTGGTGCTGGGGATGGACAAGGAACTAGAAAGTGCTGCAACACCCCACCCTCTGAGCATGGAAAAGCTAAGTCAGCTAATTCTCCAACTCAGATGATTTCACAACATTCCCCATATGTTTTCAGGCATATAAATGGTCACAACCCTAAAGGCAACAAACCTGCTCTCTTTAAGAATCAAACAAAACCTGAGTCCTGGGAAGCCATGAAAAACTGTGTCAAGCGTGTGGACTGACATATGCTTAAGACAGACACACACGTGATGCTCAGGGTTTTCATTTCAGCTACATATGGAGCTTAATTTCCACCTGGTTCCAATGGTGTGGCTCAATGATGCTCAATATTTGTCCTTGCCACATCATCCACCCTTTCAAAGTACCACCAGAAATAACTGGAAATGGCATCATTACCAGTTACTTCTGGGTTGGGAGGCCAGATCCAACCGGCAAACACTAGTTTTTCTAAAGTACGGCATAATAACGGTAACATGCTTTCCAGCCCTCGAAAAACCCTTTCCATCCTCTTGGCTTGGGGTGGATGGAAAGGGATTTTTGAGTGCTGGAAAGCATGCTACCATTACTGTGCCATGTTATTGTGCCACGTTATGGGTACGTGCCACATTTCATGGGTACAAACTACAAGGAAGGAGATTCTGGTTGGATATCCGGAAATAAATTCCTGACTGTGAGGGCGGTCGACAGTGGAAGAGATTGCCAAGGGAGGTGGTGGACTCTCCCTCACTGGGGGTCTTCAAGCAGAGGCTCCACCAGCACCTGTCGGGGATGCTCTAGGAGGATTTCCTGCTGCAGGCAGGGGTTGGACTAGATGACCTACCAGGTCCCTTCCAATTCTAGGATTCTGTTTCTGATTATGCCACCTTGTGGCAGGTATCCAGAGCTTCTGCAAGTACCACTAGCCACCACGTCAGGTACTACAGATAGTACCCATAGATAACTCACTTGTATATAGCTCAAGCTTACAAATGAATAACCAAACATGCCTCTGAGCAGGTGCAAAGGGCATATTATCCTAAAGTGTCCTGGGCAGAGACCAGACCATGCCTGCTCAACTATAGGAATGCCAGGGGGTTCAGGGTTGTCCTGGAAATTGTTCAGGCAGGGTGTTTTGGCAGAAAGCTGGTTATAGGCTGGTTTTCCTAGTTATAGACTTAACTACCCACAGAAACTGCACGGATTTGTGAGCTGACAAGAACTATAGGAATGTTTGCAGACTTATTTGAAAGCCTTGATAACCTGGGAGTCTCGATACTTTGAAAAACCAAACTGGTAGTTTCACTGTAACCTCTATTTTGTCAGCCTAGGAATTTTCGGGGATTAAAAGCCACCGAGGCCTTTAATCAAACAAGGGTAACTGGTGCAGAAATCGCTCGAGCAAGTGAGTTTCCTGCCCTATTGAAGAGTGAAATCCAGAGTAACTACGGGGAGTCCTTGCTCCAGAGTAAGAACAAATTACTCTGGGTTGCAATATGAATTTCCCATAGGTTTTCACTAGGTGGTGCAGTAACTACAGGTGCACATAATGTATCTTACGTGCTCCCGTAGTTACTCTGGATTGTACCCAAAGTCTCTGCCCACACGCACTATATGATGCATTAACTTCTTAAGCTTTTCAGGAGCACTGAACGGTGTGGCACCCCAGATGAAGGAAGGGAGAGCCCAGGAAGCTGCCTTGCACCAAGCCTAACCCTTTGCCAGGTTGCTGAAACCAACTAGGGCGGTCAGTCAGTGCCCAACCTTCCCTTACTCCCTGGCAGACCAGGTTCAGGAATTGAACTGTGTCCAACAGGACTGCTTGAGGGATAATTCCCAGTTGCAGAACAGGCTGCACCAGAGAATCCCAGTCCATCCTCAGCTTTGTGACCCAATTTCTCCACTAAGCAGAATGACCATATCTCATAACCACAAAAAGAGGACAAGTCTCCCAAATGTAGGACACCCAAGAAAAATGGAGGACTATTTGGGTCTCCATATGTGCCAATTTCAAACTGAAACTATTTAAAACTGGTGCAGCATAAAAGTAAAGCAAGAAGGTAAATACTTGAGAGAAACACAAAAAGGCAGAGTCCTGAAAAAATAGGTTCTGTATTCATAGTAAAGAAAGTACTATGGCACCTCACTTAAAGAGCTTAATTCGTTCCGGAGGCATGCTCTTTAAGTGAAACACTCTCTAAGTGAAGCAGATTTCCCCATAGGAAATAATGGAAACTCAGACAATTGGTTCCACAACCCAAAAAATATTTATATAAAAATATTAACTGTTTATAAAAATGAGTACAAAACACTGCAATTTAACACTGTACAAAGCACTGTAATATACAGTAACAAACAACACTGCAATAAAGAAAATACTGTCCAGTACTGAACTGTACTGTACCTTTGAAAACCTTCATGGTTGGTGTGAGGGTTACAGAGAGGGGATGGCTTTGGCTGCAATCCTAAAGACGCTTTACTGGGAGTAAGACCCATTGGACACAATGGGGCTTACATCTGAGTAGACATGGTTAGGATTGTGCTCTTTCACAATGACTAATGGAGTCATTGCTATCCATTGGCTCAATGGAATCAGTTGTCTTTTTGTGCAACTTGAACATTCGCAGGCTGCTGACGGGGAGCAGCACCAGAACATGGATCAGGCACACCTTCCACACTGCCACACACAGAGCCCACACACAGACCTGACTCAGGCTGCTCCCCCTGGACGTCCCGTGAGTTCCCTGGCAATGGAAGCCTATTCCAAACTTTGCCCAGGGCCCCACTGGAGCTCAAGCTAGTCTCCTCGTCCCGCCTGTGTATCATTCATGTCATAAAACATGAGGGTGTTTTATAGGAGGTTATAAAACAAGCGGCAGAGGTTGGGGGGCTGTTGTTTTATTATTTTTAGCATACATGTTTTCGCTTGTACGTTTTAACTGTTTTTATTGGATTGTTTTTAATTATGTTTTATGGCAGCCGCCTTGAGTCGGGCTAACGGCCTGAGAAAGGCAGGATATAAATTTTTAAAATAAATAATAAATACATAAATAAAATTCCAGACATCAGGTCTGAAATACCCGCCAAGCGCACCCTCCTTTATTTCTACCTTTATACCATTAACATGCATGCAAAGAAAGGAGAGCATGAAGACCTTTCCAAAGCATCTCCTCAATCCATGCTGTGGCACTGACAAGCCTGACAGGTGAGGCTTGATCTTTAAGACAACCACAGCAAAAGGGCAAGCGTTTGCTAAACCCCAAAACTTGCAAGAAGCCCCTTCTCCAAGACCCCCTGATGCTTTTTCAAGCAAAGGCATGGCAGGTGGGAAGAGGAGCAATGCAACTCCCTCCTTCCTCCCCCCCAGCCATGCCACTTCCCACCACATCCCACCATGCAGAGGCTGGACGAGCACCTGTCGGGGATGCTCTAGGGGGAATTCCTGCTGCAGGCAGGGGGTTGGACTAGATGACCTACTAGGTCCCTTCCAACTCTAGGATTCTAAGAGAGCCTTCCAACCAGTGGGAGTTGCCTATTTCACTTTTGGAACCCAATCCAAGACCGACAAGAGGGCCAGAAGCCCTGCTAGGGCCAAGGCAGACGCAGGACCGTGTCCGACACCTTGATGTCCAGCACCCCCTCTTGCCACTTTGTTGGGGCAATCCTAACCAAGACCGTCACAACTCAGTCTTCCAGTGGTGATGTAGGGAGGCAGGCGCATGTCTGCGCACTGGCCGACCCTCCCCCTGGAGTGGCGCACAAGCGTGTTACGGCACTTCTGTGACACCCCCAGCTCAGCACAGGATTCGTGCCAGGGCCGCCTCAGTGGGTCCCAGCCGGGGCCTTCGCATTGGCCCCACAGCAGCACTTCTTAGGATACTAATGTTGCTACTCTGAGTCTTGCTACTTTTCCCCCTTGACAAGGAAGGGCCAAAGTTCAGTCCTGCAACAGCTGCTTCTTCCCTCTTTCTCTGCCCTCCTCATGCTGGGCACTGGGGTTGTCTCCCTCCACCCAAGGCAAGGGGGCTCCTGTCCATGTGCAGAGCGCCCTGCCATACGAAATACCCTGTCCATGTGCAGAGTGCACCCAAAATACTGCTGGCTCTGTGCAGAGTGCACCCACCCTCTACGCACCAAGAGTGTCTCTGCCTCCATCCAGGGCAAGGGGGCGCCTGTCCACGTGCAGAGTGCACCCGAAGTACTGCTCCCTACATGCAGAGTACACCCTCTGTCTGCCCACCAAGAGTGCCTCTGCCCATAAGCAGAGTGTCTCCCCCTCCGCCCTAGGCAAGGAGGCTCCTGTGCATGTACAGAGTGCAGCCCCCTGCCCACCAAGGGAGCCTCTGTCCATGTGCAGAGTGCCTCTGCCTCCACCCAGGGCAAGGGGGCTCCTGGGCATGTGCAGAGCGCCCTCCCAGCAGCACACCCTCCCCACCGAGAGAGCTGCTGCCCATAAGCAGAGTGCCGGAGGGGAGGGGCTCCTGTGCATGTGCAGAGCGCCCCTCAGAGACTCACGGGGCGTCGAGGGCGCGCTCGTCGAGGAGGAAGCCGAACTTGTCCACGCGCTGCGCGGCCTCGTCCCCCGCGCCCTCCTGCGCCGCCGACCCCATCCTCAGCCTCCGCCGCCCCCGACCCCGGCAGCCCCGCCGGCTCCCCTCGCGCCTCGCTCGCCACGCCCACCGCAGGCCACGCCCACCCCGCGCCCAATCACACGCCGCCTCTCTCCGCCCGCCCCGCCCACAGACACCCGGAAGCCCATTGGGCGGAAGGCCCGTCAATCACGCACTCTGGCCCGCCCACTCGGCTGCCTCACAAGACCGGGAGGGGAAGGGGCGGGGCCTGCCGGTGATTGACAGCAGGGCTCTGTGGGTGGGCGGGGCAGGTCCTGCCGGAGAGGAGAGCTGGTCACAGGCACGTGGGGGAAAGACCCTCTCAGTTCACGACCCCCCACCCCCAGGGCACCCCCAGCACTCTCTGCGGCACTCGGGCAAGGGACACCCATCCAGAGCAAGGGGGCTCCTGTGCATGTGCAGAGTGCACCCCTCCACCAAGAGAGCCTCTGCCCAGGTGCAGAGTGCCCAAGGGAAGGGGCTCCTGTCCATGTGCAGAGTGCACCCTCCCACCCCTCCACCAAGAGGGCCTCTGCCCATAAGCAGAGTGCCCAAGGGAAGGGGCTCCTGTCCATGTGCAGAGTGCACCCTCCCACCCCTCCACCAAGAGGGCCTCTGCCCATAAGCAAAGTGCCCAAGGGAAGGGGCTCCTGTGCATGTGCAGAGTTCACCCTCCCACCCTCTCCACCAAGAGAGCCTCTGCCCATGTGCAGAGTGCCCAAGGGAAGGGGCTTCTGTCCATGTGCAGAGTGCACCCTCCCACCCCTCCACCAAGAGAGCCTCTGCCCATAAGCAGAGTGCCCAAGGGAAGGGGCTCCTGTGCATGTGCAGAGTGCACCCTCCTACCCTCTCCACCAAGAGAGCCTCTGCCCATAAGCAAAGTGCCCAAGGGAAGGGGCTCCTGTGCATGTGCAGAGTGCACCCTCCTACCCTCTCCACCAAGAGAGCCTCTGCCCATGTGCAGAGTGCCCAAGGGAAGGGGCTCCTGTGCATGTGCAGAGTGCACCCAAAGTACTGCTCCCTGCATACAGAACACTCCCTCCCGCACCATAAGCCTCCCTCTGCATCCACATGGGATGTGTAAAGCTCAGGCGGCGGGAGGGGGGGGCAAAGGGAGCAGGGGCAGCGCCAGCCCCACCCGGGAGCCCCACAAGCTCTGCTCAGCCCTCAGGGGTTCATATTGCAAGTTCCAAGGAAAAAACACAGAAGAAAGTCAGCTCCTGTTCTGAGACAGGTCCACCTAAGCACCTGTGCAGATACCTACATCTACATACATCCTTCTGTGTATAACAGACCAATGTGTCACTTGTCTGCTGCTAAGAGGCTGGTCTGAGGTTCCCCAGCTGACCTTAGCAGCTCCTCTCTGCTTGCAGTGCCCCAGCAGGCTCAGTCCCCCAGAAGGCTGTGCCAGGCTGGCTCTCCCTCCCCACTTTGAGAGGGGTTTGGGCTTGTCCCTCCATCCAACTGAGTGTCCAGTTGGGGGGAAGCTTTTTTGGGGGGAAGCTCAGTTGGGGGGAAGCTTTTTTGCCCCTTCTGCACAGCTGCAGGAAATTAGTAATTCCAGCCCGGCCAGTTGCAGGTGTGGAGAGGACACTCCACTGCCAGTGGTGGGGCTCCTGTAGTCACTGAGATATCAACTCAGGGCTTCATCTTTTCAAATGTTCACAACCCCATGTTAGATGCCTGTTTCTGTCTTCCTGCTACTCTCACTTACCTAAGTGTAAGCCCCTTTGAACACCAAGGGGTTTGCTTCTGTGTAGGTATGCCTAGAACTGGGCTCCGTGTCTTGCATTCAACAGAGCTGATTTTCCCAGGAGTAAACCCCATTGTCATCACTGGGACTCACCCTTGGGCGAGTGTGCCTCAAGTCCCTGTTGCAGGGAGGGCTTTGTTGTGTCCAAGTGCATGCAGGATTCCTGCTGCTGAATCCTATCCGTCTTTAATATTCCTCCTCTATGCAGCTATGGACGACACTGTTTAACACAACAAAAATAATGTCAGATTTTAATGTGTCTTATAAAATTGTCATATAAAAATGTGTGTTATAAAATTAGAGGTGCTGATTCCAAGGGTCATCACAATTTGCGGGGGGGGGGGGGGTCTTTTTTAGGACCCAACCCTATCCAACCCTAATCCAGTGGCCATGGAGCTGTGCCAGTGGGGCATGCACCACATCCTGAAGTGGGGAGCGGCCTCCTCCATGTAATGAAACATTTGTTTCTTCCCTCTGGCCTGCAGTGTAGCTACATCTCTCCTTCAAAGCTGAATAGGATTGGATCCTAGCCCTTGCTACTTTACCTTCATCTTCCTGCCAGATCAAGATGTTGCCCCCCCCCAAATAATGTTAACAGGCAATGCCTGCAGCGTCTCCCCTGCACAGTTGGATAGGATTGGGCCTGCAGTTAACTAAGGTTAAGCTAACCTTATTTATCCTTAATGATTAGATTAAGTTTCCCCTTAGCCTTAAAAATAAGGATAATTTTGTGTTGCTGTTTTGTGTTGTTCTCTGTCTGATTGCGATAGGCACTGATAACACACCTGGTATTACACAACTCCAAAGCATAAACTGTGGCTCAGCAATTGATGCTCGGTCCCAAATAGCAACATTGATGAAACCCCTTGTACCAAAATCAATCTAGAAATAACACACGGTTAAGACGCTGTGCCTGTTAACCAGCAGGCCAGGGTTTGAGACCCGGGTCAGCCCCACAAGACAGGGTGAGCTCCTGTCCTTAGCCCAGCTCTGTGATGCAGCTGGATCCAATCGTATTGGCTCAGCCTTTCCATTGGACTAATTCAGTGGCCTGGAGAAGAGGATCTGCTGCTTGGGAACAGCCTCTCCTCCATATCAATCTACCCAGGCTTTCGTGCTTCGCATGCAGCATATGCAGCACCAAGCACGATACCATAGTCTCTCAAGACTGACAGAGGCCTACTTGCACAGTACAATGTGGTGTCCGTGAATGCTGTCCCCCTCCCCTCCCCTCCCCAAAATCAACTCCACCCTGCCTCCTTTCCCCCCTACCCTATTCTAAATTGGGTTGAGGAGTTTTCTCAGCCTTGAGCCAGCAGTTTTTGGGAAGACTGACTGGATTAGACTTCCCGTCAAAGCAAGTGTAGCAGCCCTTCTGCTCCTTTGCTCTCCTCCTCCACACTCCCTGCTTGAGTGTTTCCCAAGAGTGGTGCTTCTGCTCATTCCTGGTTGAGAGTTTCAGCTGAAGCTGAATCAGTCAGTGTTAAATAACAATCTAAGAGCACAATGTCCTCAAAAGTCTACTCAAAAGTAAGCGCCATTGGATTCAATGGATCTTACTCCCAGGAAAGTGTCTTTAGGATTGCAGCCTAAGCAGGGATTTTCAACCAGTGTGCCGTGGCCCATTGGTGTGCCGTAAGTGGTCTGTAGGTGTGCCGTGGAAGTTGGGGGAAGGAGCCTCCATCAGTATCATGTTGTGCCTTGTCAATGGTCCAAAAGCTGGTGGTGTCTGGCATGCCTATATAACTGGGGAGAGGGGCTTCTTTATTTCTGAAACAACCCAGTGTGTGGGGTGGGGGTGCTGCCAGTGTTTGGATCTGGGCAGGGGGGTGTGTGCTGATAAGAGTAATTGGAATGCCCCTCCTCAACTAAAGTAGAAATTTCCTATATGGGTCACTAAGCCCCTAATAGGAAAGGAGCTAATGTTTTTATTTTAGCTGTTCCCCATTCAGATGCAGTTCCAATACAGTGGTGCCTCACATAAAGAGCTTAATTCCTGCTTTTTAAGTGAAACGCTCTTTAAGTGAAGCAGGTTTTTCCATAGGAAATAATGGAAACTCAGATGATTGGTTCCACAACCCCCAAAATATTCATATAAAATATTAACTGTATGTAAAAATGATGGCAAAACACAGGAATTGAATTCAAAACATGCATTCAATGTGCAGGGTCCTATTCAGTCTTCTTAGGCTGCAATTCTAAAGACACTTTCCTGGGAGTAAGCCCCATTTAACACAATGGAGCTTATTTCTGGGTAGACATGGTTAGGAGGCTGCAATTAAAGACACTTTCCTGGAAGTAAGCCCCATTTAAGTAAGCCCCATTTGAGTAGACATAGTTACAATACTGCAAAGACACTTTCCTGGGAGGTTCAAGGTGGTTGGTGGGGGCAGCAGTGCTGGCCAGCAGCCCTTTTAAAGAGCCTCCATGCGGAGCGTCAGGGCTGCACAGCACCCGTGCCCATAGTGCACTTGCTTGTTAAGTGAAGCGGAACTTGTTATGTGAAGCAGGATTTCTTCGAAATTTTTGCTTGTTGTGTGAACCGCATGTTAAGTGAGGCGCTTGTTAAGTGAGGTACCACTGTAGTCTACAGTGGTTGTCAATCACCTGCCAAACCTCTGGCTCCCACTCCCACATCAGCAACACCAGAGGCTTGTGTATGAACTTGCGGATCAGAAGTATTAGTGGGTTCTTCCTCTGCTACTCCCACAGTTCAAGAGAAACTATTTTTGTTTCTTCTGCCTTCAAGGGAGGGGTTGTTCTAACCTTCTTTGTTCATTCCCCACTCACTTTTTTCCTGCACTCTTACACAGTCTTTCTGTCCCCCCATCCTTGAAGGTCCCTGTACTTGCTGGAATTCTCTTACATACCCTAGATCTACAGCTACCTGAGTTCTTCTTTGGGACCCTCCATCTCATGTTTCTAATGTTTCATCCTCCCATGGGCTCCTCAAAGGGTCAGCTAACTGGGCAAGAGGCCCTCTTTCAAGTGGGGGTCCTCTTTTATTTAGCAGAGTAAATAAGGGGAAGAGTAACTGGCCCTACACTTGGCATCCATCAGTCTGGAAAGGCTATGGTATTGTGCTCCACACTGCATGAGAAGCACAAAGCTTGGGTAGATTGATATGGAGGATGGGCATCAAGCAGGCCTCCGTCAGTCTTGGAAGACTATGGGCAAAATCCAGAGCAGTTATGAGTCCACGGAGTTACATCACCCTCTAGTGTTATCTTATGGAAAGTCACCTTAACTGCTCCGGAGCAAAGGGCTTAATTTGACTTTAGGATACGGGCCTATGGTATTGTGCTCAGCGCTGCATACGCTGCATGCAAAGCACGAAAGCCTGGGTTGGATTGTTGTGGAGGAGAGGCTGTTCCCCAAGCAGCAAATCCCCCTCTCCACACCACTGAATTAGTCCAATGGAAAGGCAGAGCCAAGACGACTGGATCCAGCTGCGTCGCAGAGCTGGGCTAAGGACAGGAGCTCACCCTGTCTTGTGGGGCTGACCCGGGTCTCGAATCCTGGCCTGCTGGTTAACAGGCACAGCGTCTTAACCACTTGCACCACCCACAGCCATCCTGGCCCTCCACACCCCCAGCAATGCCTGTTCTGGTGGCTTCTGCTGGTGTTCTTTATTGCATTTTAGAGTGTTAGATTAATTAGCATTTACATTAATTAGCTATTAAATTAATTAATTAATAATCTATTAATTTTTCATTTTCTTGTAAACTGCTTTGTGAACTTTTTAGTTGAAAAAATGATATATAAATATATATATATTGATTATTGATTGGTATATAAATACTATAGATAGTGTAGATTACATATTGATTGGTATATAAATACTGTAGATAAATATATTGATTATTGATTGGTACATAAATACTATAGATAGTGTCGATATGATTACATATTGATTGGTATATAAACAATGTAGATAGAATATATATTGATTGGTATATAAATACTGTAGATAGATAGATTATTGATTATTGATTGATATATAAATATTGTAGATAGCAGATGTAGTCCACGTTCTCAAATTAGCAGCAGTTCTTGGCAGCCCCCCCCCCCTCTCCTTGGGGTCTGCATTCCTATAAGTGGGTCCTCACCCTGCTCCCTTCTTTCAACTCTCTTCCAGATCTTTTGACTGCTTCCCTTTCTTTCTTTCTTTCTTTCTTTCTTTCTTTCTTTCTTTCTTTCTTTCTTTCTTTCTTTCAAAGAAGAAACTCCTGGAAAAGTCCTTCCTTCATGTGCCTTGAAAGACCTACCAGAGTAGAAGTGTTTTCCATCCATGTGCTGCTCCTCCTTGGCTTAGCAGGAGTTTCCTCTCTGGGTCAGAGAGGGGGGTCTGTGGGGCAGATCCTTCCCCCCTCCTGGTGCTGGTCTGAGTGGCCAGGCTGGGTGCCTCCCCCCCCCCCCGAAACCTGAGCCAGCCTGGAGGATGGAGGTGGGCTTGGCTTGGCGGGGCTCCTGCTCCTGGCAGGAGGAGGAGATGCGGGGCTGGGAGCTGCGGGAGCCTGAGCCTTCCCTGCCCGGCTGAGGTCTCTGCCCCGCTGCGCTGCGCTGCTCTGCCGGGTCTCAGCATGGAGGAGTCCCCTCCGCCGCCCCCCTACTCGGACCTGAAGCCCGGGCTGGAGAACAGCAGCAGCGCAGCCCAGCTGAGCGCCGGGGAGCTGGGGGGCTTGGAGGGGGCGGCCGGCCTGGAGGAAGCCCAGCCCAGACCCCACCAGCCCAAGAACTACCTCTGGCTCAGCATCTTCTCCTGCTTCTGCCCCGCACACCCCATCAACATCGTCGCCTTCGTCTTCTCAGTCATGGTGAGCCCCCTGCAGCCCCCCACCCTGCAGCCCCCCACCCTGCCTCCAGGGGGACCCCCGCCCAGGGCCAGGGCAGCTCAGTCCGCAGCTGGGGGGCTGCAGTCCCCAGGGCAAGGGGGCTAAGGTGTTCCCAAGTGACCTCCCAAGGGGGCTCGGCCTTACCTGCTGGCCAAGGGGGACCCCTCGCCCCAAAAGTTTCTGCTTGGCTGGAGACAGCTCATGTCATGGCTTTTCCCCCTATGAAAGGGGGGCTAGGATGGTCCCAAGTGACCCCCCCCCCAATGGGGCTCTGCCTTACCTGATGGCCACCCCAAAAGGGGACTGGGTCCAAGTTGGTGCTTGGCTAGAGACAGCTCATTCCATAGCTTTTGGAGGGCTGCAACTCCCTATGCAAGTTTATTTGGGGGGGGGGGTAAGATAAGATGTTTCCAGGAGACCCCTCCCCATGCCTGGCTTGCCTCACCCCAGTTTGTTCCATGCTAGGGACAGCTCATTCCTGGACTTTTGGGGGACCACAGCCCCCGATGCAAGATTTTTTGGGGAGAGGATGAGATGTTTTCCTAAAAGCCCCCCCCCCCCAATTGCTGGGCCTAACCTTTCTGCCAGGGGGTACTGCCATCCCTTGCTGCCACCCCTGGAGGCAGTTGGTGTTTAACCAGGGACAGCTCATCTGAGGCTTTGGGGGGGACACTGCACAGCCCCTTATGCAACTTATTTAGGAGGAGGACTAGATGTTCCTAAGAGCCCCCCCTCAATGGGGCTGACCCTTGTTTGACCACCAGGGGGTTACCTGGCCCTTGCTTGACCTCCAGCAACTCTTGCTGGATTAAGGACAACTCTTCCCGGGGCTTCAGTGGGACTTTATTGAAAGGGGGGAGATCAGATGTTCCCAATGAGTGTCCCACATGCTCTCCTTCCCCCTAAGGCCCCCCCAGTGGCACCCTGTAACCCACATAGCATGCCCTGTTGACTCCCAAGTCAGTCCCTCTGAGATCAATAGGTCTTGTGTCCAAAACTGAGTGCCACAAGGCTTTATCCATGTTTACTGGAGTGTAAGCCAGAAATCATCTCACTTACCTAAGTGTAAACCCCTTTGAACACCAAGGGGTTTACTTCAGAGTAGTAGGCATGCCTAGAATTGGGCTCCATGCCTTCCATTCAACAGAGCTGATTTTCCCAGGAGTAAACCCCATCGTCATCAATGGGGAAGTGTGCCTCAAGTCCCTCTTGCAGTGAGGGCTTTGTTGTGTCCAAGTGCATGCAGGATTCCTGCTGCTGAATCCTATCCGTCCTTAATATTCCTCCTCTTTAATGTTATTCCCTTTAATAGCCCCAAATAAAGAATAAACATTCTTTATTTGCAAGTTTCATGTTTCAGTGTCTTCATGGGTCCCGCAGCCCACATGAAACATCTCACCAAATACTGTGTTTGGGCTTTTTTAGTTCTTCTAAGTTCATTTTAAGGAATATTCAAAGCACATCATGCGCAAAATGTCCCTTAAGAAATGGTATTCCGAACGCTGTCCAGTGCATGATTGCATCCTATACATCTTTTAGGGTACCACATTAGGGGAGGAAGGTGTTCTGAGGCATTTGGGGATCTGGGGTCAAATGTCCCCAAAGCAACCCACCCCCAAATAGTAGTGAGCTGCAGCTATGGACGACACTGTTTAACACAACAAAATTAATGTCAGATTTTAATGTGTCTTATAAAATTGTCTTATAAAAATGTGTGTTATAAAATTAGAGGTGCTGATTCCAAGGGTCATCACAGTTTTGGGGGGTCTTTTTTAGGGCCCAACCCTATCCAACCCTAATCCAGTGGCCATGGAGCCGTGCCAGTGGGGCATGCACCACATCCTGAAGTGGGGAGCGGCCTCCTCCATGTAATGAAACATTTGTTCCCTTCCCTCTGGCTTGCAGTGTAGCTACATCTCTCCTGCAAAGTTGGATAGGATTGGATCCTAGCCCTTGCTACTTTACCTTCATCTTGCCAGATCTAGATGTTGCCCCCCCCCCCAAGTAATGTTAACAGGCAATGCCTGCAGCAGCCTTTTCTCCAACATAAAGGGTCGTATAGCAAACCAGATGTGCCCACTCAGTACTCCTGAGAGGGGATAGGAGTGGAAATCGGGACCAAGGTGTGGGGGAAAAGGTCTGATTTCCTCTCCCCCCACCTGCATTAAAACCCCGATCCACACCCCTGCCCCCAGTTATTAACCACAGAGGAGAAAATGAATTGAGTGCAAAAACCAGCTGCACAAAAGGGGCAATTTAAGTGATTTGTACATATTAAGGAATCATAAATGCCCTTTGCGTACTCCTAATAACGGGTCATCCAAATCATTGTTCTTCACAGTTGTTTGGGGGTTGGCATCTCTGGGTAAGTTCCATTAGATAGAGCTATACCCCCAAATCCAGAGTAACTACGGGAGCACGTAAGAGACTTGATGTGCACCTGTAGTTACTGCACCACCTAGTGAAAACCTATGAGAAATTCATATTGGAATCCAGAGTAAGTTGTTTTTACACCGGAGCAAGGACTCCCTGTAGTTACTCTGGATTTTGCCCATAAATAGGCAGAGAAACTTATAAGTTCCTTTTTGTGTAAGAGTAGGTGTAACGGAGGTGCAAGAAACCTGGAAATGGGTCTGTCAATCTATTTTTCCGTTCTTTATTGTTATCCACTGATTTCTTCCTCCATGGGAGGTTCCAGGATGGAACCCAAGTGGATAATGAGAGACACCTATAAACTGTAATCACTTTTAATGTGTACCTGGCAGTTACATCTGGTCCATTATAGGGGCATGTGTTACGTCCTGCAGTTGGGGGGCAATTGGGGAGGCCAGCCCTAGGTAAGGGCATGTTTGTTTCCTTATCTCGGAGGTAAGGGATCTTGGTTCCCTTATTATCTATACTGCCCCAACTCTAGTGCTGGAAAGTTGGTTATACTGGGATCCCAGTGCTGGAGAGAAAACCCTTTGGGGCTGGCCCAAGGTTTCCAGGTCCCTCAGCTGGTGCATCAAAAACTGACATCTCCCCTCGCGTGGTGTCTTCCCATGTTCAGTCCCATCTAGATCCAAAAGGAAGATGGAGACAAACCAGATTTGGGCATGGCAGCTGATGGCCAGCTTTGCCCCAGATCAAGCCCATCTTTGGCCTAGATGCTGAGGCAACGTGGCTCCACCCTGGCGGTCTGCTGGTCTCTTGTTGCGTTGGCGCATCCTCTTGGGCTGTGGAGTGATGGGCATCCTGGATTCTGAATCAACCCTAGTAATTCCAACCCTTTCCCCCATTCTTTTCCCCCTAAGCCTTGGCAAGCACAGTTGGAGATTTTCTGCCGCAGAGATGATGCTCTCTTGTTATTGATCAGCAATGTGGGGGAGCAAGGAATGGAGGCTGTGGGCATCGGTTCCAGGAGAGGCCATCGGGCATCTTAATAGAATGCAGTGCATTAGGATAGGGGAAGACTGAGCCCATCTTTTGGAGCACTGGGAGAGTTAAAGAGGTTTGGGGTTCTGCCAACAAATCTCTGGGCACGTACGGTCTGTGGATGAAGCTGGAGACAGAAGATCCGACTTACACGAAAGGCTTTTCTCCGTCCTCTGGGGAGCAAAAGCTTTCAAAGGGTGTAGGATGGAGGAAGCACTTGGAGATGCGTCTGTACTTGTTGGCTACGCAGACAAATGCGTTGCCCTCTTAATTGGTGATTTAAAACTGGCATTGGGAGTAATCTTCTAATGAGGCTAAATGGCCAAAATACGTGTCCATTTATGTTATCTCAGTGGAACCCCCAACTGCCCCTACAAGCTTTTGTTTTCTCCCCCATCTCCCCCAACCCATTTCATGATCCTACCAGCAGCTCACAAGAATTTCTGAGCGTTTCCTGATTTACCTCTGCCTTTCCCCCTCAGCTCTGTCAGGATCTAGAGATTAGATCCTGTGGAACTCTTTGCCACAGGATACAGTGAGGATACCTGGCCTAGATCCTGTGGAATTCCTTGCCATAGGATGCAATGAGGACACCTGTAGATCCTGTGGAACTCCTTGCCTTAGGATGTGGTGAGGACACCTGGCATAGATCATGTGGCACTTCTTGCCATAGGATCTGATGAGGACACTTGGCTGTCTCCTGAGGGCCTTATGGAAGCATATGGCACCAGGATGCTGGTCTGCTGTTGTCTTTGTGCTCCCCGAGGCATCAGGTGGGCCAGTGTGAGATATTGGAAGCTGGACTGGCCGCATCTGTGGCATGTGGAGTTCTTATGTTCTGATGAGAGGCTCTTGGGGCAGAACATCCTATAGAATACACATTGATCTCACCATATAAAAAGGTTTGCTATGTTAGCTTCTGATGTTCTGATTGCCTTGCCCAGAAGCACATCAGTGTTGCTTTGATCTCTTGGAAAACCTTTCTTGACCAGCAAGACACTGAAGGTGTCCCGTGTCTACCTCCGTGCTGCTGTTCTCCAGTGCTGATGGTTGGAAGTCCAGGATTGGAAATCAGTCCTTGGAGAGTCAAGGCTGTGAGACACAGTATTTGAACTCCCCTTGGCTCTGATTATGGGGATGGAGGCCTTTAAGTTTACAAGACCTAAAAGGCCATCAGGTGGTGGCCATAAGGGCTGACTTTCTGCATGTGATCAGTTTGTGTTGTTGCCCTGGGCTTGTTAATTTAGTTGTGTGATCTTAGTGTTGTTTTTTTCTGCTACTCTGCAAAGGTGCCTTGAGTACCAATGACGACAGTGGTTCGGTGGCACAGTTTCTAAAAATAGAACTCCCTCATGGGTTGGGATCATGGCCAAGCACCTGCTCCTATGCGGAAGGTCCCAGGTTTCATCCCTGGAATCTTCCCAGGTAGGGAAGACTAAAATCTGGAGCCCGGGGGAGATCCTACCAGTCAAATGAGACGGCGTCAACCTAGTTAGACCCGTAGCCTGAGTTGGATTCGGATGTTCAAAAGGGGTTGGGATAGTAGTTCCCAAACTTTGGGAGATCATGGACCAGTGTAGGAAGCATTGGAAAAGTTGTGGACCACATCCATGCTCTGTGGCCGGATGATCCTGGAAGAACCAACAGAGAGGCACACATTCCCAAAAGGCCAAATTTTGTATATGTGAGTCCTCACGGACCACTATTCAGAACCTTCTGTGATCCGTAGACCACCTGTTGGGAACCCATCAGGGGAGACCAAGAGATGTCTCATCTGTGGACGTTTAATATGGACGTTCACCACTTTGACTAAGTGGTGAAGCGGATGCGCATGAAGCTCCACCGCGCTGACTCCCCAACCTTTGAATGTGACAATGTCGGACTTCAAAGAGTGGCATCGATTAGCGCCTGTTACCTATTTTGAGTTTGTGTTTCTTCCATTACGCAGCATAAGTTTCAGCCATAAAAGCTTAGAAAAGCTTGCCAGAAACTTCCTTGGCAGACGCTTTGTAGAAGCCCCGATGTGTCCTTCTTGTCTACAAAGCTGTGGGGCTGCAGCAGAAACCCTGAGAAATCGCTCTTGGCAGAAGTCCGGCAACCTCCTCAGAAAAATTGGTTCCGTGACCCACGGTGGATACTTGACCCACTGTGGGAAGAAGTGAATCTATGGGGGTCAAGGGAGCAGGCGTGCAATACTGGAGGACGTTGCCTATTTCTGGTCAGGTCCTGGAGGTCCTTTGAGGCTGTCCATCTATGGGGTAGGCATCCGCAGGGGACTGAATTCATAGTTAAGGAGGCCCCACACCCCATGAATAATAATAATAAAAAGGGAAAATGGGTATTGGTGAAAAACTTGGAAAAACAGAGTAAGGAAAAAAGGTTTTTCTGACCCCCACAGATTTGATCTTTAAATTAAATTTAAAGATTTAATTCCAGCCTACTATTTTCCCCCTATTTGGGGTAAAGCACAAGCAGCAGCCCTCCCTGCCCCACAGCTCTGTGTCCTATATTTTCAGATCTGTATTTTCGACAGCAACTGAGGAAAGTCCTCTGCAATCCACTGGACACTGGCTTGCGACACACCCCGTGGGTCCTGACCCACAGTATGAGGAATGCTGGTATTAATAAAAAAACAAAATGTAAGAGAATGTAAGAGCTTTTGAGTATTTTTTTAAAAGATGATTGTTGGAATCGGCGCCTCTAAATTGTCCAAGAAACATTAAAAATTCAACGATGTCTGTATTAATGTAATGTAGCAATTGTAGTGGGTGCATCATAGGCTCCCGATGGCCATCTCCTTAATCCCGTCATCACCCAGTCTCCATCTTCTTTCATCTGATGCTGTAATCCTAAGCACACTTTCCTGGGAGTAAGTACTATTGAACTCAATGGAACTTACTTCTGAGTGGAAATGCTTAGGATTGCCCCCTAACTCCTTTCTTAATTAATAGAGGCTACTGATTAGGAGGATGGAAGGCTGAAAATTCCTGGGGGTTTGAGGGGGTGCCAGCCCTAATCCATGTGGACTCACCCGCCTTCAGGATTTGCTTGCCTGGTCCAAGGCCCCCTATAGCCACCCACCCCATACAGACACCATATTCCTCTTTCCATAGCAAAGCATCAGTCAGCAGAACAGAGACTGTCATCTAGTCTCGGCCCTGCCAGCGTCAGGAACATATTAAATTCTGTGTCCGCTTCTTCATTTCTCCACCTCTGTTGTAATTACATCCCTCCAGAAAATTTATATCATTGATCTTGGATACTTTCTCCTCTCTATAACCCCTTATATATCTTTCATGTTAATACCTCGTATTTGTAGGCGCATCAGGAGCCCACAGGCCAAAAATATTCCAGATCACAAATATTTGGAGGGTACGTGTGAACTGACAGCACCTGGGTCTTAAGACACACATGGCGACACCATCACCAAGAACATCACATCAAAGATAGCACTGTATAGACAGGGCACAGTATAGACAAGGGGAGAGATGCCCAGTGGTTAAAGTTACACACCCGTCAACCTGAAGGTCAGCAGGTTGGCAATTCGAGTCTTAAACACTGGATGGGTGGAATCGGTGGATTGGATGGTGGATGGAATCATATGGGCATCTAGCTAGGCTGCAATCCTAACCACACTTTCCTGGGAGTAAGTGCGATTGAACACAATGGGACTTACTTCTGAGTAGACGTGCTTAGGATTGCACAGTACAGGATAGAAGGAACAAAATGGGGGAAAACAAGGAATTTGCATTTTGGAAATGTTTGAATGAGGATAAATGCATCCCCACCCAGACGTTGTTCCTATTAGTGAGTCCCCATTGAGTGGGGCAGGGAGAGCCCAGCGTTGTAGGTCCATCCCATTAATTGCTCGTGGTTGTATGTGTTTGTGTCTGTTTTTATTCCACAGGCTTTAAACAGTTATACCGACGGCGACTACGAAGGGTCAAAAAGGCTAGGCCAGAATGCGCTCAGGGTTGCCATCGCAGCAATTATCATCGGGATTATAGTCATTGGAATCTACTGTATAGTCCATTTCACTACGGTGAGTAAAGGGCACCCATTTTCAGAAATGGGAGGATTCCTTGCCGTAATAGCAGAGAACATTTCTGTATCAGGTACAGGTTCTTGTTTCAGTCCCCGGGAAATTGGGGCTGTCGAGCCCCATCCTGTTCTCCACCATCCTTATGGGTCTCTTGACCCCAAAATTGCAACAACAGCATGGGGGGAGAGGAATTTCTGGGGTCGTTCCCATATCCAGGAGCAAGCCCCTATAGCATGGGGAGAGGGGATATAGCTAGCCATGTAGCTCATTTGCTCCCAAACCACCTTGAGTGTCCTTTTAGAAAAAAGGCAGGATATATATCAAATCAATAAACCAACCAACCATTGGATGGGTTGCAGTAGTTTAAAACAAATGGGGGAAATGGAAAATAGAATTAAATACCATATTTACTTGAATCTAACCCTTTTCATGTCCCCTTTTCCAGCCAAATTTAGTCTCCAAAATCAGGGTGAGCATTAGATTTGATGGTGCATTGGATGCAAGTAAATACAGAATTTTGATTCTAAGTATAGCTCATTATTTAGTTTAACAGTTTATAATACTGTAAGAAAAAATGTAACATAAACCCATTATTGAATAAAGTGGTGCAATAAGATAAAAATCATAACATAAACCCATTTTTATTGTCATTTAACTCGTTGTATGCAGTAAAATTAAATTTTGCACATTTGCAGCTGCGCATAACAATCGTCAGTCAACATTTTTGAAAATCTCAAGTTTTTAAAAACCTGGGTGTGCATTAGATTTGATGGCGCATTAGATGTGAATAAATATGGTAATATCTCAGTGGACCCAGTAGAGTGCCAGGCTCTGTGTTGTTACTCCTGAGTTTGATCATTCAATAGGACTTCCTCCCAGGCAAACTGGTCAACTTGGATCCACGCTGGTGATATCAAGTCCACATTGATCCATGCAGGTGGATCAGGCCTTCGAAGGGGGTCCTGAGTCAGTGTGCACAGCCACCCATTCTTAGGCTCGATCCTCCTACCCCGGCCCCCACCTCCTCCTCATTCTGCCCAGTGGTGGAGACGCTCTAGCCCAGCACTCTCCTCTCCTGTCCTCCACACTTCCTCTTTTGCTCTGCTCCCTTTTGGCATTGAGGGCGCTGGAGAGAGTGGCGACGCATTTGTTCCCCCAAGGTCGGTGTCTCTGGAAACGGCTCGGGGTGTTGCCTGGCCGTTCCTTGCGCACTGAGAAGGGGAAGCATCAACTCTTTGAAAATGTGTTTTTTAAAATAATTTTTTAAAAAAGAAAACCCAAACTGACAAAAACCCATTAGCAAAGATCAAGCCATTTCCTGACAATGGGGGATCGATCCATCACTGGGTAGCCCTGATGCATAATTCACTCGTAACTGGCAGCGAGATGGCGGCTGCCAACCAAGAGTGATGCTTTAGATTCAAAAGGGCCTTGAGCCTCTAATGCAGTGGGCTGTTTGTTTAATAGGGACAGAGGCCATTAAATAATGTGTCCATTAGGCCGTGCGGATGAATAATTGAAAAAGGCAATCAAACCTCTCTCTGTCTCAATTTCGTTCTCTCTCTCTCTCCATTACCCGCACCTCTCTTCTTGAAAAATATCTTTCTTTACACAGCATGCCATCTGAGAAACCAAGACTGGATTTGGGGGGGTTAACCCCTTTCCAACCCCTCTGGGAAAGGCCAAGGCACAGCTCTGAGGAAAGAGAGGGCACAAGCGCATCCTTCAACCCAGGCGGTTTGATTCACCCTCCGAGTCCCGCTAGAGCCAAATGGACCGGTTAGTTATCACCGGACACGGTGCCACCAGGCAAGATGAGTTCACACATACAAAGAATATGTCTTAAGGAATGCCATTATATAGCCAAATCCCGCTCCGTCCCATGTGTGCCCCGTTAGTGTTGTATTTATGTTCGCTGTACACCTGCTCTTCTCTGACCCAGTACTGCCTCTTGGCTGAACCTTCCGAGATGGCAAAGGATGCCAGAACTCAGTGTGCAGAATGAGAGGCGCCACCTCTTCCTGATTTTGAACATCGTTTCAATGTTTCATCGTTTCATCGTTGAACATCCCATTAATACCACTCAGGACGCACAACGAAGGTGTCAACCAATTGCTGCCACATCACCACCTTGTGCAGCTTTCTCCTTCCAGTTTAACCTGGGAAAGTCCTGCAGAGTCAGCTGATCAAGCTAAGTATTACTGGACACTGGTTGGCAGCAATGTTCAGGTTCTTCCTGGAGACACCAACAAGAATGGTGAGAACTTCCTTTCCATCCTGCACTGACTCCCCTCCAGACCCCAAAGAAATTGCACAGCCCCACATCGCACACGACAGCTCATTGGGGGCCAGACTGCTTTGCCGCATCCTCAACGACAGCTATACAGCATCAGTTTGTTTTGATTGTGCCACTGCTGAATATTTGTGCTCGTCCCACTGTGAACTGTATGACCGCATGTGTTATCCAGTGGACATTGACTCCTCCTGAGAACCGGGTTTAGGTTTGGGTAGTTATAGTGGATGGTGGTGGATAAGGGTGGCCAACTGCCCAGGAAAAAAGCAGCCTGGGCTGCTCCTGTGCCTTTAAAGGCAACTTGATATGCAGAAAAGATCGGGATGAGCTTTTGATGCTCGGAAAATATACCATTACCATCTCCATTAGAGACTGAGCACATTAAGTTCCTGTTAGAGCTGGCACATTAAGGGCTCAAACCTATTCAATTTTCCAGTTGTGCCAGTGGGGTGGGCGCTGCATCTGATGGTGGAGCGGCAGTCATTGAGCCCTTCGCAAAGTATGGGAACATGTGTTCCCTTACCCACACTGGAGCTGAGAAGTTGGATAGGATGGGTCCCTTGGTTACTGTTAAAGGCGGAGGAGCACAGGGTGGTTTAAAAGTTGACAACCCTAGATTGGCTGAAGTTTGGGCATGAAAGTAAATCTAGCTTGACTTGGCTTTTTTGATACAACGGGTATTAATATTAAATATTAATTAATTAAATATTAAATATTAATTAATTAAATATTAAATTAATATTACATATTAAACCAAACCCCTTGCTCTTTTCCCGCCCCGGACCGAACCCTGGGTGGGACGCTTGGATTTGGGGGAGAAAAATTGTGAAGCAATGTCTACTGTACACCCACCCTGACCTTTACAAGTAGGTAGGAGTGAAGCACTCCAGTTCCACCAGTTGCCACCACATCTCTGATAAAGGGGAATAAGTGGTTGTCAGCCGTGTCTGATTATGACAAATCAAGAAAAAGTTATATTATGCTTGAAAAGGAGAAAAAAACAATAAACTTGTATTGGTTTGTATGTACTTGTGGGTTTGGATAATTTCAATATGTGTGCAAGTTTTTGGTGCATGAACTACTGTTATTCCAAATAACTACGTGGGTAGCTGTTCCGCGGGAAATTAGATCTGGATGAGCTTCAACCCACACTTTATATAGAATGAGATGGTAGAATCTGTATTGCACCACTTCAAACTCCAGGTGGGAAGAAATATTTAAGGACATATTGAGCACAAGCCTATCCATGACTACTCAAAAGTAAGCCACATTGGGCTTGTGTTCAGTGTGTGGGCATTGTGTTCAGTGGGTCTTACTCCCAGGATCAGGCCAAGGCTAAATGAGTCACACAGCACCCTAACAAATGCTGGCACAGGGTGACCTGAGGCCATAACCACCAACGAGGACAAGGCACCCCAAAATGTAGGGCATCCCAGAAAAATGTAGGACATGATAAAATAAAAGCTAAAAATTTTATTCATTTTCATTGAACACTATTGATTTCATGTGTTTTAACACTATATTACTTATAATTTAAGTTATATGATGCTACATTACTTATTAATACATTTAAAGCTATATCACATAGAATTTATTAATTACAATTCTATATTACATAGAATTTATTAATTACAAGTTGCTGAAGTCAACTCACCTGGAAACAAAGCATGTTTAAATTTATTTCCAGGACACAAAAGAGGACATGTCTGGGAAAAAGAGGACATATATCATCATCGCAAAGGAGAACGGGACCCCTCGGAATGTAGGACACCCAAGAAAAAAATAGAGCACAATCTTTACCATGTCTACTCAAAAGGAAGCTCCATGGTGTTTAATGAGTTTTGCTCCCAGGAAAGTGTCTTTAGGGTTGCAGCCATAGGACGTGATCAAATAAATCAAATAAAACACTCAAATGCAGTATATTAACTTAAACACTATATTACTTTTTCAAACTACTATATGTGATTTATTATTATAGATTTGTGATATCTATATGTACAGTATATAAGTGATTAATTACAACAAGGCTACATACTGACTGTTCAAAAGGAAAAGATGGACAATTGAATATTTTTTTTCCAGGACACAAGGCTAAAAAAGAGGACAAGTCCTGGAAAAAGAGGACAGATGATCACCCTGTCCTGGTTCAGTAGCAGCTACAGAGTCCAGTTTAAAGATATTCAAACGATGTGGCTTTTTATCATCCTCCATAGCCTTTAAGATAGTGGTACTCAAAGTGGGGGTCGGGACCCTCTTGGAGGGCCACAACCTGCACCAGGGGATCTGCCATCTTAGAATCTGGGCTTTCCTGGGAGTGAGTCTCATTTAACACAATGGTACTTACTTCTGAGTAGACATGGAGGAGCTCTGGCATCACAGTGATGCCACATTCCAGCAAGATTGATAGGGGGACAGATTTTCAAGTTGGAAAGGGGATCCCAGGCTGACATGCTTTACGACGTCCAGGCTGCAATCCTATCCTTCCTTTCCTGGGAGGAAGCTCCATTGACTATAATGGGACCTACTTCTGAGCAGACAAGGATAGGATTGGGCTTGCAAAGGATCTGTTCCTAGGGAAGCAGGCCCATCTATTTTACGTGTGGCTTAAGCCAGGACCACCACCGTCCCCTGAGACCCCTTTGCAGGCAAGTCCTTGCTTTGGCTTCCCTGCAGCTTGACAGGCAGAGGCAGCTGGCCCTGGAAATAGCTGGTTCAGCACCTGGATCATCCTTCAGCCCTCCAGGACAGCTGGCTTTTGCAAAACAGCACTCGGGGTGTAATCCTGATCCGTAACCTAAGAGCACCACTGCTAAATATAAGAGAGCAACAAGGCGCAGGTGCTTCCTCCAACGGATCCAGGAGCAGAAGACAAAGCCTGGCCCAAACCCGTCCCTACTGCGGCTGGGAGCAGAGGTTGAGTTGCAGGCTGTACATCTGCCCTATGTGTGCCATGTATTACCCACGTACTATGAGTTTTGGTGCAATGCTAACCGAGGCTGGCACAACAATGAGTCTTTCCGTTCCCGTGGTGGAGCAGGGAGACAAGCGCATGTCTGTGCACCGGCCTCAAACGGGACATGGCACAGAAAGTGATTTATGGCACCCACAAGTCAGCACAGGATTTATGCCAGGCTTAGGCTGGCCTAAGCGGAGCTTAGGATTGCAGCCTTACTTCCAGGAAAGCATGGGTTGTGGCCTGAGTGCCCACCCCATTGCAGCTTTTTGTGACCCCTGCTTTGAGAACAGCTGATCCAGGGCCTTCTGGATGCAAGGCAAGAGCAGCAAGAGTGAGCTGAGTCCGGATCTTGCAACTGGTGCTCCCGCCCAAACAGATGGGGAGAGGGGGGGCACCCAAGGGAACCCATGGCATTTTCTGTCTTGGGGTCAATGAGCGGGTGACGTCCCAAGCATGGCCAGGAGGTGCTGTGGCAACACAGGCTGTCCTGGTGGCACCTCCTCTGCCCTTCGCTGTGCCACGTAAGCAGCCTTGGAAGTCTCTAATTATATCCTGAGCGCTGCAGGCCAAGAGCCCCAAGGGAAGGAAGCCCCGCCGGGAACAGCCACTCCGTCCGTCCTTCCTCTTCTCTCCGGGGCTCCTGTGTGCTCCGGGCATGGCCTGGGCCTGAAATATCACCTGGGCTCTGGAAGTGGGTGAGCCAAGGCAAGGGAGGAAGAGGAGGAGGACAAAGGCCTCACACTTAAAGAAACTCCCAGAGTTGACCAAGGCTCTTTCTATTGACTGATTGATTAACTGATTGAATGAATCAATATTAATTTATTGATTGAATCAATGTTAATGAATGAATGAATGAATGAATACTAATTTGTTGGTTGAATGAATTATATTGATTGATTGAATGAATCAATATTAATTAATTGATTGAATGATTGAATCAATGTTATTGAATGAATACTAATTTATTGATTGGATGGTTGATAGAATGAATCATGTGTTGATTGGTTGAATGAATCTATACAGTGGACTGACTGAATAACCTCTGCTGATTGAATCAATATGATTGATTGATTGAGTCTTGGGAACATTGAGGACATCCTTGGCGAAGAGCGTCTTCCCCCACAGAGTCTGCTCTCCCTGATGGGGCCTGAGAGTCCAAAGGATTTCTGGAGATCGCTACACAGTGCATGGAGAGTCTCTGGAACTGGTTGCCACCAGATCTGGTGATGGCTTTCCAAAGATTGCATAAACGAGTGGTTCTCAAAGTGGGGCATAGGACCTCATTGGGTAGTTGTGTTTCAGGGGGTCTTAAAAAGCAGGGGCTGCCACCTTGAAATCTAGCATTGGACGCCACCATCTCGGAATGGGACTCTCAGGGTGCAGTCCATACTTTCATAGTGATATCGCTTGCTGTTTGATGTTGCTTCAGGCCACGGCATCCCTTCCAGACTGACGACATCCCTTCAAGGGAGTCTTGGGCAGATCATCCTTCGCAGAGGGGTGTCCCCGGCTGAAATGTGGGGAACCACCGGCATCAACTCACCCAGCGCAGTTCTAGCTCACCAGGCTGGCTTCCTGCTGCCTCAGAGGAGAGCTTTCAGTGGAACAAAAGTAGGAGAGGGCTTGGCAGGAACGCCTGGCTAGTTGAGCCGAGCCGCTCAATGTTGGAGAGGGAAGAAGAGATCCTGGTCTTGGCCTGAACTTGGCTTTGCCACTGACCCTCCAGCCCTTTCTTTTTGTCTTTTAATTCCTAGACTTCAAGACCACAAACTTGCAGGGAATTCCTTTGCCTAAAGGCAGGTTGCAGGATTGTGTTCTCTCTTTCTTTGTATGTATATATGTAACTTTGTATGTATGCACGTATAAATTGTATGTGTATATGTAACTTTGTGCTTATATGTGTAACTACTCAGAGCCCATTGAATCTCCTCCTCCTTCATAGCTGATTTCAAGGATGCTTTTCTGATCCCTTCAGCGTCAGCTGCTCCTTCCAAGAACCGAGGGGTCCCTGGTCACGCTCTTCACTTTCCCTTTCAGAGGGATCTGCGTACTTTGCCCAACCAAGTGATTTGGGACTTCACTGAACTGCCTCCACACATCTCCAAAGGACATTTTGAGGTTCTACAACAGGGGTCCTCAAACAACAGCCCGTGGGCTGGATATGGCCCGCCAGGGCCCTCAATCTGGCCCATGGGCACTTTCAGAACCCCCCCTTGCCCTGCGGGGGTTGGGGGGAAACATCAGGGGCCTCGACACCAGGCACACAAGCCCAGGAGGGACTGAGCAAGAAGCGTGCATGCCTGTTGCCACTTCTCCGCAGTGCCAGGGGTTCCCTGGCTGGCGCGCGCACCCTTCCCACTCAGTTGCTGTGCGTGTGCTGGCCAAGGAACCTGGTGCTGCGGAGAAGCGGGAACAGGCATGCACGCTTCCCGCTCAGTCCCTCCTGTGCCCTTCCCGCTTAGTCGCTGGCTTGCAAGTCACACTTTCCTAGGATGGATGGGGCTCTGATGCTGCAAGCCTGCCACTTTCCTAGGAGTAAGCCCATTACTTCTGTGTAGGGATGGATGGATGGGGCTCTGATGCTGCAAGCCTGCCACTTTCCTAGGAGTAAGCCCATTACTTCTGTGTAGGGATGGATGGATGGGGCTCTGATGCTGCAAGCCTGCCACTTTCCTAGGAGTAAGCCCATTACTTCTGTGTAGGGATGGATGGATGGGGCTCTGATGCTGCAAGCCTGCCACTTTCCTAGGAGTAAGCCCATTACTTCTGTGTAGGGATGGATGGATGGGGCTCTGATGCTGCAAGCCTGCCACTTTCCTAGGAGTAAGCCCATTACTTCTGTGTAGGGATGGATGGATGGGGCTCTGATGCTGCAAGCCTGCCACACTTTCCTAGGAGTAAGCCCATTACTTCTGTGTAGGAATGCTTAGGATGGGGCTGTGAGGCTGCAACGCTAGCCACACTTTCCTGGGAGTAAGCCCATTGACTATCATGGGATTTACTTCAGTGTAGGAATGCTTCCCAGGCGCGGGTTGTGGCTGGCTGGAAGCTATAGTCCGGTGCCCTTTAAGAAGTTTGAGGACCCTTGTTCTGCAAGCTTCCTCCCCACAACCCGAGGTTCTGCAGAGCTAGAGAAGTGCAGGGGGTCAGCCAGGAAGGCCCTCTCCGAGTTCTCAACACTCTCCAATAGGTTCTTTGGGCCTTAACTCTCCCGCAGGAGAACCCTCGAACAGCCCCCATCACCCTCCACAGTCTCAGCCTCAACATGGGTCAGAACCCCAAAGGGTCCTCCACTCACAGCCCCCAGCATTGCGCAGAAGAGGGAAGTCCAGCCCCACCCAGAAGGGGTTACGAAGGACCCCCCTCCATTCCCCCCTGCAATGCTGCCTCCCACTCCACAAGGCAGCCCGGGCTCCCCAAGGAAACCGAAGGGGAGCAGCAGCGCTTGTCTCCCTCTCGGGGCTCCTCCGCCCTCCCTGCTCGGCTTCGTCTCAGTTCCGACTAACTCTAAGCAAGTGAACGAAGACTCTCAGCTGGATCAGAGAAAAACCTTCAAAAAGGGGGGGCGAAATGAAGGACAGGTTTCCAGGAGAGGATCACTCAGGTGAGGGCGAGGCAGAACCAGCACCTGCCTCTTTTCCACCTTCTGTCGGCTTTTCTGTGCTCCTGCCAGCCCACTCCTGCCCCACTCACTCCCCCCAGAGTTCCTACCCAGCCATGTCCTCCCACAGGGATGATCCCGGCAGGAGAATCCAAAAACCCATTCGGCGAGTAAACATGCTTCCCTGTGTGCAGCACCTTCATTTGCATAGCCACGCCCTTCATTTGCATAGCCACGCCCACATGCCGGAGTCTTTCCTTGCACAGCCCCGCCCTCCCTTTCATCTGCACGGCCCCCACCCTCACAGCAAGCCCCGTTCACAGCGCAGGCAGCAGCCCGCAGGGGGGTGTCCTGGACCCCCACCGAAACCAGCACTCTCCCCACCCTCTGGGGAAGGAGAGGCCGGGGGAGGCCTGACCAGCACGAAAGAACGCCTTTGCAGTAGTCTGTGGAACTCCCTGCCACTGGATCTCAGCCAGGCTGGGTGGAAGTTCAGGAAAGGAAAGCTTTGAACGTGGCAAGAGCGACTGTTGTGTTATCAGTGACTCAAGGTGTCTACTCAAAAGTAAGCCCCACTCTGTTCAATGGAACCTACTCCCAGGAAAGCGTCTTCAGCAGGGCAGCCGAAATCTAAGAACCGAACTGTGAGCTTCAACTCTCGCCTCTGCCTCAGCGAGCCTTTCCTGGGAGTAAGACCCACTCAACGCAATGGGGCTTACTTTTAGGTAGACCTGGTTGGCCCTAGGGAAGCCCTGCACTCTGTCTTTCCTGGGGGGACCCCCTTCTGGGAGGGAGAGTCTGTTGGGAAAACCCCAGGAGTGACGTCATCATCCAGGAAGTGATGTCATGGGTGGGGGTCCCCCAAACGGAGTGACCACAGGGGGTCCTTGTGCTCAGTGCGTGGGATACCCTCCAGGACAAGCTCCGCTCACTTCCTGAGAACCCTCACCTCTGAGCACGCACAGAGCGCCCTCCCCTCCCCTCCTGCACAAGAGTGCCTCTGAGCATGTAGAGAGTGCCCTCCCTGCCCTCTGAGAACTGAGCCCTGCACAAGAGTACCTCTGAGCATGCACAGAGTGCCCCCCCTCCGCTCAGGGCAGGGCAGGAGGCCTGGGGGAAGAAAAGGGCTGCGGCCCCCTTAAACCTCTAGCTGCCCAGCCCCGGCCACGCCCACCCAGCGGCGCATGCGCAGTAGGAACGGAAGTAGGCGGAGCTGCCCTTCCCAGGACCGGAAGGAGTCCGGAGGAGCTGCTGGGAGTGGAGGCGCCGGTGAGTCCTCCTCCCCCTCCCCCACCCCACCCTCCTCCAGGACCTCTGAGCACGTGCAGAGTGCAGCTCCCTCCTGGGGAGCGAAACGGCCACTCGGGGCACGTACATGTATGTATCTGGTACATGCACCTCACATGTGCACCCTGCACGTCCACACACGTCACACAGGGTCTGCATCTGCATCCTGTACACGCAACATGCATATGCTTCATACATGCAACACGCGTCATACATACACCACGCACCTGCCTCACTCATCACACGTATTTGTGAATCGTACGCATCAAGCACTTTTATGACACGCCATGCAACACGTGTACGTCTCACGTGCAGTGCGCGCATCATACGTATGCGTCGTGTGCCACGCAGCGTGTTCCTGCAACATGTACATGCATAACGTGTGTGCAACAGACATCACGTGCATACGTCACATGCCGGACACTACTGCGTGGATATGTATGCACTTCTATGTTGTAATACGGAGCGTGTGTGTACAACATGCAGTGGATGCACATCTGAGACAGGCATGAGTGGCTGTGTTGAAAGGAGGCTCCTGCCCTCCTCAGTCAATCAGTCCTCTCTGGCTTGGCGGATCCTGCCCCTCCTCTCCACTCCCAGTAGATATACTGGGGCAAGTACCGTATATACCATCTTTACTCAAATATAAGGTGCACACCAATTTTGGAGACTAAATTCGGCTGGAAAAGGTGATTTTATATATATATGTGTGTGTGTATATATATATATATATACACACACACATACATACATATACATATATACACACACACACATACGCACACAGTGTGTGTGTATATACATGCAACATATATATATATATATATATATATATATATATATATATATATATATATATATATATATATATAAAATAATAATAACTGTATATATCTATACGTATATGCGTATATGTATGCGCACACACAGTCCTCCCCACCCGCATTCCATATCCTAGCCTTTCTTTTTGCACTGTGATACACTTGACTGACCTGGAGGGACGTCTGCTTTGATCCTCCAGTCCGTCCGTCCGTCCTTCAGTCCAGGCTCCTTCGGCTTTTCCAGCGGCTGCTGCTTCTTGAGTGTGAAAATGGGCAACACGAGCAGCGAAAGGACCGGCGTGGAGCGCCAGGGAGGCCACAAGACGCCCCGCAGAGACTCCGGGGGCACCAAAGATGGGGACAGGCCCAAGATCCTGATGGACAGCCCAGAAGACTCCGACCTCTTCCATGCGGAGGAAATCAAGGTGGGCAGGACTTTTCACAGCACATGGTTTTCATGTGCAGGCTGAGCCTCCTCACACTGCTTGGTGTCTCACGCTGTGGTCCAGCAGGCAGCCTGCAGCGCACCAGTGAGCAGGTGCCTCATGACTGCCCAGGTGCATATATGTGTTTGCGTATACATACATACACACAAACACACCTTTTTTGTGAATATATACGGGGTGTGTGTGTATTATATATATATGTGTATATATATGTGTGTGTGTGTGTGTGTGTATATATATATATATATGGCTGTGGGTGGCGCAAGTGGTTAAGACGCTGTGCCTGTTAACCAGCAGGCCAGGGTTTGAGACCCTGGTCGGCCCCACAAGACAGGGTGAGTCCTGTCCTTAGCCCAGCTCTGCGATGCCAGCTGGATCCAATCGTATTGGCTCTGCCTTTCCTTTGGACTAATTCAGTGGCATGGAGGGGGGGGGGGTTTGCTGCTTGGGGAACAGCCTCTCCTCCATAACAATCCAACCCAGGTTTTCGTGCTTCGCATGCAGCGAGCGTATGCCTGATATATATATCATATATTAGTATATCATATATTAGTATAATATAATATAATATAAAATGCCTGGTTGCAACTAGCACATTCTATTCCATTGCAGGCTGTCCTCTGCCCATGACAGAAGGCTCAGTATACTATACTATATACCCATATTTACTCAAATCTAATGTACCACTGAATCTAACACACACTCTGATTTTGGATAATAAATTTAGCTATATATATGTCTATATATATGTAAAGTATAAACTCACACACACTCACCCATATTTACTTGAATCTCATATGCCATCTAATCGAATGTGCATCCTCATTTTAAAAGGCTTGAGATCTAAAAGATATTTACTGGCATTTGTAATGCACAGCTGCAAAGCAGGCACAAAATTTAAATTTACTGCACACAACAATGAGTTACATGACAATAATTATATGACAATGAGTTTATGTTACGATTTTCAACTTCCGGTAATTGCACTACTTTATATAACAATGAGTTTGTGTTACTTTTTTTACTGTAAACTGTTAAACTAAATACTGACCTATACTTAAAATCAAACTACTGTATTTACTTGAATCTAAGGCACTGTTGAATCTAATGTGCACCCCAGTTTTGGAGGCTAAATTTGGCTTGAAAAGGTGCACATAAGATTCAAGTAAATGTGTATCTCGCTTAACAAGTGCCTCGCTTAACAAGTGCCTTGTTTAACAAGTGCCTTGTTTAACAAGTGATCCACATAACAAGCAAAAATTTCTCTAGGATTCTGCTTCACGTAACAAACTGCTTACTTAACAAACACACTCGTTGGCAGTTGGGGCAGACATGCTGGTTGGCAGCCCTTTAAAAAAGCATCAGGGCTGCCTAGTGTGCCTGCCCATAGCAAAAGCGACACTTGTGCGCTGTTCCTGCTGTGGCTGGAAGGAGAGCAGTGGAGAAGAGGGAAGCAGCTCAGGTCTAGCCAGAAGGGAGCAGGGGGGAGAGAGGCTCAGGATGAAGAGGAGGAGAAAGTGGGGGGACACGTTGAAGGTGTCTTGGATTGCAGCCTCCTAACCATGTCTACTCAGAAGTAAGCCCCATTGTGTTAAATGGGGCTTACTCCCAGGAAAGTGTCTTTAGGACTGCAGCCTAAGTAGACTTCATAAGATTCTGCACATTGAATGCATGTTTTGAATTCAATTCCAGTGTTTTGTCATCATTTTTACATCCAGTAAATATTTTATATGAATATTTGGGGGGTTGTGGAACCAATCGTCTGAGTTTCCATTATTTCCTATGAGAAAATCTGCTTCATATAAAGAATGGTTCACGTAACAAACATGCCTCTGGAATAAATTAAACTTGTTATGGGCAAAATCCAGAGTAACTATGGAGAGTCCTTGCTCCGGTGTAAGAACAATTCACTCTGGACTGCAATATGAATTTCCCATAGGTTTTCACTAGGAGGTGCAGTAACTACAGGTGCACGTGTTGTCTCTTATGTGCTCCCATAGTTACTCTGGATTTGGGGGTAAGTAAGGTACCACTGTGTGTGTGTGTGTGTGTGTGTGTGTGTGTGTGTGTGTGTGTGTGTGTGTCCCTTGGGTCTTGGCATACAGTCATGCCAGCCACATGCCCATATAAGAGTCTTTGAGAACAATACTGGCTCTTTGGATTAGATACGGGGATGAGCACCGCACCCTTGAGTGGCCCACGACTAGCAGGGCAACCTGTGGGGGACACCTTTACCTTATATCTATGGGGGCAGCCAACAGATAGCCCCATACGGCATGCATCATACTTAAAAGCAGGCCTCCGTCAGTCTTGAAAGACCATGGTATCGTGCTCAGCGATGCATACGCTGCATGCGAAGCACGAAAGCCTGGGTTGGATTGTTATGGAGGATAGGCTGTTCCCCAAGCAGCAAATCCCCCGCATCATGTATATGCATCACACAGTATATACAATGCCATTCTGGTGTCTATAAAACGCAGGCTCAACAACTGAGGGCTGCAACTTGTGACAGAGTTCTGCCCTCTAGTGGCTGTGAATTGAACTGTAATGTGCTTGGCGAAGGCTGCGCATGGCCCTCTTTTCATGCTCTCTGATGTGATCCACCCGGTTGTTCTTCCAGGCGCCCTTGGAGAAGGAGGAGTTCCTGGCTTGGCAGCACGATGTGGAGGTGAACGACAAGGCTCCGACTCAAGCCCGGCCGACCGTCTTCCGCTGGACGGGGGGAGGCAAAGAGGTTTATCTCTCCGGCTCTTTCAACAACTGGACTAAAATTCCACTGACGCGGAGGTCAGACTCTTCACAGCGGCCTCGGTGCCAACCTGCTGTGCCAACCTGGGCACAATGAGCTGTAGTGCTGTTATTTAAGATGCCTTCAAACCAGAGCTCTGGGCATGTGGCAGTTCACAAGGATGGGAGGAACATGATGTCCAAACATGGTCCAGAAGCCACGTTCTGTGCCCCAAACACCTTGGCCTTGAGTGGAATAAGGAGTTCTGGGCAAGGCTGATCCTTGACCCATCGATGACTGCAGAATATGGAGAATATAGAGGATATACTCTATATAGAATTTTATATAGAATATATTTATATAGACTATAGAAGCACCCTGTTGCTTCTATGGGTCTTTATGCCTGGGGGTCTAGGTCATAGGCGCATCCCAGCTCTCACGCTTCTCAGTGGACCACAAAGGAGGCCATCATGCTGTGCTTGTGAGCACCACAAATTGTTTAGTTCAGTGGTACTCAAAAGTGGGGATTGGAACCCCCTTGGGGAGTTGCAACTTCAGGTCAGGGGGTCACGAGAGGGTGGGATCCATCATCTTGGAATCTGACACTGGACTTCCCTGGGAGTAAGTCTCATTGAACACAGTGGGACTTACTTCCGAGTAGACATGGAGGAGCTCTGGCATCATATCTTGCAGTCCAGTGTCCGGCTTGCACCTGCTCAGTTTGCTGCAGGCAGGAGCAATCTGAGCATGCGCACCCCAGTGACTAGGCTGTGCATGCCCAGTTCATTCCTGGTCAGGTGCAAACTTGGCAGGCCAGAGAGCAGGGCTCCAGCCTCCGATCCTGGGGGAGCCTGGCCAGGAAGGTGCCACGGACCGGAGCTGAGGACCCTGCTCTACAGCACTGTAGCCAAACCTTTTTTAAAAAACATCCTTGTGATTTCTCTCTCTCTAAATTGCAGCCACAATAATTTTGTAGCGATCCTGGATCTTCCTGAAGGGGAACATCAGTACAAGTTCTACGTGGATGGTCAGTGGACCCACGACCCTTCCGAGGTACTGCACTCTTAGCAATTTTGCAGTGGGTCCTGACATAGCTCGGTTTCTCTCTGTAGCCTACCTGCGTAGTACTTTGTGTCTTGTCTGGGGTGGTTGACCTGGAATGGCCCATTCACACATTCAGGTCATGGGACAAAGCTGACAAGGTGGGGGGTAATTCTGCCATAGATATCATGCTGGATAAAGAGCATTAAAACATTCCCCATATGGGAACGGTCCTATATGTGCTGAAGGTGCAATGCTTTGGGGTGGGTGGACTTCTGTACCATGACCTGCATTCATTTTCTTTCCTAGCCTGTCACCACCAGCCAACTGGGAACTGTCAACAACGTGATCCAGGTGAAGAAAACAGATTTCGAAGTATTTGATGCTTTAATGGTGGATTCCCAAAAGTGCTCAGATATATCCGGTAGGAATACAGTTCACCTTTTTGGCAATGTGCGGGACCAGCTGGTCTTTCTGTATGTGACGCTATGGGGGGCTGCGCTCTCAAATCTGTACTTGTGAGCACAAATGGGAATACCCAATGTAGGGCACCCCATATGGGAATACCCCATCTAGGGCACCCATCTAACCCTGCAACGTAAGGAAGCAGTGCCACTAAATGAGAGTCAGGCTGCTAGTTAGACCTGGCAGATTCAGGTTTAAATCCCACTCAGCTGTGAAGTTTCCTTGAGCCAGTCACTGGTCTGTGGAATTCAATGCCGCCCCATGTGATACCTCTCCGTAAGCCAAGATTAACTGTGTTGCCTCTCCCTTGCAGAGCTGTCCAGTTCACCCCCTGGCCCGTACCACCAGGACCCCTATATCTGTAAACCAGAGGAACGGTTCAAATCGCCCCCTATTCTTCCTCCTCACCTGCTGCAGGTTATCCTAAACAAGGACACCGGGATTTCGGTGAGTGCTTGTAAGATGCATCATTGTGGTGTGGAATCCTTGCTTGTAACGTATACATTCTTGAAAGGGATGCTTTGTGACTGTACCAGGAAGGACAGCAAGAATCCTTTCCGCTAATCTGGTGGCTCTTCAGTCTTAAGCCTAGACCTAAGTAACAGAACTCAATGTTTGGTTTTCCCCTCTAGTGTGATCCTGCTCTTCTGCCTGAGCCTAACCATGTGATGCTGAATCACCTTTATGCGCTCTCTATTAAGGTAAGGTAAGGGAGGAAGGCAGGTCTCAGTAGTGCCAGTTATTGTTCCTGTTAACAGGTTGTTGATCTCTCTCTCCTTCTTCCCTAGGATGGGGTGATGGTGCTCAGCGCCACCCACCGCTACAAGAAGAAATACGTGACCACCTTGCTGTATAAGCCTATATGAATTGGGACCAGCACCTGGGCTGATGGAGAGACAGAGGGAACAAGCTAAAGTGCGTCCTTTCAAAACACAAGCAGACTCCCCATCTACTTCTTCTGGGATCTCGTTCTTTTTTTTAAAGCATAAGGTTTCTTCTACTAGCCTGATCACTCTCTTCTCCCACTTCTGACAAACAGGTATAGCGCTATTCAGTCAGTGAAATAATTAGCTTTTAAATAGGATGCACACACTTCGAGGGGGGCAGGTACAGATTGATCACTTAGAGCTGGAGTTGGCATCTTTTGAACCCTAAAACTCTGATGTTCCTACCCCAGTAAGAAACAGAAGGGGGAAACTAAGATACTGTTTCCACTCCCCAACTTGTCTATATAATTTTGAATCTCAGTAGCCTCTGCAAGCAATGATGTGCAGGTTGTGTCTGACCAGCTTGGATGGGAAGGACTCAGCCACATCTGACTGGTTGGGAGATTCTTCAGACTTTGGGGTCACCCTACTCTGCCCTTGCTTCTTCAAGCCAGTTTCTGTCCATTGTTGAGCCCTGTTGGCATCCTTGAACTGAAGGTGGGTCACTCTTGCCCCAAAGGCTGCAAACCAAAGAGATGGCACCGCCCTACCAAAGTTGTCTTCTCGGTGAGCTGGTCAAGGGGGCCCCTGCTAGCCACAGGGCTGGTGGGAGAGGGCACTGCTTCCCCTTCTCCCTGAATGCCAAAGAACGTGCCAGGGATTACTGACTCCCAGTCCTGCGAAGGCATCAGTCTGTGCCTGCTTCTTGTGGCTCCAAGTGGCTCCAGGGCACTAGGCTGAGCCCCTCCCGCGTGCTGTTGGGAATAGTATTTATTTCACATTCTTGTTTTTGTCTTTGCTGTTGGATTCTTGGTCCTCCTCAGAAAGGATTTTTTAAATTAAAGCAGCATTTTATGGAATGGATGTCCAGTGTTCTGTTCTCCCTCACCCTATCTTAACATAGTCAAGCCCAATCATCTCTACAGCTTGCCCTCCAGCGCTGAATCTTTCTGGGGTGGGGAGAGGTTTGTTCTTGGCTAGCAATTTCCTAGACTGTTAATGTGTGTCAGAAAAATGTCAAGAGCTTGGAAGGGAGACTCAAGGAAGCCCTTGGTTCTGAGGTTGGTGGTAGTGGGAGGAATGCTCCATGAGATCTGTGTTCAGCTTGACAGCCAAGCTGTAGGAAATAGTTGAGCTGAGAAGTCCCAAGAGCCTCCAACGGATCAGGCCAAAGGCCCATCTGGTCTAGCTTCAGGGAGCACACAAAACACCTGCATCCTGGAGCTCTCCTTTGCATCTGGCATTTTGAGGTGGCCCATATCTATCTATGCACATGCATGTGCACACACCCGTCATGGCTTGCAACATGTGATAGTCCCTTAGGAGCTCTCTATTAGCACCCCTGGATCTCTCTCCTGCTCTGTCACGGGCAGCTCAGAGCCCATTAACCTATATGTAAAGTTAGCATTCTTTAAATGTGTTTTAAAATGCCTCTGCCATTTTTTTGCTCACGCCCAGTTCTGAGACGCCTCTGGAGCTCGTCAGTCTCTTCACCATTCAAAATAGTTTGGTGTCAGCCATGAACTTTGCTTAACCCTGTCTCTAGGTCATCTATGAGCAGGCTGAAAAGCACTACTTCCAGGACAGACTTCTGGGGCACACGATTTCCCCACCTCTCTCCATTGTGAAAATTGCCCATCACCACCCACTCTCTGGCTCCTGGCCTCCCACAGCTCCTAAACCATGAGTGAACCTGCCCTCTAATTCCCTCACTGCAGTGTTCTCAGAAGTCTTTGGTGAGGTTCTTGCAACATCCTTGGAGAACCCAAGAGCCCAGGGAAGACTTTCCAGAGAGCTCTGCGCTGGCCAGTTTTACCAGACTAATCTGCTGTAGGACCAACTGGAAGAGAGATGAAACCAGTCAGTGTGGTTTCCTTGATACCAAATTCTACCCCTGGGGCTGCTGCTGTTGCTCCTTTAAGATTTCAAAGACATTTCGAAAATCTTCCTTAAGAGCAAATCACACCAGGTCCTCACCCACTTCTCACCACTATGAGAAAGAGGCTGTACTTCTCTGCTGCTTGACTACTGGGAGCCAGTTGTGATGGCTGCTGCCTGATTCCCTCTTAAGGAAGATTTTGCCCACCTCCAGCCTGGGCTGTGGTTGTAACTCCAGGTTGCTCTTATCCCTTTACCTAATTCCTAATTTACTTTAAAGGGGTTCCTAACCCCTTTACCTAATTCCTACATCCTACCCCTTTCCCAGGGTGTCTGCCTTCCCTGGCCAGCTGTTTCTTTCCCACTCAGTCACTAAAGCAGTGTGGTGGTAGTGGTGGTGGGGGGTTTAAGGGTCGTTAATGAGTAAGCTCATTAATGTGCTTATTGAGGAGAACATAATATATGGACCTGAAGGTGTGTTCTATCCCTGCATCAGGAGTAACCAGTATTGATGCAAAAACAGCCACAGAATTTGCTGCCACTTCTCTCTTGTGGCCTTCCAAGTAGGATGTACAAGACAATCTCTCGCTCCACTGACCTGTGCGTAGATGCTGGAGGCACGTTGACCCAAAGGGAAGTGCCAACTTGGCTGGGCTCCATCACTCAAAAAGCTTGCTCATTGCTCCAGATGAAAAGCAGGCTCCTTGTGTCCCTGAGATTCATTAACTTACGGTTGAATGCCCAGATCGTGCCTGCTGACTATACACAGACAGGTGACTGAAGAGCAAAACTACAGCTTTATGGAGAATCCTGTTCTCTGGGCCATAGGTTGGTTTCCCCTTCCAGAATTTCCAAGCTCGGGACAAACTGAGACGCTTGGGATTACATATTCTATCTGACTGAAGCACAGTATAGGCAGCCCTGATAAATCTATCCTCCTTTCTATACCTGTCAGATGGAGACGGTGGCTTAGGCAGGGAAAGAAACCAGCACAACCCTCTTTCCTTTCCTTCCCCATTTCCCAAAGGTGACCAATTTCACCATGCAGAGGACCAAAACAGTGAGTCTTAAATAAGTATATTTTTGTGCACATGAAAAATAAAGGAACATTTGTAAACAAGCTTGCAGTTCATTTATACATTCAAGATTAGGCACAACAAAGTCAAAGCGGTTTGGCTGTGTGTGAGTGTGTGTGGGTTAAAACGCTGAGCCGTCACTATGAGCGAGATGTAGACCGAAAAGGGGTCAAGAAGTGTGAATGTTTTGCTTACTAATAACCTGCCCGTGGCAGGGGGAGAGAAGGTTCAGGGCACAATTCAGCCAGAGCCGTCGTGCGGCTCCGAGTTGGTAAGACGCACAACATGATCCCTGTAGAAGAATACATCAGACCCTGTATAAACTGGCTTAAGTTTAAAAATAGAAATATTTACATTGTAGTCTGAGCTTGCATACTCGTGCCAAGGGTTGCGGTTTTCTAAAAATGTGCAGCCTGAAATTATAGTGATGGCAGGTTCTTCTTGTGTGTATGTGTTGTTTTTTTAAATCAAAGCTTTAGGGCCAGTGATTTTATTACAGCATCAGATATGAAAATGGGCGAGGTAAAAAAAACAGTTCCCTTGGTTATTTTTAGGACAGCCTGCCTCAAAAGAGACTGTTCTCTGGGTTCAACACTGAAGGGAGCAGATAGTTTAGGTGGGGCTGGGCTGCAAGGCTGGTGGTGGGGCTGGAAGGCGTGGGAAGCTTTGCAGCGACTGCTGGTGGGGCTGGACAAGGCTGGAGAATTTTTCCTGCGTAAAAGGGGGCCTGCCTGGAAGATGAGTGTGCTTTCAAGGTCATGGCCACTGGCAACAGCTCAGGAATTACACTTCTGGCTGTTGATACATGGAAGGAAGTAGTCACTGAACTGTGCCTGCAATAGAGTGAATTCTCTTTTATTTGGTTATTGTTCAACAAGTTCACTAGTTTCCAGACAGAGCGTAGAGTTCTTCCTGGGGCTTTTATTGCCCCCCCCCTTCATCTGCAATAAATGGTAACAAAGGTAATCCTAATTCTGTAATAACGCTTGAGATTTCATTGGTGCTCAACACGGGGCAGTTTGCAAATTTAAACTTAGGATCTTTCATCGGGAAATCCTGGAGGATTCGGTTGAGGTCCCTTCAGAGTTTGAAGACTCCTTCCCACAACCGTGGTTAGAGGAAAAAAATGCACACTTTACAATAAAAAAGTAGAAACTGATTAGATTTCCTTGTTTTTTGTTTGTGTCTTTTTTTACGAATATAAAGTTTCTTGTAGATATGTACAGTCCTTTGAGCTATTCTAGCATTTCACAAACAAGACACAAGATACACTCTTGAGGACTCGACAAGCCGAGTGTTTGGGTCATGAGAGGCTTTTCCATGAGATGCAAAGACCAAAAATACCTTTCGAGACACCCAGACCCAGAGGCAGACGTCACAGCATGTCTCCTGGACAAACCGTCGGATAGAAAATAGCCCAACGTGCCACACACCAGACCCTGTTTAGCCACCCCCTCCGGAAGGGCACTGATGAAGCAGCAATTTTAGGCGCCTTTCCAGTAGGGCAGCACCGGCTGGCAAAAGGAACAAGCGGGAGAGGGTGAAGAAGCGCATTTGCTCTTGCCAGCTTAAGAGAGAGAAATGCGACTTAAAAGCATATCGAGCAGCCGAAAACTCAACTTGCACATCGGTTTGCCTCTGTGCCCGTCACGTCCAAAACAAGAAGGGCTTGAAAACGGGAGGCTAAAATGTGAAGGCAAAGATGTTTGGAATTTGCCAAAGCTTGTTTAAAAAGAGCCAGATCTCTTGCCAGGAGCGGCAATGCTTCACAGTATACAAAAGAGAAACGGCATGCACCGTAAAAATCTGGTTTTGTTTTTGGCACAAGTGAAGTTTCCCTGCTCTCACTCTCATTTTAGAGGGTTCTTCCTTGCTCGGCGTTGCTGAGTGCTGGTTGTACCGCTGGGGCCAGGAAGCACCTGCTTACCTGAACCGTTGCTGGAGTATTGTCATCAAAGTCTCGTTCCTCAACAGGATCCTGTCTAGTGCTGGCTGGGATGTGGGAATGTCATCTATGCCTCGCCAAGTTCTGCGGTCGTGGAAACCCAGAACCGTCAGCTTGTTCTCCTTCAGTGCCCGTTTCCCCAAGTAAACAAAATGATGGTTATCGCGGCAGCGTCGTCTAGAAAGGCTTCAGGTTTCTTTAACATGGGAAGCACAAGGCTACAATATCTAGCAAAGCAACTGAAAAAGGAGACTGCAGTCAGGGTTGATGGTGGTGCCAAGAAGCATGCAGGGGAGCTGCCATGCAGAAATCCTGGATAGGGGAGGTCTTACATTTTGGTAGTACTGCCTTAATGCTGGGGGAGAGAGGCGTGGGTGACGACCATCTATTTCATGTGATCGGGGGTTATTTGGGGATCATTAGACAGGCCTTTTCTTCTCCGTAACCCAGCTAACCACTGAGCTGCATTTGGGGGTAGTGGTGGTGGGGAATATTAAATTCCAGAAGGTATTGGAAGCAGCAAACAGACTAAGTTGGTCTGGATTTTGCCAAAGCTCTGCAGCGGAAGTCAATGACGCTGGGTAACTGAGGAGCAAGCACTTGGGCCTTTGCTGGTGACAAGGCCTCCCCAGAATTCCAGCATCTTTTCCCAAATGCTGATAGCCGCTCCTTCGGGCTCGGGGGCAAGACCCACCACCCATCCCATCGACCGTTCTCGACAGGGCTGGTAAAAGGCTAAAAGCGAAGTAGAAAAGGTTCGTGAACTGCTTGAAAGAGCAACAATAGAAAGTGCCCAAACTAAGGGGAGGGGTGGTGGAGAGGAGAGAAACCCCAACTGCAGGGAGCAGCAGGAAAATAAACTGAGGTGCCGACAGTCCTTGAAATCAGGTCTCTAGTCCTGGTGGATCAGATCTTGTGGCAGAACCCTTTTGGCTCTGAGCTGTCGGCAGGGTGTTGAAGCAGGGAGGTGCACAGGATAATTTCCTTGGTTCTTCCTGCAGTTTGCGGTCAAGGAGAGATTTGTGTAGCTTATACTGAAGATTGGTCCCAGACCTGTGAGGGGAAAGAAGAGAAAGAAGCAGACATACACTAAGCATATTTACAGGCTGGTTTGCAAAGCAGACACTGCAAGGTTGATCCTCACCCACATTCGAGGCCTACCTTGTTGACTTGGGAGAGGGGAGTCCTTGCGCCCCCCACTTGCATTCGCCCCCTGCTGGTCTCCTCAAACAGCCTCCCAGGGGACCTTTCCCTGCGGGTGCTCAGGACCCTGCCAGGGGATTTCTCTCTCTCCAGCGGGCGCCCAGGAGACTTGTCCCGACGCAGCTCCGTCCTTCCTTCCCGATAGCGGTGAGGTGTGCTTGGCTCTCGAGGGTGGCTCGGACCTTCCGGAGGCCCAGGGCTCGAAGCAACCCGCTTGGTTATGTGCTCGTTGTACGTTGGGGGGCCTCTCTTGTTTGGGCTGCTGTCATTCAAAAACAATGGACGCGAACAGCTGAGTGACAAAAACCTGAAAGTTACGTTTTTCATCGACGACACGTCGGGCTCCCCTCCCTTCTCCACTGCAGACTGGCCAGGGCCTGAAACTGGCCCACCCCCTTGTGCCACCCATGAGAACAAAAAGAATTTGCAACTATGTCTGTCCTGCCTGCCCATTGCTCTTCTCACCACCACCCAATGTTAGCTTGCAAGCTTCTTAGAGCCCAAGACAGGTGCTCCGTTTAAGCAGCAACACACTGGCACATGAACAGCATCTCCTACCTGCGGGTAGTAGAGGATCCTCGGTGGTGTTCGTTGTTTGATTCCTTTACCAAGTTCCCTTTACAGCAGATGACTCTTAGTTTGTCTTGGTATGAAGAGGCCAGGTAAATCGCTCCTGATGAAATTGCTGGCCCCAGGTAGCGAGGGCTGGGGATATCCAAGTGGGCTCGAGCTGGAGTTCTGTTTGGAGGGGAGGAAGGAAAGCAGTCATGCCTTTAGACTTGGCATCCATTAGTCTTGAAAGACTGGTATCGTGCTCAAAGCTGCATGCAAAGCATGAAGGCCTGGGTAGATTAATATGGAGGATAGGCTTTACCCAAGCAGCAAATCCCCCCTCTCCACGCCACTGAAATAGTCCAATGGAACGGCAGAGTCAATATGATTGGTTCCAGCTGCGTCACAGAGCTGGGCTAAGGACAGGAGCTCATCCCGTCTTGTGGGGACCCGGGTCTCGAATCCTGGCCTCCTGGTTTAACAGGCACAGTGTTTAACCACTTGCGCCACCCACAGCCTTTAGACTGGATGTCAGCATTTGAGATGGAAGATCCAGGTCCAACTCCCTCCTCCGCCATTAACCTTGGGCCAGTCACCTTCTCTCAGCCTCCTCACAAGGTTGTTGTGAGAAAAGAAGGGGAGAAGGAATTGTGGGCACAACCCTGAGCTCCTTGAAGGAAGGGCAGTCTAAGAATCAAACCACTGAAACAATTATGGTTGTAAAACATTAACATAAAATGCAACAGGGCATCTTATGAAGGCAGCAATACCACAAGTAATATAGGTAGCAATCATCCATATTTACTTGAATATAATGTGCCGCTGAATCTAATGTGCACCCCTGTTTTAAAAGACTTGTGATTTAAATGTGTACATAAATATACTTTTAATCAAAATACCATATTTACTCAAATCTAATGTGTACTTTGATTTTGGAGATTAAATTTGGCTGGAAAAGATGAGCGTTAGATTCAAGTAAATATGGTATATTTCCAGAGCATCAAAGACCCCCTGAAACAAACAAACAGACAAAAAGCCCTCACTCTCTCCCACAAGGGGCAAGTGAGCTGACTGGGAGTGACAGCCTGAGAGGCAGCCACGGACTGGGGTCCTCCTGCAGAGCCATCTGCCCCACATCAAAAGACAGGTCAGGATTGGGAAAAGGGTCTTTAATGGCAACCAAAGTTTGTGGAGAGGGGGAGAAGAGAGCCTTTTTAAGGCAAGTGCTGACCAGAGCACATGGCCACTCACCCAAGGGAGGCACGGGCTTGAATCTCAATCACTTCCAGGGAGTTGAAGTGTGTCACGAAGAGATAAGGCTCTCTGTATGCTGAACAGGACCGGAAGCAAAGACACAGCATTAGAGGACACAAGTGGAGGGTGTCCGAGTGTCCATCAAAGGCTTACACCTGCCCAGTGTCTGATAATTTCAATATAAACCACTCTGTTCTTGAACAGCTGGGTGGACTGGGCATTATTTGTCCACGTATTTGCCATATGCTAAATAAATAAGCGGAGGGTACAGCTAAGCAGTAAAGCATTAAGAGGGAGTCAGGAATGCCTGTAGGGAACGGAAAGGCTATTAAATATGGGCCAGAGAGATGAGCTCTGAAGGAGACCTATCTGGACCCTGGATACTAATCAGGGCCAGTGAACAGAAACAGGAAATCTTCCACCCCAGATAAGTCCGACTTGCTGCTCCTTGCTGCTCCCTGAAGCGGTCCCACGGTGTGAGGGGAGATCCCTCCGGCAGTTAGGCAAACCGGGGGAACCCCTGAGATCCAGTGGGGCTCTATGTGCCTCTCACTGGTGAAGCGCAAAGGCGCTAGGTTCCCTTGTTCCCAATGGGAGGGAAGAGGTCAGGCCAGGACAGAAAACAAAGGCAGGGACCCTCAGAGGAAGAGAAGGAGAAAGTTGAAGAAAATGAAGAAAAGTAGCAAGGAGATGGGGGGCAGAGACTCCTCAGGCTGTGTCCGAGCTTCAGCGAGGCTAGATGAGAACTGGGGGATTGTGCTGCCCTCCCAGAGAGGAACTTCAACTGCGTCCATCCTCCTGATGGGGAAGGGCAGAACCCATATGGTTAAGAGTGTCCTTCTTTCCTTCTACAGAGAACTTGTACTTACCAAAAGCTAAGGGGAGGCGACTCCATTTCAGATCATCAGAGCGACTGCGCCTTCCATAGGAGTCTACAAAAACGCCAAATTCTGCAGAAAAAATGAAACCACCCATTTTGAATGGTTATTCTAGATCAGGGGTGTCCAACACATGGTCCGGGGGCCGCATGCGGCCCAGGATGAGGGTGGATGCGGCCCTCTTGCAAAGCTGGCCACCAACATTGGAAAAACTGGCTTTGTGGCAACAGCCATTTTCAAATTTTGTGTGCTTCTCTGCGCACTGCCCTGGGCGGCCACCACAAAGCTGGCCTGGGCTGCCTGGCTCCTCCCCCTGCCTGCCTCCTGGCACTCAGAGCGCTTCAGGCCCCTGCAGACCTTGCAGTGCTCACCCACCCGCATCCCCCAAAAGCAGCCTCAATCCCAGCTGCTGCCTGCTGCCCTTGAGACCTACTCAGAAGTAAGCTCCGTTAAAGTCAATGAGGCTTACTCCCAAGTTGCAGTCTGAGAGCCCAGTGATGCATAGGATGTGCTGTGATATGCTCCAAGCTTAACCTTGGAGATATGCTGCAACCCTAACCATGTCTACTCAGAAGAAAGGCCCATTGTACCCAGTGGGTCTTACTTCCAGAAAAGTGTGTAAAGGATTACAGCATATCTCCAAGGTTAAGCTTGGAGAGGATCACACCCCATTGATTGTGGATTGTGCAGCCCATCATGCCTCCTCAGAAGTAAGCCCCACTAAAGTCAATGAGGCTTACTCCCAAGTTGCAGTCTGAGAGCCCAATCCTATGCATGGCTACTCAGCAGAAAACCCCATGATAATCAATGAGACTTACTCCAAGGTTTGGCTTGGAGAGGATCGCTGTCCATCCTATGCAACATGCCTACTCAGAAGCCCCATTAAAATCAATGAGACTTACTCCGTTTAAAAAAGCAGGACAAAATATAGGACATCCTACATTTTGTCCTACATTTTTTAAAAAGATGTTAGTGTTTATGTGCGGCCCAAACCAACTTGTCTTCTTTCAATGCGACCCAGGGAAGTGAAAAGGTTGGACACCCCTGTTCTAGATAGAGAAGAAAACAGGGTCCAGAACGTGCATCTGCTGTGAGTCTGGGGTGGAGCATCCTTAGCAAAGCAGCCGGTGCAGAATTCATTGAGAAAGAGAACTCCTTACTTCGTTCAGCACCCAAATAACCGATCTCCCTCAGCCCCATTTGCAGTTTCATCAACAGGCTACCAAGCGCTCAAATCTCTAGGCCCACAATCTGTGGTGTAATAAAATAGTTGTCAAATCTTTGGCTGCTTTGGCTCCAGGATCACATCTGACAAGCGCCACAGGTCAGGTCAAGGGTGGTGCGCCAGACTTACCATGAAAGCAAAGCAGATACTCCTCTCTCTGCCCTGTAGGATTGACCTGGATGATGTTGATGGGGAAGCTGTTGGTGGATGAGGCAAACACAGCAGAAGCCAAGGTATGGTCGTTCTTGTCCAGGAATTCTAGAACCAGGGGAAGGAAAGATGGATCAGCCACCTGTTTTATGTTAAAACCAGACTCACCTCTAACCTGGAATTTCTAAACACATTAGGCCTAACCTCTAGCTTCTTGGTTATCCAACATCAATCACTGGCCTGACACATGAAAACCGAGAGAATGCAGTTGTGTGTCTGTCTGTGTGTGTCTGTGTCCGTGTATGGGAGGCCCACGCGAGGATCTGCCCACTTCTTCCCCTGCCATTCCTTCTCCCACCTGCTGAATTTGGAAGGGATGAGAGGAGTCTAATGCTCTAGGCTGAGGTCTCCTCACAAAGTTTTAAGATTTGTGTCTGGTGTTTGTGCTCCAGCTCCAGCCAATCCCAGGTGCTCCCCCTGCTCCCCCATAAGCTCAGAACAAGAAGCCCTTGAGCACTCATTGAGGAAGAGATTCCTACCCTCCAGCGTGTACTGCTTCATCTCGATCTCATAAAACTTATTGGTGCCAATGATGATGCTGTAAGTGGTGAAATGAATGCAGCTGCAGGGCTCAGAGGTTTCAATCTCCTGAAGCGGAAGACACAAAGTGCAGGAACAGAAGCCTGGGTTAGTAAGAGCCTCGCTGGTGGTACAGCCCCCTGCCTACAATGGTAGCTGATGCTGCGTGCGTGTGGGGAGAGGCTCAGAGCCATAGCAGGAAACAAAGGGTCAACATTTCTTGCAAATGGTGACCAGCGACCACCACCACAAGCCATAAAACAATAAGTGTGTGTTTCCTTTAAAATAAAAACAGATTTTACTTCAAAAAGTAATTCTAGAATTTTGATTTTTGCTCAGGATCTGCCAGGAAGCTCCTGAATCTGCCTGAAATTCAGGTGTCATCATCAATGTGGATGGTCTGACCCAATGGATTGTAAACTTCAAGACGTCCTCTCCACACCACCTTCTTTACCAAGGAAGCCCAAAGCCAGTTCAGAGAGTTTTCCCAATGAACCTAAAACAGAACCCAAGCCCAAGATCTTGGGGTTGTATTGAACCTGACCAGAAATTCCTCCACACACACAAGTGGTCATAGGTTCAAAGTAAGCATCTGACGATACACCGCTTAGCATTCAATTAAATAATGGTTTTAGGTCCTGAATTCTACAGTTCGTCAAAATAAATAAAATAAAAAAGACAGACATAAATCCATTGCTGCATGCCCTTTATGGGGAAATGACACTAAATGCTGGTCTGACCTACTGAGTACCATCATTGCCCAAGTAGGAACAGAGGCTGATTCCGGAATATGTTCTCCTCTGTGGCTGCAAATTGCAGGGGGAAATCTGGTAGTTTTAATTGGTCTACTTCCCTAGTAGTAGAGGCATATGCCTAGAGGCACATCAGCGTCTCCCAAGTAGAGGAAAGAGGCATTCGAGCCAAGGAGGCCAGCAGGAAGAACTTCAAACCTGCCCTTCTCCCAAGGAGCACAACAGCTAGTTCTGAATGGGGTCCAGGAAAGAAGGACAAATCTGTGGCTTTCAGGAAAGCTTGTCTGCCATGGCTGTTCTCACAGAGGAGCCTGCTAAGTTTCCAACAGGTTAAAGTCACCAATGGAAAAACCAGAAGGAGTTAATGGGTTGGTTCCAGCTTCTCATCTTGCTGGCTGGCGGGTGTAGGATCACTCTTAAATACCTCTGGCATCACAACAATGCCAAACAGTGTAACGTTACGACAATGTAGTACTTAGAACAAGTAGCTGTAATGTCATTATTCAGTGATGCAACAATGAAATGCAAGGGCAATCATATTAAGGGGGGAGACATTGCGGTGGAGAAGACAGATCACTTACCTGTAGTTGTTATAGTCTCCAAATGGCTACCTGTGCAGACACAACCAACCCTTTGTGTAGACACATAACTGAACACAGGTCAAAGCCCAAGCCTATGACTGCACAGATACTACAGGAGAGTGGCCAGACTGGCCTGGGTCCTATTCACCATTCCATGATTGGGACCCACGCAAATGGAGCTACCAGATTTTACCTTCCTGATGCAGAACTTGCCGAGGCCCTCGTTGTAACGCAGCACAACCACTTTGTTGGGCATGGCAGCACAGATGCACAGCCCGTTCTCAATCTGCAAGGGACAGACAGAAGACAAAAGACTTCAGTTTCCCAGACCCATCTAGAGAGGCCGAGGGCCAAGACTGGGGACAATTCTGAATACAAACCCATAAGCAATGCCACTGAGCCACAGCCCATTCTCATAACAGGTGGTGCTATGCCCAGGACTTACAGAACCTATTCCACATGCACATAACCTGAGAAAAAATCCTAATATGCTCTACCTACTATCCATTAGTGACGATGGGCCTGCAGCTGCCCCCAAAGGTCCCATTTCTTTCCTGTAATTCAACTAACAAACCTTGCCAGCAGCAAACAGATGGCAGCCTTTCACAGCCTCAAAAACATTTGGGGAAACATCAGGTTGAGCTGGCAGGTGAGACTGGGCAAGAGACTGCTTCACTTTCTTCACGTCCACAAGACACAGAGCCCGCTCTTCTCCTGGGGAAAAAACCCATCACAGATGCATCATGGAAAGGAAAGCAGAGGGACTTTTCTGACAGGGCTGTAAAAGTGAGGGTAAAAGAATCCTTCCCTCCTCCAAACCATTGGTCACTATACTACTTGTGCACATGGGGGAAATCCAGCATAGGTTTCAGAGTGAGATTCCTAGTAATTGGAAGGAAGAATTCTCCAACAAAGAAACTTATCATTAAAGCTGCAATCCTAGCCACATTTTCCTGGGAGTAAGTACTATTGAACACAATGGGGCTTACTTCTGAGTAGATATGCTTAGGATAGCACTGTAAGTGTCCCAGTGTGTCATCCAGAACTAGTTCTACCTGCTATCATGAGTAGTTTCTCCAGGTCCTTGATGAGGTGCACTTGGAAGACGGCACCAATTCCAGGAACGTGCGTTAGGGAGTTTTTCAGCACATTCAAGGCATAAAGACCTTCCTCGGCACCCACCAGGACCACCTACAGAAGAACATTGAAGCTGCTAGTCAACAAACACAGAAGGAGGCTGCAGCCCAAAGATAAATGCAGAATTGCAGGCAAAGGAAGACAAAAACATTTCCGGGGGACTCAGAGTGGAACGCATTCACTTTTAAGCAATTTGACAGCTGAACAGTCAGAGAGGGACGTTGCCTTCATCCCTTTCCTGAGGGGTTTCCAGAGGCTTCTGGGATGGCCACTAGTGGAGACCAGAGGGGATTAAAAACTGATGGAGGGGCTCACAACTGCTTACTGTGGCCGAGGACCAGAGATATGTCACGAGCCACCATTACCTGATCACTGAAAGGCAGCGTACAGTTGATATCCAAACGGTCTTCCCCTTCTAGCTTCAGCAAAGAATTACCAAGAAGTTTCTGTGCAGGAGAGAAGGAGAAAGAAGAGGGTCAATATGGATGCTCAGTAATGAGTCAAAAGAAAACTCAGTCCTACCAGTGAGAAGCTATATTGGCAAAAACCACAGGCTGCCAGGTTCAGCTCATTAGTAACACTTGAAAAGGCACGATTTCCAGGCATCAAGACCGGGTGCCATTTTGGTTGCTTCTATTAAAGTGCATTCAGACTGTGACTTTCAGGCCTCTGCCAAAATAATTGCATGGAGCAGAGACGTGTCTCCAAGTGGATGGTGACAACTCAGTCGCAAGGACTGCAGTGGCACTGGGCAATTTTGATCAAGATTGCTCTGCCTGAAAGCCTGGGCAATGGCAATGTGACCCCATGTTTTCCCACCTCTGCTCTGCCTCCCCAGACACAGCATTCCCCTCTCAGGAAGGATGAGCTGCAAAGACAGTGCAATCCTCACACCCCCCCCCCCCCCACTGGCCTTTGTGTCCCTATCACCTGTGTGATTCCTCTGATCTAGCTCCTTGTTTACTTACTGCATCAGCCTCGGCCTTTTCCCTGGAAACTCTGCCTCCAGCAACTATGGACTCCAAAGCAGTCACCCAGCGTTGCTTGTCTGGAAAAGTGGGTGCTAGTAAATAGAGGGTCCGGCCAGGCCAACACGTGGTATGGGGATGAGACTCCAGCTTTAATATATATGGCACATCTAAGGGGTTAAAAAACAAAGAAATTCAGCAGGAACCAGATTAGGAACATCCAGAGCATCTCAGTGGTCCTCCTGGAACAGGAGCCTTTCATTATCAGGAAGACCGTCAAGCAGCCAGATTTTTCCAGAGTTTTTTGCTCGTGGCACATTCACCTCTATGGTCTTTGGATCTTATGTTATCACTTCTTGGAGACTCTTTTGGGTTCTACAGCTTTGACTCTATGGAAACTGTCCTTAGTAATGAACTGTCCCTCTATCTCCACCAGTGGAGAAAAAGGGGCAGAAAATTCATAGCTACAGCTGGAGCTATTTACTAGCACCCATAGCTACACAAGACCAGAACCAGGACGTTCTTCAGTGGATTGTCAACATCTGTGCTCCAAACTCCCACGGCACATCCGCACAGCACACCATTCCCAAATCTCTGCAGTTGATGCTACCCACCACTGCCCACCTATTTCAGGGCTGACATGTTTCCGGAGTCATGGGTCGGCAGAACCCATTCCAGAATAAGCATTACAAGATTATGCATCCGAGAGGAAAGAGACTCATCAAGAGAAATGCTAATTCAAAAGAGGCTATTTTCATACCCAGGAGGTTCCTGGGGGAGGGGGAAGAGCAAGCAGTCACTGTCAGCAGAAATAAACTCTCTCTTGAATTAGTCACCCTTTCTGCTGCGTCTCTCATAAACCCCTATCTCTAGTTTAAAGGGATAATTTCCCTTGCCCTCCTTTCCTAAAGAGCAACTTTGGGGGGCCTTAAAGGGTTTATTTATTTTGGTAGCTGCAAAAAAGAGGGATGTGCTACAGCAGCACTTCTAAACTGATGGCCAGCTTGGTTTCGTTCCCAAGGCGGACTCCACCTTCATCACCTGTCTTAGCGGTATTCAGCAGTTCTGTGGCTCCCACAGCACCGTGGACGGTCACATCTCCATCAGGAAGACACAGTTCAAACTCTTCAACAGGCCTTTGTCCAGCTGTGGCAAAGCATGAAGGAAAATGAACACAGATAGGAAAAGAAGGCAATGAGGTGATCACTGAGTGGACAAGACGGATCTCAGCATTGTTGTTCTGAGTAGCAGAACGTACACAAGGCAAACAGAACGAGAACAGAGGTTTTCAAACAGTGTTCGGGGGACTCTGGGGAAGGCTCCTCCATCAGGGGGTCAGGCAAGCTTTCCTGAAAGACAGCACAGCCACAACTACCAAACTCCCACAACAACGAGCAGCCGTGGAGCAGATGAAGGGGAGCATTTTCAGTTTATGTGGTGTGACCACTGGCACCCATGTGTACTAGCAAACGTGTCCTGAAATGCAGCTGGGTTTCTCTGCCAAGCACAGGGATTTCTTTGGACTCTTCAGTGCTCCGATGTGGAAAGTTTCTCTGAAGGTAAGACACTGAAAAGCAACACTAACAAGAAGCTATTTTCTCCTCCCAGGAAGTTCAAGGTTTTTTGCATTCAGAGACCAGCTCAGAGAAGACAAGAAAGCGAGTCAGATGGAAAGAGGTTACCTTCTCTTGCTTCTGTGTCATAAACAAGCACTTTAGTTCCTTCCAGAACTATATACTTCCTGTCCCAGCCCTGCTGCCCACGCTTATTATTTCTGAAAATACAGAGAAAAGGATAAAATGGCATTAGTGGGTCCTTCAGGGCTCTGGATGGGTGTGCTCAGCCAGTGCCTGTGGGAATTTCACCAGCAACCAGAGAAATGGCGGATCCAGCTAAGTCTAGGAGGGCTCCACTGGTGTGCTGGTGTTTTAGCACAGAGACTCACGTTTATACCTTGGCACCTTCATCCATCCTTCCAGCCGTAAATTGCTGCTCGGCTCTTTCAGCTGCAGGCCTGGAGAGTTTAATTTGTCCCGGCAGAAGGCTTCAGAGAAATGCGTGGCGTACTCGGTTGGCAAGCCGCAAGTGGCGGGCAGGCAGGTTGAACACTTTGGATGACACATCACCTGGCACTCTGGAAGGAGGAGCAGTGGAGGAAAACCTTATCACTGCTTCTGCTGAAAATGGTGTACTTGACTACTCTACTTCTGACTGGCACTGAGCTACAACTTTTATCAATCAGATGGTGCCAATAATTGTGAGGCGGCCGTTGCTCTTACCAAGGCATTTAGACGCCTGGCGGCCAAAGTGCACGGTGTCCAGGCAAACCGCGCATTTTGTTGCTCTCATGTTCAATCCCACATTGAACCGGTGAGGAATGTTATGGTGCATCCGTTCTTTCAGGCGCCGATTAAATTCTGGGGAAAAGGAGCAAGCGGCATACCTTGAAACACAGCATGACAAACAGATCCATACACTAGACCTGTGTTGATGATCCCATAGCTATGGCAACACTGCCTATGGAATAGACCACTTCTAAATGTTCAAAACAGTGTGCACACACACCTACGGCATCTGCGTGGAGCTGGTAGTGGTGGGGGCAGCTTCTAGCAGCAAATGTATCACGTACTGTCAAAGAGGCATTTTGTGTTCACTTCTGCACACAGCATCCCCCAAGGGGAAGGCAGCAGGCACAAGTGAGCAGCAGCAGCAGCACCAGGTTCACACACCCATATCCACCCAGTCATTCTCAAGACCCTAAGACCCTGGGGAGCCCTGGCACATTTTATTGGGAGGGGGATCACAGACTGATGTACCCTTGATTGACAGATGGGCCCTGGAACTCAAGAGCAGCTCCTACGGGGCCACAGCATGCCACCAAATAAGTTCAGAATGGCTGCTGTAGATCAAATAAACTGGTTCGACCCATTCATGATCCTTTTAACAGTTTATCATTATTCAAACAGTGTTTGAGCATTGGTTGGCAGCAAGTTCATCTACAAAGAAGTTGTAAAAACAGTTCAATGAATGGGTTTTATAGGGCAAAAATCCAGGGAGGAACAAAAAGGGGGGTGATTTACGGCAGCAGGACATTGACAGCATTGCTGTGTTCTGTTATTTCACACTCTGGGGTCTGGAGGCACAGCAAATATGCCAAAAGAGTTACAGAACTGAGAGAGATCATCATTAACATTGCAGGTCAAGAATTTGCAAGCACAATACTAAGGTTTACTCTTGCAGTTTAAGGGTCTTATGTGAAGCCCTCTGTCCCCTTTATAATCTTTTCAATAATCCTGGAAGATAAACCCAGTATTATGATTGCAGGGGGCTGAGACAAAGATAATAGGGATATATTTTAGCATCATACAATAAGACTTGAACTTGGGACTTCCATAGATCACACTTCTGTCACCACAGTTTACGCTGGCTTTGGACCACATGACTGAATCACATGGACAAATACAAGAACATACCTATACTAACAGGAGACAGGCTGTACTTAACACATCCATAGAATGAGGACAATCACCATAGAAAAACACTGAGAAGGAGAAAGTATTGAAGAGCTGTTTTTTTAAAAAAATCTAGGAATGTCTGGTTATAAAGATCAGTTGTCATATAGTACTCCATCTTTCATCATTAGAACTGGTTCTTGCACAATCAACTTTCCAGGCCAACTTTCCAGTGTCTGCCTTATGTTTGTGATGCTTGTGGTGGTGCTTGAAAGGAGCAAGGCTTGGGGTGCGTGAGGGAGGAGGCATTGGTCTCATCACAAGCCCTACCCAATCCTTCATAGCCTTACCCTCTGGCGTGGAGGACTCCTTTCTGCGGCTGGAGGGAGGAGCAAGCAGGCTGATGGGCGTGGGCTGGTGTTCTGGTGACCGCACTATGGCAGACATGATGATCTGCTGCCTGGCCGTGGCAGGAGTGGATGGGTGAGGGTGGTCTGTAATTTTCCTATGGGCAGCTACAGATATACATAAACAGTTAGTTAACTCCTCCCAGCACAAGGAGCGGCAGTGGTTCTATGTAACCTTAAGAGTTACAGCCTGTGGTAAAGGGTGTGTGGCTAGCTTGGATCCTCAACAGCAAACAAGGAGGGGAGGGAGGGGAGGAGGAGGAGAAAGAAGAAACATTTCACTGCTACACAACACACAAAAATACGAGACACTTTTCTGGGCTACAAGTGACCCTCTTCTCCAGATGCTACTTTTCAAGGGCCCCCTACCTTCCTCTCGAGCGGATCTGAGCTCGATGCGGGTTTTCTGAAGGGCCTCTTCCAGTTCTGCCGAACGGGCCTTCTCCTTCTCCAGCGCCACCTTCAGCTCATTGTACTGCAGAGGAACCTGTGTGGGTAAAGAAGGGTCCTCTTTCCGTCGACTAAACAGGCCCTAGCAACAGAAACACACAGACAGCTCCTAACTCCTAGTAAGTGAAGGTTTAAACTAGGGGAAAGGAAGACTAACTGCAGACCAGAGGGTCTGATGGCATTCCTGATGGCGGTAAAGGAGGGCCTGATGCTTTCTCCTCCTCCAGTTTTCAAGAAACTCACCCTGGCTGTTATTGTTACACTTCGCTCTTATCCACCTTCACACATTGTGAATTTAGCCTCTGCTGCTGTCTCATCTCCATGCAACAGCTACACTAAAACTGTTCCGGGGCCGTATGGCAAAGAGAAAAGGCGTCAACAGCCCTTCAGCACCGCTCCTGCACTGACTTTCAAAGCAAGCCTTTGTCACCTCTTTGCAGAATTCCACATCAAGGGAATGTCTACCCTTCCCAAAGGGCTTCAAAGCACCAGCTCACAAAGATGCCCAAAATACCACGGAGCTGACAACTGGAAAGCTTGCGCTGTCTCTGACACATTCTCTAAGCTAGGATGTGCTTGTCATTCAGTAGAGCTTAATATTTTATACACACTGCATCATTTAGGCCAGGATCCAAAGAGCTACTTTAAGTAGGGGATTTCTCTACGGGACAGCAGACCCCGTTAAGCCGTATTACAGGCTGCACTACCGTTTATAAAAGTTCCAGAAGCAGCTGGAGGGCAATGAGCTCTTTGGATCCCAACCTTAGGATTTTTATACCATATGAAGAGTCTGGTTTCTACCGGTTCATGTTTTTGGCTCACCTTTTTCTTCTTGGCCGGCTGGTCCATCTTGGCTTGCAGGAAATCAATGAGTTTGGTTTGCTGCGAGATAGTGCCCTCCATTTTAACCTTTTCATGGGAATAGAGAACCTTGGAAGTGCAAAAGGGTGGAAAGAAAAGCCAGCTTCAGCGGCAGTGACAGGCGTTCACTCAAAACTTCAAGACAACCTCAGTGGAACCAGTAGGATCACCAGTAGGAAACGCCCCTAAGTCCTCCCTCCCAAAACAAACCAGGAGCCACTGCTTTTCCCCTCACCTGGATGTTCTCCAACTGATACTCCAGGTCACTCCTTTCCGTCTTCAAAAGGTCTGCTCTATCCAAAGCCTCTTGCAGGCCTTGAGTCAGGCGAAATATATGATTTTTTTGCAAATCCATCTGCTGCTGCAGTTTTGCTTGCTGTTGATGAGAAGAGAAAATCTAGTCAAATGGCTTTTTTATGTCCAACCATTCTGAATAGTGCTACTACTTCCTTTACATAGCTAAGTACTACTGACTCCACTATTTTGCCCTCTGAAGGCTTTCAGTAGTGGCCTGGCTTGATCACAGACCTACTCTACAAATGGCACAGAATGAGATTGCAGAATTTGGGGACTGTGTCATTTCAGACAGCAGATGGGGTACTCGGTTTTCTAATACTCATAGAATCCTAGAGTTGGAAGGGATCCAGTAGATCATCTAGTCCAACCCCCTGCCTGTAGCAGGAAATCCTCCTAGAGCATCTCTGAGAGGTGCTTGTCGAGCCTCTGCTTGAAGATCCCCAGGGAGGGAGAGCCCATGGTTAATAGACTCCCCCATGGATAACAGCCCTCTTCCTAGCAGAGGGAAGGAAGATTTCCAGTTTAATTATATGAAGGGAATATACCCTCTGTAGCACTTTGGAGTCCATCATGTTTCTGAATAAGAATCAATAGCTTTCCTCATCACGGCTTGAGCGTTACCTCTTCCAGAAGCCTCTGCTTCAGCTCACGTTCTGTCTCCAGCTTCTGTTGCAAGCTACGAGCATTCATCTCCAGCATGGCATGCTTCTTCTCCAAATCATTCAGCTGGGCAATCAAACAGGTATACAGACACATAAGAAAGGGAAGAGACGAGAAACTGCTTGCGTATGTAATTGTAGCCCAGCCTCTTCCATGTCAAGCACAAACTGCAGGTCCCCTGCTTCAAAAGCTCTCCATGGCCTTGTTCCACCTTGTCTGTCACTGTCCTTTCCTTTTGGCATGCTCTTCTGCAAGCATGGAGATAGGATGCCTCCTTATTTGCAAGGGAATGAGAACGTATCCCTGTTACTGGGAGATGCATTCCACTGGAAGATGCAAACTGGGTGACATATCCCTGTCAATCCACCAACTGAGTCAATTTCTTCAACTGGCCTTACGGTCAGGGGAAAACCTGCTGGTAATGCTATTCGGACATTGAGGGTGCCTGATAAATAAAAAGTGCTGCCACTACTATCTGTGAAAGAAAATGCTTTTCCATTTACTGCAGCTCATTTATAGCAAATGCATGAAATGTTTGAAAATAAGGTGACTGACCTTATCAGAGAGACTCTCAGCCTTGAGTTTCTGTTCCTTTAAGGCTTGCTGGAGAGCCAAGATCTCTGCCTTGTGTTCTTTAACAGCAAGTTCAACTACCTGGCGGGACTCAGTGATGCGCTGATCTGCTCGCACTCTGCATCCAAAATGAAAAGCACACCTTTTTCACAGGAGAAACTTCTTCCAAGGATCCCAAGCGATCCAAACAGGAGCAAGAGAATTGAGCTGAGTCCCAAATTCCTAATTTTGGAGTGGAATTTGGGAGACAGATTCTAAGAGATTCCTTGTGGCAGAAACAACCCATCCAGGCCTGCAGCACTGAGTGAGATCCAAGTTCTTACAGTAAAAGCTTGGAATCGCATCCTGGGACCAGATGGTGGTTCCAGAGTCAGACAACTGGCATATCAGCAGAATTGCTCTTCTCAAACTTCATGGCCCTCACACAAAAATTAAGGGGTTTCAAAGCACAGCACAACCTACATCCTAACAAATACTTGTATTTTTTGTTTTGGCGAAGCCTGTGCCCGATGGTTTTGCTGACACCCTCCCCTACTGTTGGACCTCCCTTTAAAGGTACTTTTATCCTGCTTTTCTACAACATTGATTGTGAAGGACAAAGATCTGCTTTATTCTTTGGTATACTTTTCTCTCCTGAACCTTCCTTACAGTACATGCAGGAAGAAAATCCATACCTGCTTTGCTTCTCGGTATCCAACATTCTCTGCAGTTCCCGAACCCGACATTCAAACTGGGTCTTCTCATCTCCCAGAACGTTCCGCCATGCCTCCCACTGCCGCTCCTTCTCCAGAAGCTCATCGTTCAGAGCCTCCAGGTCCATCACTTGCTCTTCCAACATCGTGCAGGTTGTCTTTAAGGCCTCCATTGTCTAAAAATAAACCCTTTCATCATTCTCCCAATTTTCACTGCAAAGCCACCGTACCATATTCTAAAATAACATTCCTTCATGGACTTTATGGCTGGGGGAGAGGGAATATTTTGTGTTTTCACATGTTTAGCCTTCCTAAAGAAAAAGAAGGGCAATGTTTAAGGACCTGGATATGAAGGGCCCAGTATACTGCTATGAAACGCATATGGTCTGCCTTGGAACCACTCATTTACCCTGGGAACACATAGAGTCATAGCACTGGAAGGGACCTAATAGGTCACCTGGTCCAACCCCTGTGGGCTGTGGGTGGCACAAGTGGTTACGACACTGCCTGTTAACTAGAAGGTCAGGATTTGAGACCTGGGTCCCCACAAGACAGGGTGAGCTCCTGTCCTTATCCCAGCTCTGCGATGCAGCTGGAACCAATCGTATCAGCTCTGCTGTTCCATTGGACTGTTTCAGCAGCGTGGAGACAGGGGTTTTGCTCCTTGGGTAACAGCCTATCCTCCATAACAATCTACCCAGGCCTTCGTGCTTTGCACAATACCATAGTCTATCAACCCCCTGCCTGTAGCTGGAAATCTTCTGACATGTGTTTGTCAAGCCTCTGCTTAAAGATCCACCCACCCAGAACAACAGGCATTATTTTTTCAGATGTGTGCCAGGATCAGCTTTAAAAACTCTTGAAAGACTATGGTACTGTGCTTGGCGCTGCATACACTGCATGCGAAGCACGAAAGCCTGGGTTGGATTGTTATGGAGGAGAGGCTGTTACCCAAGCTGCAAATCCCCCCTCTCCACGCCACTGAATTAGTCCAATGGAAAGGCAGAGCCAATATGATTGGTTCCAGCTGTGTCGCAGAGCTGGGCTAAGGACAGGAGCTCACCCTGTCTTGTTTGTGGGAACCTGGGTCTTGAACCCTGGCCTTCAGCTTTGAGGAGGACTTAAATCTAAGAAAATGGCACTGGACAGAGAAAAACTCTATTAAGCGTAAGAAGCAGAGAAGAAATGCTGCAGGATCTGATCAGAGACCTCCAGCACCAAGCTTGCTTTGAGAAATGAAATGCATATCAAAAAAAGGGACCACCAGAAATCAAGGAGATGAAGGTCCTTGCTTACAGAGGGGCTAAATTCCTTTTAGTTTTAGGGAAGGAAGCTGATACTGAAACCAGAATGCTGGACTTGATCCAGCAAAGCAATTCTTTGGGCTTTTGCTTCTGTCCTCCAATTGTGTCACATTCCCTTCTGAATTGTGAACATTAATTGGGAGAGAGAAAGCAGACAGATGGAGAATCCTGCCTCAGGGTAAACAGGAGACAGAAAGCCAGAAGCTCCCAGAGTATTTCTTCATTCAAAAGTTAACACATTTGGACTGAATCCCCCCTCGCATCAACTCGTTTTGGAATCCATACTTGTTTCTGACTGGTCAGCTGCATCTCCCGCTCAGTGATCTCACGGCGAAGGTGGTCAACCTCGCTTCGTAGCTGCACCACTTCGTCGTTTGCCCCCGAAGCCTCATCAAGCTGTTTGGAGAGGAAGAAATTCTGGTTGTTCAGCTCAGCGTTGTCCTCGGTTAGCTGGTTCAGCTGCTCTTCCAAGTCTGTGATCACCTGAATGAAAACAACAAACAAACATCCAGAGAAACTAAGATAAATGCTGATTTGCCTCGTCTTCCGAAAGACAAATCCCAAAAGCTAATGCACAAATTCCTGCAAAATCCATCATGTGGTCTTCTAGATTGGTTTTGACTGCTTGTCAGGCATGTGCCAACGTGGGCCCTTCCAGCCTGAAAATCTGGCACCTTGGAAGAGCTAAACATTAAACTTCCACACATAAAATTACTATGTCTCCAATGTCATGCTTTGCTTTATATGTAGTGGGATGGCTGTTTGAGAGAGCAGCACTGTGGACACTGCAAGGGCTGTTAATTATCTTCTTCCCAGATCTACCACAATGTGATCAAGGATTGATCAAAGCCAACTGATCTTCCTCTCCAAATCTCTTCTATCACTCTACTTGAAAGAAGGATGCTGACTGTCAAAAGGGAGGTCTCCACAAGGTCTATCCCAGTGGTCCTCAACCTTTGTGGCCCCAGGAACTGGTTCTGGGCTCTGAGGCTGCAATCCTGTTCACACTTTCCTGGGAGGAAGCTCTACTGACTACAATGGGACTTACTACTGAGTAGACAGGAATAGGATTGAGGCTGCAATCCTCCAACAGAGCCCTCCAGCTGTGAGGAGGGGAAGTCCTCTCACGGACTGGTCAGGCAGCTGCCAACGACCTCCAATGGTCCCTGGACCAGAGGTTGAGAAACTCTGGTCTGTCCAACAACTGAAGAGAGGTGGAGGTGAGTTATCTGGAATTCCACTCAAAGCAGCTTAAAATCATCTAAAATAAGTATATTTGGAGGGGGGACACTATCATGCTGATTCACGAATTCTATTGTCAGCAGAGCTAAGGAAAGTAATATGAAATGAAAGGAGACATGTCTAGCAACTCAACAGTAAATAGGGGGGAAAGCCAGTATAAGCATTAAATGACAGCAGAAGAAAACCAGAAAGCAATATTCTTAATGAAATTAAGGGATGTCCATGATTTGAAGCAGCACCACTGAAACATCTCTCACCATCCCATCCTGCAGTTAATACTTCAAAGTTTGTATTCTGCTACCTTTCTTGGTGGAGATCTTGGAGAAAGACTATGGGGAAAGAAATCAGACGAAGCATACAATTTGGCTTAAGGGGGAAAGCAGTCAGTCCAGAAAAGGAAAACACAGCTTAATTTTACTGCCGCACAAGCCCTTCATACACCAGTTCAACTCTCATTGTAGTTAGAGGAGCGCACTGAAAAAAAATTCCAAGGCTCTGGTGTTTAGCTGGTGAGTGAAACTAGCACACAGCGATGCCTCTCCTCTTCATTTCTGCTGGTTTGAGGAGGAGGGAAGGAAGAGAGCAAGCCTCAAGCAAGGTCTTGAAAGCTCTAATGTGGTGGTCTTCAAAGTGGGGGTAGGGACCCCTTTCGGGGGTTGCGAAAAGCTGGGTGCAGCCATCTTTGAATCTGGCACTGGGTACCTTTAAAGGCTGGCACTTCCAGCCATGACATCCCCTTCCAGGGGGCCCCTGACAGAAAATGCTGGAGTACTACTGCTCTAATGCATGACGTAAAGTTTTATCAGAACAAATTGGGCCCTCTAACTTCCTCTGCAAGAAATGTCTTATTTGAGTGAAAAACACATTTGGGATTCCACCAGAGCCATGATTTTCCACCATTGTGTCACAACACGTTAATGTGCCACCATTGGTATGAAAGTATATTGTGGACGTTTAGCAGGAAGGTCACTAGTAGGACAATTGGGGGATGTGGACCCTGGACAGCTTTGTCAATGATAAAAAAACTGATGATGTGCCTTGACAATTTTAGCATCTTCTCAGTGTGTTGTGAGATTAAAAAAGAGCTTGAAAATGGCTATCCCAGAGGAATATACATAGAGCAATGCTTCATGTGACGTCCTCTGGTTGAAACAAATTTTCACCTGTTTTCACACAATGAAATATTTTTGAGCATCTTGTGGCCTTATGGAGCACAAGTCCCTCTCCTCGGTCCACACCCGTTGCTTGTGGCTCTCAAAGGTCAGCAAAAAAACCTATGGTTCCCTCTTTGGTGGAGGGAGGATCTCTGTTGGAACCGACTCATTTGGCAAGTCACAGATTAATGCTGAAATTGAAGGCCAGAAAATTTGTTCTAGCATGATTGACAGGGGAAGAGTCTTACTGTTCCCTAGAAAATTAAATACTGGCCTGCTTGGTTTCTTTTATACATGGACCATATTTGATTCTCGTTTCAAAAGTGATTGGGCTTGAAAATAAATGTTGAATGGGTGCTTGGAAGTTGGGTTTCTCATGATGTTGGTACCATTAAAAGAAAGAGATTGAGACAAGAATCCAAAGCGCTGTTTTCTGGGCACTAGAACTCCTTCATCCAGCAAAACTGATCGAAAGAAGAGCACACAAAAGGGAACATTTTCTCATGCAGGGCATAATTAGCTTATGGTATTCATTGCCATAGGATGTAGTCATGGAGACTAGCTAGCACATGCAAATCAATCTATCAGTGGCTGCTGCAATAACTGGAATGGAAGCTCTTCCTTCTTCTGGAACAGCAAATGCGAAGGACAGAAGAACCACCAATACTCTGACCTGCTGATGTTTCTGGCGGGGCACCTGTTGGAGACCAGTGCCGGGCTGAGTGAAGCTTCAGTCCCACCCAGCAAGGCAGCTTGATGGCCAAACCGTTCTCCACCCACTCACCCCAACTCAAAACCAGTTATTGAAACCAATTTTCTATGCAGCTTCTAACTCCCAGTGGGGAGTCGTTGCACTAGTCAGACAAGCAATCACAGCGCAAGATAAGGGCATGCAGGCAGGCACATGGAAGGGGAGTCCAGGTTAAGGAAAGAGGGAGAGGTGGTGGGGAGCGACGAGAATGAGTCTGCCTTATGAGCCAAAAGAGAATTCAGTCTCTAGAACAGAAGAGGCTGTGGGGGTTCCAAACCAGCAGAAATGGAGGGTAGAAACCAAAGATCCAAGTGGAAGTTCACTTTGCAATTCAGTTCCACTGGAGGAGAAAACCTATAATAGGACACTGGAGACCCCCCCACTAACCCAACCATAAGAACTTGCTTTCAACTTTCCTTTTATGGCCTCCAGTGGTTTGAATAAACCTGCAAGTCCTCTCAAATTTTGGCTCGCTGGTACATTTCACAGCGCTGGTGATTAGACTCCTTCCCTCCCTCCCATTTTGCTATTTTGTTGGGTGTTCACTCACTATTTTAAGATTATTTTAAGCTTCTTAACCCAATACTGGATTTTACTATGTATTGCCTTAGAGCCCATGGAAAAAGGTTGCTTTTAGGGTACAAATACAAGTCTAGGAAACATGAGAAGTTATGAAGGTGAAGATGATTAAAAAGCAGTAACATTTGTACAATACTTTTTGATAGTATAAAGTGCTTCACATAGATTATCTTGAAGGAATCTTTCCAACACTTCCTAGGATTATCTGATACCTGTTCCCAGCAGCTGCAAATGCTGAGACCAAGAGGGGGAGGATTGTCTAATGGTTTCCTCCCCCCAGAAGAGGGAGAGGCTTGTCTAATGGTTTCCTATGGCAGAGGTGAGACTCCAACAAAGACGACCCTGGTTTCTTCGCCAAGCCATCACGAGCGGCCAAGCTACAAAACACAATGTTGTTCTGTATTCTCTCCAATGCAATACTGAGGGAAAGCCAAATGAACTTTAACTGCTTCAGAATCTAAGGGTCAGGCAACCATGCAACCATTTCTGGATGACCAAGGGACTTTGGATAAATGTGCCCCCACCCAGACCACGAAGCCAGACAAACCAATTTGGAAACGGGGGTGACAGGTGGGTTCAAAAGCAGCTTAGGATTCCGCATGAAGGCCAACGACTCAGAAGTTAGTGCCTAATGCAATCCTTGGTCTTACAAAAATCTTACATTACAAGCAGCGATGCCACTCACAGACACTTTCAAAACAATTCCTTTGAAATCAACATAAAAATGCACAGATGCTTGTACCACCTGTGGACAGGGCCAAAGTCCTTTTCATTTCACTCTTGAAAGCCTATCTCTTTATTCCTTTCATTTTAGGGGAAAGTATAACGTTTAAAAGGCAACAATACTCTGCAACTGAGGGAAAGCAGGCAATAATATTGCACTGAATCATTTGCCTCCCATCAACAACACATTATTATTAAGAACTCTTAGATACTGCTTTTCAGTTGGAGTAGTTCACAAAGTGGTTTATGTAATGAAATCAATGGTTCCATGTCTCTCATGGGCTCACCACCTTAATACCAAAGAAACACCAAGAACTGCTACCAGAACAGTTCCCATGCAAGGGCAAGGAGGACGGGCACTATTCCCCTCTTCAAGAACTTGGTCCTCAGTCAAAGACAAAATAGGAGACACCTGTTGGCATGTCCCACCGCACAACTGAGGAAAGACATACTAGTGTCTCCTCTGGTTTGTGGAGGAGAGACCTTAATACTTTCATCAGGATCTCTGCTCAAAGATGAGGTAGAAACATTTTTGGAACTCTAATGCAATTCAGCCACTACGTATGCAAAGCATAATGCAATACAGGGAGCCTGATTCATGCATCCAAACTCCAGTTCCTCATTCTAGGAAAAGAACAGCAAGCTGTTCTTGATCACAGCGGGGACTAGAAGCAAGGATGCCAAATCTATACGCTGGTGCTTCAGGAAAAGCAAACTAAACAGCAAGGTTTTCACCAAGAGACCATGTTAATGTTTGAAGGACACACACAGGCACACTCTCAGCCGCACCAGATTAAATGGCTATGAAGAGTTAAGCAATGAAGAGTTAAGGAAAATAAAGTTTCATATAAAGAGTTAAGGAAAATAAAGTTTCATATAAAGTTTCAGACCCATCCACAAGCTGTTGAATGCTCCATCTCTGCCCTCTTGCCTTGAACTGCCTTGTTTCTAAACTTGTCAAGTACTAGCCTCATCTTTTTTGGTTATAAATATGTTTTTCCTTTTTTCCTGTTGCACTTTCCATTACTGTTATCCACTTGAAAAATCTACTAAAATCTCCCAAACTCCTGTGACGCACCTGATAAACATTCACGGCACCCCAATATGCCATGGCAGGCTGGTTGAAAATCTTTCTTCTAGACCAAATGTAATACTGTGGACTCTCACTCTGGCAGCACATTTTCTGGGTCATTCATTCCCTCTACGTAACCTTCTGGTTCTGTTCTTCTCATTCAAGAGATCTATTCTCCCAGGGCTTCCAAGTTTTATGGATTTTAACTCTGCATCTCTCCTCTTCCACCATCTTTCCTTACCCACCTCTACCCATTTCCTTATATATCTCAGAATTTCATGGTTGTCCCCATGGCTCAATAAACACCTTCCCTAGGCGCAAAAAAGGCTTCTGTGTACTGAAATAAGCGTTTGTGAAAACCTGAGCATGATCAGCTGAAGCAAAGAGAGTGAGGAAGAAGAGAATGTTTGAATTTTAGGTGGTTGTTGGAAGGGCATGCTGCAAGAGAGAAGCTGGATCCTAGCCAGGTTCCAATGAGAAGCAAGTGAGGGGAAGCAAGTTGATTGCCAAGCATCCAGCATATAACACAGGGAAGGAACAAGAGCTGCAGGCAGGACTTGAGGTCAAATGGCAAGGAGAAACTAGGTGGCAGTTGATGAAAGGAGGGGGGAGAAGAGAACAGAAATCTGAAGGGTCAAACCAGTTCTAGTACCTGATAGGAGGTGATGATAATTCCTGCTGTGACCCACATGCTCCAGTTCAAACTATCTTCTTAGGGGAGGGTATCTGTGGAATCCCAGAAGCAGCACCTTTTCTTGAAGTGGGTGCCCAACATACTGCTCCCTAGAGAACCCGCTTGCGTTCAGAGGACTCATTCTACCTTGAGTCTTGGCCCACAATGCCAGGCTATGCCTCTTCCTTCAGGATATAAAGCAACCTCCACTGGGAACTATCCTATCATTCCAGCTTTCCCTAACTTTTGCTAGGTCCAAGTGGATCTTATCATCCTCCTTGACTTAACTGTCCTTCTTCTGGACTCACAATGCCTAGAAGATGTCCAGTAAGTAATGAGGGAGAATAAGAGACTTTCCAATGATCCTTTAGCGCAGAAGTCTCGGTCCAAACTCTTCAGCTCCTCTGGGATCATTGCTTGTGAGGTTTTCACTTTCGGTACGGAAAAAATAGCTACTCAATGGGCTGATTCATAGTTGCATGCCAACTGCTCAGCTCTGCCACATTTGATCACCATACACTACACAACGGGCAACTGCATGTGGAAACTCCTTTGACAAGCATGGCATTTGAAGTGGCCAGGGACCGATGCGATAGCTCAGTCTGCGGCAGACTATTTACAGGTGAAAATCATCACATGATGTTGCAGCCATCAAATGATGTGAAGGCATTTATTTCGAGGACAGCTGGTGATTCTATGCACAAGAAAGTCTTCCTGCCACATGAGGTGAGGTTCCAAGGGGACTCCTCAGCCTTTTTGCACATATTCCTCTCTAGGGAGAAGCAAGGATCGCAAAATGGCAAGATGGAAGGGAAAGCTTCTGTGATCTTTGTATAAGCCGATTGGTGCAAGCCAATTCTGGATCATTTAAGAGGACTTCAAAGTGATGTTATTATGAGGTGCCTTCATTTCTTCTCTATTTGAGAGAGCACTCAGCCTATTTTCTCTATACCAGGCTTGCCAACATCAAAGTCTGGAGCAACAGAAACATCTGGAGTCCTACAAGTTGTGGGGTTTTTTTTCCCCCAAACACGAGGCCCTTCTCATGTTAGGCTCAGTTAAGAAAAAAAGTGTTCCTTTAAAAGCAGCCTGCTTTTGTTCTGTGGCTCGCAGGCATATGACGGTTGAAAGTTCTCTCCACGTGCGGCAAATTTTATCTGCTCCTGGGTCACATACAACCTACTTCAGAACCAAACGGTTGTTCAGGACTGAGAGCATCAGAAGCCCAATTAAAAGGCTAATAGCAAGGAAAGAAATTGGGCACTTCTGCTGGCATATGGGATTCTTTGGACAGCAACCTTAGGGCTAATTCACACAGGCATTTTTTCAGCTTCTGAAAAGAAAAGCAAGGCACCTGTGGATGCAGCAACTGCCCAGCTGGGACTATGACAGCAAATGAATTGAAAGCAATTGGGAACATTTTTTTTCCTGCATGGAGACAAGAGACTGGCACTAGCACAGCCTACCTGGCCTCCGACAGCCAGAAGGGAGGATTTGTGCATAGCTTGGCATACCTGGCGGCCTAATACAACATTATATTTCGCCTGTAAGGGAGGAAAGGGATGTCTATACATCACATTTGTTGCAGCTGCGGCACCATTCTTATTAGCTGCACTACAATGAGATTTTCAGATTGACTTCTCCAAAAACTTGAGGAATCATCTCAAATTTAAAATCAGGTTAAAACCTCTAAGCTGAGATTTACCTGAGGCCTCAAGAAGCAATCCAATCAGTCTTGGTCCTCCTAACTCCTTGAAGGCAAAAGCCTGTGTCTTCAAGGAGCAAAAATGGTTTGTGTCCTTCCTCAGCCTGAATTTCAAAGCAATTGAACGATCTGTATTTAATACTCACTGTGCAGCTATTACGAAGGGCTTCAAATTTACGCTGGATTTCATCTCTATGCGCCTAAAGGAGGTAAGAAGTTGATCATCAATTTTTTTCATACATTAGACGGAGAAGCCAACAGCTGTTTCTACATGAACTGCAGAACAATCTACCAGCAAGCGAAATTTGGGCACCAGATGCTGCGGGTTACAGCACTACTAGGACAGTGGAATCGGATGTTGTGTCAATGATGTCCTCCTGCTTCCAGGGCCTCACCTACGCAAGCAAAATGTATGACAATATGCACTGCTTTACAGCAAAGTAGGACAAAATGTTCCTTTTAAGCAACCACAATGGCCACTTAATATTCAAGTTATTTTATTGGCTTTTTAAAACTTCAAAACAGATCGCCTTGCATATTACTACTAACAATATTTACATACCGCTTTTCAACAGAGTAGCTCACTAAGTGGTGAACTTAGTGATTCCCTTTCCCCAAAAGGCTCATGCGGTAAAAATAAAAAAGACACCAACAACAGCCACTGATAAAGATGACATGCAGAGATGAAGGAGGAAAACTGCTCTTCTCCCGCTAAATATGAGCACCACTTTGAAAGGTGCCTCTTTGTCCGTTTGGCAGAGGTGGAACTACCTGAACTAATACTTAACTAGTTCAAGCAAAGTGAGATACAAGGCAAAAGCTTCCATTCACAAGGCTCTGCCCCATCAGTTTGACTAAGGCAGTCCCAGGCAGCAGCTCAAGGACTTGTAGGGTCATTGGGGACTCAGACTGCAGACCTTTATACAAATTACGTGCTTGGAAACCCAAGACAGAAACTGTTCAGCTAAAGTAAAAAAGAGATTTGGGGGAGGGAAAAGTTCGTTTCCCCATCAATCAACTGAAAGACGCTCAGATGAGATCCTGCCACTGCTCCCTCTCCCCCAGCTGCCCTGTATTCCACTTTGATTTTATATGCAAATCTCAAGAGTTGTCTCATCATTGAGCCCAAAATAGCAGCTCTTTGAAGAATTACGGATCTTCCATATTCATCATATTGGGCAAGCTCCCATCCCAGCAGCCTAGAAACCAGGTGATGCTAGGTCTGCACGTATTGGAAAGGCTGCTTCCTTGCTGAGCAAGAGACTCTGGACTGAAAAGCAGGAGCCCACCTTTCCAGCAAGTAGTCAGATATCGTTCCTGGATCAATCCAGCCCCTTAGCCCAGGGCTTTGGAATCATCTTGCCTCAAGAAGTGGGCAACAAAAAGCAGAGAGAGGCCAAGAGGAACACAGACCCCATTTCCTTGGACACTTTCACACAACACACTTAAAGAATATCTTGAGCCTCTCTAGGATTTGTGTTAACATGCAAAAAATACGGAGGACAATAGGGCTGTGCAATGCAACTGCATTGCAGAAAGCATCCTTCACTAGGAAAGGGGTCCCATGCATAAGCAGGCCTGGGAACCCCATGCCGGAAACTCCCATTACCTGTGCCATTTAAGGCACCCAGGCTGCAGGTCGATCACCCATGGGATAGACTTAGCACATGGCACCCAGTGTTCACAAGTTGCCTTCACTCAAATTGTATCTTTGAATGGGGAGCAACTTCAACTTCTAGAGAAAACTGCCTTTCCCCAAGATGCCTACACCACAAGCAACACATGCACAAGTCTGAATCCCCCAAGCCAAGGCAAAAACAACTGCAAATGTGCAAAGGATGGCCATAATGAAAGGCAAATGCTGTTCCTTTCATTGGATTCCACTGAGACACACCCCACTTCCAGGATTGTCACTAAAGATGGTTGCTTCAGTGAGAGGCAAAGCAAAACCTGGCAAATCCTAAAGATACAACTGCTTAAAAGCACCATTTTGGCAAGGTTAAGACACATTTAGGGTAGGTTCATCGGGCAAAAAAAAAACAAACCATCACCACACAGCTCTGGCTTTTAATGGCTATTTCAACCCCGGAGAAGGCTGGTTGTGTAACCTAAAGGAAGCACCAGGACAGGCGATGTTTCGTAAGGCAGGTTCTGGTGAGAACAAACCACAGCTCAAGCTTTTGTTTTTCAAAATCAAAGCTCAGTTCAGATCACAGGTAGGAATCCTATTGGATTTTTCGACTGCAGGGACTCTCTCCTTCAGAGCCTTGAAGCTCTAGATTTTTCTTTTTAGGATCCATCTACATCTTTGCTTCATCACTTTATATGGTCAAGTTATAAAAGGTCAAGTTATAAAAGTGCCTTTTAGAACAGCGTGCAGTCATGCTGAATAACCTCTTTCGTAAGATCATTCACCACACCTTCCCCTCTCTGCAATCTGACAGTGAAAACCTCCCTTTCCCTTTCCTGATGATTTATGTTCTGAAAGGTTATATCCCCTTCTTTGTTAGCGCCTGTTCTATAGAAACAACTTTTGAGGGTACGCTCCGAAGGAGCACTTGCCAGTCAATGTGGTGTGCTTTTTAATACCCAAGCTACATTTAGCTATGTGCTTGACAACAAAGTGATCAGAAATAAATCTGGGAAGTAAACCTTCCTCCAGTTTAAGGCTTCTTGGACATACAGATATCAGGTACAGGTATGACTGTGGTAGGCTCTCAGGGGATCCATTCCAGGAGCCCACCAGATAAATAAATCTGCAAGGGTCCACACAGCACTGGAATTACTTACCTGGGGGCCAAGGCCTCTTGGCCTCCTTAGAGGCCTCCCAGTCAAAACCAGAAGTCACTGGCACAAACCTCCACATCCAGAAGAGCCTCCAGATCACATCCAGGAGGTCACAGCTCTCCAACCATAGGCTTAGCATCCACAGATAAGGAGGGCCCTCTGTAGTTGCCAAGTTAATGTCACTGTACCGCTTGTTTGGACAGAACTCTGACTTTGAAGAAGCCAAGGGGAAGAAGAAAAAGAAAATGCATCTACCAGGACAAATTCAAACCACAACATATAAGTCTGTCAGGGGCTCATTTTCAAGAAACATCAACACCATCTCACATACACAAGCGTAAAAGAAGCAGGTCTGCCAGCCCAGCCATTTGCAGGCTGTCACCATCAGCGGAAGATGCATTTCAATGTGTTGATTTGTAACAGAGTCGAAACAGCACTGAATGATACACTTCTGAGTAGGCAGCTTCTTGCATCAGCCCAGAATTCCAGGGCTTACCGTCAGAGCTTGGATCTCCTCTTCTGCCTCGGCTGTGGTTTCCTCCAGTTCAGTTTTAGCCTCCCGGAGTTGACTTTCCAGGGCCACACGGGCAGCCTGCAACCCCGAAATCTGAGACTCCCTCTCTTGGAGGGTGAGCTGCAGTTCTGTGAGCTGTCGCTTCAGTTCCAACTTCTGTTCTTCATGCTCCAGGCTAACCTGGAGGGTTAAGCACAGGACAGGATTGATGCCAAAAAAGGTCAAACTGTGGCCTTCTGAATTGTGTTATTCAAAACTGAATTGCAACTCAAGCCCACAAGGCCACATTGGCAAGGTCTGCTCTGCTCTCACTCACACTCACAGGCTAATGAGTTTTTGGCTAATAATGTTTTTGACTCATCTCAGAGAATGAGCCTCCTCTTTAGCATCACCTTGAAAAGCAATATATTAAGAATCACCAAAGCTGCCATCTTACAACTTCTGGCATCTTCCTGTGTTTAGAAATAGGCTACCTCTGACTGCCAGATATAAGGGAGGGTAGAAGGAAGGAGGTCTCTGGTTGTCTTGTGGCTCCTGATGCATCTGGTGGGCCACTGATACAGGAAGCTGGACTAGATAAGTCTTTGGCCTCATCCAGCAGGGATCTTCCTCTGAAAATATCTTATAGTGTAACAAGTTTGTTCAGAGACTGTCACCTTCCTTTCACACCACCTCATCTTCTCAGTGGTACCATACTTGTTTATCCCACAAGTTCCTCAGCCCTACATTTGCTCACAAGGAATCCCCCCTCATGTCCCCGTATTATAAACCAGAATTATGTTTCCACTTTTCCTCTCCCATCTGTAAAGAATGCTGACTTTTTAAGACTCCAAAACACAGATGTTTGACAACAGAAAGATATTTCAAACTATTTCCATATCAATTAGTGAAAGTTGCTGCTGAAATTAGCATAGGAAATCTAGTTCAGCCGGTTTCCAGATTTGAGCTCTCTCAATTTTTCGGCTGAAGCTGTAAGACTTATTCAAAAGCCATTAGGGATATTCAGAATTCAAAGCCAGTGCTCTGTTTGGCTGGAAACATTCAGCATCTGCCACTTTTGAATAATTAAGCCTATCAGATGCTCGCAAGTAAGTAGTTTAATATGCAGTCTAAAAGATGGCCATCCTACGTGTGGCTTCACATATAGTTCTGAAGGAGGCAATCTTGAAAAACACTAAAGTCCTAAAAACTGCCCATTTTCTGTTTGGTTGCTCTCCAGGCTCCTATCCTGGCCAATGTCTCCTTTTGCATCAGTGCAATGCTGCTGCCAGAAACAGAACAGCAAAGGAAGCCATTCAAGGATTTCTGCACCTCTTCAAATGGACCCCACAACAGAGGGAGCCCAACATGATGCCAACTGTGGAGAGTTAAACCCGTCAACCCTCTTAAGGAATTCCCAAGAGCTTTTAACTATCCATAGCCTGGGAATATCACAGTGATGCTGTTAAGAGAACCTCTGGGCTCTTACACGGCTTCCTTGCAGGAGTGCCTGGTAGATTCTGCTAAAGTCAGCAACAGTGATCAATACTAAAGGAAGCGGCTACCTCTCGCAAGCGCGTCTCCAGCTCCAACAGGCGCGTCTTGTCGCTGTGGTCCTGGTGACTGATCTTTTCCAGCTGCTCCTCCAGCTTATTGTTCTGGGCCTCCAACTTCCCAGCTTGAGTTTCCAGATAAAATTTCTGTTGCCTGAGCTCAGAAATCATCTCTTCTTGGGCTTTCCTGAAAAAAAGTGGGGGCGGAGGGAAGATGCACTTGACTCCAAGCCAAAAGCCTGCTCTCTCATGGAGGCACATAAAATTGGTTCCTTCCTACGCCAGAAGTTTCTGCGCCGAGCCGGGTCTGCCCCATGCCCTTGACGCTCATTTAAAAGCTTTCCCCAAATTAAGGGACCGCTCATTTGTCACTGGGTGATGGCAGAGTGCACCAACACCATCCAAATGATCATTCTGGGAGTGAGTGGTCTGTCGCCTGCTGTTGCCATAGTCAGTGCTGCGTTGAAGGGGCGTGAAGAGGGTGAACAAGAAATTAAATCCAGACAAGTAATGGTTGCCCATTTCCCATTAGCTATGATAGCTTTCTTGCATGTGCCACCTTCAGTGGTTACAACATTTGGTTACAACACACAAGGGGATTTCTCTGCAACAGCACCCAGATTATAGGGTGGTTGTAGGAGGCTGCCCTATAACCTCCACTATCTTAACAGACATAGAAAAGCTTCAATTTTTATTTTAACTTATTTTTATTGTAATTTCTTTAATATGAATTGCAGGAAAGGCAGGACACAAATATCTTTAAACGAATGCCAACACAAACAACAATTACGTATATTTTTTAAAAAACTGTCAAGAGATAGAGCTAAAAAGAGAAAGAAATCAAGGCTTGTCAGCTTGATAAAGAATTCCAAGATGAAGGCGCAATGCAGACAGGCAAACATGAACAACCATCCTCACTAAATGTACACAAGGTAGCAAGTATGATCAGAGCATTTCTTTTCACTTGGGAAATTAACAACTCTGTGCAAAAGAAACAGAAAAGGCCCTGCTTTGTGATCTAAACAACAGGCCCCCAAAACGAGGGCAAAGCAAAAGTCAGTTTAAACAGCAGCCTTCATACTTACATGTTCCTCTGAGTAAACAGACTGCTGTTTGCTGCAAGCTTATTCGCTTCAGACAGTTCCACTATTCTCTGTTCCAAAGACCTAATCTTTGAATCCATAGCATTGATCATCTGAAAGAAAGGTATTGTCTGTCAATACAACACGGGGGTGTTGCTTTCAAACCATTTTCTGGAGAACTCCAGGGCTTCTCAAACTTAAGAAGGAAGCCTTCGTTAGAAGGTCAATAAGAACAAAGGAAATTCTCCCCCACCATGCTGAGCTTCCTTGAAAGGAATGGACAGTATATATTTTATGGCACCCTTCATGCTTATGGGTGGAGGGGGACAATACGAAGGACACCAGTGCTAGGATGCTTACTATCTCATAGCCATCTTCTGTAATGGGAACTGACTCTACAAGCTGCCTAGAAGACAAGCCAAATCAGGGTGCACCATTCTGAAGCACACTCATGCCTCTATGCGCACAAATAGCGCTCATGAATTCAACTGGTGATGCAAATAAAACAGGATGTTTTGACCCCACATACTGCTTTCTGTTCTGTAAGGACTTTGCATTTCTCTCGCGCTTCTTCTTCGTGTTTCCTCAAAATATTCTCAAGTGCTTCTTTGTCTGCAAGGTCTTTCTTCATCTGGTTGTCAAGCACCTAAAGAAATAGAAACAAAAGCCTGTCTCTATCAACAGGGACCGTTCCAGAGTGATGTTTGCTTGAGAGACTGGGTGTCTGAAGAGAAAAACAAGTCCAGGAAGGGGCAGAGTGGGAGAGCATGGGCTTTGCAGGCACCCAGCCCAACTAAGTTCAATCCTTGCTACCTATAGGAAACGAGAGCCCAAGCAATAGGGCTGGGAATGATCTCTTCTTCTAGCTTTGACAGCTGACCATCAGAGTAGACACCACTTGGAGACCAGTGGTTTAGCTTCAAACGCAAGGAGTGTGCATTACAGCTCTGATCCACTAGCATAGAGCGCTACAAGCAACTATTAAATGGGACACAGCAGGAAACAGATGTCCACCTGTGTTTGCCCTCCTATATTTGACCATTTTCCTGGGTTTTGGAGACGTCTCATGCCCTTGAAACCTGTCAGCAGCTGGTTTGTGATAAGCAGTAGTCTTTACCTTGAGCCTTTCTTCGTACATCTGCTCCTTCTGTTTCAGATGCAACTCTAGGTGTTGTGCTGCAAGCTGAGCTTCTCGATGCTTCTCCTCTAGTTCCTAGATGCAAAGATTTTAGACATGAAAACACAATAAAAATTGGGGAGGGAAGGACACCAAAAGACAAACAAGCCCATGGAAGTTGCACACACGCTCCTAAAAACCCTAGAGACAAGAACTTAAGAGGTGCCTCTGCAGGATCAGGCCCCTAGTCCAGCTTCCTGTATCCAGATGCTTCAGGGAGCACACAAGAAACCTGCACCCAGGTGCCCTTCCCCGCATCTGATATTTTGAGGTTGCCTATGACTACATCTATCTTTGTACATGCACACACAAACCCATCATGCTGGTGATGGTCCTTTCATCTTGGAATTTGTCCACTTCCTTCTTAAAGGCACTGCAGCTAGAGGCCATCGCCACATCCTGTTGCAAGGAGTTCCAAAGACCAACCACACATTGGGTAAAGAAATACCTTCTTTTATCGGTCCTAACCCTCCCAACATTCCATTTCAGTGGATGTCCGCAGTTCTGATATTATGTGAACACCACGCAAATCCAAGGATGCATCCAAAATGAACTGGTTGGTTACATGAGTGGGATTCTTGGATGCAAATCCCATTGATGCAAAGCCCTTATTATTATGCCCACTTAGCGTTTGTTTTCAACTGGTTATGTTACTTCAGCTGCCCCAAGATTTTTTGATGTCTCCTGGAAAACCAGTCCCTTCTGCATAGCAAAAGGTTCAGCTCGTCCCAGATAGCCACAATTTGTTTCTTTAGAAATGTGATACTTGTTTTGGCCACAAGGAAAATGCCAAAAATGCAACACCTGTAGAAAGCTGTCAGCATGTATTTATTAATTAAAATATGAAATATTTTCATAATAATACATAAATGCTCTAAGAGGTTTGTATAAAGGGACATATATCAAGGATCCTTCCAGGGAGTCAAGAACAGCCACTTCATCAATGTAGGCTAAGAGCACAATCCTAACCATGTCTACTCAAAAGTTAGCCCCCTTGTGTACAATGGGTCTTACTCCCAGGAAAGTGTCTTTAGGATTGCAACCTGAGGGTACAGCTAAATTTCTGGAAAGATTCTTTCCCAGCAGCTCCTACTTGGCTTCTGTCTCCGTTACCATAGCCACTGACAGCATCCGCCTACACTTTCAAGAAGCCCAGACAAAATATATACTTTGCAATATTCTCTCTCTTTTTGTGGCTCTAATCTTTTCTCTTTGGCCAAAGAAGGGTCCAAGCAGGATCCCGCTCTCTTTTAGGGAAATGGCATCACCTTTGGTGGTAATGTCTGGTCTTGGCAAATAGGCAAACAGCTTTATGGTGGAGGAAGCAGTCACAGGAATCATTTCCTTCCTGCACAATTCACTTGACTCGGGACTGTAAGCTTCTCATTGCCTTCACTGTTTCACTCACACTTCCAAAAAATATCAATGAACTGGCTTCAGTCGTTTAGTGATGAAATCAGTTTTCAATCAGTTAAGGATGCCCTTGATTGAGAGTTTTTTCAGCATTTTGGAATATACTGATTACAGTAAAAACCAAAAGTTCAGTGAGAATTAGTTCCAGTTAGCCAAGGATTGAACCATCCTCAGAGACCAACAGTTGTAGCAAGCAAAAATCTAGAAAATACTGCAGCAATGTACACAGTAGCCTTGTCCCAGATGAAAAGCAGGGTGTGATACAAGATGAATTGCCTGGTCCACAAGGGTTCAATAATTCTCTATGAATACTGCATAATACCAGTAGAAACCATGGCTCCCTGAGTAGCAACATCAAATAGTGAAGCTCTTCTTCCAGTACTACCATGTGCAACACTTTGCTCTTCTCCCGTAAGAGAGGATCCAGGGGAATCTTAAGGACCTATTCAGAGACACTGTTGGGTTGGGGTCTAAACCATCCCATGTCATCCCATTCCCAGGGGAACGGGGGCAGGAAAGCAGATCTTGTCCCTTCCTGTAAGGAATCCACAAAGAATCAAGCCTGTTTCTTTCTGTCCAGACCTAGGAAAGCCTCCAAAAGGAATGAAAATTAGAAACCCACCAGACATATCAAGGTCATGACATACTTTTACTAGGAGTCAAGCAAAAGATCACTTGGTCCTCCAGCCTGGACAAAATAAGAGACACAGCCATATTTCCCACAAGTGGATCCCTCTCACTGTTCTCTTTAAGCTGCTGGAGGCCTTGCAGGGTTTGAAATACTCCTTTGCCAATTTGGACTGCTCTCAAAATCCACAGCTTGTTGCAGAAACGCTGCCATCAGCATGGCAGCCACAGTCCACCTCCTGCACCAGCTCCAAGGACACCATAAGTACCAGCTGGATAGACTTAATTCCCCTATGCTACAAGGCGGTGTGGAGGCTGGTTCGTCAGATTGATTCACGGGCTCATTAGGGAGACCTTTCATTTGTCTGCCATGCCCTTCCTAACAGCATCAACTAACACCTCATCCTTCTGCTGATGAGGGTCACTTCAAATGTTATAGCTCTCCTAAGGTACTGTGTAAGCAAAAAGCACAGGAACCCTGGGAAGATCACATCTATCAGGCTGCCTACAGGAGCCTCAGGTGCTGTGTCCCTTATAGCTGGAAGTGATGGAATTCCAGAAGGAGCACAGGTATTCCTAGCAAAAGCCCATGCCTGAAGCACCTTCCCTGTTTCCTAATGTCATCAGATATGCTTGTTCTTCTGAATTACCATAGAGAGATGAGTTCATGCTACTTCTCATAAGCGTTCCATATAAGATTATTCCATTCGGGAAGCAGCTTATCCGGAAGAGCAGCTCTGCCCCCAAAACAGATGCTTTATGTGCGGCTGGGAAACATAGAGCAGCTCTTGGAAGAAGGATGCTGCTTCATATCAAAAGAATTCTAACAGCACCAACAACTATTGTGTTGATTGCAAATCAAGAACCAGAAGCCAGGATTGCCTGCCTGGCTCTTTGGCTGCCAAACAAATAAAATAACTGCAACAAAGAACCTCCTCTCCACGTAGGAGAGGACATGTACGGACCTCTGACATTTATCGCCAGAGAGGATAGAGTTAAGTGGAATAGTTATGTGCTTTTTGAGCTCAGAAGATACAGCAGACAGCTGAATACAGGCAAGATTGCCAAGACTCCCCAAGCTGGGCACTGCATATTTTATTGTCATACAACTCAAACACATGATGGGTGAGGAGTTTATGAAAACATGCTTTGTTTGCTGTGAAATGCTTCTGTTCTGTGAGCTCACTCCCTTGGCCCAATCATGCATTTCAATGATGTTGCGGAAAGGGCGTCCACCAGATCAATCAGCAATAATATCAGGGATTTTACTGGAATCTGGATAGCTCTGCTCCTTTCTGGCTGGACCCTTTTATACTGGCACATCAAAGGCCAGACTAGCTAGACAGGCGATCAGTGCTTTTGGGCACAGGTTCAATTCAGTTGGCTGCACTGCCACACGGGCTCTGAAGTCTATTGCACAATACCAGATTATCAGGTCCCTCAGAAATGGAAGTGGAAGCTTTCAGGCACAGGAGAACGTGCGCATTTATGGCTTGCCCAGGCTCACCCTGGTTCCCCTTAAATCTGAATCCACCCTATGTTAGCAATGTTCAGTTCCAAAAATCAAAGGGAATGCAATTCCTCCATGAGTTTCACCTGTCTCCAACTGCAGAAAGCTGTCATCGGAAACAACTACAAATAGAACACTTCCTGCCTCGTCTTCTGGGATCCATGCCTGCCCTTGACACCCCACCCCAATCCCAGCCTGCCATTTTCATTTCCTGCTACCCACCAGAATTTTGTCCGCCATCTGCTGGATCTGTTGCGATTTCGTCTGGATATCTTCCTTCAGCCGGTTCTCTCGGCGCTCCACCGTTTCCAGCCGCTTCACTTGGTTCTCCAAGGAGTGGCGCCTTTCCTGCCCAACAGTCGACAAAGTGTCAATAAGACAGAAGTCACACAGTAGGGCCCCTTTAGCACCCCCTTCCCAAATTGTCCCAGCTGAATTCTAATTAGTTAAAGTTTCTTCAATAAATTAGGGGGGAGAGAAAAAATTAAACAAAAAGTCAAAAAGCAAGCAATGGTTTTTTATAAGTTCATACACATTATTTCTCTGACCACAACAAACTGTGGCTGTTTAAGCTTCCACCAACCTCAGCTTCAAGCAATTTCTTTTTCATGCTTTCGTTGGAGTCTTCCCTGTTCTGCAGTTTCTCCAGCTCCTTCTCTGCTCTCTCTTTGGCTTGGCGTATGTTCTGAAGGAGTTCGGTGGCCTCTGAGCTGGCTTTCATAGCCTTCAAGGAAGAATAATGGAGCCTTCATGCAATGTGCACAAGATTATTCATGCTCGGCATTATGGAAAGCATCCTGGCTTTTAATTCAACACATTATTAATAGATCTTAATGCTGTGGAAGGGAGGAAGAAAAATAATGTACCACTCTGTATTTAATCTCATTGCCCATTGCTAGAATACCATCACCTATGCATACAAATGCTTAGGCTGTACACTTACCGCACAAGAAACACTTCCCTGTTGTGCTTGCTGTAGCGTCTCACATCTGCCACTGCCCTGGGACAGAGGCAGCCACAGCCCTTAAGAACAGCAGCAGAAAGAGTTTGTGGAGGTGGCGATGGGTTGGTGAAGAGCAGGGACCATCAAAGAGAGTTAAGCTCTCCCGTGCAATTTGTGGAGCCACCTGGTTTGAACCAGGACTAGCAGACTGAGATGCACCTCAAATCAAGGCATCCTAGACTTTGCCGACTGCAGCGATGAGCTATTCCCATATGCTCAGTTTTGCTTTTCAGATTACAAAAGTCTCAATGAATATCAACCTTTCTACGGGGAGAAGGAACAGCCCTTTAGACAGAGATTTTTCTAGCTGGATCTGAAACACACCCCTGCAGAAAACTGCATCCTCAAATCTCATTTTAAGTTATCAATGTAACAGGTGCTGTTTCTTTTCCTCTTTCCAGATTAACAAGATCATGTCCTCTAATCCTATCACAAACCCTGCTAGTCTGCTGCTCAACATCTCTGCAGTGAGCAGAGAGAGATTGCTTTGTAAAACTGGACAGTCAGGTGACAGGTGGGGTCCCAGCTGAATGTATTGGCATAAATTTATACATTAGCACTGGGGCGGGGCGGGGGGGGGGGGGGTCAAACACAAAAACACCAATATGAATAATCCACCACCAACCAAAGCCAAAATCTATACCATTTTCATTTTCTTTGTAAACTGCTTTGTGAATTTTTTAGTTGAGAAGGGGTACATAGAAACTGTATATAGAAACTGTAGATAGAGAAAGATAACATGCACTGATGGTTTGTTACCAGGTTAGTAATCAAGGATAATGATTCTGCATATCCAAAAGGGGAAAATCCAGGACTACAAAGCACACCCACCAAGATAGTTCAAGAGACAAAGCCAGGAGTCGGGCAGTTCTAGAATAAATGGAACCCTGTCCTCCAAATTCTGAGTTTGCCTGCACCCCATTCATGAAAACTGGATCCAAATTAAGCCCTCGCAATCTACTGCTGCCTCAGGGTCGGTTATATTTTTTGCAGCACGGCACTCAAAGCTGAAGAAGCTCACACCTGGTGCATCATGCCCAAGCCGGATGGTTAAAATTAACACTGCTGCCGAATAGTTCAGCCTGGCTCAGCTTCATTTTTAAAAATAAACACGCATGGCATGTTGTGAAGAGAATAAAGCATCAGGATCGTCACGATTCCAACCCTCTCTCCTTCCCCCCAACCCTTCTCCCTTTTCTATCCACAGTACTATGACTAATAATGTTTTGGAACACAAGACACTGTTCCTCCCCCCCCCCCCATGCATTACGACATGTGGAAAAGCCTTAGGAAGACTTGTCAAAATGGTATTAACTCCCCACTTTTAACTAAAAGACGGAGCAACCATATCTCAATTGCTTTACCTTGGTCAATTTCTCTTGTAGCTCCTGAATTTTGACTTGTTGCTCTGCATTGATCTAGAGAAGGAAAGAAAACAAAGAACCAAAACATGAAAGAATTACAATATTTAACATCATTCCCAGATGCAGCCTGGGAGTGAGTCCCATTGAAACTGATGGGATGTTACTTCTGAGTTGGTTTGCGTAGCATTTCTCTTTCAGCTTCTTTTTATTTCCATTTCTGTCTAATGACAATGCATTAGTCAGTGTCAAACCCAAAGCACATGCTCTCTCCCACGCAATGTTTTCTAGATGTTTGCTAAGCAGGGTCTCCTTCCCTTGCTCAGGAATTGGGAGGAAGAAAAGCAATCCTATTTCTCTGAGAATGCTGCTGGCTGGGTTGGACTTCTATGGAATTCAAAACCCCAAGATGTGGTGATGGCTTGGACGACATCAGCCAAATTGATGGAAGAGGAAGCCCATCAGAGTTTGTTGGACATAATGAGTATATGCTTTCTCCAGGTGCAGAGGCCAAATGCAGATGATTTAAGGTTGCCATCCACTGCCTACTTGTGGACTACTCTGAGGGAACTGATGGGCCACCGGAGGAGAGAGGTCTGGATGGGCCTGGAGTCCCACTCTCATCTCCTTTGGTTCCTAGTCTCAAGGTAAATCAGTCTAAGGAAAGAGGGATGTGATGAAAAGCACCTGGAAACATTCTTCTGATAGTTATTCCACCATCTAATAAGATGTGCAATCAGAGCTAAGATCAGCACATTAATGTAAAGACTTGGGAGTTTGGTTAGTCAGAACTGGTCTGCATATTTGCAGTTAATGTTCTGGTTTCTCCCAGTGAGGAAGGGAGATGGTTTCTGCTCCACATTCTTCCCTATCCCTCTTCCTATCAGCACATAATAATCCAGATGCTCCTCCAGCCTCCTCCTACTAGCTTCTCTCAACTTCCCTGTCTTCTCTGCCATCTGCTTATGGTTGCTATATGTCCTGGAAAACCAGGACAATCCGTGTTTTGGGGGGTTGTGCTCACAGACTGGGGTGGTTGACAGGAGTCCTGTCCCAGTTTTGTGGAAAAGAATTGTGGCAACCCTACATCTACCAACTAACCAGAGGTCCTTGCTTCTTAGTTCATTACCTTCTGCCTCTGGGCTCTCTGTTTTCAAGCATCCTTACCTTGGGAGACATGTTCCAATAAGCCTTTCAGTCCTCCACTTCCCTGCCTGGCCCATTCAGATTTTCCATTCACTTCAATTTACAGTGCTTAATGTGACATGAGCCTTCCCAGGCTGGCAACTAGTCCAAGCAGGTATCAGATTAGCTCAGCCAAAAAAGAGGCAGAATCTTCATGGTCACGACTGCTTGCATTGCAATAAAGATTTCTTCCCAACAGACTAACCTCACAGACTCCACTTCCAACCAGGACCACCTGAGAAAGTCCTGCATTAAAATCAAATTATCAATAATAGACTCTCAGCGGCAGAAAGACATGCAAAAAAACACATACCCTCTCCAGCTTGGAATACAGTTCTCCCACTTCTGATTTCCCTTGATCTTTAACCTTTAATATAAAGATTAAGCAAAACATAACTCAGCAACACGACAGAGGCAGTGAAGTCATCAGTAGTTTCCTTTAAAAGCTGTTTCAAGGCACATTTTCAAACACTAAAACGGAGAGCTTTCATCTGATCATGGAACAGCCTTTTAAGTTCTGGCATTCAAAGTGAATGGGTGAGTTCAAAATAAAATGGCATACCAACAGCTCCTGGATGAAACCTTTTTCTGTGGGTCTACCTGTCCTGCTCTTATTTTCAAGACACTCTAATGCATTTTCAGCCCCATTTCAATCCCTCATTCCATTCACAAGAAAATACTGGTAGTTTAAATTCTACACGAAGTAGGGTTTTTGCAACAAGGGTTTATGCAATTAAAATGTATAGAAATTTAATGCAAGAACAAAGAATTTCTCCACTTCCTATACATCAGATGGAGGGAGGGAGAGTGATTGCCAAAATGAATTTGAAAACAGAAAGTTTGAGACCCCTGACCTTAACTACCTTCTGGAGCCTGTTGTGACATTCTGTGGCTTTACGTTTGAAGTCTTCAGCAGCCAGTCGGGACTCTCTCAACTCACATTCATACAGATCGCTGCGCCTGCGAGCTGAAATAAGATCCTCCTCTAACTGATTCATCATCAACCTCATCTCTTCTACCTGGGCTTGATACTCCTGTGGAAGGAAGCAGGGAGTGCCACGCTTAAAGCAAAAACTGACAACCAAGCACTTGCATAATAATAAAGGGCCTTAAGAAGGGATTGCCAGATGAGGGGAGGGCCTGAGACATCTGGTGGGCTTCTGTGAGCTACAGGAAGCTGGACTAGAAGGGCCTTTGGCCTAATCCAGTGGAGGATGTTCTTATATGTTTTACTTTCTCCAGACAAATACTACTGCATGTCCGTTAATTTTAGAAGTGTTTGTACTCAGACAACCCTGGATCTATTCCTAGTGTGAGGTCTGGGTTATGCAACCAAATTCTGTATCAAATTCTGTAACCAAATTCTGTACCAACTCTGTGATTCTATGATCCACCATTCAGTTTTTCAGAACAATCTACATACCTGTTCTTTGATTTCCTGCAACTTTCGGCTCTGTTCTCTGATATCATGAAGGAGCTGCAGAGCCTTGTCGTCCTCCTGAGACACTTCCATTCGAGCCTGCTCCAGACTTCGCTTTAAGCTCTGCAAAAGCATAATGTTTACTACAGGGACAGCCTCACATACAGTTGGACCAGAGGAAATATTTCACACAGACAAAAAAACATTAGTCACCAACCCGCTTCCATTTGTTTTTAGTCTTCTGTCTCAAGAGAAACATCCCCCTATGGTTGAGACCTCCTACAGCAGATGCTGTGATTAAACGTTCACTTTGGACTGCAGCTGAAATCACTTCTGCGGTGAGAACAGCTCTAGTGCCAGAAACCCTATTTCTGGGTGAAATAGGTGAGCCACAGATCAATGGGTGAGCCACAGATCAATGGCAGCAAGCATGCTTCTGTACATGCAAGCTCCCAGGAGCAGTCCTGGCTATGTACAGTTAGGTTGATTAAAACTTACAGCACTGACAGGATACAAAGGTAGGAGGCTAGATAGGTCTAAAAGCATGATAGATTTATAGCCACATTTGCTCTTGCTATGCTGGGATCAGGATACTGTACACAGTCACCCCACCTCTGCCAAAAAACTGTCCCCAAGTAAGATTACCTTGCTTCCAATTCCCTCAACAAGAGAGTGAAAGAGCACCACTATCACAATAGTTAGTGTTTTCCGCCTGCAAGACTCAAGACGTTCCTTCACTTGCCTGTCTTGCCATCAACTCTCCTGATAACTAATGCATTTAAACCCTGTAACAGCCTTAAGAACACCTTGCATGCCAACCACCCCAATTTAATTAGAGAACTATCCATCTTATGCTGCCTCCTGCCATATGCCCTGCAGTTACAGCCGACAGAAAGGCTTCAGGGGAACAGGGAGAGGCTCACACTGCATTCTGTGATGTAGGTAGCCAGGTCCTGTTCAAGGAGAGATCGCTGGGTTTCGGAGGCTTTCAGTTCCACCTCCTTTTGGCTAAGTACAGCCTCCACCTCCGATACTCTGCGGTGCAAGCGCGTCATTTCCTGCTCCATCTGCAACACACATTGAAAAGTTTAAAGGGCTTTCCAAGGGCCCATCAAACTGATGGTTTCAACACATAAGAGAAAATCTGTTTCTAGGAAAGATTAAGCTAGAATTTGGTTCAAAATTGAAATACCATGTTTTTCTGCTCCTGGGAATTCAGAGTTCCTTCTCCAGGAAAGGCAGCAAGTCTAAGTCACCCCATTCATTCAAGCCGCTTGTTCACATGCAGATGCTCTTGGAACCCCAGTTAGCAAAGAAGCCACAATCATTTTTCACCTGAGTTTTTTTATTCCAGTGACGGATCACTTTAGCTTTATCACAAATCCATCTTGGACCTGTGGAGGCCTCTCCCCCATGTCCTTCTGATGGAGCAGAGGTCAAGTCCAGCACAGAAAAAGAGTGAAACTAATTGCACACTCAAAGTCCCTCAAAGTGGAGAGAGAGAAAGAGAGAGAGAGACAGAAAGAAAGAGACAGAGTTTAAACGTGTTCCAGGGATCTTTCAGCAACAGTTAGAAGGTGTTCACGGGAATCAATGAAGCAGCAAGTTACATAAGCAGAAACTGAAGGACTAGGGGAACAAAAGACTTGGTAGCACTCAAAATAAAACCAGAGTAGCTGAGTGTTTGATGAAGAAGAAGAAAAGCCACCTGCTGGAAGCCACTCCCGCTGTTGCCGCCGCCGGCGCTGGGACAAGAAAAGGTCTAGATAGGATCCGGAGCTTTCTCTTGTTAAAATTAACCAATTTAGAGCAAGACATGGCCTTATCTCCCTCTAATGGATGAGGAAACCGCTCCACCGAAGCTCTGAACCCATCAGCGGCATCTGGAATGTCCTTTGGCATACACTGATTGTAGATCCTCGGAGCAAGGAGGGAGGCCGGCCATGTAAATAAATACCTTGTGGCACTTATCCTGGGTGTCTTGCAGCTCTTTGCTCTTAAGGAAGAGTTTCTTTTCCATGGAGTTAATCTTGGCTGGGGAGTCCAAACCCAAAGCAGGCCTGAAAAAACAAAGGTAGGCAAGTATTCATGAATGCAGGTCAGAAGGATGCAAGAGTCCCTGTCAGTAACTGTACAGACTTGCTTCCTTCCTAAACAAAAACTGCCCTATAAATGACCATACATGCAAGATGCTCCCTGCAGAGGTTGCCCAAGCACTGTTCCAAAATAGCTCAAAGGAGCTTACAGAAGCAAAACCCAAGCAGAATTCTAAAAGGAAAGAACTCAGATCTTGCTGCCTTTCCAAAAGCCTGAGAAGGAGGCAGCTGCCCTCACCAAACTGCTAATTACTTCTTCATGCAAGACAAGTTCAAGCTCTACACTGCAACTTGGCTTCCTTAATTTAAATAAATATCCTTGCTCAGGCAGGCTGCGAAGCTGGCAGGCTATTTGAAATCAATATGCAATTCTCCAGCTCTGCAAGCTCTTGGTCAGATGCTCTTTTCCCTTCCCTTGCCTTTCTCCTAGTCTTCCAATCTACTCTCAGACTAATTTCTGGCTCCCTCCAAGACCCTCTGCAGTCCCTGCCTTCCTTTCTGCAGAGCTACCCCACTTCCTTGGTTTTCTGCCTTCACAGACCCAAGGCACCCACTTTAAGGCCATGCTCCTTCCCCTCTCCTTTCCCAGAACTCTCTGCTGGTCCTGCATCACACCAAGTTTTCAGCGCTTGAACAACTACAGTTAAAAATCGATCTGCCAGCCACATTTTAAGACATTGTGACATCTCCACCAACTACAGCCAGCTATTACATCTTAATGAATTACACTAAGTATACATATGGCTGAAAAATACATATGTGAAGCTAGTCTGCTTTACATTCAGGCAGCAGTTCCCAAACTTATTGGCATCACAACACTTTCTTCCATAGCATCTTCTTCTCAGATGCTGCCATCTGGAATCCCATGAGATCAGTGCAATCCAATGGACAGCGTGCTACACCCCTGAAAAAACGAATGTTTCTGCTACACCTCTGTAGCTCTCTTTGGAGTTGTGCCTGTTTGAGAACCACTGCATTAAGGGAATCTTGAGAATTAAGCAAGGAGTCTAACCATTAACACCCTATTGGAAATTACATGAACACAAGGATGTGCTCAAGGAACATCTCAGAAGGCAAGCAAGAGACACAAAATTCTTCATATCCAATCAAGATTAAGAGAAACATGGTGATTAATATAGTAGATGGAAGGGAAGCCTTATGAGAAAAGTTTGGGGAAACTTGGTCTATTCAGCCTGAAGAGGAGAAGGTTGAGAGGATTCCTGATCGCCCTCAACCTGAAGGGCTGTCATAGGGGCTCATTTGTTCTTAAGTGCCTCTGAAAGCAGAACTAGAACCAATGGGTACAAACTACAAGAAAGAAGATTCCGGTTGGATATCAGGAAGAAATTCCTGAGGGTGAGGGTGGTTCAGCAGTGGAAGAGATTGCCAAGGGAGGTGGTGGACGCTCCCTCACTGGGGATCTTCTGGCAGAGGCTTGACAAGCACCTGTCGGGGATGCTCTAGGAGGATTTCCTGCTACAGGCAGGGGGTTGGACTAGATGACCTACTGGGTACCCTCCAACTCTAGGATTCTATGATTCTATGAAAACAGGTCACGACAATGTGTGAAACTAGATCAGATCTCCACAAGGTTCTCCCAACCATCAGCTCCTGATGATGATTCAATCCAGTACAAGGTGGCACATCATGAACAGAAGAATACTGGAATTGGGTCAACAGTTTTAAATTGAGGTGCAACAAATCCCATGCTTTCCTGTACTGTATAAAGAATAAAAGCCAGTGAAAGTAAGACCAGAAAGGTGCAAGGCAGTTGCCTCTCTTCAGCCTGTCAGACAAAAACAGCAGGGTCAACAGCCAATCTCGGACTGTGCTACTTCAGTCTGCAGGACTGAGAAAAGGAAAAATCCCTAACTTCAGAAAACTAGGATATAAACGAGGAGAAAACTAAACAGTTCTCCCCAAGATTTGGCTTTCTAAGCTTAGGGAATACTCTACATATTCTTCAGCTAAAGTTATATGGGGCAGACCAGGAGTGCCCACCAAAGTCCTAACTGGGGCTAATCCATTTATCTTACAGTTGCGCTTTTCAACCAAAAAGTTCACAAAGCATTTTCCAAAAATATGAAAAATTGCTAATGGATCCCAGTTTGTGGGGAAAACATACATAGCTCAGTACAGATGTAAGAGGAAATTACAAGTTTGCTATTAAATTAGAAGAGTAAAATTCACAACATATGGCAGGACCAAGGACTACTAAAGGACATCACACCAAATCATGGTCTGGTATTTGGCATGATATCAAGATATCTCTTGAGAAATGCTTAGTGAATACCAGTACCTATGACATTTCTATCCCAATTCTTCTTCCACGGAACTCACGGAATAGCCTGCATGGCTATTCTTTTCTGTTTTATCCTTTTAACAAAGGATAGAGAAAGGGAACAGCTCACAATTCCCCAGTATGCTTTGGGACCGAGTAGGTTCAGATCTGCCCATACAGTAGGCTTCCAGTTACAGGAATCAGCTAGTACGCTTCTGGATATTTATGAATTTCAAACAGGAAGTTTGATTTAAATATTTTACTTACATTGATCTAATTCTGGTTCTTTGAATCACGATTTCAAGTCAGACCACTCAGCCACGAGACTCTTGAGGAACTCCCCTCCCATTTCACCTGCCACACCTGACATCATCCCTTGAGTCATCCCTTCGTGCTCCCAATCAGCTGTGTGCCTCTCCAGAAAGATCAAGACCAGGCTGGGTTTGCCCACCACCACATACTCATTCCCTCCTCCAGCACAGATGTCTCCTTGACAAAACAACACTAGTCCCCCTCATTGACTCCTCTGATCATAACCACCACTGAGACATTCCCCCTTCAGCTCTCCTCCAGCCTTCCATGTCTCACCACTCCTAGTAACGGATCCACAGAGCCAACTGCTGCTCCAGACACTCTGTGTGTGTCAAACTTTGGCTTCAGACTTGTAACTGATTAACAGTCCAGGCAAGTTTCACTTCCTCCCAAAAAGATATCAGACTCTGGCAAACTGCCACAAAACCACAAGCGGCTTGTGCTCACATGCATCTCCACCTTGATTCAGGACTTGATCTCCAATGCAACCTATAACTAGAGACACTTCAATAGATAGGCAAGGATTATTTTTCCAGTTTCCTTTAAAATTCCAGGTAGCTCACAGTGCCCTACTAGACTACTTTTCTACTACTAGTAGATAAGGAGTACAAACAAAATTTAGTTTTCGTTTGTCAGATAAAATATGCAGCCATCTTTTTGGTGGCGTAAAAATCATCAGAGTAGATTACAGAAAGAACAAAGAAAAGGGCAATTTACATCCCCTCCAGATGTATGACTGTCTCCAAAGAGCCACTCTCATTATTTTAAGGGCAACCTTATCAACAATGCCTGTGCACAAATGATAGGGCTATTATTACACCCCAGACACTGGGAGACTGAGATGATTGAGACGGAGCCACCGTACTCCCCAGCATAAAATAAATGTTTGTGAATTAAAAAAAGAGATACGGGTCATATCAATGTAGTGTAATACACTATATACTATATTCATTTCCTCTCCCTTTGGGAATTCTGGGAATTGTAGTTCTGCAAGGAGAGCTAGGGATCGCCTACACAGAATTTGCAACAACCTTGCTTTCATTTAAACTGGTATGCAAACCAATATGTTATATATATATTTAACATTCATAGATTCTTAGTGATGTGACATTAAGGGTAACATACAAAATCATAACTGGCTGATCATTACTTTTAATTACTTCCTATAGCAGTGTCTTTTTGGGATGCCAAAACTCAACCAAGGAGCTGCTGGAGCGGAATTCTGCCAATTCATATATGAAATTGGTGCAATGTATGTTCTGGTGTTTCTTCTCTGGCAAGGGGTAAGCAAGCATTACACACACTAAGCCTAAGTGCCAACCAAATCACCTGCATCCTAAATCAACAAGATGCCTATTAGAAACTGCCCAGCAATCACCTTGTTTATGCAAAATCAAATTAGACACAAAAAATAAAGCCAGGGGGGTATTCAGGTTGCATATCCAAGACGTAGACAAAGACTGTCACAGCTACAGCATCTGCTGCCAATGCCATCGACTCCTAGCGATCCATAAATCACTCCAGACAGTCCTGCTGCTGGAATTACAATGTGAACGAGATGGCTCAAGTCTCCCGGCAAAGACAAACTGAAGACCCCAGGGCTAGAGATGGAATCATCTAGCCTAATTTGTCAGGCCAGGATCAAACTGAGAAAATTTAACCTGACAGGGTTCTAAGACTTAGCATTTACCTTTCAAACTACAGCTTCGCACACATTGCTGCAATCCTTACCACAATCCTGAAAGGCAGGATGGTTTTGTTTCTGAGGAAGGAAGGTCAGAAGCCGGGAGGGACTCCCTGGCAGCAGCAAGATTCACACTGTCTCTATACCACATCCCTTTCTACGTTTAAGATGAAGCACAGCCTCACTGGGAAGGGAGGAAAGAAAAGGGCACTTAACCACATCCTGACCTTTCGTTCCAATGGCTAATCATTACTAGTGCTGGTCCAATCATCAAATGCCAGCATTTACATTTTTATATCCTCATTTCAATAAAGGATCCTTCACAAGAGCATCAGAAGGCTGCCAGAGCAGATCAATTGTCCATCTTCTCCAGCAGGAAACCACAAACCTCTAGGAAGCTCAGAAACAGGGCAGGAGCTCTTTGCTCCAATCTGATGTGCAGGGATACACTGCCCCTGAAAATGGAGGTTCCAGCAGAAAGCAAACCAGAGACCTCTCCTGCATGAATTAATCTCATCTCAACAGCTATTTTGTTCCTTGGAATCATTGCAAAATTGCTCAGTTGTCTCCACTTGCATGTTGGAAGAGGAATATTCCAAGTCTGACCACCATTTTTCTTACTCTTCCTTTTAATTTGCTTCTGGTTTTTGTAATGGTTGTTTTAGGAGTCTCAGTACCAAATCTAGCACAGAATCCTAGGGAGGATCAGCATCTTGCTGCAGAGAGACACAACTGCCACCCTCCCCACCACCTTCCCATTCCCACTCAGTACTCCCTTGTCTTCCTCCCCCACCAAAAAAGGCGACACCTGTGAGTAGGAGGACACCACAGGCAGTCAAGAAGCTCCCTTCTAATTGCTGGCCTATTTAAGGTTTCTCTGAGTCATAACGTTGGGAACATCACTGGTGCCAGGAGGGAGACCAAATTTGGTTTCTAGGTTCACTTTTGCAAATCATCATCCTCAAACACACACACACACAAAACACCAGAACCCTCATAAGAAACTGAGAAACAGCTTGTTCTAGACTCTTTCATAATAGTGCTAGATAGATAGACAGACAGATAGATATAAAAAAATTAAGACAGCTTTGTAAGTAAGCGGAACCCCCAAGTAAGGAAAGCCCTGTCTTCTTGTTCGCAGGCCTGCTAGATCCCTCAAATGTCCATTCTTCAGTGCTTGTGCTGTCGTTCTATGCTCTGACAGCTAAAGCATTAAAGGGCCTACCAGACCAGAAGGGGCATCATTATACAACTGATACTCTTCACTGTTCCACTTCAGTACTGTTCCACGGGACCTTCTACCTCCCATAAAGCTGCCAATCGCTCTGGATCTCTGCATCAAGAGTTCTGCGGCTCCTATGCCTCTTCTGACCATGAATCCTGGCAGTACCCCATTTTCCAGTCTCAGCGGTTAGTCTCAACCACTGGCACACTCCAGTCTCAACCATCTCCACACATCTGTGACTTGCTGGACCGTCCTCGCAAAAACCTCAAGGTTTGCAGTGCCCAAACCTTAGCTATTTCCCATCAAAGGAACACACCCCCATCTCTGGCATCAGAAAACTCCTTTTTTCTGAAATCCCCATGAAGTCTGGAAAAAAACCTTCCACTTCTCTCCAGGTTCAATCCTTGCACTTCTCTCCAGGATGCACCAAACATATTCCAGCCACAGCAACACTATCTTTATTCTAATAATGTCAGTTCCATAGTGAACATTTCTGTTTGCATACTAATATTACAGGCAGAAAAACACATGAATCACAGCTAGAGAGAATCCTGAATCATCTTTCTACAGCAGAAGGTAGACCAGTCATAGGTTAGGTTTTCAACCCCCCCTTCTCATTTCCTCCAGCAAGTATAACAGCACCGATCTCTCTCTTCTTCATCCCCTATAGACAGCTACCCCTACTTACTCTGACCGGAGGATCCCCAACGCCTTGATGAAGGAGAAGCCCACAAATGGCAAATCTTCTCCTGAGAAACCTGCAGGGCTCAGCTGGCACAGAGGGGATACAGTTCGTGAATTCTTCTCCGGTTCATCGAAATTTGAAGTGTCATCATCCGACTTGATTGCAGGCACGAAGGGGGGAGGAGCTGATTATTTTTAAGACAGAAGAAGGAGTAAGAAAATGTTTTAGCTGCAGCTTGCTGTCAAAGTCCCTCTCTCATTCAGCATTTTCAATGGCACTGCAGCTCCTGCTTTTAATCTTGCTAACACCAGCAGGCTGAGCTGCTGTTCCCCAACCCATTACAGCAACAAGAGATTAACCCTTTATCTACCAACATGGCCACCACTCTGCAGGCAGGGCATCTCCTCTGGTTCTGAACCAGGTTTGCCTCTTCCAAAAAAAACCCAACAAATGCCAGCTAGGTTTGGTTCTGGTCTATTTCCTAACCCAAGAGATCAGGAGGAAAAATCCTGGACACCACCTAACACAAACCAACTACCCTGTACCTACATCAAAGATAGTGCTGAGCAGCTGTGGTGGCCCCAGACCCCTGCCTCCCATTGCTAAATGAATCATGCCTACAGAAGGTACTGCAAATGCTCAAGCTCCCTTCCAAAATTTATGTTCCCAGTACTAAGCCCCCACCCTGTACTGCTAAATGCTCCTGATGGGACACCACTGCAGTCTTTGCTCCATTGAGCCCAAAGCTTATCAAATATATGATCTTATGAATATTTTTCCTTGGCATCCCCTCTCAGCTGAAACCCTTGAGGCTCCTTCAAGCTCCCTTTTCCATCTTCTTTGAACATTTAGCACAATTTCAACGAAGCCACCAAAAATGTGTAAAGGGGATAAGTTTTCCTCCACTACTTTTGGCAGGAAGAGGTGCTTGTTCAGTCTGCACGTCTACAAGATCCTCTTTTAGGACTGGGCACCTTCACTGGGTTTTAGTCACCTATTTTTGTAAACGTGCCTTTAGTCACTGCTGAGTCTTCTCTAAATGCAAATGAACCAGTGTCTCTTTTTGTGGGCATCCCTTCAGCCAGCTTGCTCACCGCAGCGAGCGGATGGATGTATAGCGTGCTTAATGCCGTTACCATGGATCCTGCACAGAACTCCGGTGGCTGAAGGACTGCTCAGCACTGAAGAACTGGGAACCAGCGTTATAACCCCTGCAGTGCAGGCTCCCTACCCCTGACTCTGTGTATGCTCTGGAGTTTAACCCTGCATCCCCAATAAATGCTGATACTGATCCAACTGACACAAGCAGAATGAGTCACTCCTGGAGATGGTGAGCTCCCTCTAGGCAGAGTTAGAGCCTTTTGCAGCCTGAGTTTTTAACCCTTTCTCTACTCCGCTGCTTTAAGTCACTGCAAGTGACTAGAATTAATAAGGCATTTTTAAAAATGTCTTTTCAAGGCAACCAGAACACGTGGGAACATCCTGGCAGCTTTTCAGGCAACAAATGCTGACACTGCTTTTAGGCAAATGAAATAGAAAGCGGCTGTTCGTGGAGGTTAACAGTGCCTAAGAATAAATGGCAGGGAGGATTAAAAAAAAACTTTTCCCCTATTACAGTAATTGTTCATTGATTTAAAATACTGATTTTAATCAGAAAGTTTATTTTTCCCAAATTGTTTTCATCTGTTTAACCAACCACTACATGGATTTCAACATGATGCCTGCTGGATTTCACTTCAAATATTTATATACTGCTTTTCAACAACACTAAACACTTCACAAAGTAGTTTACTTAGCAGAATAAATATAGTGAGGAGAGAGCCATGTCAGGGAGGCCAATTTTTAATCAATGTTTTGCACAGTGAGAATTTAATTAAACCACCGTCAAGACAGGCTATCTGAACTGCGTATACCAGGGCCCATTATGCCACCCCATAGCAATTATAAAATAAAAATGGTAACCAGGGCAGCAAAACAACTTGCAGGTGGGGACTTTTGCGAATTGCAGTCACTGCAACTCACAGAACAATCCCCCTCATTCCTAGGAAATAAATTAAGAGAAATTCTGATTACCATCATCTGGCTAGACAGCAATATGCCCAGAGTAATTTTTGAAACAAGCTTCTATTTCTCAGAAATATGAATAAGCATTGCAGGGTTTTGTGTGGTTCCTTTTAAAATATATCATTAATTGGTTATGAATGGAAGAGCCTGCTTGGTTTAGTGCAGCATTTTTTAATCACAGATGGTCCTCAAGTGAACAAATTCCATTTTTAACCAATGGCTGAGAGGTCCAAGGCCTAATCCAAACAGTACTGCACTACTCACAGTTGTGGATGCTGTCCCAGTCAGTTGTGGAAAAGAACGGATGGCAGCAGAGCCCTTCATAATCTAGTCTCTCTTTCTGCCCACACAACAAACTTTGCACCAGATCAAGGAATTCATTGCTGACTTTGACCTCTTTGGGGAACTTCAGGAACCTCTGCAGTTGAATCAAAGCAAAAAAACTCAGAAAGGAGGAAAGATATTGACAGCCCAGATGGAGAGACAAACAAGAAAGAACCTGGCTGTGTCCAGGGAAATACTTGGCTTTTTATTCCACTGAGCAATAACCTATCATGTTTATAGACTATTTTCTAACCTATCACAAAGCTTACTGTGTAGTCTAGTAAGAATGCTGAACGGTGCGCACTAAAATGCCACCATTCTTTAGTGACAACCTGATGGTTGCAGGCACCATAAGGATGATGCTGGTATAATTTCACACACCAAAGGCATTACTGAATGAAATTTCCAGGGACTGGGAATGAGGCTTTGGTAGCTCTCCCCAAGTCTAGCAGAAGCAAAGTCCACTATGCAAAGCAAGGTAACGCATGACAGCGTGCATTGTTTATATGGGATATAGACTCTCACATCACCTGTCACCAAATTTGTGTTGACACCTCAGAATTCTGTTTAGAGCCTTAGTAATGGTGCAAAATACACGCAGGACAGGGTTAAGCTTGAGATAGGATTGCTAGCCTTATCTCAGCAAGGGTGACTTAGAAGTCTGGTTAATGGGGCTTATTTCAAAGTATGCATGCTTCAAAATGGTGCCTGAATGAAGCTGTGCCACTGGCTAATCAATGCCAATGTCACAAAGTCACAGAATTCCTATGCTAATAATACATCTCCCAATAATCAGCTAGAGGCACCGATGGAAAAGAAAATAACTAGAGAACACAATGTCACACACTGCCATTACAAAACACAGACCTTCTCATAAATCCCCCCAGAACTAGAGAGAGTTCAACTTGACTTAAACCAGCATTTCTCAACCAATGGTACCTGTAGCACTGTGCACCTCAGGGGCACTGATATCTGGTGGAACATGTGGGACCTCAGACCCCCCTCTGCCTGGCAATGAGACCAGCAAAACAGCAACATTAACAGCAGTAGGAGGCTTGGCTTGGAGGGCAGAGCTCTAGGGCGCACTTTTTCATTCAAAAAATCTGAACCTGAGCAAACCTGTGTTTCCCTGATCATATTTATCTTCCCAGTCCAGAAGTAATTGGTGTTGAGGAAACCCCTGTATATACCTGGAAATTCATGATATTGTTGAAGGTTTTACTGGAGGTTCCTTCTATGAATGGAGACTTTCCATATATCATTTCATAAGCGACCACTCCCAGAGACCACCAGTCACACTCCACTCCGTATGAACCTTTGCCATCACTGTTCAATGCCATCAACATCTCTGGGGCCATATAGTCTGGAGTGCCCATAGGCAGCTTGGAATTTACCTAGAAAGCAGAAAAATAGGTGGTGGAATATGGTAGCCACTCTCCTGCAGAAACCAATTTTTATATTACTTTGAGAGTCTGAAGGCAGATTTTTTTCAAATAGTTTTAAGAGCAGGATATCCCCAGGACATAAATCATTTATTTAAAAAAGTCTAGATTGCTCTTCCACAGTTTGCAGTGTTTTGCAAAAAGAAAGACACAATCCTTTCCTGTAGCTCCTAAACTCAGATTGAAAAATGATTGGCAGGTTTTTGTCCAGAGAAGCCTGTGCACCATTCCCAGTTTCTGTCCAAGGAGCCTCTGTTAAACTTGTAAAGATTCCTAGGGATCCTGGGAACTCAGAATGAATGCACTGCTCCATAACAAAATACCTATATTCATGACTAAGCTAATAGATGTTAATAGGTAGCACTGCAACAGGCTTTTTTTTAGAAAGAGGAAGTGTAGAGTCAGAATCCAATAATACTTCATATCACTTTATGGGAAGAACAAAAAACCTGGGACCAGAACAGTCAAATCAAACTGAAAAAGCAGTTAGCTAAAACTCATTCCTCTATCAAATCATATCAATAATGCAGCTTAACCAAGAGGTGCTTGTTACCCTCGAAAGAGAGGAGCAGCTCCAACTGTAATCAAAAACACCATTCTTCACCATCTATAAGACCCAAGTTATTTAATTACCCAGTTCAGCTTCTTCCTGAATTATAAGGCATGTCATTAAACTCAAGGGCCAGGGCAGTCCCCATCCATCTATGACATTTTGTCTGCTATTTCAGGTTTTACAATTGATCCATCAAGGACAACAACTCCCAAGAGGCCGTTGTATTCAAAGTGTAATACCTTTAAACAACCTAAATGGAAATACCTATCATTATCTATATGAACACTGTCCAACAAGTGAGCAATTTCTGCATTTTCTGAAGATAAATCAGACCAGAAAATACATATAAATGAACCTCTACCTAATAAGGCTTTGCATTATAGCTTTTTTAAAAAATCTGTTGGTTCCCCCTATAAAATCACAGATAAGTCAGTGATACTCTTACATAGAAAAGGGGAATTAGCTCCACTTTCACACTAGTTATCATTTGCCAAGATGCTGAAGCCTCATTATTAACCAGCTTTAAAAGAAGTGAGGTAGTTATAGCAGAAGCCAATAGCCAAATTGTAGCATATTGTCTTAGCTGTACAGTCTGGTGATCCAACAACCTTTATTACCGTTTTGTTCACTGTCATTTTGGCAGCTGATCCAAAACCCACCAGCTTGATGTGTCCCATTCGGTCAATGAGTATATTCTCTGGCTTAATACCTCTGCAAGTTATAAAACAGAACACAAAAATTAATAAAACTCTTTCTGCTAGTCTGTGAGCTCTTCTCTTATGGAAGTTATTTGAATCATAGGATACCAAAAAGAGTTTCTCTCTCTCTCTCTCTCTCTACCCAGTCACAAAGCTTTAACCAGTTCCAAATGCAGCAGTCAGACACCGTGTTTGTATAAATATTTCAGACCAACAGTATTTGTGTTGCACTTTTGGTGTGTGCAAGGTGCTTCACATGCATTATCCTGATGGTGCTTTTACAACATTCTTATAGACGCTAGGATTCTTATCCACATTTTGCCGACTGGGGCTCTGAAGCTGAGAAGTCACCTACACAATGGAATCAGTTCATGACAGGGGTGTGATTTGAATTAGGAAGTCCAAATTGGCTGCTCTATTAGCCAGATTATACCAGCTATCACAACATCTTACATGCAACCCCCTGTATTCATAGATTCACTTATCCACTGTTCTCCCTGCCCTACACAACTATGGGGATCAAATAGGGAGAAGGTGCTTTGCAGAAGAGAACAGATACCCATCCAGAGCAAATGACTTCCTGCAATACTGACATGTCACATGGAACTCACTCTTCCTCCCATACCCAAAGTTCGAAAATTCTATACGAGGCTTCCCTTGAGAATTCCCCAGGGAAATGGATGCACTGCCCACACTTTGTGCTTAAGCTTTTGTTTGCCCCTCTGGATCTCAGGCAACAAAAAGCCATTGAGCTTTGCTTGCCAGAGGAGAATGATGAACGACAGTTGCTGGCACTGCATAAATGAAATGAGCAACAAGGAAAGGATCAGTGTTGCATTATACACCTGGATAATCAACATGCTGTCTATAGGGCTGATACAAAACAGTGTATTCGTCTTACAAGGACATTTAAGCAAGCTTGTTTGTAGGTATTCCTGGCATTCATTCCCCATAAACGAAATCCTGGCACTGGAAAACCTAAACACAATTTTCTAGACAGAAGCAACTATAATTGTTGAAATTCAGTTTCTCAAATTCCAAGACTCAGAGGAAACCGGAGCCACAAACTGCAGCCACAACAGAATAGATATTATTCTCCATTTCTGCTCCTAGTGTTCCTTTTTCAAAGATATATTGTTTCTAGTAACTAGTTAAGCACACAACTGTGAGTCGCAAGTACTCTTACCTGTGTACATAGCCCAGCTGATGGACACTGTGAATGGCCAGAACTAGCTCCGCTAGATAAAACTGAACCATACCCTCATCAAGTTGATCCTCAAATCTATTTAAGAAGGACAGTAGGTCTCCTCCAGGCTGATACTGCATCACCTTCATACAGTTTCACATTGATTTGATTGCACGGGAAAGCAAAAAAAGGAAAGATTTCATTAGATTGGGGGTGGGAGGGAGAACCATTTAGCAGTAGGATAATTGGGGGATGTGAGCCCCCCACTGGCAAAGCAGAGTGCCTTGCCAATTGTGAAAAAACAGATAGTGCCTTGACAATTTTAGTGCTTTAATGTGCCATGAAATTTTAAAGGTTGCAAATCTTTCTCAGCCTTGTGCACTTCTACATCCCTGTGAGCTATTTTGGAGCTACTTAGAGCAGTGCAGCTCTAAAATCAGAGGTCCTGCAGCCAGCAAAGTGGGGAGATTTCATTTCCAGCCCAGTAGAGGAAGTAGACTCTCCCCACCCTTACCAATAGGGGATGTTTGTCTTTCAAGAAATACAAAGTAGCTCCAAAATTTTAGTTTGGCCCTTGTTCTCACACTAGACATCAGAAAGAGCATTATCTCTTTTGTTTATTAAAAAAACAAAAAACCCTACACTTCAGCTTTAAGAAAAAACCTTAAAGGGGCTTATTACTCAAAAAACACAGAGGTTTTCATTCTTGGATTCAGTTAAGCTCACCTCTTCCCTAAAAGGAAGATTTAACACCTAATTTCCCATTTGTAATTGATGTGAAGTTGAAGCACCAGCATCAAACTGTCCATCAAACTGTCCCCAGCACTCTGTAGGTTGCACAGATTGTGACCTTCCAGAATAATTTGGCTCCAGAACGAGCCCACAAGCACAATACTCACCAAATAAAGGTTCTTTTTGTCTTGAAATGCATAATGCAGTTGTGGCATCCAAGGGCTGGCATTCTGAGACAGTATATTCCGTTCTTCCTCAAAGAATGATACCTGTAAGGAACAAATATTAAATCCTCAGCGGGGGGTGGGGGAGTAGCATGGGTGAGCTTGCCTTTCAGTTTCTGTAGGAACAACCACTTGCACCTAACGCCAGAGCCTTACATCGACCATAAACATATTCCAGAAATTTATATCATCTTTATCTTTAAACACATGTTTCTAGAACACATAGTAGCAGAGGCTAGTTTAAAAAACTTGCAAATAATAATGTTTTAAAATTCAAATATTCACTCCTGAGCATAATCAGAAAAGGAACTTACGTGATCGTGCACCAACAAAGTCTCCTTGCTCATGGCCTTCACAGCATAGACGTCACCAGTTGCCTTCTCTTTCACCACCTGCACTTTGGCAAAGCGGCCACATCCCAGCAGCCCCCGGACTTCAAAATCCTTCATGCTGGGCTGAAGCTCCCGGAATTCTGCTATTGAATCCGAGTCTGCACAACAGAGGGCCAGCCATTCACATCAGCAGGGAAAACAGGAGTTGCAACACAATAGAAATTGCAACACAGAAGTTAATGAAAAGAACTTTAGCTAGCTCATCAATGGAATTTTTCCCTGTATTCTCTCCAAGACCAAACTGTATCTCCTTGATGGTCCACAACACACACTGCTGATCATCCTGTGCTTCACCACTCCTTCTGGCCCTACCGTCACTCTTCTCTTACCATCCTTTATTTGGATACATGACAGCTTGTAACCCTCACCTAACACCCTGGGCCAGCTGAATGTCTCTTGCTGCCCCTTACATTTAAGACATTGAATTTAGGACTTCTCTTGTTTAACTCCACTCCGACCCCTCTTCCATCTCTGGACTTAACCAAAAGTCTCCATCCCTACCAAATAAAACTTAAGAATGTGTATTTACATATTCACCTATTTATTTAGTGTACGGCATGCAGTACATAGACTTGTGGTAATTCAGATATCAGGGTCCAGCCCATCCAGCCATTCAAGGACAGAGTGGCCTCCAATGAAAAACCCAAGACACTGGGCCAGTATAAAATGTGATGAAGTTTTTCAAGAAGCACCACAGTCACACTGTGTGTAGATACTAGATTCCATTTAAACACCACATCCTAGCAAACATCATGTTGGTATTCAGAGTTGACCAATGCTGGCAAAGTAGGTAAAAACCTGTCATCTTTTGTGTAGTGTTGTCTATGTACCTACCTATATATGGGCATTCAGCAGCCCATTAGCTTTCCATTGCTTTCTGTTCACCTACATTCACTTTTTATTTTCACTGACACTAAATTCTCCCTTTTTAAAGTTTTGATTCTAGGTTCCCTGGGTATATTGATTATACTGTAATGTAAAGTGCCCAGTACATAAACTTTAAATACTACTTTTTAACTCAAGTATGTGCAAGACCTCTACTGCAAAATCAAGCTTTTTTTAAGAAAAGATTCTATAAAATTTAAAGGAAGCTCATCTAAGACTCAAAAGTAAGCAAATAAGACATACACTTTTTAATAAAACTGCCCACGTGTTTGATTTTCATTAAAACAGGGTTGCTGCATTCTTCAAACAGCATCATCAAGGAATCCAGGATGCCTTCCCTGGAAAGTGGAGACATCTGATGTTGTGCCATAGAGGGAAGCTTGCCCTGGTGATAAAGACCATGATTAGTAAACCTCTAGACAAGAATTTCCCTTGTATATTTAATTCATATATTAAATTGTATATTTAATATTTTACATGCTTGTTTTATATGAGGATTCCTGCATAAAAATGATTCGGTTTCTTTTTCTAGTGAATCCTTACAGGGAATTTAGACTTATACTGTATGTTTATTTGCTCTCACAAAAGAAATCTGAGATGGCTAAGAAAATCAAGTTACCATAACTTGATTTTTCTTGTTCGTTTTAATGGACTTTTAACTAAAAACTTAAAGTATCAAAAGCACTCAGAAGCATAAGAAATAATAAAAACAGCAGTAGCAAAATAACCCCCAGCGATAATGGTCATAATAACCATTTATGCAGCACGTTCAGATGTTCAAAGCACTTTATATGCATTACTATGATGTAATTCTGACAGTAAACCTACAAAGCAACACCACTTGTTATGGATGGAGGTGCTCAGGGAAATTGGGGGATTGGAGCCCTCTACCATCAGCATGGTGTGCCTTGATAATGTGCACAACAGACAGTGTGCCATGACACTTTTAGAGTGCAATCCTAACCATGTCTACTCTAAGGTAAGCCCCATTGTGTTCAGTGGGGCTTACTCCCAGAAAAGTGTTTTTAGGATTGCAGCCTTAGTGCCTTATCAGTGTGCCATGAGATGAAAAAGGATGAAAATCTGTGTTAAAAAAATACCGATTACAAAGTGAGAAAACAAAAACTTTTTACCTGAAAGAGCAAGTTAAGGCGAGAAGCCCGGCTGGCAATGGGCTCCAGGACCCCTGGCTCTGAAGTGTTACGCACCCCATATTTAAACTTCAACATCTTCACAGTTAACTAGGGGAAAAGCAGCTTCTAGGACGGGAGCCGTAATGTTTGTTTTAAAAGCGTCTTGGGATGATTCATTCCACCAGCTGGTTAGAAATTCTCCATCTTCAAAATCTCTGAAAGCCAATTATATTTTTAAAAGCAAATCAAATGTACCCAAAAATATATTTGACAACAGTTTGGAGCGATAGGAAAAGAGAGTCATGAAACTCAAGATGAAATATTTTTACCAAGAGGTTTATTCTGGGAAGGAACATGAAAGGATGTCACCTCTAGAAGGGCCACGGTGTTCGTTACTGCTGGCCACATGGCATACTGATATACAGTGGCGCCTCATGTAGAGAATGCCTCACGTAAAGTATGTTTCACGTAACAAACAAAAATTTCTCTAGGATTCTGCTTCACGCAAAGAACATGCTTCACATAAAGAACACGTTCGTTGGCAGTTGGGGCAGACGCGCTGGCCGGCAGCCTGTTTAAAAAGCGTCAGGGCTGCCTAGCACACCTGCCCATAGTGAAAGCAACACTTCCATGCTGTTCCTCCTGTGGCCGGAGGGAGAGAAGAGCAGTGGAGAAGAGGGAAGCAGCTCAGGGCTAGCCAGAAGAGAGCAGGGGAGAGAGAGGCTCAGGATGGAGAGAAGGAGAAACTTTGGAGAAAGAGAAGGATGGAGACACTTTGAAGGTGCCTTGGATTGCAGCCTCCTAACCATGTCTACCCAGAAGTAAGCCCCATTGTGTTAAATGGGGCTTACTCCCACGAAAGTGTCTTTAGGACTGCGGCCTAAGTTGACTTCATAAGATCATGCACACTGAATGCATGTTTTGAATTCAATCCTAGTGTTCTGTCATCATTTTTACATCCAGTTAATATTTTTATATGAATATTTTGGGGGTTGTGGAACCAATCGTCTCAGTTTCCATTATTTCCTATGGGAAAATCCGCTTCACAAAAAGAACGTTTCACGTAAAGAACATGCCTCTGGAATGAATTAAATTTGTTACGTGAGGCACCACTGTATATGAATAGCCACTGGACTTCTGTTCCCAAGTATGCAGTTGCCTGGGAATAATTCTAATGGGGTTCGCTTTTATACACCAACAATCTGTGTGGGCTGGAAACAGGCTATACTCAAATTGAGAGTACAGTGGCACCTTGCTTAACAAGCGCCTCACTTAACAAGTGTTTCACATAAAAAACAAAAATTTCCAAGAAATCCTGCTTCACATAACAAGTTCCACTTCACTTAACAAGCAAGCGCACTATGGATATGCACGCTATGCAGCCCTGACGCTCCGCATGGAGGCTCTTTAAAAGGGCTGCCGGGCAGCACTGCTGCCTCTAACTGCCTCCAACTTGGGGACAGTTGCCTGTGGGTGCCAGTGGCGGCTGCCCCTAACTGCTCCCAAGTGCCCCCACCAACCACCTTGAACCTCCAGCAGCAGCCCAGGAAAGTGTCTTTGATTGCATCCTCCTCATTATGTCTATTCAGATGTAAGCCCCATTGTGTTAAATGGGGCTGACTCCCAGGAAAGTGTCTTTAGGATTGTAGCCTAAGTAGACTTCATAGGATCATGCACATTGAATGCGTGTTCTGAATTCAATTCCAGTGTTTTGTCATCATTTTTACATACAGATATTTTTATATGAATATATTGGGGGTTGTAGAACCAATTGTCTGAGTTTCCATTATTTCCTATGGAAAAATCCGCTTCACTTAAAGAGCGTTTCACTTAAAGGGCAGGCCTCCGGAATGAATTAAGCTCTTTATGTGAGGCACTACTGTATATGAATAGTCCCTGGACTTCTGTTCCCAAGTACGCAGTTGCGTGGGAATGATTCCAATGGGGTTCGCTTTTATACACCAACAACTTGTGCAGGCTGGAAACAGGCTATACTCAAATTGAGTATATAGTGTATAGTGTTGTGTATAGTGCTGAGTATGGATTCCAACCCACCAGTGCTCTCTCTACGAAGAATATTTGGCTATAGTGAACAGTGCAGACAGGGAGGTGGGCAAATAGAGTCCTAGGTGGGAAGACGATGGGGTTGCCAGTTTCATTATTTACCAGTATTTATGTTCTGGGCACAGCAAAGGCTGAAGATTATTGCCCTAAAGAAAGTTAGGGCTTTCTTAGCATGCAGGCAACGAACATCCTGAATTATTATGGTCTTCATTACCATCCTCATCCTCCCTGCAGGAGGCTGAGACAGAGCAGGCAGCTTAAGGCCAGAAGGAGCCCATCTCACTGAAGGCAAAGTGTGCATGAGCACGTGCAGAGTGCATTCTCACTCCTTCCTTCCTCATTGACAAGGTGGTGCTTACAAGGATTGGACTCAGTCTCCCCTTAGCCCCTCACTGAGGAACACACAGAGAAGCTGCTCTGGCTGGAGGAAATGGGTGCCTGACCAGGCACAGAGTGTCTTCTCACCCTCTCCTTCCCCACTGACTATAGTGGGGCTTACTTCTGAGTAGACATACTTAGGATGGGGCTGTCAGTCTCCCCTCAGCCACTCATTGAGGGATACACACAGGATCAAAATTGGGTCCCTGAGCATGTGCAGAGTGCCTTTTCTCCCCTTCCTTTCCCATTGACTATAACGGGGCTTACTCCTCAGTGGACATTCTTAGGCGAGGGCTGTCAGTCTCTCCTCAACTGAGGGAAGCACACAGGGGCCACTCTCAATGAAGGAAGTGCAGCGTCTGAGCATGTGCAGAGTGACTTCTCCCCAATACCTCACCCCTGACCCCCTAAAGTGGAGGCTATGAGCCCCCAAGGCAGGGATTGCAGCCCCACCACCTCTCCCTGGAGTCTGACCTGCCCCCCCCAGCCAGCACCCCACCGAATGCGCATGCGCGCAAACCCCTTGTCCACCTGAACCACCTACCCACCTCCTGCTTTCCCGCCGTCCAGGTTTGAACAGACCAGACGACGTGTGACGTCATCCTCTCGTCTCCGCCTCTCCCCACCCCTTAGACCCACGTGCTGGAGCCACGTGACCCCAGCACTCTCCGCCAATCAGCTTCGAGGGTGACCTCACAGGGCGGGGGAGGGGGCGTGGCCAAAACTGCCCAACGGTCATAACGGTCGCCTCCTGTCAATCATTGAGGGGGTTCGCCTCACGCTGAGGTGAATAGGCGCCCTCCTCCACCTTATCTGAAAGTGAGGCACCATTGATGTCAATGGGCTTACTCCAGAGTAAGCGTGGACAGGGCTGAAGCCACCAGTCTCCCAAGCACAGCTTGTCCCCCTTCCCCTGAGGAGAACAAAGCCACACATAAGACAAGAGGGTGCCTGAGCATGTACAGAGTGCTTTCATCCCATCCACACCTACGTGGGAGTCAGCCCCACTGACTACAGTGGGACTTACTCCTGAGTGGAAATGTTAAGCTTTGGCTCTCAGGTTCCCCTCAGACACTCGCTGAGGAACACACACAGCAGGCCAAGGGTGCCTGAGCATGTGCAGAGTGCTTTCATCCCATCCACACCTACGTGGGAGTCAGCCCCACTGACTACAGTGGGACTTACTCCTGAGTGGAAATGTTAAGCTTTGGCTCTCAGGTTCCCCTCAGACACTCGCTGAGGAACACACACAGCAGGCCAAGGGTGCCTGAGCATGTGCAGAGTGCTTTCATCCCATCCACACCTACGTGGGAGTCAGCCCCACTGACTACAGTGGGACTTACTCCTGAGTGGAAATGTTAAGCTTTGGCTCTCAGGTTCCCCTCAGACACTCGCTGAGGAACACACACAGGAGGCCAAGGGTGCCTGAGCATGTGCAGAGTGCTTTCATCCCATCCACACCTACGTGGGAGTCAGCCCCACTGACTACAGTGGGACTTACTCCTGAGTGGAAATGTTAAGCTTTGGCTCTCAGGTTCCCCTCAGACACTCGCTGAGGAACACACACAGCAGGCCAAGGGTGCCTGAGCATGTGCAGAGTGCTTTCATCCCATCCACACCTACGTGGGAGTCAGCCCCACTGACTACAGTGGGACTTACTCCTGAGTGGAAATGTTAAGCTTTGGCTCTCAGGTTCCCCTCAGACACTCGCTGAGGAACACACACAGCAGGCCAAGGGTGCCTGAGCATGTGCAGAGTGCTTTCATCCCATCCACACCTACGTGGGAGTCAGCTCCACTGACTACAGTGGGACTTACTCCTGAGCGGAAATGTTAAGCTTTGGCTCTCAGGTTCCCCTCAGACACTCGCTGAGGAACACACACAGCAGGCCAAGGGTGCCTGAGCATGTGCAGAGTGCTTTCATCCCATCCACACCTGCGTGGGAGTCAGCTCCACTGACTACAGTGGGACTTACTCCTGAGTGGAAATGTTAAGCTTTGGCTCTCAGGTTCCCCTCAGACACTCACTGAGGAACACATAGGAGCCACTCCCACTGAGGACAGAGGTGCCTGAGCAAGGGCAAAGTGCTGCCATCCAATCCACCCTCCCCGGGGAGGAAGCCACGTTGAATACAGCAGGACTGACATCTGGAGGCCTCCTCAAGATAAGGGAACGTTGGATACGCAAAGGTAATTTTTATAGGATTGTCCCCTTCCTCATGTAACCAGCCAGGCAGTTATTTTCTCTTCACAAGGAGGCATGTTGGGGTTGCCCAAAGAGTGGCTCATGAGCCACTCATCTCTTTGATACATAATGTGCAGCTTGCTGAAGTATGTTGGCTGAATTCTTTTTTCCATCACAATTTTTTTGAAACGTAGGTTGCAATCCTAATCACACTTACCTGGGAGTAAGCCCCATCGACCATGGTGGGACTTACTAATGAGTAGACATGCTTAGGTTTGCTGGGTGGTGGTGCAATCCTAACCTAGGCTGGCACAACTCATTGGTCTTTTGGTTTCTGTGGTGATGCAGGGAGGGAAGCGCATGCCTGTGCACTGGCCTAACCCTGCCAAGGAGTGGCACAGAAGGGCCTCGCAGCACAGTTTATTTTGGACTTGTGAGGCTTATGCCGGCGTAATTGAGGATTAGGATTGCAGCCTCAATGTGCTTCATTAATATGAAAACAGATTTTAAAATTTACTGTGCCTAAACTAAGAGTCCACTGGATTAATATGTTTAATATTCATGGGGAGTAAATACATTTTAAGAATTTAAATGCTTCTTAAATATTAGGGGGAAAATCCAGAGTAACTTCAGGGAGTCCTTGCTGCAGTGTAAGAACAAGTTACTCTGGATTCCAATATGAATTTCCCATAGGTTTTCACTAGGTGGGTGCAGTAACCACGGGTGCACATAAAGTCTCTTACGTGCTCCCGTAGTTACTCTGGGGTATGGCTCTTTAAACATCTCTCTTGTGGCTCTCAAGCATCCAGGATTTATTATACTTTAGGTCAAGCAAGTTTGTCAATCCCTGGACACAACCCAGAGGACAATCCTACTCATGTCTACTCAGAAATCAGTCCCATTGTGGGAGTGGTATAGCCTTTCTGAACACGCATGTGTAACATTATAGCATTGTGATCACACCCCAATCCTAGGTATGTCTACCCAGAAGTAAGTTACATTGAAGCACTGTGGCTCACTCCCAGATAACTGTACCTAACATTGCAGCATGAGTCCACAAGGAGCCCCACAACCTCCTTTGAAGGCATTGCTAGTGCATCACTGGTGTGCAGGGGATGCTTTGTGATGTCACTGCAACCACAGAAACCATGTGCCCAAACAGGGGAGGTTCCCAGCCAGTAGAAGAGCATGAAACGGTGAAAGAGGAGGCAATATCTTGAGTCTCGCAGAATCATGGCAGCTCTTCAGCGAAAAGATCACTTTGACTCTGAGGCCATCCTGCAGACCACCAGAATGGCTCAAGACATCGACTGGCTCCACTGCCACGCAAGCCTGTGTAAAGTCAACCTCTTCAGCCACGAACAAATGAAAAGCAACCGGGACCGGAAGCTGGTCTGCTTTGTCGAGATCTCCAGCCTGAATGCTGCAAACAGGGACCAGTACTCCAAACCATCCACCAGCCAGTCCAGGATCACGGATCCCCCGGATGGGTTTGACTTGGAGGAGAAGGAGATCATTGTCATCAAGGATGAGGACAAGAATCTCATGGACACCGAAGGGGCCGTCTGCTTTTTCAAGCAAAGCCACTTTGAGAAAGGCAACGTGATGGACTGGCTTAGCAATGACCTTCAGAAGTACGCCATTGGCTTCCAGCACGCACTGGCTCCTCCGAACATCCCTCCCAAATCTGTCCCTTACGACTCAGCAGCGGAGAAGATCTATCCCAACGACACCCCGGCCTTCAGCTGTCCTGGCGCCTAAGGAAGAGATCCAGATGATCGTTCCCGTTCCGTCAATTAGCCATGCTCTTTCAAATGACAAGCAAAGAAATCAAGGAGAAATCAATAAATTTTTCCTTTTGTTTTAAAGTGAATTGGAGAGAGAGAGGCTGTTTTATTAAGTGCTTCACATAGAGCTTGGCAAGCAACCAGGCAGCAGCTAGAGAGCTCACCATATCCAAAGAATGTATAGTTAGAATAAGAAACCTCAGATGGACTGCTTTTTACAGCAAGATTGTAGTCCTTGTGGGGCCACTACAGATATGTCTCTGTGCTAACTTGGCCCCAATTAACAAAGGCATGTAAAGCCCAAATCCCCCTTGCCCCTCCCAAGATCTCACCAGGCAGGTAGGGTAATACCTTTGGTACTGTGGGATCCCCCAAATGGTAGGCCATCAGACCCAGACCTCTTGACACCTGAAGCAGCCTTGCTAAAGGGCAAAGTGAGGGGAGAGTGATGAAGATACAGGACCAGTAAAAGGATGGAATTGTAGGTGCGATGGCACTAAATTGGCACAGGAATTCCTTTGATTACATCCACGAGACATGAGTAGGTTGCTTCAGAACTTCAGACAAGATTGCAAATTGTTTTTCATGACGATTCATCACTGAAAACTTTTTTATATTTTTCTCATTCCCCCCCCCCCACATTGCTCCCTCTTCATTTTTTAAAAATAATATGGAAAGGAGAAATTGGAAAGGATCACAGGCCTATCCAATGCAGAGTTAGGGTGCTACAGTTAAATGATTTCAGTTGTGTTGGGGTAGAATTGGGTTGTAAAAATTCCTATACATGTGTCCCTTGTTATCCACTAGGGTTCCGTCCTGGAACCTTTTGTGGAACCATGGAAAAATAGGTTTAAAGACCCACTTCCTGTTTTCTTGCTCCACTATTAAGACTAGTGGAATAAGGTAGTACCACAATATCTGCAGGGGTTTGATTCTGGGACTAAAGAATATAATAACTGCTTCCATTACTGCATCTATACAACAGTAGAAAAGCAGTTTTAAAAACATTTGCAGTGCCACTCATGTTTAGTCAAATTTGTGTATAAAAAAATGTGTATAACAAGGTTGGATCTGTATAATCCACACTCTGTACATTACAATCTCAAACTTTAGAACAAAAACATGAACATGCAACAGATTTTGGTAAAATAAGGAAATATGCATTATTTCTATAATTTTAAAGCACAGCTTATTTATCTCTTTTATATTTAATTATATCTGTAGCTCTGAAGCTTGGCACAGGGTTAGAAAAATGGGTGGCAATATCTGCCATCAAGATACTGACTCAAAGAGGTCAACAGAAAGAGGGGGAGCATGGAAAAAATATGTGATTATCCACATGCATTGGAAAAAAGCATGTGATTATCCACATGCTTTGGTTCCTGGGTTTTCTATTCCCACACTCAAAACCAGGTTATCTGTCTGTCTGTCTGTCATATGTATCTTCTCCATCTAACTGTTTCCAGTCCAGGAAGTGGAAAGAGAAGGAATCGCAATGGAAGAAAATATGTCAAGAAAGATAGGGGTCCTCCCCACCAGTGTCATGTGGCCTCACGGGGGGACCAGCCCTGAAGTCTGACATACCATATCAAGGACTTGGTCTTACTACAAAGTCAGGAGTTCCTGAGTCCACCAAGTTGACCACCAACTTGAAATCCCCTAGATTGCCATTCTCAAGTTACACTCCAATGGGATTTCCCATTGAACAAAGCTGCATAGAGTCTACTCCAAAGGGAGGGAAAGATTGTCTCTAAATCATTGCAGTTTTTGTCCATGGATTGTCAAGACTTTTGATAGGAGTTAACATCAGAAGATCAACCAGGTTCTTATGAATGATGGTCTGTTGGCTGTTTCTACCCAGCCCCAGACTGCTCTCTACTGGTGATCTATGGACATGAATAAGCATTGCAAGTGAATTGGAACTGGAATCCAAGAACAGTTTCCAAAGGTAGCTCGGAGTCAGTTTCTCCAATCAGCAGAATTAATAAGTCTTTACCTTGATAGTACCACTTGCAGGGCAGTTGGGCACCTGTTTCTCATGTGATGCATGTTTCCCATGTGAATCCGCCATAGGAAGAAGATGAGAATCAACCACACTTGGTTGACAATTCCCATGCCATTCTCATGCAAAGCATCCATCTTCTGGGCCATCTCAGCAGACAAGCTGATGTGGGAAAGCTTGCACCCTGGTGTCCTCTGCATTTTGAGGTAGCTCACTTTTTAAACCAGAAGGTTGTGCATGCCCTTCACAGTCTGTAACCTAGTCCTCTTTTAAAGTCATCTGGGCCAGGCAGCATTACCACATCCTGTGGCGATGAGTTTCACAGATTAATTACAAGCTGAGTTTTAAAAAAATTCATTTCTTCTAATTTTCCCAATGTTCAGTTTTAGTGGATGTCCTCAGAAATTAGCTTTTGCAAATGCAAACAGAAAAGATTCCTAACGAAGTCTTTGAATCTAAAATTCACCCACACTAGAGGGGTGTGGAAATGGATAATTGATACAGAATGTATAGGCGACAAGTCAGGTCTGTGCACTTCTTTAAATATCAGAAGCATATAATATAATGAAGTGGGCGATCATATAAAGAGTTTTTTTAACCTTAAACTTTTTTTTTAATCAGGGGGGAAGAGGAAATGAACTTTGTATAGTACTCCTCCATCAAGCCTGTTCTGTTCTCAAGATTAATGAGACCCAAATGTCAGTGTGCTTCTGAAACATGCTATTGCTGGTTCTCGGAAATATTGGCAAAACGGAGTTGTTGTAGTGTGGAGACTCAACTGATTCCTGTTTATGATGCTAATCCTCATTTTACAGGTCTGTGTTAATGATGACATAAAGGTTACACATGTACTATATACTAATTGAATACTGCAGCACATAACCTTCTGCTCATTGGTAGGCTTCAGGGGGTTCTCACAGGTTCTATGGAATCCTTTGCTAATGAGCACCTGGTTCTGAGAACAGGTTACTAATGGGACATAGAACCTGTTGTTAATTTATTTGAATCCCACCACTGCTTCTGCTGCAGCCTGAAATGAAAGTTTTAAGGAAACAGCTTTCTTCATCTAAGGGATTTATACCCCACCTTTCCCCAAACCAACTCAGATGTCCAAAGTGGCTTCCAAAGTTTTTTTGTACAAATCCTTTTTCCCTCACAACAACTCTGTGAAGTAGGTGAGGCTGGTGGTCACCCAAGAAAGTCCCATCCTGCTTTCAAGTACCCTGTTTAATCTATACCATTTTTGTTAAAAAGTATTAAATTTGATTTATTTTAGGATCTAAAATGCATGTTCCTCACAGAGTGGGTTAGGATGGAAAGACCTGGAAGAAAATATCAAAGGCAGGACCTGAGCACATCTGCTGGATTTCACTGCTCCTGTTCTGGAAAAAGCTGCAACCCCCCCAAGTAACACCCCTATAGCTGGCAAGTAATTTCCTTTGTTGTCAGTTCAGCTGACTGGTGTTAAATATTCATTGACTGGTTCCAATGTGCTTTCTCACTTCCCCTTTCCTTTAAATCCAAGGACTTAATAGCCCAAGATTTCACACCTGCATTGCCTTGTTTTCTTCCATTGTTTCCTTGCTTCTAAAGAATGTTGTTTCCTGCCTATCAGAGGAAGACGGCAACTTCTTTTGGGGTGCAGTCTTAACCATGTCTACTCAAAAGTAAACTCCATTGTGTTCAATGAGTCTTGCTCCCAGGAAAATGTCTTTAGTGTCTAAACACACTTTCATGGGGAGTAAGATCCATTGAACATAATGGGCTTACTTTTGAGTAGAAATGGATAGGATTGTGCTCTTAGTAGACTCCTGGAATAGATCTGTACCCCAAGACTTATTTCATCTGTATTCCAGAAATTTTTATCCCACTTTTATTGGTATCCCAATAGAATTCCAGATTGGTATCCCAGTTGGTATTGGGTATCCCAATTTATTCCAGAAATTGGTATTCCACTTTTTTCAACATAGCTAACAAATTTATTAACAGCTTGATTAAACTTTAAGGGTAGAAAATAAGCCCCACTAGTTAAAAACCTTGATAAAATATTATACAACAGCCAATAAAAGTCATTCAGTTGCAGAATGGGTGAAACATCAATTTGGGAGCCTTGCACTGCACACTATTCTGGCTTTCAGTAGGGCAAGAACCCACTGTGCATCTGTGAAGACCCATCAATTATTTCACCTAGGTTGTCTATCTATCCATCTATCTAATCCAGGGGTGTCCAACCTTTTAGCTTCCCTGGGCCACATTGGAAGAAGACGAGTTGGTTTGGGCCACACACAAACACTAACAACTTTTTTAAAATGTAGGACAAAATGTAGGATGTCCTATATCCTATATGAGTAAGTCTCATTGATTTTAATGGGGCTTGCTTCTGAGTAGGCACGATGCATAGGATGGGTTGTGATCCTCTCCAAGCTTAACCTTGGGGATATGCTGCAATCCTGAACACACTTTCCTGGGAGTAAGATCCACTGGGTACAGTGGACATGGCTAGGGTTGCAGCATATCTCCAAGGTTAAGCTTGGAGAGGATCACAGCCCATCCTATGCATCATTGGGCTGAGTAGGTCTCAAGGGCAGCAGGCAGCAGCTAGGATAGAGGCTGAGGCTGCTTTTTAGGGATGCGGGTGGGCGAGTGCTGCAAGGTCTGCAGGGGCCTGAAGCGCTCTGAGTGCCAGGAGGCAGGCAGGGGGAGGAGCCAGGCAGCCCAGACAAGCTTTGTGGTGGCCGCCCAGGGCAGTGCGCAGAGAAGCACACAAAATTTGAAAATGGCTGCTGCCACTAAGCCGGTTTTTCCAATAGTGGTGGCCAGCTTTGCAGGAGGGCCACATCCACCCTCGTCCTGGGCCACATGCGGCCCCCGGGCCTCGTGTTGGACACCCCTGATCTAATCTATCCACTGCTTTTCAGTTAAAAGGTTCACAAAGCAGTTTACAAAGAAAATGAAAAATTAATGGCTAATGGGTCCCTGTCCCAAAAGGGCTCACAATCTAATGCACAGCAATCTTTCAGAGTACTGCAGAGACTATCTGAGTTGGTTGATTTTTAAATTCCCACCTGCTAATGATGTTTTTCCTTCCTTCCTTCCTTCTTTTCTTTTCTTTTCTTTTCTTTCTGTGCTCTTTTGTCCTCTGTCTACTTCTAGCCTGATCAGCAAAATGATGTTTTATATTTATGACCGCACGGTATTATCTTGCCAAGTCTCTGAGATTGACATGTGGGAGAAGGTAGCACAGAGAAGGCTGGAATCCTAGGCACACTTACTAGATAGTTAGACTGCAATTCTAAGAGCACTTTCCTGGGAGTAAGCCTCATTGAACTCAGTGGAACTTACTTATGAGTAGACATGAATAGGATTGCAGTAGAAATCCTAGTTAGCCTGCTACAGATCAGCTCTTGAGTAAACAAGCTTAGGCTTGCACTGCAAAAACCTAGAAAGACTGAGATAGCAGGAGCCATTTGTATTCAGGCCTGACCAGAGGTTTTTGCCCTCAGTTCATTCATAGATGTGGATCTGTGAGCTGCTTCCATCTGCTTATAAATGCATATACTACAGTCAGTGGAAAGACGATAACATGAAGAGGGTTGAAGCAAGTCCCCAGCCTACCTCTGCAAATGACTATCAGTAATTAAATGTGGAGGAGAATGACAGATTTCCTGAACTGGAGATTAATGGATGACCTTGAAGTAAACAAAGCATTAATATCCACAGAGCTGGTATGTTCAGCCCGACATGGAATGTGACTGCGGTGGGACCAAGGATTTTTCTGTCTTGGCAAGCCCATGCTAATGAGTGGTGCCGAACAGAAGTAATCCATGCCAGTGTCTCTCAGGCTGGGGCAGGATCCAGTATGTGGGTTGTGAGCCAAATTCAAATGTGACCCCATTAATTTCAATGTGTATTTTATTTTTTAAATATATTAGACTTGATGCTATTATGCTACTGACAGCATTTTGGGAAATGTTATAGATCTATCCTTTTAACAGACTTAGGGTGCAGTGCTAAGAAATTTAGGCCAGCCTAACTCACCTGGCCTATCTTTCCATGATGGTGTGTGGAGGTTTGGATCGGTAGTGGGCTCCAGCAGGTCCGCACCTACTCTATAGAACCGGTTGTTAACAAGATCTAGCTGCCAGATGGGCATAGAACTGGATGTTAATTTATTTGAATCCCATCACTGGTTAGGATATGCCTGTGCATTGGCCTAACTCCCCTAGGAGTGGATGTGTCTTACGGCACTTTTGTGACACCCCCAGGACAGCACAGGACTTGGGCTGGCCTAAGTAGAGGTTAGGATTGCAGCCTTACTTCAAGGTGTGGATAGGACTGTAGCCGTTTGGGGGATTTTAAAAAACATATCAGCAAAAATGGAAAGGTTAGGAAGGTTCTCTAATCAACTGATATGATTTTGTTGTGTGAAGTTTTGTTGTGTGACATTGCTGTTTGGTGTCACTTCCAGGTTATTGACATAACTTCTGGTAGTAATTGTTATTCTAATAACAGGGTTCCTGTGCAAAAAAAGTTTGAGAACCACTGATCTTGTGCAATTTATATGAAAAGGGCTGCAATCCTAAAAACACTTCCCTGGGAGTAAGATCCATTGAACACAATAGGGCTTACTTTTGAGTTGACGTGTTTAGGATTGTGCCCAAGGTAGCATGGAGAGGGTATGACTTTCCTCCCACCCAATATCCTCAGCTCTTAGGTTGCAATTCGCCATGCACTTTCCTGGGAGTAAACCCCAATAAACACAATGGAATGTACTTCTGAGCAGACATGCGTGGGATTGCACAGTAAGCTTCTGGAGATGGGGAGTACTAAGACTTTGTTTAGAGCAGATTATATTCTTCTTTATATAATCCCTTTGTGTGCTATCCCCTGGGAGGCAGCAGGAGAGCACAGTGGATTTCCCTGGTCAGGACAGAAGGATTGTAACAGGCTCCACCATCAGAAGATGTCATGGTTTGTAGATGGAGATGCTCCAGGAAAGAGCAGCGGAACCCCAAGCAGAACAAACAGTCTGAAAAGGAAAAATCAATACAGAGTTGAATTTCCACTTCTAAATCTAACAGCATTAGGCCATTCTATAGAATTCCAGCAGCTGCTGATGACAAGTTGCACCTGCTGAAATTCTTTCTCCTACACAATCGTTAAAGGTCCAGGACCAGGAGTCGTAAATGGGGCTTACTCTTGAGTAGAGGATTGGGGTATAAGGTTGCATTACTACCTGCACATACCTGGGAGTAAGCTCCATTACCTATAATGGGACTTTCTTCTGAGTAGACATGCATTGGGTTAGATTCCAAGGTTGAAATCCAATCAATAATTGGGAGTAAGCAACATTGCCTATAAAGGGACATCCTTCTGAGTAGACATGCCTGGTTTGGGCTCTGATGCTGTATTCCTATCCATAGTAGGCTCCATTGTCTTTAATGGGACTTAGGGCACAATCCTAACTATGTCTACTCAAAAGTAAGCCCCATTGTGTTCAATGTGTCTTACTCCCAGGAAAGTGCCCTTAGGATTACTGCCTTACTCATGAGTAGACATGCATGGTGTTGGACTCAGGTTACAATCCTATCCATATTTGGGAGTAAGCTTCATTGCCGATAATGGGATTTTCTTCTGAGTAGACAGGCATGGGTTTGGACTCTACTACAATACCAGTACTCCATTGTTTCTAATGCATGGCATTGGCCTCTGAGCCTGCAATCCCATCCATTCTTGGGAGCTTCATTGTCTTTAATGGGAGTTACTTCTGAGTAAAGGTGTATGGGGTTGAACTCCAAGACTGAAATTCATTGTCTATAATAGGACTTATTTTTGAGTAGACATTTATGGGTTTGGACGCTGAGTCTACAATCCTAACTTGGGAGTAAACTATACGGTTTCTAATGATATTTCCTCCTAAGTGAACATGCATGGGCTTGGGCTCTGAGCCTGCATTTCCATCCACACTTGCATACAATGGGACTTAGGCTGCTATCCTTAAGGCAGGATATGGTTATCCTATGGTTAGGATTGTGCTCTTAAGTAGTGATGCATGGGTTTGGGTTTTAAGGCTGCAATTTTATCCATACTTGGGAGTAAGCTCCATTATCTGTAATGGGAATTACTCCTGAGTAGATACGGATTTGGACACTAAAGGTGCAATCCTAAGCATGTCTACTCAGAAGTAAGTCCCACTGTGTTTAATAGTACTTAGGAAAGTGAGATTAGCCTAAGGCTGCAATCCTAAATTGGGAGTGAGCTCCATGGTTTCTAATGGTCTTCTTAACTCCTGAGTAGACCAGGGAGTCAGCTCTATTGCCTGTAATGGGACTTACTCCTGAGTAGACATGGATGGGGTTGGGGCTGGGTGTCTTGCCTTCAGCAGCAGCAGCAGGAGGAGGGTCTGTGCTGGTGCCTCCCCTGGGTGGGGGCTGCGGAGGCTCCACCTGCGGGCCGGTCGGTGGGGCTACCGGGGCGGGCGAATCAGATCCGGCGGCCAAGCAGGTGCTGCTGCCGTCAGCGGGGTGCGGGGCGGGGCGGTGCCGGGCCCGGCCGAGGACGGCCGCAGGCAGGGATGGAGCTCGGGGGGCAGCCCTGCAAAGCCGGGCCGGGGGCTGCCGGAGCTTCCCCGGAGCGCCTGCAGAACCCCCGGAGAGGCTAGAGCGGGGAGGAGGAGGAAGGCAAACAGCCAGCCAGCCAGCCAGTCAGCCTCCAGCCCGGCCGTCCATCCACCCACCGCCTACTCAGCCGGGGCTGCGGGCTCCGGGCTGCCTGCCCAGCGGCCGGAGTGGCCCGGAGCCCGGGCATGTCCTTGCGGTGCCTGGGTCTGGCTTCAGCACCACGGGAGGCGGACAGCTCCTGCCGCATGGACCTCCCAGGGACGCCCCACGAGGAGGCGGCGGAGGCAGCCAAGGACGCCCGCAGCCCTCCTCCCCCAGCCGCCCCCGGCGCTCCGGAGCTGGAGCTGGCCCTGGAAGAGGAGCTGGCCCTGCTGGCCGCCGCCTCCGGGGACTCTCCCGGGGAGACGGAGCCCGTCCCGGAGGGCCCGCAGCCGGAGCTGCTCTCCCTGATGAGGCAGAAGGAGAAGGACCTCCTGCTGGCCGCCCGCCTCGGCAAGGCTCTCCTGGAGCGCAACCAGGACATGAGCCACCAGTACGAGCGCATGCACCGGGAGCTCACCGAGAAGCTGGAGGTGAGAGTGACTCAGGAGCCCTGGAGAGCGGGAGGGGGTTCACTCCAGCAGGGCCCCGATCCAGCAGAACATACATTCCAGAAGATGTGCATATAGGCTCTGAGCACGTGCAGAGAGGGGCTTTTTCTCTATCAGGAGACCTTTCAGAACCTTCGGTGCAATAGTGGGGTTTTGAACTCAGTTAGGACCTAGATCCAGGAGAACATATGGTTTGGAATAGAAGAAGTTAATAATGAGGATATAGTCTCTGAGCATGTGCAGAAAAGACCTTTTCCTCCATCAGGAGACATCTGAAAACCTCTGGATGCAAAAGTGGGGGTGTCAAATTGGTTACCTCCATCAGGGCCTAGATCCAGGAGGACCTTTGTGAACGTTTGGGTGCAACAGTGGGGTGTTGAAGAGGCTAAACTCAATTAGGACCTAGATCCTGGAGGACCTTTAAGAGCCTCCGAATGCAAGAGTAAGATGTTGAAGGGATCTAGATTCAGGGCCTGGATCTAGGGGGACCTTTGTGTACTTTTGGGTGCAAGGATGGGGGTGTTGAAGGGTTTGAATCCATCTGGGCCTAGATTCAACAGGACATTTGGGTTCAAGGAGGTGTTGAAGAGGTTAATTCCATCAGGGCCTAGATCCTGGAGGACCTTTAAGAACCTCCGAATGCAAGGTTAAGATGTTGAAGGGATCTAGATTCAGGGCCTAGATCAAGAAGGACCTTTGAGAACCTTTGGGGAGGGGATGAGAATCTTTGAGGTGATGATGTTGAAAGGATCAACTCCGTCAGGACCTAGATCCAGGAGTATAAAGAGTTAATAATGAGGCTATAGTCTCTGAGCACATGCAGAGGAAGCCTTTTTCTCCCTAATGAGGCTTCCTCTTTTCCTGACAGCTGGGTTAAAAGTGGTTACATGATACACTTTGAATGGCAGTAGCTATAGAATTAAGGTCAAAGACAACCATGGGACTCTTTCGGGTAGATTCTCCAACCTAAGGTAGAAACTGTGATTTTACCCAGGCTTTTAGCCTGTAAAACTCCTTGCCACTTTTGGTGGTTGAATCTAGTCTAAAGATGTGGTAGTTGAATCTAGTCGAAATGCCTTTAAGAGAGGATCGGATAGATTTCTGGAGGAAAAGTCCATCACAGGTTACAAGACACGATGGGTACATGCCTCCCCCTTATTTTAGGTGTAGGGAGGGCACCAGGATGCAGGTCTCTTCTGTATTCCCTGACATTTTGTGGGCCACTGGACCAGCTGGGCTTTTGGCTTGCTCTGGTGGGGGTCCTTCCCCCATTCTTCTGTGGCGAGATGCATTCTGTGTATGGGCTGGATTCCTGCCCTTTGAAAGCTGAACTTTCCTTGCTGGAGCTGACCTTTTTGACTCTAGGAATGGACTGTTGGTCTCTGATGCCTGATGATGCCCAGATTAAGTTGAGCAAGCACAAGAGTCTATGGCAATGATTTTCAGCCACTGTGCCATGACATGCTGGTGTGTCACAGATGGACTGCAGGTGTGCCATAGGATGCAGGGAAATTGGGGGATCTGAGTCCCCTGATAACAATATAGTGTCAATGGTCAAAAAACTGATGGGGTGCCTTGTTAATTTGAATGCCTTGTCAATGTGCCATGAGATTTTAAAAAGTTGAAAATCACTGGTCTATGGGAAAACCAGGAGGGAGCCCCACTTTGGAGCAAGAGGGAATCAGGCCTGTCAGTCCTTGAAAATGTGTGTTTAGACTTGGAAAAGGGAAGGTGGTAAATGGTGGAAATGGACCAAGGATCCTTTACCAAATGGTTTCTGTTGCGACCTAATACTTGTCGGGTGACGCAACACAAGGGTGATCAACTAGTAATAAACCCTTCAGCTGCTGGAGCCCCATGGATGAGGCGTGTGTCATTACAGAGGAACAAGGCTGGCTCACCTTACAAGCAAAGATGTTTTCCAGAGGCTTCTATCCACAAGATCAGTTTATTTGTATTCTACCTTTTCTTGTTCCGACCAACATAGGGCACTCAGTCTAAACTGGGTCTCTGAAACTGGTAATGATCTTGAGCATGGCTGCAGTTAAGTCTTATGATCCTGTGCCTTATCATGGTGCCCAAACTTTGCAGAAACTTGTGCCAGTCCACCACTTCCTCCAGGAAATCAGGGTGCACATCCTTTGGGGTGATGCGCCACAGCGGCAATTGCCCTGCATGAGTTTCTACAAAGATTAGACTCAAATATAGGAGGCTGTGGCACAGAATGATAAGATTGTTATGCAGGTGCAGCGTGGGCTGTAATTTGGAGACCCTTGGTCTGGACCAAGGGTGTCCAAACTTTTTGGGAGAAGGACCACATCATCTCCCCTGTGTCACAGACTGGAAAAACTTTCATAAATGAAAAAAACTTGTATGAATGAATGAATTCAGATGAGTTCATACATAGAGAGAAGAGGAGTGTGCAGCCTCCCCATCCTTCAGAATACTCTCCATAGGTACACCCCCTTCCTCTGGAGGGGATTACAGGCTTGTCTGCAGGCCAGATGAAGGAATCTTGCCCAAAGGCCACATCTGGCCCCCAGGCCATAATTAGCACACCCCTGATCTAGACAGAGCAACCTGAAGCTCTTCTGGTCCCAAGAAGGCCACCATTTGGAGACCACCTGTGGGTCTGTTCACCTGACCTCAGTGACCGTATTGAACACATAGTTTGATGTTTGTTTCCCCAGCTGGCAGCGCACAGCCCTACTAACAGGTGCCTTCTTAGTGCCAGGTGGTATGCCATTGGTACACATGCATCCCCACCTTTGCCAACTGGAGGACATGTCGGGGGGATGGCGATGAACTGGTCATCCCTGAGATGCTCAGCTGCTGTCCGGAGTTGTTGTTCTAATTCTTGTTTCATAACTTATTTTGAAGCTTGGATTCCTGAAGCGAGAAGCTGGCAGTGTCTGTTGGTAGGGAAGGCCCAAAGCATCATCCCTTGCCCCTCCTATCCTCGTTCTGTGCATGCCCTGATTGGAGCAAAAGTCCGTGTGCCAGCCTGCACACCTTCCAATCGCATGAATGACAGGGTGGTGTGGCATCTTCCAGATTTGGAGTGACACACTTCAGGAACAATGGGATGAGCATCCCTTCATTCACCTCTTTCTCAAAGTCTGGGTTAGAGTCAAAGTCACAGGTTCTCTGTGCCTGGGGTCACCTAAGACCTCCTGATACTGCATACAAATGCAGCCCCCTCTTACCTGATGATAGACCAGCTACTCCTGTTTCCACCCTGCAATACTGAGCTCAGCACTTTTTATATTTTTTTCAATACAGGGAGGGACAGAAAAGGTTGAACAACACACCTAAGTGGGTGGACAGAGATGGATGCTCGTGTGGAAAACAGAAATATCTGTTCCCTGAGGCAGCAACTCCAGTTAGCTTCACAGATGGGCCGGCCGTGCCCTTCAAACTACATGTTTCCAGGGCTGAGAGCCAATAACCTATAGTCGTATCTTGGTTTACGAGCATAATTTGTGCAGGAAGCCTGCTTGTCATCTAAAATGCTTGTATATCAAAGCAAATTTTCCCACAAGAAAAATGGAAACTCAGAAGATTCATTCCACAACTCAAAAATATTCATATAAAAAGTATTACAATACTGTCATATAATCCAAAATAATAAAGAAAATACAAACTATAAAGAAAAATAAAACAGCACTCCCATCTCTCAGATCTCTTAGACTGCATTCTGCCCCCCCCCCCTTACACAGGAGTGAGCCTGACTGATTATAATAGGACTTGGTTTAGAGTAGACATGTAAGGCTAGGACTCTCAGGAGAGGCTGAGCCAGTGCTGGTGGAGCACTGAAACTGGCCGTATCCCAACCACGACTATTTTTTTTGCTTGTTTATCAGTGTCTTGCTTGTATATCAAGTTAAAATTTATTAGAAATGTTTGCTTATCTTGAAAACCACTCTCAGTCCAAGATTTTACTGTAGTTGCCATCCTGAGTAAACATCTGTATTCAGTTTTGAGATACCCCAATCATTTTGCCTTTGATATACGAAGGGATGCCAGACCTGTGTAGAAAGAATTATCTACCTCTATAGGTAGTGGTTAAAGACGTTGCTGTTGTCAACCTGAAGATTGGCAAGCTGGTGGTTTGAGAACTGAGCCACACTTACTGAGCTAGTAAGTGAGCTCCTGTTACTTGCCCTCCTCCTGCTAACCTAGCATGTGGCACTGGGGAACGGAAGGAACAGAGGTTGGGACATCATCTGGCAAAGATGGGCAATAAGAGGGCAAGGGTGTCATGTGGGCTGCCAGCACCCAGGAAAGCAAGCATTGCACTTTCTAATCCATGGTCTGTTGCATTTAAAGTAAAATGAACTTAACCTTTACATATGCAAATATATTTAAAATTGCCTGCTTTAAATTTGTACAAATTACTCCAATAACAATATTGAAATCTACATTGAAACTGCAATTGTCAGTATTGGTAGGTTACTCTGTGCAATCCTAACCAACTTTCTAGAACTGGCGTAGCTGTGTCAGTGGGGCATATTCTGCATCCTACAGTTGTGTGGAAGTCACAGAAGCTTCCACAACATACAGGAATATTTGTTCCATTACCTTAGAGCTGCTCTTCCCTTACTACAGGTCTGGAAAATAAGTTAGGATTGTGTTCTCAGTATTTATATGCTTATTGTATATCTCTGATGTATTTTGAGATGGTTAAAAAGATTCTTAATGTCACAACAAAATTTTTCACCCCAAAGAATTTGGTGCCCAAGGCAACTCCCCGCCTGCCTCCCCCCCCACACCACACCACCGGTCTTGGGTTTCATCTGCATATTTGCATTGCATCGTCTGTGCATGGAGCTATTTAGGGTTTCTATTCACTTCCTATAGAACAACCCCCTATTAATTGAAAATAACAAAAATGTAGGTTTTTCAGGTTTTTGAAAGGAGATATTAGGCTATGACAATGAGAGTACATTCTTTTGAAAATCCAAGGCTATGATTTCAAAAAGGTTTCAATTATGGTTTCAACTGAGGGATTTCATTGTTGGGTTAAGATTTAATGTGTGCATATGTTAACTAAGGGGCCAATCCTTTTCAAACTTTCCAGCACTGGTGCACCTGCAAAGTAACCCCCAAGGTAAGGGATAAAATGTTCCTATACTTTGAGAAGATCTCTGTGACTGCTCCCCTCAACAGGATGCAGTGCGCCTCCTATTGGCACCATTGCATTAGCACTCAAAATGTGGGTAGGATTGGGCCCTTAATTTTTAGTCTGAAGCATTACCACCAAAGCTATAAAAAACTAAACTCCGGGTCTTGTGCAAAAGTAACATGATGGTTCATATCCCAAAGAAATCCCTTTTTCAAGCTTCCATTCATGATAGGGTGAAAAAAATATCATTTGTTTCCTCCCTGCTTCTCTTACTGCAAAAGCTCAGGATGTCCTTAATTCTTAAAAATTCCATCTGTCAGTGTGATGCAAAAGATATTTTTCTCTCTGTATAGATGAATTGACCTTAATTCTCTCTCAACTGGAAATGGCTGCACTAAATCCTCTAGACAAGCTTTCCCTGACCTCCACATTTGGTGCTGTAATGTAGGGGTTGGATGGAAACCCTTTATGCGCTCTAGAGAGTGACAGAGCATTCTGTGAAATTTACCTTCTGATCTGACCAGATTGCTACCCGCTTAGCATAGCTCTGTTCTTGAAAGGGAACAGATAGAGGGCATCTTCTCCATCAATTTTGCCACACTTAAACTTTTTAAACCAGCCTTTAACCTGCCAAATAGTTGAGAAATCTGTAGACTGTACTGATGGATGACCCTTCATGAATATATTCTGGTGATAACGCATGGTCACCGCTTCTCCTTTTAGTTTTGAAATGCTAGGATGGCATATTCTCCCTGCAGACCTGAGAAATATCTAGTTCAAGTCTCTTTTGAGCTGATTAGATAAGCTTGGACAAGCGACTCTCTCTCTCAGCCCATGTGCAGTAAGCGGATAAAATAGTTTATGGTGTAAATCACGAATTTGCTAACGTTTCGCACCAGGGCACACTTTTTAGGATGAGAAATCTGTCACAACCCACCTGAATCTATCAGGACCCACCACAGGTGATGACATGATCAGAAGTGATAGGAAAATTTTTAACTGTCCTAGGCTGCAATCCCACCCCACACTCACCTAGGAATACATTGCCCACGTACTATTATAGTTAAAAGCATACACGTAGTAGTCTGTTAAATGTACAGATCGGTGATATTCCCCAAATGAATATATTTAAAATAAAATATTGAAATGAATGGGGAACTGGGATCTGAAATTGGCTCGCAACTCTCCCAATTTGCAACCACATGTAAATATGCCAAATTTTGTAAAAAGTTCTGATAAAAGTTAATTGGTATGTGGAATTATTGTTAAATATTATTTATTAATTAAGCTAATTAGTATGTGGAATTAATGTGTGTAATCCTTGCCACAAGGTGTGATGGTGGAACCTGGGCTAGATGCCTTTAAAAGGGATCAGATAGATCAATGAAGGAAAAGTCAATCTCAGTTTACAAGCCATGATGACTATATTTTTAAAATATTGTTAGCATTATAGAGGAATGAGGACTTTGAATTCCAGGTGCAAGGAAATAGTAAAGAGCACTTTTCTGGGAGTAAGCCCCATTGAACTCAATGGAACTGACTTCTGAGTAAACATAAATAAGATTGCACTAACTGCCTTTGGTGCTCCCAGGGGTACCTGGTGGGTCGCTGTGAGATGCAGGAAGTTGGTCTGGAAGGGCCTTTGGCTTGATCAAGCAGGGATCTTATAAGCCAGGGATTTTATTATCTTATCTATACATATAAAAGAGAAAAGTCACTCACTGACTCACTCACTCACTGACTCATCACCGCCCTGCCAAAACCGCTGGGCCTAGAAGTGTGAAATTTGGGGAGGGTGTTCCTTCCGTGACGGAGGGGTGCACTAAGAACCGGTTTTCGGAAATTCCAACCGGAAGGGGGTGAAAATACAACACGTTTTCCTCCCTATACTTTGCATTGAGAATTGCTGACTCAGCAACATTCTGCCCCAACTGCTGGGCCTGAAGCATGGAATTCTGGGAGTTCCTTCTGTCACCTGAACACCCACCAAGAACCATCTGGAGAAAGTCAACCCTTCAGGGGCTGAAAAGGGGTCAATGTGTTTCTGTCCTACACTTAAATGGGAGACTGAATAACATCCAGCCAATTTGGTGCTCAGTGCCTGGTGCACTGGGGGGACATTGTTAGGAGGAAGAGGTTGCACTGTGGAGGACGCTGCGCATGAGGGGTTGATGCACAGGGGGGGAAGTTGCACATGGGGGTTGATGCGCATGGTGGTTGATGCGCATGGGGGGAAGTTGCGTATGGGGGAAGTTGCACATAGGGGGTTGATGCACATGGAGGGAAGTTGCGCATGGAGGAAACTTGCGCATGGGGAAGTTGCGCATGGGGAAGTTGCGCATGGGGAAGTTGCGCATGGGGAAGTTGCGCATGGGGGTTGATTGATGCACATGGGGAAGTTGTGCATGGGGGGGTTGATGCACATGGGGGAAGTTGCGCATGGGGGTTGATGCGCATAGGGGGAAGTTGTGCATGGGGGATTGATGCATATGAGGGGACGGCATACAGGGGAACTTTACTCCCGCAATGCGGGTACGCTTTTTGCTAGTAAGATTATATAATCTTATATTTTCAACATTTTTCATCTCATGACACAGCAACCAGGTGCGGGTGGGAGAGTGAATTCCTCAATAACCCTGTTAATGATATTTATTTAATTAATTTGCCAAAGTCCCATGGCTGACCTGTGGACCACCACAGCACACTGGTTGAAAATGATGCTTTTCAGACAAATGTTCCTGATTCCCAGTTTGTGGGTACGGTCTGTGTATTGAAGGGGGAAAATGAATTGAACTAAACTCAGTGTTTTTTTCAAAAGGCTTCTGGCCTGATCTCTGTGCCATTGCAATTGACTTATAGCTATATTTTAAAAGCATCATTGAGAGGTCTTCAGAGTTTGTACTTCAACAGGATCTATAAATTCCTGGCAAATTCTGCTAGGAAACTTATGGACTGGACTGTGTATCGATCTTCGAGGAGCAATTGTAAATAAAAGGGCCTGGACAGGCACCAATTGAATGCAATTCCATTGTGAAGTTATTAAGAGTTTTCCAAGAGGGTCTTTTTTTAAAATTCCGCTTTGTAAAAATTAAACCTTGGTGTTTAATAGTAATAATAGCTTTGGTATTGTAAAACTGTGCCAGAGACTTGGTTTGAGTAGAACAGAATGGTAGGGGTGCCATGTAGGTCAGGAAAACTTGTTATACACTATATTTCAGACATGTGGTGATCTCCCTAACCACCTGCTACTGGTTAGTTGGTTGAGTTCACCTGCTGTTGTTGTAAATGATTTAGATGGATCTGCGCATGTGTGCCAAAGCTGTCTGCTCCTTAATGTGAAATGTCATCTTAAAACTTTGAACTGCTTCCTCTCTCATTATATTATGGTAAAAACGGCTTTGCTTGACAATGATGGATTCCATAAGTTTGATCCTGTTTCACTGTGATGTTCTCCCACTGCACATGTCAGTAGAAAAAATTATGCAAGAACAGTTTCAGTCTCTGTTTTGTCAACCAAATGAATGAAACTTAGTGAAAACATTTCTAATACGTTTAAAGGTTTAGGTTTAAATATGTTTAAACATTACTAATATGATTAAAGGAGATGGGGACCGTCTCTCTTTTACTCTGCAATCTGTTTTGGACTGATCAGTTTTGTTGGTGTCTGAACACGGCATATTAAATGAGTACTGCACAATGCAGTGAATTGCTCCTGCCAACCTAATAGTTAGAAAATATGTATGTGTGAGTAGCTAAATAGGTATCACTTTGGTGGGAAGGTAATAGCGTTCCATGCGCCTTTGGCGTTTACTCGTGCTGCTGGCCGCATGATCACAGAAATGTAACGGACAACGCTGGCTCTTCAGCCTTGTTATGGGGATGAGCACCACTTGTAGAGCTGGTCACGAGTTGAAGGGCAACCTGCAAGGGACACCTTTAACTTGAGCACATCCACATTACTTACTGTTACTACCTCTGCTGCTTCTCCTTAAAAAATGATTTGGAACCAGTTCGGATGTGTTCAGGTCTCAGGCTATGAGATGCAGGCACCCGCAATTTATTGGATGAATTAGGGACCTGGAGCACTGTCCAAAATTAGTAATTGTGTTTTAATTATATTATTTATTTATTTTAATCCAGTTTTAATTGTATTTTATTGTTAGCTGCCTTGGATTTCCTTATCTGAGAAAGAAAGGTGGGATAAAAATTGAATAAATAAATAAGAAAAAAGCAATTTCTTCAGCATTTGTACCGCGTGTCCACTTGTTGTGGACCTCCAATCCATGATGGACGTGACATGGGGATACCTGGCTAGTGGAACCCATGCCACCAAAAAAGACATAAATATAACTTTCAAAAACCTAAATTACACATATTTATTCACACACAGCCAAAATACACAACAAATTACAGTAAAATGATCAAAGGCATGTGTGGGCAATGAATATTATATGTATTTAAATTATGGTTATTTACTGAAGAAAATCATAAAGAAATGCCAAAACAGTTTGATCACCATGTCACTTGCAAATCAACATCAGAAAAGACAATCTTAGCCGACAGACCAGCAGAGAGAGGTTGAAAAATTGGAACATGTGTTGAATAAATAGGAAAGCTCCCTATGTTAGGAGCTTAGGAAACGTTAGGAAAGCTCCCTTGATACAGAGCTTCAGGTGGAGCCTAAAAACATTTTATTTCAAAAAAGCATTTTATTGAGGTATTTGTGTGTGGGGGGGGGGTTTATGGTTTTTAGCTTGTATGTTTTTAATTGCTTTTAATTGAATTGTCTTATTTAATGTTTTTAATTATGTTTTACTGTAAGCTGCCTTGTGTCGGTCTATGGCCTGAGAAAGGCTGGAAATAAACTTTTAAAATAATAATAAGAAGAAGAATGAGTTCTGGGTTTAATTGAAAGGTGTTGAAAGAGTGGAACCATCAGAAAGTGGGGGATGCTGTTCTGGTTCTTGTTGGCACCTTCTGCTCTGCTGTGCCTTTTATCTGCTGGTGAGGAGCATGAGGAATGAGATGAATAACTCCATGACTCCTGGTTTTAATTGTCATTGGAAATGTTGTTCTTCTGCTTCTGCAGCATCTGGAACAGGAGAAGCACGAACTCCGGCGTCGGTTTGAGAACAAAGAAGGCGAGTGGGAAGGAAGAGTGTCGGAGCTGGAGAGTGACGTGAAACAGCTCCAGGACGAGCTGGATAAGCAACAGGTTCACCTGCGGGAAGCGGATCGTGAGAAGACGCGGGCGGTCCAGGAACTCTCTGAACAGAACCAAAGACTCTTGGACCAGCTAAACAGGGTAAGTCCTTGTCAGTGCCGGGAATGAGAGGAGCCAAATTTATTTATTTCATTTAAAGGATCTGTACCCTGCCTTTCCTATGCTAAAGCAAATGCCCAAGGTGGCTTACATAGCTTATATCCTCACAACAATCCTGTGATGCAGGACAGCTTGTAAACACTTTTCTTCCAGATGGAATCCTTCATGGTATAAGCATCACATCTGGCATCGGGGAATGCCTTCCAAGCTCCAAGTAGTGGCAGTTTCATGTGGGCCAAGTTGTGAACAGCGATTCCTTCTGTCTCTGTCTCATGATACCTTTACCAGCTTTTTGGTCTTCCATAAAAAATTCAGTCCAGTTTGATCCTGCTTAGCAGTCTTCTGGCAGCCTTCTACTCAACCACCAGTCCAAATGAGATGGTTGTTCACACCAGGGCTAGTCCTGCTGTCCAAGAAAAATAATGTCCAATGGGTACATTGTTTTTGCAGCTCCACCTGTCTGAACACTGCCATGCCACCAAAACATTTTTGCCTCCCCCTTGCTCCTTCACCCTGTGAGGCCAGCATCATAAATGGAGTGCCAGGCAGCTGTGTTTTTCTTTGTGAGGATTCCTCCTGGGAGTACCACTTTGTTTACTGCCTTAGCAAAGAGGAAAGGTAATTTCTGTCAAGTACGATGCTTCAGGAGCTAAAGTGTACTCGAGGCTCTCTTTCTTGGGGACAGTGGTGTATTTACTGGCGGACGCTGCCTTGGAGCAAGTCAGACCTTGGGTCCATTAGCTCAGTGGTGTTGAGGCTGGCTATGAATTTCTAGTTTCAGACTGGAATTCTTCCCTACCTGGGGATTGAACCACCAGTCCTGCTTGTAACTGTAACTAGGAGGACAATAAATTTCCAGGATCAAACAATAAACATATTTGATCCTGGTTTTTCTAGCAGTTCCAAAAATTTATTTTCAGTGCTCAATGTTTCGCCACTTTCTTTTGGTGGCTTTCTCAAAGGCAGAGAGTACATTAGTGGGCTAGTGGAGACACTCTAACCTTCTGCTCTACTCCCCACTTCCACTTTTACTTTGTCCTTCTTGTCCATTCCAGGGACCTTTTGGAGCAGAGGCTGGCATGTCCCCCAAAACAGGGAGATGGTGTTTGGCAGTTCACCTTAACTAAAAACCAGTTTATCTCAACCTCACCTGTCAGGATTTTGTTAGATTTATGAATGTTGGTTCAGGTAAGGCTAGGCTGGATCTGATCTGGCAGTGAGACTTCTGTTTGGCAGTGGTGTGGTCATCCGACAGTTGGTGACTGTGGGTTAGCTGCCCTTGTGGATCCATGAGGAGAAGGCCATCCCACTGGAGGTACCTGGGGATCCTCTGGAGCGTTCACTGCTAGCCAGCCTTGCCTGCCTAGAAGGGTTTAGCGGCCTGTTGCATCAACACCTTATCTGGCGTCTGCCCTATTGGGTCTTGATTTGCGATATCTTTTCCTGAGGGATATGGCCCTGCCACCTCTGCCTCCTTTCCAGCAAATTTGGAAGGGCTGACCAACTGCTGCCATGCTGACCAGATTAGAGGCTTCGATCACTGTGGGCCTCTCTGTGGGCCTTTCACATAACACCAGGAGGCATCCTCTAAAATTGAATGTTGGGAGGGTTAGGATGGACAAGAGAAAATATTTCTTTATCCAGCATGTATATGTGGCACTCCCTGCCACAGGATGGGGAATCTGGTCTCAATGCCTTTAAGAAGGATGTGGACAAATTCCAAGAGGAAAGGACCATCACAGGTTACAAACTGTGATGGGTTTGTGTGTGTGTCTGTGTGCATAGATAGATGTAGATGTGGGTAACCTCCAAATGCCAGATGCAGGGCAACACCTGGATGCAGGTATCTCACATGCTCCCTGAGGCATCTGATGGGCCAACTTGAGATACAGGAAGCAGGATTAGTTGGGTCTTGGCCTGATCCAGTGGAGGTTCTTCTGATGTTCTTGCGAGTCATCTAAGTAATTGTTGCCCTGTCATTTGGCTAACTCACCATGGCCTTGGCCCAAGGCTCAAGTTCAAGGATCAAACCTGGACCATTCTCCGTGCAAAGCTGCACACCTCCACCAGTTGCTGGAGACAAGTGTTTGAGTGCTGGGAACGGCACCTGAACTCCACGTAGTGCTTTCTGTTCTCCAGACTTAATGAACTCAAGGAATGCTTGTCCAGCAGTGCACAGAGGCTGCTCCTTCCCACATCCTTCCTGTCCTCGCAGGCGTGGGAATGACGTACGTGCTTTCCCTCCTCATTGATCCTTGCGCCAGAACAGTCAGGGTGATGACTGCACAGCCCGCACCTCACCCTTCCCGACTTCAGGACGATCAATCTCAGGCCTGTGCGGCTTATTTGCAGTTTCCAGAGTGGCTTGGGGGGCTCCGTCACGAGTTGCTAGGCGACTGTCTGTCACTGTGTCCCAGACTGCTGCTGTTGCCATGAGAACAAGATGGTGGTTCCAGGTTTTGGATCTGTGAATGTCTTCTGGGGGTTGTTGTTGCTGCAATCCCACCACCACCACCACCATCACCCTCAGGCTGCAGAAGATAGCGGGAGACACAGCCGTGACGTCTCAAATGGTCATTTGGGAGTTACCTTGAGTGCTGGTAGCTATAGGGAAGCGACAGGCAACCCTCTTTTCTATTCTAGTTCTTGCACTTACTCTTGTTATTTTGGAACACAAAGTAAAATACAATGTAATCCGGCCTTTTGCAAAGCATCAAGCATCTCCTAACATTTAATAAAGATGTCAGTATATGCAAAATTCTTGCACCTTGCAAGCAATGAATTTCTCGGTTATCACATGGCCAGGGGGACCATACAGAAAGGAGTGCCTTTCACCATTGCATAGATGAGGGAACTGAGGCAGGTGGTGCTTTTTAAACCCTTCTCTGTTGAACTCAATGCCCTCTTCTATGCAGTGCTGAAAGGTACAGGCACTCTGTCCTCCGTTCTGTATGGTTACCCTGCACACGGCAGAAGTGGCCAGACTGGCTTAAATCATAGAATCAGAATCCTAGCGTTGAAAGGGACCTAGTAGGTCATCTAGTCCAACCCCCTGCCTGCAGCAGGAAATCCTCCTAGAGCAGCGTTTCTCAAACTGGGGGTCAGGAACCCTTTGGGGGTCACCTGGAGCTTTCCTGGGGGTTGCCTAAAGACTCCTGGTGCAGGGGGCCAGGTGGGAAGACCTGGCAGAAACGCTAGAGCCGCTGCGGCTGGAAGAAGCCGCTGAGAAGCAGCTCAGAAGGAGCTTCTGAGCATTTGTGAGATGATGTGGAGCCTTGGGGGCGGGGAGGATTGCAGCCTTACAGCCCAGTTCTATGCATGTCTACTCAGAAGTCAGTCCCCTAATAGTGAATGGGACTTACTCCCAGGAAACAGAGGCTGGCTCTGCTGCCTGAGATCCCAATCCTATGGAGATCTCCTCTCACCCAGGTACTTACCTTCCCATTCCTTCCTTCCTTCCTTTCTCAGTCACCCCTTCTTAGCTATACCACGTCTGTCTGTCTGTCTGTCTGTCTATTTGTAACAATGAAAATACATCCTGCATATCAGATATTTGCATTACTATTCATAACAGTAGCAAAATTACAGTTATGAAGTAGCAACAAAAATAATTTTATGGTTGGGGGTCCCCACAACATGAGGAACTGTATTAAGGGGTCACGGCATTAGGAAGTTTGAGAACCGCTGTAGAGCATCACAGTGATGTTGGCTGTTCTCTTCATTTACTTCAGCAAAGACTGCCTTATCTTAAGAAAATCTGATTTATTTCCAGGGAAAGAATTCTAGGGGAATTGCTTTTCATCAGTTATAATGCAGGGAGAACCTCCTTTAACAATCTCCGGTTGTGTTCCAGGTTGTGATCGGTATTTGATGCCCTTGAGAAAAACCCCATTAGGGCCCCTGTGCAGTCACAGACCCCAGAGTATCTCCTTTCCACCTTCACCGTTGGAGAGCATTGCTGTCCTTCATAGAGCACAATCCAAACCATGTCTACTTAGAAGTAAGCCCCATTGTGTTCAGTGGGTCTTACTCCAAGGAAAGTGTGTTTAGGATTGCAGCCTAAGTGTTTCTAAACACCTATTCCCCCTTCATCTCATAGGCAGGACCTGGCACACTTTCATTGGGTCCTGGAATGCCCAGCTTTCCTTCAGGTTGGTGTACATCAAGAGATGCTCACTCTCGGATCCCCAGGCTTGATCTGTTATTGGCTCTCATTCTCACAATATGTGTGTAGTATTTTGCAACAAGTCAAGTTTTACTTTGGGAAGCATGTGATCCCATTCAGTCTCTGATCTGTCATACCAACAGGTGCCCATTTACTCAGAAGTCAGCTCCACTGTGTTGAATAAGATTTACTCCCAGGTGTATAGGATGTGATCTATTTAGGATATTGAATTTATTTTAACCTAAGTTATCCTGGTTATTCTAGCAGGCACATCCAGATGCACTCATTGCCTTAAGAACATTTTAAAATTATGCTTGATATTTCATACGGTCTCTGGGCACAATCCTAACCAGTTTAGTCCAGTGCAACTCACCTGTCCTCCTGTTCCGTGGTGGCACGTGCCTGCGCACTGCTGCTCAGGATTGTATACTGACTTGGGGCACAATCCTAACCAGTTTAGGCCAGTGCAATTCACCCGTCATCCTATTCCCGCAGTGGCTTGGAGAGGCCGGTGCATCTCTGCACACTGGCCTAACCACTTCATGGCACTTCTGTGACACCCCCAGGGCAGCATGGGACTTGTGCCACCTAACCAAGGGTTAGGATTGTGCTGTCCTATGCTTACAGAGTGCAACCTCTGGAGAACAAAAAAAGAACAAACTTCTTGCACCCATTTTATCTTGAGAGAAATCTAATTAAAACACATGAATGGCTTCATGTGTGGCCCCCGCACTTAAAAATCCAATTAAATGGGCCCACTTGAGCCATTGGACAGGTTCAAAGAGCCTTCTTGTGAACGCAGGTGTATCTGGTGTTGGTTAGATAGTGCAATTCTATTAGCATCTACCACTTCAACTGTCACAAGAGGCCCTTCCAACAAAGGACTGTTCAGTGAGCAGCCGACATTAAAAGTAATCCTGTTTTAAAAATAGCTCTAATGCACAGGAGGGGGTGATTAGAGTGCAGCGAGGCTGTCCTTTTCCCCCTCTGGAATTGGTTAAAAACAGCATCCTTGTCTCACAATAAGTTGCTTATGGTTACCTAGTGTACAGTATGGACCCACCAGGGGTCATGTTGTGTGTTCAAGCATATATCTCGTTTGTCCTTAAGGGAACCTTCATTGCACCTGACGCTGCAGTCCTGTGCACCTGGGAGTAAATCCTATTCAACTCAGTGGAACTTACTTCTGAGTAGACTTGTGTAGGCTTGTACTCAGATTCTCCTGTTGGTATTTAGAGAAGGTATCAGCTGAAGGAAAATCTTTAGGGTCTTCTGTGTGTCCTATGACTTGCAGGGTTTGGAGGAGAGATCAGCAGCAACACCTAAGTAAAATTGGATGCCAAACAAAACTACAGTCTGTGGACTGTTGCAGTCCCTTGAACCATTGGGATTTATTTATTTTTGCATTTATTTATTTTTGCATTTACCGGGAAAGGCGTTTCCAAACACTTCCTGGAAATGAAAGAGATTCTTCTGACAGGTTTCTGTACAGATGGCAGCTGGCTTAGAATCAGGACCATAATCTCATTAACGCTGGATGTGCCGTGAGGTGCACACCTATTATGCCCGAGGAGCAGATGGCCATTGAGCTTGTGACACCTGGCCCACTCTCCCCCACCTGGCTGCATTAGAGTGGACCTGTCAATTACCTTTACTCGAATCTAATGCTCACTTTTTCAGCTGACTTAAGTCTCTAAAATTGGGATACACATTAGATTCAATGGCACATTAGATTAAAGTAAATACAGAATTTTAATTATAAGTATAGATCAGTATTAAGTTTAAAAGTTCATTGTAATAACATTAACCCCTTGCAGTATAAAGTAGTGCAACTGGGTAAAAATCATAGCATAAACCCATCGTCATGTTATTATTGTTATTTAACTCATTGTTATATGCAATGAAATCATTGTATTTACTCGAATCTAACGCTCACCTTTTCCCACCAAATTCAGTCTCCAAAACCAGGGTGCACATTAGATTCTGTCGTTAATTAGATTTTAGTAAATATGGTGTTTTGATTATCAGCATGTGGTGTGCTTTGGATTAGATAGTGCATTAGATTCAAGTAAATAGGTAAATTTTGCACCTGTTTTATGGCTGCACATTACAATTACCAGCAAACATTTTTTAATGTAGAGATTTTTTTTAATCAGGGTGTGCATTTGATTCCATGGCACGTTAGATTTGAGTAAATATGGTAGACCACCGGAAGCCCCTCAGCCCTTGAGTCACAGACAACACTGATCCTCCATCCTTGCTGGTTCTCCTAGGCAGTGTGGTGCCACCAGGAGGAGCATTGCTCGTTGGAGTAGGAACTAAGTCCTGACTGGTCTTCCAGCAGCTATTATTGGGCATATTACATCTATGCCAGTGCTGGAAAGTTGGTTAGGATTGTGGCCCTAGATTGAACAGTTTGCAAGGCAAATAAAATGAATGTGAATTGGAGACACTTCCCTTGCTCTGCCTACTCCTGTTCATCCAGAATCCAGAATTGCCACCTAACCAGGCACAGAGGCAAGCCGGTCAGTGCGCCCAGTACTTCGGCCAAGGAGCCAAGGCCCTGCTGATTGACCTGTGGGATTGATTGGATAGGTGTGGGAAGGGCTCACTCCCCACTTTAGCTTTGCTGCTCTTGGGAAGTAGGCAGAAGTCACACCCTGAGCCAACTCAAAGCATGCTATTAGTTTTACTGGTGAAGAAGGACAGGCCAAGACAGAGTTGATGGCTCCAACTCAGAGTGATTCAGCAGCCCTTTGAGGTGCTGATCTCAGCCAGGAGACTGTTCAGGGTAGTAGGAAGATCTAAGGGAGGGGGAATCTCACAAGGGATTTTCTCCAGGCAGCTCCATTTGGCCGTCATGAACCATTGGCACAGAGAGATTAAACCTCTTCTTGTGACTGATTCTTTGTGCTGGTTTGCATCTCTGAGAAGATCTACCGTGTTGCTTTTCCGCCCCAATGGCCTGTATTCTGGGGGCTGAGTCAATCCGTAGACCAGCTTGTTCCAGTTCCTTTAAAGAGTCTCTATGACTCTGCTTCTGATTGAGCATTGTGGTTCAAATCCCCAGCAGGGCTATTATGGAGCCGCCTTCCTCAGTGTCCTACCTGCAGATGTGTGAGCAGAAAGATCCTCATGGAAGTATTGCTTCAGCTACTAAGATATGTGTCTTTAGGCAAAGCCTCTCTGAGCATCCCATCTGTACAGGGTGACCATATGACCAGAAAACCCGGATTTGTCCGGATTTTTAGCCTCCTGTCCAGGTGTCCTACATTTTGGCTTCATTGTCCTACATTTTGGCTTCTTTTTGAAACTTTGCGATAGTGCACAGTACCCCATCATGCCATATGTTGTTGGATTCATATTGAAGAGCAGAATCCAATGCAAAAATCAGTTTGGAGATATCTCCTTCGTATCAAACGTTATGGTCAAAAAACTGGAAAACAAAAACAAAATTTTTTTGGCAGTTTTTTTGAGCGGGTAGGAATTTTGGCCCTGGAGTTCAGGAATTTTGGCCCTGGGGTTCAGGAATAATCTGGTCACCCTGCATCTGTAACATGGGCATAATTCAAGGGCAGATAGAAGGGCTATGTTGAGGTCATAGAACTTGACCTCATGTACTAGAAAAAGAGGACATATCCTCTTTTATAGCCTTTTGTCCTGGGGAAAAATACCTACATTGTCCTCCTTTTCCTTGTGAGCAGGCAACATGGAGCTTTCTTGTAACTAATCAATTATATGTATAGTGGTACCTCGCTTGGGCTGTGGGTGGCGCAAGCGGTTAAGACGCTGTGCCTGTTAACCAGCAGGCCAGGGTTCAAGACCTGGGGCGGCCCCACAAGACAGGGTGAGCTCCTGTCCTTAGCCCAGCTCTACAACGCCAGCTGGATCCAATGGTATCGGCTCTGCCTTTCCATTGGACTGATTCAGTGGTGTGGAAAGGGGGGATTTGCTGGTTGGGTAACAGCCTATCCTCCATAACAATCTAACCCAGGCTTTCTTTCTTCGCATGCAGTGTATGCAGTGCTGAGCACGATACCATAGTTTTTCAAGACTGGAGCGAGGGCTTAACAAGCATTTCACATAACAAGCAAAAATTTCCAAGAAATCTTGCTTCACATAACAAGTTCCGCTACACTTAACAAGCAAACATGCTATGGGCACGTGTGCTATGCAGCTCTGATGCTCTGCATGGAGGCTCTTTAAAAGGGCTGCTGGCCAGCGCTGCTGCCTCTAACTGCCCCCAACAGCATCTGCCCCTAACAGCCCCCAAGTGCCCCCACCAACCACCTTGAACCTCCAGCAGCAGCCCAGGTAAGCCTCCCAGGAAAGTGTTTTTGATTGCAGTCTACTAACTTTGTCTACTCTGAAATCAGCCCCATTGTGTTAAATGAGGCTTACTTCCAGGAAAGTGTCTTTGATTGCAGCCTCTTAACCATGTCTACCCAGAAGTAAGCCCCATTGTGTTAAATGGGACTTACTCCCAGGAAAGTGTCTTTAGGATTGTAGCCTAAGTAGACTTCATAGGCTCATGCGCATTGAATGCGTATTCTGAATTCAATTCCAGTGTTTTGTCATCATTTTTACATACAGATAATATTTTTATATGAATATATTGGGGGTTGTGGAACCAATTGTCTGAGTTTCCATTATTTCCTATGGGAAAATCCGCTTCACTTAAAGAGCGTTTCACAAAGAGCAGGCCTCTGGAACAAATTCAGCCCTTTATGTAAGGTCACCACTGTAATAGTTTTAAATTCAATAATAAGTTTATTTATTTAGTGTATGGCAAATACATGTACTTATGGTAAATCAGATGTTAATGTTACATTGCCATGTATTTTGAAATCCAGGAATTGCACATTGATGACTGGCTGCCAATTGCCAATTCTTCAATGTAGTCTGGCTGCCAACTGTTGCTAGCCATTTAGTTCACACTTTTGTGCTATCTGGAGTGCACCACGAGGAGGCAAACTAGCATGACACCCCAATAATAAATAAGTAATATAGTGTATACAACAACATATAGTAACATAGGCTTACAACATTTTAAAAATACAATAATCAGACGCAAGCAATTTAAAAATAGATAATAAATTAACCCAAATATCAACACAAATATTAACCCCTTGTGTGCCGCAGGTAAATATGCTTTGGTCCAGTTCTTGGTGCCACAGCTTTGGTCCGGTTCTATTCAGGAGGTCTGCCTCGTGTCACTCAGCAGGTTGCATTTGCAGTCCTGGGCAGATGATGCCCTTGGTGTGCATCACACAGCATCTATTTTTACAGTTTGCCAAGCAGAATAATAATGATTTCCTATAGGAAGAGCCTAGGGCACTTTTAACCAATAATTGGAACCAGTTTTGTTGCACTTTATTATGTGTGTTTTGTTTTCTGAAAAAGAGCCTAGAGCGAAATAGCTGTCCCTGAAGCCTAATTCTTGCGTACTCCAAGTTTTCCTGGCTAGGAATATCTTTCCTGAATCCTGTGTGTGTGTTTGTTGTGGTGGTGGTTGGGGGGGAGGGGGGGAGGGAATACTTGTCCTTGCATTCAGACTGCATCCTGCTTGGCAATTGTGCAATGCAGAGAAAGTGAGACACACCTCATGTCCTATTGAAAACCATGGGACTTTGATGTTAAGTCCCTCCTTTGTATGGATTGCAGTGAGACTTTCAGGGGCTGTATTGCAGTGGGGAAAATATCCCACAAAGTGCACCCAAAGTCCTCAATTCCAGTATCTCCAGGTGGGGGGCATGAGGATGCAGGTCTCTTGCTCTCTGGAGCACCTGGTTGGCCACTGAGATGCCAGAAGCATATCTAGGTGGGCTCTTGGCCTGATCCAACAGGGATCTTATCTTCTTATGGTCCCAGAGCCCCCGTTTCTTAGACAGGTGCCTTTCTTTGTTTCCATCCTATTGTGTTGTGTTGTCCAACAGGTTTTCCTGGATGCTTTTTGTCTTGATACTAACTACAAGAAAGAGACAGACTTGAGGTTTGAACAGAACTTGCTCTGCAGGTTGTCAGTTTTTAAAACTACCTGATCAGTTGGCAGAGAGCTTTGGAGCCTGTGATGGGCTAGAAGTGAATCCAAGTTCATTCAAAACATCTGGACTCCTGCCCTTGGTTCAAAACATCTGGCTTATTTTGAAAAACAGTGGAGACCCATCTGGGGTAAAAAGATCCAATGGGCAGGGAAACTGCTTGAGAGCCCCCAAAGGCTCCTGTCTTGTTTTCCAGCAATAATATCAATATCAAGTCTATAATGCCAATAAAGGTTTCATTATCATTATCATTATTATCATTATCAATATCAAGTCTTATTGAAGCTGAAAATAACAGTTGGTAGGTTGCCAAGCTTTAAATTTTCCTCTGTAAACTGCTTTGTGAATTTTTGGCGAAAAAACAGTGTTTTTAACTCGAATCTAATGCACATCCTATACTTATAATTCTAATCAATCATTGAATCTAAGTGCACCTTGATTTTGGAGACTTGAGTTTATACTGTTGATTGACTGATGAGTAGTTCCCCTCCAGGGAAAAGTTTGGTGACCTTAGGATGGTCACTACATCCTAAGGCAGAAAACTTCCCTGATATAGAATGGCTGTATTGACTCTTGAAGTTCCCTGCCATCTGAAATAAAGAAAAGCTTCACCTTGTCTAGAAAGGTTGATGCTGCTGGAAGAGAAGCCAGTTGCCTCCCTAGTTAACATCATGGTGCTTGATTCTTTGCAGGCATCGGAGGTGGAAAAACAACTCTCAATGCAGGTTCATGTCCTCCAAGAGGACTTCAGGGAGAAGAAATCGTCCACCAACCAACACATCGTACGACTTGAGAGTCTTCAAGCTGAGGTGAGTCCCCACCACGGTTTGTGCAGACCTGCTCCAAGCCAACGGAGTAGAAGATGGTTGGGTATGACTTTTGGGGTGGACAAGCTCTCCTTCTCTTGGCTCTCTTAATCTCCTTATGATCCCTGGGTCCTTCCAACATAATGTAAAGCTCTCATTCTTTTAGTGTCCCTGTATGTGTCTTCAATTTCATGTCCCCTCTCCTATTTCTCTTGCTAGAAATGGTTGCAAAACCAAAATACATACATTTTGAGATATGCGTGGCTGCAACATAGCAGCCTGTTGAATGCTGAGACATCACACAGCTATGACTTCCTTATTGCCACTATGTTTTTCATAGCCCTGGGCTGTGACAGTGGCCGTACCCCAAGGCTAATCGAACTGGGTGAAAAGCACAACTCCTGTTGGGAGCTGTATTATATTCAAATAAATATTTACCTGTATACAGACACCGCCCAGTATCTGCAAGGGTACCAGAAACTGTGGGTAAAGGGGAAAGGGAAAACTGTGGATAAAAGGGCCGAGAGTGATCCCTACCCTCTTTGGTGGTCTGTGGGAGATTCCTTGCTTGAAAAGACACTGGAAGTGATCAAAGACTTTTTTGCCAAGATCTCATGGACCACCTCTTAAGATCTTGCACACCTCCTGTGGTTTGAAGCCAGCAACTTAAGGCAACTTCATATGCTTACAGTAAACAATTTTATATGTTTATTGTCAGACCTGAATAGAAAAATCTTCCCAACTGAAACCTTCAGTACCTAAGAGGGGTCTCTTTATAGGAACCTTCCTGATCAGAATTCAAAAGTAGCGTAACACCTCCGCATCCCTCTTTCTATTTTATAAGAGACTTTTCCTTAAATCTGTCAATTTCTTTTCCTCCCCCCTTCCACCGTCAACCTTGACTTGTTCCATTTTTTTCCCTTCCTCGTTCCCTTCTTTCTTGGTTATGGAACAGCAAATCCTTGAAGTAAGTACAGAGGAATTCATGGGGTGCCATTGGACGCATGGCCACTTGCTCCCATTTTGCATGTGTTGTTTGTGCTCTTCATGCGTCTCGCCTTCAGGGTTTCCAATTTCCTCATGTGCTTTTATCTCTGTGAGAATAGTTGGGGAAATCTTGTAGCAAGTCATTCATTTGCAAGATGTGCTCTAGCTCAGTGGTTCCTAAACCCTATAGCACTGGGACCCACTTTTAAAAATGGTGTTTTTAAACCCTATCAGAACCCACCTGGGTTTATAAGACTCTTTTAAAAAAAAAAGATCTACAGTGCAATCCTATTCATGTCTATTCAGAAATAAGTTCTGTTGAGTTCAATGGGACTTACTCACAAGAACGGCCCATATCATAAAGTCAAATTAAGCCCTTTTTCCGGAGCAGTTAAGGTGACTTTCCATAAGATAATACTAGAGGGTGACGTAACTGTGTGGACCTGTAACTGCTCTGGATTTTGCCTGAAGTGCTTTTAGGATTGCAGCCCTAGAAAAAGATATATTTCTTTGCAAGTAGGTATAATGAGCAGGAAAAAAAATGCTCAGACATTTCTCTATCTATATTTGCTTATGTTTGCAAATTGCAGGAGCTGAGCTATTAGCAGCTATCTCATTTTTGGTTTGAGGAAATTAGTTATCTGACCTTTCCATCACTCCTCTTTTCATTAGAGGCTGTTTGGTGCTACATGACCTTCCAAAAATGGGGTCATGATCCATGGTTTGAGAACCACTGCTTTAGCATCTTACCATATTAAAACACGCTGCATCTGTGCTAACGCTGTAAAAATTAGGTGTCTGTAGAACTTTTGGGGGTATATACAGTGAAACTGACTTGTGGTAGGTTCAAGTCTGGTTTAAAGAATGGTTTTGTGCGGGGCTCCGGACATTGATGATAGCACATAATAACTGTAATTCTTACACTTGTAGAGAATATCCTTTTTTGGAGGAATTGTCTCTTAAATAAAGTCCAAAACTGATTTGCAAATGCAATACTCAAACACTATTATTCTGCTACAATTCATTTAAATAATATTTGGGGAAAACTCTGATGAAAAACACTCTAGAAGTCATTGAACTCCTGGCTACAGGTAATGAGGACGAGCAAGAAGGGGTGACTCTATCTTTCTGGCCAGCTTCTAAGTTCCCGGAGTTGCCTTTCTGGCTGTGGTAGGGAAAGGTGATCCAATGGACCTTGCCCTGATGTAATGATTGTGTTCTTGATGATCTTATGGACGCACACAGATTTACGCATGCGCCATTGGGTTGGGTTTCCCATTTTCCCCATAATCTGCAGTTCCCCAGACCATGATTTGCCCTCTTGGGGAATCCCCCAGGGATCAGCAATGCATAAACAGCCCTGCCTTGCATCACCTTTGAATTCAGAGATTTAGCAAGGTGGACCTGGACAGGGCAGGGTGGCCTGCCTTGGTTTTATCTCTTGGGAATTCCAGAGAACACAGAGGTCTGACTGAGCTCCTTCCCTCCCTCTCCTTTGCCTGGCAACCCACATTCCAGCAATCTAGAGTTTCCTCCCACTCTTCGAAAGGCAAGTTTCAGAAAGGGGGGAAGGACTCCTTAAGGGCTCACTCCAGCTATTGCAGTCTCTGTAGCACAGGTGCTGATACTTCTATTCCCCCCACCCCACTCCAAAAAAATTCTCTATCTCTATCTATCTACTTGGAGAATTGTTGTCCCTCTTTGAGCCCAAGGAAATCTCAGCTTGGATTGACTTGGGATTCCTTTTCCATCCTCCCTCTCTTTCAGATTAAGATGCTTACGGATCGGAAACAGGAGCTAGAGCGACGTCTCAGTGCCATGATGGAGGAGAATAATCTCTTGCAAGGGACAGTGGAGGAGCTTCAGGACCGGGTTTTAATTTTGGAACGACAAAGCCACGAAAAGGACATGCAGGTGAGGAGAAGCGGGTGGAACAGGTGGGCAGACAGCGGTCAGGAGAGGTGGCAGGACTCTTTGGAGAGTAAGGAGCTGCTGGCTTCGGTTTTAGCCATCGGCAAGGCAAGTATACAGTCCCTACAAAAAATAGCATATTTTAAATGGATCAATTGATTGATAGGGCGAAGGATCAGTCAAACAGTATTTATATACCGCTTTTCAACAAAAAAAAGTTCTCAAAGCGGTTTATCTTTTAAAATCTATGCAGATCTGAGATGTTTAAGTGAGCCTCTAAAAATTCAAGGTGTGAATGAGATCAACACATGTCTTTGTGCATATATTGCACAACCAGATGTGTCAGAGGCTGGGATTAGCTGCAGTTCCCCCTTGAGAGGGTGTGCCACAGCAAACCTCAGTTTCCCTGCTGTGGAATGTCTGGAATGACCTTCGGCCTTCGCTTAGTTTCAAGAAAAAGGGGTTTCTTCATGAAGGCAGTTGTCTCAGTTGGCCCCATAAATGACTGGGCTTTTTCTGGCTTCAAGCAATGGGATTTCCTTCTGAATATGGTTCAAGAGCTCTAATTTTCCCAAAGCACAGCTGCTGGAAACATATGCAATGGAGGCATGTTACATCCCTGCCTTATTACCGTTGTATTTGCTTCTGGGCTCTTTTTATAAGGCCAGGTTTTGACAGGCGGCTGTCAACACCACATTTCAACATGGGATGGTGATTCTGCAAAATTCACAGAAACCAAGAGCACCATGAAGCAACCCTTACTCTGTTGATGTGGCATGGAAATTTGCCCCTTTGCAGTGCTGGAAGCAACAGGTTGGCCTTTTCAGTGGGAGAAGCCATAACACTACAGTGTCTTTGAGCATGCAGAGAGTGCATCTGCTGCAACGCTGCAGAAATCTGGGGTTATAGGAAATTCCTGGAAGGCTTGAGCCCTGGTTCATTTGAGGAAGGAAATAACTGCAGCTATTTCACTTGCTTATTTGACCCTTTCTTTTAACTTGGCTGATGGTTTCCTGTGCAGTTGCACCAGAGCCAGCTTGAGCTTCAAGAGGTGAGAGTATCTTATCGGCAGCTACAGCTGAAGGTGGACGAGCTCAGTGAGGAGCGAAACCTCCAGCACTGCAATTCCACCAGTATGTCCCTCCTGTCAGAGATCGAGCAGAGCATGGAAGCAGAAGAGCTGGAACAAGAGAGGGAACAGGTATGGAAATCTACTGCTCCAGAGTGTTGGTGTATATGTTTGTAGGAACATAGTACAGGTTTCAGCAGGCATTACTCACATATGCTCAAATAAATACTGTATTTACTTGAATCTAATGCACCATCAAATCTAATGCATACCCAAGTTTATCTTGAGATAAAAAGTCTACCGCAATTGTAATGCACAGTTGCAAAGGAGGTGTAAAATTTAATTTTACTCCTTATAACAATAATCAGTTACAGTACATGGCAACAGTAATATGACAATGGGTTTATGTTATGATTTTTACCTAATTGCACCAGGTAATAAAACCAGTTAAAATGGGTTTATGTTACATTTTTCTTCCAATACTTATAATCTATAATAATAATAATAAACCTATACTTAATAGGTTTATTAATATACTTAATATAATAAACCTATACTTATAATCAAAATACTGTATTTTCTTGACTCTCATGCACCAGCAAATCTAAAGCACAGACTGATTTTGGAGACTGGCTGAAAAAGTGAGCATTAGATTTGAGTAAAAAGGGTATTTGCAGCCTTGAGTACTAGAGCCTTGATCAGAGAGAGAGGGGGGCATAGTCATCTGAGCCAGACATTGCTCATATATGTTCAAACTAGTGACTGCCCACAGTTGTCGCTTGCAAAGGTACAGTATAACAACATTTACCTGTAAAAGAAACCATCTCCATTTTCAGCATCTCAACTCCTCTTTTGCCATCTTTCTTCTCAGTGGCTCTCCTCAGTTGCCCCCCTAGCCTCTTCTCCACCTGACCTGTTATCAGTTGATAGTTGAAATGTTGACAGTTGCATCTGCTCAGCTTGCTTGATTAACACAAAATGTTGCACATTAACACATAGCACACTTATGTGGACACATAAAGGCTTTTTACGTAGAAAGATTTTGGGCAAATGACATCAAATTAAATTCCATGTCATGTTCACTATAATTTTTTTAACCCATCTATGTGCTTCTGATGCGGATAAAGAAAGAATGTATAAAAATGAATATTTGCAGCCTTGAGGACTAGTACTTTGACTGGCGAGAAAGAGAGTGATGGTCATCTGACATTAGTCATATGTGTTTAAATAAATACTTGCAGCCATGAGGATTAGAAACTAGATCAAAAAGAGGAGGGCTAGTCCCTTGAGTTTTTTGGAATCCAGCCTTGTATATGATGCTCCCTATCAGTGGTGGGCACCAGCAGGTTCGCACCTACTCTATAGAACCGGTTCTTAACAAGAGATAGGACATATAAAGTTTATAAATAGCCATTTAAAAGTGGCTGCCAGATGGGCAGAGAACCGGTTCTTAATTTCTTTGAAGCCCATCACTGCTCCCTATATAGTGGAAGTGGGCACTGAGGTATTCTTGCTAAACTAATTCAAGAGAGGCTCCTGTATACTCTAACCATAATGGGGGAGGCATGGGTAGTACTGGATTTCCCAACAGCCTCCTTTTCCACCCGCCTGCATCAGACAGCTATCTATGGCTGAAGGCAGCTTGCAAGAAGAGGAAGGGCTGCCTTCAGCCTGAGCTGACCAATGGGAAGAAGAAAAAGCCCTCTCTCACCCACCCCACCACCCCCAGCCGCAAGGTGGCCGACTGCCAAGAGACAGACCACTTGCTAAATGAGACAGCCTAACCCTGCACAACTGGTTGCAAGCAGGCTGCTGGGTGGGGAGGGATGGAGGGCTCGGCTTTCTGTTCTCTCTTTGGATCAGCTGATGGAGATTAATGTTTACCTCCCTTTCACTTTTTCCCAGGTTCTGTATGGGTCACAGTAGGGTAAAATGCCAGGTTAAATCTGCCAAAGAGTTTCTTCATATTTGGGTTTGCTGATCCCACCTGTGCTTGAAGAGCAGTCCCTAGAAGTCCCGTTGAAACTCTCCTAGCGTCACCCTTCAAGTCTCCTTGCTGACGTGATGCTCGGGCACATGTTTGCCTGTTCTTCAGCATCTGTCCTTGGCAGATCTCTGCTGCTGGAGACACCAATGGCTTGGACTCTAGATGGTGGCATAACTAGAGGGGGTGGAGCAGTCAGTCTTGGAGGGGATCCCCTCCGTGGAGCCATTCAAGGATGGGGGAGCCAAATAGAGCTGCCCCCTCTAACTATGCCACTGAGTCTATGTGAAGCCACATTATGAGTGAGCAGCCCATTGCCAGGATGCTGGTTGGGCCATCAAACCAATCCCTCAACTCTCTCTTCCTCCCCACAGTTACGTCTCCAGCTGTGGGAGGCCTACTGCCAGGTCCGATACCTGTGCACCCACCTGCGGGGGAATGACAGCGCGGATTCCGCTGTCTCCACCGACTCTTCCATGGATGAGTCTTCAGAAACCTCGTCGGCCAAAGATGTGCCGGCTGGCAGTCTACGCGCTGGTCTCAGCGAGCTGAAGAGACTGATACAGAGTGTTACGGACGGCACAGACTCCCCGGTAAGTTGTGCCTCCCGTGGCACCAGCTGGGTCTCTGGGCCATCAGGTAAACTTCTCCTATGGTAACTTCCTTCCTCGTTGCTGGGACCATATCTCTTAGCTGTCCTTCCCAATGCGGGGAGGGCATATTTTCAGTTAAGTCTGGGCTTGGAGGCTCTTGGTTCCCCTCTACCTCCTTCCAAGCTGAATCTAGGCCAGCATTCTCAATCAGTGTGCTGTAGCACATTGATGTGCTGCAAATGGGCTGTAGGAGTTTGGAGGAAAAGGTCTGAAGGCCGTTGGGGAATGCGAGTCCCCTTCCATCAACATGGTGCGTCTTGCAACATAGTGCACCTTGCACCATCAGAAAAACTGATGAAGTGCCTTGATAATTTTAGTGCCGAGTCAGTGTCCTGTACAATGAAAAATTTTAATTGTATTTTATTGTTTTCTATTTAATGCTTTTTGATTGTATTTTATTATGTTTTATTGATTGTTAGCCGTCTTGGGTGCCCTTTGGAGAGAAAGATTGACTACAAATCAAATCGAATCAATCAGTCATCTCTGTGTTTTCCCCTACCTGCCCCAAACAAATCAGGTGTTTCTCTGCTTCCCCCAGAGCTCCCGGAGGAGTGACGACGATGCCTTAGAAGAACAGATCAAGCAGACGAGTGAGGATTCCAGAGCCCTGAGGGAGCTGATGGAAGGCGAGAGAGGGAAACTGAGGCAAAGCCTGGAGGAGCTGCAGCAACTCCATAGCCAGGTAAATAAATGTCTGAATGCAGGCAGGGCTTGAAATGCAGGACTCTAGAAAGCCCTTGGTTTCTGGAGGTCTTTGGTAAACCAGATTATGGGAAGCTGCCTGCCACAGGTCTGAGATCAGTGGTCCATCTAGGTAAATACTGTCCACACAATCGATCTCCGTGGCTTCATATCCCGTCCACGCATCATAAGGGCTAGTGACATGGGCTGCAATCCTAAACACACTTTCCTGGGAGTAAGCACCATTGAATATAATGGGAATTACTTCTGAGTAAACAGGCATAGGATTGCACCCATGCTTAACCAAAACAAATAAGAATCTAAAGTCAGGGTCTTGGGTATTCCACCTGCTGTTGTCATCTCTCGTTACCCAAATGACCTCATTGCAGTGGTGGTGATGCAGGGGGTACCTGATCACCACCTTTGGGGTAACTTCAGAGCTGTCAACACCAATACCAAATTAACAGCATGCTCTTCACTCCTTGTGTGTGTGTGTGTGTGCTGCTGTACAGGTGACATTGCTGAGCGTGGAGATGACATCCCTGAAGGAGGAAAGGGACAGGCTTAGAGGATCAGTTGACGATAAGGAAGCCAATGAGCAACTCTTGAAGGCCATCAGGGATCGGGATGAAGCCATTGCCAAGTAAGAACCTTGATTTTTCTTCCAGTTTGCACCATAAAAAACATCAGAAGAGCCCTGCTAGATCAGGCCCAAGTCTTCCTGGATCTCACAGTGGCCCACCAGATGCTTCAGGGCAACCAGATCCCTGCATCCTAGTGTCACATCCTTGCACTGGGAGGCTTGTACTTCCTTGTACAGAAGAGGGCAGGTGCAGTGAAAAGGCTCTGAGTGGCTAGGTAGGATTTTGGCTAAGGTAGGCCAAGGTAGGATTTTGGGGGTCCAGGGCTGGGTCTGAGTCTTCAAGGAAAGCCTTTGAGGAAGGATTTGAAGGGAACGGAGTGCCATGGAGGCATTCTCGGAGAAGGATAGAGTGAGAACGAATTAATCTACTGTGTTTGAGACGGTTCCTTTCTGTGATCCACTCTGAAGCGTTGCAGCATCCCAGCCTCTCGACAAGCCAGTTCGTGCAGTACGTGGGGGACAGAACAGGATTTGTATTGGGGGAAGCTCTGCATCGGCCCAGCCTTGTTATTTTCAAGGACTTGGTCATCATCCTCTCAAGGGGCCCTTTCTGCACACCAGGAAAGAATCCTGAGCAGCCCGTTTGCAGGTCCCATCCTCGCAGCGCCACTTACGGGCTGACGGTGGGATCTGCCGAATTTCCCAGTTGGAATGCAGAAAACCAGCCTCTGACATTTTTAGTATGTGGGTGGGTTGCCCGTTCTCCCGTTTCTATAGAAACCAGTTATCTTTCTTGGGATGCATGAATCGCAGCGCTTCATATTCATTGAGTAATGGGAATTTTTACAATGCAGAAGTAGATTTGGAGCCCCTGATGCAGCCGTGCTCTCGAGGAGCACGGAAATTAATTTTACCGACAGGCCATTAAATACCAGTACATCTTAAATAAAATTAGATACAAAACCAGTTTGCAGTGTTCTGACCCATTCCTGTGCCCTCCACCCACAGAAACACAAGCTTGGGATTGGGTTTTCATATCAATGGGGCTGGGAGGCTCTTGCTGTCAATTATGCTGAATGAAGCATTTGCCTTTTGTGCTTTCTCCCCCCAAGGGGGCAATTTGTGCACCCAGAATATGCTATCTAAGACTGCAATCCTAAAGACACTTTCCTGGGAGTAAGACCCATTGAACACAGTGGGACTTACTTTTGAGTAGACAATGGTTAGGATTGTGCTCTAAGTGTAGTGGAAATTCTGATTGGCTTTTTATGGTTACTTCTGTTGGAAGCCATTCATTCATTCATTCATTCATTCATTCATTCATTCATTCATTCATTCATTCATTCATTCATTCATTCGCTTTAATTCCCACTTTAATTCCCTAAAGGGTATACAAAGCAATCCAATTCCCCAGTTAGGCCAGCACAAGTCCCATGCTGGCCCAGGGTCTGTGTGTTGCACTTCTGTGCCACTCCTGCCAGTGCACAGAAATGTGCAGGCCTCCCCATAGGAATGGGTTGATGGGTGAGCTGTGCTGACCTAAATTAGTTAGGATTGCTTCCTCAATCTCCTATAAGAATAAGACAATATTAAATATTGCATTGAAATCCCCCCCCCAAAAAAGGATCAAAAAAGCAACAGTAATCAAAATCCTCAAATCATCCAGCATAAGAGCCCCCAAATATCCAGTATTCAACACCCAGGGCTTGGAAGGCTCAGCTAAAAAGAAATATTTTTTCTCAGCATGATTGCTCAAGAATATTTCAGAGAGGCCATACCAGTCTGTAAAAGGACCAGCCTTGTAGCATCCTTTAAAGAGGAACCCATTAATCTTGGCATAAGCTTGGCATGACCCATTTATAGGTCTTTCATAGACTGCGCTCCATCCGAGGCAGGAGTTTTTGGTTTTTTTGTGAGTCTGCAGTCCGCGTGGACCATCTTTTGCTCTGCTTTTCAGGAAAAATGCTGTGGAAATGGAGCTAGCCAAGTGCAAGGTGGATATGATGTCTCTGAACAGCCAGCTCTTGGATGCCATTCAGCAGAAATTGAACCTTTCCCAGCAGCTCGAGGCGTGGCAGGTAAGCGGAGGGGGTCAAAACTGTGTCCGATTGGAGGTCCAAGGCCAGAAGCATCCTCAGATCTGGGCTGAGCACCAACAGCACTGCAGGTTAAGGAAGATCTAGGAAAAAGGGGAGCTACTTTCCAAGGGCCCTTGAATGAGCACCTTCCTTAAAAGTGGAGCAGTAAAAAATCAAGCAACAGTCCTTTCAGTGTTTTGACAAAAGAAAATTTATTATTGCATCAGATCTGCAGAAGTAAAGGATATGAAGGCTGCAATCCTAACTCCTAGTTAGGCCAGCCTAAGCCCTGGCTTAAGTCCTATGCTGACCTTGCGCTGTCATAAAAGTGCCGTAAGATACTTCTATGCCACTCCTGGGGGAGAGTTAAGCCAGTGCATAGGCATGTGCTTGCCTCCCTTCATCACAATGTGAACAGGGAACTGATGAGTTGTGCTGTCCTAAGTTAGGATTGCACATTTATTTATATATTTATTTATTTATTTATCTATCCCACCTTTCTTCCTAACGGGAAGGATACCCAAGGTGGTTAACGGCATTAAAAACAAAATAAAAACAGCAAAAACCAAGCAATAAAAGTATATGGTCCTAACACTATCCTGAACAGGCAATTACTTTTTAATTAGTCCTAAATTCTCACCCTACTTAATAATTAAACAATTACTTATTTTCCAATTAATTAATTACTTTTTAATTAACTTCCTTTGGGTATTCAAAGTGGTCAAAACAAAAGGATTTCTGACCAAAGGGTTCCCCGCTTGCCCCGCTGTCTCCTCCCTTCTCCTCCCCTCTTCTCCCATCTTCTTCTGGAACAGAGATGGACCGGCCACGCTTGCTGTAACGTGGTCCCTCCGCATGGGCCTGTCTCTTGCACGCAAACAGTTCCATCATTTTCTCTGCATTTCTTTATGGGCAACTGAATGTGTGAACGGGCTCTGTCGGCAGGAACTCTGAAAATTTAGGCCTGTGGTGTGAGCTCAGTGGTGCCTGTTCACATGTTTGGTGCCGAGTGATGGACATCCACCCATGTGAACCAGGCCGGATTTCTCCCTCCTGCTCCTTCTCCGAGCCCATCAGTGGAAACCTCTCCCTTGTTGTCCTTTTCTCCTGTTTTGAACTTCTCCCTCTTCTCCTTTTCTTCTCTCCTGTGCTTACAGTTTGCTTCCTCAGGGCTGTTTACAATATGGCTTCTTTGGTTTCTGATCTAATGGCCTTTATCAGTTCCCGTAACAACAGCTTTAGTCGTACACCCCTCCTGCCTTTAAGGTGAGCTCCTACCCTCTTTTCCTTCCCCATCTCATCCCATCCTTCCCCAAGTCTGGGTCACGTCATCCCAGTGGCATAGCTGAGGGGGCAGAGCAGTTGAAGCTGTCAGTCTTGTATGGCTCCATTTTGCTCCATGTGGAAAGGCTCCAAATGCAGGAGGCTCCCTCCACTACTGACTTCTCCAGCCCCTCCAGGTATGCCACCATGTCATCCTTTTCCTAAAGGAACAAGAGCATCCCATCCATATGCTATTTTGTGTCTTTTGTACACACACCTCTCTCCATTTTCCACAACCATGTCACATTATTATTCTAAAACTTATATGTCTGAACATGTTTGCCTGTCTCCTGGACTTGTGTCCTTTCTTGATGTGCACTGATCCCCCCAAGTGCTTCTGAGGAATCATGTGGTCTAGCCTTTGAGAACAGACATATGGAGGATCAAATTAACTGACACATTAATGTGGGATGTGGACTTCTTAGAAATGGGGAGAGCAGAATCTGGATTGGGACCATTATGGAGTCAAAGGGGAAAAGCCTGAACCAGGGAGGATGTTCTGAAGCTTATAATATATGGCTCATGGGTTAAACATGTTTGGCCATCCAGTATAGGATCCTAACATTGGCCATACAGAGGTGCTATTTGAGGAACAATTGATTGGAATCTGAAATATGGGAGGAACATAATTCCCATCCTGCCCTACATATTTTCCCATATTGACTGAGTTTTGGTCCCATGCCTTTCTACTAGACATGGTTTGACTGGTTTGCCCAACGGATCTGCCACACTTCGTTTTATAAGATGGGATGTGCCACCTATTTCCCTATAGAATAGATTCTGTAGGTTTGGTGAATGAGGATCCTGGAGCGTGGATAGATGTATCCAATGCTTTTTTTCCTAGGAACAAACTCACCATGAAGATGTTGTTTGTAATCATAGGCATGTCTAATTGGGGGCCACAGAGGTACCAGTACTCACCACAAAGGTTCTGGTATTCAGTACTAGTGAGTATCCCCTCAAAAAGACCCCTGGATGTATCCATTAACAGGGAGTTGCAAATGACTGAATTAAGAGCATCTAGTGCTTGGAGTTTGCACAGCTTTGCCAGCAGGTGGTACCTGACAGTGATATAGCTAGAGGGGGGCAGAGCAGTCAGTCTTGGAGGAAGCATCACTGTAAGGTCCAAAGATCCATTTGAGGGGGGGGGAGAATGGAATGGCTCCAAAGGGGTCCTGTGCATGCCACGGTGATGCTCCCTCTAAGACTGTCTGCTCCACCCCCTGTAGCTATGCCCCCTCTTGCAAAGCCCAGAGGCAGATTCCCCATTGCAACAAAGCAACTTGCTTTGCAAAAAATGGTTCTCAGAGAGGAGCTTTTATGCTCCTGCCAAAGCAAGGCAGCTTGTTGTGTTCTGAAACACCTCTGCGGATTTGGTGCCTGCGTGGGTGGTCTGGTTCACATGTTTGTCAGCATGGAAGTTCTCAAAAGGAAATGGGGGAGACATTCTCCACACACTTTGGAAGGAGGGAGGCTTGTTACACCAGGTACAGATAGAACCAAATGTGTGGGTCTCATTGTGTGTCCATCTTCATCTATGAACAGTTAGATTCACTTTGCTGGCAAGGGGCTTGGAGAGAGGAAGGGGGTAGGTGCATACTTTCTGATAAGGCACACTGGTGTGCCACAGATGGTGAGCAGGTATGCCATGAGACTTTGGGGAGGCTCATTTATTTATTAGTCATTTAGGATTACTAATGGGGGATTTGAGCCCCTTACCAGCAGCATGGTGCTTCTTGACAATTTTAACACTTTGTCAGTGTGCCACAAGATGAAAAATGTTGAAAATGTCTTGGCTCGAGAAATCCCAGCCGTCTTTCTTCTTCTACGCTATCCTCAGTCCTAGACAATATTTATTTCCATATAATATTTTCACGTAATGAATATATTATATTTAATGTAATATCTGTTTTATATAATGCACATCTCGTTTGTGTGCATCTGATGCTCGTTCTTAGCAACCAAGAACTCGCTGTGTTGATCTATGTGCTGGTTTGAAATTCTTGTGTTTTTCCCCCTCTGGGTTTCACTCCTTTCATGAATCGTGAACAGTATTGAAGCTTACATAAGATCCCCAAATCACACCAGAAGCCTTGGGGCTATTTCACCAAGCTTGCTTCTGTGCGATCCTTTTAAAAAATAGAACCATAAATGACAGTGTTGGTCCATCGGAAGCAAAATCCACCATCAAAATAATAGGACTGGGCTTGATCTTAGTACCAACCATAAGAAGCAAAAATTAGGAAGGGGGGGCTTATTAACAGTATAGAAAGGGCAGGTGGGGAGATCTATCTGTGCTGGGTGTCAAACGCGCCACTGAGCAGCTGGTAGACCCGGCTTCCCATGGGGGATCTCAAAGTTGAGGTCAGCTCTACCCTTCACTTTGAGTGGCTGCTCGGAGACAGCAAGGGAAAATCTGGGGGAAGGAAGCAGATTGTCTGCAGAAAGGATTTATTTAGGAGTTTCCTTGAGATCAGCCCCAGAAAGGCCGGAAAGTTTCAGTACCTGTAAGACTGATTGAAATGTGCCAAAAAGTGGCGATACCCCATCCCATATTTTGGAAATAGAAAGTCTATCTGCAAATCCAGCCTCATCAGTAGCACTGACAATGTCCTTCCAAGGTATGTTTAGTCTCCTCAAAGCAGGAGATCAATGGAAGATGTTGTGATAAGTTGAAAGTCAATGGCAGCTCATTTGAGGGGCTTACCTAATTAAGGATCCCTGAAATGCAAAGTCCTACCATTAGATGATAAAAAAACCCATCCTTGTCAGTTCAGGAGTTCCTGTCCTGGAGAGCCGCATGTAGTGATCAGGAGCATAGAGTGCATTGGCCGGGGCACCATGCCTTGAGGGGTACCAACCTGGGCACTGTCTTACTTGACATCATACCTGAAATATCTCCGTTGTGAGTGGAAATTATCTCTAACTTTAATACTGCTTTTTAATAGTGGTGACCACTAATATGTTATGCTGCCTTCTCCATCTTTATTGTCTCTGTCTTTAATACTGCTTTTAAATAGTGGTTATATATATTCCCCTTATATGTTCTGTTGCCTTCTTTGTCTGCCCCCCTCTTAAATGCAGATCTCTCCCTCATTCCTTTTGTCTGCCTCCCCCTTTTAAAAAAAATTCCCCCGATGCTTTTTCAATAGCACCAAACTCCACTAGCCATTGAAAAGGCACTGATCAGGATGCTGGAGAAGGGCCTGCAATGAAGTTGTGGATAGGGGAATATTGGCAACCCCAAGGTCACACGTGACTGGTTCTACCCATGGCTACTATATCCATCCCGTGTTCACCCCCTTCCTTTGCCATGTAAGCAGGGCCTCTCCTTCTCTGTCTGGCCTTTCCTGTTGACCAATCTCCATCTTCTTGCTCTAGGATGATATGCAGAGGGTCATTGACCAGCAGCTGATGGACAAACATCCAAAGGAATGGAGTCAGCCCACTTATTCCTTCTCTAGCGGTCACGGAGCCAAGCGGCGTGCCAGACCCTCTCCCTTGCTGCGGCCAGAACAGCAGGGGTCCGAGCCCATCGGGGCAGAAGGGAGTCGCCTCTTTTCTTTTTTCAAGAAGAATTAATTGGCACAGAGTGGGCTCGCTCACTCGCTCCGGTTGAATTCACTGAATTTTGGTTTGTTTTTTTGAATTATTTTTTCGTTTTACTCTTTTGGTTTGGAAGCTGAGGAGGCGTCGAGAGCCCAGCTTGTCGCGGATGGTCCCGATTCTGATCGCAGAAGAAAACCACCAAAGGGCAAAGGAGTTAACCCTTGAGAACACTGCACTTTTTTGGCAACCCATGTGGTCCAGAACTCTCAATGTTTACATGCGTTCATAGTCAAAATTGCCGATCTCCAGCATGATAGCAATGGGAAGAGGACTCTTCTGTTACCTTAAGCGATGCGCTAAAAACACACACACAAACCTTCAGGGTCTTGTTAGGTCTGCTCTGTTTCTGCTGTGAGTACCCAGAGATCTTAAAGTGGTCTGTTTTTCCCCCAACCCTGCCAGAGAGCAAAGGAGCTGCCCCAGATATAGTAGAAAATTAATGCAGTGGAGGATGCTACCAGAAAAGGTGGGAGATTCTCCCGGCACCCCTTACTTGGCTATCTACCTGACTCCACCTTTCCCTCAGGATTTGAAAAAGAACCGGGGGAATGGAACAGAGGAGGAAGAATGGAGAAGAGAGATCTTACTCCTCCTTCGCACTTCCTCTCTCCTTTTTTTGCAATCCTGACCTAGAGTCCGGTGTGTGTCCTGAGTCGGTCCCTCCCCATTAACTGCCTGAGTTAACTGCTCCTGCCAGCCTCATTGAGGGGCTCTTAAGAGTAGATCCAAGGCCCCATTTTTTTTAGTAAAGCCATATAAGCTTTAACACTCCACCCTACACCTGTTACAGGTGAACAGCTATATATATAGCTGGCTCCAAGCCACACTCCTACAGCAGAGCCAGGGTTCATGGGGGTATAGGGCACAGGGAATTGTATAGTGAGGAAAGCAAGGAGACCTTGCCAGGTGCCCATATACTGTGAGCCTAAGCATTGTGGATCCTATCTCTCTTCCCCCTTCATTGTAGCTTTTAGGAGAGAAGATGGATAGAAACTTGCTGGGGATGGGGGGAGAACCCAATCTGAAAGGAGAGCTGCTTTTTCCCTTAGCCTGATTGCCCCCTAACAAGTCCAAGAAGGGATCTAGAATTACCATTTCCCCTACTCGTTGGGGGCCATCTTGGAAGGATTTGGAAAATCTCAGTTCACCTCTGCCTGGCTGCTGTTGAGACACTGAGTCAGCCCATCAACAACAAGCCTCTTGCTTGTTCCCTTTGGTGTTTAATTGTTTGGTCCTTAATTATTAATAATTGGGTTCTTATGATGATGGCTGGAATGTGTGTTTCAGACAGGGCACTCCCAAGAAAACAAGCCTTGCAGGGAGAAAGCTAATCTCCAACTGATTCCTTGCATTGCTGGCTATCTGAAGTGAATGAACAGTGGGTAGGGTGAGCAATGATCTAGCATGTACCCTATGTGACATCTAGCCCTTTATAGGCCATATAGGTGACATCTGGGAGACATCTAGGCCTTATAGGTGGCTTATAAATCCCTGACTTTCCTAGCTCCATATACTAGCCTCATCCTTCCTTCATCATAGGAAGTCAGTTGCACAGTACTGTACCCAAAGTTTCTGGCAGATCCAGTCCTTTTGCCCAGCAAGCCAGAATCTGCCCCGCATGATCTTCTATAGGGTGTGTCCTCTGAGAGGCAGAGGCTGTGTATAGTTGGAGCCTTAAGTTTCCTTGGCTGTCAGTCACCCCACTTTGCATGGAGACCATTGCTTGGTTATAGTGTGTATGGAACTGTCTTGACCTCAGTGCTGCATGGAGAATCATCTCCACAATGCAAACACACCAGAAAGTGCCACTGGTGACAGAGGCATTATTGAGGTTAAAGAGCAGCTTCACAGAAGTGATTCCCTGTAGGAAAGGGAACAGTATTAAGATTTTAATTGACCACAGCTTAGGGCCAGCCTGTGGTCCTGATCCAACCCTGCAGTCCCATGCTGATGCTGAGGGTTACCTTAGTTTAATGGGCAGGAAGGATCCTTTGGATATACCAAATATACCACAGTGTTGGAATCCTTGTAACCCAATAAATATTGGGAAGTTGCTCCAGTCATTGAGCTTCCCCGCCTCAGATGGCAAATGCTTGTCTCCGAGTCCTGCTTGCTGTGTCCAAGCTCCCTCTGCCTTAGACACCCCAGCAATTGCCCCGCCCAGCATTTGCTTCATACCCATGATACATTTTGACTATACTTGTCAAAAGTAGTTCTTTTAATATAAAAGGAAGTTCTATATTTCTTCCATTAGAAATATGAAAGATGGATCTGCCTCCCTCCCAAAAACTCTTTGTGGAGTCCTTTGAAGCAAATCATAGGGAAATCGTTCCTCATCCATGGTACATACAGACCATCTTGGGCCAGATCTCCCCCCACCCCCAATGTGAAACATCCCCTGGCCTCTGGTTTGAGTTTCTCACACCTTGAGTTGCCAGCCCTCTAGGCTTGGTTGCTGGGAATTGGCATCCATTTCTAGGTGCCTTCTAAAAAAATTCCTGGAGATTTTAAGAGGCCTCCAGGAGTTTCCATCCTTTACATCAGCCTGGCTGGAACCATAAATGTCTTGGAAGAGCTTCAGGCAGAGTTGGCACATTTGTGGGGTGAGCCAGCTGGACTCTCCATTTCTAGCCATGAGATGTGGGTGGGAGGGGGACAACATTGAAGCACACAACCAAGAAGGATCAACTAGTTTTAAGTTCTCTGGGGCTGAAAACCAAGAACAATCTTCCATTTTTTCCAGGCTTAGCAAACAAGTCTGCCTCTTAAGTCTTCCTGGATCTGTATGCAACCACCTGTTCCCCTGCAGGAGGATAGGATACAACAGTTCCTTATGGATCCCTCCCTGGTTGGGGAAAAATGCCAACAGTATCTACGACTGTACCATTTGCATGGTGTAAATCCTGGAGTAAAGGCCAGTCTTGTGGTCCAGCAGGGAGGGATCCAAGAACTTGCAGTTCAAGGCTTCCGCATCCCACAGTGGCTCCCACCAGTGGTGTAACTAGAGCGGGTGGAGCAGTCAGTCTTGGAGAGAGCCTCACCCCATTTTTATCCTCCACCGCTTGGGAAACGGCCACTTTTTTTGCCTGCTAAACCAACCTGGTCAGCCTCTCCTCACCTTTAGTTTTCTGTTTGTAGAAAGATTTAAGACTCAGAAATAAGCAGGCTGGTATTGCCCCCCACCCTGCAGTTGCAAGTGAGCCAGTTCCAAAGCCTTTGGGGCAGCTTTTCCTGCAGGGCGATGCAGGCTGAAAGGGCCAGGGGAAGAGGATCCCTACAAGTGGCAGGTGTTTTCTGCCACTGATGGCAAATTCTGGGGGCAGCCCATCCCTCCACTATAACCTCCAAGTTTGCCAAGCCCTCTGCAAGCAGCCCGAACCCCACATCCACCCCAAAGTTAAGAGAGATGCAGCTAGAGGCCCCCTTATGTGACTGAGGAAAAATGCTTCACTGAGTGAAGGCATTTAAAACAGATTGAAAATGAAGGAAAAAAAGCACAGCAGGGATGGACAGACAGAATGTAACTATATAGGTATGTACATACGACACAGTGCAGTAATTTTTCTATGTAGCAGTAATGTAAATATATGTATGGTTTTTATAAAATATTCTATAAAGGCATATTTTAGTAGAAAACTGCTCTCTACAGCTTTTTTTGTAAATAGTTCTCGTCCAAATAAAACGGCTCCTTTCTATGGGCTTTGTCTTTGTGAATCTCTGGCTGCTCTAGGATGAGGGGAGAGTTCAACTGGGAGAGACTGCCCTTGTTATGGTTTGTACTGGAAAGGCTACTGAGCATAGTTGATGTTCATATCGATGCTAAGACCACAGGTGGAGTATTAGGTACAGATCTGGTTAGCACATCTCAGAAAGGATGTAATGGAACTGAACAAAGGTGCAGTGAGTGACCAAAGGGGCACATCCAGCCATGAGGAAAGGCTACAGTGTTGGGGGTTCTTTGTGTGGTTCTGGACTTAGTAAAATTAGGGAAACTCAGGAAGGCTGTGATCAGGAGAATCTGTCCTAAAAGAAATGGGATCTGTGATAACTAATGTCAGGATCCCCCATAACTTCACATGAACATATCAAGCCTCTTTCTCTTAAAACAGAAGTTTTAGCTGGATTCAAGATACTGGTGGGCATCTGGGGACCAACACAGAAGCTGGGGCAGAATCTGCCCACCTAGAAGTAAGGAAGCAATGAAGACAAGAGCCGTGGAGGAAGATTTGGCAGCTTGGCACCTTTTATTTTTAGTTTTTTAAAATTATTTAAAAAGCATAATTAGAAAGTTTCAATATACAGATATAACCCTAACAAACCAGTTAGACATTCCACCGCTTGACATCAGCACCGCTACAGACGCAGTCCCTCCCTCAACCCGCCCCCTTTTGCTTTTAATACTCCACAGGCACAGTCCGCCACACAGTCTGTCACTGTGTCACCCCCTTTCCCAAGCAAGGGGAGGCTTCACAGCAGTCGAGGGACGAGAGGCTGCGATAGGCGCCTTCGAAAAAGCATCCCACACTGCAAAACAGACTGCTGGATTGGCAAAGATCACACCCAAGCCCCCCGCCCCTTCCCGAGACACCACTGCAATTGGAGAGGACGCATGTCTCTCTTCCTGTAGCAAGGACCCCGTTTTCATCAACCCCCCAGTTTCAGGAGGAGACAATGACACCTTCTACTTTCTACTGAGGCCTTTTACACTAGCAGATCCTTGCCCAAAAAAAAGAAAATCAGTTCACTTTCCATTCTTGATTTAGTGACAGTAACTCACAAGAGATGCACAGAGACACGGGTCATGGAGGATTTTCACGCTTTTCACTTCATTGCGTGGAAAAGAACCTGTGGCGCGACTGATCAGAGATGTCACAAGCAAATAATGGCCTCAGGTTGTTTTAAAAAATAGCAAGCACACCAAAATAAATACGAGTGTTCAACTGAGCCCCGCTTGCATGATTCAAAATTTTAAAGACTTGCCGACATTGGAGGTCTTCCATTAACAGGACCTCCAACATCCTAAGAAATGGGGAGAGGAGCAAGAGAATTCATTGGAGAAGCGCCTGGATCACAGCACCGCCACCCACTACACAGCTTGGTGTCGAGCCCCCAATGTTATTTCCCTACAAAAGCCTGCACTAGCCACAGGAACCTGTTCAGCTCTTGAACTTTGCCCACCAGAAAAATATACTTCTGATATGCTTCGGAAAGACACATCTTGTTTCTGGGCCCACAGCGGATGGGGCGGGGAGAGCACAGTGGCAGCACTTTGGCAGTTACTCTTCTGTAGCTCTTGTGAACGTGACAGGAGATTCATGCCGCTCAGGGGGAAAAAACCCACAGGCTTTAATCCCAACGTTTGTCATCCCCGAAGGCTTCATTTTAATGATCAGAGAAATTTAAATTTGGGGCACAAGGAAAGCCTTATCACTCCCTAGCAGAGCATGGAGAACAACATTGCCATTTCAAGGGCTGATAACGCTCCAGCAACATCAGCTACCCTGGATTGCAGGAGAGAGTCTCAAACACTTCCCAGTAGAGCCCAGAGCTTGAGATCCTACAGAAAAAAAAACAAAACCTGGCCCCACTCCTACCTTGGAGACCAAGAAAGGCTTAAGAACGTCAGAGGCCGGCAAGGGCAACTCTGTTTAATGACACTGTACTGCATTCTTTGGAGAAGAAGAATGATGATGAAGAATTCATGATTGGTTGATATTAAGAAGGCAGAAGTCACAGCAACATGGAGGGAGGCGCAGCTAGTTAGAGCAAATATACATTATGTACAAACTCTTTGAATCAAATGTCCACCTGGTAGGCAAAGTCACTTGAGAAGATGCTCTTGGGGAAGAAAAAAAAGCAGGGAGTAGAGAGGGGGTCAAATCGCCTCCATCCAGAACCTTCTTGGCACTGCCGTGGTTAAGGTGCCTCCTGACCGAAAACGTGGAGAGAGAACTCATTTAAATAACGGCACAAACTGAGAAAGGAAACATCCTCCGGCAGCTGAGCTCAGTGGAGTCGCCCGAGCCTGGCCAGAAAGGCAGAGCTGTCTGAGCGCACCGTCCCTGGCGCTGGGGTGGGGGGAAGGACATTAGCAGCACCGCTTCTTCCGTTTACTGTTCTTCGTGAGCTTCACCACGTCATTCTGTTGCTGCTGCTGTTGCTTTGCTAAGTTGTCTTTCTTGGCCCGCAGAACCAGCTCTGTGATGCAATTGAACATCTACAAAGGCAAAGGCGGAGGGGGGTCAGCAAAAGTTGGGGAGACCTGCACCTCTGTGGAATCAACAGGCCCGACTCCCCTCTCTCCCAACACGTTACCTCTTCTACGTTAATGTTCTCTTTGGCGCTGGTCTCAAACAGCTGGATCCCCATCTGCCCAGCAAATTTATAGGCGTCGTCCATCTCCACCACCTTCCGTTCTGGGTCATCGTTCTTATTACCAACTGCAAGGAAAAATACAAGATCACAGCAATCTGGGTGAGGGTGTTGTGAGGGCACATAACAAATTCACCCGATGCTCTTGAACTACAGCTGGCAATCCCCACTGGTAGTGCTGGCCCTGCCACGAGCCAGGAAGCAAGTTTTGAAGAGCCAAATGATGGCTGGCCTCAGCCGTGCTGATGGAAAGGACCTTCCCACCTTACAACACCTGGTGGGCGTCACACCAATTGAGGCAGTGCCCAATCCCAGCAACTCACCCAATATTCGGCAAACATCATCACAATTCTGGTTAATTTCATGCAACCACCGCTTGACGTTCACAAAGGATTCGGCACTTGTAACATCGTACACCACAATCACTCCGTGCGTCCCTCTGTAGTACCTGGTGGAGAAAGAACAGATGGATCCATCTGCAGTATTTATATACCGCTTTTCGACTTTCAGGTTCACAAAGCGATTCCTGTTCAACTCCACTACCATCCTCTCTTGGAAGAGTCTATGCAGAATTTGTCACAATGTTTTTATCTGATACACAATTCTCTGCCCCAGCTGCCCATCACATGCAGAGAATGAAACCCTGATTGCGTGTCTGCCAGGCCTTACTACACTAACCACTACACCACACTGCCTCACCATAAAAGGGTGACAATTTTGCCTTGACTGGGCTATATTCTGCCTTCCTTTCACAACAAACAGAGAGAAGGGGATGGAGGTGGAAAAGCAGACAATTATTTCAGTTAAATGGATTGATACATTTCCATACAGATCTTAAGATCCACAGATATCCTTCAAATATCTGGGTCCTGACCTATGGAAAGCATCAAGCTGCCCAACAGGGTGGATCTAAACCCTGTGGAGAAAGCATGATGGCAAAAATTGGAAGGAAAAAACATTAACAAGAGGGGACAAGCTGCCTGCTCTTACTTCTGCATTTCACGCAGTGGGGAAGCGCATCATGCAGGAAGCCAAGACGAATCTGTGGGATGCTACATTGGCAGGCATCAGCAGTAAAACTTCAGATTGCCATGGAGAGGACTCTGTGAGCTTTAGACTGTTGGCAGCCGCGAGATCAGAGCAGATGAGACATTTGGGATAGGATAGGAAGATGAAATGGAAAGAGGAAAAAACGGTCGGATGCAGAGGGAACAAAGATGGGGTGGCAACAGGGGCAGCCAAGCGCAGTGGGGCAAGATTGGGGTTCTACATGGGAGCCGGGGAGAGAGGTGGAGGGCGTCTACCTGTTAGTACACCCTCTTCCAGTGCTTGCACATAGGGCCTCAATAAGGATGGTGTTCCAAGCCCCAACCTGGGGAACTTGAGAAGGAAAAAGAGTAGGAACCAGACCCTCAGATGTTGAATGAAGTGGGTGGGAAGGTCCATATGGGGAGAGAGAACCCTTTAAATGTCCTGGCAACTAGCGTTTCAGGCTTTAAAGTCTGTACGCGATACCACTGCACAAACTAGCTATCTATCTACTGTATTTATTTACCGCTTTTCAACTTAAAAGTTCACAAAGTGGTTTACAAAGAAAATGAAAAAATTAACGGCTGATAGGTAGAAACTGGCAGAACCAATTCTGCAAATACAGCATCTCTAAGTTTGGAGGTGGGTTGGGGGATAGAACCCCCTCTGTTTTATGCAGGATAATGCAGTCTACTCTTTAACATGCAATCTGATATTTATTCCAGCACTTAGACCATGTTTTTCCATTGCAAAAATCCTGAATCCTACAACAACTTAAAAAAGGCAGAACAAAACAGAAGTCACTAAAATACCAAGTGGGAGCAGAACACCTGAGTCTGCATAATGCAAAGCGTCTTGAGAGAGAAGATCAGAGACCCTTCTGCATGGTTTCTCTTGTTCCACACCATTTCCTCAGGATGTGTCAGTCACAGGGAGGGTTAACATGAAGCCTCTGACTAAGGAAAGCCCAAATTTGCAATTCCCCTCGTGTTGCCCAAGCATCTCTCCACACCCAGGAAGGCTTTCAAAAAAGAAAGGCTGAACGGCTTCTGTACTGCTGGTGGCAGCTTCTCGGGACTTCCAGAGAAGTGCGGCACACGCCCCAAAGTGGGGTGTAACCCTTTCTTGACAGCGTTGGGTTAGCTATGAGGATGTTCTGTGGCTTTTCCTGTCCATGCCTGCAGACGCCTTTCTGGGAACTGCCCCAGTGCCAAGAGAGCCTTACTGGTGCCCGTGCGCACCGACAGGAAAAGCTTTGCTGACACAGCACTGTCGAGGCACACACTGCTGCCTGACCCGCACTCCCCATCTTTCAGAAGTGGCTGACAGTCCTGCCTTCATCACCGTTTCCTGCCTGATGCTGGCCCGTGCAACGCAGTGCAACCCTAAGCGGATGTGCCGGAGGATTAGGAGGAAGTTGAGGCCTGGTTCAAGCTGCCTGCCTGCTCACCAAAAGCCTTGCAAACTCCTTCCTGCCAAGCAGGGACACCCACGCCAGGTCATGCCTGAGCCTGTTCTCTTTTCAGTGGGGTCGCTCTCATGTGGGGAAGAGTTTTCACCTCACTCCTCTCAAAGGCTTCTTTTTCCTTTCCAAAATATCTGGGACCCCCACCCCATTTTGTCCATGGAGACACTCTGTTTATGACTTTAGCCTCCTCGGCAAAGCCTGTCTGTAATCTAATTAGCATGCCTGCCTTAACTTCTGTCTCCTAAAAGAAAGCAGACAGGGGGATCAGCCTGGGCAAGCACAGCAGGATTTGTTTTCATTTGAGGGGTGCTTGCGTGTGGTTGCCCCCAATGCCTAAACCGCTGTCATTCTGTGAAACACAAAAGCCTTCCTGCAATCATTTCGTCAACATGAACTAAGTACTAATCCTGCACCCAGGCATCAACCCTCAAAAAGTAAATATGGGTTTTACACCACTGCAACTGCTTAGGATCAAATGCTCCTAAGAATCAGGGCAGCCCAGTCCCTGAGGCAGGACACCAAATGTTGTCCCCTTAACCACATGGCTCACCTCGAGAACGAGATACGAGAACGACAACGAGAACATTTGGTCATGCCAATTCCTTGAGATGGAAGGACCGTTAAACCTGGTTTCCTGACTTAGGCTGCACTCCTAAAGACACTTTCCTGGGAGTAAGACCCAGTGAACACAATGGGGCTTACTTCTGAGTAGACATGATTAGGATTGTGCTCTAAGACTGCAATTCTAACCCCCCGTGATGCTGACATAAGCCCTGGCACAAGTCCCAGGCTGGCCTAGGGGTATCACAAAAGTGCTGTAAGGCATTTATGCGCCACTCCGGGGGGGGGGGGTCAGACCAGTGCACAGACATGTGCTTGCCTCCCAACATCACCACAGGAATGAGAAGACTGATGAGTTGTGCTGGACTGGGTTAGGATTGCACCCTAGGAAACATCTATGCTACAGATGTACAGTAAGGGTAGAACACTTCTTGGGCAATGAGCTACAGAGAGGATTGAAGACATCTAGCAGGCAAATAATCTCTCAGAAAAGTCAATCATCCCAGTTATTTTCATGCTTCCCTTCCTCTTTTGCGAAATGCCACAGCATGATGGCATTTCTGGTGCAGCCCATTAGCCAGATGTCTTCTTTTCTGAATATGCTCTTTCAGAGCACTAAGAATGATAGAGTCATCAAGGAGAAGACAGGCTTGCCACAGTTATCCATGGGGCAAAGCCACACGGAGACCAACAATCCTACGCTGATCAGATCCAGCAAGATCTGAGCCACCCGCATGTGGCACATGTGCACTGCTAAAGCAGTGGTATCTACAAGCTGATTCACAACATCCCAGGAACCTCCCCGCTCACCCTCTGACTCCAGCTATCTCAAGCAGTGCAGAACCTAATAGCACTCCAAATAGGGGATGGGAGATTACCAAAACCTCCATTAACTGGTAAAGAGGTCTCTGTTCTCTAACTGGCTGACAGGCCTATTAAGTAGACTCACGTTGATGTGATGGTCCGGAAGCGCTCTTGTCCGGCTGTATCCCAGATCTGAAGTTTCACCTTTTCTCCATTAATTTCCACAGTCCGAATTTTGAAGTCTACACCTATGGTTGTAATATAGCTGCCTGTAAAGGAAAAAAGGCATATACAAGACAATCCTATAAGCTACGCGGCTCGTGTGAAACATCAACTTCTGCCCTCAAGATGTGAACTGCTGAATTCCTGGGGGTTTTCAGTAATTTACAAAACAGATCCCATAAATACACTAGGACAACCTAACCAATAACCACTTGTCTACTAGCAAATCACTTGTCCAACTTTAAGCTGAAACCTCCAACCTTAAGGTTGGTGTGTGTTCATCACCCATTTCCCAGCTTGCAGATCCCATCCCACCCAAACATCGTAATAGAGCTTCCCATGCACCCTTCAAATGGGTGCTTAAAATGAACCCAGGGGGAGAATTTGAGAGGTTGGAGAATGAGAGGGTGCCTAAAAGGACTCAGCCACGTCACCTGAGAATGTGTTGTCCGCAAATCGTAACAGCAAACTGCTCTTCCCAACACCTAAAGAGAAAATAAGGACACAATTAAAAAGCAGGCCTCCGTCAGTCTTGGAAGACCATGGTATCGTGCTCTGCGCTGCATACGCTGCATGCGAAGCACGAAAGCCTGGGTTGGATTGTTATGGAGGATAGGCTGTTACCCAAGCAGCAGATCCCCCCTTTCCACACCACTGAATTAGTCCAATGGAAAGGCAGAGCCAATACAATTAGATCCAGCTGGCGTCGCAGAGCTGGGCTAAGGACAGGAGCTCACCCTGTCCTGTGGGGCCAATCCAGGTCTCGAACCCTGGCCTGCTGATTAACAGGCACAGCACCTTAACCACTTGCGCCACCCATAAGACCCAATATTGTACTGTTACATTATACGTTATGCAGTACTCTTAACAGCAAGAAACAGAGCCCAAGTAGAGGATACTCCCTTGTCCATACTGCTGCAGAAATTAAAGCAGACCCAACAGCCACCAGAGGACTCTGGGCCAAAAGGGGAGGGTGATTGGTGGCTACCGAAAATAGTCCCTGGCTATCATGCTAAGACAACCTTTGTGAACCCCCCCCCCCCCAAAAAAAAAGAAGCCTGCAGCTTGCTCATTGCTACAAAGAAAAGCACTTTAGAAAAAGGGGACATGGACTTCCACTTCACTTTAAGAACACCACACTAAAAACACTCTCCAATATCTGCCTCAAAATACCAGTAGCACAGAGAGCTTCTCCCCAGTTCGCTCCCTTCTGCACTACTGTCTACTTGCAGGACTGGTAATCATTGTAAAGTGGGGAGCTTTGGAAACTAACCAGCTCTCTGGCTGAGGAACATACGTGCAAACTCTAATTTCGTGGACTGCAGTGAAGAGCAAGTCACCTTTTCCGAGGCTTGCTCATCCCTGTCTCAGTATCCCCTCGTGACAAGTTCCACAGAAGAATGGAAACACATGCATTTTTAAGTAGGGTAGACTGGCTGGTGACCCACACCAAAATGCCAGCACTCCGTTATGCCTCAAACCTTAAAAAACCAGCTATTTTAAAGCATACCAGTGCCTGTCTGCTTCCCCCTACGATTCCCCATATCTGCTTCCCCCATAAACACACCATATTTAAACACTAGAACAATGTTCTCACATAGTGGATCAGAACCTACTAAGTGGGTTGCAAACCAATTTCAGGTGGGTTCCCATTCATTTCAATATTATATTTTAAATTTATTATACTTGATGGTGATTGCATTTAGGGAAAATGTTATAGAGATGTAGTTTTAACTCACTACTATGTATATGATTTAATTTATTGCAACCCGGCTATAGAGTTCCCTTCCCCTGGAATTGAGAACTGCTCCCTCCCTGGTGAGGTTTTTTTTTGGGGGGGGGGGGGGCTTTAAGACTTTTCTGTTTTTAAAAGCATTTGATTAATGCTGGGCTGGCAAAATTATTTTAGTTTATTGCAATGTTAAATGTTATTGCAATCTTAAATAAACATTTTATTGCAACGTTAAACAATTTAGTTAAATGTTTTTATATCTTTTATTGCTTATTATGTATTTTATTGTTGTTAGCCGCTATAGATCCCTTAAGGGGAAAACGGTGGGATATAAAGTCAATAATAGAACTTAAATCCTAGGTAAGTGGGGGTGGAAAGGTAATTTGGGATTGAGTAAACATTTCCTCCTTGATGGTGTTACTTCCATTCATGACATTGCGTCTGGTGGGTCCTGACAGATTCACGTTCTAAAAGGTGGGTCCTGGCGCTTAAAGATTGATAACAACAGAGGAATGCATGGAGGCTTCTTCATAGGTGTTGGTTATTGCAAGTCCCTCTTCCTTTGACCTGAACACAGTTGTGGGCTTTTGAAGAATTTGAAAGGAGGTGGCCATGATCCACACACTGAACCTACCCAGCCCTTCCAAGCCATAATTTATCAGAAACAGCTCTTGATTTGCCGATACCTGACCCTGGATTTTTTAAAAGCCTTTGTCTATGTTTTGCCTCTTAATGTTTGGGAAGCCAAAGCGGAGATTTAAGCAGAGGTGTGATACAATCAGAGCAAGGCACAAAGCTAGGTGGGAGTGAACGAGGAGGGAAGGAAGATGTAAGCCAACAAAGGCAAGAGGGGACAAGTTTGTTGCAAGGATTATAAAATATATTTTTTAAAGGATTACAAAAAAGATAACACACTTAAAGCACTGTAACCGCACTAATGCCATTTAAAACTTAGCGCACAATCCTAATCATGTCTGCTCAAAAGAAAGCCCCATTGTGTTCAATGGGTCTTACTCCCAGGAAAGTGTCTTTAGGATTGCAGCCTTAGGGATACTCTGTTGTGCTTGGGTGTATCTCCTCTCCAGACATCAAGCTGACAGAAATAATTACTCCAAAGTAGCCTTTCCTCTCCAGACACCTGCTAACCCTTTAATCCAGCCAAACCAGACCCCTTCCCAGCATGAAGACATGTTCCTTTAGGTCAGCTGTCAGCTCCCTTGTATGGGAGACTGAAGGCTGCCCTATACAGAGGTCAGACCCTTGGCTCAGCTTCTCTTAGATAGAAACCTGTCCCTGCCCTGCCCTACCCTGGACCTTCTGCAAACCAAACACTCAAGAACTGTGACTGGTCTACAGCCCCTCCAGCCTCTCTGCAAACCCTACTGCCCTTTTGGCTCAACTAGACCAGATCCTAAAGATCCTACCCTTTCAAGATTACCAAGATACACCCACCTTTACAGGCACTTGCTGTCCTATTCCTCATTACTCCATTCAGACCCCTAAATGCTCTTATTTCCCCTTCCACCCAGACTCCCCCTTGCCTGACCCCCCTTTGTCCCAAGCAAGGTTGAGTGTATGTGTCCCCCACATTATTTAGGCTCCTACTCCTCTCCCTTCCCATCATCTCCCTCCAGGCCAACAGTATTTGCCCCCTTCCAAGTTGTATCCCCCAGGTGGTGGTGGAGGAAGCGGCTTGCAAGCATCAGAGACCTATGTCCCCCTACCCACCTTAAAGAAAGCCCCTGAACACATCTTTCCCCCTCTCCACTCTTTCCCCCTTGCCAATTCCCCCATTCAAGTGAGACCCCCACCCTTAAAGCTAACTAACACTTCTCCACCCAAACGACTCTACATCTTTCAAGTGGGACTCCTCCAGATCTGGGGAAAAGAGGCTAGTCACCCCAGACCCATCTTTCCCACTCCCCACTCATGGGAGGCCTCCTTAAAGGTGCCTCTCCCACCATAAATGAGAACCCCCTCACTATGGTTTCTTAGTTGGATACCCTGATGTTGGGGGAAAGGGGCTGGCCACCCCAGGCCCCCTTTCCCTTCCCACCCAAGGAAGTCCCACTTGCCATTGCCGCCCCCCCACTCAATTAAGACCCTCTCTTTAAGTTTTCCCAGGTGGACCCACAGATGTTGGGGGAAGGGGCTGGCCACCCCCACTCCATTATTTCTCCATCCCACCAAGGAAGGCCCTCTTGCCAGTGCCTCTCCCAAGTGAGACCCCCACTCTTAAAACTAACCCTCCCTTCCCCTCTCCCCACTGGACACAGCCTCTTTCCAAGCTGGACCCCTAGATGTGGAGTGAGAGGGCAATCCCAAAGGAAGGCCCTTGTCAGTTCTCCACCCCAGTGAGACCTCCACCCCCAATGACCCCCTTCCCAGCTGGACTTCCCCACGTGGGGGGGAGGGGGCTGCCCACCCCAGCCTCTTCTCCTCTTCCTCTAGGAAGCCAATACATTGCCCCTGCTGGGCAATCCCCCAGTGAGACCCCCACGCCCTATGTCACTCCTTCCCAGCTGGATCCCCCACAGACACCCCCAGGAAGGCCCCTTCCAGCCCTCTCCCCAGTGAGACCCTTCCCAGCTGGACACCCCAAGTGGGGGGAGTGGTCTACCCCATCTCTCCAGTGAGGGGGAGTGGGGCCCCCAGCCTCCCAAGTGGGGGGAGTTGGGGGAGGGGGCTGTCCACCTCCAGACCCCCCAGGTGGGGGGAGTGAGTGGGGGAGAGTGAGTGGGGAGGGGCTGTACACCCCCAGCCCCCCCCTCCAGGAAACACCCCCAGCCCCCCGGGCTCTTCCGCCTTCCCTGCCGCGCGCATGCGCACTGCGCACCCCTCGGGGCTGTTCTGCCTCCTTTCCTGCCCCCTCCCCCGCGCGGGAGAACGAGGCTCGGAGGCCACGCCCACCGGCGGAGGCCACGCCCACCGCCGCCTCCCTCTCTCACCGCTGTCGCCGATGATGAGGAGCTTGAAGAGGTGGTCGTAGTCCCGGGCCATGGCCGCCGCGGGGGAGGGAGGCCGCGCTCCGGGCGTCGGGAGAGGCCGAGGCTCCTCAGGCGGCGCTCCCAGGCCGGCTCCTTCGCCTCAGACAGCCGGAACTGACAGAAGCCGCCGCGCGACACCCCCTCCCTTCCTCCGCACTGCGCATGCGCACCGCTCCGCCCGGGCGGCTGGAAAAACGCCCGCTGCTCGCGACAGCCCTGGTGCGCATGCGCGGCCACGTCCCTCTCGGCCAATCAGAGCCTACGGCTTCATTCCATCCGCCAGAATGGGAGGCCCCGCCCCTTCCGCCCTTCCTCTTGCCCTTTCTCAATATGGCCCCGCCTCTCGGGCATAGAGCTAGGAATAGACTAGAGTCACTCTGGGTAGAGAGATTCCGGGATGGAGGGGTGGTTGATCCAACTTAAGTGTAAGCCTAAACATGTCTACTCAGAAGTAAGTCCCATTCTGTTCTATGGGTCTTACAACAGGAAAGTGTCCTTAGCATTGCAGTCTTAGAGTGTGAACCTCAGCATGTCTACTCAGAAGTAAGGCCCATTCTGTGCTATGGGTCTTTCAACAGGAAAGTGTCTTTAGCATTGAAGTCTTAGAATGTGAACCTCAGCATGTCTACTCAGAAGTAAGGCCCATTCTGTTCTATGGGCTTTACTCTCAGGAATGTGTGCATAAGACTGCAGCCCTAGACTACAATCCTAGATGTGAGTCCCCCCAGCGGAGTGGCTCTCCTTTTTTATGGACGCAAAACTAATGATTGTGTCTTCTCAGTCTCAAGTTGAAAAGTGTGAAAGATGCATTAGGATTATTCAGGAAAAAAATTAGCCTGTGGAACTCCTTGCCCCAGGATATAGGGATGGCATCTGCCTTAAATGCCTTCAAAAAGGAAGATGATGCATGATTATGTGATTGGACAAAATTATGGAGGAAAAGTCCATAGTGGGTTACAAGCCATGCTTGGTATGTGAGATCTTCTTATTGTAGAAGTAGCTCCCTCTGATGCCAGAAATAAGAGAGAGCATCATAATGCATGTGTCTTCTTATCTCATGTGCTCCCTGGGGCACAATCAGGCAGCAGTGGGCACCAGTAAGCAGCAGCACTGGGCATTCCTACAGGTCACCAGCGAGCAGCAGGCACCACTGGGCACCACAAGACTGCAGGCACTGGGAATCCCTACAGGGCACCAGCAGGCAGAAGGCACCAATGGATAGTGGGCACAGGGCATTCTTACTGGGCACCACCAGGCATTGAGCACCACTGTGCAGCTCTGTGGAGTGGTCAGCGGGCACCTCTGGACATTACTACTGGGCAGCAGCGGGCAGCACCAGGAACCAGTGGTTTATAATATGATACATTAGCAGCTTCGTCAAAACAACACCACCTTTACTTGCTGCAGGGCAGGCAAATCACAGCATTGCTAGGACTAAAATAGAGGTGTTACAATTGTGTTGTTTTCATCTACACAGTGTTGGAAGACAGAGAGAGGAAACGTGCTCAACAGCAACACACACTTCATTTTTGATGGCTGTGCGATAGGAGGTAATTTATATAATAATATGTAATATATATAATAATATATAGGTAATATATATTGAACTCAGTGGGGCTTCTGAGTAAACCTGCTTAGGATTGTGCTGTTATATTAAATTAAGGGTTCAATCCGGCATAACTCAACTGGCATAACTTTCTGTCTTGGTCTGTGGAGGCCAGTGCATCTTCTGCCTCACCCTTGGGGGAGTTAGGCCAATGCACAGGCATGCACCATATATAACATATATGGTGTATACTTCCTGTGGTGGTGTGGGGAGGCCAGTGCATATCTATGCATTGCCCTAAATCCCCTGCGAGTGGGACAGAGCATGCGCCGGCCTCCCTACACCACCACAGGAAGTTATAAACTGTACACATATATATGGTGCACATGTATATACGTATATGTACAGTATATAACATACATTGTATGTTATATACAGTGCATGCCTGTGAGTAATGCCAGCCTAAATGGGTTAGGATTGCACCCTAAATTGCACATTACCTGTAAATGTTTTAATATTGCATATTAAATTATTAAATTGCATTTTATTTGTTACGTATAATTCATTTTACATTCTTTTCCAGGACAGAAGGTTAAAAAAGAGGACATGTGCTGGGAAAAGAGGCGATCTGGTCACCCTGTATGGGTGGATCAGCTCATGACATGGTGGCTCATCGGCATAATTTATCCAGTATCCTTTCTGGTGCCAGGACAGCCCTTTCAAGGACAAAATCTGGATCCCTTTCTCCCCCTGGGATGAAAAACCAAGGGGTGTATGTGGCTCTGACGCTGGGGAAGAGTGGTAGCAGCTGGCAGTGTGGTTTGGTGCTCACCGTATCCTTACCGGGGGTTGCCCCACCAGGGCTACATCTAGGGCAGATCTGCTCCCCAGCTTTGCGCAGTGTCAGTATCGTAGCCAATGAGGTTAATCCAATTAGCGCGAACATTGCTAATTGAAAACTTTTCCCAATACCCCGCCATATAGTCGCCATTGGCAATATTTGACAGTCTCTACAGAGATTGAACATTCTGGTTTGAAAGAAGATGGAACTTGGCGGTACCCTGAACGAAGGTCCTTAACCCTGGTTAGGCTAAACCAGGGAACTTGATTTTAACTGAGCACAGCTTAGGGCCAGGCTGTGGTCCTGATCCAAATTAGCAGCCCCATTCCAATGCATCGAAGGATCTTTTGGATATACCCCATGGATATACCACAGTAAACCCATGTTGTATTTTGAATATACTTGTCAAAAATGGTCCTTTTGATATAAAAGTTCTATATTTCTTTCCATTAGAAATATGAAAGATAGATGTGCCCACCTCCAACTCTTTGCACGAAGTCCTTTGAAGCAAATAACAGACAAGCCGTTCCTCACCTTTGGTACATACAGACCCTCTTGAGCCAGATCCCCCCCAATGTGAAACAACCCCAGGCCTCTGGCTTAAGTTGCCAGCCCTCTAGGCTTGGTTGCTGGGAACTGATATCCATTTCTAGGTGCCATCTAAAAAAATTCTTGGCCTCCAGGAGTTTCCAACCCTTACATCAACCCTGAACTATAAATTTCTTGGAAGATCTTCAGGCAGAGTTGGCACATTTGTGGGGGTGACCCAGCCAGACTCTCCATTTCTAGCCATGAGAAGTGGGTGGGAGGGGGATAACATTAAGGCACACAACCAAGGATCAACTAGTGTAATGGTTTGTTTTTTTTTCTGTAGGATCTCAAGCTCTGGGCTCTACTGGGAAGTGTTTGAGACTCTCTCCTGCAATCCAGGGTAGCTGATGTTGCTGGAGCGTTATCAGCCCTTGAAATGGCAATGTTGTTCTCCATGCTCTGCTAGGGAGTGATAAGGCTTTCCTTGTGCCCCAAATTTAAATTTCTCTGATCATTAAAATGAAGCCTTCGGGGATGACAAACGTTGGGATTAAAGCCTGTGGGTTTTTTCCCCCTGAGCGGCATGAATCTCCTGTCACGTTCACAAGAGCTACAGAAGAGTAACTGCCAAAGTGCTGCCACTATGCTCTCCCCGCCCCATCCGCTGTGGGCCCAGAAACAAGATGTGTCTTTCCGAAGCATATCAGAAGTATATTTTTCTGGTGGGCAAAGTTCAAGAGCTGAACAGGTTCCTGTGGCTAGTGCAGGCTTTTGTAGGGAAATAACATTGGGGGCTCGACACCAAGCTGTGTAGTGGGTGGCGGTGCTGTGATCCAGGCGCTTCTCCAATGAATTCTCTTGCTCCTCTCCCCATTTCTTAGGATGTTGGAGGTCCTGTTAATGGAAGACCTCCAATGTCGGCAAGTCTTTGAAATTTTGAATCATGCAAGCGGGGCTCAGTTGAACACTCGTATTTATTTTGGTGTGCTTGCTATTTTTTAAAACAACCTGAGGCCATTATTTGCTTGTGACATCTCTGATCAGTCGCGCCACAGGTTCTTTTCCACGCAATGAAGTGAAAAGCGTGAAAATCCTCCATGACCCGTGTCTCTGTGCATCTCTTGTGAGTTACTGTCACTAAATCAAGAATGGAAAGTGAACTGATTTTCTTTTCTTTTTTGCCAAGGATCTGCTAGTGCAAAGTAGGAGTATCTGCTCAGTAGAAAGTAGGATGTGTCAGTGTCTCCTCCTGAAGCTGGGGGGTTGACAAAAGCGTCCTACATTTTGTGAGTCCTTGTCCCCTTTTATAGTTATGGCATATGGTCACCCTGGCTGTGGCTCTCCCCCCAACCCCAAGCAACAAGCATTGCAGCATTTTCCAGGCCACTCTCCAGCAAGGCAGCTTCTCTGGGCCAGCATTTCCTGACTGGGGATGCCCTTAAAATAAAAGGCCATTAAAGATAGCAAAATGTTTTCCTTGTTCTTATAATTAATTACTTGCCTCTCTCATATATACACACTACCAAAAATGTACCTGCATTGTGGGAGTAAAATTCCTCCCATGCGCATCAATCCTCCACTGTGCATCAACCCCCCATGCGCACCACCCCCATGCACACCACCACCTCATGTGTGTCAATATCACCCACGGTATCATCCCCCATTCGAATCAATCCCCATGCACATCAATATCCCCTTCTGTGTATCATTCCACATTTGCATCAACCCCCATGTGCACCACCACCCATGCAATCAATATCCCCCACTGTGTATCACCCACTGTGTATCATCAACCGCCATGTGCACCACCACACCATGTGCATCAATATCCCCACTGTGTATCATCCTCCATGTGCACCTCCACCCTATGTGCATCAATATCCCCCTCTGTGTATCATCCTCCATTCACATCAATCGCCATGCGCACCACCACGCCATGTGCATCAATATCCCCACTGTGTATCATCCTCCATGTGCACCTCCACCCTATGTGCATCAATATCCCCCAATGTGTATCATCCCCCATTCACATCAACCCCCCATGTGCACCACCTTCCCGTGCACACCAACCCCCCAGGTGCACCACCCCCAGTGGTGGCCTTCAGCAGGTTCGCACCTACTCTATAGAACCGGTTGTTAACAAGAGATAGGACATATAAAGTTTAAAAATAGCCATTTAAAAGTGGCTGCCAGATGGGCAGAGAACCGGTTCTTAATTTCTTTGAAGCCCATCACTGACCACCCCCACACGTGCACCATCATCCTCTGTGCACATCCTCTGCACCCTCCCTCCCAGTGCATCAGCTGGATGTTGATCAATCAGTCTTCAGTGTTAAGTATAGGCTGAAAATGCATTGCACCCCTTTTCACCCTCTTCTAGGTGGAGTTTCTCAAAACCGGTTCTTAGTGGGTGCCTCCAGCATGGAAGGAACACCCTCCCCAATTCCATGCTTCTAGGCCCAGTGGTTTTGGCTGGGCGCTGATGAGACAGTCAGTGAGTGAATCAGTCAGTGACTTTTCAGTTTCTATTTATATATTTTATATAAATATTTTATTTATATATTTACATATAAACTGAAAAGACACTGGCTGATTTGCTCACTCACTGACTCATCAGCGCCCAGCCAAAACCGCTGGTCACTAAATATATGTATTTACATAAACTATATGTTTATGTAAATAAACTATTACATACAATGTATTAATGAATAACAATTAATTAAGAATATAACAATTAATCAATTAACAAGATATTAATTATTGTTAATGAATTCCAGGAGGGGTTTGTGCTTCCTGCTCACAAGGAAAAACAAGACTTTTCCCCCCCAGGAGGCTGAAAAGGAGAAGCCTCAGCTTGCGACCCACTGGTGGGGCGCGACCCACATTTTTTGGGAAGCTGTGGAAATAAGGGGGAAATGAGCGATTCCAGGAGTGGCCACTAGAGGGCGCTGGTGCTTAATGTGACTCCAGGGAGGGAGGGAGCGCGCTCGCTCGTGGGCGTGTCTAGGCGCGCTCCCGCGCAACGGGCGGGGACGAGCCTGGTCGGGCTCAGGGCGCGCTCCCGGCGGAGGGAGCTGAGGGAAAGTTGCGGCTTCCTCAGTTGGAGGCTGCGGTGGAGGAAACATGGACGACCTGGGTGAGTGGAGGGAGGGGGCCGCACAACACCCACCCCTGGGGGCCTGGACCCCCCCGCCCCCTCCCCTATGGACCCCCAACCACTCCACCCCCTCCTCTCCACCTGGACCCCTCCCCACAGAGGCCCCCCACAGCAGTTCCACCCCCTCCCCTCAGAAAGCCCCCCACAGCAGTTCCTCCCCTTCCTACAGAAACCCCCAGAAAGCCCCCCACAGCAGTTCCACCGTCTCCCCACAGAAAACCCCCCACCCTTCAGAAAGCCCCCCACAGCTGTTCAACCCCCTCCCCACAGAAAGCCCCCCCACCCCTCAGAAAGGCCCCCACAGCTGTTCCACCCCCTCCCCTCAGAAAGGCCCCCACAGCAGTTCCTCCCCTTCCTACAGAAAGCCCCCCACAGCAGTTCCACCCCCTCTCCACAGAAAGCCTCCCATCCCTCAGAAAGCCCCCCACAGCAGTTCCACCCGCTCCCCATAGAAGTTCCCCACCCATCAGAAAGCCCCCCCACAGCAGTCCCCCCTCCCCACAGAAAGCCCCCCACCCCTCAGAAAGCCCCCCACAGCAGTTCCCCCCTCCCCACAGAAAGCCCCCTACCCCCAGAAAGCCCCCCACAGCAGTTCCCCCCTCCCCACAGAAAGCCCCCTACCCCCAGAAAGTCCCTCACAGCAGTTCCACCCCCTCCCCATAGAAGGTCCCCACCCCTCAGAAAGCCCTCCACAGAAGTTCCACCCCCTCCCCACAGAAAACCCCCCAAAAGCCTCCCCACCAGTTCCACCTCTTCCCATAGAAGGCCCCCCACAAGAGTTCCTCCACTCAGAAATTCCACCTCTGCCCCCAAGAAAGCCCCCCCCAGCTGTTCCACCCCCCACCCCTGAGAGAGACCCACCCCAGCACTTCCCCCTAGCAATTCTGGAGGCCCTCCCCTGAAACCCCCCTCTTAATCTGGACCCTCCTCTCCACAGACATCCTTTCTCTAGGAATCCCCCCCAGGAATCCCCCTAGCAATTCCACACCCTCCTCTTAACCTGGACCCCCTTCCTGGAGACAGCCCCCCCAGGAATCCCACCCACTCTTCTTAACCGAACCCCCGCCCCCGAAAAAGCCCCTCTTTCAGCTCAGTTCCCAAAGCATAATTCCCCCCTCCTCCCAACATGGACGTGCCCCAGTGCCCCCCACCCACCCTTGCTCCCCCAGTCCAGCCCCCTCTTCCTGCATTGCTTGTTCCTCCCTTTCTCTGCACCCCACCCCATTACGAATCTCCAAAAGCATTTTGAATGCCATGATTTTTAATTGTTTAAATATATTTCCCCCCAAACTTTTAAAAAAAGGTTGACCCCCTCTTTTTTCTCCCCATTGTGCCCCCTCCCATGAATGTACTCTGTGTCTGCTGTGGTGCTTCCCACCCACTTCCACCAGTTTGCCTTGAACTTTCTTCCCTCCTCCAATAACTCCAGCAGGCTTTTAAAGTTTAAAATCCTGCCTTCCTGTTCACTGAATGACTTAGAACTAAACCCCATTGAGTTCAATGAAACTTTCCCCAAACATTTTTTTTTTTTGGGGGGGGGGAGGGCTTTATACTTTCAAGTCTCTTGAGCTGCAAAGAGTGGGGCTTGGGGTCTAGGACAGGACCATTACCCAAACTCCCATGGTCATACTGGAGAGTGCCGAATAAAAGGTTCAATACATGGGAACTTTTGTATGTTGAACACATACAAAATAGGAGAGGAGCAAAATCCCTTTCTGAGAGCCCAATCCTGTTACTCAGAAGTAAGCCCCATTTTAATCAATGGAGTTTACTCCCAGGAAACTGTTGAAACTGAATCTCACTACTACAGTGTAATAGTAATTGGTTTAGAAAAGCCACATTTGATCTCGGAGGTACCCACAATTTCTGCTAACAGGTTCACGTCTTTTTTCTTGTTCTCCCAGTGGGTGAATTAATTAAGGCAAGGATATGCAGTGTGGGGTGGGGTGGACGGTGGTGGTGGTGGGGAGGTGTGTGTGTTTCGTATATGTGTGTACGCACACACATATATACATACATGCATATATATATATATATATATATATATATATATATATATATATATATATATATATATACACACACACACACACACACACACCCTCTTTACTCAAATCTAATGCTCACTTTTTCAGCTCAATTTAGAGCACAATCCTAACCGTCTACTCAAAAGTAAGCCCCATTGTATTCAATGGGTCTTACTCCCAGGAAAGTGTCCTTAGGATTGCAGTCTAAGTCTCCAAAATCAAGGTGCACATTAGATTTAAATACTGATTTAATTAGTTTAATGAGTATTTAATTAGTTTAATACTCATTAGATTTAAAGACTTGATTATAAGTCTAGGTCAGTATTTAGTTTACTATATTGTAATTTAAAATGTAACATAAACTGTAAGCCTAACTGTAAAATGTAAACCTATTGCTGTATTGAGTAGTGTGATTAAGTAAAAAGCATAGCATATGTTATTACCATATAACTCATGGTCATATGCAGTAAAGTTAAATTTTGCACCGTTCTGCAGCTAAACATTAGAATTATCAGTGAACTTTTTAAAAATCTCGACTTTTAAAATAGGGCTGCACGTTAGATTCAGTGGTAAATACAGATGCATTTTGTATGGAACCCTTTAGGAGGCTCACAATAAGATAGATGCAGTTATATGGTGGTTTGTAGTTCCTCTTTCTCAGTAGGGCTCTCAGTGAAAGTTACCCCGCCCAGAAGAGGAAGAAGTTGTGGCAAGTGTGGGGGGGGAGTGGAAATAGAGGGGGTCCTTTTATGCATTTTATTACATGCAATGCAGTAATGAAAGGCTGATCAAAAGGTGTTGATAGGCACTGATATGGCCCGAAGACTGTAATGATATGGCCCGAAGATTTTGTTCTGTACACCCTTGATGTGCTTTTTAAAAGATAATCTAAGGAAGGGTACTGATTGGGACAGTCTGTGGGTGCAATCCTAAACAATTTAGGCCAGCACAATTTAGGCCAGCACACTTCCAGTTTCCGCAGTGGGGTGGCATACCCATGCATGTCCGTGCACTGGCCTAACCCCTTCCCCCCCCCCCCCCCAGGAGTGGCATTCTCTTACGGCACTTTTATGATACCCCAGGCTAGCACAGGACTTGTACCATGATTTCTACCTAACCAAGAGTTAGGATTGCACTGTGTGTGTAAGTACATTACCACATCCAGCCATGTACATCCATTTTAAGAAATGCTTCCCCACCTTTCCACTTGTGTCCTGGTTGGGATGCTTTACTCTAGCCTTGTAACTTTGTTTTACACCATTTAAGATTTTCAGGCATTCACACACTGCATTGGTATTAACAAGAGCAGGCTTCTATTTTTAAACTTGGCTTGTAATTTTTGCTTAAGTAAAAGGATCTTACGGGAGATGAAACCAGCTGTAGGATTTTACGACTGTGTTTATGTTCAGCTTTCCTGTCATTCCCCGTATTGTGGATATTGAACACTTTCATCCCATGGACCAGGGTAGGATCTTAACCCTTGAGTACTGGAGAGAGAAAGAATCTGCACAACAAGAATTTCAAGATCCATTTATGGCATCTTCAACCATCCCCTAATAGCAACCAAATGTTCAGTTCAGATGTGCTCCAGGAAAAGTCTTGGTTTTATTAGACCCAGCGCATCAGATTACTGTGCTAATTTAGAGTCTGCCATAACACCTACAGAAAAGGAAGTCTAAAAGGGTCCTGTGATCAGCCCAGTAAGGCATTGTGCCCATCAACCACTGGGCTATCCAAAATCATGCTAGTTCATGGCTTGTTGTATTCCTTTCATAAGTGGGGGGGGGGGAATGATAAAAGGAAAAAAATGGCAGAGGGTGTGACTGGAGTAAGCAGTTTACTTACATCTTTCCCTTTCCCAGACCTTGTGAGGTGTGTGTTAGAATATGTGGTTTCTTGGGGTCCAATTCCAGGTTTCCCATCATCACATTCCACATTACCGAACCATGCTCAGAACTGATGCACGCACAATATGATGACATTTATGAAACTCCCAGGGAAAACTTTCCCGCATGATCGAAGACCAGGGATATTGAACTATACAAGCTACAGCTGTTGCATTCCATAAATTCATTGAGGTATTTGTGACGCTGCCATCTGGTCAGATGGTGTGTGACCAGATTTTATCCCTTGATGCTTAATCTGTGCCTGCTCTGCTTTTGTGTAGGTCTGTCCTTTGGATTGTTAACTTTGGAGCTTCTGAAGTGATTTCCAGTTCCCTCTGGTTTTATTAGAAGTCTTCGCTTGTGGGGGCTGAATGAACTTTCTGGCGCATGAATGATTATGAAAGGGTCCTGTGTACTGTGGCTCATTACGCTGTGGAATTAAGTATGTGTGTTTCAGAATTAGGGCATAAATAAGAGCCTAAGGCTGCAATCCTAACTTCATTTTAGGCTGGCCTAAGCTCCGACAGAAGCCCTGTGCTGATTCTGGGATGTCACAAAAATACCATAAGACACTGCGCCATTCCATGTGCTTGCCTCCCTACATAACTATGGGAGTGTGAAGACTGATGAGTTGTGCCATCTTAGCTTAGGATTGCACCCTAAGATTCATGTCTAGTCTATGTGTGATGGTGCTCTGATACTGGCTGGGTTCTGACCCAGCTGTTGAAGATATATAATGAGACAAGTATGGAAAGTTTTGTTGTTGAACCTAAGGGTGTCTGGAATGCTATATTTCTTTGCCACTGAAGAAGACCTTTATTCTAGCATCTTTCAACCATGGTTCTGGTGTGCTGCAAATGGTCTTATTAGTAGGACCATTGGGGGAATGCACCCATTGGGGGAATGCACTAGCATCTTGGGGTGCACTGTCAGTTGTCCCAAAATTGGTGGTGGCCCTTGAAAATTTTAACATCAGTGTGTCATGGGATGAGGATGGTTAAAATCTTTGCTTTATCCCCTTGTTTGTCTGTTGTTACTCTCCTAATAGATTTTTCCCACTCTAAGGAAAATGGTCACACTTTAGAAAACAGCGCAACCTTTGTGCTCCTGCACTCTCATGGCAGTTCTTTTGGGGGACCATGCCTGAATGCATGTCTTTATACCAGTCTGTTATCTCAAAAATGGATGTCCACCCTTTGTCTGCAGTCTGTCCTTTCCAGAAAAAGTGTTCCCTGTGTGGGATACATTGCTGGAGGACAGCATTGGAACCAGTTTGCCTGACTACTTATTGCCAAAACACCCCCTTTGTAGGCTACACTCCAAATTGTGTTGGGAACACTGCTTTGTCTTCTTCTTTCCTACATCCCCAAGAATAACCTTTGCTTGGACAGTCATGCAGTGGGACTTAAACCTCACCAAAGTAAGAGATGGTTCTCTCCCTTCTCTCCCCTCTTCCCGCAGGCCTGTTTAAGTGTTTCAATGCCCTTGCAAAACAGGGGGGCTATTGTTTTGCAGGACTTGGACAGAATCCTGCTCCTTAAGCAGCGTGTGATGCAAGGGCCATACTCCCCCCTCCCTCGCTGTTGCATTTTTACGGAGAGCCTGGACTCTCTGGATACTTTAACTCCTTTGTATCTCACTCGGAGAGGTCAGGGTGTATAAGTGGGCACAAGTGTCCGCTTTCCCTGCTGCAACAGATCAAGTCACGCTTTTCCCACCATGGAAATCAGATAAATGATTCAGTATTTTCTGATTATGTGGATTCACTTTCTCCCACATCACTCTTAACTTCTAATAACTTCTTCTCCTCCTCTTTGTCCAACTGTGGAGAATATCTCAACTGGTGAACTCCTTAATATATTTCTTTTCTGTTTTTGAGGCTTCTAATCACATTTATGGGTTTTGGGTGTCTTTTTCTGGAGCTGTGTGACTTACTCTAGGGCAGGGATATCCCAATTTTCAATTTCAGGGCTCTTGGACTAACAATTACATAGATGCAGAAATTTCAGCAGGTGTAGCTTCTCATCTCAAAGGCAAGTTTTGATGTAACAATATTGATGTAACAAGAGCAGGTGTATGTGCCCCATAAGTATTAGGGATTTGCGTGCCCCACTTATCTGAAAATGGGGAGTCATTCTATTTTTAACCCCCAAATTACCCCCAAATCTGGACCACTTTGAAGCAGGACTGGGAGACAAGTGCTTCCAAGCAAAGGAGGCTACATGTCTACACCTTCTGGGTTAAAAACTCCTCTGTGGACATTAAGCTGAGCAGACAAAGGCATAAATACTGACAGCTCCCCTGTCAGTTCTGGTTTGTCCTTAGCAATCACCTTGCACTGAGCCTTGTGGATGCTTTTCAGGTCACTGCCTCTCCCTCTGGGAATATAAATTCCACCTGTCATAGATGCCAACCTGTATTGCTGTTTCTCTAGTATCCCAGGGCAAAAGGTGGGTGTGAGTTCAGGATTCCCTCTTGCAAGGGATGCATACCTCTTCCTCCTCATTCCAGTGTCCTTCTTCAAACATACAAATAAGTTGGGATAAAAGGGGAAATATTACAGCAAAAAAACTAATAGATTAAGCAAGACCCCAATCCTATCCAGCTTTCTAGTGCCAATGCAGCTATGCCAACGGTGGTGAAACTTGAATAGAAATGGGCCAAGTCAACCACCTCTGCTGTGAATGACTACAGTTGGCAAATGCTCTGAAGTTGGTTGGTTGGGACAAACTATAATATTCTGTGGCTCGTAGGCAAATTAGTGTCTTTAGACGATGCTACCAAGTGTGGTGTAGTGGTTGGTGTGTGGAGCTTGGTCTGGGATATCCCAATAAAAATCCAGAAGGCATATCCCAGTGCATTGGGCTCTGCATCTGTATAGTTGGAGCTGCTTCAATGAGCTGTAAGCTGCCTGTTAGCTTGAGAGAAAGCCTTGCAGAAGCCTGGGGGTGGGGGAAGGGACTGAAATACCATCCCCTTTACATCATAACATCGCTATCAACCTCCAGTTCTGTGCACGTGGGTGAGAGGCATACCGAGGACAAGCAGCCTTTTTTACTCTTGTTGTAAAATGTGAGAGGGCCTAGCTAGTTAGTCAAACTGAGGACTGGAGCTGTTTACTGTAACCAGACCTGTTTAGCTCCTATGCTGGATCTTCTGTTAGGTTTCGCTTTTATGTAGAGATCACAGTCCACTTGGGTCCCATTGCCAGCTGAGGGACAGTGAGGATTAATGGGGTGGTCTTCAAGGGGCAAAAGCAACCTGCATTGGGGAGCTGTGGAAGTTTGGAGCTGTCTGAGCGCATGTCTGTGCTCAGTGTGACAGTGTGCTTGGCAGCTGCATAGGAAGTGGAGGTTAGCAAGACACGCTGTTGTTTGAAGCCCTTCATTGTTTTGTGTCTGTTCAGCAAGTGACCCTTAGAGGACTTTGCTCAGCGCCCTTCAGCATTGCCTCCCCGAATTGTGTGTGTGTGTGTGTGTGTGTGATGTATGCATTTACAAGTAGAGTTGGAAAACTGTACAAACTATGTGGGTGGAGGTGGAGGAAAGGGGTTGGGCCGGTGTGGAGAGGAAGCTTTATGTAATTCTTGGCCGCCTTTCTGGCAATTGTTTTAATCAAATGGAATGCACCATACTGTCCAGCGCTTGCTTGGCAGAAACAGCCCCCAGTTTTTCTTTCTTTCTTTAGATGTTCAATCTGGGTAAGTTCTCAGTTGCTCTCCAAGTGTTGAAACTTGGAAGTATGTCCAGGAAAGGATGCATTGCAAGAAAAGGGAATTGATTCTATATTGTAGATTGTGTGAGAATTTGTGATAAGGTTTCAGTTATGGAAAAAAAAAATAGCAAGAACTTGGCCCTGTAGTTGTGGATAAACTTATCGTGTTCATCAGTACTTTGGAAAGTTTTCACTCTTGCCACTGTTGCGTCCAACCATTTTTCAAAAACTTTTCATTCAGCTTTTCTTTATGAAATACAGTGGCGCCTCACGTAAAGTATGTTTCACGTAACAAAAAAATTTCTTTAGGATTCTCCTTCACGTAACAAACTGTGCTTCACGTAAAGAACACATTTGTTGGCAGCCTGTTTAAAAAGCGTCAGGGCTGCCTAGCGCACCTGCCCATAGTGAAAGCAACACTTCCATGCTGTTCCTCCTGTGGCCGGGTTTCCACTGGATAGAGGGAGAGAAGAGCAGTGGAGAAGAGGGAAGCAGCTCAGGGCTGACCAGAAGGGAGCAGGGGAGAGAGAGGCTCAGGATGGAGAGAAGAAGAAAGTGGGGAGACACTTTGAAGGTGTCTTGGATTGCAGCCTCCTAACCATGTATGCCCAGAAGTAAGCCCCATTGTGTTAAATGGGTCTTACTCCCAGGAAAGCGTCTTTAGAACTGCAGCCTAAGTAGACTTCATAAGATCATGCACATTGAATGCATGTTTTGAATTCAATCCCAGTGTTCTGTCATGATTTTTACATCCAGTTAATATTTTTATATGAATATTTTTGGGCTTGTGGAACCAATCATCTGAGTTTTCATTATTTCCTGTGGGAAAATCCGCTTCACATAAAGAACGTTTCACATAACAAAGATGCCTCCAGAACGAATTAAATTTGTTATGTGAGGCATCACTGTATTTTAAAATATGAAACTTCATTGAGTTAAAACATGACTTTTAAAAAACATTTTTGCTTAAAGAAATAAAATAAAAAGCCATGCCTTATGCACATACTCAAATTGTATACAATTTTCAGGCTATGGGCACAATCTAAAGTAACTATGGGGAGTCCTTGCTCCGGTGTAAGAACAACAACTATGGGTACATGTAATGTCTCTTACATGCTCGGCCGTAGTTACTCTGGATTGTAGGGTATGTGTCTCTGGCTGCTCTCCTCACCTCCAGTTAGGGTGGCCCAAAGCTAAGTCCCGTGTCTGCTGGGGGGTGGCACAAAAGTGCAATAAGGCACTTTTGTGCCACTCCCAGGGGAGGGCTAGGCCAGTGCACACTCATGCACTTGCCTCCCTACATTATCATGGGAATGGGAAGAATGATGAGTTATGCCAGCCTAGGTTAGGATTACACCCTATAAGGAGTATATGAAACAAACAAATTTTGTGTTTAGACTAAAGATCTCCCCATCCCCAAAATCTATTTAGGAGTTGCGTCTCTTTAGCGTCTAAGGAACAATAAATAGTAGGGTGCAATCCTATACACTCCTGCCTTGGAAATAAGTCCTACTGAGTTTGGTAGGACTGATTTATGGGTAGACACTTAGCAGACTGTATTGAATATTGAGATTTCTGTCCCTCCTCCAAAGATGCTGTCTGTGAACGGCAAGACCTTAGATTTGTGTGGCTGCCATTCAGAGCTTGCTTTTTGAAATAGAGGTCACTAAAATGTATCTGATTTCCTCCATATCTTCCTAGTTGTTGGGACTTTGATTATCTTGGTGCTTTCTTGACTTCCTTCTGCTGATGTTTCCTGGCTCAGATTTCAGTGGCTGTAGTTTAAAGATTCATAGTAGCTCTGCAAAAGAGCCCCTTTTAATGGGTCTCAGTATCACCAAGCGCAGTGCTTTTAAAAACCACATTATACTTTAATAAGCAGTACTAATTTATTACCAGATGATCCCTTTAGAAGTTTTATCTAACCAATCTTTTCTTTTCAAGAGGAGAAGAAGCTTCCTGTGTCTTCCTTGTAATTTGTTCCATTGCCCAATGACTCTTACGGTTAATAAATTGTTCTCTCTGTAAGCTTGTTTATGGTTTGTGGCAGTTCTCAAAGTAAGCGTTTCCATGTTCTTTGACTGCTCAGTCCTTCATTGGAAAGATCCTTATAAAAACACCAGCAGGAGACTAGCGTGACATTTCTTTCAAGAAATTTGGCTTGTACTAAACCAGAGTGTTAGACAAAACTACAGCAGTGAGCCCTTCTGGCACTTGGATCTCCATATGTGTTGGAGGAAAAGTATGCTTGCATGGCTGTTTTCAATCATCTTTTTTGAACTTGAATGGTGTCAGAAAAATAATTGGTCCTAAAATTTCCTGCAAGTTGGTCCTAAAATGATAAATCTGACAACTTTTTATATTGTTTTCCCTGTACAGCTATGGGAACTATTAACTTTTGGATAATAGTGGCTGTGATGCTCAGTGGTTAAAGGCTGTTTGCTTGTCAATCTGAATCTTTTCTACTATTTATTTCTGCACAGTGTGTGTGTCTCAGTGGTTGTTCACTGGTGTCCTCCATGTTTTTTAGATTGGGAGCTCTGTTTGGATAACAAACCATCTTCTTGATAGTTTTGAGAATGTCCTACTGAAAATCAAAATATAAATAATAATAACCGCAGTTATTGTTCTGTCTGCTTTGCATATCTTGGCTCTCTTTGCAGAGTTCAATTGTCACTAGTGAGCTGCATCTTTTCAGCTGGGATCTGGCTGGATCACATCACCAGTTTGGGCAAAATTCCATGTTTGCTACAGCTGCATTGGTACAGCCAGTCCTTTTAGCCATAGCCCACAATGCAGATCCTTGTGTTTAGAAATGAACGAGAGAACTGATGATGATGATGATGAACCTCTCTGATGTTGTTCAGGGTCCCATTCTTATCCCCCTGAACTGGGAAAGCACAGACTTGATCTGCAGTCCACCTTTGTGTACCTGCCTGCACACAGCTTGTGTGCCTGTCACTGTTCCTTAGTAAGATACATAGAATTTAAAAAAGCAGGCCTCCGTCAGTCCTGGAAGACTACGGTATCGCGCTTGGTGCTGCATACGCTGCATGCGAAGCATGAAAGCCTGGGTTGGATTGTTATGGAGGATCGGCTATTACCCAAGCAGCAGATTCCCCCCTCTCCATGCCACTGAATTAGTCCAATGGAAAGGCAGAGAATTAAATGTGTGGTAAAATACCTTAGTGGCTTGATTTAGTTCATGATTGTTCCATGCATGTCGGCAAGCCTAAATGCGTTTAAACATAGTTATCTGGCATCCTGTTGAAAATGATTTAAATTACTTCTGCTGAAGAGTTAGAAATGTGACCCCCGGCAATGAATTAAAAATCATTCTGGAGCCCCCCATCTTCCTGACCTGTATGCCACGTGTGTCCAAGTACAAAGCGATGTCAGTCATTCTGGTCCTTAGTTAATAATCATACCATAGTCTTTTGAGACTGATGGAAGCAAAGTAAAAAACTTAACAATCACATTATTAATGCCTAACCTGTATCTTACCTGTCCATGCCTTGGTCCAGAGCCAGGCAGAGGGGAAAAAAGGAATGAAGCTTGGTCAAAAAACCTTTAGGTAGCTAGTGTTCTTTGCAGAGATTGCCAAAGCATGGCTCACAAGCCACATACAGATCTTTGACATAATGTGGGGCTTGCGGAAATAAGTTGTATCCTTTCTGTATCACAGTGTTTTAAGCTTCATAATTATTTACCAGGTATAAACCAAGAATCCATTTGATTAAAACATAAGTTGAATGTTCATGATGAGTAAATAAGAATATATGTTTTTTAAAATGTTGCAGTTCTCAGACTGCTTAAATTTTTCACAAGTGCCCCTTGGGGTGAGCAAGTTTGGCCACCTCTGGACTATCTTGAGGTGCCGCTAATGACTTTGCCTGTAGGAATTTAGCTCCAAACTAGGTTTGACTACTTCACCTTCTGTATTTTCGGCCTGTCATGGGAGCCCAGGCTGCGTTCTGTTTTGAGTAACCCAGCCTGGGCAAACCTGCTTTCAGGAAGCGGAGGATCCAGCATGTCTTAGCTGGGCCAATTCTTTCAGCAGGGACAGGCAGTGTCCTTTTTGAACGAATGCTGAAATGGGATAAATATAACAGGCTTCCCATTCCTCAGCAGTTGCTCAGCATGTAAAACAATCCTGCCAGGGATTGAGTTACCAGCTGGGATTGTTCCCTTCTTAAAGGAGAACCCCTCATCAGAGGTGGGGGGGGCAGTTCATTTTGAGCCAAAGGGATGGGGAGGAGCTGATGGACCCAGCCATTTTTAAATGGATCTATTTCTATTTAAAGGATCTATTTCTGATGGAGGTTCTCCACTGCTGTCTTCACACAAGGACACTTAGGCAGCAATCCTGATCTCAATTTAGGCCACCCTAATGAGTTGTGCTGGCCTCGGTTAGGATTGTGCCCTTAAACCCCAATTCCCTGATGGATCAAAGTTCTTCTCTCTATCCTTGGCCCCACCCTTTGATGACCAGTGTGCAACTTGCTGAAGGTACACTTGAGATGTTCAGAATGAATTTGCAGCTATGCATGCGCACAAACAGAAACAACTCTCCCACAGGTTTCTGTAAGAGGTGGGAAGAATATGTTTCACTCATGGAGTGAGGGGGAATTGCATGTGATTTATGAGACCGAACAATAACTTTGTGTTATTGAAGCAGTTGGATGGGTAGGAGGCCAAAGAGATTCCTGTCCATCCTGGATGAGCTTGTGCTATGTGGGGTGGGCTTGATTGTTTCCCCCAGTGTCCTCATGTTCACCTTTCAGCAAGGACATTCCAAGGATTCAGAAGAAAGTGCTGTAGAGGTTAAGGGAGTTAAAATCAGCAGGGCAGGGACAACCCTCTTTAAGTAGTGTCAACAGGAAGGTAAATGAATTTTTTAGTAGCACTTCCCTAAAAGTCAGAGGAGGAATATATTTTATTCTCTACCACAAATTCTTTGGCACCCCAGAAAAAGAACACTTGTGCCAACTCCACTTCAAGAACTGATTAAAGGAATGATGTAGGTGTTCTTCTCCTTTTTGTCCCCACAACAACCCCTCATGGTAGGTAAGGCTGAGAGATAGTGATTGTCCCAAGATCACTCAAGAAGCATCATGTCTGGATGGGGATTTGAACCTGGATCTTCCAGGTCAGAGTCCAGCATCACAACCCATACACCTGCCAACTGTGGATGAGCCTTCATGCCTCTGATGATAAGAATTAAAGGGGCTTTGTTTTTTCTTAAACACTGAAACATTCAAAGGGTTGTTTAACAATATTTGAGGAGTAGTTGGCAAAAAGAGGAAGCACAGTGCTTTTTTGTTATTGTCATTTGTTTGGAAATGAAAGTCTTGAAAATAAAAAAGTGGGGGTAACAATGAAATGAATCATATAACCATGTAATCTAATAGCTATTATCTGAGGATATCTAGGCAAGACACCAGACTGAACTGATACTGAGTGCAAGTGCAGTGTAGTGACTCAAAGAGGGAGTTGTCAAGTGGGACTTCCCCAGTGTGAATCTTGCCTCTGTCATGGCCTTAGGCAAGGCACTCCCTGTCTGCCTCAACCTTCTCATCTGCAATATGGGGATAATAATGACTGACTTTACAGTGCTCTTGTAAGGTCAACATCATTACAGATGAAATGTACATGCACTAAAACATCTGTGCAAATGTAAATATTGATATTTTCTGTCTCTCATCTCAAATTAACAGCTTCTTGAGGTTGAGTTCCTGGTGCATGGGAATCCTCTGGAGGCAGCACATGATTGTGCCTCCCTTGCAGACAGCGCTTAGGTGGCTTGGCGGAAAATTGGCCTGTATCAATGTATTTGGGAAGACAAGATGCAGATCTTTAAATCTGTGCTTGGAGAGCAGTTCTTCAGGGCTAATGTTGGTTTTCCTTTTGCTCTGTTTTGGCATCACTGCTTTTCTTGCAGAATCCTGGGAGATATAAAATAAATGAAAAATCCCCTTTTCTCTGCTCTTTCTGTGGAAGGCATCTGCATTCTTAAGGTAGCAAGTAGCTGCATGCCTGGACCTTCAGGAAGCCTGTAGCAAAGTCCTTGGAATGAATGAACTCTTCCCCCTACCTGATACAGCAGGGAAGATAAGAGAAGGAATGTGTACAGTGCAAGGGCAGCTTGTTTGTGGATGTTACTTGATGCTAGAACATTTTGGATCCAGCTGAATGTTGTCTCCTCTTCATTATGACATGACCCCCTCTTCACAGTGGGATGAGGGCTTCCTGTGAGACTCAACACTGTGTGCTTGCACCATTTGTGAGATGTGTTGTTTTGGAGGTGGGAGGTGGAATCTGCCTCATGGTACAAGAAGCTCAGCCTGCATCACCCAGACGCCAGCAGTTCCCTATCAATGCCAATGGACTGCTGCTACCATTGCTGGTGTTCAACAGTGCCTGATTTAAAGCCCAGGAGTCTGGAGGTGTGAATAAAAAGAGATAAGAGAGTTGGTTCAGCCATTGGATGCTCTGAGTTGCTGAGGTCAGTTGCACAGAACTCTTAATCAGATGGAATAAAGCTGTATACAACTTCACAACTGTGCGAAAACATCACAGCAACCTTAGACAGCTATTACGTGGTTGGATGAGATGTGTGGACATGGCTGGTGGTGGTTGCCTAACAGAATGTCCAGGTGACTTTTTCCATTTAAAGGTGCTTGCCTGTTCCACCACTTGATCAGTGGTTCCCTGTTGTTTTTTTTCACTTGCAGCCTATTTCCAGAAACTGTGCTCCTTGTATTAACAAAATGTTAATAATTCATACAGTTATTTCAAATGTATATGTTTTCAATTCTTGGTCTATATTTGATGATACATGAATTGATGACCAGAACTAGCAGTTGAGAAGCTTTCACACCTTGCAAGCTGTCTTCCTTCCTGCCCTGGAAGCCACACAAGGCGTTCTAAAACAGACCTGCCTTCCCCCCAAAACTATTAATTCATTTTCAAGTACCCTTTATATGTGTTTGTGTAGACCACATGTCACTGTTGGCATTGCTTCAGTTGCGGTGATGCAGTTAGCGTGCCCTGCTGTACAGGGATTCTCTTCCTCCTCTTCTTGGGATCACAGATTGGATCAGCTATGTCCTGAAATATAATCTCTGAAAAGTCTGACACACAGTTTGTCTATAGCCTTTCTGAGGCCATAGTCTGTAATCCTCTATGCGCAATCCTCTTCCAGTGTTCCTTCTGCCTTTCTTTTTTGCTTCCCATCCGTAGAGTGTTTTGCTGAAGTCAGGAAGGAACAGGATGTAGAGTGGAGGAAGTTAATGAGTAAACCTGGCTGCTTCTTAACTGTTTCATGGGCTGTGTTTTCTGCACACAAAATCGCAACCCTCTCAGTGGCTCTGGACTTGTTTTGGATCCTAAAACCCAAACCAAGTCAGGATTTAGTCTATGGATGTGTAGCTATCAATTGGACCTGGAGTCCATATTCACCAGTACTTACTGAATTTTGGGGGGCTGCAAAGCGTGTGTAGAGCTGTGGTGAGGTCAGGGGGACAGGCAACAGTCATACCAGTATAGCAGACAAGCGTTGCCCAGGTGTGTTGGTCTAAACAAAAAAGTGTTTAGGCCTTCCTGTTTAGGAGGGTCTGCAAATGTGTATGAATAATATTATCTACCAATGTAGAATGCTCTGTTTAGTTCAGGAGCACATTATGTGACACATCTGTGTCACCTAACTGAAGCTTCCGTAGTGTATGTTTAGAATTAGCTTTCCAAGCCGCAGTGCTTTTCCTGTCCATTGTTGCATTTACTTACAGCGCTTAATAGATATAAATGTATAGCTTGCCCCATCCTGTGGACCTAGGGAGGATTACAACCGTCTCACACACAAAAATTGTGGTTGAAAAACTGCCCTCACAAAGGGCTTGCTAACAAAAGCCCTACGGCACACATGGTTTTATAAAATGTGTAGATTTTTAAGAGTCGTGGAAATCTCTGCTGTGCACAATTTTTCAGTCCCAAGTGCAATGGCAACAGCCCAATCTTTGTAATAATTTAAGAGACCAAAGTCTTGTGCCAAGATTTTGTGCCAAGATATAGCACAAAAAGTGCAGGACTTTTATGAAGATGCTTCTCTCAACAGATGTTGGCTGTTCTTTAGTACCAAGGCAGCTGTTTCTTTTTGATTTGCCCCCATGCTGAGAAGAACAGTCTACCTTGAGTTTAAGTAAGTGGAATATTGCCTTTGAAACAGGCACTGTCTCTGCCAAGTTTTTGGAGGTTTTTTGCCCTGCAAGGTTAGAAATGGATGTAATCAGTTCAAAACTGTACTTAGAAGGAACAGACAACTTCAGGGTCACATCAGAAGTCATTGGAGCTGCAAATGAACCATTTCCATGAGCAAACCCCTGCCTTCTGAGGAAGAATTTATATGGAAGGTTTCCTTGGTTGCAGTAAAGTGGAGCGTGTGGGTGTAGGAGCATGATTGATAAGACACCTCATGGGGAAAAGTTTGTCATTCAAAGCCACACCTTCCCTGATAGAGCTTGAATCATATGTTCTGTACACATTGCCACATAGTCGGGGAGCTGCGTTGCTTGGAGCTGCAATGGCGACGTTGTTCCTTTTTCTCTAAGGTATGTAGGTCTCCCTCTAGGTCCCTTGCTGGGTGTCACGTTCCTTGAATGCAGGCTGTGTTCCAGTTTTGCATCTTGGGGACTGGGGAGAGCATGACTTGTGGACTATCTTGGTGTCCTCCTAAATAACCTGAAGCCTCCTTTAGCCTTAAGTTGCATCCAGGTATCTCTGTTTTTCATAGCAGTGACCCTGGTAGCTATTTGAAACTTCTCCTTGTGCCGGGGTGACCCTCTCGTTGGTCCGTCTTTCTCAGGATCGTTATTGTGCTGTGTTAAACTTGGATTTCTCCTTGAATTTTACCCAGGCAGTGCGCACAGAGTGCTCTGCCCCCCACGCTGATCTGAATTGGGATTATTGGGAGTACAGGTTAAAGTCTATATCTTGTTTGGTTGAAGTTTTCTATTTAGATAATAAAAAACGAACATATCAGATCAAAGAGAGAAGCTGTAGCACAGTGGCAAACTATGTGCTTTGCATGCAGAGAGGCTCCAGATTCAATCTCTGGGGCTGGGAAAAACCCAGATGGGGCTGGGAAAAACCCAGTCTGAGACACAGGAGGCAGTAAGTGGAGATAGCGCTGAGCAGGACAGCCCAAGGGTCTGACAGTTCAAAGCAGTCTGTACGTTCCACCTTTGCATCGAGTGTGTCCTTAATGCCACAAGTTTGGCCCTCACACCTGTACCTTTTGATGCCTGCTGGTTTTAATGGGTGTGTGCCAGTGCTCAATTTTTCCAACATGTGTGGAGGACAAGTTTCACATCTGCCACTCCTTGCTCCCTGAGGGAACATTTTGCTGCTGAGGCCTGGCATTTGCTTGCAAGGCCTGCAGGCAATCAAATTAGGATGCCTCCTGAAAGGCAGGAGGGCTGCTCATACATTACTTTACCTAACATTGCTCTGCAGGTTAAGACTGGGTGAGGTCCTTGCGCTGGTGGAGTTTTCCTTGCCCTATTCTGATCGAGGTATCCCATCCAGTGCCCATTATTATCCTTTTGAAGAGGAGTTGGAGAGAGCCTAGGGTTCAAATAACTCCCTGTTGAGCAAACTGTTGTACACACAATAAGAGGAAGTGGGGAAAAGGCCCACAAGTCTTTGTTGCACTTCCAATCTCAAGATTTTTATAGGGCAAGTAATACCCAGTTTCATGTAAATGCCAGCCACATTGGTCAGTGTAAATCTCCCATTACCCCAAAGTGCCACCCTAGCAGTGAACTGAAGACTTTTGGCTGGCAGGATAATTCTGTGTGAAGGCAAAGCTTGCACTGGATACTCAAAAGTCTTAGCTGGCCCAGTAAAATATAATTGTCCTTCTACTGTTGTTGTCTTTCAGTTTTTTCCCTTGCTCATTGAGATGCTAGAAGGTTTTACTTGGCAAGGTAACCTGAAAAGAGGCATTCCCTGTCCTTTTCTTGAAGGGCTGTTTGATCTGTTTTGTAACAACTGTGGCTGACGTTGTCCAGGTTGTTATTAGCAAGCCAAATCTCTTGCCCTGTTGTGCAGTTCCTCTCCTAAGTATTTCCTGAGAAAGGCAAGACTGTAGTGGGCACAACAATCCAGATTTCTACACCCCCATCCTGTGTGTTTGCCTGTGCCTTTTTTTAAAGGCATGCATGCATTTTTGGCCAGGAGAGGTTTATTCTCCTCCAGGAATGTGTGATCTGACCCAGCATGTCCAGAGCTGTTTGCAGAAGATGAAATTGCATTTACCTGGCAGGGGCTGGAGTCCGGATTAACCATTTCCACCTGGGAAGCAAACATGTGATGCTGCCTCGTGGACTGACTTGGCACCTGGGTCTCTTCTTTATCCATAGAGGAAAAACTGCTCTCAGTAAGACAGATCTGCAGAAGGAGGCACTTATGCCCAAGTTCTGAATGACTTCATGATGCAGACCTAGTAATTAGTCTGTTTCAGGCTTTGGTGCACTCGTGCACGTAGGTTCTTCTCAAGCAAGGCTACAGAGGCAGGAACAGAGCTTTGTCTGGTCTTTCAGATGTCCTGGGCTTTTTGGGGTCTGCTTTAGTGTTAGCGTCCATTTCTTTTTTATGAGGATAAGAGAGATGTTGTTAACCCCGTTGATCCTATACTGGAGAAAATAGACAAAGTGGGAACTAATTCTCCTCTCATGTGTCCTGTGCAGATGCATTACTTGCAGACCTGGAATCGACAACATCCCACATCTCAAAGCGTCCTGTCTTCCTGTCGGAGGAAACTTCTTACTCGTACCCAACTGGAAACCATACTTACCAGGAAATTGCTGTACCCCCTCCAGTGCCACCCCCTCCTTCCAGTGAGGCCTTGAATGGAACAGTCAACAACCCACTAGACCAGTGGCAACCTAGTCTCTCCAGAAATATTCACCAGCAGGTAAGATGCTGCTTCTTTTTGTCTCAGTCATGCTTGTGGAAATGAGGAATGCCCTGGTATTTCAGCAGAGCTGGTCAGGCTTAGGGGCAATTGATGGTTGACTTCACCAAGCTGACTGGTATTTCAATAGTGATACTAGATAATCATCCTGTTAATTTAATAATACACATAAGTTCCTTGTGGCAAGAAGGAGACACAGACGGCTAAAAGTTGGAAGTTGGTGACATATGAGTCAGGAGTTGCTGAGTGGGGCTGGCTGCTGCTGTGCCCACCAGCTGGTAGGGTTTTGGAAGTTCATCGGTGCTGAGTAGCAATCTTTTCTTTGCTGTTTTTATCAGCTTGGTTTGAGTGCTTCCATGCTGCAACTCAAAACTTGTTGGCCTCTTGATGAAGCGCAGATGCGTTCAGTCTTGGCTGGCAGCAGAAACATTGCTCTGTTTTTCTTTGGGGGTCTGTAAAGCTACACCTCATTGCACACTCTGGAGATGGTACTCCTAGCTTTCTCCATCAGTGTGAATCAACTGCAGAAAGAGGAAGGTGGAAGCGTTGCACCCTCCTAGGAAGAGACTGGAGTTTGTCACTTGGCGATGTGCAGGCTGCATTGTGGGAAATGGAAAACCTGTTCCTGGAGGGAGTGAGGAATGTAGGCTCATTCCAGAGAGAGAGAGAGAGAGAGAGAGAGAGAGAGAGAGAGAGAGAGAGAGAGAGAGAGTGAGTAGTTCATAACCGGGCTGTATCATGTTTGTTCCACATTCCAAGGCCCTGGTCATGCATGACACATAGTAGTGAGTGGCTCACAAAATGGTCTGGGGCTGCCTGGATGGGGAGAAGCCTGCAAGAGCTGTGTTTACTCACAGTTGTTGAAAAGGGGGGAAACCGTTGCTTCATAATCACGTGATCGGATGTTTGTCCAGGCACTCCTAGAGGCAGGTTATTGTTAATGTTGCATAAGTGTTGTACACCTGAGAGAGTGACTGATCCAAGGCTACTCAGTAAGTCTGTATCTGATATAAGACCTGAGCCTTGGCTGTTTAACTGTAAAATAGAATTTAGGGTCTAAGGGTGCAGTCCTAATCTAGGCCAGCACAGCTCATTGGTCTTCCCGTTTCAATGGTGATGTAGGGAGCAAGCGCATGTCTGTGCACTGGTCTCCCCCTCCCCCAGGAGTGGCACAGAAGCATCTTATGGCATTTTGGTGACACCTCCAGGTGAGCACAGGACTTGTGCTGGGGCTTAAGGTTAGGATTGCAGCCCAAGAGTCCACTTGCTTGTTGCCACAAGCATACCACTTGCTTGTGGTATGAGTTGTGTGTCATTTGCCCATAACTCTTCAGGTAAAGGCAGCTACCAGAGGCAGCAATCAAGAGTGGGGGAAGACTGGATGAATGTTCAACCTGCCTTTGCATATGCTACAAAGATGATAATTTACATACTTATTTAGAAAAGTATTCCCTGCCTTCTCCAAAGATTAAGCCCGTTTAATGGTTTAAATGGCACAACAGAAGACAGGAGAAACCTCCAGGAGGATATGGATAAACTAGAATCCTGGGCTGTAACAAATAGAATGAACTTCAACAGGGAGAAGTGGAAGGTTCTGCACTTAGGAAATAAAAACCAAAAACACAGGTATAAAATGGGGGATACTTGGCTTGGCAGCACAACATGTGAGCGGGATCTTGGAGTCGCCACCGTGGATCACAAGCTGAACATGAGTCAGCAGCATGATGTATCTGCAAAGAAAGCAAATGCCATTTTAGGCTGCTTTAAGAGGACTGGAGCTTCCAAGTTGCGAGAAGTTCTAGTTCCTCTTTATTCTGCATTGGTGAGACCTCACCTGGAGTCCTGTGTTCAGTTCTGGGCACCTCACTTGAAGAAAGATGCAGCCAAACTGGAGCAAGTCCAGAGGAGAGCGACAAGAATGATCAGTGGGATGGAAGGGAAGCCCTACCAGGAAAGGTTGGGGGAACTTGGGATGTTCAGCCTGGAGAAGAGGAGGCTGAGGGGAGACATGATTGCCCTCTTCAGATACCTGAAGGGCTGTCATAGGGAGGTAGGGGCTCATTTGTTCATAGCTGCTTCTGAAAGCAGAACTAGAACCAATGGGTACAAACTGCAAGAGAGGAGATTCCGGTTGGAGATCCGGAAAAAATTCCTGACGGTTTGGGCGGTTCGGCAGTGGAAGAGATTGCCAAGGGAGGTGGTGGACTCTCCCTCACTGGGGGTCTTCAAGCAGAGGCTCGACTAGCACCTGTCGGGGATGCTCTAGGGGGATTTCCTGCTGCAGGCTAGGGGTTGGACTAGATGACCTACTAGGTCCCTTCCAACTCTAGGATTCTGTGATAAAGAATTAAAACCTAAACTTCAAAATGCTAAACACAGCGCAAAGCAGGAAGGATTAAAACAAGCAAACAAACCCCAAGACAAAGCATCCCCAGAGACATCACCCAAACACATCCAAACTAGGCAGCAGCAGCAGCAAAACAGATCAAGAAAATCTGGAAGAAAAAGAGAATTCTTTGAAATAGCTGCAGATGTGCCAGAGGTCTGCTTGAATCATCCACAGGGATCTGCCCCACCTCTCAGTGCAGCGCTTTCCATAACTGTTAACCCGCTTTAGAGGGTTGATGAAAGGAGGGCAGAGAGAGAGAGAAAGAGAGTGTGTATTAATTGTTTTGACCTTAAGAAAAGGACTCTGCACATGCCCCTGGGGAGACTTGCCTGGGGCTGACTCCATCAAAACCTTCTTTGGCACCAAGTGAAACCTTTGCTGTTCACTGAGGCTGCAATCCTCACCCCCAGTTAAGCAGGCATAAGTCCTGGCACAAGTCTGGTGCTGGCCTGCCTAAGTTTGGTCTGGACGTGCAATGCAGTTTTGGAAGTATTTCCTTTACTGTGTGGCAAGCCTGGTTCTGAGCTAGATGTTTTAAGACCTTGCATTATATTTACATTTGCATTCCAATACATTTAAATAAAAGTGTCTATTGTTTTATCTGCAGCCACAATCCCAATCTCCTGCATACAGCTCCAGTGCCTCCCTTTCCAGAGAATGTATCATCTCACCTTCACGTGCTAGTGAAGAGGAGCACGTCTACAGGTAACCTGTCTTTCCCACTTGTCTTCCCCACTCCCAGATCTTGATTCTTATGGTGGGACCAATAAAAACAAACAAAATTGGGCATCCACACTGCTGGATTGTGGCTGACTGAAGGGTTAAATGGAGAGTCTTCTGCCATATCTGCAGATGCTAGGCACTGGACCTAGAACCTTCTATGGGCACTGTTACTGTCCTGTGGCACTGCTGCTATCCCATCCCCCCTGCCTTGTCCACTGTTCTTGTTTGAGGCGAGAGGTGGAAGTTACCTTACTGCATGAGTATTTGTGTAATTAAATTCAAAATGGTGAAAATCTTATATCTATCTATCTATCTATCTATCTATCTATCTATCTATCTATCTATCTATCTATCTATCTATCTATCTATCTATCTATCTATCTATCTATCTATCTATCTATCTATCTATATATATATAAAAGAGAAAAGTCACTCACTCACTCACTCACTCACTCATCACCGCCCTGCCAAAACCGCTGGGCCTAGAAGCATGAAATTTGGGTTGGGTTTTTCTTCCGTGATGGAGGGGTACACTAAGAACCGGTTTTCAGAAATTCCAGCTGGAAGGGGGTGAAAAGGGGTGCAACGCGTTTTCCTCCCTATACTTTGCATTGAGAATTGCTGACTCAGCAACATTCTGCCCCAACTGCTGGGCCTGAAGCATGGAATTCTGGGAGGGATCCTTCTGTCACCTGAACACCCACCAAGAACCATCTGGAGAAATTTAACCCTTCAGGGGTGAAAAGGGGGCAACGTGTTTTTCTCCTATGCTTAACATGGGAGACTGAATAACATCCAGCCAATTTGGTGCTCTGTGCCTGGTGCACTGGGGGATGTTGTTTGGAGGAAGAGGTTGCACTGTGGAGGATGCTGCGCATGGGGGGAAGTTGCACATGGGGGACTGATGTGCATGGGGGGATGTTGCGCATGGGAAAGGTTGCGCGTGGGGGGATGATGCGCGTGGGGGGAAGTTGCCTGTGGGGGGAAGTTGCGCATGGGGGGATGATACACATAGGAAAAGTTGCGCGTGGGGGGAAGCTGTGCATGGGGGATGATGCACATAGGAAAAGTTGCGCATGGGGGGATGATGCGCATGGGGGGATGATGCGTATGGGGGAAAGTTGCACATGGGGGAAATTGCGCATGGGGTGTTGATGCGCATGGGGTGTTGATGCGCCGTGGGGGGATGTCGTATGGGGAAATGTTACTCCTGCAACGCGGGTATGCTTTTTGCTAGTATATGCATAAAAGGTCAATAGAGAAGAGGATGAGCAGTTGTCTCTGGGCAACCCTCAGCCACAAGGTCTGCGTATGTCTGCATTAGGAATCCTTTGAAATTTCCAAACAGGATAGAAGAGGGCAAGACATTAAATCTTTGCAGGGAAAACAGGCCATGTTTCTGGGGACTGTGCTGCAAATACATGAAACCACTTGGCCATATATTCGCAGGAATCACCAAGCTAACAAAGAAGTAGACTTGTCAGCCATTTGGCTAAGATCAAGTCCAGGAGAGAAAGAAGATGTGTATGGCTTGTGATGAACTGTTTTTAGCCTGCAATTCCCCTCCAGGAAAAAAAAAAATTAATTCAAGTCATCTTTTAACAAGACTATCAATGATCAATTGCCACTTATTTTCCCTTGAAATCCAGTTTTCCCAACAAACAGAAGTCTGCAGAACCGTCTCCCACCCTGATGAGTTCCTCACTGGGAAATAACCTGTCGGAACTGGACCGACTGCTCCTGGAACTGAATGCCGTTCAGCACAACCCACCTAGTGGCTATTCAACAGGTAGGAAGCAGCCTCAGGCAGTCATCAAGGGGACACTTGACTGGCAGCGAGTGGGACCAAGGGGCAGCCCCAACAGTTGATTCTCAAGCTTTCTCCTGCTGTCATTTCTTCCCCTGGGGGAAATAGGACAAGAATGGGGCCTTGCAACAATTGGGAGAAGCACAACAGTGTATTAGGTTAGTGGGGTAGTTCATGTTTCAGGTTTTGGTGTGAAAAGCACTTAACGGCCTGCTCTGTTCTTTTTGTTGTAAGATGAAGCCACCAGGAGCCCCCCCTTGCCCAGTGGGACCGGCTCTCATTACAGCATCTCGGAGAACACTACCTCTTTGAACACAAAACCAACTCCTCCTGTGAAAGAGAAACCTAAGCGCAATGGAGGGCACAGCACTGAGGACTCATATCTCAATGTGGAGAGCCTTTTGGATGAACTGGAAAGCTCAGTGCCCAGCCCAGTGTGAGTAGCAGCCTCTTAAGCACTAAAGCCCAGGGTGTTAGGAATATGGAAGGTGGTGGGGTCCCAGGGCATGGTGTGCATCTGAACTGGCTTGTGCTTCCTCAGGTGTAAAACCTGCTTAAGAAGAACGAGAGTCTGGCTGGCAATTCTTTAAGACATGGTGCAGTTCTTAGATCTCCTGTACATTATATATTTTGGGGGACTGTGCAGAACCCAGTTTCTGCTAGTTAAGGGAAGGACTTGTAGAGAACCTGGAAGCCTTGTTGCAATATGTGAGTGTCTTTCATCTTTTCCTTAGACCAGCCATCACTGTGAATCAGGGCGAGATGAGCAGCCCCCAGCGGGTCACCTCCAGCCAGCAGCAGACGCGCATCTCTGCCTCATCCGCGACAAGAGAACTGGACGAGCTGATGGCTTCGCTTTCGGACTTCAAGGTGACCAGTTGGTGACCATTCCAGACTTTTATCTTTCTCTTCTTCAAAAGTTTCATTCCACTCTCAGTGAGACCTTGGATATCATGGAGATGAATGAATAGAAAATTTGGGTTGGGTTTTCAGGTTGTATCTGTGGACAAGGTTAGCAGGAGTCCAGGAAGTAGTTATCTGTGTTTTAACACTTAGACAATAACCTCTGAAATGTCGTCATATCCTGACTTGGAGTTGTGTGGTGCCCTTGGACCTTGGATTTGGGTAGGGGTCTCCAAAATTTTTGGCAGGAGGGCCACATTATCTCTCTGTGTGAGGGGTGGAAACTTAATTTACATTTCAAATTTGAATACATTTACATAAATTTACATATAAGAATGAATTGGAGTGGATTACAAGGCTTGCCAAAGGGCCAGATAGAGAGGTCTTGCCAGAGGCCACATTGAGGCTCGCAGAGGGCTGCATCTGGCCCCTGGCCGGGATTTGGAGACCCCTGGTTTTGGGGGACGGTGGTTTGATATTTGGTTTTCAGGTAATCTTGAGATGCTTACACCACATCTGTGATAGACCTGTGCTCCGATGTCTCTTATAACTGGAGTAGAATGACAGATGGAGGAGCACTTTGACTGACAGCTTTTCTTTTTGGAAGCGCATTTGGAGTAGCCACTATGTATTAACAAGCTTGAAGGCTCACAGCAAGAACTGACAGAATTTATTTCAAAGAAAACCTCTTCCATAAAACATTATACTATTTAACTACATACTGTTCTACTCAATGTGCACTTCCTTTGTTTCAGGCGTACCTCCCTCTTTTTACTTGTAATACTTTAAAACTTCTAGAGTATTCCTGGAGGGCTCTGGTGGGCCTATGTAAGATATAGGAAGCTGGTCTGCATGGCCCTTGGCCTGATCCAGCAGGGCTTTTCTTATGACATACCATCCCCCCGTTACCTTTTTCCAGGTTACCCAACTCCAATCCAACCCTCTCCCTGATGACTCTCCATTTGATCTTCTCATTTTGGCAAGATCTTGGCCTGTTGGATATATTATTTATTTCCTCAGTTTTGCATAGACTGTCTACTTGCATATTGGTGGTTTTGGATTTTTAAATTTTTTTGTTATTTTTAACAGATATTTTGTTGTAAGCGTGTGTGTGTTTTGGGAGCAGAAGGATGGGGTGCATCTTTTACTGGTCATCAAAGAAATATGTCAGTCAGTCCTTGGCTCTAAGATATACTCTCAACATAGAATCCTAACCATCTCTACTCAAAAGTAAGCCCCATTGTGATCAGTGGGTCTCGCTCCCAGGAAAGTGCCTTTAGGATTGCAGCCATAGTTGCAAATTGATACCCTCCAGTTTTCTGCTGGCACACTGGGATTTGGAAAGTCCAATATAACTTCCAGTAATGCGTGACGGGCAGACATTTGTACCCTGCTCTGCACCAATAAAACAAAAATTCCTCCCTGAAATAACCAGAAAAGGTGAATTGTGCAAATTAAGCATGCATAGATTATTATTTTTAAAATCTGGTTTATTTCGCTATTGCTACCTATGAATATGTAGAAGCCTTAATTGCTGAAAATGTTATCCAGCAATTGCTTTAGTTTATGAAGGTTCACCATGCTTTTTCCGTGCACTTTGAACCATACCTTGACAACCATGAGGTCTAGAAATATGCTTTTTAAAAAACAAATTGAACGCTGAGATTCTAACAGTACCTTGAAAATACTCTTTGGTGGAGCCGGGGGTCAGACACAGCCCAACCCTGTTGAGCTGCTATAGGTGTGGATCTGCTCCTTTCCTGTAAAGAGTGTTAGTAACTTGCTCATCATTGGCATTCAAGTCAAAAAGAGTCTTGTCTGTGCCTGGCTGGACACATGACCATGTCGGTGGTTCAGAACAGAGCAGAGTTGTTTGGTTTAAAAGGGTGCAGTGTCTGGCCTAGAATATTTTGCTGAGCCCCTCTGTCCCCAAATCCTTTTGTTGCCAGCTGACTCTGGCTCCTCTCATTGTGGTTTGGTAAAAGGATGGGAACAGCCTGGGCAGGATTATGGTTTGTATGTCCCAGTTATATCAAGTGACTGGCCAATTGTGGTGTTGCCCATCTATGTTACCTGCTCTCAAAGAGATAAATGCTTCTCAAGAGGCCTGTAGTCCAAAATTGTGTGCAGTCCTCCCAGCCTTCCCCATCTGCCTCATGTTCTTTCAACCTGGATAGCTTTGGCTTAGAGCAGTGATTTTCAATTTTTTCATCTCATGGCACACTTAACAAGGCACTGAAATTGTCAAGGCACACCAATAATTGTTGTTACCATTGACAAGGCACACCAGACTGTTCAAATCCCCCAATTTTCCTATTAACGTATGTCAATCCCCCAATTCCCACGGCACAGCTGAGGACTATTCACGGCACACCAGTGTGCCATGGCACACTGGTTGAAAATCACAGGCTTAGAGCCTTAGTTTTTTTAGTCTATCGCTATTTTCCTCCTTTCTCTCTTCCTTCAATTCTGTTTCCATCTTTCTCTCCCACCCACTTTTCCCCTCTCCACCCCATCTTTCCACAGACCAGCTCAACCATATCACTGACCTCTGAACCCTCCCTGGAGCTACTTCCTGGTCCAGGTTGCCTGGATTCTGCTGATATGCTTCCCAACACACCTCTTTTGACTCCCCCAAAGCAGCAGACCCCAGGCCATTATGGGGAACCCCTGACACCCCTCTCGTTGGAGGTGCTTCACATTGAAGAGGAGCGCGGCAGTCCAACCAGCCCTGCTGTTCATGACCATTCTACTGTCACTTCCCACCATCCTTCCAGGTTCTGGGCTGAACCTCCTCTTTCTGATGCCTCTGCAGATGGACCAACCACCAAACCTGCTTCCAGAAGGGCACCTATTGCCTTTTCCAAGGTGCAGCCTCCTCTGACTCACTCTGACATAAAAGCCCTAGCTCAGGTACTTGCAGAATCCAAAGGCTCTGGAAGGGAGACACAGAACTATGGAACGAAGGTCACAACGGTTTCTGTTTCGAGCTTCACCAGCAGTAGGGTTGTAGACCGAGGGCCCCAGGAGATGCCACAAGGGGATGTTGTTCACCAGGAAAAGGAGGGCAGCAAAGCAGCTTTAAATGAACTGAACCATTCAGAAATATTTCAGGCTGTCCCAGAGAGAAACCATCTCATTCCAGCAACGGGCAGACCTGAGCTTCCAAGCCTACCACTATGGGAGAGCTTCCCAGGTGTCCAAGGCCAGACGAGCCACACCATCCAGCAAGATGCCCTGTATGGTGCTAAAGTCCCAAATCCAGCCAGGACAAACAGTTGTCCTAATGTTGCTGAGAAGAGGCATGGCCAAGATGGGGTTCCCAGGAAAAACAGTCTTCAAAATGTGCCCTCTGAGCAATGGAAAAATGGAAACCTGGCAGCTGCACCGGAGTCAATAGGAGATACTTGGAAAGAGGATTTTGATTTGCTCTCTGCTTCCAGGATTCCTGTAGAAAGGATTTCAACGTCAGGCCAGGCAGGCATCTGAGAGAATATATAAAAGAGTGGGAGAGTGTCACATAAGGGGTGGTGCATCTCGGTTGCCTGTGAATGGCTTCTCCATCAACACATTCATGCTTCTTAGAAGTAGACCTAACAGCATGGGAATAGTGAATCTGGGCCGCTGCTTCTGATACATTTAGTGGTATCCCTTGGCATGTTGGCCCAGGCTTAGCTTTTCTCAGTGATGGACAGCTGCTTGCGTTCTGCTTAGCAATGGAGACTGAACCAAAGTTGTGGCTCACCTTGAAGTATAACTGCGTGTGGCAGGGCATGGAAAGAGCTGCTTTACACATTTATCAAGCAGACCTCCAGTGGCACCGCGGCTTGCTTTGGTATTGGGGGCTCCTGGTCCTCAAATCATAGTAGCTGTTGCCAACAAAAACTCCTGTCACAGCATAAGACCAGTTGCTTTAAAAAGTGGTCTAAAATGTTTTGAAACAAGGCAGCTGGTTTTGATGCCCTTGATGCTTTCGTGATGGTGTTTGGGTTTTCCTCACACCTGATGGAAGTGGCTTCAGTTGGGTTTGGCTCAGCACAATGTATTTATTTGCTTTCTGTGATCAGTTTTGTGTTTTTGGCTCACATGGTGAGCTTTGCAGGGCTTATGTCAAGGCTGATCCATTGGCTGGGGCTGTGCCAAATGATTCTATGCTTTCGCATCAGGGAGTGCATGACATTTCTTTTTCCTGTTTGTGGTCACTAATCCTTTTGCATGGGAAGTTCTGATTCTGTAATTCAAACTGATTTCCTCCCCCCTCCTTCCTCCATGAAGATAAAATCTGTAATCAGGCAAACCAAAGAGACCTCCAACGTGCACCCCATGTGCCGAGATCTCTCGCCACGACGCAAACTGGGTCCAGCCATATTTCATAAGACGGTCTTCCAAGACCGATTGATTGAAGAGCTGCAGGACAGGCTGGGCATCAGCAAGCCAGAACAGGAGGAATGGAGGAGTCAGGACAATTGGCTGACAGAGGGAGTTATCATCATCTCAAGGCCGCAGAAGAATGAGCAAGATGGTGGCCAGCAGGTGGAGAAGGTAGGGTGTGACTCCTGGGGTGTGTTTTCCCTGCACCGCAGAAGGGCCCAGCAAGGTTTCCTGTTTTGCTTTGATAAGAAATAGTTTAAGGCACAACTGCATGGCACCTTCCCACACTCGACTTGGAGAGGTGAAGAGCACAAACCTAGAAGCACAAAGAACCAACTCTCCCTCTGTTTGCCTTGTGTCAAAACACAGAAGCTTACAGTGTGAGCCACACAGCTTGCCCCCATCATGAGTCATTCCCACTAACCACATTGGATGATCGGGGGACCAGCTCAGACTAATGCCACCAGCATCTGTGAACTGAGAGGTGCAAGTGAGCTGTGTGATGGTGCACCTGACCTCACAAATACGGAAGTTGCATGCATGCAGACATGTGTGTAAGGATCACATGTGCATTCTGGTCACCAACGTTGTGTAGAAAACCAGCAGGAAGAGTGGATAACATGCCAGATAATTGATGTGCATGTTTTGGTTCTGAGATGTGACTATAATAGATAGCTAGATAGTGTGTATGTAGGTATATCTGATTTCTTTAAGGTGAAAGTTGAGTCTTCCTGTCGTAACCTACGTTCTTCTGGGCTTGCTCATGTTGCTTCCTGCTTCCTTTCTAGGTTATAATTCCCGCAGAATCACCTGTCCCTCTGAGAAGAACAGTCTCTGTCCCACCTTCTCCCCCTCCACAGTATCCTCAGGACATTTCCAAGGCTGTCTCTCTCAAAACCACACACTCCTCTTCTCCTCTCTCTCACCCTCCATTGCCACCACCACCACCTCCTCCCCTGCCACCACCACCACCACCACCATCGCCCCATGCTCCTCAACTGCGCTATGTGCCAACGGCACCACCTCCTCTACTCCAATGGGAAATGCTTTTGGAGGAATGTCCTTCCCAGGCAGAGATCCCAAAACAGCCAATTGGAGTGGCTGCTCCTCCAAGATGCCTGGTGTCCGTTGGCTGCCAAACGGATGAGGATTCGTTCTCTCCTCCGGAACAGGCAGGGTTTCCTATTTTTTTTTTAGTTCCTTAAAAAAGGATCCTGGTTTATTGAAACAGAGCCAGGCATGTTGCTGTTTCTCTAACCTGAATGTTTGGACAAAGGCTTATCCAGTGCTTATGAGGAAGCCAGATTTGGATATTTATAATTGGAAACAGCTTTCAATTTGCATAGCTGTCCTTAGCACATATGGGTGGTAGAATCTGTTTTCATATGAGCTGAACTGTGGATTCACTATTCTATAAATGTGAATAGTAGTTGAGTGGAGAGGTAGATCTGCTACTACTAGATACTTTCTCCTCCTAGACTGTAGTTCTGTACCCACTTAGCTGAGAGCAAGTCCTTTGGCATGTGGAGAGTATATAACCTAGAGACTTTCTTACCCAGGAAGTCCTATTTAAACAGCTCACTGGTATTTACACACCCTCAATTACCTTATCAATCTGATGGAACTGCTGTCCAGTTCCATACTTTGTAAAGACAACTATTGTACTCCTGGCTCTCTATTGAACCTTAGAGTCCAGATGTTTGGGGGGCTCAAGGGTTGTTGACCACTGCTCAACTGGTCAGGGTGATTCTGATACTGGGCTTGCTCCATGACTTGGGTCCTTGAGGCTCTGTAGGAACTTTGCCCCAATAGTTTGCCTCCAGCTTCGTGAATATCTAGGTAAATATTAAAGCAGTGTTGCCTTACCAGGACTCACTGTAACCTGTGCCTTGCAGATCCTTCACACTCCATCTCTGGATAGGGACTCGTGGGTTCTTTCTGCTCGTCCACCCACCCCTGAGAAGGCAGGACACCCTCTTTTAATTTCTGCTCCAGCATGGCATGTGGAAAATGCTTCCTGTCATGTAGTTGTGACTTTGGCGTGGGCAGACCTGAAATGCTGGTGTGTGTGTTTTTTGTGTGTGGCATTCTTGTTTCCAAAGTACCCTTGTGAGCTTGGAAACAAGAGTAGGCTTTTGGAATAGGCCTAAGTTTGGAGGGCTTGTAGTGCATGTTTCAGTCTCTTTTAATAATACCCTTCCCCAAGGAGGTTAGGGTGCTATACCTGAATCCTTCCCTGCTTTCATCCTCACAACAACTCTGCAAGGTAGGTGAGGCTGAGTGAGAGATAGTGACTGGCCCAAAGTCATCCAGAAGCTTTATGTCCCTCAGGAAGATTTCATAGCTCTCAGGCTGTAACAGTTGCCTTGTTCATGAAAGTTTAGGCATTTTAGAGCACAATCCTAACCATGTCTACTCAAAAGTAAGCCCCATTTTTTCAATGGGTCTTACTCCCAGGAAAGTGTGTTTAGGATTGTAGCCTTACACACATTTCTGCAAGTTCCAACATTTTCTCAGTGTTAACAACTGCAGACTTAAGCATCCACTCGGGGTCCTAGAACCAAATCCTCAGGGAGGGCCTACTGTTAGCAGCTGCTGAGTTGGGTATTGGGGTCCCCCTTGTTACCAAGAGAGCAGTAAAAATGGGGAAATTAGCTTGTGCTTCTCTTTGGTTACTACAGGATCTAGGCAGGACTCGAAAACAGCGTCATGCAGAGAAGATACCCCTTGTTAGGAAGTGAACCACTAAGGAAAACTTATCACAAAGATGCAGACTTTATTGTCATAAAGCATATTACATACATTCAGTAGCATGAGGGTGAAGTGTACCTGTTTCTTACATAGTGTGTACCAAGGAGAAGGGAGACAAGGGAAGGGGAAAAGAGGAAGGTAGGAAAGAAAATGCAGGGAGCAATATCTACCTTCTTCAAGCCATGCCAGGATTCAGGAGGAAGAGGGTCCAAGCAGCAAGAGAGTCCAAACAGAAAAAGAGAGTATGAACAAAAGGGTGCGTGGCTTTTATAACTAGGTCCAGGAAGGACATGCCCACTTAAGTGTGGTTACCTGGGAATAGGCAAGCCTGGGGAGTGGCTGTTTACCTCACAGGAAGGGGAAGAGAGGGAAGACCACCACCTGAGACTATCACCCAATCAGAAAATAAAGAATAACCAGCTAAGTGTGGTCAAGCTTTGAAAAGAGAAAGAATGGGGAAGTGACCATGTGGCTGGCAAGAACAATAGAAGACCATGCTTCACATTAGCATATAAATGACAGTGGCAGAGTAGTTAAAGAATTACTTGCTTGTAAGCTCCAAAGGTGTGTTTAGGAGTGAAAGAGGGGAAAGGGAAGTGGGACTTTGAGCTAACACATTTATATTAAATTAATAAAATGTATTAATATAATAAGGGAGCAATTCTTGTAACACCCTTCCCAACGGAGCTTGGACCCCGGACACCAGGAGTCTTACAGGGACAAGAGTAAATGTCTTCCATGAGGAGCCAGACCACTACTATAAGGCTTCAGTAACATTCTCAGTGAAAAATGTAAATTTTTTGAAATGTTTTAGGACTTTCTCTTACCAGCATCGCACCTTTTTTGTACCTACTGCCTGAATGTATGTTGGTCACCAGAATTTTAAAGCAGGCCTCCATCAGTCTTGAAAGACTATGGTATCGTGCTCAGCGCTGCATATGCTGCATGCGAAGCATGAAAGCTTGGGTTAAATTGTTATGGAGGATATGGGTTAAATTGTTATGTTACCCAAGCAGCAAATGCAGAGCCAATACGATTGGATCCAGCTGGTGCTGCAGAGCTGGGCTAAGGACAGGCGCTCACCCAGTCTTGTGGAGCCGACCCAGGTCTCGAACCCTGGCCTGCTGGTTAACAGGCACAGTGACTTAACCACCTGTGCCAGAATAAAGTGGTGTCAACTGTTTCCTGGGAGGGTCGGGCTTTTTTGAAAAACTGCATGCCTGTAGCATTGATGTGCTAGTCACCTGTGGCGACTGAAAATAATTCCAAGTGACTCCACCAGGGGAAGCTGTGCAGAAGCTTCCCCCTTTTACGCTACAAGTAAGTTACTGCTGGACACGTCCAAGAGGCCCTCTGAGTTGTGGGCTTAGCATCCGTAGCCTGCAGATATAGGGGTATGGATATGCAGCTATAAATATTATAAATATAATATTATAAATATTCAGCATTGTTTGAAGATGTTTACGTGGTCATATGCCCAGATAGATGCACACTGGCCTCCTCCTTGGTTCTACATTTTCCAACATATATGACAAATAGCTGAATAAATGGTAAAAAAGATCAACTGTGTAACATGAATTATGCAAAGTTAGCTTCTATTGGTGCAATTTTTAAAGTATATATCAGATAATTCTGTTTATTTAAACCACAGAATCTGTGTCTTCCTTTCCTGATAATTATTGGAGTTATTCTTTGCTTGTTTTGGACTTTTTTCCGCCATGCTTTCAGGTGGAAAAAGGAACTGACCTGACAACCTCTGACTGTTTCACAGACCATATAATGCTTTGATTTATTTGTATATTACTTTGGTTTGTGCTGGACATGTGAAAACATGTACCTTTGGAGCATTGTCTGGATATAAACTGGCTTATCATGGAAGTAGGTGTGTGTTGCACTGGCCTGTGTTGCTTGGAAAATTTTAAAGCATGTTGGGAGTGTGTGGATCTTTTCCATGCATCTGTCCAGGACGTGTGTTTACTTGAGGGTGCTCAGAGTTATTTAAAACTCCTAGTTCTATCCTTGATATCCATTCACTTTATATTTCCTTTTGCTCTCCATTATCCACTAACCCTTCTGATCTCTTCTCTGGTTCTCTCTCGCAGTTCATGACTCAAGGGAAAAGTGGGAACAACTACCCACCGTCTTCAACTCCTCCGAAGCCCGGCAGCCAACTGGACAGCATGCTTGGAAGCCTCCAGTCTGACTTGAACAAACTTGGGGTCGCAACAGTTGCCAAAGGTGTCTGTGGAGCCTGCAAAAAACCAATTGCTGGACAGGTGAGTCTGGAGCATCTGGTCCCCCTCGGGAGAGCTTTTAGAATCATTCGGATGAACGGACTGGCCGTGCTGAAGAAACTGAAGTACTCTATTTATCCACTGGCCAGGTACTCTGTAAGCTCCTCCAGTGACCTCTACCCTGCCCATGAGGGACTGCCCTCTTCTGAGATGATAGGTAATTCAGTTTTCATGCTACCCCAGTCCAGGGATCCACCTAAGTTAGTAGAACTTTCACTCTCTCTATGCCGAACTCAGCCTGCCACGTTGCTGCGTGAGATGTCCCAACTGGAGAAGTTGAGTGCCCACTGGAACCCAGTCTCTCTTCCCTCTCCACAGGTGGTGACAGCGATGGGGAAGACTTGGCACCCAGAGCATTTTGTCTGCACCCACTGCCAGGAGGAGATTGGATCGCGGAACTTCTTTGAGCGGGACGGCCAGCCCTACTGTGAGAAGGACTATCACAACCTCTTCTCCCCACGCTGCTACTACTGCAATGGTCCTATTCTGGATGTGAGTCCCCTCTGGTGTTCTTGGGCTTGTTTTTTCCCATCGGGTGTAGGGTTGCCATAATTCTCTTCCACAAAATTGAGACAGTATATATACACACACACACACATACACACAAACAGTGGTGCCTCATGTAGCAAATTTAATTCGTTCTGGAGGCATGTTACGTGAAATGTTGTTTACGTGAAGTGGATTTTCCCATAGGAAATAATGGAAACTCAGATGATTGGTTCCACAATCCAAAAAATATTCATATAAAAGTATTAACTGGATTTTAAAATGATGACAAAACACTGGAATCAAATTCAAAACATGCATTCAGTGTGCAGGATCCTATGAAGTATACTTAGGCGGCAATCCTAAAGACACTTTCCTGGGAGTAAGCCCCATTTAACACAATGGGGCTTACTTCTGGGTAGACCTGATTAGGAGGCTGCAATCCAAGACACTTTCAAGGTGTCTCCCCACTTTCTCCTTCTCTCCATCCTGAGCCTCTCTCTCCCCTGCTCCCTCCTGGCTAGCCCTGAGCTGCTTCCCTCTTCTCCACTGCTCTTCTCTCCCTCTGCCCAGCGGATGTCTGGCCACAGGAGGAACAGCGCAGAAGTGTTGCTTTCACTATGGGCAGGTGCGCTAGGCAGCCCTGACGCTTTTGAAAAGGGCTGCTGGCTAGCGTGTATGCCCCAACTCTCAACGAGTGTGCTTGTTATGTGAAGCACAGTTTGTTATGTGAAGCAGAATCCTAGATAAATTTTTGTTTGTTACGTGAAACATACTTTATGTGAGGCGTTTGTTATATGAAGGCGTCACTCTGTGTGTGTGTGTGTGTGTATGGAGAGAGAGAGAGAGAGAGAGAGAGAGAGAGAGAGAGAGAGAGGAGTTATAAAAATTTTAATATAAATAAATGTTGCGTCTTCCCGATAGGGGTGCCCACAGTTGTGGGGGGGGGGGGGTGGTGCATGGGATGGGAGCATGTAGTTCATGGAGGAGGTGTTGTGCTGGGCAGGATGTTGCACATGTTGACCCGTTTTTTGTGGCTTCTTCCTCTCAGAAAGTGGTGACGGCGCTGGATAGAACCTGGCACCCGGAACACTTTTTTTGTGCACAATGCGGAGCATTCTTTGGCCCTGAAGGTATGGTAGCCGAGGGCTGATTTCAGAGGCTTCGTGCATTGAACTCAGTGTCTGGAATGAAACTTTGGCCATATTTTCCTTCATGTGCACAAGACGGTTGAGGGAGTCCTTGCTCCAAGGTAAAGCAGTGGGAAGCCTCGCTCCCTGCTGGTGGTTCTGCAGGCAATTTGGTTGCCAACTGTTTTGCAAAACCTTTCATCCTGCCCCCGAATTAAAAGAAATTGCAGTTTGATTCTCTGCACATAATTTGTTTAGGAGTCCAACTCAGCAGTTCCCAAATTTTTAAGAACTCAGACCTGCTTTTTTAAAAAACCCTCTATCAGGACCCACTTCAGAGGAGATCTAGAAAGAAATAATAGTTGATAAGTAATAACAACCAGAAAAAGATATTTATCCCCCTATATGTACACATGCTGGAAAATGCAGGAACTGAACTCTTTGCAGGGTCTTTCAACTCCATCTGAACAGCCTCAGAGATTGAGGCTACATTCGTTAACTTAGTTAATGGTTGGTCACTCTCTGGTTGCTACTTGCTAGTGGATCCTGACCAGTTTGGGAACCACTGCTTTAGAGATTAACCCTACAATCCAGAGTAACTACGGGAGCACGTAAGAGACATTATGTGTACCCGTAGTTAACTGCACCACCGAGTGAAAACCTATGGGAAATTCATATTGCAATCCAGAGCAAATTGTTCTTACACCGGAGCAAGGACTCCCCGTAGTTACTCTGGATTGCACCCTTAGGCTGCAATCCTAAGCTCCAGTAAGGCCAGCATAAGTCCTGTGCTGACCTGTGGGATGTCACAAAAGTGCTGTAAGGCACTCCTATGGGGGTGAGGCCAGTGCACATGCCTATGTCAAAATCCCCACAGCATCATGGGAAGATATGCCAGGGGAGTTAGGCTGGCCTGAATTTTATTAGGATTGCACCCTAATGTTGCAGACCTACTGTTTTTTAAATTGCTATTTTCCATTTGTTTTATGGTGATAATGCTAGAGTGGGGAGTTTCTATCACCCCCCTTTAGAGCACAATCCTAACCATGTCTATTCAGAAGTAAGCCCCATTGTGTTCAATGGGTCTTACTCCCAGGAAAGTGTGTTTAGGATTTCAGCCTTAGTCTTAAAATACTCCAAAACTTGGGGTTGAAGTTTCCCTTCTGTTCTGTCTTCCGTTCCAGGCTTTCATGAGAAGGACGGCAAGGCCTACTGTCGCAAGGATTACTTTGACATGTTTGCTCCCAAGTGCGGAGGCTGTGCCCGGGCCATCTTGGAAAACTATATCTCTGCCTTGAATACCCTTTGGCACCCTGAGTGTTTTGTCTGCCGGGTACGAGCCCCTGATGTTTTTCCCTTCCTTCTATTAAGAGTAATCTAATCTGCAAATTAGATTAGATTTGTCTAATTTGGGGGAGGGAGTGGAAGCATGATGTGGGCTAAAGGGAAGTAAAGCCTTCCTATTTAGGTTCCTCCTTAGGCCGCCCCTTTGTTGCTAACACTGGGGTTTTTTTTACCCTTGACGTTGACTGTAGTTTGGTTTTCTTCCAACAGGAATGTTTTACCCCCTTCATCAACGGCAGCTTTTTTGAACACGACGGGCAGCCCTACTGCGAGGTGCACTACCACGAGCGCCGTGGGTCCCTGTGCTCCGGCTGCCAGAAGCCCATCACGGGGCGCTGCATCACCGCCATGGCCAAGAAATTTCACCCCGAACACTTTGTCTGTGCCTTCTGTCTCAAGCAGCTCAACAAAGGAACCTTCAAGGAGCAGAACGACAAGCCCTATTGCCAGAACTGCTTCTTGAAACTCTTCTGTTAAAAGCCAAATGCAGCACTGTTTTGCTATCCTGCCAGGAAAGGAAGGAGGAAGAGGAAGTAGAAAGGAGAGGTAGCAAAAATGTTAGCCCACTCTTCTCCTCTCCTCCACACATCTGTTTCTCTCTTCTTTTTTAAATCCAAGGGGTAGTAGTGGCAGCTTGCATGCTGCTGGGTCTGCCAGGAGATCAGTAATATTTGCCTCTACCTCAGGCACCAGGAGACCTTAGGCCAGCCCAACCCAGGCGAGGCAGTGAGAGCCAGCTTGATAAATAGCTGGAATAATCCCTGCGAGATTACTTTGGAGAGTACAGAGGGTAGTCATTGGGCTGCTCTGCCTGTTTACGTCTCCGGCCCTTCACCTCCGCAGGAGCTGAGGCTGTAGTGTTGAGGCAAGGATGCTGGGCATCCTGTTGCTGCGGAGGCACGCTGGGCGGACGGGTCACTGGCCAACTGCTGTGAGCCTCCTTTCTCGTTGAGGACAAAGGATGATAATCTCAAATTAGTATTTTGAAAAGATATCAAACATGTTTGGAGATGCTGGATTCTCCACAGCCACCCTCTGCTCCTGAGAGTTCCCCAAACCCAGGTGCTTGGAATGGAGCCGGGCAACAGTTTTTTAAAAATGAGATATTTTAAAAACTTAACCAGTTAAACCTAAGCAGTTTTTTGAACCAGTTAACTTGAGGCATCCCAGCCTTTCCCAGAGAGCAGAGCTTCGGCCAGATGGTGGTGTAACCAGTGCCCTGCCTCCCCTAAATGGAAGAGAAACTGAAGCTGTTAGCAGTGGCTTCCTTCCTGCCTCTGTTTTTGTTCCTTCACAAGCCCCGCAGAGGCAGACCTTCTGAGCAATAATTCTTTTTTCTATCCACCTTACTAGTTTTAATAAATTCCTTGCCCTGCTTTCGCTCTCCCTCGCGAGGCGGTTGTGTGTGTGGCGGGGGAGACCCATTTCTGCTCTCAAACCGAATACTGTGCATTGGGTTGGGGTGCTGATTTTTTTACACTGACTCTCAAATTCATAAATGCAGCCTTTGAATCACTTGTACTGAAATTGTAGTTTTTTGAAAGGATTTTCAGCGGGTGACTTTCCAACCCGATTGTTCTGGGCAGGCCCTGGTTGTGTTGGTCCTGCTTCTATAGCCTTGATGCTTTATTAAACCCAACTGTTAACATGATGTCTTTTTAAAATGGTGGGTTAGGGGGTGGGGGAAGGGGAGTGTGCAAGGATTGAGTGTGTGTTTTTTTCCTGCTTTTTCTATTGATCAGAGCTCGACTGGAACATATTTTTTTAAATAACTTTTGTGAACTGCTGTATTTGGAATTACTTGCCTTTTTCTCAAAGTTCCAGAATTTTAACCCGAGTCTTAATTTACTTCTGCAGGGAGAAAGAACTCAAGTATTAACCCATTTAGTATTGAGTTTCATGATCTGCTTCTAAAGTTAATTAACAATGTGCCATGTAACATCAGTGCGCTGATTGCCAACTTTGTCAAAGCCTGCCAAGACTTTGCCCTGAGGTCCTAGTTCAGTGGGGAAAGCCAGATACTTTAAATATGGAAGATTTTATTCCTGGCAGCACCTCCATAGGCTGCAATCCTAAGCTTTAATTAGGCCAGCCTGAGTCCTGGCACAAGTCCCATTCTGGCCTGGGAGTGTCACAAATGTGCCGTAAGGCATTTCTGTGCCAATCCTGAGGGTGGGTTAAGCCAGGGCACAGTCATGCACTTGCCTCCTTGCATCACCACAGGAACAGGAAGACCAATGAATTGTGCCCATAGAGAGTAGGGAACGATCCCCATTTGAAGTACAAGCAAGCCACTGCAAGTCAGTGCCCACTAAGCTAGACGGCCAAAGGATCTGTCTCCACACGTGCCTTGAAGTATGTTTTGTCTCTGGTCTCCAAGAAAGTCTTGTGGGTCTTCATAGTTGAGTCTAGGTGCATCTAGATTCCTGTTGCCATAGTTGAGTCTAGGTGTACCTAGATTCCCATACTGCTTGTTCCCCACCATCTGTGTTAACACCTGGTCAGGCGCCAGGTGCACCTCCTTCAGCACCAAATATCCACCTTGTTCATCCATGTGTCTTTGGTGGACAGAGCAAGGCAGTCCAAAGCAAGGCAGTTAACTTATGGGGAGCAAAAGAGGAGTCCCAGCTCTCTACTGTTTTTTAGAAGTCCAAGGAGAGGCCATGATATTGCCAAAAAATTGTGGGTGGGTGAGTGAGTGAGTGGGTGGATTTGTGGATTTCTTCATCCACTTTTAAACACTGGGCTAAAATAAAGATTAAAGTGTCACCTTCTCATATGTGGTGACCTGATGGTTGTCTTTGTGGACTAAGAGATGACTCTTGGGTGCAAAACCTGAGTGGGGAACAATGCATTGTTATCACACATGGTTCTCCAAGGAGCTGCAGAAACCAGCCAGGGAGCTGTGGAATCCTCACAAGAAAGCCCACCCTATACAATGTATAGGATTGTAGCCCTCAATGACGCAGTAGGTCAAGGGAGCTACCGATTGAAAAAGTATAGGAACCACAGGGTTAGTGTCTGCAGGTGCTAAAAGATTCTTTATTTTTGGAATTTAAGAGGAAAGATGGTTCTTGCTGCAGAGGGTAGTATGAAGTTGGGTGTTTTAAAAGTCTGGGACGTTGGAGATTGCTCTGCCATATATAGGGCGCAATCCTAATCTAGGCCAGCACAACTCATTGGTCTTTCCATTCTCATGGTGATGTAGGGAGACAAGCGCATGTCTGTGCATCAGCCTGACCGTCCCCAAGGAGTCGCACAAAAGTGTAAGACACAAACACACAAGTGTTGCAAAAGCATAGCACAAAAATGTTTTTACATTTGTGACACCCGCAGGCCATCACAGGGCTTAGGCTGGCCTAATTGGGGTTAGGATTGCAGCCACAGGCTACCTACAATTCTAAAGACAATTTCCTGGGAGTAAGACCCATTGAACACAATGGGACTTCCTTTTGAATAGACATGATTAGGCTTGTGCTCATAGTCTCATGGAGTGGTCTGGCAGACATTATTGAGGGTGTCAGATAAAGGTGTGCCATTGTTTCTCTGACAGCTATTTCCCCCCTACTTCTTGGCTACCAGGACTTGAGATTTTAATGCCTCCTGCTCTGTGGTTTTGTGTTTTGTTTAATCCTTGCAGTGCATCAGAATGAAGCGGGTCTCAATTTAAAGCTTCAACTGTTCTGGGAAGGAGTGGGGGAGATTCTCCTGTGGACTGACAGATATTTCTCCCCATCACCCCCACTTTCCTTCTTATAAACTTCTAATTATGCTTTTATTTCTTTTTAAAATTTCTATGATGATGCTAATAAAATTTTACCTTACTTTTTGATGTCATTGCTAGTGGACTTCTTCACCGTTGGGCATCAACATCAATTAGCACTTCAATATTTGTTTGGCCTTCTTGGGATGTTGTGAATGTGAATTTTAAGAAGGGCTGCAGTCCTAAGAGCACTTTCGTGGGAGTAAACTCCATTGAACTCAATTACCTACTTCTGCGTAGACACACATAGATTGCACTGTTAATTACAAAAGAAGTAGCAAGTATCTGCTTTGGGCTAGTTTCCTTTGGGAAACCCCACAGTGTTAGTCCTCCTCATCTGCTCCCATTGATCACTCAACATGTGCTTGGTCCCATTTCCTCACATTTACCAATGAAATAGCTACCACATAGCTGCTAAGAGGAGGAACACACTCTGCACATGCTCAGAGGAACCCTTCATACTGTGGCTGTTTTTACAATAGCAACCACAAAACAAGTCACACCTGTGGACTCAGAGGTGGAAAACACTCTGCACATGCTCATGGGACCTTCCTCATGGGACAGTGCTTAATATAGCAACCACCCAACCTGTTCCATGTTGCTACAAAGAGTAGGAAAACACTGCACATGCTCAGAGGAACTGTTAATAGTGAGATTGTGCTTACTATAGCAGCCACACAGACTGTCCCACTCTAGGTATTTAAAGGTGAAAACGCGGCACATGCTCAGAGGAACCCTTGATCCTGGGGCTGTTTCTGCTGGCTGGAGCACCCTGTCCCACCTGGGTTACTGAAAGGAGAAAAGCACTCTGCACATGCTCAGAGGAGACCAGCCTCAACAGAAGCTGCTCCAGTGCTCACCACCAGGTGGAGCCTTTTCCTTGCTGAAACTCAAGCCATGCTCCTGGGGTTCCTTTTCCTTTAAAAGGCGGGGCGAAAGACTGAGTGGCACACCCTGCGACCAATGAGCTTGCACGCTCCGCCCCTCGGCGTACGTCACTCTCAGGCTGTCCAATCAGCTGCAAGAGCGCTTCTGGGCGCTGATTGGTTGAGGCTGCGGTATTAAAGGGGGTGCAGGGGGCGTGGCTCGTCCTTTGGGTCCACGGAGGCCTCGTGAAAGGAGGTAGGTGTCGCGCTCCTCCCCGGCCTAGTAGGCCCGAGGCGAGGGTGTCCGAGGAGACCCCCCCGACCTGCCCCCCTGACCGCCTCTCTTCCACCCTGGTCTCCGCAGGTACCACCACCGTCTTTAAACCGCCGCCGCCGCGCGATCCTTGGTCACCGCGATGCCCAGGGAAGACCGAGCCACGTGGAAGTCCAACTACTTCCTCAAGATCATCGTGAGTCCCAGCCCTCGCCAGGGCGCCTCTGAGCATGCGCAGAGGGCTTTCCCCGCAGCCTTAGTATTCATCAGCCTCTGAGCACGCGCAGAGGGCTTTCCCCGCAGCCTTCGTGTTCATCAGCCTCTGAGCACGCGCAGAGGGCTTTCCCCGCAGCCTTAGTATTCATCAGCCTCTGAGCACGCGCAGAGGGCTTTCCCCGCAGCCTTCGTGTTCATCAGCCTCTGAGCACGCGCAGAGGGCTTTCCCCGCAGCCTTAGTATTCATCAGCCTCTGAGCACGCGCAGAGGGCTTTCCCCGCAGCCTTCGTATTCATCAGCCTCTGAGCACGCGCAGAGGGCTTTCCCCGCAGCCTTCGTGTTCATCAGCCTCTGAGCACGCGCAGAGGGCTTTCCCCGCAGCCTTCGTATTCATCAGCCTCTGAGCACGCGCAGAGGGCTTTCCCCGCAGCCTTAGTATTCATCAGCCTCTGAGCACGCGCAGAGGGCTTTCCCCGCAGCCTTAGTGTTCATCAGCCTCTGAGCACGCGCAGAGGGCTTTCCCCGCAGCCTTCGTGTTCATCAGCCTCTGAGCACGCGCAGAGGGCTTTCCCCGCAGCCTTAGTATTCATCAGCCTCTGAGCATGCGCAGAGGGCTTTCCCCGCAGCCTTAGTATTCATCAGCCTCTGAGCACGCGCAGAGGGCTTTCCCCGCAGCCTTCGTGTTCATCAGCCTCTGAGCACGCGCAGAGGGCTTTCCCCGCAGCCTTCGTGTTCATCAGCCTCTGAGCACGCGCAGAGGGCTTTCCCCGCAGCCTTAGTATTCATCAGCCTCTGAGCACGCGCAGAGGGCTTTCCCCGCAGCCTTAGTGTTCATCAGCCTCTGAGCACGCGCAGAGGGCTTTCCCCGCAGCCTTAGTGTTCATCAGCCTCTGAGCACGCGCAGAGGGCTTTCCCCGCAGCCTTAGTGTTCATCAGCCTCTGAGCACGCGCAGAGGGCTTTCCCCGCAGCCTTAGTGTTCATCAGCCTCTGAGCACGCGCAGAGGGCTTTCCCCGCAGCCTTCGTATGCATCAGCCTCTGAGCACGCGCAGAGGGCTTTCCCCGCAGCCTTCGTATGCATCAGCCTCTGAGCACGCGCAGAGGGCTTTCCCCGCAGCCTTCGTATGCATCAGCCTCTGAGCACGCGCAGAGGGCTTTCCCCGCAGCCTTAGTATGCATCAGCCTCTGAGCACGCGCAGAGGGCTTTCCCCGCAGCCTTAGTATGCATCAGCCTCTGAGCACACGCAGAGGGCTTTCCCCGCAGCCTTCGTATTCTTCAGCCTCTGAGCACGCGCAGAGGGCTTTCCCCGCAGCCTTAGTATTCATCAGCCTCTGAGCACGCGCAGAGGGCTTTCCCCGCAGCCTTAGTGTTCATCAGCCAGGGTGCCTCTGAGCATGCGCAGAAGGCTTTGTTCACTTTGTTAGGTTTCATCAGTGAGGATCTCCCCTGAGTGCTCTTCACTTTTAAAAGCAGAGTTCCTCTGAGCATGTACAGAATGCTTCACAAACATCCCTCGTGTTCATCAGCAGGGCATTATCAGAGCATGTACAGTATGCTCTCTACACGTTTTTCTTTAACTTTTGCCATTGAGTTGCACTGAGCACGTACAGAGTGTTTTGCATCTTTAGTATTCATCAGAAAGGGTTTTAACTGAGCATGTATAGAGTGCTTTTCATACACTTTTTTAAACCCTTCATCACTGAGAGTTCTGTGCTTGTATAGAGTGCTTCACCAGCGTCTATTCTGAGCATGTGCAGTGCTGTTCATGCACTTTTAGCATTTGCCACTGAGAGTTCCTCAGAACATGTACAGAGTGCTTCACCCTCATGCTTAGTATTCTTTGGCAAGCGTTTCTCAGCACGTTCGTATTGCTTCTAGTGCACTCTTGTTAGCATCCATGAGTAGTAGGTAGAAGAAGGATGGGGAAACCCCTGTCAATCATGTGATGTCCAAAATGGGCCCCACCCTCTTGTGACCCCCCAAAAGAGGGCCTGACCTAAGGCCATCTAACAACATGCCGCCATGGCCAAAACAGGTTTCAAACCGGGGGAGTGTAGCAGACCCGTAGGTACGTGCAGTACTGACCATAGAATATGTTAAAATGTAATAATAATAATAAATCCTTTATTACGGTCTTTGACCAGTACAATTAAAATGTAAAATTAAAAAGACATAGGGAGGAAATTCATTAGTGTTCCTCTGAGCACGTACAGGCGCCTTAACTGTTTCCATCCAGTCTTTTATGACCAAACATATTTTTGGGACGAGCTGACAACATAAAAGGATATACAGATAACTCAAAAGAAAAGCTTATTTTTATATTTCACTATCAGAAATGCATAGTGAATAGTGGCTGCTTGAGCATGTGCAAAGAGCTTTCTTTCTGTAGCTGAAGCCAGGCTTTTCAGCATGTTTAATCCCACCTTGTGTGGAGAGTAATGAGATTTGGGGAGAAATTCCAACGCCGAATGCTTCTGAGTGTCTTTGAAGTCCCAGGGAAAGCTCTCCTGTGGTGGATCATCCAAGCAACTTTGTGGTTGTTGTTTTATTTGCGCAGCAACTTTTGGACGATTATCCAAAATGCTTCATTGTGGGAGCCGACAACGTTGGGTCCAAGCAGATGCAACAGATCCGCATGTCGCTGCGTGGAAAGGCCGTCGTCCTGATGGGGAAGAACACCATGATGCGCAAGGCAATCCGGGGGCACCTGGAAAACAATCCCGCCCTGGAGAAGTGAGTGGCAGGCCTTTTCTTTCTAATAAAATTAAATTAAAATTCTTAAACTTAACTCTCTGGTGGAGGGGAAGCTTCTCCTTCTCCTCGTCTTGTTACTCAGAGTTGAGCCCACTGTGTGAGATCACACTGTAGTAGGTAATAGGAGGAGGGGGAAACCCCTGTCAATTATGTGGTGTCCAAAATGGGTACCACCCTCTTGTGACCCCCCCTCCCAACGGGGGCCTGATCCCCACTTTGAGTACCACTGTCCTAAGGCCGTCTAACAGCATGCCACCATGGCAGAAACAGGTTTTGAACTGGGGGAGTGTAGCTCAGAGCTTTAGCCATGTGCAGTGGAGACCGTGGGATATGTTAAAATGTAAAATTAAAAATAAATAAAAACTTTTTTTAGGCTTTTGCCTCATATCCGAGGCAATGTGGGCTTTGTGTTCACCAAGGAGGATCTGACTGAAATCAGGGACATGTTGTTGGCCAACAAGGTAAGCATCATCTTGAGTGCTTCACAAATTGATGGCTTGTTTGTTGAATTTATATCCCGCGCTTCCTTCATAGAAATAAACTCAAATAAACAATCAAGGTATATTAAAAAACCATTTAAAAACTTGTAAAAACATCCTTACCACCCTAAATTACAATAAAAACAATTAAAACCATAACCACCCAGATCCCCTGCATTAATGGAAGTCTGTAGTCCATAAAAACGTCTTCAGATCAGCTGAAAACTCTGTAAGGAGGGAGCAGTTCTCAATTCCGAGGGATGGGAGACCCAGAGCAGGGGTACAACCACCAAGTAAGCCCCGCTCCTAGCTGTCAGACCCTTAGTGGCAGCAGCTAAGTAGACCCCACCCCTGATGACCTTAATTGATGGGTGAGATTGTATAGACCAGGGATGTCCAAACTTTTACCTTTAACAAGTGTGCAGAGACTTCCTGTTCCGGGAGGACAAACAAAGCTTTTGTTTTCCTCTTAGGTGCCGGCTGCTGCTCGAGCTGGTGCCATTGCCCCCTGCGATGTAACTGTGCCAGCTCAGAACACAGGACTGGGCCCCGAGAAGACCTCCTTCTTTCAGGCTTTGGGCATCACCACCAAGATTTCCAGAGGCACCATAGAAATTCTGGTGAGTGCTAAGGAGGCAGCTCTTGGATGGCCCCTCCCGTGTCCCATTAGCCTTGGGACTTCCATCTGCTGTAGCAGGTTCATTCTGTGTCTTCTGTCTTTGTTCCTTAGAGTGATGTGCAGCTGATCAAGACTGGAGACAAAGTGGGTGCCAGCGAAGCCACCCTGTTGAACATGTTGAACATCTCCCCCTTCTCCTTCGGGCTCATCATCCAACAGGTGTTTGACAATGGCAGCGTTTACAACCCTGAAGTTCTGGACATCACAGAGGAGACCCTGCGTGGCCGTTTCCTGGAAGTAAGCACCCTTTAATGGCTTATACTTGCATGCATAAGATGGGAGCATGATGACATATGGTAGCTGGGGGGACTCTGGTGCTAGGAAAGGCAGCTGTTCCAAGGTCACGCAGGAAACTTCATGGCCAAGGAGGGATTTGAACCTGGACCATCCTGGCTGTTTTTGAATGCTAGAAGCAAGGAAGGTATCTTATTGTCCAGTGAATTCCTTGAGGCATCTGTGGGGCACTATGAGATACAGGAAACTAAAACTGCAACCTGCACTGAGGCTGGCCCCTAACCTGCACCCTTGTGTGGCACGTGGGGAGGGTTAGGCCAGTGCACAGAGACGTGCTTGCCTCCCTGCATGACCAGGGGAACAAGAAGACAGTTGTGCCGGCCGAGGTCAGGACTGCACACTCAGTTGGTTTGTTCCTTTGATTTTTATTGCCAGTCTTTTTGGAATGGATCACTGGTGCAGGACTGAGATTTTCTTTCCTCCCTCAGGGTGTCCGCAACGTTGCCAGTGTTTGCCTGCAAATTGGCTACCCGACAGTTGCTTCCGTGCCCCATTCCATCATCAATGGTTACAAGAGAGTCCTGGCTGTGGCTGTGGAGACCGACTACAGTTTCCCTCTGGCTGAGAAGGTAAAGTGCTGGAATTGAATGGAAGGTAGTAAATGGCTGCTGAACAGGATGGAGCGAGTGGTGGTTACGCCTTCTCAAGGAAGAAGACTCAAACCGCACTGCAGGGAGGTCTTGTCTTGGGTTCTACCAGGTTCTTATAGGTTGACCTCCGTTTACACAAATGCACCTCCAGATCCATCAGAAAAGGCCAGGCTCTTGCTTCCTCGTTCCACAAAATTCATTTTTATTTCTCCTTGTGCTCCTTGCAGGTGAAAGCCTTCTTGGCCGACCCTTCAGCCTTTGCAGTTGCTGCTCCTGTGGCAGCTGAAACTGCTGCTCCTGCGGCAGCTGCTCCGGCAAAGGAGGAAGCAAAGGAGGAATCTGAAGAGTCTGATGAAGACATGGGATTCGGTCTCTTCGACTAGTTTCTGATTTTTATCAAATGTCAAGCCAGAGTAAAAAGGATTAAAAAGCAAACTACTTCTTTACACCTCCTTGTACTGTGTTTACTGGATAGACTGTCTCGACCACCCAATGATGGGAAGGTGGTGTAATGGTTAGAAACGAGCTTTCAGACACATGGATCTGAAATGAGTTGATAAATGTGGATCTTGGTGACAGGTGTGGAGGGGTGTGGATCCTGTGCAGTAGGGGAGGCCTGGCAGCAAGACCCCCACCAGCTAACTAGATTCCATTGCAGTTTGGCTCCATGCCCAGAAGCAGCCTTCCTCAGTAGGCTAATATCCCCTTGTTGGGTGCGTCCTTCGTAGCAAGGCTGAACTCGAAACCTTTGCCAAAAACCATTTAAAAATTCAGTGATCTCATTTTCTTAGATACGGGTGAGGCCTCCTTTGTATCCACACGTCATTTGCAGGGTGTAGATGCAGCAATTCACATGCATCTTCCACATCTTCACAAAGCTTCGTGTCAATATCTGTGTATCGTTTACCTGTCTGTGGGACAAGCAGAAGCTCCGTTACAAACTGCAGGTTCTGAGCTGTTTATGGAGCTGGTTTTTGGACAGCCCTGAATTGCCTGATCTTCCATTTGACCCACCAGAAATCAGGTCCTGACCCCCAACAACTGGTCCCAGTCCTGCACTCACAGAGCTACCTCTGTGCTGGGAAGATGGTGGGGATGGTGGCCTCAGTGGGGCTGCCTAGGAGGGTTTGGGGCAGCCCTGCTCCCTATACAGCTCCCACAGGGGTACTGCTGCTGCCAGTCCATAGTGGCAAGAACACTCTAGAACAGCACCAAGAATGGAACTTCCTGCAAGTTCCAGAAATACTTGCAACCAAAAGGGTGCCATCTATGGTGGCTTCACTTTCGCCCCTTTGCCCCACAAAAACACACCCCACATTTGCCTGCTTTTCCTTTTAACCCCTACCTTCCTGGATCTTTAATGGCATCCTTTGATGTTCTGGAGGGGGAGGGACTGCATTGAAGCCCAATTATGGACTTAGGGTCACTCCCCCTTTCTATTAATTTGGTTTCTTCCATCTTGTGACACCACTTGCTACTCCTCCCTTGCAGAGATGGGGAGGGAAGGGCTGCACACGTGCAGTCCTGATGGGTCTCAACAGCTGTTGACATCTCATTACAGAGGAGGAGGCTGTGGGGCGGGTTTGGCAGAACAGATTGTTCTGGAGAACAGATTGGAGAACAGATTGTACTATGAGTGAGTGGGCAGGGATAATACACTATCTGCAGAAATGCTTTAAACTGAGGGTGTCCACAACATTCCATGTCAAACAGGCTGAGGAGAGGGAACTGTCAACATCACATCTACCATTAAAAATATGGGAGGACGATTTGCTGGAGAAGGGCAGGATTTTTGATGAAGTTATATTGTACCTCAGCAAAAGACAGCTGTAGGATGTTACCAGTACTGTATAAAATCACCGTAATACAGTGGGACCTTGGTTTACGAGCATAATTAGTTCCAGAAGCATGCTTGTAATACAAAATGCTTGCATATCAAAGCAAAATTTCCCATAAGAAATAATGGAAACTCAGACAATTTGTTCCAAAACAAATCATATATAAAACTGAAAAGTCACTCACTCAACACCCAGCCAAAACCGCTGGGCCTAGAAGTGAAATTTGGGGAGGGCATTCCTTCTGTGACAGAGGCACCCACTAAGAACTGGTTTTTGGAAATTCTAACTGGAAGGGGGTGAAAAGGGGCACAAAGTGTTTTTGTCCCTATACAGTACTTAACATTGAAAAATTACTGACTGATCAACGCCCTGCCCCAACCTGTGGGCCTAGAAGCATGAAATTTGGGGTGCATCTTCTATGATGTAAGGACCCACTAAGAACCAATTTAGTGCCTGCTGGTGCTTGGTTCCCGGGGGATATGGTACATAGAGGGGATGGTAACAGGGAGATGGTGCATGGGGTGGTACACACTGTAAAGGGGATGAGCGTAACCCTGAGAGTCACAACATGGCAACTTTTGGGGCAACTTACCACTCAACTCTTTTTTATGGTTTTAATCAGTTTTTAATGTAGATGTTTTTATTGTTTTAAGATGCTGGTTTTAATGTATTGGATTTTTTTTGTTGGTGTTTTTATGCATTGTTTGTAAGCCGCCTTGAGTCCCTCCAGGAGAATGGCGGGATAGAAATAAAGTTTATTATTTATTATTATTACTGTAGGTGCAAGCCTAACCAACTTTCCAGCACTGGCTATTTGCAATGGGGCAGTGATCTTCAACCCACGTGCTGTAGCACACTGGTGTGCCATGTAGATGGAAGTTTCAGTAGGGTCACATTAGTCTGGGAACTGGTGGGTTTGAGCCCCTACCAGCAGCATGTTGTCCCTTGATGATGATCAAAAAACTAATGGTGTGCCTTGACTGTTTTAGAGCCTTGTCAGGGTGAGCTCCTGTCCTTAGCCCAGCTCTGCGACGCCAGCTGGATCCAATCGTCTTGGCTCTGCCTTTCCATTGGACTAATTCAGTGGCGTGGAGAGGGGGATTTGCTGCTTGGGGGAACAGCCTATCCTCCACAACAATCCAACCCAGGCTTTCGTGCTTCGCATGCAGCGTATGCAGCACCGAGCACGATACCATAGTCTCTGAAGACCGACGGAGGCCTGCATTGTGCCATGAGATGAAAAAATGGAAAATCATTACAGCAGGGCACGTGTTGCCTTCTCTCTGAGTTGCATTGCCCTGAGACTAGTCTTAGAGCAGGGGTGTCCAGCACGAGGCCCGGGGGCTGCATGTGGCCCAGGACAAGGGTGGATGTGGCCCTCCTGCAAAGCTGGCCACCACCATTGGAAAAACCAGCTTTGTGGCAGCAGCCATTTTCAAATTTCACGTGCTTCTCTGCGCACTGCCCTGGGCGGCCACCACAAAGCTAGTCTGGGCTTCCTGGCTTCTCCCCCTGCCTGCCTCCTGGCACTCAGAGCGCTTCAGGCCCCTGCAGACCTTGCAGTGCTCACCCACCCGCATCCCCCAAAAGCAGCCTCAATCCCAGCTGCTGCCTGCTGCCCTTGAGACCTACTCAGAAGTAAGCTCCACTAAAGTAAATGAGGCTTACTCCCAAGCTACAGTCTGAGAGCCCAATCCTATGCATGGCTAGTCAGCAGAAAACCCCATGATAATCAATGAGACTTACTCCAAGGTTTTAAAAATGTAGGATAAAATATAGGACACCCTACATTTTGTCCTTCATTTTAAAAAAAGTTAGTGTTTATGTGCGGCCCAAACCAACTTGTCTTCTTCCAACGTGGCCCAGGGAAGCTAAAAGGTTGGCCACCCCTGCCTTAGAGTGTTGATTAAGATTTCCGCCTGTGCGGCATAACTTGACAAACAGGCCCCTTACTTGGCCTCCCATCTGCTCCTCTGTGCTGAACTTTACTCGGATACTGAGCTTGAAAACGAAAAGGAGGGGACGGAGTAAAGCCCTACTCAGTTCCTTCTGAGCTGCCTTCTTCGCTGCAGTGAAGCCAGCAAACCTGCAGACCCGGGACTGCAGGAGCCGTTTAAAGCTGCACGTATGTTCTGGAAAATCTGCCCTCGTGGCCTCCAGCTTTTGTGGAATCGTCCACCAAGGCTGTCATCTTGCAAAGACTGGTGTCAGATCTTGGGCTGCAGAGAGACCCACCTTTCTGCGATGTGGAGGCAGCAAGCAGAACGTACGGACACAATGTCCAAGCCGTATCCAAGAGCTCCTTTTTCCAGGTCCAAAATGGCACAGTTTTGTCAAGAACCTGCCCGTATTGGAAACCCATACCTGGAAGATGCTTTTCTTCAGGGTTACCTGGAATCACGTCTACCGCCCCAGGTTGGTCTTCTGTGTTTGGTAAGGTCTGGAGACACTCTTAACACCCCTTGATTTAAATGGCAGCAGTTGTGAATGATGTTTTCAAAGAACTATACAATGGTGCCTCACATAAAGAGCTTAATTCATTCCGGAGGCCTGCTCTTTAAGTGAAATGCTCTTTAAGTGAAGCGGATTTTCCGATAGGACGCAATGGAAACTCAGATGATTGGTTCCACAACCCCCAAAATATTCATATAAAAATATTAACTGTATGTAAAAATGATGACAAAACTCTGGAATTGAATTCAAAACATGCATTCAATGTGCAGGATCCTATGAAGTTTACTTAGGCTGCAATCGTAAAGACACTTTCCTGGGAGTAAGACCCATTTAACACAATGGGGCTTCTGTGTAGACATGGTTAGGAGGCTGCAATCAAAAACACTTTTCTGGGCATAAACCCCATTTAACACAATGGGGCTTACTTCTGAGTAGACATGATTAGGAGGCTGCAGTCAAAGACACTTTCCTGGGAGGCTTACCTGGGCTGCTGCTGGAGGTTCAAGTTGGCTGGTGGGGGCACTTGGGGGCTGTTAGGGACAACTGCTTCTGGCACCCTCAGGCAACTGCCCCCAAGTTGGGGGCAGTTAGAAGCAGCAGCGCTGGCCAGCAGCCCTTTTAAAGAGCCTCTGCACAGAGCGTCATGGCTGCATAGCATGTGTGCCCATAGCGTGCTTGCTTGTTAAGTGAAGTGGAACTTGTTATGTGAAGCAGGATTCCTTGTTATGGAATCACTTGGTATGTGAAACGCTTGTTATGTGAGGCACTTGTTATGAGAAGTACCACTGTAAAGCATCCCCCACTTATTGGATGGGTTAGGGACTGCCCAAACTTGAAAATTGTGGAACCCAGTCTTTTGCAGCTTGCAAAAGCAATATGGACCCCAAAAAGCATAGATCTCACCTGCAAAAGCTTAAATAACACACAACCAAAATCCATAACAGATTACAGTAAAGTGAACAAAGCAAAGCAAACACAAAGTTGTGTGTGTGCAACAAATATCTTATGTATTTGAATGATAGTTATTTACTAAAGAAAGTCATAATGTCCAAAACAGTTTGATCACCATGTTACATGCAAATCGACATCAGGGAAGACAATTTTAGCATTGAGACCAGCAGAGAGAGGTTGAAAGAGGGAAGCATGTATTGAATGAATGAGTTCTGGGTGTAATTGAAAGGTAGCAAATAAGAGTGAAACCATCAGAAAACAAACCACCTTAAAGTGTGTGGTTCTTGTATAATACTTAAACAGACTATAGTTAGAACTTAGATTAATGGATAAATGGGCTCAAATTTCCAGGATTTTTGTAAGAACTTATACATACGCACACTCGGTACAGAAATAAAGCTCACAGTTAAAAGAATCCCCCATTCCACCACCCTACTATTCAGCTCCAGTCAACTGGGTCAGAGGCTCTTAGGAGACTAGAAGCTGGCCATTGGCTAGTTTGTGGATTACTATGGACCACATCTGGCCCCAAAGCAAGGGTCTGGAGACCCCTGCACTATAGTGTCAAAATCCTTGGACTGGAGCAAAAGGAAGGATGGGCTCCTCACAATTCCCGCTAGGGGGGACGGGAAATTTTGGTGAGTTGTGGGGTCACACAACAGAGTGGGAGGGATAAAATGAGCCATAAAATGTATTTGAATTCCACATACTGGAAACTGATCCAAACAAGAAATTTGGATCTGTTTTGCTAGGAGAAAAAGTTTCCCTGCTGTGGATTCAAGCCATGGCAGGGGAGTTACAACCCAAACCCAAAGCTAGTGGCACTCATAGGAATAGGTGCCCATTGCTGCATCCCATTTTCAGGGTAGCCACCAAAGTCTCCTTGGAGAAAGAGGATGTTTATTCTCAAACCCTTTAGTTGCAGTGGCTCCAATGAGTCTTCTTGAAGCTGTGCCAACTACTGGTGCAGATCTGCTGGTGCAGATTGGAGGAGGCTCGTTTGGAGTTCCATGGGTCAGGAAGGGCCATAGCAATAGATTTAGTGGCAGAGTCTGCTGATGTCTCTCCCTCCCACATCCAAACCTTACCCTTACCTTGACTCTTTTACCCTCCCAGGCGAGGAGTTCCATATATGCTGTTGAAGCAGGTCAATGATTTCTTTGACTCTGTGTTGTCCCCTAATGCTTACTTTACTTCCTGCCTTCATCCTTATCCATGCCTTCATCCAGTCATCCTTATTAGAACCTAAGAAGAGCCTCCACTGGATCAGGCCAGTTTCCTATATCACTGGTCCAGCTTCCTGTATCACACAGCAGCCCACCAGATGCCTTGGGGAGCACATATGACACCTGCATCCAGGTTCCCTCCCTTGCATCTGGCATTTTGAGAAAGCATTGTCCTCCTCTTGTGCAGGTCTTTGCTGAGGTGAGTGCGGATCTTGAGCGATTTGGGACTCGTCTGAAGGACGAAATTGACTCCCTGGGGAGAGAGTGTGAGTTGAATCCTCCCAGGCTGCAGCACTTTGATGCCTGGGGACAGCGAGTGGACCACGTTATTACCTGTTCGGCCTGGAAGAGGATGAAGGTGATCTCAGCTGAGGAGGGGCTGGTTGCTGAAGCTTATGAGAGGAGACATTCCAGCTGGAGGTACAAAGGAGGATCCTGTCCATGCTTGCAACTTTGCAGATCAAGTTTATGTCACTTGGAAAACATTAACCCCCCCTCTCCAAATATGTCCTTGTTCTGTTCTGAAGGTCACTCCAGAAGTCAGAATGTACGTAGGTCGAAATTGCCACCTTTACCAGCCCAGCACTTACATGCCTGCCCAAAAGCACAACAGCGGACTGATTGTATCTGCGCCAAAACGTGGACACGGCTGTCTGTAACTTGGGGACACGTAGACTGCTGTAGAACCATTCAGATCAGACATTATATGAATGAGCTAAAGAATGGCTTTGAATGAACCATTTCCTCCCTATATATTCTAGAAATTTACATTTTAATAGCAAGGATTATTTTCTTGGCATCTCTGAGTTTATCGGTGTTTTTGTTTTCTGCCCTCTCACAGCCGTGTTCACCAGACTGCCAAAATCTACATGTATGTACCTTCAGGTGGCCTCTTCAGCTGTCCACTGGCCATGACTGATGGAGCAGCAAAAGTAATTGAGGTGAGAATCCAGTCCAAAAGTGTATGGTTGGCTCAAACGCTAAGGCAGCGTTTCTCAAAGTGGGGGTCAGGACCCCTTTGGGGGTCGCCTACAGCTTTCCTGGGGGTTGCCTAAAGACCTCTGGTGCAGGGGGCCAGGTCAGGCTTGCCAGACCTCCAGCTGTAGCTGCGCGCGCACTGGGGCTGACTGACAGCCGCAGGACCCAATCCTATGCATGCCTACTCTGAAATAAATCCCATTATAGTCAGGGGGCCTTTACTCTCATGTAAATGTGGATAGGATTGCAGCCTCAGGGCCCAATCCTATGCATGCCTACTCTGAAATAAATCCCATTGTGTTCAGTGTGTGCACAGAACACACATTTCATTTGTAACAATGAAAATACATCCTGCATATGGGATATTTACATTACGATTCATAACGGTAGCAAAATTACAGTTATAAAGTAGCAACAAAAATAATTTTATGGTTGGGGGTCCCCACAACATGAGGAACTTATAAAGGGGTCACGGCATTAGGAAGATTGAGAACCACTGCTTTAAGGGGTCAAACTCTAAGCTGAATAGATTTCCTCTAAGCTACAATCCAAAGTAACTACAGGACCCTTTACACAGAGGTAGTTACGGTGCCACCTATGGGAAACCTATGGGAAATGCATAGAGCAATCCAGAGTAACTGCCTCTTACGTCTTCCTGTAGTTACTCTAGATCAGGGGTCCTCAAACTTTTTAAACCAGGGGCTGGTTCACTGTCCCTCAGACACTATCGGGGGCCGGACTAATCAATGTGCTTACTCCCAGGAAAGTGTGGCAGGATTGCAGCCTCAGATCCCCATCCTAAGCATTCTTACACAGAAGTAAGTCTCATGATAATCAGTGGGCTTACTCCCAGGAAAGTGTGGCAGGATTGCAGCCTCAGATCCCCATCCTAAGCATTCCTACACAGAAGTAAGTCCCATGATAGTCAATGGGCTTACTCCTAGGAAAGTGTGACAAGATTGCAGCCTGGCACTGTGGATGACAGTGGGAGGGGTGCGTGCGCCATCCAGGGAACGCCTGGCACCGCAGACAAGTGGCAACAGGTGCGCACGCTGGCCAGAAAGTTCCTGGCCCCCGCGATCGAGCGGGAGGGGTGCATGGGCCGGATTGAGGACCCTGGGGGACCGTATCCAGCCCGCGGGCCGTAGTTTGAGGACCTCTGCTCTAGATTGTAGGGTCACAGTAACTGAAAGAAAATTAGATGTATTTTCTGGGCTAGACCACATAGAAGTTCTAGAATAACTTTTGAAGCCCTAAATGTTCTAGGATTTGGGTTCCACCAGCACCTAAACTATTCCCAGGAAACTGTGGCATTCAACTTCAGGTTATTTCAAAGGAATTGTTATCTCCTGTTTTATCTCCTATCTCTCCCTTGCACCTCTTGAAGGCTTTGGGTATCCCTGGGCCTTTGGAAGAATCATACACCCGCTTGACTTCACGTGATCCCAAAAGGTTCTGGATATCCGGCCAGTGGATGACAGAACGCAAAGGGGGATCTGATGTTGGTAAGTGGCCCAGTAAGGAAGAAGATTCAGAGTTCAGGAGATTTGTAGGTGGAATCTCTTGGCTTTTCCAACCCTCCAGTTTGGGAGTAACTAGTCTCAGACAGTGGTGAAAAGTGAACCCAGATATTGGTTCTTCACATCGTGGTCCTATATCTGACATAGGTACTGACTGAGGTACAGCTAGTCTTATGGATTGCACACATTCTGGCAGCCAGGTTTGCAGAGTTTCCTACAGATGATTAGACACCAACCCATTGCATCTCTGTTGTACCAAACAATCAACTTCAGAGGATTTCAGTTTCTCCAGCTTCAAACCAGGGACAGTCCATTGTAAAGATCTCCAGCAGCCACGCTCCCGTGTTCTTCCCTTGCAGCAAACGGCACAGAGACGGTGGCCCTGAAGCTGCCTGATGATACATACAGCCTCCATGGCTTGAAATGGTTCACATCAGCTGCTGATTCGGACATGACTCTGACACTGGCAAGGATCATGGATGCCAAAGGGCAGGTTGAACAGGTTAGTTCTATGGCAGGAACATCCATGAGACTGAGTAAAGTGGTTGCGTTAGCATGGCAGAAGGTGCTCGTCTTTGCCTATTTGGCCTCAAAGTTTGTTCTGCTCCCTTTCTCTGGACTCAGAAGGTAAGAGGAAAACACAGCAGAAGAGGAAGTGTGGTTGCAGTGGTGGCTGGGTCAGGGATATCAAATATAAGGCCTGTGGGATTGATGCTCTCACGGTAAGTTGGCAAGGTCATCGCTCACCAGTCTCCTCCATGTTTCCTCTTCAGCTCTTGACTCCACTTCAATTCTCAAGGAGTGTGAGAAACACCAAAGGTGTGGCTGATGTACCACTAAGATACACGGATGACATTTGGTGTGTTGCTTCAAACCATGGGAGGTTATGGCCCAGCCCTAAATGCCATATACAGTACCAAAGTTTGCATTCCAGATCCATTTCCTTGTTACTGCCATCTTTTTCACCTAAGCCTCTTTCTGGATCCAGGGCTCCAAAGGCCTCTCCCTGTTCTACCTTGAAGTTCGGGATGAGGATGGGAAGCTGAATGGCATTGAGATACAGCGGCTGAAGGAGAAGCTGGGCACAAGGCAGCTGCCAACTGCTGAACTGCTCCTGGATGGTGCTAAGGCACACCTGGTAAGGAAAACAAGGGGCTTGTGCGGTCATGTTGGGACCCCAGTGGTCACGTACACCATTGCTCAGTGGGATAAATAAGAAAGATGCTCTTTGGTAGTATAGGTCTTGGAGATGTTTGGATTCATGGGGCTTCTATGACACCGTGGAATCTGGTATCCAGTGATCAATGCAGCATCCTGGGAATGTAGGTTTTCTCACAAAAATCTAGCAGATTGCAGGATGGGATAAGAATATACAAGAGTTATGAAACTCACAGGAAACCAGAGGCAGACTAAAGAGGTCTTTACAGCAGGTGGGGAGAAGTTTAGCATCGAACCCAAGATCTAACGGTGCTGCCAACTTCTGGTCCCTTTCTTTGCTCTTGGAATTAGTTCAGATAGAAGATGATTGTTGGCTAATGAGAAAAAGCAGCAAACTCATTCCAGCTGCCTGCATTTGCCAGACTTTCCAGAGCTCATTCTTGCTGTTGCTGCTTCTTTGTGCTTCCAGATCTCCGCAGAGGGTCGAGGCGTGTCCTGCATTGCCAACATGCTAACCATCACTAGGCTTCATAATGCCATTGCTGCAGTCAGTTCCATGAGAAGGTGAGTTGCCTTCCCCTCCCCAACCACACCTGAGCACAAGTCTCATTATTTGAGTAACGCCGCGGTCTCAGGGAGTATTCAAGCCAAACAAAACTGGAGCCGAACTTTATTTTGGAAACACAGTGTGGACCTTCCCTGCTTCCCAATCCCGAGAGTATTTAAGAAGTTACTTTCGAATTACTGTTGTAAAATGAAAGCCTGAATTCAGTTTGTTTCTACAGATGGCAAAACTGCTTGTACATTAAACTGGTATTCGTTGAATAAACCAGATGGTGCTTCTCCATGAAGTGGAACTGGGGTTTGACGAGGAAAGTTATTTGGAGAATATGGAAACTGGAGTTCTACTTACCGTAACACTCCTGGTCAGAGGAAGGAAGGATGCTCAAAGCATGGTGGGGTGCTCAAAGCGTGGGATGGTGCCCTCCCCTGGACAGGCCAGATGTCAATCAAATTTACTCCTCTGGGTGGGAGGGTGCCACCTCTTTCCCCAGTTTAGCAGAGCCAGCTGAACCAAAGAAGCACCCCCCATGGCGTCTGTAGAGGCTCAGTAACAGAGGCTCAGAGAACAAAAAAACACTTTGACAGTGTCTTGGATTGCAGCCTCCTAACCATGTCTTCCCAGAAGTAAGCCCCATTGTGTTCAATGGGGCTTACTTCCAGGAAAGTATCTTGGATTGCAAGCCTAAGTAGACTTCATAGGATCCTGCACATTGAATTCATGTTCTGAATTCAATTCCAGTGTTTTGTCATCGTTTTTACATCCAGTTAATATTTTTATATGAATATTTTGGGGGTTGTGGAACCAATCGTCTTGAGTTTCTGTTATTTCCTATGGGAAAATCCGCTTCACGTAAAGAATCTTTCATGTAACATGCCTCTGGAATGAATTAAAGTTGTTATGTGAGGCGCCACCGTACAGTATTTACATGGAGTAGCTACAGATGAGAGGCTCTTTCCAGCATATCATTTGCAGGTTTATTCCAGGTTAAAGAGTCCCTGCTAGTTGCAGCCAACTGTAGAGGGCAGTTTAAGGCTGAGAGCAGCACTTGTCCATAGACACTTCTGTGGTCATCTGGGATGCATGGCTTTACCTCTGCAGGCAAAGAACTCTGTTACCTTCCCATATGTTTTAAGTGCAATACCTGTCTCTCCACTTGCATCTGCACACTTTCAGACTGTGGGGTTGTTAGAAGCTGGGATTAGTGATGGGCGCTCACTCCATCGTGTGGCACTTGGGTCTCAAACTCCTGAGCAGTTGACATTAAGGGTCTTCATGCTCAGTATCTTTTTGGGCCACCCCTCCAGAGTAGCTTTACTGGACGCCATGGCCTCGTATTAGAGTAGAACTGTAATGTTTTTTCATGTGCAACGGAAGCATGAAGACATGGCCATGTGCTTTCATCCCCAGGATGATTCTCCTCGCAAGGAATTATGCCACCAGGAGAGAAGCCTTTGGAAAGTATCTGAAGGAGCACCCCTTGCACATGCAGACTTTGGCACGAATGGAAGTGAGTTTTCTGATGGGTGGGTCAGTACTTCATGTGTACGGTGGTATGTGTATGTGAAGTTTGTGTATGAAGTGCTGTGTAAATTCCAGCTTTATCAAGGTCACATGTGAGTGTGGCCAATGACCATGCAACAGAATGATGGAGAGCACAAGAAAAAGAATTCAGATCTCTTTTAGTGTCAAGATAGGAACTCCTATCCCATCATTAATATATCCCTAACTGATCTTGAAAATATAAATGTACCTGATCCCTGATCCTGTGTATCTGGGGATACATGGTTTGAGTTTTGGGAGTGATCAAACAAGATTTGTTTTAAGTTTTAGAATTAAAAAGTTAATCAATCAATTAATTAATCAAGTCATCCTAATTACTGTGGCTCCTGCTTTAGCACAAGATCTCTCATTTCTACAGGTGGAGGTCCGAGGTGCCTTCCTTCTGATTATGGAGATTAGTAGGCTGCTGGGACTGGAGGAGACCAACATGGCCACCACAGAGGACCAGCACGTGCTTAGGCTGCTCACACCTGTTGCAAAACTTTACACTGGCAAGCAGGTAGCGCTTGAAGGTTTAAGGGGGTGCTTTCATTTTATGGGTATCTATAATCTGGGGTGTGAAGGAGCCTGTGACAAGGAGGCTGGGTGGAGAGGAGAGGGTTAACCACAGAACCACAAAATATAGGTCCTTTAAATATTAACATTTGTTCCCCTAGCATTGCATTCAGTTCCCCAATGAAAGTTGGCTATAAGTACATATTTGAGAATTAAGCACATGAAGTACATGTACATATTTGAGAATTAAGCACATGAAGTACATGTACATATTTGAGAATTAAGTGCACTCTTGCTCGGACTACCCAACCTTGTACCGAACTGTACTCCGAACTTTAGCCCTCGTTTCATCTGGTTTTTCTTCTCAACAAGCTTTGCTTGTCTATATAGTTTTCTGACCTGCTCTCATATCCCCGAAAGAGGTGTAGACACTATCAAATTTCAGGTAGACCTGGGCCTCTCTGAGCCCTGAATCTGGCTACGGAGTCTGGCTATCGCCTAACACAGGGAAGGTGGCATCTGTCTCTTTATGAATCTTGCTGTGCCCCCACACAGGGTCGGTGCTTCCTGAGTTACACACAGTCGTTGTAATTACACACGGTTAAGGGTTTGAAGCAGGAAGCGGATTGGATTTGTGGAGGGAGAAGCACAAGAGAACGCAGGCACATGTCTGGTGTGTGTTGCAGGCTATTGCTGTCATCTCAGAAGGACTTGAGTGCTTTGGAGGTCAGGGCTACATGGAAGATACAGGGCTGGCCGGCCTGCTCAGAGATGTCCAGGTAAGGAAACACCTGGAGAGCAATGTCATCCTTCCCTTTTGCAGGGACTCTCTCTCCTCCTGCCTATTAAATCCAAGTCAGCTTGTATCAGCATCTTTGAGTAACAGACTGACATTTCATGCGTCTCCTGATCAGGATGACCGGGTATCATATTAGGGTCCTATTTGGGTGATCCTGCTCATGCTCTTCCATTCTGAACCAGCTCAAACTCTCTTATTTCTCATATTTCACCACTTTTTTCAGCGGTTGGAGGGGAACCCCATTTTTCCATATAATCGGGGCGCTTGAAAGTGAAGGTTACTGGTCCTGTGTTTCTGTTTCCCACAGGTGCTGACCATCTGGGAAGGCACCACCAATGTCCTGGCCCTTGATGTCCTGCGCTCCCTGGTGAAGAGCCAAGGGAAAGTGATGGAGGCGTTTTTCTCTGCGGCGCAGGTCAGCATCCACGAGTCCCGGTTTGCAAGCGTGTCTCAAAAACACTCAGCGGACAGTCCGTGGCCTCCAAATGCTTATTCTGGCTCTTGCTTGACCTCGATGGCCTCTTGAGAACACTGACCTCTCAGTCAGTTTCTGCCACAAGGCCGTTGACCCACCACTTGCAGAGCCAGGTCTTTTCACCTCTGGGGCCCATACGTGTTTGATTAACGAACAGGCTGACCATTTGATAGGAATTCCCCTGAGTCCTCAGGAGGAAGCAGGAATCTCTCCTTCCGGGATCCGGGCCCAGCAGCCTTTTCATTGCACAGAACTGTATAACTTCCTTTAGAATGAATACATCCGGGTCTTACGACTGGGATTATTCAGGAGGACTGTGGGTTTTGGGAAGCCCTGCAGTCCATATGGCCTGTAACTGGTTTCCTTGCAGAGCAAGGTGGAGTCAGCGTCCGGGTTGTCTGAACTGGAAGATCCCGTGGCAAGAGTTCAGGAGGCTCTTCACAAGCTCAAGCGCTTCATGCAGAAGAGCAGCTCAAGGGGGGAAGTTACGATGCAGCTGGCAGCAAGAGACTTTGCCTACACTCTTGCCCGGATCTATGCAGGTAACTAGACACCCGTTAAACAAGGGAGGAGAGGAGGCATTCACTGTAGCTGCAGTTTCCCATAACTTTGGGGGAGATAAGCGCAGGGGGCTCTGAAACGCCCTGGGTAGTTGTTTCCAATCTAGTGACCCCAGACATTTGACAGGCTGCTTGGTCAGTGGGGTAGATATTCAGTGGGATGGATAAACACGTGCAGTGCCACTAGGCCAGAATAATTCAGGGGTACCTGCAATGCCTCTAGCAGAACCTGGTGCTGTAATTCTGAAGTGTGAACGGTCCACGTTATCTCCTCCTGCAGGAGCTCTCTTACTAGAACACGCTGCCAGGCCCCGTGCGTCAGCCACAGACATCACAACTGCTCAGAGGTACTGTACGGACCACTAACCTCTCTTATGGCCACTGCAAGATTATTCTATATGCCTTACCTGTGAAGGGAGTGGATGGTCAGGGATTTGCCTTGAAATCTAGACTTTCTGACTGGAATCCTCCTGCTTTCCTTTAGGTGGTGTCACCAAGAACTGTGCCCTGTGGAGAGAGAAGACAAAGCCGGCTCTTACGATACAGAAGCACCTCCTTTGGATACCTCTTTGGTCTACGCTGCAAATCCTGTTCTGAAAGGGAAACTCTGAGCAAGGATCACAGAGAGACAGTGTGTCATCTTGGAGTTTGTTTTTTTTAAATGACAGATGATTGTGTATTACAGATGATGACATTTACTGGTACATCTTAACATGTGATGCTCAGATCAATTGGGAGTAGTAAAATCTTGCTTCACCATAACGTCTTCCACTTCACTTAACAAGAAAGCACGCTATGGCCACGCGTGCGATGCAGCCCTGACGCTCTGCATGGAGACTCTTTAAAAGGGCTGCTGGCCAGCGCTGCTGCCTCTAGCTGCCCCCAACTTGGGGGCAGTTGCCTGGAGGTGCCCAAGGCAGCTGCCCCAAGCTGCCCCCAAGTGCCCCTACCGACACTTTGAACCTCCAGCAGCAGCCCAGGTACACCTCCCAGGAAAGTGTCTTTGATTGCAGCCTCCTAACCACAGGTGGGCTGAGGCCGGTTCTGACCGTTCTGTAGAAGTGGTTGTTAATTAGGGGCTGACGTTAGTGAACCGGTTGTTAATTGGGGGGCATCATCTTTGAATTGCATGCAAGTGTGTTTGAATTTCTCTTAAAGGGCCTCTGGGTCTGTCTTTCCAGAGCTGAAGCTCTCCTCCTCCCTCCTCCTCCTCCCTCCCCTCCCCTTCTGAGCCCCCTCCCCTTTTCTCTCCCTCCTCCCCTCCCTAAGTTTATTTTTTAATTTTAAAATACAAAGAGTGTTCCTTTGACCATCGTTCAGACAGAGCACTGTGACCATCACAGCACATCCAGACTCTGACTGCTGAGAGGGAGGGTGTTTGCATCAGCTCCATGCTTTAAAATCAGGGTTAGGAAATACAGACCTCTGGGAGGCTGAGGTGAGTAACAGCAGCAAGCCTTCCTGCCTGCCTCCCTCCTTCCCTGGGTGCCTTTGTAGCCCAGTACTAGGCATGGAGAACTACTCAGTACTACTCAGGAGTAAGCCACACTCTATAGTAGAGGACTGCAGCCTGTGGTCACAATCCTAGCCACACTTTCCTGGGAGCAATTCCCATTGACTATCCTGGGATTTCCCTCTGAGTAGCATGGGATTTGAGGCTACTTTCCCATCCACACTTTCCTGAGAGTAAGCCCACTGACTATAATGGGACTTACTTCTGAGGAGATTGGCAGAGGATTGGATCTCTCCCTCCAGCCCTGCCTACTTTCCTGAGAGTAAGCCCACTGTCTATAATGGGACTTTCTACTGAGTAGTCATGATTAGGACTGGGCTCTGAGACTGCAATCATATCCACACTTACATGGGAGTAAGCCCCACTGACTAGAATGAGAGTTACTTCTAAGTAAGCCTGCATAGGATTGGACTGTAAGGCTAAAATCCTGACCACAGTTTTGGGAGTAAGCCCCATTGACTTGAATGGTACTTACTTCTGAGTAAACACTGTTAGGATTGGGCTCAGGCTGCAATCCTATCCACACTGTAGACCTTTTGCTCCCGCCCCCAAGAGATCTCCCCACCTCATCCTGCCCCTCTGAGAAATCTCTCTACCTGAGATTGTGGGCAGGAAGTATGGGGGGTACCTGAAGAAATAGCCCCAGTTCCCATCCTGCCCCCCCCCCAGGAGCCCAGTCCACTGCCTACTCTGAAGTAAATCCTATTAAAGTCAGCAGGTTTACTCCCCTGTGAGGATAGGAGTGTAGCCTCAAAGACCAATCATATGTCTACTCAGAAGTAAGTTCCATTATAATAGTGAAGCTTACTCCCTGGAAAGAAGCTGGTTTCTAAGAGCTTGTAATCCTATGCCTGACTACTCAAAAGTTAATCCCATTTCAATCTATGAAGCTTACTCCCAAAAAAGTGTGCAGAGGAGTGCAGCATTAGAGCTGGGCTAGACAGGGCAATATGGGCTAGACAGGGCAATTGTTAGGTGGATCCGCAACTGGCTCGATGGCCGCACTCAAAGGGTTTTAGTAAATGGTTCTGTGTCAACCTGGAGGTCAGTTTCAAGCGGGGTACCCCAAGGCTCTGTCTTGGGACCGGTTCTCTTTAACATTTTCATCAGTGACTTGGAGGAAGGGATACGGGGGAGCCTGATCAAATTTGCAGATGACACCAAACTGGGAGGAGTAGCAAACACATCAGAAGAAGGAGAAACCTCCAGGAGGATCTGGATAAACTGGAATCCTGGGCTGTAACAAACAGAATGAATTTCAACAGGGAGAAGTGCAAGGCTCTGCACTTGGGCAATAAAAACCAAAAACACAGGTATAAAATGGGGGATACTTGGCTTGGCAGCACAACATATGAGCGGGATCTTGGAGTCGCCACTGTGGATCACAAGCTGAACATGAGTCAGCATGTGATGTGTCTGCAAAGAAGGCAAATGCCATTTGAGGCTGCATTAAGAGGACTGGAGCTTCCAAGTCACGATAAGTTATAGTTCCTCTTTATTCTGCATTGGTGAGACCTCACCTTGAGTCCTGTGCTCAGTTCTGGGCACCTCACTTGAAGAAAGATGCAGCCAAAGTGGAGCAAGTCCAGAGGAGAGCGACAAGAATGATCAGTGGGATGGAAGGGAAGCCCCACCAGGAAAGGTTGGGGGGACTTGGGATGTTCAGCCTGGAGAAGAGGAGGCTGAGGGGAGACATGATTGCCCTCTTCAGATACCTGAAGGGCTGTCATAGGGAGGAAGGGGCTAATTTGTGCATAGCTGCCTCTGAAAGCAGAACCAGAACCAATGGGGACAAACTGCAAGAGAGGAGATTCCGGTTGGAGATCCGGAAAAAATTCCTGACGGTTCAGGCAGTTCGGCAGTGGAAGAGATTGCCAAGGGAGGTGGTGGACTCTCCCTCACTGGGGGTCTTCAAGAAGAGGCTCGATGAGCACCTGTTGGAGATGCTCTAGGGGGAATTCCTGCTGCAGGCAGGGGGTTGGACTAGATGACCTACTAGTGTGATAGGAATGAAGTAGGTACCAGCAGGAAAAACCCAGGAGATGATGATGCAAGCAAGAGATTTCTTTCTTCAGAGCTCTGGACTCAGCCGGACAGAGTTTTCTGTCTCACAAAAAGACTGAGCGCTTTGTCCAAATTGACTAGACCTTTTATAGCACAACTGTTTCTCTACATAATAAGGTGATTCTGTTCATAACAAGAGGATTTATACAATCAAGGATTTTATCTTCAGTGGCTTCCTGAGCCGAGATGGAAAAATGTGTGGCAAGACACGACATGACACATCAGTACAATGAAGAACACTTGTGATGATCAAGCACGTGTATCCTGACATTGGTTGATCCATCTGAGTTTCCTTTCCCAGAGGAAGAAGAATTAAAATTTTATTTTAATTTTATAATTTTTGGGCTTCAAATAAGTTCTTCTGATTTGCCTGACAATTTAACATTGCTTTACTTTCCGTCCAGGCTGCAGGGTTAGGCAAGACAAAGGAAGGGAAATTTCTTTCAGTTCCTGCTGAGATAAGCATATCTTTCCGAGTCTTAAGTGGGCCATTTACTGTAGACAATAACAATGCTTGAGAACTTGGGACAATTCATTGTGATGTTATCATCCCTTCTCTTGGGAACTTGTGAGAACCTGTGAATTTTGATGGATAGCCTTGCCTGGGGCAAATGTGTGTCCGCAGCCGTTGTTGAATGTCTGTAAGGTGCTTGGCTGCGTGTCCTTTACTATAGGCAGCCCACAGAATGATTTCAAAGGTATCAAATAATTTCAATAATTCTAATAATAATTCTAATAAATTCTGACAGCTGGTTTTTGTCTACCATACTAGGTCCCTTCCAACTCTAGGATTCTATGATTCCAACTCTAGGATTCTATGATTCTATTCTCGCCTACTCAGAAGTAAGTCCCATTAGAGTGTGTGGAGCTTACTCTCAGGAAAGTGAATAGGATTGCAGCCAGAGGCTGGTTACTAAGAGCTCAGTCCTTTGCTTGGCCACTCAGAAGTCCTATTATATTCAATGGAGCTTACTTACAGGAAAGTGTGGACAGGATTGTAGCCTTAAGTAGGGGCTTAGAGGCAAACCTCAGCCTGCAGAGGGGACACCACAGACTCTGGTCCTAAACTGTAGATCAGTGTTTCTCAACCAGTGGTATGAGTACCACCAGTGGAACTTGTGGTGTGTCTGCTGGTACTTAAGCACCTGGATGCAAGTGTCATATGTGCTCCCTGAGGCAGCTGGTGGGCTGCTGTGTGGTTCAGGAAGCTGGACTAGATGGGTCTTTGGTGTGATCCAGTGGAGGCTTTTCTTATGCTTTTATGTTCTTTTTTGTGGCACACGTTCCCCCCGAGAGCACAACAAGGCGTAATGCATAGGAATAAATTACACAAAACCCAGGGGCTTAATACTGATTGATGCCGTCACAAGTGATACAATTTTTTTGGTAAACTAAGGGTTAAGGTGGCATGCCCTCCCCTGCCCCGCCCCTGATCCATCCTGGCCCCGCCAACTTCGGGAGAACCGGTTGTTAGGGCAGGCTGGGCCCACCACTGCTCCTAACCATGTCTACTCAGAAGTAAGCCCCATTGTGTTAAATGTCTACTTCTGAGTAGACATGCCATGGATGCAGCCCTGAGCCTGCAAGTGCACCCTACCCCAAAAAGAAGGCCCACCACCCTTTTCTGCCTGATCCTGAACGCTGTCCCCACTCACTCACCTGCCTCCCTTCACACTCACTCACTCATTCAAAGTCTTCCCAATACTTCAAATCCTTCAAAATTCAAATTTTAAACTACTGTTTTACTTTGAAAAATATATTAAAAACATTTAACCTACTGTTGCCTCAGTAAATGTTATTTTATTGGTATCTATTTTTACGGTATTTTGAAACGTACCAGTAGCTGCTGCATTTCCCACCCTTGGCTTATATGCGGGTCAATATGTTTTCCCAGTTTTTTGTGGTAAAATTAGGTGCCTCGGCTTATACGCGGGTCAGCTTATACACGAGTATATACAGTAAACATGGTATTTACTTATTATTAGTAGTAATACTTGTACAATATTTCTAGATACATTTTATTCTCCTGGTTTGAGACATTTAAAAAGAGAGTGCTGGTGCTAATATGTTTCAATATTCAAAATGTCAGTATTCACTGTTTCAATGTACCACACGCCAGGAACGTGGTCTACTTCAGTGACCATCTTTGGCACTTGCTTTCATGTCCTCCGCAGCCAATTTTGACGGCCATTTTAACATTCACTTCAGTATGGCCCCCTTGAAGTGTTCAGCCAACATTCTATGCCATACTTTTCAAAGATGTGTTTCTTCTCTCCTCCCCCCAATTCAGTGGTTCTGAAAGGGGGAGAATGACCTGTTTGGGGGGGCACAAATACAGCATGGCAGGGCTCAGGTGTGGGTGGGAAGGAAGGAGAGAAGCCAGGCAGGAGTCAACAGCCTGAGGTAAAAATTACCACAGAAAGCTCCCTCTGAGGTACAAATTACCTTGGAAACCTCCATCTGACTTAAAAATTACCTCAGAAACCTCCCTCTGAGGTTAAGAGCACAATCCTAACCATGTCTACTCAAAAGTAAATCCCATTGTGTACAGTAAGTCTTACTCCCAGGAATGTGTCTTTAGGATTGCATCCTAAAATTACCTCAGAAACCTCCCTCTGAAGTACAAACTACCTCAGAAATCTCCCTCTGAGGTACAAATTACCTCAGAAACCTCCCTCTGAGGTACAAACTACCTCAGAAATCTCCATCTGAGGTACAAATTACCTCAGAAATCTCCCTTTGAGGTTAAAATTACCTCAGAAACCTCCCTCTGAGGTACAAACTACCTCAGAAATCTCCATCTGAGGTACAAATTACCTCAGAAACCTCCCTCTGAGGTTAACATTACCTCAGAAACCTTCCTCTGAGGTACAAACTACCTCAGAAACCTCCCTCTGAGGTACAAACTACCTCAGAAATCTCCATCTGAGGTTAACATTACCTCAGAAACCTCCCTCTGAGGTACAAACTACCTCGGAAATCTCCTCCTGAGGTAAATGCTGAGGGAAAAGTTTTGGTGCTTTCCAGTCAGACTGGTCTAGAGAGTGGGGGCTCCCTCCCCCCAAAAAGACCCTTTCTTAATGCCCTTTAGAACATTTATGTCCCTCGTTTCATCTCTGAGGGAAACAGGACAACTCACAAAGTTGTTCTAAATAACACAATATTGAAAGACAAGGTCTTTTCCCTCCTTTCACAGGAGGAGGAACCTGAAGCGGGGCTGCCTCAGTCTTTCTCCCTCCTGTTTGATGTATTTACAGTATATAAGTTGTTTTTAAATATGTTACAGGATTGGTGCAATCAACCCTAACCAATTTCTGCCAGCACAACACACCTGTCTCCCCCTTTCTTTGGGGTGGAAAGGGGAGGCTGGGGCATGTCAGTGCATTGGCTTAATCCCTCCAGGAGGGGCACTTTTGGGGTTTGGGATTGCAGCCTATATATTTATATGTTTTATGTTCATTATGGGGCGCTTTGTCTGCCTCAGTTAGGGAAATGTGGGCTAAGACCAGATGGAAGGCCATGCGTTGGAAACACTCCCCTGCACCCATTTGGCAGTCCCCCCCCCACTTTCCTCCTCCTTCCAAGCCACCACAATTTGCAGTATTTATATTCAGGAGTCCCTCATTATCTACTAGGGTTTCATTCCAGAACCCCCCATGGATGAAAGAATCCAGCGGTCTTTTTCAGGGGGTATGCACCCCCGAAACGGAGGACCAGCCAGGGTGACCGTGTGGAATGGAGGACAGAGTGCCATTGCACTGTAATAGGAATGAAGTGGGTACCAGCAGGAAAGACCCAGGAGATGATGATGCAAGCAAGAGATTTCTTTATTCAGAGCTCTGGACTCAGCCGGACAGAGTTTCCTGCCTTCAAAAGGACTGAGTGCTTTGTCCAAATTGACTAGACCTTTTATAGCACAACTGTTTCTCTACATAATAAGATGGTTCTGTTCATAACAAGAGGATTTATACAATCAAAGATTTTATCCTCAGTGGCTTCCTGAGCCGAGATGGAAAAATGTGTGGCAAGACACGACATGACACATCAGTACAATGAAGAACACTTGTGGCGATCAAGCACGTGTATCCTGACATTGGTTGATCCATCTGAGTTTCCTTTCCCACAGGAAGAAGAATTAAAATTTTATTTTAATTTTATAATTTTTGGGCTTCTTTATTATTGCCACAGGGTCAGGTGAAGACAAAGAGGGTTTCCTGTCTTAGCTTGGCTGGCTTTACAAGCCTTAAGTGGCTAATCACTGATAACCATCAAACTCCTGGGAAAGGAGAAGGGGCATTGTGATGTTCTCCTCTCCTCTCCGGGGAGCCTGTGAATGTTGATTGGAAGCATCTGTCAGGGAATGTGTGTCTGCAGCCCTTGTTGAATGTCTGTAGGGTGCTTGGCTGCGTGTCCTTTACTATAGGCAGCCCACAGAATGATTTCAAAGGTATCAAATAATTTCAATAATTCTCATAATAATTCTAATAAATTCTGACAGCTGGTTTTGTCCACCATATTCCCCCCTTTTGGACACCCCATTTATATATGAAGGTAAATGGGTAGTGTCCAATAATGCACAAATGTCTAGTTTTGGGACTTTTTTCTAAATTTGCTTTTTTACAGTCAGTAGGGCATTTCTGAGGCTGGGGGTCCTTTTCACCTTACCAACACACACACAAGACAACATAAACATTTAACATACAAAAACTAAGGGACAAGAGTTTACAGAGATACAATACAAACAAAACACAATCCTTATTTTAAGTCTTTGCACTGTTAAAAGACTATGCACACAGGAAGAGTATTCAACAGCAGAGTCCGCTCCATGGTTGATGTAATATTGTTTTATCTGCAACTGCAAATAGAAGTTATACTTTACTAGTCCTTGCAAATTAACTTTTTGAATGCTTTGCCACACACCTGTGGAAAACAAGAGTCTTTAGGAATTCACAACACTGGACAGCCACAACAGAGTTCTTGTGCTGTTGAGCTTAGAGTCTAACACCAAGACTCATACTTTGATTGAAGTTCCATTGTTTATAACACGGATCAGGATCAGGAATGCTGGTTGCAAAAGGTGCCTGATGTGGGCCAGAGTTAAAGCCAGGTGTACAGAAGTACAGGAACACAAGCGCACAGGCCACATTGCATGTCACACACGGCTCACCGCTGCTTCTTGTTGCATGGAAGCATGCACTGGCTACATGCTTGCCAGCCTGCCTCAGTGGCTCACCTGGATGGCCTTGAAGCTGGAAAGGCTTTGCGACACCTTGTTGGCAGTGAAAAACTCACTATTTTGTCGTGCCTTTCAACATTAGATGGTTGGCAATCAATATCGGAGGCTCAATTGACATTTTGCAGCTTTGGAGCATAAGTTTGCTAGGAGAAGGCAGTACGACACCCCTGCAAAGTAGGGATGTGGAAGACCCACTTTACGTCATGCCTTCTAGTTGTTGCTTTTTGGCCCATTTTCTTTGTAGACACAGGCAATCTCATATGTGGACTGTTTGCAAGACTGTTGTATACTGTTTGACTTCCTTTGCTTCCTTTGTAAGGCTTGTTTTGACTTTTTGACATCTAATATCTGCAAGAAAACACAGGACTGACAACATAGAAATAACATGTAATTCATGGCACATTTGATCCATCTGATATGATGCAGGCAGCCACGTCTTCTTTTTCCTGTTGTTTTATTGGCACACAGTTGCTTGGTTTTGATAGTTAACATCTTTTAGCACAGTCCTGGAAATAAGATTCTTATGGTACTCTTATTGAAACCTCTGTACTTTGGATCATGTTGGCTCTGTAAATAAGAATGCAAGACACACAACACACATACAACATAATACTAGGATACACATATGTGGATATGAATGTAATTTAAGCAAGATAAATCAGTTAACTTTATATTCTGAAAAGCAATGTTTTATTAAAAATCCATGCTTAGTCTGCAAAGAAATAAGGTTTAACTCTTTCCTTTTTTGTTGTTGTTGTTCCTTTTTGCTGCTGAAACAAAAGGATTAGGAGATTGCTATGGACATTGTTAAGCAAATTTGCTTGCTACCATCTGCACTGAGGACACATTCCTTTTCTAATCTCCTCGATACATCAAGGTGTCTTGCGCATTCAGATCTAGACTGTTCTGTTTTACTAGGCAGGCATTTTTTAACACTTTGTACCTTGGATCAGGCTCTTATTTGACCTGCTGGAATAATGGAAATTTAATGGCTTTTGCACTCTTTCCCTGCGGGGAGTAGAGAGAGAGAGAGACAATAACATTTACATTTGAAACATAGATAGCCATACAGATTAATGAGTTGCAGGAAGAGGACATGCAGTGATACTAGTTAAATGCAATTCTCTTTTGGCTTGGACTTGCCTAAAAGGTTGTCTTTGAAATATTATGAAGTTGAATATTCCAATACAACAATTTGCACTCAAGCAAAAAGACTACACCACAAACAGAGAACATATACTTTGAACATAAAGGCTATTTAGTTGAGAATCTGGGGCAGAGCAACAGATACCAAGCAAAATAGCTCTTGATAGCTTCCCCCCTCCTTTTCTGTGGGAGAAACCATGGTTATGCGTGAATCAGGTTAGAAAGTCCCTGAAGGCAAGGTCTTTTCCTGGAAAAGAGATTAAAACATCTCCAGGACTGCGAATTTTGTTTTTGCACTCTGTCCATGCTCAGAGGCAGTTCCAACACTTATACTGATATTTTGAACACATACAACTCCAGAACTTTCAATTAATTATTTCTGAACTATTTTTACTGTTGGCCTCCAGAGCTATTTTATAGAACTTATTGTTTGGCCAAAGAGGGTGCAACTTGAACCACAAGACCATTAATCAGACCAACTTGCTTGACTTTTTAGAACCTCACAAGCAGCAAAACACAACATGTTAAGGTCCACTATTTTTATGTTTGAAGAAGAGGGCAACACATTTTGACTGATCTGTGACACTATGCAGACTACACTAAGAGTCCTCTCCTTTCTCTTTGGCCTTGACCATAACTCAATATAAATAGCTGTTTATTGCAAAAGTATTTTTGAATTCAATTTCTTTAAATTTTGGTAACTCATACCTGTTGCTGGAGGCTTTATTCAGCTTTGCCAATGCAGAGAGCTTAGAGCAAAATATTTTTGCAATCAACAAACTACAATACAGCTTTTGACCCAAAGCATTGTAAACCCAGATGGTGTTTTTAGAACAAAGAACCAATGCCAGAAAAAAAACCTCCAGACAGAATGGTAACCTTAACATGGACTTTTTCTTTTAACTAGTTCTCAAAAAGAAACCTCTAGACCACTTATGGCACAGACCACTGCCCACAGACTATTGCTTTCACACATCTTAAGGGACAAGTGTACTTCTTTAACTCACTGGTCACACTCTACTACTGACAAGACTTTCTTTCTTCCATGTGCTTCCCAGAACCAAGATTACCATGATAACTTGTCTTTGTGCTATGGCTTCTCTTTGTGCCTTGCTCTCAGGGCTCTAGGCAAACTGTTCCAACTATACTGTACTTCACTTACTTTTTTTTTTTTAATAAGCACTGCTAACCATGCTTGTGAAACTTTTCTCTCCTCTAGTGACTTGCTACACAACCCAACAAGGCAACAAAATTGCACAAACCACACACTGATCTATACAGTCTTCAGAACATGCACCTTTTTATACCTAATAAGGAACTTTAGTTCACTGCCTTCTAGTTGCCACACAACTACTGTATTCATAACCCCCTGTTTTTACTCCTCTCTGTCCCAAGCTCTTTCTGAGAACTCATTGCCCCCAACCAAACTCTAACTACTCTTGTTTTCCATGCAGAGGCCCTGAGCCTCTCACCACCACACAATCAAGCAAGGGACACCACCATAGTTGTTTAGCAAACTACAATTCCCAGGATTCTCTGCTCTTTGTGAAGCTTTTTGAGCTCACCTCCTGGTGCCACTTATACTACAACATACAGAAATTTACACAACTGAGAGCAATTTCTTCAGGTATCAGACTTCTTTTTACAGTTACACACATCTGACCCTGCTGGGGTCTTCTATGTGCAGTGTCACTGCACACCTGAGCCATGCTAGTCCCTCCACAAATTTTAAAATCCACTACACACTAAATTTTTAAAGTCCACTTTGCTGTTTTTCACCAAATCCCTGCTCCCCTCTGGCAGCTCTGCTAGTCATCCCATCACAGCCAGCCCAGGGGAGAGAGAGAGATGGGGGGGGTTCTTCCCCCATTGTAATACTTTTTCTTTTGCGTTCTTTTAGAAAACAATAAATAGATCTAACAATGCAAAGCAAGCACTGACCGGCACTATAGACACAAAATTAATCTACAACTTTTAAAATTCCCTGTAATGGGGCAGGCTTAGTCACCTCCAACCCCCCCCCCTCCTGGAGCCAAACTCCAAGGGCCTTCCTTACTTTTTCTAACTCACAGAGCCACTTGTGTTTGTTTTCTGAGGTCTGTCCTCAGGCCACCCGTTAGTAGAGTGCAGACAAAAGGCACTCACAAGACAGAATAGGGAAAGGGGAGGATCAGGGTCTTTTTTTATTTATGGGGTAAGGAACACAGAGGGTAAACTTTCACTTCTTCCTCCAGCTTGCGTGGCCAGGCTCGTCAGTGGCTCACAACAAGAACGGCGGTGTCAATCACACTTGGTACGTTCAAACAATCACACACAACACGCGTCTGGGGTCTGACGCCTTCACTTGTGTCAATCATGCAACCACTTTTCACTCACACAGTTTCTACCTCCCTCCTCCCCGCATAAGACAGGATCTCAGTACAACTTTTAAGCTTTAGAAATAAAAATCTTTGCTTGCAATACAGTTAAACTAAGCCACAGAAAACAACTTTTGTCGTAGTTTAACAGGTAATACAAAACTTTTTGGTTGCTAATTAAAGTCTGATAAGACTCTTCTATCCAATCTTGGGTGTTGGTTTAGGGGCTACCTCCCTACCAAGTCCCGTCTGGTCAGGTTCTTCCCCCCGTTCCCAAATTCTTTAGGATAGAGGCTAGCATATCTTACCCAACTGTCCAAGCCTACGCTTCAAGACAGAAAGGTCTCACCTATCCAAGCCTATGCTTCAGGATAGGTCTGGTGCCCTTCAAAGAGTAACGGGCCTCTTGTTCTTCAGCCAGAGAGGGTGACGAATCCTCCCTTCTGAGCGAACGGCCGGGCTCCGGGAGTTTACCTAGGACTCGGTCCCCTTCCGTTGGTCACCCAACAGGTCCACCCCTCAGCGTCACTGAGTGGGCTCCACTGACTGGCCTTTCCAAGCCAGTGGATTCAACCAGTGCACTCTTCAGGCAGTATCTCGGGTCGGGCGTTACTATACTTGCCTGGTTCCTGTAGATCTGTTGCTTGTACTCCTGAGACCGAAGGCGATTGACAGGTTCTGATCCAGATGGGAACCGGTGTTCTTTTTCTCCCCAACCAAACTTGGTTGGAGGCACCTTGGAGAAACCTGAGGACCGGTTTCCACCGATAGGACACTGTTCACCGGCTTGGGGGGCCTCAAGAGCCCTCTCCCCTGGGTACCACTTCAATTCCCTGGAAAAGGTCCAGATCCAATAATCCCGGCACAACGAGCCCCCATTTGTAATAGGAATGAAGTAGGTATCAGCAGGAAAGACCCAGGAGATGATGATGCAAGCAAGAGATTTCTTTATTCAGAGCTCTGGACTCAGCCAGACAGAGTTTTCTATCTTACAAAAAGACTGAGTGCTTTGTCCAAATTGACTAGACCTTTTATAGCACAACTGTTTCTCTACACAATAAGATGATTCTGTTCATAACAAGAGGATTTATACAATCAAAGATTTTATCCTCAGTGGCTTCCTGAGCCGAGATGGAAAAATGTGTGGCAAGACACGACATGACACATCAGTACAATGAAGAACACTTGTGGCAATCAAGCACCTGTATTCTGACATTGGTTGATCCATCTGAGTTTCCTTTCCCACAGGAAGAAGAATTAAAATTTTATTTTAATTTTATAATTTTTGTGCTTCTTTATTACTGCCACAGGGTCAGGTGAAGACAAAGAGGGTTTCCTGTCTTAGCTTGGCTGGCTTTACAAGCCTTAAGTGGCTAATCACTGATAACCATCAAACTCCTGGGAAAGGAGAAGGGGCATTGTGATGTTCTCATCTCCTCTCCGGGGAACCTGTGAATGTTGATTGGAAGCTTCTGTCAGGGAATGTTTGTCTGCAGCCGTTGTTTAATGCTTGGCTGCGTGTCCTTTACTATAGGCAGCCCACAGAATGATTTCAAAGGTATTAAATAATTTCAATAATTCTAATAATAATTCTAATAAATTCTGACAGCTGGTTTTGTCTACCATAGCATAAAGTGGGAATTTAGGCAGGGGCTGCTTTTTAAACCCTTCTATACTGAGCCACACCTGCCTAGATTCCCTCCATGCAATGCTTAAAGTAGAGGCACTCCGTCCTCCATTCTATATGGCCACCCTGTACCGGCACACATACACATAAAGACACACATAAAGACACACATATAGGTGAGTCTCAGTCAGTACCAGTAGGTGAGAAAAATTCCAGAAAAGTAGCACCAAAAAGATCCATGGATCAAGAAGTGGAAAAATAGATTCTAAGATCCACTTCCAGGTTTCTTACTCCTCCTTTCCTCCTATTGGAATAAGGTTCTGTCTCTCTATCTGTAGGGTTTGATTCTGAATTCTCTGCTGATACCACAAGTGTGTTACAAGTTTTAAAGGTATATCCCTTTACAATTGCTTAAAAACAGCTTTTCTTCCTGTTGTATTGAGGCTGTCGGCAATTAGAATTGCAAAGGACCCCTTGCTATGCCTGGCTCAGCTGAAGAATGGAATGACTGCCTCTCCACAAGTGTCTCTCAATATATATTGTATACTACTAGCAAAAAGTGTACCCACATTGCAGGAGTCCCCCAACATACGTGAACAGATCATGCCCAGGAGAGCCAAGACAGTTCTGACCCCCAGCAGACGCCTTTGCCAGGCCACATACTTACGTCTGCGTTCACCCCGACAAATTCAAGGGCCTGCAGAGATAGATGGAGCACTTGGGGGCTCTGCCTGGGCAGGAACTGGGAACTGGCAGCCTGGCTATCCACAAGACACCTGCCAAAAAAGAGAGCGCCATCAATGCTCAAAGGCAAGGCGCCCAGCAGAAAGTGTTGCAACCTGTGGCGTAAGTTTGAACGTGGGGGAATTATTTGTGCAACAGCCCCATAAAATTGGCCCAACATGGCTGTTTTAAGAGGCAGTTACTCACAAGTTTGCTCATTAGTTCCAGCGTGTCCCCAGCTCCACCTCCCCTCAAAGCTACTGACTTGTCTCCACCTGCAGCCACCAGTGCCAACCCTGGGACCGATACCTTTACTGACATTGAAGCATACGACTGTAATCACATGGACAAATACAGATTAAAGCCCCAACTCTGATCAGTATCAATAATCAGTCTGGCTTATCCTGCTGTTCAATCTCTCCACGTCTGAAAATTTTGCAATTTGACTTGCCTACACCATGTCCTTCCACGATGTGTCCTAAAAAGATGACACGTCACTGTAGTTTGACTAACAAGGAGAGGGGTGGGTTAAGCAGTTGTTTGCCTCCAGGTGGTTCTGCCCAACCCGTTCAGCTGAGTGCACCCAGTGCACCCAGCCAGCACCCAGTGCATGAGAGCAGAAGACACTTCGCTGCATCTGCGGAACACCAGGTTGTACTCAAGAGAGCCGAAAATGGAGGAGACACACAGGTGTACTCAGCCCAGCGACTGACACGGTGGCCATTCAGATGCTCCCCAAGCCCACATATTCAGGCTTCAAGAGGCCACCAAGTGTGGGTTTTTGGTGTTTCCAGGTGTGCTTACCCATGGTTTGCAATGAGGCTGTAGTTCCGGGGAGATCTGTTCAGTTCTGGGGTGGCGGTTGCAGTACATTCGTCCACAAAGACCCACAGAGGCTGCTTTTCTACTGTTGTAGGGGAAGCAGACATGCAAACTATCGTTCCATTCTTAAGCTAAGCTGGGCAAAGGCAGGGGGTCCTTTTCTTTTCTACTTGTTACTGCCTCTCTGCAACAGGAAGGAAAGTTGTTGTAAAGCTGAAGTGTGTCTTCAAATCTATTTTCTGCACTGATTATTTTTATCCATGGATTTTTTAATCTGTGGGAGCTTCCAGAATGAAACCCTCGTGGATAACAAGGGACACCTGTTGAATTGCAGCAAACCTCTCAATAAGGTATGTGGTGAAAAGCATGATCATTATGAACTGCCTCCCCTTTCCCAATCTCACTCCTGGGCCAATCCGAAGGGACACAACCCTTGCACTTGCACCAACGAACACTTATCTTCTCTCCCATTGAGGGGGAGGACTCGTCACCCTCTCTGGCTGAAGAACAAATTTGTAATAGGAAGATTGGAAGATTAATCCAGAGAGGAACCAGGAGACACTTATGCAAGCAAGAGATTTTATTTGGAGCTCCAGATCCCAGTCGGACAAAGATTCGTCCTACAAAAGACTGAGATCTCTTGTACACTTCGCACACACTTCTTATACCCCTTCAGCCACATATACATTCTTTACAAAAAGGGATTATTTCTTTGTGACAGAGATATTCTCACAGGTGTACAAGAGATCCTACTTTAGAGTTTCCTGTTATACACAAAGAGGTGAGATTAGGGAGATACAATTACAATGGAAAACATCACAACTGTCATACGAAGTTAAGCACACATGGGTTTAACAATTTCTTGATCCATTTGGGCTTCTGTTAATACAAAAAGAAGAAATTAAAATTTTATTTTAATTTCATAATCTTTGGGTTTAAGACAAGTTTTTCCGTCTTGCCTAACAATTAATATTCCTAAGTCATTGTTTTCCTTCCTTCCATCTAGTTGTTCTTATTCCTTTTCCACTTAGCGCTTCTTTATTATTTTATTATTCTTTATTATTGCTTCTTTATTCTTTATTATTGCCACAGGGTCAGGTGAAGACCAAGAGAGTTTCCTGTCTTAGCTTGGCTGGCTTTACAAGCCTTAAGTGGCTAATCACTGATAACCATCAAACTCCTGGGAAAGGAAAAGGGGCATTGTGATGTTCTCATCTCCTCTGGGGAGCCTGTGAGTGTTGATTGGAAGCTTCTGTCTGGGAATGTGTGTCTGCAAACTGCCTGGGTTTACAGTATGATTTCAGAGGTATCAAATAATTTCTAATAAATTCTAATAAATTCCAATAAATTCTAATAAAATTCTGACAGCTGATTTTGTTTACTATACCATAATCATCCATTCCTATCTCTTATCAGAACCTGGATAAAGTGCTTTCTTTCACCACCTCAACTACAAAAGGACACATTAATTCTTGGGTGGGTTGCACTAACCAGATGCGCACCAGTAGGCAGCACCCCCCAGTCAAGACAAGAAGCAGAGTACATGGACACCAGGTCTGAGCCACATCCAAGAACTCCTTTCTCCAGGTTGGAAATGGCATTGTTTTGTCAAGAACCTGCCCGTTTTGGGAATCCATACCTGGACGATGCTTTTCTTCAGGGTTACCTGGAATCACATCTACCTGCCCAGGTTGGTCTTCTGTGCATTGTGTTCTGTAAGGTCTGTATGGGGACCCTTAATATCATTTGAATTCTTAAGCAGCAATCATGAATGGTGTTTTCATCGCACTACAGTATAAAAATATTTTGTGGGAGACACTGCCGGTGAGGCACTATGTTCAGACAGAGCCTTCTGGAAAAAAAGGACAGGTTGATAGGATGAATGAATGAATGAATGAATGAATGAAGGAGGAGGAGGAGGAGGAGAAGCCGCTGCTCCCCTGCCCCCCCCCCCCCCCGGGCTTCTCACAATCCAAGTCAGAATTCAAGTCAGAGGACTTGGGTACTAGTCAGAAAAATACAGAGGAGGAGCAGCAGTTTTTTGCCATGGGGAAGTGGGTTTTGTGCAGGGAGCAGGAGAAGCAGGGGGTAAAAAGGCAGTCCTACCTCTGGTGCTCACCCATCACTGACTGCTGGCTCTCATGTGACAATAGTTGGTCTCTCTGAGCACTTTGCTCCCTCTCTCACCCAGGACAGCTCTCAGGCAGTATTGCTTAGTTTTGGGGTACGCAGGCGGTAATACTGGGATACTGTCTACTTCTGCAGCAAGCGAAGCTGTCCTTCTACACCTTCCATTTTTGAGGTGTTTGTGTGTGTGTTCATGTCCTTTATTCTACTCAGGGGTTGGGTGGCTTTACTCAGATGCTTACAAATGCAGAGCGTTTGTCAGAAATGACAATTTGTAGGTTCCTGGCATTCCAGTTCTATTATTATCTGTTCTATCTTTGAGAGATTGTGTTAGACTGCCAAAGATAAGAGTTAGGTTGCTTCAATCACTTGCACGCCCGTGCACGGCATTACCAGTCATTATCCTGGTTTGCAGGTCTTTGCTGAGGTGAGTGCGGATCTTGAGCGATTTGGGACTCGTCTGAAGGACGAAATTGACTCCCTGGGGAGAGAATGTGCGTTGAATCCTCTCAGGCTGCAGCACTTTGATGCCTGGGGACAGCGAGTGGACCACGTTATTACCTGTTCGGCCTGGAAGAGGATGAAGGTGATCTCAGCTGAGGAGGGGCTGGTTGCTGAAGCTTATGAGAGGAGACATTCCAGCTGGAGGTACAAAGGAGGATCCTGTCTGTGCTTAGAACCTTGTGGATCAGAGCATGTCATTTGGAGTACACTAAGGGTGAAATCCTAACCTAGGCTGGCACATCTCCGTCTTCCCATTTGTGCATGTCTGTGTAATGGCCTCACCCCATTAGGAGTGGCGCAGAAGTGCCTTAAAGTACTTTTGTGACATGCACAGGCCAGCACAGAATTTATGCAGGGGTTTGGCCTGCCTAAATGGAGGTTAGGATTGCAACATTAGGCCCCCATATATATACTGGTTCCATTCTGGATGTCTTTCTGGAAGCTGGGCTAAATATAGGTTGATACCATTGACAGTTGGCAAGCCAGGACTGTCACGCCCGTCCAACATGTATCTGGAACATAAGCATGCACGTGACCATTTCCATTGCAGGTGACTCAGTATACATCCACACTCCTGCAATACCAGTCAGCCTATACGTTAAATGAAGGGAACTATTAACTTTTTCATTTTCTTTGTAAACCGCTTTGTGAACTTTTTTGTTGAAAAGCAGTATATAAATACTGTAGATAGACAGACAGATATAACTTGGTATTGAATCAGCCATTTATTTATTTAATGAATTTTTACCCTGCCTTTCTCTCAAGAGGGGACTCAAGGCAGCTAACAAGAAAATGATAAACAATAAAAACAGCTACATTAAGATTACAAATCAGTAAAAAAACACATTTAAAGCACTTTTCCTGGCTGTATTGTAGTAACTGACATCCTTGTATGCGGCAATGATTTTATTGGTCACTCCAAATTTAGTAAGGCTTCCTGTGTTTCTGATTTCTGTCCTCTCACAGCCGTGTTCACCAGATTGCCAAACTCTACCTTTTTATACCTTCATCCGGCTCCTTTGCCGCTGTTCTGGCCATGACTGATGGAGCAGCGAAAGTAACAGAGGTGAGAATCCAGTCCATGGGTGTACAATTGACTGTTAAATGGCATTTCTGTAAGACATGGAAATAAAGCTAGATTTATTTTCTCTTTAGATATTGCTTATGTATTTTTAAACTTCATATCCATGTTACAGGATATGCAATGCACTGTTGAACTGCCCCCCCTCTTTTTTATACTATTGTTTCTTGATACAGGTATTTCAAAAACAGGTTTTCTTCCCCTATACATTGCATATTTATATACAGGTTGCACCTCACCATTAGTAACAGTTTGTTCCAAGAAAGTGCATGATTAATTATTTTGGTGTTATATAAGGCAATTAGTTTCCCTGGTATCAAGGCAGACAATGATCTCCTGCAAAAGGAGCTCATCTCCTGCAAGTTTAATTGCCTGCCACACTGCCATGGTAAGCAGGCTGCCTTTAAATGCAAGCATTTCAACCAGGGACCCCCTTCTGAGAATGTCTGGGTCCCCCCCAGATGTCATGGCTGGAAGTGTCATAAAAGGTGCCCAGTGCCAGATTTCAATATGGCTGCATTCAGCTTTTGGTGCCCACCCTGAAATGAAACCACAACCCCCCAACTAGGGGGATCTCAATCCCCATTTTCAAGACCACTACTTTAAACCGTTAACTACTCCTCGAGGTGAGCTTATCTTGCAATTTAAAGAACTAACCTCAGTCTCTTTGAGACAAAGTTGCACATAAATAAATCACATAGAATTAGGCTACACCTGTATAACATGTTATTGTTCCTAAACACCTGGGATGAGGGCGTCACTATTACCTTGAAGTAAGCCCAGGAAAGTGCAGCAGTCAACTCTGGGATATTTTCAAGGAATTGCGTCTCCTAATCAATCTTCTGTCTCTGAGAGCCCAATCCTATGCATGTCTACTCAGAAGTAAGCACCATGTTCATCAATGGGGCTTACTGCCAGGTCAGTGAGGGTATGATTTCAGCCTGAGAGCCCAATCCTATGCAGGTCTACTCAGAAGTTAGTCCCATGACAGTCAATGGGGCTTATTCCTAGGAAAGTGTGGTTAAGGTTGCTGGGGGGCACTAACAAAAACTTAGATTTAAAAAATTTTTTTTTTTAATTTTTAGATTTTTAAAAAATTCCCCTTTAAATTCTCCCCGGCAATGCCCCCTGACCTGACCACGCCCCTGACCTCAGCCACACCCCCTGACCTGGCCTGGCCCCGCCCACTTCCGGTAACCAGTTCTTGGGCTAGGCTGGGCCCATCACTGGCCATATAAGCAATGTTTTTGCTATGTATGAGCAAGCCAGAAATATAAAGCAATGCTTCCCAAAGACCTACAAAGGAGTCAGAAATCCTTGTTACTTGTAACAATACACTTGTTAGTGTATTGGGGAGGGCTATTGCAGCAACATGATCTCCATGATCCTCCTGATGCAGGAAGGGTTTTCACATGGGCACTTCCAGTTTTACAATAGACCCCCCAATCCCCAGGACCTCCACTGCCCCCAGTTCCCAGACCTCCCCCCCTCCCAGCACTCCGGTGCTGGAGAGTGGTAAGTGGAAATGCCTCTCAACCCTGCCAACAATCTTGGGGATCACGTTGCTGCCTCTCCTCCTCGCTACCCTTAAAGCTTTGTGAAGCTTTAGTGAACTTTTTAGTGACTCTGTGGGTGACTTTTGCAACATAGCTGCTGGTTGAGATACAGCTAGTCTTGCGGATTGCACACATTTGGCAGCCTGGTTTTCACAAACCTTCCTACACTTGCGTAATGCAGTGTCTAATTTGTACCAAGCAATCAGGTTCAGTAGATTTCAGCTGCTTTAGTTCCAAGCCAGGGACAGGCTTGGAACTAAAAGCGCTCCTATGCGCTTTCCTTGCAGCAAATGGCATACAGACAGTGGCTTAGAAGCTGCCTGATGGCACATACAGTCTCCATGGCTTGAAATGGTTCACATCAGGTGCTGATTCGGACATGAGTCTGACACTGGCAAGGATCATGGATGCCAAAGGGCAGGTTGAACAGGTAAGTTCTATGGGCAGAAACAGGCAAGGCATCCATGAGACTGAGGGAAGAGGTTGCCTTAGCTTGGCAGAGGATGCTCCACTTTACTTACCCAACTATCCTAAGGGGAGGATAGAGTGGATAGAGAGATGCTCTTTTCCCTTTCATGTAACACCAGAACTAGGAGGCATCCACTAAAACTGAACGTTGGGAGAGTTAGGACAGACAAAAGAAAATATTTCTTTACCCACCATGTAGTTGGGCTTTGGAACTCCCTGCCACAGAATGTGGTGATGACATCTAGCCTCAATGCCTTTAAGAAATTCCTAGAGGAAAGGACCGTCACAGGTTACAAGCCGTGAGGGGTGTGTGGAAGGGTTAGACACCTGGATTCAGGTGTAATAATAATAATAATAATAATAATAATAATAATAATAATAATAATAATAATAATAATAAGGCATTTATATACCGCTTTTCTGGACATTTTGGATTGCTCCTCAGTCTTTAATCAAAGTGGTTTACATGGGCAGGTGAATTCTAAATCCCCGAAGGGATTTTTACAAACACAGATTGTCTCCATCTTCCAAGAGACGCTACATTCAAGATGCTGCATTCACAGTCTGGTTACGACACTGGCCCCGATGTCTGAAATGCTGGCTGAGCTCCCTGAGGCATCTGGTGGATATGGGAAGCTGGACTAGATGGGCCTTTGGCCTGAACCAGTGGAGGCTCTTCTTATGTTCTTACCCGGCCCCATAAGTCCTTCTCCTCCATTTCCTTGGCTTCAGAGAAGGGAATGAAGCAGAAGGGTGAAGGAGAGTGGTGGCTGGGCCAAGGAGGGCTTGATGCACATCGCTGATTTGTGGAGGAACTGGGAGGGAAAGCCTATGAAGATGCCAAAAGGGTGGCCTGTGCGATAACTGAGCTCTTTCGTATCTTGAAAACACCATCAAGATGTTCCCATTTCCTTTTCTCTCATTTGTGGCTCTTGGGTTTCTGTGTGAGAAGAAAGTGCTTATTTCTGGCCATCTTCTGCTTGATGACATCACTTTCTGCTTCATGATGTCACGTCTGCTCCCAGCAGGCACCAGGAATGCTTTTGACTCATTAATGAAATCGATTTGACTCCCTTGACTCGTCTTGACTGAATTGCTCTCGTCCTCCACGCTTTCTCTTTCCTTCACTCTTAATTCTGGAATCCAAGACGTGTGAGGAACACAAAAGGTGTGGTTGATGCACCCTTGAGTAAGATGGATGACATTTGGTGTGTTGCTTTTATGGCCCAGCCCAACATGCAGAGGGGGGATGCCATATAGAGTACAGTAGTTTGCATTCCGGATCCATTTCCCAATTACTGCCAGTGATTTCACCCAAGCCCCTTTCTGGCTCCAGGGCTCCAAAGGCCTCTCCCTGTTTGACCTTGAAATCCGGGAAGAGGATGGGAAGCTGAACGGGATTGAGATACGGCGGCTGAAGGAGAAGCTGGGCACAAGGCAGCTGCCAACTGCTGAACTGCTCCTGGATGGTGCTAAGGCACACCTGGTAAGGAAAACAAGGGGTTTGTGGTATCATATTGGGACCCCAATGGTCACATACACCATTGCTCAGTGGGATAAAATAGGAAGGATGCTGTTTGGTAGGGTAGATCTTGGAAGTGTTTGGATTCATGGGGCTTCCATGACACCGTGGAATCTGGTATCCAGTGATCAATGCAGCATCCTGGGAATGTAGGTTTTCTCACAAAAATCTAGCAGATTGCAGGACAGGGGAAGAATACACAAGTGCAAGGGCTATGCATTGGCATCCTTCAGTATGGAAAGACTATGGTATCGTGCTCTGAGTGTCCTCCCCAGAGCACGATGGCCTGGGTAGATTAATATGGAGGATAGACTGTTACCCAAGCTGTAAATCCCCCCTCTCTACGTCACTGAAATAGTCAAATGGAAAGGCAGAGCCAATACTACTGGTTTCAGCTGCGTCGCAGGAATTACCAGAACGTGATTGTACACTGTTTCTGGTGTTTGGGCTCCGGATTTTGCCTCGAGGATGGCTCCTAAAGCCTTTTCCGTAGATGGGTATAGCCACAAGGCAGTGGAGGTTGGAGGAGGGAGTTTTCCTTCTCCAGACAACCCACGTTCAATGGGATTTTGGACAGGTTTAGTCTGGCTCCTCAACGAAGGCCTGTCTGGCATGGAAGTCCCTGCCAGTAATGACACTACTGCCAGCATAGCCCTTTGTATCACTGGAGCACATAATCCCACCACCATCGGTACTGTCCATCGGTGGGCTATGAAACTCACAGGAAACCAGAGGCAGACTAAGTAGGTCTTTACAGCAGGTGGGCAGGAGTTTGGCATCGTCCCCAAGATCTCACAGTGCTGGTCCCTTTCTCTGCTCTTAGAAGTAGTTCAAGTAGAAGATGATTGTTGGCTAATGAGAAAAAGCAGAAGATTAATTCCAGCTGCCTGAATTTGCTAGACCTTCAGAGCTCATTCTTGCTGTTGCTTCTTCCTGCTTCCAGATCTCCGCAGAGGGCCCAGGCGTGTCCTGCATTGCCAACATGCTAACTCTTGCTAGGCTCCATAATGTCATTGTTGCAGTCAGTTCCATGAGAAGGTGAGTTGCCTTCCCCTCCCCAACCACAAGGGAAGCAATCTGGTTCTCTGATGTTCAACTATGCAGGCAGCCATACATTAGTGTAGATAATTTTGGGTCAATCCTCTCCAACTTTCCAGTACTATTACTATCAACGTGCAATAATCCTAACCTGGACGTGCAGGAAGGCAGTTGGATTTTCCTTGTGGCAGTACAATATTTTGGACTACAACTGCTAACTAGCTGATATGCCCTACTAACTACGGGAGCACGTAAGAGACATTACATGCACCCGTAGTTATGGCACCACCTACTGAGAACCTATGGGAAATTCAATCATACAATCCAGAGTAAATTGTTCTTACACTGGAGCAAGGACTCCCTGTAGTTACTCTGGATTGCACCCATAGTCTCCATGGCCAGGAGTAAAGAGCACAACTGCAATGTTTTCATGTGCATCTCAAGCATGAAGACTTTGAGCACAATCCTAACCATGTCTACTCAAAAGTAAGCCCCATTGTGTTCAATGGGTCTTACTCCCAGGAAAGTGTCTTTAGGATTGCAGCCATAGCCATGTGCGCATGCCTATGGACTGATTTTACTTTAATTCCCAGGATGATTTTCCTCGCAAGGGATTATGCCTCCAGAAGAGAAGTTTTTGGAAAGTATCTAAAGGAGCACCCTTTGCATCTGCAGACCTTGGCACGAATGGAAGTGAGTATTCTGAAGAGTGGGCCAGTACTTCATGTGCCATGACAGAAATTCTTATTCCTTATCCCCTATATCTCCACCATATTGCATCTCAGGTACATTTGAGGTTTGGGATTGATCAGATGGGAATTGCTTCAATTTCCCAGACCCATCCTCTTTGCTGTGCCCCTTTTTAACTCAGGCTCTCTTGTTTGTACAGGTGGAGGTCCGAGGTGCCTTCCTTCTACTTATGGAATTGAGCAGGCTTCTGGGACTGGAAGAAACCAACATGGCCACCACAGAGGACCAGCACGTGCTTAGGCTGCTCACACCTGCTGCAAAACTTTACACTGGCAAGCAGGTAGCGCTTGAAGGTTTAAGGGGGTGCTTTCATTTTATGGGTATCTATAATCTGGGGTATGAAGGAGCCTGTGGCAAGGAGGCAGGGTGGAGAAGAGAGGGTTAACCACAGAACCACAAAATACTATACTTCAGGTCCTTTAAATATTAACATTTGTTCCCCTAGCATTACATTCAGTTCCCCAATGAAAGTTGGCTATAAGTACATATTTGAGAATTAAGCACATGAAGTACATGTACATATTTGAGAATTAAGCACATGAAGTACATGTACATATTTGAGAATTAAGTGCACTCTTTCTCGGACTACCCAACCTTGTACCGAACTGTACTCCGAACTTTAGCCCTCGTTTCATCTGGTTTTTCTTCTCAACAAGCTTTGCTTGTCTATATAGTTTTTTGACCTGCTCTCATATCCCCGAAAGAGGTGTAGACACTATCAAATTTCAGGTAGACCTGTGCCTCTCTGAGCCCTGAATCTGGCTACAGAGTCTGGCTATCGCCTAACACAGGGAAGGTGGCATCTGTCTCTTTATGAATCTTGCTGTGCCCCCACACAGGGTCGGTGCTTCCTGAGTTACACACAGTCGTTGTAATTACACACGGTTAAGGGTTTGAAGCAGGAAGCGGATTGGATTTGTGGAGGGAGAAGCACAAGAGAACACAGGCACATGTCTGGTGTGTGTTGCAGGCTATTGCTGTCATCTCAGAAGGACTTGAGTGCTTTGGAGGTCAGGGCTACATGGAAGATACAGGGCTGGCCGGCCTGCTCAGAGATGTCCAGGTAAGGAAACACCTGGAGAGCAATGTCATCCTTCCCTTTTGCAGGGACTCTCTCTCCTCCTGCCTATTAAATCCAAGTCAGCTTGTATCAGCATCTTTGAGTAACAGACTGACATTTCATGCGTCTCCTGATCAGGATGACCGGGTGTCATATTAGGGTCCTATTTGGGTGATCCTGCTCATGCTCTTCCATTCTGAACCAGCTCAAACTCTCTTATTTCTCATATTTCACCACTTTTTTCAGCGGTTGGAGGGGAACCCCATTTTTCCATATAATCGGGGCGCTTGAAAGTGAAGGTTACTGGTCCTGTGTTTCTGTTTCCCACAGGTGCTGACCATCTGGGAAGGCACCACCAATGTCCTGGCCCTTGATGTCCTGCGCTCCCTGGTGAAGAGCCAAGGGAAAGTGATGGAGGCGTTTTTCTCTGCGGCGCAGGTCAGCATCCACGAGTCCCGGTTTGCAAGCGTGTCTCAAAAACACTCAGCGGACAGTCCGTGGCCTCCAAATGCTTATTCTGGCTCTTGCTTGACCTCGATGGCCTCTTGAGAACACTGACCTCTCAGTCAGTTTCTGCCACAAGGCCGTTGACCCACCACTTGCAGAGCCAGGTCTTTTCACCTCTGGGGCCCATACGTGTTTGATTAACGAACAGGCTGACCATTTGATAGGAATTCCCCGGAGTCCTCAGGAGGAAGCAGGAATCTCTCCTTCCGGGATCCGGGCCCAGCAGCCTTTTCATTGCACAGAACTGTATAACTTCCTTTCGAATGAATACATCCGGGTCTTACGACTGGGATTATTCAGGAGGACTGTGGGTTTTGGGAAGCCCTGCAGTCCATATGGCCTGTAACTGGTTTCCTTGCAGAGCAAGGTGGAGTCAGCGTCCGGGTTGTCTGAACTGGAAGATCCCGTGGCAAGAGTTCAGGAGGCTCTTCACAAGCTCAAGCGCTTCATGCAGAAGAGCAGCTCAAGGGGGGAAGTTACGATGCAGCTGGCAGCAAGAGACTTTGCCTACACTCTTGCCCGGATCTATGCAGGTAACTAGACACCCGTTAAACAAGGGAGGAGAGGAGGCATTCACTGTAGCTGCAGTTTCCCATAACTTTGGGGGAGATAAGCGCAGGGGGCTCTGAAACGCCCTGTGTAGTTGTTTCCAATCTAGTGACCCCAGACATTTGACAGGCTGCTTGGTCAGTGGGGTAGATATTCAGTGGGATGGATAAACACGTGCAGTGCCACTAGGCCAGAATAATTCAGGGGTACCTGCAATGCCTCTAGCAGAACCTGGTGCTGTAATTCTGAAGTGTGAACGGTCCACGTTATCTCCTCCTGCAGGAGCTCTCTTACTAGAACACGCTGCCAGGCCCCGTGCGTCAGCCACAGACATCACAACTGCTCAGAGGTACTGTACGGGCCACTAACCTCTCTTATGGCCACTGCAAGATTATTCTATATGCCTTACCTGTGAAGGGAGTGGATGGTCAGGGATTTGCCTTGAAATCTAGACTTTCTGACTGGAATCCTCCTGCTTTCCTTTAGGTGGTGTCACCAAGAACTGTGCCCTGTGGAGAGAGAAGACAAAGCCGGCTCTTACGATACAGAAGCACCTCCTTTGGATACCTCTTTGGTCTACGCTGCAAATCCTGTTCTGAAAGGGAAACTCTGAGCAAGGATCACAGAGAGACAGTGTGTCATCTTGGAGTTTGTTTTTTTTAAATGACAGATGATTGTGTATTACAGATGATGACATTTACTGGTACATCTTAACATGTGATGCTCAGATCAATTGGGAGTAGTAAAATTGGTACACAGCCTTGAGTTGTCTCTTAAGAACTAAGAAGAGCCTCCACTGGATCACGCCAAGGGCCCTTCTACTCAAGCTTGTGTATCACACAGCAGCCCACCAGATGCCTCAGGGAGCACGTTTGACCCGTACGTCCCGGTGCCCTTCCCTGCATCTGGAAGCAGCCATTAAAAATCATGCTCAAATTACAGCACAGTCACTCAGGTCCAATTCTACATTCTCATACATCCATAGGTACACATGATTCTCTTTACCAGTCATAATACTGAACATTTCCACCAACCCTAAACATTACCAATATATCAGTCCATACCTGATTCGTTCTTTAACTCTCATACTACATTGCCATTGTCAAGAAGTAGTAATCAGTTTGTTCCATCTGACGGTTGCAACCCATTGAATACTCTCTGTGTGGTTCTACTCAGGCCTCAAGGCTTACTCGCTTCATGTTGCCAACTAGTGTTGCTAACAAATGTTGCTCTGCTATCCTATTCTCATGTGCTTCTGCTTTTCTGCTGCCTGGTAAACACATTCCTCTATGATGAGGCCTTGGCCTTCTAGGTGTTAGCTACGTATTGCTGAGTTAGACTTTGGTTAGTGCTTTTATCAATCAATAAGTATTGATTAGTATCGATTTCTTTAACAATACCAATACCGTGAATTGTTTTAAGATAATCAGAGGTATCAGTCAGGTCCACAGAAATGTCCTCGCGGCATCATCCTGAAATAGTCTCAGGGTGCAATCCAGAGTAACTACGGGGAGTCCTTTCTCCTGTGTAAGAACAATTTACTCTGGATTGCAATATGAATTTTCCATAGGTTTTCCCTAGGTGATTCAGTAACTATGGGTGCACGTAATGCCTCTTATGTGCTCTCATAGTTACTCTGGATTGTAGGGTCAATCAATCAATCACACACACAGTTTGCATTAACCATGGCTAGAGTTTCAAAGAGGTCTGGCTATAGAAGAACTGACAACTATGGGCAAAGGCATCAATACTTTACGCAACAAAATGTTGCACATGTATTTTGCTGCACATGCACATCCATTTCCATCCATTTCCACCAAAGGGGCACAGTCAAACCTATTATTTTTGTGTCGCCAATTATGAAATGATGCATAACATATCTTCACAGTCTGTCCTTTAAATTAGGGAATATAGAAGAATGGGGGGATTGGCAGAGAAAGCAACAGGTACCCATGAGCTCAATATGCATGGTTAATGTAAAATATCTGGCTTTACTGGGTATAATACAGTTGCATGCCTCACAATACGCTGTATAATATTGTATGTTATTATACGCATAGAATATTATTGTACAATAATATTGTATGTATTTAAAAACGAGCAAAAAGAGAGTTCTCCTTTTTGCCTATTTTATTTATATGAGGGTGGAAGCTCATGTATTTGCATAAAGCTCAGCGGTGCTCAAGAAGTGTCTCTTTCCCCTAAAGGGATATGGGTGCCCCAACAAGGGTGCCTCTTTCAGTGGTTTTACATCTTCTGGTGTTTTACGTAAAAGAATATCAGGTTGAGACTTGGAGCGTACAGCACATATATTAAAAATAAACTTAATAATTACAAGTCTCAAGCATACATCCAAAACCACATGTATTAGCTATTTGGCGGACTGTGGGTGGCGCAAGCGGTTAAGACGCTGTGCCTGTTAACCAGCAGGCCAGGGTTCGAGACCCGGGTTGGCCCCACAAGACAGGGTGAGCTCCTGTCCTTAGCCCAGCTCTGCGACGCAATCTTATTGGCTCTGCCTTTCCATTGGACTAATTCAGTGGTGTGGAGAGGGGGATTTGCTGCTTGGGTAACAGCCTCTCCCCCATAACAATCTAACCCAGGCTTTCGTGCTTCGCATGCAGCGTATGCGGTGCCGAGCACAATACCATAGTCTTTCAAGACTGACGGAGGCCTGCTAGCTATTTGGGTGACTTATACAGTGTGCTATGCATTCTTCACACAGCCACGTAAGAGGGAAAACTCAACGTGATTGTTTCTTGAAATGTTCATTTCAGGTAAGAAGTTAAAGTGAAATTTAAAGTGAAGAGCAGTTTTTTGTGCATTCATTCTTGCTGTATTTATAGAGCAAAAGTACTTCAATTCAGTCAGGAAAATCCATGCGCAGAAAGCAGGTGGCTATCTTGAAGTTCCCTTCCAGGATGAGGAACGACGCCTGCAGATTGGAAGCAGATGCACATCTGGACCATGATGCACATCCAGACGTGACGCACTTGATCTAATTCTGCATTGTGAGATGTAGGTCGGGAGGTGCATGATATGGATGCAAACGTGCAGCTCCATTGGCTGTCTTCAACAACTAGTCCCAGGGAAGAAAACAGCAGCACACAACTTTCAGCCCGTTCCCAACTTCCCTCTTCCCAAACCAGCAGCGCAAGTCCCTTGCACCGACCTACGGCAACCCCTATGCAATACCAGACTTCGGTAAAGAGCAGGAAATCTTCTTTTCACGTAACGTATTGACAGTCAGCTGCACAAAATGCATTTCTACACAATGTTTGTGTATGTTCAGAAGATCTCACATGACAACTTGATGTTCTAAGGGCACAATCCAGAGTAACTATGGGAGCACGTAAGAGACATTACGTGCACCTGTAGTTACTGCACCACCTAGTGAAAACCTATGGGAAATTCATACTGCAATCCAGAGCAACTTGTTCTTACTCCTGAGCAAGGACTCCCTGTAGTTACTCTGGATTTCACCCATAGTCAGCAGTCAGCAACCTCCAGAACGGGTGCTGAGGAAGGCACCTGCCCAATTTTCAGCAACCTGGGCAAAAAGCAGGGAAGCCTCTGTTGAGCCCACGCCAGCCCTGGAGAGTGGAGTGGGCACAATCTGCCCCCTTCAAACTCCTGGCCTGGAGCATTCTGCAGAGGCTTCCAGGCTGCCCACCAAAGTCCTGGAATGACTGGAGGGGGCAGAAGCAGCGCAGGCAAGTCGGTGTCACTGGTGCTTGGTGCCTGGTGGTGGCTGTCAGTGCCCACCAGTACCAGTGCACAGCCATGCCCAGTGCCTACATTTTACTCCTGCAATAATGGGTCGCTTCAGCTAGTGTATACATATATCATGTAGGCACATAGAATCATGTCGGCACATGTAATAAGATCCTCACTGGGGATCTTCAAGCAGAGGCTCGACGAGCGAGCACCTGTCGGAGATGCTCTAGGGATTTCCTGCTGCAGGCATGGGGTTGAACTAGATGACCTACTAGGTCCCTTCCAACTCTAGGATTCTATGATTCTATGAAACCCCCATGTGCAAAATCCCCCCCTGAGCATCAACTCCCTAGGCGCATCAAGTCCCCCATCTGCGTCATCCCCCATCCGCGTCATCCCCCATGCACATCATCTCCCCATGTACATCAACCCCCAATGCACAACATCCCCCATGAGCATCAAGGCCCCATGTGCATCATCCCTAATGAGCATCATCCCCCATGAGCATCATCCCCCTTGTGCTTCAAACCCCATATGCTTCATGTGCCCCATGCGCATCAACCCCCCATGTGCAACATCCTCCCATGCGCATCAATGCCCCACACGCAACACCCCCATGCGCAATACCTCCATGCACAACCCCCATGTGCATCCACCCCATGCGCATCCACCCCCATTTGCAGCATCCCTCGTGCAAATCAAACCCCCATGCGCATCAACTCCCCAATGCGCACCACCACCCCATGCACAACACCCCCCATGCACAGCATCCTCCCCAGTGCAACCCCTCCCTCTGAACAACATCTCCCCACAGTGCACCAGGCACCGAGCACCAAACTGGCTGGGTGTTGGTCAGTCTCCCAAGTTAAGTATAGGATAAAAACATGTTGCACACCTTTTCACCCCCTTCCGGTTGGAAATTCCGAAAACTGGTTCTTAGTGGATCACTCTGTCATGGAAGGAACACACTCCCCAAATTGCACACTTCTAGGCCCAACGGTTTTGGCTGGGCGTTGATGAGTGGGTCAGTGAGTGACTTTTCAGTTTTATATATGCAGAATAGATAGATTTTAGCTTTTGTTTTCCCATGTTTTACATTTTTTTGGGGGTCTCCTACATTTTGGAAGGCCTTTTCCTCTTGTTTTAAAATTATTATGGATTGTGCCCACAGTTCTTGACTGTTATTAGAGACCAGTGAAAACGTACCTGTGTTGCGGGAGTAAAATTTCACCCATACACCATCCCCCAAACGGCACATCAACCGCCCTTGCGCATCGTCCCCCCCATCCTTACCGTTCCCCCATGTGCAAAGTGCCCCATATGCAGAGTCCCCTCTATGTGCACCACATGCAACATCCCCATGTGCACCATCCCCTGTGTGCAACACCCCCATTCACATTAACCCCCATGTGCATCATCTCCCCATGTGCACCATCTTTCTCATGTGCATCACCGCCCCATGCACACCACCCCCCCAGGTGCATCATCACCACCCATGTGCAACATCCCCCATGTGCACGAAAAACCCCTCTTGCGCATTGTCCCCCCATGCGCACTGTCACCCCATGCGCATCCTCCAGCCAAGTGCACCTTCCCCCATGCACATCAACCCCCCATGCACAATGTCCCCATGTACACCGTCACCCATGCACAAGTTTCCCATGTGCAAAGTCCCCCCCTGTGCACCATATACAACACCTCCATGATAGATAGATAGATAGATAGATAGATAGACTGATTGATTGATTGATTGATTGATTGATTGGCCGTGTATAAATATCATATTTGGAATTTGGCTTTGGCTAATGGCTCCATTCATTACATTACATTATATTATGTTCAGCAATTTAATGGCACAAGGAAAAAAAACTGTCCTTGTGCCTAGATGTATTATTATTATTGTTGTTGTTGTTGCTGTTGTTGTTCCCCTTCTTTCACAATAACAAAATATTAAAATTGAGTATCAATAGAGTTAGAGCAAAGAACAGAATTTCTTTAACCAGCGTGTAGTTGGTGGAACTCCTTGCCACTGGGTGTGGTGATGGCATCTTTAAATGGGATTGCACAAACTTCTGCAGGAAAAAACAGTGGAACTTTGAAAACTATTTTAAAAAAATAAATGAATATTAAAAATATTAAAATTAAATTAATCAAAATTATTGAAAATAAAAAAGTAATTAATGAGGTCGAGGGGGAAATGTGATTAGATAGCAAGAAGGCGGATCTTGAGCAGATTCTGTGCAGCTGTGCAATGCAGCTGAATTGGCCTTGAAAACTACATCTCCCAGAATGCATCATGACAAATGTGCAACTATTATTTTCCTCCGTGTATGCAGAATTGGCCTTGAAAACTACGTCTCCCAGAATGCATCATGACATGTGTGCAACTACACCCCCGGGTGTCATGCAACTGGGGCGACCCCCGTCCCGCACCCCTGAATTCCTCCTGCCATCCGCCACTGGCCACACTTAGCACCCTGGGGTGCCATGCAACTGGGGCAACCCCCATCCCACGCGCCTGAATTCCTATGGCCTCCTGCTGCTGGTCACACTGAGCACCCCGGGGTGCCATGCAACTGGGGCGACCCCCGTCCCGCACCCCTGAATTCCTCCTGCCATCCGCCACTGGCCACACTGAGCACCCTGGGGTGTCATGCAACTGGGGCGACCCCCGTCCTGCACCCCTGAATTCCTCCTGCCATCCGCCACTGGCCACACTGAGCACCCTCGGGTGTCATGCAACTGGGGTGATCCTTGTCCCGCACCCCTGAATTCCTCCTGCCCCCGCCGCTGGCCACACTAAGCACCCTCGGGTGTCATGCAACTGGGGCGACCCCCGTCCTGCACCCCTGAATTCCTCCTGCCCCCTGCCACTGGCCACACTAAGCACCCTCGGGTGCCATGCAACAGGGAGGGACCCCCTTCTCACACTCCTGAAATCCTCCTGCCCCCCACCACTGGCCATACTGAGCAGCCTCGGGTGCCATGCAACAAGAGGGACCCCCTTCCCGCGCCCCTGAATTCCTACTGCCATCCGCTGCTTGCCATATTGAGCACCTTCGGGTGTCATGCAACAAGGAGGGACTCCCTTCCTGCGCCCCTGGATTCCTCCTTCCACCCGCTGCTGGTCAAACTGAGCACTCTCGGATGCGATGCAACAGGGGGGACCCACTTCCTTCACCCCTGAATTTCTTCTGCCATATCAGGCTCATATCCTAAAGTCAAGTTAAGCCCTTTGCGGTGGAGCCGTTAAGGTGACTTTCCATGAGAGGGTGACATAAGTATGTGGATGTGTCATTGCTGTGGATTTTGCCCTTAGTTAGCAGTGGGTTTAAGTTTGAGCGCAATCCTAACCATGTCAACTCAGAAGTAAGCCCCATTGTGTTCAGTGGGTCTCACTCCTAAGAAAGTGTCTTTCGGATTGCAGCCTTTGTCCTTTAATATTTCCACAGAGGTTGGTGACCGTGTGTAATAATAAAAAAGAGGACGTGGCCCTTCAAAATGTAGGGCTGCCAAGAAAAATTGTAGGATGTGACAAAATAAAAGCTAAAACACTCCTATATAGTATATATATGTATATAGGAGTGTTTTAGCTTTGATTTTGATAGATACATATACAGTGACGCCTCACGTAAAGAATGCTTCACGTAACAAACAAAAATTTCTCTAGGATTCTGCTTCACGTAACAAACTGAGCTTCACGTAAAGAACACATTTGTTGGCATTTGGGGCAGATGCGCTGGCTGGTAGCCTGTTTAAAAGTGTCAGGGCTGCCCAGCACACCTGCCCATAGTGAAAGCAACACTTCCATGCTGCTCCTCCTGTGGCCGGAGGGAGAGAAGAGCATGGAGAAGAGGAAGCAGCTCAGGGTGGCCAGGAGGGAGCAGGGGAGAGAGAGGCTCAGGATGGAGAGGAGGAGAAAGGGGGGAGACACTTTGAAGGTGTCTTGGATTGCAGCCTCTTAACCATGTCTACCCAGAAGTAAGCCCCATTGTGTTAAAAGGGGCTTACTCCTAGGGAAGTGTCTTTAGAACTGCAGCCTAAGTAGACTTCATAGGATCCTGCACACTGAATGCATGTTTTGAATTCAGTTCCTGTATTTTGTCATCATTTTGACATCCAGTTAATATTTTTAAATGAATATTTTGGGGGTTGTGGAACCAATCGTCTGAGTTTCCATTATTTCCTATGGAAAAATCCGCTTCACTTAAAGAGAGTTTCACTTAAAGAGCAGGCCTCCGGAACAAATTAAGCTCTTTAGGTGAGGCACCACCGTATAGGCCAGTTTTTGTTTAACAGTTTACTGTATTGCAACAAAAATGTAACAAACACACTGTTGTATAAAGTAGTGCTACTGGATAAAAAATAGTGTCATATAACTCACTCTTGCATGTGGTCCAATTTAGTTTTGCAGCCTCGCATTACAACCACCAGTAAATTATTTTTTTTAATCTTAGGGGTGCGCATTGGATTTGATGTCACATTTGATTCGTGTAAGTGTGGGAATAAACTGCTTTCATTTTCAGGACATGCAAATATTATTATTATTATTATTATTATTATTATTATTATTATTATTATTTTGCCGTTTTGGCAATTATCTTTATTTTGCAATTATTATGCAATTATGAATAATAAATATTATTTTTATTAAATGTTAATATTAATAACAACAACAATATTTTTGTTAATCAATAACATCTTGCAGTGGTTTCCCAAAGTGGGAGTCGTGACACTCTTGCTGCAACCTATGCTTTCCCAGGAGTAAGTCTCATAGAACACAATGGGAGTTACTTCTGAGTAGACCTATTCAGACTGCATGGATCTTGGGCAGAGAAACCTCCCTGCAGCTCACTAGCATGCTGGTGACGTCACAGGGAGAGAGGGAGGAGGGAAGAGAAGCAGAGAGTGTTGCAGTGCGCATGCGCTTTATGTCCCATTGTGACGTCACTAGGAAAGGCAGAGCAGCATATAGCATTGCGCATGCGCATAAGGTTGCTGTTCCTCCCGCCGCTCTCCCTCCCACCCGTGCGTTTTGACGCACGCCGGACGTGACGTAAGCCCTGTTTCCGGGTCGGAGCCGGCGCGATGGCGGCTGACACGCAGGTGGGCGCTCGGTTGGGCTCTGCGGGGCCGGGAAGGGGAGGCGAGGAGGGCCGGCCTGGCTGGGGGCGGCCTGGGGCTGCCCTCGTTCCTCTACGCGCCCTGTGAGGGAGGGGGCTGTGCTCCGAGAGAGGGGCGTGGCTAGGAGCGAGCCATACCCTTTTGCCCTAAAAGGGCGTGGCTAAGTGACAGGCTCCACCCCCTGTCCTATAGGGGTGTGGCCTTCTGGGAACTGTAGTCCTGGCAGGCAGGGGACTTGGACCCCCAGTGCTGGCAGCTGAGCTTCTCCAGGCTCCTCCCTTGGGAGGAAGGCTGCAGCTCAGAGGGCTCCTTGCTCTGGGGGGGAGACACTCCTTGACATACGCAGGATGGGTGCCTGCAGCCTGTGGAACTCCTCGCTGCAGGAGAGTATTTCACATCCAGAGTGTCGTTAACCTTTGGAACTCCTTGCCTCTGTACGCGGGGATGGACAGAAGAGAGCGAGGGGTGCTCTTCTCCCTCCTCCCTGCCCTCCTCTCCTGTGCAAGACCTGAACCAGGGCGGGGGGGGGTGCAGAGTATTTCATGCCCCAGAGTGTCATTAACCTTTGGAACTCCTTGCCTCTGTACGCGGGGATGGACAGAAGAGAGCGAGGGGTGCTCTTCTCCCTCCTCCCTGCCCTCCTCTCCTGTGCAAGACCTGAACCAGGGCGGGGGGGGGGTGCAGAGTATTTCATGCCCCAGAGTGTTATTAACCTTTGGAACTCCTTGCCTCTGTACGTGGGGATGGACAGAAGAGAGCGAGGGGTGCTCTTCTCCCTCCTCCCTGCCCTCCTCTCCTGTGCAAGACCTGAACCGGGGCTGGGCGGTGCAGAGTATTTCATGCCCCAGAGTGTCATTAACCTTTGGAACTCCTTGCAGCTGGGTGCTGGACAGTCAGAATAGAGGGAGGGAAGTCCCTCTCCCTCCCAAACCTGGGGCAGCCAGTGTAGCTGTCTGGAATTTCATGATCAGAGTGGTGTTAGCCTTTGGAACTCCTTGCCACTGGATGCAGGATAGGCAGAGTAGAGGGAGGGAAGTCCCTCTCTTTCTCCCACACCATGCTAGAACCCAGGGATTGGAGGGGGAGTGCCCTTTTTCTTTCAACATAATGCTAGGATCAGGGGGCAGCCTTTGCAGCTGATTATCAGGAGAGTGTTTAATGACCCCGCGTGTCTTTGCCCTTTGGAACTCCTTGCCACCATATGTGGGGATGGGCAGAGTGGAGGGAGGGAAGCCATTTTCCCCCTCCCACATGATGCCAGAACCCAGGGGGCAGCCTTTGAAGCTGAGTGTCTGGGAGTATTTCATGACCCAGAGTGCTGATCCCTTTGGATCTCCTTGCCACAGGATGCGCAGAATGCATGGAGGAATTCTTCCCCCTTCCCTTGGATTGGAGGACGGGGGTGTCATGGTTGTTGTTCAGTCACCTTGGGGTGACTGATCATGGCGAATGGATCTTCTGGTGTTAGGTGAAGGCTCTTGGAGGGTTTCCTGCCCTTTCCTAGGGTATAATGTGGGTGAGAGTAGCGCAGTGGTTTTCGAAGTGGGGATCAGAACCCCCTTGCGGGGTAGTGACATCATTACAGTGAAAAGCTTAGCACTGCCATCTTGGAGTCTGGCAGTGGTGCTGCTAACTTGGAATGGGACACTCAGGCTGCCATCCATACTTTCCTCATTGAACGCAATGGGAATTACTTCCGAGTAAACATGGAGGAGCTCTGGCATCACAATGATGTCCCTTCTGGCCGTGACATCCCCTCCAGTTTGATGACATCTCTTTTGGGGTGTGTGTGAGAGAGACCTGGACAGATTGACATTCTCAGAAGGGGTTCCTGGAATGTTCCAGCACCCCTGGTGTAGTGGGTGAGTACAGGGTGGGTGCTCTGGTGCTGATGTGCTACACTTGGTTTTCCACCACACATGGAAGGAGATGGAACAAGAAATTGATTGTAACCCCTCCTGGCTTTGGCTGCTTCAGGTTTCTGAAACATTGAAGAGATTTGCAGTGAAAGTAACCACATCCAGCGTGAAGGAACGGAGAGAGATCCTCAACGAACTCGGGAAATGCATCGCTGGGAAAGGTACAGAACGCAGAAAGGGGTCAGTGACTAGAGGCCTCTGGGCTGAGTCCGCCCTGGAGAAATCTGTGGCAATGGTTTATAAGCATAGGCGTGGAGAGGGGGGATCTGCTGCTTGGGTAACAGCCTCTCCTCCATAACAATCCAACCCAGGCTTTCATGCTTCGCGTGCAGCGTATGCAGCGCCGAGCACAATACCATAGTCTTCCAGGACTGACGGAGGCCTGCTATATATGCAGGTATTTAGGTATATGCATCCTCCCTGTTTTACAGGTGTGCCATCTTCATGCTAGATGCAAGGGAGTGGCAACAGGATGCAATATCTTGTTTACTCCCAGAGGAATCAGGTGGGCCACTATGAGAAAAAGGTGGGCCTTTGGTCCCGATCCAGCAGGGCTCTTCTTATGTCCCTATGTTCTTAACTCACTACTGACTCCTCTCTATGATTAACTGCTCCTTAACTTTCATTCGGAGTGAGCTGCAGTGGCTCAGTTGTGCTGTGCCAGAAGATGGGCTGGTCAGTGTTCAAGATCTGAATACTGCAGGCGGAGTGAGCTCCCATCCTTAGCCCAGCTCCTGCCCACCCAGCATTTCAAAAGCACGGAAATGCAAATAAATAGGGACCACCTCCGTTTCTGGCTGTGCTTTAGCATTTAGTCATGCCAGCCACACAACCACAGAAGCTGGACAACGCTGGCTGCACCAAAGGGCTTTGAAACAGGGATGAGCACAGCGTCCTACGGTCGGTCACAACTAGTTGGGCATCCTGTAGGGGACACCTTTACCTTTTAACTTGGATGGACAACTAACTGTTTAGGATCTAACTTGTTTCAGATCTGCCAGAAGCTGCAGTAAAAGGCGTCTGTAAGCTGTTCTGCCTCACTCTGCATAGATACAGGTGAGTGCAGGTGGGAGACCCTGCCTTTTTCAAACCAAACACACCAGGATTATGCAGAATGTAGTACGCTCAGGGTATGGGTGTGTCTGTCTATCTATCTATCTATCTATCTATCTATCTATCTATCTATCTATCTATCTATCTATCTATCTATATACATGTGTATGTGTGTATATGTATACAGATACATATGTGTGTGTGTATATATGTATATATGCGTATATGTGTGTGTATTTATATAAACACATGTGTGTGTGTATATATATATACACACATGTATGTATACATGTACGTATGTATGTGTATATATATATACACACATATGTATGTATACATGTACGTGTGTGTGTGTGTGTATATATATATATATATATGTATGTATGTATGTATGTATTTATATGAGAGCTTTTTTAATTCTGCAAGGCCTGTATTAAAAATGTAGCCATTCAGAATACAGATCATAAATGTTCTTTCTTTACAACTGCTTTATCTGGGGCTTAAAAGAAGGCCGATTAAAATGGATTCTGAAAGAAAGTTGGTTTATTTTAATGCAAGCTTTTATTTGGTAGACAAATCCGCTAACAGTGCATGTCCCTTTGGAAATTACCTATCTCTCTACAGTATTTATATACCACTCTTCAACTGTTCAGAAGGTGGTTTACAAAGAAAATGAAAAAATAATAGCTAACTAATAGCTATTAATAATAAACATTAATAAATTAATAAATAAATAAGGATTGCTTCCCAAAGCTTTCATTGATACCACGATTGGGTTGCAATTTACACAAAGACTTGTTCATTTTTTTGGCTGCCCCAATATTTTTTTTCCTTCTTAGGAAGATTGAAAACTTTTATGGTTTATTTTCATATTCCGGTTAATTCAGCGGAAAGGAGAGATTGTGATGTTGTTGGTTAATGTGTTGGTGTGATGAGACTGGTGTGCTGTTGTTCCATCCAAGCTGATGTGGGGCAGATTTAAGAGCAAACAAGAGTGTATCGGTGCAATACATTGAGATAGAATCTCTCCCCCTTTGGTTACTAAGGTGCGATGATGATTTAGAGCACAATCCTAACCATGTCTACTCAAAAGTAATTCCCATTGTGTTCAGTGGTTCTTACTCCCAGGAAAGTGTTTTTAGGATTGCAGCCTTACACAGTTGCTAAATCCAGTCCTCCCTTCTGCTTGCAGACCAGAGATCTTTGTGATCCATTACCTTTTATTAGAGAAGGATGTGAGATACACCAGTTAGGTTGCAAGATCCGGTGGTGCCTCACATAAAGAGCTTAATGTGTTCCAGAGGCCTGCTCTTTAAGTGTAACGCTCTTACATAGGGAATAATGGAAACTCAGACGATTGGTTCCATCACCCAAAAAATATTCATATAAAAACATTAATTGGATGTAACAATGATGAGAAAACACTGGAACTGAATTCAAAACATGCATTCACTGTGCAGGATCCTATGAAGTCTACTTAGGCTGCAATCCTAAAGACACTTTCCTGGGAGTAAGCCCCATTTAACACAGTGGGGCTTTCTTCTGGGTAGACATGGTTAGGAGTCTGCAATCAAAGACACTTTCCTGGGAGGCTTACCTGGGCTGCTGCTGGAGGTTCAAGGTGGTCGATGGGGAGACTTGGGGGCAGTAAGGACAGCTTCCTCTGGCACCTCCAGGCAACTCCCCCCAAGTTGGGGGCAGTTAGAGGCAGCAGTGCTGGCCGGCAGCCCTTTTAAAGAGCCTCCATGCGGAGCATCAGGGCTGCATAGCTCGCGTGTCCATAGCTTGCTTGTTAAGTGAAGCGGAACTTGTTATGTGAAGCAAAATTTCTTGGAAATTTTTGCTTGTTATGTGAAATGCTTGTAGAGCGTGGTGCTTGTTAAGTGAGGTACCACTGTACCTCCATTTGATTTTGCAGAGTTGTGGAGAAATTGTGGGTTAGTCTGAATGTTCTTGACTGACATAGGGCACATGCCTAACCGTGTCTACTCATAAGTAAGTCCCAATGTATTCAGTGGGGCTTATTCCCACGAAAGTGTCTTTAGGATTGCAGCCTGAATTTATTAACGAGCTTGTGGTTTAGAACTTCTGTATTTCTGAGGTTGTCTGTTTGAAATGCCAGTCAATGCCTCTGAACCTATTATAAGATCAGAAGTATTTTTTGTCTTCTAAGGATGAATGAAAACTTTTATGAATTGTAAAGTTGTGTAACACACTCCTTACAATATCTCAAGTGGAAAATAATCACCTTTTTCCTGATTAGATTTTTTTTTCACCCTCCCAGACCTTCCCCCACCTCTATCTCTCTGCTCCCTTTGGTTTGGCTGACAATATATATATATATATATATATATATATATATATATATATATATATATATATATATATATATATATTTGTGCTGTGTTTTTAAAGGAAAAATTGGTGCTGTATTAAATTTTTAAAGAGAGTTTTTTTGGTTAGTGTTGAAATTTTTTACGTTTAAGTGATAGATTCATTGAAAATGCAGAGCAATGATGAATTAGCAGAGTGTTTGGTATCACCATGGGTTATTCTGCAAGTATGCACTATGGGTTATCTCTGCAGTCCTAAGCATGTCTACTCAGAAGTGAGTCCCATTGTGTTCAATAGTATTTACTCCAGCCTGAGCGTTGTCTTGTTCTAGAGATGCAGCGTCCCACCGAGCTCTACAGACTGCCCTTCAGCAGCTTGCCGAATCCCAACCCGAAGCAACTGCAAAGAATCTCCTGCAGTCTCTTCAGTCCTCAAGGCTCAGCAGCAAGGCTGGAGGACCCAGGTAAGTGCTAGGCATGTCACCTTTGGGTGCCATTGACTCAAAACATGGCCGGCAACCTCTTCTCTTGTGACTGAGTCTTGGGTGAGAGGCTTCCCCCCTTGGTTGCCTTGCTAGAAGAGGTCCCCGTTGCAGCACCCTTCAAAAATGGAGCTCACTGTCTTAACCTCTTTGGCAGTAAGAGCAGCGGATCTGCAGCTTTGCTGGCGCTATCCTGGACTTGTCTCCTTGTGCGCACTGTCTTCCCCACTCAGGACAAGAGGCAAGGAGAAACATGGGAGAAGCTGGTAAGGACCTCAGACTTCCATCTTCATGATCATACTGTAGTCTGCCTTTTGGTAGGAGATGTAGCTTTCTCTATACCTACAGAGGTAGCTTTAGATCTCTCTCTGTCCAAGCCATGATCCATAGAGTCTTAGGGTGCAATCCTAACCAATTTAGGCAGGCATAACTACCTGGCATATCTTCCCGTGGTGGTGTGGGTTGGTTGGTTAGCATATACCTGTGCACTAACCTAACCCCCCAAGGAGTGGGGCAGAAAAGACTTACGGCACTTTTGTGACATCCCCAGCTCAGCACAGGTGTATGCTGGTATTTATGCTGGCCTAAGTGGAGATTAAGATTGCAGCCATTGGCTGATGCATGCAGTAGAAAGAGATGAGGTGCATGTGGGGTGGGAGAAGAGGGTTCATGCCCCTATTAGACCTAATTTTTTATCAAGACCTATATAGATTGTATGCATTTTGTGGGGTTTTGTGAATCACCCTTTCTGTCATTCTCCGTCTACTGATATTTTGCTTTCATAGGCTGGTAAATGGATTTGTTTGTTGCATACTCTTTCCAAAGCAGAGCCTAAGTTAAATATTATTATTATTATTATTATTATTATTATTATTATTATTATTATTATTATTATTATTATTATTATTATTATTATTAAATATTAAATATTAATATTAATATTTTTATTAAATATTGCCAACCAGCTATGTGAGTGAACCAAATTAGGGTGGTGGTGGTTCAAGGATTACCATCCCCTGTTGCTCATGCCCCTTCCTCCTTTCTTTTTACAGGTAGAAGTTCAGTGCTTGCTCTTCTTGGAGGTCCTGGGTGGCTCTCGCAAGCCTGTGGTGGACGGGGCTCTGAAGAAGCTGAACAGGATGTGGAAAGAGGTGGCCAGAAGTACCAAGATTTGGGCTCTCTTTTATTATCCTCGGGATAGGTTGGGGGTGAATCAGCAGTTCAGTCTCTTGTTCAGTCCCAAGCAGAGCCTCCTAAGAGGGTTGGGAAAGGCCTGCCATTGTCAATGGTCCTGCGCAAGTCAGACCAAAGTTCTGAACGCTGTACTTCATCGACATCAGGCGTGAAGCAAATTTAAGAACTATCCTAAATGCACAGCCTGGAATGAACACAGTTGCCATCTTGCCCATCCCTTTACTTCTCCCAAGCTGTTCCAAGCTGCATATATATCACCTTGGAGTAGTCCCATCTGCTCCCTGAGATTCCTTGTGGCCATTTTTGGGGTTTAATTTGTATATGACCCTTTAAGGCTAAAGCTTGAATCATCCTGATGACTTCCTGTTTTTATTAATAATTATTAATTAATTTTATTAATAAGCAAATCGCTCTTGATAGTCCTTAATCTGAGAGGTGGTATATAAATGTGTGCAATCAAAACATGTCTGGCTTTTTTTTTTCTCAGAACCCTGGACTGGCAGATCAGTACCTCTCGGTTATTCTTGGCCTTGAAGCCAACCAGGGCTATGCAGCGATGTTGGGCCTCCTGGTGCAATTTTGCACCAGTCAGAAAGAACTTGGAATTATCAACAAACACAAGGCAAGTGGGTTTGGCTTCTGAAGAAATGTGGGGCTGGCCGGATTTCTAGAAATGGGGCAGATTCCTGTAGGATTTAGAAAATCTGTGACATGCTGTTAAACCTCTAATTAAAAGGTTGGGACCTTTTCCCCCCGGCTGTGAGCTTCTTGTTTCATAAAAGTAACCGAGCCTTTTCCTCCTTGTTCAGAGTGCCCTCCTCGATTTCTACATGAAGAACATCCTGATGAGCAAGACGAAGCCTCCAAAGCACCTGCTGGTGAGGGGGGAAGAGGGATCCCTAGTTTTTCCTGCCCTTCTGTGAAGCCACACTTTGGGGACGGAGGGAGCACTTTGGGGAAGGGGGAGCACCTGCTCACTTGGTGAGCAAACCAATGATGATTGGTGTTGGCAAAGTCTAGTGTATTCCATGTTCTAAGCTGCTGCTTCCTTGCAGGACAGCTGTGCTCCTCTGCTCCGGTACGTGTCTCATTCTGAATTCAAGGAGCTCCTGTTGCCAGCTTTGCAGAAATCTCTCCTGAGGAACCCTGAGAATGCCATTGAGAGTGAGTTGCCCGTGAAAGAATTGGGCAGTGGTTTGCGTGGAAGGGAGACGGATTCATTAGAGTTATTGGTGGCCAGAGGTTTCTTAGGGAGGAATCCTAACCGAGGCCAGCACAACTCATTGGTCTTCCTTTGGCACTTTTGTAACACCTCCAGGTCAGCACAGGACTTATGCCGGGGCTTAGGCTGGCTTAACTGGAGGTTAGGATTGCAGCCTTAATGCAAGATCATAGTGGCTCTGAGTAGTGATGATAGCAACTCTATGGTTCACATACCTTTTATTCAGTATCTTTCTTATCATCTAGAGTGGTACACCTGTGAAGTGTTGTATTTTGGCTCTTGGCAAGCCTCAAAACTTGTTGATTATAACATGCAGCCCATGTTATAATCATGGTTTTTAATTTTATACTTAATTGGTACTGTTGGTTTTATATCTCATGCTTTTACATCCAGTGTCTTTATGCTTCATGTTTTATATATGTGATTTTATGCATTTGAATTGTCTACGCCAAAAAGGTCTAATAAGATTATAAGATGCTTTTTCTTCTGTTTTTAGCAATTTCCTGTTTGTTGGCGTCTGTAACTCTTGATCTCAGCCAGTACTCTTTGGACATTGTGAAAGGGCTAGCCAGTAAGTCCCATTGCTTGACATCTGAAATGTACTGGGGGAGGCATTTTGAGGGCTGGGGAAGCTTATGGATGTCATGCCCTCAAATAACATTTGTTTTCCCCCTCCAAAATCTTATAATCCTCCAACCTCCTGATTAAAAAAATCCTGCATATCTCTAAGCTGCAAAATATTCAGCGTCTGTGTTTTTATTTTAGGCCAGTTGAAATCCAACAGTTCTCAGTTGATGGACGAAGCCATCGTTGCATTGAAGAACTTAGCCCGGCAGTGCAGCGACCCGTCGACGGTGGAGTCCCTTGGGAGGCACCTCTTTGCCATCTTGGGGGGTGAGCAGCACTTCCTTCGGACTTGTTGACTTGAGGGCTGTTGTGTCACCATAAGCTCCTCTACCTTTGGAGGCTTCATACTGCTGCTGGTGTGTATGTAGTGGCGTGTTGAAACCTGCCAAGACTTATGATTGTCTTTGTGATCGGTGGTAGGTGCCGAGGGAAAGCTGACAGTCGTGGCACAAAAGACAAGCATCCTCTCAGGTAAGGGCACTGGAAGAAAGGCATGGAGTTTTTAATGCTCAGAACTTGTCGGGGATCTGTGGGCGAGGACAGGGGTGTCGAATTCATTTCATACAGAGGGCCAAAGTTAGGATTAGTGGTGTTTCCCAAGGGCCAGAGCCCAATCTTATGCATATCTACTCAGAAGTAAGCCCCATTATAGTCAATAGGGCTTACTCCTAGCAAGGTGTGAAGTTCTCAGGGGCCACTTGCAATGGCAAGGCAGGCCGCACCTGTGTTTGACACCTGTGCTCTAGGATCTTGAAAGTTTCACTGGTTTACAGGCATCTCCCACTTCTGACAGTTCATTTTCTGATGGTTCTGGTCTTTCAACACCTTTCAGTTATACTTAGGGCTCACTCATTCAACACATGCTTCAGTCTCTCAACCGCTCTCTGCTGGTCTTCCCTGATGTTGAAAGCCTTTTCAACGGTTTTCACTTTTGGACTGTGCTCCGGTCTCTAAGCCGTCCAATAAACGGGGGATGCTTGTACTTACAAACATGCAACATTTGGGATGATTGAGATAGTGATTTAAGAGGGGACACCACATAACTGAAACTTTTAAAAACTATGGTGTGGAGAGAAAAAACTGTTTCTCCTGCTTTTAGGGATTGGCAGTTGTAGCCATCATGCAGTTTCTGGACCATCCAACCAAGCCCTAAGCGCAGCCGTTGCTGAACTTTTCATCCCTTTCCTGCAGCAGGAAGGTGAGAGGTTTCCCTTGCATGTTAAAATATGGCCTCCTTGCACTTGCACGGCCATAACAGAGCCAAAGGCATCCTCTGAAATGGTTTCCTTCCTCTGCTTCTCTCCTCAGTCCACGAGGGCACCCTGGTCCACGCCATCTCTGTCCTTGCTCTCTGGTGCAACCGCTTCACCACTGAAGTGCCCAAGAAGCTGATCGAGTGGTTTAAGAAAGCCTTCAGCCTTAAAACCTGCACGTCGGCTGTAAGACACGCTTATCTCCAGTGTATGCTGGCTTCCTTCAAAGGTGAGACGTGCCCTCATTTCTGGGTGGGGTCTGCCTGGCAGGGAATCAAATCCACGCTCGTGTCACTTCCAATTTTCTTTACTGGAAAATGAAGTTTTTTTAAAAATTTCCCGACATAAATCTAGCTTCAGTTTAGGCTTTGGATGGTCACTAACAAACAAGCATCTCCTCAATTTATATGGCACACCTACAGACCATTTGCAGCACCCTCGTGCATCATAGTTGAAAATGGCTGTGCCAGACCTTAGGAAAAGCCTTCTTGCCTTGGTTTTTATTGCATGCTCCCTCCCCTCACCCTTTCCAGGCAACATCCTTCTGCAAGGAGTGGAATTGCTGCCACTGATGATCCAAACCGTTGAAAAAGCAGCAGCGCAGAGCACTCAGGTTCCACTGGTCACAGAAGGGGTTGCAGCAGCATTGCTCATTTGCCGGCTCTCGGTGGCCGACGTGCAGATAGGTAAGATCTCAGAAACAGGATGGGTCTCGGGGGACAGAAGTGGTATTTTTAGGGTATCCTTTTGCCTAGAATTGGATTGTTTGTAATTATACATAGCAGTCAGCAATCAGGAAGTCAATTACTATCAGCCTGACCTCTCTTCCCTGTCCCTGGACCTGCAAGCCTGGGAAGAAGCCTAGGATCCTAGAGTTGGAAGGGACCCAGTAGATCATCTAGTCCAACCCCTTGCCTATAGAGGACCTGCCCTTTAGAAAGAGGACATATAGAATCATAGAATCCTAGAGACGGAAGGGACCCAGTAGGTCATCTAGTCCAACCCCCTGCCTATGGCAGGAAATCCTCCTAGAGCAGTGGTTCTCAACCTTCCTAATGCCGTGACCCCTTAATACAGTTCCTTATGTTGTGGGGACCCCCAGCCATAAAATTATTTTTGTTGCTACTTCATAATTGTAATTTTGCTACTGTTATGAATCCTAATGTAAATATCTGATTTGCAGGATGCATTTTCATTGTTACAAACTGAATATCATTAAAGCATAGTGATTAATCACAAAATAATATTTCATTATATATTGTGAAATATTTATTTCTAATTACAAATAAAAAAGATGCAAAATACCTTGCAAGACCAGGGGTCTTTAGGCGACCCCCATGAAAGGGTCAGGCGACCCCCAAAGAGGTCCTGACCCCCAATTTGAGAAACACTGTCCTAGAGCATCTCCAACAGGTTCTTGTTGAGCCTCTGCTTGAACAATGCAGGGGGGAAACGTGCTACACTTTAGCTTTGCCATGTTGTATTTTCTGTCTCCTCCCCACCCAAAAATCCCACCTGATGGTGATCCTTTTTAGGGGCAGGAGAGCTTAAGCTTTACAAAAGTGTTTTGAGGCTGAGGGAAGGATATAATCCAAGTTATTGTATATGTATATAATTTCATGGCAGTGTATAGACTATTTTATTTGCACACACATTTTTTAAATTTCCTTTTTCTTTGCAGAAAACAAACTGATTGGCAGCTGGCAGTTGATTCTGGATGAGAAGAAACAGGTTTTCACTTCTGAGAAGTTCCTGCAGTCTGCATCGGAGGAGGGTGAGATGTAAAATTTGCTGCTAAAAGCTGTCAGCTGACGCCATAGCTGCTGAACATTAAGGGCCAATGTTTGACAAAGCATCTCCTGTACAGAAACAGCACTGGTGGAGGTAGATAAAGTGAGATGGACTTCCACAACTTGGTTTTTAATGTTGTTTCCCCTTCCCCAGCCATGTGCACAGTCCTCCAGCTGACGGAGCGCCTTCTCCTGGATCACGAGCATCGCTTGCAAGGTGCAAAAGTCCAGTAAGTACAGCTTTGTATGCTCTGCCTTCTCCTTGGGGCTTCCCTTTCAAAGTAATCTTTTGGATCAAGTACTTGTGTAAAGTGTGGCTGTTTGACAACTTACTTACTACTTACGATCTCTTTCAGGCAATATTACAGAGCCTTGGCCGCCGTGCTGCTCAGCCGGTCGTGGTGCGTCCGGAGGCTCGCCCAGCAGTCTGTGAAAAAACTCCTCTCTTTGCCCAGAGGATTCAGGTTGGCTTATGGGCTCTTGGAAGAGTTGAAAGTGGTCCTCGCTTCTCATAAGGTTAGAAACCCCATGATTTTTAAGAGAATATTAGTAGATCCTAGGCAGGTAGAGCGAAGTGGAAAGCAGGTACTGCTTCTGACTTATAGGAATTGTACCCATTATCTCTCCCCATCCCTTTTCCTTCACAGTCCCTTTGTACAGCTTCTACTAAAAATATAGTTTACTAGCGAAAACGTACCCATGTTAGAGTAAAATTCCGCACAGCCCATGAACCCCCCCATGCACAGCATCCCCCATGCCCAACAACACCCCCCACGTGCAGCCCCCCATCTCCATCCCTTTTCCTTCAAACATTAGATGTTACGCAGTTAATCTGCAGAACTCCTTGCGTCAGGAAGTCATGAAGGCACTTTGACCTAGCGGTCTTTAAAAGAATATTGGGCATATACAGAACAACCCATCTCACGATGAGATGGCCAGGATGACTTTGCAATTATATTTATCTCAATTTAATCCTATAATAACGAGATATAAAATATCTCGGCATAAGACATGATGACGATGCAAGATCTGGGTAGCCTGTCTGAATGCCGGGTGCAAGAAAGAGGCAACAGGATACAGCTCTCACATGTTGTCTTGTGTGCTCCCAGAGACATCTTTTTATTCAGTGTTTTAATATACCAGTAGATGTTTTAATGTTTAACTTTAGAGGTATGTTTTAACTGGTTTAATATTGGATTGGATTTTATTCGATTTTAACGTATTGATTTTATTGTTACTGTTTTTAGCAGCAATAATGTTGTAAGCCTTGAGTCCTTTTGGGAGAAAGGCAGAATATAAATAAATAAATTATTATTATTATTATTATTATTATTATTATTATTATTATTATTATTATTATTAGTGGGCAGCTGTGAAATACAGGAATCTGGACTAGATGGGCCTTTGCCTGATCCAACGGGGCTCTTCTCATATTTGTGTTGTGTTTTGAGAAGAAAGCTGGCAACCTCGAGTGTTTTCCAAGCAGGTTTTAATAATTGTTTTCCGTCCCCCAAAGGTGCTTCCCAGTGAGGTACTGGTAACCGAAACTGGAGAACTATCTGAGCAGGGCAAGACGTACATCCCACCTCGTGTCCTTCAGGAAATGCTGTGTGTTATCTCCTGCGTGGCAGGAATGGAAGGGGAGCCCGAGGAGAAGGAAAAGCTTGCCCTAGAAATGCTGCTTGTGAGCAATCATCCTTCTCTAGGTTAGTAATACCAAGAGCTGGAGAGCAGGGAGGCTTGGCTGGGATCCCTCCTGATTTGAGGAGCATCCACTGGCCTCTTGCAAATCTCTTCTTCCTTTCAGTGTCAGGCCAGGTGGGTCTCTGGCCAGCCCTCTTGCTCAAAATGAAGCTCGACCCCATGGAATTCATCACCAAATATCTGGAGAAGATATTTGATAGAGTCATCACTCAAAGCCCCATGAGTAAGGTAACCAGCTTTGAAAATAGTATTCAAGGGCATCCTTCCAAATGTGGATGTGTCTCAGAGCACAATCCTAATGATGTTTACTCCAAAGTGAACCTCATTGTGTTCAATGAGACTTACTCCCAGGAAAGTGTCTTTAGGATTGCCGCATTGGCTAGCATGTGGCTAACTATCTAGTTTGACCCAGTCAGGCTTGATATGGGCTGGGAAATTCTGTACCAAAGTCCTGCTGCTTGGATGGTTAAATAGCTCTTGCAGCCCAATCCTGTTTGAACTTTCGTTCTGAGGATTAATGGGATCCAATGCTATCTAAATCACAGGCTACCAAACTGAGTAGCCCCCTGCTGAATACCCTCTGCTGAATGAGAGAGATGGAGCAGACAATGCTGTGAAACCTGATGGTGTGAAACCTCCCCTCCGCCTCTTCTTTTTGCAGTCATCCCTGAACGCGATGGGCACTCTCTCCATCCTGTCTCCCAGCAGAGTCCTCCCTCGGGTCATCAGCACAGTCTCTGCTTCTCTGGAAAACCCAGCCCTCTGTCAGGTCACCCATGAGGAGTTTTCCATCATGAAGACACCCGAGGGCGAGCTTTATGACAAATCCATCTTGCACAGGTCAGAAGAAACACTTTGATGCTCTTTTTGGTGGCGAAGAAAGCTTCATTTGCCAGGTGGCAACCACCTATCAGGGATAGGAGGCACATCAGTTTGGATGGCAGCTGGGTACATAAGGACATAACATCAGAGGAGCCTCCACTGGATCAGGCCAAAGGCCCACCTAGTCCAGCTTCCTGTATCACATAGCAGCCCACCAGATGCTGCCTCAGGGAGTACACATGATATCTGCATCCAGGTGCCCTTTAGATGCCCATACAGGTAGTCCTTTGGGGGGGGGGGCAGGCTATCAGTTGCTGCCAGAAATAGTGAGGATGCATCACCAGGGGGCAGGCAGGCAGGCTGGCACAGGGCTTTGATGTACCACCACATCCTCTCCAGCAGCCACTGTTTCAGAGAACAGCAAGGGATAAGAATCATTGGTACCACCTGCTTAGGAATACCTGGTGGATCAGAGAGAGGCCTCAAGGACACCTGCTCCCTACTGCACCCCTTTGATCCCCCCAGTTCTTATGGGAGCAGAGCCAGGAGCCACAGACTCCATCATCCTCCCCCTGTGTTCTGGATCTTTCCATAGGTGGGCAAGATTATCTCAATAAATCTGGTGTTATTGCTATGAAACCTAGGCTACAGTCCTGAGTAACTCCGGGCCCTTTTAAACCTATGGGAAATGCAGAGAGCAATCCAGAGTAAGTGCCTCTTACATCTTCCCGTAGTTACTCTGGATTGTAGGGGTAACCTCTGAAAATTGAAACAAAATACTGTGAATTCTTTAAGACCACCGCAGTGTAAACATATAGAGAGTTGCGTAATGAATGTTGGAGGGTTCCGGCAACTTTTTTTTTTACCTTCTCAAGTGATGTAGGTGAAGTTTTCTCCTACGGATCTTTCCCCTTTTTCTGTCTCAGTGCCCAGCAGGACAGCCTGAAGAAGGCCAACATGAAGAGGGAGAACAAGGCTTACTCATTCAAGGAGCAGATTATTGAGCTGGAGCTGAAGGAGGTGAGATCTTGAGTGTGCTGGAGAGTTTTAGTGGCCGGCCGCGATGGCGCATTGCGGTTGTCCTCATTCCTTAACACTGACATTATACACCAGCTTTTTGAGTTTACCAGGCAGGGAACGGGCCCCACGAAACTCAAATAAATGGTTGCCTTTTGCAGGAGATTAAAAAGAAGAAAGGGATAAAGGAGGAGATCCAACTGACCTCCAAACAGAAGGAGATGCTGAATGCCCAGCTGGAGAAAGAGTCTCAAATCAGAAAGCAGCTGAGAGAGGTCAGTTGGAAGTCGGGATTAACCGTCAAGCCAGTTCCTTCCTGCTGGCAAAATGGTGAATTATTGCCTCAAAGAAGGGGGGAAGAGTGAGACTATATCCTCACACCAGCAGGAATAGCATCTTTTCTTGGGTTTCCACCTACACCTTCTGCTTATTAGGTTGCACGTGTTACATTCCAGGAAGTAACTTGTGAAGTGGGATATACCAAAAATAAATTTGGAATATAGTATAATAAATTATGGTATAATAAATTGGTATATCCTATGAAATGGGATATACCAAAAATAAATTTGCACATTTATACATATTTATAAATTTGTATATTTATGGACTGCAGCAAATAGGGCCATCCTCCTGCCTGGGTTCTGTGTTGACGAGTAACCCTTTTGCCCTTCTTTTGCAGCTTGATGATGAGCTGGAGTCTATGCTGGGTCTCCTGGACGCTGTCCTAAAAAGGAACCCCCCAGGGCTCTCCCAGTACATCCCTTCTCTCATCGGCTGCTTCCTTCCTCTGCTAAGATCTCCACTCGCTGCTCCAAGGATTAAGGCCCCTTTCCTGTCCTTGGCATCCTGTGTGATGCCAATTCGGCTGAAGACCTTTGGTTAGTGTGTTGACATTTGATCTGTTACGGCAGCCAATTCCTCGCAGAATCGTGCCCGATTCTGAATTGAATGGAGCAAGACTAAGTTGTCCCTCATTATCCACTTGGGTTTTGCTCCAGAACTTCTCATGAATTAAAAAAATATGGATTGAAAAAAAGATTTATTGAAATACCTATTTTATTTAAAGACTTACTTTAAAGACTTACCCTACTAAAAGGTTTCTTGCGCCTTTCCTGCACCTAATGGAATAAGGTGGTGCCGTAATATCTGTAGGGGTTTGTGGGACTGAAGAATGGAATGATTGCTTGCATGACTGTCTCTCTACAACAGTAGAAAAAACAGTTTTTGAAACTGATTTGCAGTGGCTAGTTAAGTCAAATCAGTGCATTAAAGAATCAGTGTATAACCAGGATGGACCTATATTTATTTTACTACTTTTTGTATTTCAAAAAACCATCAATTTAACAGTGTTTAAAAAAATAAATGAAATGAATGGAGAACGTTGAGCTTTAATTGCAATATACCAAGTTTCCTGTCTTGCAGGTGTCTTAGTGAGTCATGTGACTTTGCGGAAAATCAAACCCGAATGTGAACTGGATGAATCTTGGTGCCAAGAAGACCTCCCCACTGCTGTGAACAGGGTCATTAACCTGCTCCATGCGCACACCGTCCCTGGCCGGATGAGCAAGGGCGAGACAGGTGGGGCACCTCTTGAATCCCACTTGGTAGTAAAGGTCCCAGACTTTCTGGGAGGTCTTCTGGGTGCTGGGAGAAGCCCTTTCTGGCTCCTTCAGCCTGCTTGCTTATAGGACATAGCACACCACTGTTATCTACCTAGAGAGCAGAAAATTCGGCGAGAGCCCAATCCTATACATGTCTCCTCAGAAGTAAGTCCCCTGGTAGTGAATGGGATTTACACACAGGGAAGTGCCATAGGATTGCAGCCTGAGTCTTTCAGTGAGATGAGGTTAGTGAGTTTTGTCACAGTATGCCACAAATGTCTACAAGGTTATTGAAGGTCACACAGGTCTGGGAAACTAGCAGGGTGGTTTTGAGCATTGAAAAAGGTGGTTACAAAGGTGTGCACCTCAATAAGCCTCGAGCAATTCAGGTAAATAGAAGCTGCCACCTTACTTTTGCGTATCCCACATTTGCCTATAGCCTAATAGGCACTTGACTGCCTGAGTTTGGAAAGAGCACACACGAGAGAGCGATGCTCAGCCTGTCCCCTGGAGGAGAGAATGTTCCCTCGGCATCTCCGCTCACCTGCACACCATCCTTTCTTCCGCCCCTGCAGGTCCTGTGCCATTATCTGCCCCGGCGTTCTCCTTGGTCTTTCCTCTCTTAAAGATGGTGCTGCTGGAGACCCCCAACGACAGCGAGGAGAGCGAAGAGCTCATGGTCAAGGCTTTGCAAACTGTCATGGTTCACGCTCAGCTGAGATCCTCCACCAGCAGCCAGGGTGTCCTGGTGGATGAGGTCAGTGCTGATTTTTACCAGCCTGTATTTTTAACCTCCTGAACGGGAAGAACCCCAAGAAACATGTGCACCAGAAAATTGGACATGAAGCCCCCCTGCTTTTCCACACGTGGCAGCTAGAGATTTTTTCCTGGGGACTGAACCAGAAAAGTTCTACGTGCAAAACAGAAGCACTTGATTTTGGTTGTTCAGTGCTTGATCCCTTCATGTTGTGTAACTATTTTTTTTTAAGTGACCAACACTTGTGCTTTCTTTTTCCTCTTCTAACAAGAACGGCCCCGAGTTACTGCCTCGCACAGACATGCTACGGCTCCTGACCAAGGTGATTGGAACGGGATCTCCCAGATTACAGGTAAGTTGACCTACTTACTTTTTGCAAGTCGTGGGAGCTCATGGGCTGAACACGGCCCCGATGCTTCTACTACTACAGGTTTGCCAGTCTTAAAACCTTTGGTCATTGGTCCTATTTTAAAGTGGTCTGCTCTTTCACCAGGTTTTTGCTTCCAACGGACTGACAGCCTTGTGTGCCAGCAGCAGTGGCGAGGTTGGTTGTGCCTACGCAGAGCAGGAGGAAGTGGACGTCTTGCTCCAGGCTCTTCAGTCTCCGTGCATGAACGTTCGAGATGCGGCCCTCCGGGTCAGTTGGATTGGCTTTATTTGTTGCCCTCTAGGGATATAAGACTCTGAGTTGTTCTCTAATCCATCTCACCTGAAGGAAGTGGGCTGGAGGGGTCTTTCTGTGCTGGTCCTTAGCACCTTCAAGCAGGCAACTCGGGGTGGCTATTCAGAGCCTCCTGCCTCTTGGAGAAGCGCAGAAGCTTGGGGAGGCTCAGTGCTGACTTTCTTCTCATTGACGTTCAGGGCTTGATGGAACTGCAGATGGTGCTGCCGACCCCAGACAGTGACGAGAAGAACGGGCTGAACCTGCTGCGTCGCCTCTGGGTGGTGAAATTTGACAGGGAGGAAGAAATCAGACTGTTAGCAGAGAGGTCAGAAGCACTCTCTGTCTGCAAGGCCAGCAGCTGTTTCCCTGTCCCCCTTCAGAGGATGATGCTCTTCCCTATCGGAGCCTCCCCAATGAAAGCATTTGAATTTCTCCTTTGACTTGCAGGCTCTGGGAGTCAATGGGTTTAGAGCTGCAGCCTGATATCTGCTCAGTCCTTATCAAAGACGTCATCCACCACGAAGAAGCCGTGCGTCAGGCTGGTGCCGAGGCACTCTCCAAAGGCGTCGAAGAATATCGTAGCCAAACAAGGGATGTCATGACCAAACTTATGGAACTTTATCAGGAGAAGCTTTATGTAAGTCACAATGGGGGAGCGATGGAGACTTTGGGGGACACATGGTGAACAGGTGCTCCAGGAGTCAAGTATCAACAGTTTCAGGCAGTTTTGGCTCTCCTGTCCTCCCTTCGGGGTGGTGGGGTATGTGGATGAGGCTGGTGTGCTGCTGAAGTAGGGTTCAGTGAAGAACACTGGGCGTGAGAAGGATCAGTGATGTTCTGGTGACCTGTGACAGTGGCACATCCCAGTTGTTTCAAGATGACAGAACTAAATATTAATCCTGATTAATCGCTTAGGTCTATATCCTGAAGGCAAATTAAGCCCCTTGCTCTGGAGCAGTTAAGATGACTTTCCATAAGATAACAGTAGAGGGTGACGTAACTGCAAGGACCCGTAAACGCTATGGATTTTGCCCTTTGCCTGATGGTGGTGGAGTAAAAGCCTTTGATTGCTTCCATCGTAGGGAGCTTTGTGCATACAGAGTAAAAAATTCACATACCTTGCTATAGTCTCATGCTCTTTGCGCACACCCATTTACTCACATGTAGGCAATTTATATATGCTTTAGACAGTTGACGAATGCTGTAGGGAATGTATGCAGTTGGCACAGATTTCAGCAGTTTATTCTGAATTTATTCCATTTTGTCAGTGTGAACATCCACCATTTTGGTATCTGGATGGGGTTCCAGAACCAGAGCCCTGTGGATATAGAGGGCCCCTCATCTAGGGCAACAAAGCAGGCCTCCGTCAGTCTTGAAAGACTGCGGTATCGTGCTCGGCACTGCATACGCTGCTTGTGAAGCACAAAAGCCTGGGTTGGATTGTTATGGAGGAGAGGCCGTTACCCAAGCAGCAAATCCCCCTCTCCACACCACTGAATTAGTCCAATGGAAAGGCAGAGCCAATACAATTGGATCCAGCTGCGTCGCAGAGCTGGGCTAAGGACAGGAGCTCACCCTGTCTTGTGGGGCCGACCTGGGTCTCAAACCCTGGCCTGCTGGTTAACAGGCATAGCGTCTTAACCGCTTGCGCCACCCACAGCCCTAGAGGGCAACGAGAGAGGAGTTAAAAGCGTAAAATAGGAAGCACACAAGATTCCTCCTTTCCTCCTCTTGGCGCTTCAACCATTTCTCCCTCCGCAGAGGCTGCCTCCTGTTCTGGATGCTTTGGGACGTGTGATCTCTGAATCCCCGCCTGACCAGTGGGAAGCCAGGTATCCCCCCCTTAACCTGTTCTGCATCCAAGAGAGATGCTTCAGGATTTTGCAGTTGTCGGGCTCAACACCAGCTCCTTCCTGACAGCCGTTCCCTTTTGCAGGTGTGGCATCGCTTTGGCCCTAAACAAGCTTTCTCAGCATTTGGACAATTCCCAAGTGAAGCCCCTTTTCCAGTTCTTTGTGCCGGACGCCCTCAATGACCGCAATCCCGAGGTCCGGAAATGTATGTTGGACGCAGCTCTCTCGGCACTCAACACCCATGGCAAGGTAGGTCGTGGAAAATGGGCTTTGTGTAGGATTTTGGGCTAGGAGTTGGTGTTTGCGATCGCTTGTGAACCCAATCCAGCACATAGCTACCCAGAAGTAAGTCCCCATTAGAGTTAATGGGGCTTACTTCCGGGAAAGTTTGGATAGGATTGCAGTCTTTTAGGGTTATCAGCCCAGTCTGATAAGAGGGTTCCTTGAGTTTTTGAAAGGATTTCTCCCAGACCTGGTTGGGATTGAACTTGTTACTTACGTGCCAAGCAAGTGCTCTGCCCACTAATCTATGCTCCATTTATGCACAATCCTATGGCACAGTGGCGAGGAGACTGCAGTATGAATCAGGAAGGCTCTGAGTCCACTTTCTATCTCTGCCGTGAGCTTGCTTGACAGCCATAAGGCCCCTCTTCTCTATCACCCTGAAAGAGAAGTTCCCGTAAAGTTCCTATAAAGTCACGCGCTCTGTTTTTCAGGACAATGTTAACTCTCTGTTGCCGGTGTTTGAGGAGTTCCTGAAGAACGCGCCCAATGATGCCAGCTATGATGCCGTCAGGCAGAGCGTGGTCATCCTGATGGGCTCCCTGGCCAAGCATTTGGACAAGAGTGACCCCAAAGTGAAACCTATTGTTGCCAAGTTGATAGCTGCGCTGTCCACTCCGTCCCAACAGGTGAAGCTCCCATCTTCCTGCCTTCTTTTCACTTACCTGCTCCAGAGGTTGCAGTGGGTCTCAGATCACCGCAAACATGCCTTGCGGGTAACCTGCCAGTATTGGCTCTTGTAGGTCCAGGAGTCGGTGGCCAGTTGCTTACCACCTCTGGTGCCTGCTATCAAAGACGACGCAGGGGGGATGATACAGAAGTTGCTGCAGCTGCTTTTGGAGTCTGACAAGTATGCAGAGCGGAAAGGAGCTGCTTATGGACTGGCTGGCTTGGTGAAAGGCCTGGGCATCCTCTCCCTCAAGCAGCAGGAGATGATGGCCACCCTGACCGACGCCATCCAAGACAAGAAGAATTTCCGGCGCCGAGAAGGTGAACAAATAGCTCCTGAAGGGCTTTTACCTGTGATACTATTTCAAATAAAATGGTTTTTATTCCCGTTGCACCCTGGTTGTTTCCTGTTGGAGGCCACTTGAATCAGACCATTCAGAGGGTTGCTCAAGGTTGCCATGTGGAAATGGGCACGGAGTGCAACCTCCCCTTTCCTTGCCTGCAGACAAATACTCTGGATTGGACTTGTAGTTGGGCTTAGTGGGACTCTCTTCTGGTCCCTTGAGCATGGCTTTATGCTGACCTAGAATAAGAGGCTGGACGGGGTATTGCCAGTGGGGTTCCATATGGAATTGATCTTCATTTGATTTTTGAGATGCTGAGGCTTGGAAGCAGCGATGCCCGTGATTGGCAGCAGTGATTGGCAAGGAGTTTTTCTTTCCAGATGGTTTTGCCCTGATAGCCTTTCCATGTTGTCTTAGGGGCCCTGTTCGCCTTTGAGATGCTCTGCACCATGCTTGGGAAGCTCTTTGAGCCCTACGTGGTTCACGTCTTACCCCACTTGCTGCTCTGTTTTGGAGACGGGAACCAGTATGTCCGAGAGGTAAGAGGCATGTGGCGTCCCCAGAATTTCCATCCCTTGTTGCGCTTCCATCCGCTGTGGCCAGGCCCTCAAACTGGGTGGAATCTGGGTGGAAACTGGGTGGAAACGGGACACATTTATGGGAAATCCTTCTGATTCAGATAGGAATAAAAATACAAGAGTTTTGTGTGAGTTTGAGATTCTGAATGTGGATGGTTGTGATTGGCTGGAATCTGCCTTGTGGATGAAAATTCCTTACACAGTCTAGTTTTGCTGTCCCAAAGTGCTTGGCTTTGCTCCTGACTGGAAGATCCAGGTTCAAATTCCTACTTAGGCTGCAGTACTAACCTCCACTTAGGCTGGCTTAAGCCCCAGCCTAACTCCTGTTCTGATCTGGGGGTGTCACAAAAGTGCACCAAGACACTTCTGCCCCATTCCTGATGGAGTTAGGCCACAGCACAGGCATACACTGACCTACCCACAACATCGTGGAAGTGAGTTAGGCCATGAGTTAGGTCATGGAAGTGAGTTAGGCCAGGTGAGTTAGGCCAGTTTAAATTTCTTAGGATTGTACCCTTAATCTTTCTGTGAGACTCTCCCAGCCTCCCTACCTCGCAGGGTTGTGAGTTCAAAAAGAGGGGAGGAACTATGAATCCCCTTGAATAAAAATATATAAATTCATACCATATTGCATTATTGGCATCCCAACCCCCAAGACTACCATTTAGTTAGAGCTCTGTTTGGCCAGTGGGTTTTAGAGGAAGTCATAGCAGATTCTCCTCCTCTTCCTCCTTTTCCTCCAGGCTGCTGACGACTGTGCCAAGGCAGTGATGAGCAACCTGAGTGCTCACGGAGTGAAGCTGGTGCTGCCCTCTTTGCTGGCTGCGCTTGAGGAGGAGTCTTGGAGAACCAAAGCTGGTAGGAGCTGAACTGTTTTGGGGAAAGACGGTGTCATCACACAAACGCTGCACATCTGTATGCACATCTTAATACTAGCTTGGAATCAAGAAATTGCCCTGGCAGAATGAAACTGAGTCCATTCTAGTGTTGACTTGACCCTGGGGAACCTCTTGCTAACCTCCTATGTTATGTTCATGGTAGGTTCGGTGGAACTGCTCGGAGCCATGGCCTACTGTGCACCCAAGCAACTGTCTTCCTGTTTGCCAAACATTGTGCCAAAACTCACAGAAGTGCTCACCGACTCCCACGTGAAGGTCCAGAAGGCCGGGCAGCAGGCCCTGCGACAAATCGGATCAGTGATCAGGAATCCCGAAATTCTAGGTGAGAGGTGTTGGTGTGTGTTTGCGGACCCACAGTTACCTTTGGGGTTTGTCATGATGTGATTCTAACCGGGGGGACCAGTGCAGAAAGGATGTTGGGCACAATCCAGAGTAACTACGGGAACTTTTACGCTGACGTAGTTACAGTGCCACCTATGGGAAATGCATAAAGCAATCCAGAGTAAGTGCCTCTTATGTGCTCCCATAGTTACTCTGGATTGTAGAGTATATCTAGATTGCTTTGAAGTTTCCATTTACAGGAGTCTTGCTGTGACCGCTTTGTGACTCTCCCCCTTTCCTGATACACAGCAATTGCACCAGTGATGTTGGATGCCTTGACGGATCCTTCCCGAAAGACTCAGAAGTGCCTGCAGACACTGCTGGACACCAAATTTGTCCATTTTATTGATGCCCCTTCTCTGGCTCTCATCATGCCCATAGTCCAGAGAGCTTTCCAAGACCGTTCCACGGACACCAGGAAAATGGCCGCACAGATAATTGGAAATATGTATTCTCTGACGGATCAGAAGGTACTCACTCTCCTGTTGTGCAGGCATTGGAATCCCCTTAAGGCCGATCTAAGTAAAGGACCGGCTATTAATATTCTTGGCTGACAGTTACCTGACATCTGCTTGTTTTATGCCAACTTTATCTGAAAGTTTGTTTGTAGTGGGTTCCCAAAGAGAACTGGTCAACATGAAGACACAGGAATCACCTCTGCTCATCTGCAGTGACCTGGAAAGTTTGGAAACAGGATCCAATCTTAGTTAATCTCCTGTTCTGATTAAATAAGACGCAATCCTGGGATAAGACCCACTGAAAACAATGGGGCTTACTTTTGAGTAGACATGGTTGGACGCTTTTGTGTGCTCTTTTTGAAACTTATTGGGTCTTATTTAATCAGAATAGGAGATTTGCTCTCTTTTCCTTGTTTTGTGACTTTTATCCCGCAAATATTTTTTAATGAAAGGCAGACTAAAAACATTTGCGGTGATTGTGGAAAACAATCTTCCCAAAAACATTTTTTAAAGTTTTGATTTAGAACTTGTATGTCCTGCTTTTCCTGTCACCCGAAAGCTCTTCAGTGGCCAAGAGATTACTAAGAACAGCAGCCTCCACACCACTCAATTCTTGTCCTGGCAATTTCCACAACTTCATCTACCAAATTGGCTGTGATCTTCTTTTTCAGGATCTGGCTCCTTATCTGCCCAGCGTAACCCCCGGCTTGAAAACCTCTTTGTTGGATCCTGTGCCTGAGGTTTGTCTTCCTCCCTCCTGTATCTTCCTCCTCTCTCCCTTTACCTGGTTCCCCTGACCGCTTTCCTTGCATTGCAGGTGCGCACAGTGTCCGCAAAGGCGCTGGGGGCCATGGTGAAGGGAATGGGCGAGTCCTGCTTCGAGGACCTGTTGCCTTGGCTGATGGAAACCTTGACCTATGAGCAGAGTTCGGTGGATCGATCCGGCGCTGCGCAAGGCAAGAAGAGCAGGCGTTTACGGGTGTTTTCTCTTGCTTCCTTCCCCTGCCCTCTGGCCAATCGGAGACCTCCCAGTGCCTGAGAAAGTTGCCATGTCCTTCCCTTCCCTTCAAAGCATGCCAGCTTCTTGAGAACTGGAATGGTGTAGTGGTTTGGGGGTTGGACTGAGACCTGAAAGATCAAGGTTCAAATCCACCCACAGCCATGAAGCTTCCTGGGTAACTTTGGGCCACTCACTCTCAGCCGTGCCTACTTCACAGGGTTGTTGCGAGGACAAAAGGATAAAGCTTTGAAAGCTGCTTTGCACATTTGCTTTGATATGGGAAAGGTGGGGTATAAATCCCTTTAACAATAATAATTCTGTTCCTGTACCCACTCTGGATTTGGAGCGGAACTGTGAAGGAGAGGTGGGCTAGAGTGTCTTGAAAGGAAGAGGAGGAGAGGCGAGTTGTGGGCTAGAAGGTCAGAAACACCCTCTCTGCTCACCTCCCTTCCTCATTTCCGCTCTGGTTCCATTTCCTGTTCAGGTCTGGCTGAGGTCATGGCTGGTCTGGGAGTAGAAAAGCTGGAGAAACTGATGCCGGAGATCGTGGCGACTGCCAGCAAAGTGGATATTGCCCCTCACGTGCGGGACGGTTATATTATGATGTTCAACTACCTTCCCATCACCTTTGGGGAGAAGTTTACACCATACGTGGGGCCCATCATTCCCTGCATTCTCAAGGTAGGAATCTGGGGGCAAGTACATGTCTGTGGGGCCAAAACCTTCCGAGGCTTGAAGCAAAGTGCCAATATTATCTCCATATTATCCGGTAATGGGAATCTGGTTTTTTCTCAGGCACTGGCCGATGAGAACGAGTTTGTGCGGGATACAGCTCTGCGGGCCGGCCAGAGAATAATCAGCATGTACGCAGAGACAGCCATCGCCCTCCTCCTGCCTCAGCTGGAACAAGGTCTCTTTGATGACCTTTGGCGGATCAGGTAAGCCACATCCAGATAGGATTCCTCAGCTTTCCTGCAGTGGATCAAGTGGTCAGCCTGGTGCTGTCCTGAGAGCTTCTAAATTGGGACCTGGGTTTGTACCTTTGAAGCTTGCTGAAGCTAATCTGTATCAAGCTAATCTATATCTTAGATTAGGGCTGCAAACCTAGCCTTTCGTTAGGCCAACATAAGTCCTGGCATAAGTCCTTTGCTGACCTGGGAGTGTCATAGAAGTACCATAAAGTACTTCTGCCCCACTTTTAGGCTAGGCCATTGCACAGGCATACACCAGCCTTGCCACACCACCAGGAAAGATATGCCGGCTGAGTTAGGCCAGCCTAAATTGGTTAGGATTGTGCCACAGGTGAGTTACCTGTTTGGGTGACTCCCACTGTAAGAGTCACGCTGGCTGTTCTTTGCCCATCAGGTTCAGCTCGGTGCAGCTGCTGGGAGACCTCCTCTTCCACATTTCAGGAGTCACCGGGAAGATGACAACGGAGACAGCCTCTGAGGACGACAACTTTGGAACGGCCCAGTCCAACAAGGTGAGTGCAGTTGGTCTCCTTGCTGGTTTCCCCACTCAGATAATGGCTCATGGTTTGATTCAGAGGGCCACCCTTGCATGCTGGATGGTGAGGATGGCCCCATTCTTTGTGCAAGTCTTTAGTGACTCCCTTTTCAGCTTTTTAAATTTGGTTTTTCTAGGCCATCATTAACGCACTCGGAGTGGAGCGGAGGAACCGAGTCCTGGCAGGACTCTACATGGGCCGCTCCGACACTCAGCTGGTGGTTCGGCAGGCCTCCTTGCACGTCTGGAAGATTGTTGTCTCAAATACACCTCGTACGCTTCGTGAGATCTTGCCCACCCTCTTTGGTCTCTTGCTGGGATTCTTGGCCAGTACTTGTGCAGATAAGAGAACAGTTAAGTCCTTGTGCCAACCAGACCCTCATGCGATGTTCACATGTGTGCACTACACTGGCTGAGGAGGGGTCAGTCCTCAACGGGGAGTGCTCCCTACTGGAGGACACAGGTGTTCACGTGTGTCCTTCAGTAGGGAACGCTTCTGCTGAGGGGTAGCAGTCCTCAGCGGGGATGATGCGCCGGAAGCGGGTGATGCACCTCCAAAGGGCTCTGGCCAGTGTCCAACTCCGGTACGGCCGCCTCACCCTGATGACGCTCCTGCCCTTAATAAGGAATCCTTTGGGCTGCTCAGAGATCAGTGTGGCTGTTGAGGTGTTTTGCAATGTGGCATCCAGAATATTGGATGTCCAGGCTCAGGAGCAGAGTCACTGTGCTGTGTAAGAGTGGATATTGATCAGACGTCTATCTCCATCATGTATAAGCTCTATACGGGTGGAGCTGTGGGTGGCCAGGGCTCTTCCCTTGTTCCCCCCCTCATCTCCCCCTCCTTACCTCTGCCATATCCGACTATTGATTTGTGAGGGCAGCTACTTGTCCTGTATTCCTATTAATGCCAAATGGATGTTAATTCTGCCATGTCAGTAACGGCAGGACTAGGAATCTGCCTTGAGGTTTTGCAGATGAATCCGCGCAGGTTGACTCACCTCATGTTTTTGGTGGCAGATCGCGGCACGGACACTGGGGGATCTTGTCCGCAAGCTAGGAGAAAAGATCCTTCCAGAAATTATTCCCATTTTGGAAGAAGGTTTGCGTTCCGAGAAGAGCGACAAAAGGCAAGGTGTCTGCATCGGCCTGAGCGAGATAATGAAGTCCACCAGCCGGGACGCGGTAAGTCCCAGTTAGCGGTGGCTTCCCCCCCACTCCCAAATAATCCCACCAGAGGAAGCCACTATAATAGACATTATTATTATTGTTATCCGTCTGTCCTTCCCAGGTGCTGTGTTTCTCTGAGTCTCTCGTCCCAACGGTGAGGAAGGCCTTGTGCGATCCCCTTGAAGAAGTCCGAGAAGCAGCAGCCAAAACCTTTGAACAGTTGCACTCAACCATTGGCTACCAGGCTCTGGATGACATCTTGCCCTTCTTGTTGAAGCAGCTGGTAGGTCACAGATGCCACCAAGGACCTGTTATGGCAGTTAGAAAGAGCTGGCAGGAGACCCTGTGATGCCCACGGTGCCCACAACCACTTCCAGTTAGGACCCAACTGTGATTTCTCCCTCTCTAGGAATGCGAAGAAACCTCAGAGTTTGCCTTGGACGGCCTTAAGCAGGTCATGGCTGTGAAGAGCCGGGTGGTGCTTCCATACTTGGTGCCAAAGGTAGGTTGGGGGGCAAAGCTTGAGCCTTACTCCTCCTCTTAGGCTGCAGTCCTAAAGACACTTTCCTGGGGGTGTCTCATTGAACACAATGGGACATACCTTTGAGTAGAGATGGTTAGGATTGCGCTCCTAGTTCAGTTCACAATGGTTTAGCTTTTTCAGCTCTTTTCAAAATCATATATTTATCATAATCCCATATGTAGTCGTATGTAAATTGAGAAACATAGGTCTTGGAATCGATCCTATAAACCTGGATCAACTTATTTGTGAGTGTATACAGTGTATCTGGTAATGACTTGCAGTTTAAAGGTAAAAAGGGTGGACTCGCTCACCTGTGCCCATACTGGATCCATTCCTCACTCTCAGAAACGGATACCAGTTCAGTGTTGGGGGGTTTGTAGATCGAAGCTGTTTTCAGTGCGTAACACCTGCGTTTTTTCTCCTGGTTCCCTTCAGCTAATTTCTCCTCCGGTCAACACCAGAGTGCTGGCCTTCCTCTCGTCGGTGGCAGGTGATGCTCTCACCCGACACCTTGGAGTCCTCCTGCCTGCCATGATGTCAGCACTGAAGGAGAGGCTGGGATCCAGCGAAGAGCAACAGGTGAGCTGTGTCATCCTCATCCTTGCATGGCTTCCTTCTCAGCCCCGTTCATAGGGGAACACACCATATTCTGCAAGGTCTTCCCAGCCTTCTGTGGCTTCCCCATCCATCCCAACCCACCTTCCTCCTTGGCCATCATTGCAATGCTTTAAATGGTTACAGGAAACCAAAACACAAACAGGAAACTTGCTGTGACTTTTTCAGGAGATGTTCAACTGCCAGGTTGTCATCCTCTCGGTGGAAGATGAGGCCGGGCAACGGATTATCATAGAAGACCTTCTGGAAGCCACTCGCAGCCCTGAGCTGGGGATGCGGCAGGCGGCAGCCGTCATCCTGAACATCTACTGCTCCAAGACGAAGGCAGACTACACGGCCCACCTGCGAAGCCTGGTCTCGGGCTTGATCCGGCTCTTCAACGACACCAACCCTGTGGTTCTCAACGAGAGCTGGGATGCCCTTAACGCCATCACCAAGGTAGCCTTTGGGGCTTCTCAAGACTCCAGATTGCCGGAATACCCTTAAAAATAGCATTCATCCTGCCCTTTGCCATACGGTGGTGCAGGAGGAGGCGTTCTCCCCTGTATGAGAGAGAGAAGGGAGGAATGCTTCTTCCAAGGAGATGTCTTCATCAGCTAAATTCTGCTTCCTTCCACAGAAACTGGATGCCGGAAACCAGCTGGCTCTCATTGAGGACCTGCACAGGGATGTCCGTACGGTAGGCAACGAGGCCAATGGGGAGCACGTGCCTGGATTCTGCATTCCCAAGAAGGTAACAGTTTAGGACATGCAGATGCTGGAGAGGAGAACCTCTCATTGACATGTGCTGTTGGAGGAATTCTGCTTTGAGGATCTCCCTGCATGTGCTGGGTTTTCTTGGAGGCCACCAACTGCCAGGGCTGGACCCATTTTTGGGGGAAGAACCAAATTGGGAAGGATGACCTGCGAGCTGACCAGAGATGAACTGGATAGTGACTCACTTCTGTTTCTTAACCTGCTTCACAGGGAGTGACCTCCATCCTTCCTGTGTTGCGGGAGGGCGTCCTGACGGGCAATTCGGAGCAGAAGGAGGAGGCGGCCAAAGCCCTGGGGCTGGTGATCAAACTGACTTCCGCGGAGGCCTTGAAGCCGTCGGTTGTGAGCATCACTGGCCCCCTCATCCGCATCTTGGGAGACCGATTCAGCTGGAACGTGAAGGTGGCTTTGCTGGAAACGTTAAGCCTCCTGCTGGCCAAGGTGAGCTGGAAATGCCCAGGGTGGGCTCCGAATGCCCAGGGTGGGCTCTGAAGTCTCTTGGGCTGGAGGGGCCCAAGTTTTCTGACCTTTTGTACATATATAGTGGTACCTTTTTCACAAGCACCAGCCTGGAATAACACCTGTAATTGAAAATGCTTGTATATCAAAGCAGGTTTTCCCATAAGAAATAATGGAAACTCAAGATGATTTGCTCCACAGCCCAAAAATATTCATACAAAAAGGATTACAGTACTGCAATAGAATAAAAATAATAAGGAAAATACAAAGTATAAAGAAAACTAAAACAAATTAACTTGTTTCAATCCTAAAGACACTTTCCTGGGAGTAAGAGTTATTGAACATAATGGGGATTAGTTCTGAGTAGACACGGACAGGTCTGTCCTTGAGGTCTCTCAGGCTGCAATCTGCTCCCCTTACACAGGGGTGAGCCCCACTGATTATAACAGGGTTCACTTCAGAGTAGATATGCAAGGCTGGGTCTCTCAGGCTCCTTTCCATTGCCCCCCTTGCATAGGAGTGAGCCCCCTTGACTGTAATAGGCTTACTTCAAAGTAGACATGCATAGGCTGGTCTCTTCCAAGAGAAACTAAGAAGGTGCTGGCAGAGTGCTGAAACCAGCTGCATCCCGACGGGGACTGTTTTCCACTTGTATTGCAAGGCATCACTTGTATACCAAGTCAAAATTTAATAGAAATGTTTGCTTGTCTTGCAAAACAATCCCAGTTTTTACTGTATTTGAATCATACTGTTCCCAATGTGTGCAGGTGGGCATTGCCTTGAAGCCATTCTTGCCTCAGCTGCAAACCACCTTCACGAAAGCGCTGCAGGATCCCAACCGGGTGGTCCGTCTCAAGGCCGCCGACGCTCTGGGGAAGCTGATTTCCATCCATGCCAAGGTTGACCCGCTGTTCACAGAACTACTGAATGGCATCCGCACCAGCGAGGACTCTGGCATCCGGTGAGAGAGCTTCATTTCCTTGTTGCTGCAGTTCACCTCGTGTCAGGGCCCAGCTCTGGATCGGTTGTCTAAACCTAACACTTGGTTCCCAGGGACACAATGCTGCAGGCTCTGCGGTTCGTAACGCAAGGCGCTGGTGCCAAAGTGGACGCCACGGTGCGGAAGAGCATCACCACAGTGCTGCTCGGCATGCTTGGACATGATGAGGTACTGCTGGAGAAAGAAAGGGGTGCTTGCTGGCTGGGGAGATCAAAAGACCTCTGAGGGTTGGACCCAGAACTTCTCTCCCACCCGTACCCATCCAAATATCCCCCACTCTCAGACGGTTCGTTTTCTGATGATCCACTCTTTCAACACCTTTCAATTATACCTAGAACTAATTCACTGAACACATGTTCTGCTCTTCCAACCTCTGCTGCACTAGAGGCCAAAATTGCCCCCCCCCCCGTGTTGTAGCGCCTGATCTCATCTAATTCCCAGAGGAGTTAATGAATCCATTTCTTTATGTGGCTGCAGGAATTTGCAAGATAAAAGGGGCTTTTGCCATTTCCCAGCTAAAAAAGCATTGGAAGCAACTTTTATGAACTAAAAGAGATGGGGTTCCACTTTTCAACGGTTTTTATTTTTCGGACGGTGCTCTGCTCGCTAACACATCCAATAAATGGGGATGCCTGTACACGTCTACAACAGGCCCTTAAGCATTGAGGTCCCCTTCCTGGGGGTCACTCCCTCGGGTGCTGGCGTTAGCCTCAAAGGCCAGGGGATCCAACCGACTCTGGTCACTTTGGGCTGGTTCACATATGGTGATCACTGACCCCTAGCAAGGGGTTTTCATATCCCCTGGAACCTGATGCTTTTCAAAGGCATCATATTGCCGGATCTTGTGCTGTGCTTGCATGTGTGACCCTTCGCTGCCTGTCAAGAGTACACTCTTTCTACCCTAGGATGCCACCCGCATGGCCTCAGCCGGCTGCCTGGCAGAGCTGTGTGCGTTTCTGACAGAGGAAGAACTTGGCAGCGTCCTCCACAATCACCTGCTAGGTATGCTACTTAATTATAACGGGGGGAGATTCTGCCAGCCCTTAACTCACAACAGGCTTCTCAGTCTTGCAGCATTGATTGGAGGATTCTAGTTTTATTTTGAAACCTGCTGGTTCTTAGTTTGACAGGCCGGTGGAAAGGATGAAAACATTTGTGTCCTGCTGATGGGAGGGAGAAAGCGGGGGTCTCTTTTACGAGAGCCCCCTGGGGGCAGCCCCAGAGAACCTTGTTTTTTAGATCCTGATTGCTATGAATCCTATGGCATCCGAGGGATGGGCTTTCTCTTGTCTGTCCTCTTCTGCAGCCGACGTCTCTGGCATCGACTGGATGGTGAGGCACGGACGGAGCCTGGCGCTTTCAGTGGCCGTCAACGTGACCCCCAGCCGAATGTGCGCCCCCAAATACTTCAACAGCGTCCATGAGATGATTTTCACCAATGCTACTGCTGACCGGGTAAGCCTTTGTGAAGTGTCTGCAAGACTCCCTTTTGTGCCTAAATTTAGGGTTGCCACAATTCTCTTCCACAAACCCAGGACGGGACCCCGTCAAAGTTGTCAGAATGCAATTCCCAAAAATGGGACAGTCCCAATTTTCTGGGACTTCTGGCAGTCCTGGGGGTTTGCCAGAGAGAGGAATACTGCCAGGAGTAAAGATGCACCCTTGGCACTCCTGAACTCAGTGACAAGGAGATTATTGGCAACCTTAAGCCAACCTCACCAACCTACCCCTCCCTAGAGGAGGACCCAGAATGAACAGGATGCATTAGCAGATATGGTGGGTCCTTGAGCTTGAAGATCCCATTGCAGAATCCAACAGTTAATATTTTCCCCTTCTTGTTTTTTAGATCCCAATTGCTATGAGTGGCATCAGAGGGATGGGCTTTCTTATGAAGTACCACATAGAGGCCAATGGGGGGAACCTGCCCCCCAAACTCTCCAACCTCTTTGTCAAGGTGAGTTTGCCCTTGCAGGTGAATTGGTTACCAGAAAGGTGTGGTTTCTGTACACATCTCATTTGAGCACATGGCTCCGGTGCCTTGCAGTGCTTCCATTGAGTGGGGTCCTGGGGTGCAACATTTGCCTGTTAGATGCTTCCTAGGTATGAGTCAGAATCCAAGCACATGTTTGTTTTTCTTGCAGTGTCTCCAGAATCCATCCAGCGACATCAAGTTAGTTGCAGAGAAGATGATCTGGTGGGCAAATAAAAACCCTCTCCCTCCCCTGGACCCTCAGACAGCAAAGCCCATCCTGAAGGCACTTTTGGACAACACTAAGGACAAGAACACCAGTGTGAGAGCCTACAGCGACCAGGCCATCGTCAACCTCCTGAAGATGAGAGATGGCGAGGAGGTCCTTCAGGTAGTGCCCCCAAAAGGGAGCCAACCATCCCTCCTTCCTTGCTGCCTTGCATACCTCCTTCCTCAAGGCTTTTCTTCCTGGGCCTGACATAGTGCTTAGAGAATGAGATGCTTTAGAGATGCTCTAGGAGGACTTCCTGCAACAGGCAGGGGATTGGATTAGATGACCCACTGGGTCCCTTCCAGCTCTAGGATTCTAATCAGTCCCAGTGCCCATAACGGTCATGAGGACCTCTTTGTGGCTGGGCTGAAGTGGAGACAGAGCCTGCAGAGGAAGTGGAGATGCTCTGTGAAGGACACCAAGGAAGGGCCCATGCGCTCTGTCTGTGTAGCTTTCCCAAACCCAGATCTAACCCCCAGTTTCATCACTTACACGGTTTAATGTAGCAGGGCTGGAGTGGAGAAGTTGGTGCCCATTAAGGGAGAAGAAGTGGACAGACCATTGATTTATGACAGTGTCCCATGTTCATACATAGGTGTGGGAAAGGGTCAGAGAGTTCCCTTTACTATTAATTTGGCACCAGTGGCTGGAGGGGGGGGGGAGAAGCAATTGGTGCTGAGGTCTACAGGGTTAGCAAAGACTTACAGTGCAATCCTAAACATGTCTACTTAGAAGTAAGTTCCATTGTATTCAATAATACTCCCAGGAAAGTATGGTTAGGATTGCAACTATAGTTTTGAACAGGGGTTTTCTGTACTGCCACGAGTTCCACTCAGAGCCACCAGAGGGCACTTTTCTATTTCCAGTGGTTGGATATTCCTATTTATGAACCCTTATTTGGCCACTGGTGGAGTGTCCCTATATGGAGTGTCCCACTGGTGGGCAGTGGTGTCCCACCCTGTTTTTGGAGACGCAGGACCAGGCTGAAGGGCTGCCTCCACTCCCCCCCTCCTTTTCCTGTTATTCCTTCCAGTCCATCTCAAAGATCCTGGACGTCGCCAGTTTGGAGCTGCTGAACGAGAGCTGCCGGCGATCCCTGAAGAAACTCGCCAGCCAAGCCGACTCCATCGAACAGATCGACGACACGATCCTGACGTGATGGGGAGCTGCGGCAGGAACGGCGGCGCTTGGACTCAGCGCCGTGCCATCCTCGTGACTCCAAACCAACGCAAATGTTTTCATTTTTGAAAATGCTAAATCTGATGGGAGTTTCTGAAAGGGGCTTCCGGAGTATTTTAATACCAGAAATATACCAGAATAGCCTTAATTAAGAGTTCCACTACTGAAGAAAGAAATCTATATATAAAATGAGTGTTCCCTCCCGCTTCCTTTTTTTTTTAAATCCAGAGTCCCCTGGCCAGGAGTCCTATTAATTGGCAACGGTATTGGTTTTGTGGTGACTTGCCCTACGGTGTGTAAGTGGGAAGTCCAGTTCTGTGGAAGTCACCCGTTTGGTTTCCATGTGCTGCAGTTTTGCAGGCTGTTTCAGTTCCAAAGGCTTATTTAAGGAGCCTCCAAAATTGGAGGCAAAAGGGGGGGTGGAAAGAAGGCTGTTGAAATTACAGTTGAATAAAAAGCTTTGAACTGAATCCTGGTGCAAAAGGAGTTTTTTGTTCTCTTTCCTGTGACGGGTTTGCCCTCTTCATGACCAGAAATTTGGCAATAGATCTACATCAAAACTACAACCATACCTACAAAACTACCTCAGACGTACTCCTGTGTTCTCCGTTCAAGTGGAAGTTTTATTTTGTAGAATGAAAAACATAAAATGAATTAAAACTATACAGAAATTCAGAACATTTGATACTAGACTGGAGTCCAAGAACTTTAAGCGGAGGGAGCGCATCCCTTGTAGGCAAGGAATCTGCTCTCTAAATTTCAAGGTAAGATTCCTTTTCCCGCCTTCCGTTAAAGGTGAAACCATTTAAACAAACTTAAAAATAGCATTATGGAAAAAATAACATTCAAAAGCAAAAGTTCAAGTAAAATAAGAACTCTTTGGCTGTTCAATCCTCTGGTTAAGATCAAATCAACAGTTCAATGTGATTCTAAGCCAGCCTTGAGAATGAGCACTTCTGGGACTCTAGTTCTGGTCCTGTTACTGGGTTATTGATGGTTCTCTTCTAGGCACACACTTTGGGGTTCTTCCATTCCAGGCCTTGGCAAGCGCATGTCTATTTCAAGAATGGCTTCAGGGTCTCCTCATGCGATCGGTGGGGCGCTTTGGATCCGTTTGGGGATTTGAATTCGAAGTTGCAGCCATGCTTTGTAGGCCTCCGCGGGCATCACCACAATATATTCACGCATAAACTAAAGGGGAGGGAGAGGGATGCTCTGTGAAGGACACCAAGGAAGGGCCCAGCAGATGGAAGGCTCAAGCCAACTGTTGGGCAATAAGAGGTCTCACACGGGGCCAGAACTGTTGCTTCATCACTAGAGGTGATTAGAAGGATTACACCCTGAGCCACAATAGGCTTACTTCTGAGTAAAAAAGACTTTTCAAACTAGTCTATAATCATATAACTTCAGTTTGGGCTGAAGCACAGCCTTGTCCTATCAAAGCAGGCAGAGGCTCAATCCTGTTTTGGCAACCATCTGGGCCTTCCTTTGGGAGAGATGGTGGGTTCCAGCTAGGATCTTCAAGAGAACCCCATTAGCTGTTGTGGGATCTTCACCTCTGACTTAGGCTGCAATCCTAAAGACACTTTCCTGGGAGTAAGACCCATTGAACACAATGGAGCTCACTTTTGAGTAGACATGGTTAGGATTGTGCTCTCACTGTCCCCATCATATCCCCACCCTTAACTGCAAACTTGCTAAGAGTAAAAGCCTGGCTCATCGGAATGAGGGTCTTCAAGGATCCAAATTAGGGTTACCCTACAATCTAGAGTAACTATAGGAAGACGTAAGAGGCACTTACTCCTGATAGTTCTATGCATTTTCCATAGGTGGCACCGTAACTACGTTGGTGTAAAAGGCCTCCTAGTTACTCTAGATTGTATCCTTACACTTTTGGGTAAGGAGATCTAGAAAAAACCCTGGATTTTGGAGAGGGATAATGTCAAGCACTGTGTTTTTGGCCAAGACAGGTTCACACCAAGAGCTTTCCTGGACCTCTCCCTGAGCTGCCTTGTGTTTCCTTCCTTAAGGAAGAAAGGCAGAATACAAATGAACGAATAAACAAATAGCTTTCAAGGTTTTCTGCAGCACTCCCTCTTTCTCAGGGTTTCTTTCTCCTCACCTCGACAGCAGCACAGATATCTGGGCAGCAGAGCTCCCAGATGCGAAGGTCCCCCAGGACTTTCAGGAAGGTGAGGGGGCGGATCCGCAAATCCGGATTCCTCCCAAACTTCTCCAGCTTCTTCAGGATGAACACAGTCCGGCGGTCTTGCCGGATGTCGTCGGGGATCCTGGCCAGTAAGGTGTTAAACCTTGAACGGAGGAAAGAAGGTGAAGGGTTAGGCTGACTGTCTTCTGTTGCAACACTCCAAGACGGTCTTGCGTTGACCACCTCTGGCTGGCCAGGATCCCTGAGGTGCCTCAGGATCGCTGGCCAGGGCTTGCTGAACTTGGAAGATTAAGTGGTTCTCACACTTCCGATCCCAGCGCCCTCTTACCAGGTCTCTGACTCCTCGTCCTCTTCTGGTTCTGTCCTCACAGGCAGTGCCTCCCTCAACTTCTCCATGTCTCTTCGAAACCTGGTGAGCCGCCGCAGACACATGTATTTGTATGTGCTTTTTTCTTCCCTCCTCCTGCCAATTTAGTCATGGGGGGATGAGAAAAAAGGATAAACATTGAAGGATAAGGAGAAATAATCCTGCTTCATCTAAAGCCCAGGGCTGTCCAAACCCCAGCCCATGGCAAGACCCCTTCATCTGGCTCTCAGGCAAGCTTTCTAATCCTCTGGATCCGTCCCTTTGTAATCCTCTGGATCATATACGCAAGGATCATATATGTAAATTTATTCAAATTTAAAATATACTTTTTCTGGCCCTCTACACAGTATCAAATATTTGGACACCCCTGAGCTGGGTTGACCCCATTTGCAGATGCTGCAGAATCAGCCACCTCTCCATGATGTCCAGCTGATCATGAAGCCGGAAGGCATTCTCCTGGGTGATGTCCTGGAATATCTCCCTCATCTCGTTGCACAAATTTTCTTTCCTCTTAATGAAAGAGCTGCTGCAAGAAGTACAGATACACACAAGTTACACGCTGTTTGGCCTCTGGCGGGAAGAAGAGGAGGCGGCAAGGGGAGTATCTGCCACAAATGACACGCAGGCAGCCATCATCACAAAGATCCGTTTGAAACGGGAGACCACATGCCCTTCTCCTTACCTCTGAGACCTGCTGATCTTCTCTACGCTTGGTTGAAGAGTGGCACCTTTGTAGGTGGGAGTCGTCTTGTCTTCCCGCAGTTTCACTGCCACAAAACTGCCAGGAAATAAAAAAAATGAAAATCAACCACATCTTTTCACAAGTGCCACATGAACCCAAACATTGTTCCCCTGGGTGAGGCTGCGCTGCTCACTGGAATAGGGCTGGTAGGTGCTTGCAACTGTTCCTTCTTCTCTACCACTGTCGCCTACCTCATAAGGTTGTTGTGACAAAAGGAGGGAAGGGACCATGGATGCCACCCAGAGCTCCCTCCAAGGATAGGATTTTTAAAAAATATGGTAACTTAGCAAGCAAATAAGTTTATCCAGACCTCTTATTGAATAGGAGACTTAAGGCAAAATTCAGAATAATTACGGGGAGTTCTTGCTCCGGTGTAAGAACAACTTACTCTGGATTCCAATATGAATTTCCCATAGGTTTTCACTAGGTGGTGCAGTAACTACAGGCGCAAGTAAAGTCTCTTACGTGCTCCCTTGGTTACTCTGAATTGGGGGTTAGGCTGCAATCTCTAAGACACTTTTCTGGGAGTAAGGCCCATTGAACACAATAGGGCTTACTTTTGTGTAGATATGGTTGTTCCCTAAGCTCCACTGTGTTCAATGGGTCTTATCCCCAGGAACATATCTTTAGGATTGCAGCAAAACTCTGTCATCATCCTGTAACCAAATGCAAGGCTTGCTCTTCAGGAAAAAAAGGGGTTCCGACTTCCATCTCGGCTCCCAACTTACAGTTTTGGCTTCTGATCCACTGGGGTCCCTTCTCTCGGGGTGCTTCCCCTCGGGGTCCCAAACTTCGAAGCTACTGGGCTGCCTTTGTCTTCCTTCAAAGAGGGTGCCGGGCTGAAAGGCAAGAGAGTCAGTGGGACGATGGTTACTGTGCAAAGAGCTGTCACTGGTGTGGAGAAGGTTTGGAGTATTTGTGAAGTGATGGGGAGCCAAGTTTCTGGTTTGTTGTCATGGGGCAGGTACAACCAAAACAGTGGTGGGACTCAAATAAATTAACAACAGGTTCTGTGTCCCATTAGTAACCTGTTCTCAGAACCAGGCGCTCATTAGCAAAGGGTTGTCTAGAACCTGAGAACCCCCTGAAGCTCACCACTGGACCAAACCATTCCTGTGTCTGCGCAAAGAAATGTCCGCACGGAATGGCCAAGCATTGCCGTGCAGCAGTCCAGTTGTGTAGCCCTCTGGAAGTGACTGGTGTGCCCAGCCTGGGATGCTCTGTTCGAGTCTCTCAAAGAGTTCTTACCTTCTGGCTCTGTGAAAAATCAAGCTGGAACTCGCTTCCAGGGGTTTCAACATTTGCGTCTGCAGACTGCAAGGGCAAGGAAGACGTGGGAGAACTTAAACATGGCCGGACTATTCAGCTGAAAACGAAGGGGCCACAGGAAGCCCCCTCTTTCTTTCTGCAGCCCTCCTCAATAAAATAAAACAGATAAAAATCTACTGGCTGAATTTCCACCCCCTATTAGCCTCCTATGGCTGCCTATGGAATGGCAGCTTCAGTCCCCCCCCCCCCCCACCAATTTTGCCAGAATAATGTGAGGGATTACAATCAAGAAAGCCGCAAGACCAGGGTGATCAAATGCCACAACCCAAAAATGAGGACAAGCCCCTCCAAAATATAGGACATCTAAGAAAAATGTAAGACATGATAAAATAAAAGATAAAACACGCAGATATATTGCTTTCGTGTTCTTAATTTAAACCTTATATCAAATTTAAAACTATTACATATAATTTATTAATTACAAGAAGGCTAAATGCTGCCTGCTTACAAGGAGAAGGAGGGCATTGAAGTTTTTTCATCCAGGCTAAAATCCAGGGCATGTCCTGGAAAAAGAGGACCTCTGGTCACCCTGCACATGACTTCCTCAATTCCCAGGAAGTGCCAAGCACCCAGACATGTCCTCCAAAGGGGGTCTTCTGTTTCCCTGGAAGCTGGTCTGGTGACTTACAGTGGTTTGGTGCTCCAGAACAAATTCTCTCGGCTGAAATTCTTGTGCACGTCCTCGTGGATCATCTGAAGCAAAGTCTGCAGGTCTGAGGAAGACAGACAGAGAGGAAGAGGATGGCAACATGTCCCGGATGAGACCTCTGCACCTGCCCTGGATCGCCATCTCGCCTCTTGGCCACCGCGGGAAGCAGGAAATAGCATATTTATTTGACTCTAACACGCTTCTTTCCCACCCAAATTTAGCCTCCAAAGTAGAAGTGCATTCGATGTTCGATTCGATGGCACATTCCATTTGAGTAAATATGGTATTTTGATTATACATATTTAGTCTAACAGTTGACAATAGTATAATAAAAATCAACCCAGTTATATTATATTATATAACCAATTATATAATATATATATTATATTATAACCCAATTATAATAACATCAACCCAGTGTGGTCTTGAGTAGTGCAATTAGGGAAAAATAACAAACTCATTGTCATATAACTCAGTGTAGCATACAGTAAAATTACATTTTGCTGCACATTAAGATGGCCAGTAAACACTTTTAAAATCTCAAGCCGTTTAAAACTGGGGTGCGCATACGATTCGATGGCGCATTAGATTTGAATAAATACAGGTATATCTCTTACTGGGGCTTTTGCTCTTTACCAGCCCCAGCTCGTCCCCTTCCTTCCCATCCAAAGGAGGCCGGATTTCATCGGAGCCAGGAGTCAGAGCTGCTGCTAGCCATGCTTGGACCAGTCCCCAGGTGGATGCCTCATTTTGTCCGCCATTCTCATCGCAGATGAGCCCCTCCACCTGGAGGAATCCACCTGGGCACTCAGAATGACTGCCTATCAGAACTCCAGTGGAAGTGCAGCAAAGTGGGTGGTGGGCTAGAATGTCTCTGACTTCCTGCACTTCGGACTCTCTAGCCCACCACTCTCCTCTTGGCTCAATTCATTTTCTGTTCCATTTCCCTCTCATTGCCCAGTAGAGTTGTTCTCATGCTAGACTGTCTCATACATGACCAAACTGGGGACATATAGCATTTGGGGGGGGGGGCAGGGGGACAGACGGACGGATATGTATCATTTATTTTATTTGGCCATGAACTCACAGTAGCTCATTGGCTCCTCCTCATCCTTCAGCTCCTTGGCTTCTCTAGGGGTCTGTTTGCTGTACGTGGACTCCACCTCGTCCCCTTCCTTCCCATCCGAAGGAGGCTGGATCTCATCGGAGCCTGGAGTCAGGGAGCTGGTGCTGGTTAGAGTTGTTTTGCTGTGGGGGGAGGAGAGCCCACTTATCTTGGAGATGCTTGCAACGGAGGCCCGCTTGGGTATCTTCTTGCTGCCTGGGACTCGGAACGCCTTCGGGTTGTATCTTTTTCCCTGAAAGAACATCAAGGAAAGCCCAGATCTTCTTCATGGGGAAGGCATGAAGGAGTCTATATCCCCGTCCCTCTAGCTCAGGCCCACATCAAGCATGCAGTACATCAGTGGTATCCCTTGGACTTTTTTGGAATCCAGTGGTAGTCCAGGACTCCCTTTCAAACTTAAAAATCTGTCCTGGACCCCCTGTCAAACTTAACCAGGATGTGACATCACTGAGCTCCTCCATATCTTCTTGGAAGTCCTATTGTATTCAAATTCCAGGAAAGCCCTTTGCCAGAGTCCAAGATGGCAGATCCCACCCTCTCGTGACCCCCCTGACCTGAGGTTGCGACCCCCAAGTGGGTCCTGACCCCCACTTTGAATACCACTGCAGTCCATCTGTGGGAAATCATATCCGTGAATGTAAACCCCACATTTATTCCACATTGGGGGTTTATGCATGGAAAGGGCCATGGTAGTCCCTCCTCTGATGTTGTCAAGAGGATTTCTGGATTCTCAGACACTCTACCCACGATCTCTTCTCCTCCACACTTCCTCTTTTGCTCCATTGCCCGCTTCATACCAACAGAGTGGGAGGATGAGCAGTGGAATGGATGCCCTCCCCGGCTATTCACTATCTGAGGCCACTACCTTGTCTGATTATGGACAGGCTGGCTTTGGCTTGTAAGAGTTCTCTGCTAGAGATCTTTAATAGGACAGTTCTCAGAAATCCGGGGTGGGGGGCGAAGGGGGGGACAAACCAATAGCCATCAAACCACCTGTAAGCCTGCAATGCAGAGATGCTCCAAGTGGCAGGTTTCCAAAGCAACCAAGGCCAGATCGGGGAACCAGAAGCATTACTTTCGGTGTAAACCGGCTTACCTTTGTGTGCATGAGAAAGTGCTCCCACCGCATCTTCACCCCCTTTTCTTTATTGATGACTTTGATGGAGCTTTTTCCGCCACCATAGTCCCTAAGGAAAAAACATGTTGATGTGTTTTTTGTTCCCAAACGTGCCTTTCAGCCCCATTGGGGCTTATGTGCCTCCTGGGCTTAGCCACAGGATCTTGGTTTAATGGCAGACCTTGGTGGTAGAATGTGAGATGCCTTTGAGCTGCATGCCACCTCCTTCTATGTCTACCTCCTTCTACTTCCACAGTCCCCTCCCCACTGTGGTACGATTCCTGAGTGGCTCCTATGCCACTGGACCTCAGCACTTCTGGCCGCCCAAGGGCTTGATCAACCCTCCAGGACCACTTGCCTGTCCTGTGTGAAGCATATAAGGTGATGAGCAAAGGGCAGGGGTGACATATACTTGATATGTACTTGATAGGCACATAAGGTGGTTATGCCCTATGCCCTATGCCAATCAGACAAAATGTTGCACTAAGTCCCTCTAAATATACCCAAGAATTGGTGTAGCCTTTTAAGACATCAAAATGTCTCCAGGCCTGTGTTATAGAATATATAGGACAAGTGGTGCAGGTATTGTCCAGCTGCAAAATTTATACCAGCAGCACACTTGCGTATCTTCTACTCCACACCCTCTGCCTTGCCCCCTGCCTGCCTGGGCACCTAGGGCTTACTTGGCACTCCAGCAGGTGATCAAAGGCTTCATGACACTGTTGGGCTCAAGGGTTGTGGCTTCCAACAACCAGTGGAGGGCGCACAGCTGCCGAAACAGGGACTCACTGGTTTTAAAAAATAAGGAGACTGGTTGAATGGCAGAAGAGTCACTTTGGCACTTCACATGCAGTGGTGATTCCTGCATCACCATCATCAGTATATACCATTTATTGAGTAGTATCTGTGTGGCTCAAGGAGGCTGCATGCCTGGAGATTCCTCCAAACAAGGCCAAACGACGGTGGCTGGTTCAGGTGGAAAAGGGATCTCACCACCAATGCCTGGGAGAAGCTGGGAGAGACTTCAGCAATGGAAGATCAAAGAGGCCATTGAGCTAATGGCAGCCACAAGCCTCACCCCTCAGACTCACCGACCTCACAGGGTTGTTTTGAGGACAAAAAAACTTCTTAAGTCACCTTGGGCATTTGCTTTGGTGTGGGAAAGTTGGGGTATAAATCCAATCCAATCCAATCAATCAATCAACTGATTTCTCAAGGTCACATGCTGGCTTCTTAATACTTCAAACATGTGGCAAGGCTATTTCATAGTCCAAGTGATTAGACTTCATGGACAATGCAGGTGGTTGAGTTGTGGGTCTTGGGTTGGGTGACAGGAGGGGATAACGACACTCACTTTGGCGTGCCTCTCAATTCAAAGGAGGGTACAGAGCAGAAAAAAGCAGGCTAGAGTGTCTCTGATGGTCTCTATCTCCTCCAGACTCTGAATTTGGGAAATAGGAGACTCCCAGGTAATGGGAGGTGCGTGACTCTTGGCTCAGCAACCCATGGACCATTCATGATTAGAGGCCATGAATGTCTTGAAATTTATTTTTTTCTAGGAAGGAAACCCAAGAAGGATTGATGTTGAAACAGGATGAAACAACAGGATTGATGTTGAAATGTTGCCATATTGGGTGTATTTCGCTCTCATACGGAGGGAAGTGGGTGGTGCGCATCAGCACTTACAAATGCATGTCTGGGTGCTTCTGTGCTATCAACCCGTTATGAACAGGTGTGAACGGACGGAGCCGCTTCTTCTTCTTCTTCTTCTCTGAGTCTCTCAGGAAGGGACATTCTGTTAGAAAGAGCCTGAAAGAAAAGAGAACGGACAAAAGTCAACAGGGAAGGATGATTTAATCTGGCATCGCTGATTCCGTTTCGGATTGCCTGCCTTTCCTGAAGGATACATTGGTGTATTAGTAATGGGTAGGAGTGATGGATCCCACCTCACTTGCATGAAGGCAACAGCATCCTGGGCAGGACTTGGGTACTGGAACCATTGTATGTTTTGAAGGAGTGACTAGATGGCCAGGTCTACTGGGCAGGCTGACCAGGACTCCAGACCTTATCTGACACCCATTTTTATGTCTTCTCAGGAGATCCACCCATCCCATGGGCGTGTGACACACCATGGGCAATCTCCTTTCATGTTCCCACATGACTCCTTAGGAAAACTTCTATAATCTAACAGTATTAGTAATCAGTTGGCATTTGGAAAAGGAATTGTAGTGGTTCCAAGAGACCACATACTCAGTAAGCTCTTTACTGGACTCATCTTCATCTGATGATGATGACGATGAAGGATATTCTGGAGGCTGGAACTCGTATCTTGTCTTTGCTTCTTCTTTCAGTTGCTCCAGCTTGAGGGTGTTTTTTCTCTCCTTGGCCTCCTGGTGAATGGTGTAGAAATATCCACATCCTGTTTTCACGGTGTGGATCAACTGCCTGTCAAAACAGCCAACAACAATGTCATAAGAAGCCCCCAGTCCAGTCCAGTCCCACCAGCTGGGAAAGATGAGAAAAACTGCTCTAATTCCCATTAAAACAAAGCCAAGAGTTTGCAAACTGTGGCAAACCACAGCGAAAGGTAGTGAGGCTTCAATACATGTTACATATATGACAATATGACAATTTGAACATATACAAGAAATCCACAGGATTGCCAATTCTGAGATTGCAAGTGAAGGGAGGAAAATGTCATCCAGAACATAAGGAAATAGGGGTCTATGGTGCAGAGAAACAGCCCGAATTTTGCATATGGAGTCGGAAAAACCGACCCACAGTGGGCCTGCTGTGGGTGTGCACTTTCTTTCAGGGGAGAGACAGGCTTTGCTGCCTGTGGGTAAAACACGTGCGCAACTCCGTCTGAGACAGACAAGAGCATCCGTCTTCCAGGACCTCACATACATCCAAAAATAATGGCTGTTGCCAAGTCCAAATCACCCCCCTTTTCACCAGAGGTGTGCATTAAGGTACCTGAAGGTCAGGCATTTAGCAAACAGCTTAAGGCACTTCAGAAGCTCAAGGTGATCCCCACCTGGTCTGCCTGCTTATTATTACAAACGATGGGCGCAATCCAGAGTAACTATGGGGAGTCCTTGCTCCGACGTAAGAACAATTTGCTCTGGATTGTAATATGAATTTCCCATAGGTTTTCACTAGCTGGTGCAGTAACTACGGGTGCACGTAATGTCTCTTATGTGCTCACGTAGTTACTCTGGATTGTAGGGTATGTCTTGCACTTGGAGCAAGTGAAGGCGTATGATTCTCCTTGCATGGAGAAGGTCCATCCCAACTAGGTATAGGTTTCTGGGTGAAACCCTGGATCAATCAGGGTGTCAAATTTATGCCCAGATGAGGCCTGGAAAGCTTTTTATTTGGCCCCCCGTGGTCTGACCCACATAGGGTAACCATATCCATAATTTTGGCATTCCCTCTTCTATGCAATGTTTGAAGGTACAGACATCCTCCACAGGATATGGTCACCCTGTGTGGGATAGACCTTAGGGGCCAGCCTTCCAAAATTCCCTCTTCCATACAGTACTTAAAGGTAGAGGCACTCTGTCCTCCCTTAGATATGTCACCCTGGCCCCTCACCTCCCTTTCAGTAGCTGCTGATGGGGCAGCCTGCATGATAATTGAAAATTGAAAACATGATCAAGATTTGCACTGTTTCTCTTCCATTTGCAAAACTCATTTGCAACTAATGAGTGTCTAATTGAGTTTCTAAGTGAGAACGAAAGTGTTTATTTCAGGCCACCAGCTGCCAAACATCATCACATCCTGCTTAATGATGCCACTTCCGACACTCAACAAGCACCCACAATGCTATTTGGCCCACTATATGGAATGGGTTTGACCCCACAGTCCTGGAGAATCATGGTTGACCATTTTGAGCTTGATTAGGGTTGGGATTAGATTAGAGTTAGGAGGTTGGTGTGCTGATGGTGGCACTGGTGACCTGAGGCAAGCAACTCAGCTGGCCTACTGAAGGGCCGGCACTACAGTTTTGAAGTGCTTTAGAGTGCTGAGTATAAAAAATCTTCCTACCAAGGCTACAAATTGGCCAGGAATCACACAGACAACCTAGACAGACAGGCCAAAAACAGCAGGACACATAGATTCTTGGAGGGCAGTGGTACTCGAGCATATCAGCCCCGGACCCTCTTCTGAGAATGACAATCTGTCCAGGACCCCCAGACTTGAAGTCATGGTTGGACATGACATTAAAGATGCCAAGTGCCAGATTCCAAGATGGCTGCACCCATACCACCCTGAAATCAAGTTGCGACCCCCACTTTGAGACCATTTTTGTAGGGAACAGTCCGTCCGACCCCAAACAACCAGACAGGAAAATAATTGCCCAACACCTCCTTGAGAACCTTGACTCGGTGCCAAACTTTTTTCTGCATTAAACATTCCAGCTTCCGAAAGTATCTCACTTTATATAGCAACGTGACAAAATTAGCCCGCGCTGCCGGCTCGGCGAAGGAAGCGCGAGTCATTCATTAAAATGCAAATGGATGGGAGATGAACTTTGGAATATGTTTATTGCCGTAATTGAGCTCCCAGCCGACTGTAAGTCACAACACGGGTTTTCCGCCACCTCCCAGGCAAAGGGCATGTCTGTCTTGTAAACTAATATCTCTGTCAGTGGGAAAATTAAGAGCTTTTGGAGTGCTAATAATTTGCAATGGACTGCCGTGGCCGCTTTATAAGATTAAATTAACACAGATAAAGGTCAGCTCATGCTGAACCCAAATCGAAACGACCCCACAACAAACAAGGTACACGGCAAGTCAACTGCGAGCGCGTATTTAAGTGTGCAACGCAATATCCTGTAAGTTTAATTATTCTTTAAACCCCTTCCATCCCCCTGAGCTATTCATTAATTGCAACACAAAAAAGGAATTTTTTCACCTGGAATACTTCTTTACAAACATCTAGTCAGCAATCCTAAGCATGCTGGCTTTGGAGGACTCCAGTATTAACTCAACGGGACAAGCAAGAATGCCGAGTGTTGGACTGTACCACGACTCTGGAATGACTGTACATTTCCTGATCAATGAGCGGTTGGGATGATGCTGGGGAAATGGTGCTGACAAACCTCCTGGTGAGTAGGGTCAGATGAATGTGGTGTTTGAGTAACAATTGCCATTAGCATGTTAATCAATTAACAATTAACTAATTAGGTCTTGACAAATTGGGATCCACCTGGACAAGTTGAAGACCACTATCCTAACGCTTTCAGGGTAGTGTTGCTTCTCCTAAAAGCAAGATATTTCTAGAAAAAGAAGGCCCAAGTATGGGCTATTAAGAGAGGTCCATTGAATTTGACTACAAGTATAATAATCCTAACCATGTCCACCCAAAAGTAAGTCCCATGGTGTTCAGTGGGTCTTACTCCCAGGAAAGTGTCTTTAGGATTGCAGCCTAAGTAGCACTGTGGCCCAACGCGCCTGAAATTGGCATGCTTGCCATTTCCCTTTCAAAGGGAACAGTAGTACAGGATAGGGACCTTTAGCAGAAGTCCAAGCCCTCTTGCTGAACGCCATCTCCAAGGGTTCTCCGTGGAAGCTGTAGCGGCTTCCAAATATTTGCAGTGTAGCGTTGGGAACCAATGTGATGTACGTAATACTGTTTGCACAGCCGGAATGGGGTATCCAAGCCGGATAGACTTGGAAGATCCAGGTTCAAATCCCCATTCAGTTATGAAGCTGCCTGGCTGATCATGGGCCAGTCACTGGCAGCATCACCCACCTCACAGGTTGTTGTGAGGATATCAATAAGGGAGGAACGCTGGACACCTTGCTGAGCATCTGGGGGAACGGGTGTTGTAAAAATGTGAAAAATAAAAAGAAATAAAATATTCCTTGTGCCTCCGACTTCATGTAATGAAGAGTCTTTGGTGGTATCAACTTCAGGGCTATCCTAAAGGGCTGTCCTAAAAGGAAGGCATGAGAAGAGCTGTCTAGGACTGGGGGTGTCATACCTCAGAGGCTTCCCAATGACCCAAGACAGTTCTGTTATCTCACTTATGGTAGTTTAGATACTTTTAAATGGGATATCCAAGGAGAAAGGCATTAAATACATTCTGACTTCCTTCCAAAAATCTGCAGGCTCCTTTTAGCATCCAAATGCCTGCGCCTCCGCAAGACAGATTTGTCGTTAACACACCGGAACCAGTGTAGGCTCAACAAATTAATGCAGCGCAGCCCCCCTAATAAACTTGCACTGATTCTCCTACCCACTAAGCCTATTTAAGTGTACAATCCCAGTTTTATTTGAAACATACACTGAAAACCACTTGCGAGTCCCTTTGACTGCCGAGTTCCAAGGTGGGGGGAACACACGTGTGCCAACCACAGTGTTATTATCACAGCGAGAGATGGGAGAGCTGTGTTTCGAGAGACGGCAAAATCCAATCGGCAACCCTGGGTTCCGAGATCTGAAACCGCAACATGGTTCTAGCATAGGAAGGCGCATCAACTGCGTTGGGGGTGAGAAGCCGGGGGAAGGCGGGGCTGTTGATGGGTACCTAAAAGAGCGGCTTTCTTCCGTGAGCGATGGCGGCATTTCAACCATCCATCCTCTCCGATGCCTGTCTGCGGTCTAATTAACGGGAGCTGTCGTTCACGCAGGGAGAAAGTATCCTTCTTTGGGTGGAAAAAAAGGATTTTGCAAATCTCCAGCCGTGACCGTGCGAGAAACAGGCCAATTAGCACCATCGCTGCCAAACAGCAAAGGAAAAAAAAGCCAACGGAGCACCTGTTTCTAAGCAACTGGCCTTACTAAGCATTAGCTACAGTACAAACCAGCCCTGGCGGATAATTCCAGACTCCTTGCACACTCCAACCATCCCCCTCCCCACCATGGTTGCCACCACAGACCGACCTGCTGTGTTGGGATGTGCCTGCCTGGGGTAGGAGGACGGAGGGAAACAACAGCAGGGGAAGTTGGAGCGGAGCACCCACAGTGCTCATTTGCCCCATTCCCCTATTTCCTTTCAAACCCAGCCGTAGCATAGGAAGGTTGACCCATTGATCTGGCACCTGAGGCGGCCGTCTCAGTTGACCTCATAGGTGGACCGGCTCTGTCTGGCAGAATTCCAACTCAAGTGACTGTTCGATGTCTGTATATACAGATTTGATGCTACTGAATTAAAGCCTTCATTCTTTTCCTCCTTAATTCATTTGAGGCTGCAACGTACGCATGAACGTGGATCAATGGGAAAAAAATTTAAAGCATGTCATAAGTCCACAGAGGGTGTTACAGGCTTAAAAGAACGGCAACCTTCTTGATTTCTTATTTCTTCTTGATTTCTTATCGCTTAAAAGAACTACAACCTTCTTGATTTCACCCACAGATATTGGGAAAAAAGTTTAACCCTTTTTATACTAACACACTGCAGTCATACTATACACCCCCTGTGATAAGCTGATCATCTGTATTCTGGCCCTAAGATCTACCCATCTCTGTCTTTTTTATGCCATGTGCAATGTCAAAACCTTTACGCCAGGATGGCGCATTAATGATGGGTGCCTTTCTCTGGCTGGCAGTGGTCATCTGTCAGCGTTTACTTGCTGCAGGCTAGCGTAAATGGGCTATATTAAATGGGGCTGTATGATTATGGGTTTGTAACGATCCATCATCACATCACTATGGGAAACAGGATGCTACTAGACTAGATGGGAATTTGGAGCGTGGGGCTCTGCAGGCAATGGGGTTTGGCTGGCCTCTCCCATGGAAGTCTTTGGAACGGAAATGAGGCAAAACCCCTAAAGGATATCTCCAGGAATGTCTGCTCACTACATGGTCTCCCCTGTGTACCAAAGCTCTCTTTAGAGATATCCTTGAGAAGTGTGGGGAACATGAAGGAGGCTTCCTAGTGGTGCCCCCCCTACTCTCCCCTGGGAAAGGCTTGCTTGGTGACTATATTATTCGGCTTCAAACTGCAGGCAATGACCTTTTATTTTCTAGCAGAGATTTTCAACCTTTTTCATCACCTTTTCACTGACAAAGTGCTGACATTGGGTGAAATCCAGAGTAACTATAGGGAGTGCTTGCTCCAGTGTAAGAACAAGTTACTCTGGATTGCAATATGAATTTCCCATAGGTTTTCACTAGGTGGTGCAATAACTACAGGTGCACGTAATGTCTCTTACATGCTCCCCTAGTTACTCTGGATTGTGCCCATTCTCAAGGTACACAATTGCTTTTTGGACAACCAATGAGCCACACTGCAATGCTGGGGGGGGGGGGCTTGCATCTCCCAATGGCCCTACTGATAAACAGCCCTTCCCCTGTGGCACACCTGTGGCCCATCTGCAGCACACCAATGAGACTGTTCCTTCACTACAGTTTTATTTAGCCACTGCTTGGTGCAATTACGCATGATTTATTATCTCAACCACGTTCACGGCTTCAGAGCTCTGATTATCTATAAATATATATCTTAAAACAAAATTTTGTGGGGTGGAGCAAAATAAGATAATCATAAACCTGGAATCAGCTGGACCAAGGGTTGGGTTTCACCTTGCTTCTAGGGTTACCTCTCAATGCCCCTTTTTTCTCTTTCTCCCATAAGGGCTATCATGTCCCCGTGCACACAGCACAGGCATCATGCAAGCCCACTCCTCCTCTGCGGCCACAACGAACAGCGCACTCAGCTCAGCACAACAAAGTGGCACTCACAGCAGACACTGTTTGCAGCAAAAGGTGCAATGCTGCCAAGTGGTGATGAGATTTGTCTTTCTTACCTCGTGTGAGCCAAGTCTTTATGCAGGTTCCTCAGATCCTTTTCTACGTGTCTAAAAGGCAGGGGCTTCTTCTCAACTTCCTGAAAAGCAGAGAGAAAAATCATCATCCCCGGTACCTGAGGTGGCACATCAAATGCTGCCCTGCATTTGATACTCATGAGGGCTGTGGTTGGCACAAGTGGTTAAGACACTGTGCCTGTTAACCAGCAGGCCAGGGTTCGAGACCCGGCTCAGTCCCCACAAGACAGGGTGAGCTCCTGTCCTTAGCCCAGCTCTGCCACGCAGCTGGAACCCATCGTATCAGCTCTGCTGTTCAATTGGACTAATTCAGTGGAGTGGTGAGGGGGGATTTGCTGCTTGGGTAGCAGCCTATCTTCCATATTAATCTACCCAGACCTTCGTGCTTTGCATGCAGCGTCGAGCACGATACCATAGTCTTTCAAGACTGATGGATGTCAAGTTCAAGTTGATACCCATGGTATCCACATTTTGAAAAGGAAGACAGGAACTGAGCCAAGTATGGAGAGTTGGGCTAGAGCAGTGATTTTCAACCAGGGTGCTTTGAGTGGTGCACAACTGTGCCCTGGAAGTTCAGCAAATTTTTTCACTTGTGTATTAAATGTCATTTATAATAGAGACATTGAGGGATGTGAACCCCATGAGCAGCATGGTGTGCCTTGACAATTTTAGTGCCTTGTCAGTGTGCCATGAGATGAAAAAGATTGAAAATCAAAGGGCTGGAGTGTCTCCCCTTCTCTTCAATTCCTCCACACTTCCTGTTCTACCCTAATTCACTCACTCGGGAGCAAATCCCTGCTTGGCCACGAAGCTTGCAGGGTGACATTGGGCCAGTCACTCACTCTCGGCTGCCCCTACCTCATAGGGCTGATGTGAGGACAAGAGATGGGGAGGAATCACGAATACCACCCTAAGCTCCTTGGAGGAACAGTGGTATAAATATGTGAAAAATTATATATATATGGGAACTGCTTGTTCCAGTCAAGCACATTGGCTTCTAGATATCCTATACTTGGTAGCCTTGTGATATTTACCTTGACCTTTGGTGGGACCTTCTTAGCTTTGGCTGGTTCCACTTGCTCCACTGCTTCTTCCACAGGGGGGGCAACTTCCTCTTTCTCCTGTAAATGAGAGACGGGGGGGGGGGGAGTCATCATTTCAGAGTTTTTCATTCAACAAGCCTTGGGATATTTGAGCTCTAAATATCTTGTAGCTAATTATAAAACCTCACTTTCCACTTTGGAAACAGCCAGCCTGCTCTTCGGCTGTTGACAGACAGTCAATTCAGAATTGCGGCCCGAAGTGGCTCCAGTAAAGAGGCGCTAGGGGGCTCCTGAAGCCACCTCATCGCCGACTGCTCTCTTCTTGCTAAGCCTGACCATCAGGATGAACCTGGGCACCGTGCAGCGCAAAGAAGTGTGACAGGCTTCATAGGGAAACCACAAACCAACCATTTGCGGGGTGCAAGTGAATTCATGCACTTCGGCACCATCAGTTCTCTCGAAACATGCCAAGGACCAGGCCCTGTTCGTGGTGTCTTGTCATTCATCACCTTGACTTATCCACCACTTCTATCTGCTACACTTTCGTCATCTGCCTTTTTCCCCTTTTCAAATCAGGATATGGAAGAGGAGCGTTAGAGGAAGACTGGTGGATGGAAACGGGTCGCAAAACCACCACTTGCCAAACCACCACTTTTTGCAACAAGCTCAAGGATGAACTGGGCCTACATGATTCATTCATTCATTCATTCATTCATTCATTCATTCATTCATTCATTCATTCATTCAATTTGTATCCCGCTTTTCTTCAATGACAACTAATGCTTTTTGTCATAAGAACAATAATTTCCCAAAAGTACATCATGAAACTAAGGGTGCAATCCAGAGTAACTACAGGGAGTTCTTGCTCCGGTGTGAGAACTTACTCTGGATTGCAATATGAATTTTCCATTGGTTTTCACTAGGTGGTGTAGTAACTACGGGTGCATGTGAAGTCTGTTATGTGCTCCCATAATTACTCTGGATTGTAGGGTAACTTCTCTAGACTGTTATATTAAAGGCAGGAAATTGGCAAGAAGTGCCTACCCATCTCCACGGATTCTCCCCATCATGGAATGTGAAAAGCAAGGGAGATAAAGAGTGGAAGAAGGAATGCAGATGATCATCTCTGACACTAGCCATTATTTTCTTATCCTTCACACTTCCTGTTTTGAATCCGGGGGAACCAGATAAGGTCCCCTCTGCAGGGGTGACTCCACACATCTGCAGCCTTGTATAGGTATGGAACTAAACCATCCCCTCCACTGAACAAAGGTGCCCTTGGCGGTGAGGAAATGCCCTACTGGCATCTCTGTGCAGGCCACCAACCTCCATGAGGTCTAGGAGCTTGCTGTTTAGAAGCTCTGCTTCACAGGAAACTTAAGATGCTATGGCAGGAACCCAATTCCAGCAAAGCCTTCTTAATTGAAAAAAGAAATCTTTATATTTTGCCGGAATTAACAAGAGGCTTTACACTTACATGGGATATTTTCCCAAGAGGCTTTTAATGCATGTATTATTAACGTTTGCAGCTAATGGTTTCCCTTTCATTTTGCTCCCCAGAGTTTGCTTTTTTATTTTAAGTACATTCTCAGTTCTCGAGAACGAAAGGAGGCTTAATTAAACTAGCAAACCAAGGGGAGAAAAATGGGAAGTGAACTAGATGGGTTTGAAAAATTCGACTTGTCTCGGGAGAAAGCCTTGGGCGGGATGAGCCCGTCAATGGTCCTTGGTCACAATACTAGGAGAGATCCATTGAGGCTATCAGGGCTTGCTTATGAGTAAAGCATACATATGATCTGGCTAAGCATATTTGGTAAAGCATCTGGCTAACCCCAGATTTCACATGGGTAACTCCAAATTTTGCTTATCTTGCCCGCTGAAATCAGTGGGTTGTATCCTCAAAAGGTTAGCCATGCCACGCTTCTTTTAGCTCTTCCAATGGTGTTTGTTACAACCAATCTTTGGTTCCACCACCAGTTCAATCCCTCCCATTTCCTTCCCATCATGACCAGTGTTTGGTTCCACCACCAGTTCAATCCCTTCCATTTCCTTCTCATCATATCTTATTTCAGCCTGGCCTCCGCTTCCATTTCGTTCCCTTCCAAGAAAATGGGATACCTACCACCATCATCTGCAACCCCACGACCCACCTACTTCTGGAGCAGTCCAAATTCATTTAGCAAGACATCTCGGCAGTAAATTAGTTCTGGGTTGCTGCTTGTGGGAATTAAAATGCAAGAGCCATTTCTGATGTAAATCCAATTAATGCCGTTCTTAAATTAGGGCTTCGAATTCCTGTGTTATTTCAGCCAGGTTTGGTTCTCTGCCAGGCAGGGGATCTGAAAAGGACAGTGTTTTTCCAACACAGTCGACGGGAGCCAACGCTTGCTTGCTTTCCTTTCTTTTCCCCGTAGATCTTCCCATTGTGTACAGTGTCTCTGTTTCGGCGTCTCTGATTCTTTATTTGTTTTGTTTTATTTCCATGGCCATTGGGATGAGAGCCAAAGATTTCAGCTCCTGCAGCCCTTCCCAGATCTTTGTTGCATGTTGCCAACAAAACACTTCCCTTTCTGCAGCTAAGGTTTCCTATTTAGGGTTGAGTTTTCAAGCCAATCCCATTTGATGCTTTCCTGCAAGGTAGTTTATAGGATGCAGCCATTATCAAAGCCTGAACATGTCAGGGATGTGATTCTTTGGCAGGGTGATGAACTGGAGACATATCAAGGGCTCCGTTCCAAAGGGTGACATATCCAGGGCTGTGCCCCATATGCTACTCTGGCACTAACAAGATTGAGAACCTTATGGACGGTGTGTGTATGTGTTCGCTCCTACAAGTACATTACTACACAAACGTCAACACAAGACAGCTTGGGATTGACTCCTGTCATTATTAATATCTCATTGTCAGGCAACAACATAAGGTCGGCTGGTCCCCGTTTTGGGAAGTTGAGGAGAAAATTCACAGCACTGTTGCACCAGCTCCATCAGGGTTCTGGACCCTACGAAGCCATGATTTTAAAGACTGCCTCTGGGCATGCGCAGAATGCGTTTCCCAACATGCTCAGTATCCCTGGCCCAGCAACACAATTGTTGGCATGGCTCTGAGCAGTGTTGAGTCCCACAGCACTAATACCCAAGGTTCTTCCTGATAAGTAACCTGGTGTTTCTAAAGAAGGTCTGATCATATATTTAGTGGTCAGTTATCAAGATTTTTTAAAACCAATTGATATGTCGTGTACCCTAAAGTGCAGATCCACTGTTAAATAATGATACGTCCCAGCTCCTTCCAGTTGGGAAGAAGCTGAATTGTGGGTACAACACAACAAGCAGGAGAAGATGGCAGGTAGCTGAGCTTCTACTTCCTTTTAATTTATATGTAGTGCTGAGAAAATTGAATTTGTTTTACAAATAATAGCTACATCAGGAGATTGGGGCGAAGGCTTGACTTAAACAGGTTTGGGAACTCAGCTCTAACTCAAATTAAGCCCTGACCGAGATGGAGTTCAAAAGCTCTAATTATCACAGCGGCGAGCCAGCCCTTGCCACATCTCAGCCCAAAGGGGCTTGCGCGATGCTCTCCGAGTGGAGATGCCCAACTGTCAGACTGGCATCCAGAGCTGGAAATAAACACACCGCAAAGCTCGACAGCATGAAAAATACATCGTGACAAGCCTCCTGGCACCGGCTTCTTACACGGCGTGCTGGTTGAACTTCAGAAGAACAAAACTGTCGGTAGTTTAAGAGGTTTTGAAAAAATAATGTCACATAATAAGTCAGATCGTGGAAGCGACGGGGGTGGCAACTGCAGGGATATATCTAAGGATCAAGGAGCCAGTGATGGGAGGATCCAAAAACTGACCCAGGAGGCGTCAGGAGGTGAGCTTGATTTCAGGACAAGCTCCAGGAGATGATTACAGGCACATTTTGAAGCTTGTTCTTGTGTCCAAAAAACCTTATGGGGGGCTGCTTCAAAGTGGCCACGAAGGAAAGTTAAAATTGAGGGAGAAAAGCCAACTATAGAGAGAGGTACAACTAGGTGGCAATACTCCTGGTAAGGACCTGCGTGTTCTTGAGTTCACCACCATATGGCCTGGAGCAAGCCACTACCTTAGATGGCTTTAAAAACAAGGATTAGGACAAATGCGTAGAAGCTTCCATCATCTCTGACAAATAAAACAGTATAGGGACAGTATAGGGACAGCATAGCTGTCCCTATACTGCTGTCCACGTATAGGGACAGCATATCTGAATGAGGAATAAATTATAGGATGGTTTAAAAGCAAGATATAATCTCGAAGACCCAAATCCTAACCAACCTTCCAGGACTGACACAGCTGTGTCAATGGGGTATATGTTGCATCATGCAGTTGGGCGGCAATCACAGAGGCCTCCTCAAGGAAAGGGAACACATGCTGGAAAGTTGGTTGGGACTGTGCCCTCAATCTCACTGTTGCCTAACCTTTGCTTATACTGGGATCTTCTTGAGGAATGTATTACATTTTTCTGAACTAAGATAGGCAAGAACTTGTCAATGTATGGAATGTATTTTGTGGGTGCCAAGCCAGATCATGTATGTGAGCATCCTCTAGATGACTTTCAGAAACTTTGCTGTGATTATGTGAGTGGTCCATCCATCTGGACAGCTTATGGTCACTTGGGCATCCCATCCTTTCCTCTCATCGGGCCAAGTGTGCTTGGCTGCCCAACCAGTTGGTGCCAATCTCTTGTAGGTGGACCGGCCAAAACTATTGCCCTAGCTGGACTCCAATAAGGATGATGGCAACTCCATGGAAGAACCTGGGAATGCTTTACCCTTTATAATCCCTTTCTGATCAAGATGCCTCTCTGGTGGAGCCCTCTCTGTAGGCCTCTGAGATTCTGGAGACAGACTGCATAATCTAGATCCAGAAGGGAAAACTATAAGGAGCTCATTCTGGAAACAAGATTCTGGAGACAGTCTGCATAATCTAGATCTAGAAGGGAAAACTATAAGGAACTCATTTTGGAAACGGAGGCAGCTCTCAAACCTGGGGACGATCCACAGATATTAACCATGAAAATAACTTTTGTTTCAAGTGCAAAGTGGGCCACGGGTACACAGGGCACTGTCCGCGCTTTGCCCACTGGCGCGGCTCGCTGTCATCACACAAGCGTCCTCGCCATTGTTATTTGACCTTCCGAGAGAGAACTAATCGCTCCTGACATTTTGTGATTGTAATGACAGCTGCAGGCAGAGACTGTATCATAATTGCAGTCTAGAAGCCTTAAACATTCCCTCGGCTTTGATTTCGAGGTTGTGTTCCATTAGTCCCAGGGCTTTCATGTCACACAGCCATTAAATCATTGTTTTTGCTGACAGTATCATCTTTAGTTAACCCTGAAAGGGAGGGGGAAAAAAAAAAGATTATAGCGTTCCTTAAAATTCGCGGCAAGGGCAATTGGCCATTCTACCCAGTTGCGCTCAAAAGCTTCATCTGAGAGTTGGATACTGGTGAGTGGGCAGCTCACGGCAATTTCCTATCAGAGAAAAAGTGGCAGGCTGCCCTCTGAAGTGAGATGGCTGTTCGATGAAAGTCCCTGGGGAGGATTCTGGGCCGCAACCCCCCGCCCCCAAGTGGGTTGTTAGAGAAACCCGAGACTGCCAGAGCAACTGGGGAAAAGGGGAGATGGTGTTGGGAACACTGGTTGGACAGAGTGCCGCGCTTGGATCGGATTCAAATCTTCACTCAGCCGCATTCCAAAAGTCGGTAAGTTACCAGCGGTCAGCTTAGCCAACTGGATAGGTTTGTTGTATGGCTGAAATAGCATCACTGATACAGGCACTTATTGGATGGGTTAGGGACTGGAGCACAGTCCAAAAATGAAAACCGTTGAAAAGTGGAATTCAATTTTTTCTCGTTTATAAATGTTGCTTTCACTTTTTTTAGCTAGTAAATTGCAATGGCCTCTTTTATCTTGCAAATTCCTACTGCACACAAAGATGTCTGCAAATGGATTCACATTAAAACCCCTTTGGGAATGGGATGAGACCCGGAGCTACAACATGAGAGATGGCAGTTTAGGCCTTGAGAACCAGCAGAGAGGGGTTGAAAGAGCAGAACATGCACTGAATGTTCAACATGCATTGAACTCACGGTTCTGGGTATAATTGAAAGGTGTTGAAAGAGTGGATTGTCAGAAAATGAAGCATCAGAAAGCGGGGGATACCTGTACCAGCCAAACTGCCTTAGTGAAAAGGGCAGGATGCCAAAGTGACACATCAAACTGAAAACAGAAGCAGAAAGTTCTTCTGAGAAGCTAGTCATGGAAGCAGATTGTGGCGAGCCCTAGTGTGCTGCCCAATCCACCTCTGGGGCCTGATCCTGCCACAGGGACAGATGTTACAGGGGTTGGACAAACCAGGTAGGTGCCTTGCAGTGCCTAACCTAGCTGATCTTTACTCCAAGAGAAGTAAAGAGCAAGCAGGAGTCTATGGGACAGTTCCCCACCTGTGGGGCTCTCAGATATCTCTCAGCTAGGGACCTATTCACAGCACCTTCCACAAATCAAAGTGAGGTCTGATCCCCTTTGTAGGACTGAACCAAATGAATGAGTAATACCAGGCAGGGTTGATCCAAATTAAGGCCACTATGTAAAAGGTAAACCGTTTGGAGCCTTGCCGCAGGTTCTGGGAACGCAGAACATCAAAGAGCCACAGATCTACATGCAGCAGGTGTTCCAGCAAGCATAGCATCAGGACAGCAGGCCTCAAGTCAATACGAAGTTAAGAAGGTAGTTATGGGTCAATGGGAAACATGCTCACAGCATATCAAAGCAAGCAGAAGAAAGGAAGAGAAAGCCACAAAACCCTTGGGCTTTCATTTGGAAATCTCATTTGATTTCTAGAAAACCTACTTAAGCTGATGGCCACTGGTCTTGTGCCAGAGATCCAACGACACCATCTCTGCAGAACATTTTCAACGGCAGCAAAATGGTTCCGGCTTGTTGTGGTCTGTGCGTTGTTGCAGACCTAGCGGTGTATTTTTGTACACTGGGGCAAACTAGCAGGCTGGCAAAACAGCAAGAAAGATCAGAACAGACACGGCGGCACTAATGTGTCGGTTCAGTGACGGCTTGGCAGACAACTGTTTGAGCCGGTTCGCTAAACAATAATGTTGACACCACGACAAAAACGAGCCAATGATCAAGATGGCTGAAGATGCTGTTGGGGGGGGGGGCAGTTGGAAAAATAGAAACATGGATTTTGTGAACACGGATAAGGAGTCCCACACTTCTCGTTTTTTATAGAGGACTGTCACTGCTAACTGCTTTAGCTTACAGCTTGATGACACTGGAGGACAAAGCTATCTACTAGAAATAGCTCTGATGATGGCTTCAAAAACGAGCTCATTTTCCCAGTCCACTTCTAAGCTTCACCCACAGATGACAGCGGCCTTTAATCACACACGCATCGGGGAAGTGCATGCCGATTGCGCTGAGCAAAATTGTGATGAGCCACCGAAAGAGCCCTGATCCAATAGAGGGTTCGGCAGTCACCAACTCCACACAGTCCTTGGGACCCAGGAGACAACACGTGTTATTCTGACGCTGACTTAAATCGAAAACAGGTGTTTGGCAGATACTGAAATATATGGACCTAATGTAGATTTAATGGTTGGTTATCCCCTCCAGGAAACTGTAATTATGCCTGAAGGATCAGGCATCTCATCACAGAACTACGATCTCAGGGCTCCCTGTAGCAAGCTATGGGTCATCAACCTAGCCTTGCAAATATGTCCACAAAGATTATTGGCCTTATTGGGATATTGTTTATTCGTCTGACCTGTCAACATGTACCAAGGATAACTGCTTTGATGGTCGGGATGGTCGGGAATCAATGAGAAACAGGGACAATTCCTCCAAATTTTGCTTGGAAATTATTTTTAATTTCCAATCTTAAACTTGGAGGTCATTTTTAATCACTGCAAGAGCATATACACTAAAGGAATAAAATCAAACTGGCCAACATTTGTAGCAGATTTCATATATTTATGACATTTCCCATACTACCATGATACCATGGATATCATACTACGAAGGATCACAACAGTACGCCTTCCCCACCGTCACCTCAATCTTTCACCTCCACATTCAGCAAGGTGTGTTACAGTTTTTATTGTGTTAACCTATACGACAACACGTGATGGAAGCCCATTACTTTCCTACTGATGAGTACATGGTCGAGACAGAATCGGCACAATTTGAAACAAACTTGAGACAATTTGTCCTGTTCCAAGGATTCTAGCTTGAGAACAACAGATATGAAAAGATGAGCACAATCCCAACCATGTCTACTCAAAAGTAAGCCCCGCTGGGTTCAGTGGGTCTGTGATATTGATTGGGCAGGAAATGTTGTGGAGAGAAGACCTGCCATGGAAAGAGCCCAGCACCTACCAAGCCTACCGAGAGGGCCCCAGACAAGAGGAGAAGAGACTGATAACCCCTCATAGGAGACAAGACTCTTGCAAATTCCTGCTGTCACACAAAGACTTCTGCAAATGAATCATCTCTTTTGGGAATGGGATTAAGGCTAGAATCCTAAAGACACTTTCCTGGGAGTTAGACCCATTGAACACAATGGGACTTACTTTTGAGTAGACATGGTTAGGATTGTGCTCAACATCAGGAGCTACAAGTTGGGGGAGGGCAATTTTGGCCTTTAGAACAGCAAAGAGAGGTTGAAAGAGCGGAACATGCATTGAATGAACGAGTTCTGGGTATAATTGAAGGAATGGATCGTCAGAAGATGAATAATCAGAAAGAGGGGGACACCTGTCTATCAATGTTTCTATTGATGTTTACCAAGGGGAGAATGAGCCCCTTGCCCATACCCTGACTCATTCAGAGCGCAAACCAGAGTAACTACTGGGAGTCCTTGCTCCGGTGTAAGAACAATTTGCTCTGGATTGCAATATGAATTTCCCATCGGTTTTCATTAGGTAGTGCAGTAACTACAGGTACACGTAATGTCTCTTACGTGCTCCTGTAGTTACTTTGGATTGTAGGGTAAGTGGGGTTCAATGCCCAGCCTTGCTCAATCAAAGTAAATGGTTAGTTATTGCCTGGGAGAGGGGACTCAGGGAACAACAGATCTACGCTGCTCCTCAAAAGCAGACCTGACCAACCTTTTAATTAACAGAAATATGATTTTTATCCATACAAACAGCTCTGAGTTCTTCTGCTTTGTTGTGGAAAGATGCTGTTCCCCATCTCATCACACACATCTTCTTTATGTTCTCCCAATGGAGCCTTATTACAAGCACGGAGCAGGACAGGGCCCATCAGCGGTGCCACAAATTGAAAAGAAACTGTGCTGTTTCAAGCCTCTCTCTAAAAGTCACCTTTCTTCGGTTGGAGAAGTCAACAAGCCGCCCAGTGGGGCTCGCCAATGAATTTGCCACGGCAATTAACTCTCTGAACAGATAAAACGGGGACTAATATTCCCCCTACGTAGGCTCGCTAAGGAATCAGTCCAGACCTTTTTAACACCAAGCTTGGAACACTCAGGTAATCAAAAAGGCTGTCTGGGGAGCAACGTTCCCTGATTTTCAATGAATCGGAGCCGCCTGCTTAAGCCCGGGCCATCTCTGGAGAGAAGCCGCCGTTCTAAAAACTAAATCAGGCCATTTCACAGTTCTTAGATGGACGCTAAAAGGCCTCCTTTGGGCCATTCAGGGACAGCCTCGGAGGCGGAAAGTTACTGCCCCAGGGAGCTCTCTAAGAGACTAGTGATGCTCGACTTGTGATGCTCTGAAAATGGCACATCATTTCTTGAGTCAAAATGGCAAAGGAGATTTGAAAGAGCAGAACATGCATTATAGAGGTTGAAAGAGCAGAACAATAGAGGTTGAAAGAGCAGAACAATAGAGGTTGAAAGAGCAGAACATGCATTGAATGAATCCGTTCTGGGTTTAATTGAAAGATGTTGAAAGAGTGGATCATCAAAAAATGAACTGACACAAAGCAGGGGATGTGTGTACAGGAAACGTGAAGTAGCCACCTTTTGTTTGCAGATGAAGTTTTTCTTAGAGCCAATTCCTATGCAGGACTACTCAGAAGTAAGTCCCATTATAGTCAGGTAATTGTGCATAGGATTGCAACCTTAGTTCCCTTAACAAGAATTTATCAGAAGATTTTTACTCAAACTTTCTGCTCTTTCTGAGAGGATCCCCCAAAGTAACTTAGGGCAAAATCCAGAGTAACTACAGGGAATCCTTAGTCGGGTGTAAGAACAACTTACTCTGGATTCCAATATGAATTTCCCATAAGTTTTCACTAAGTGGTGCCGTAACTACGGGTGCACGTAAAGTCTCTTACATGCTCCTGTAGTTACTCTGGATTTGGGGGTTACACAGAAATCAGACAATGCAATCCTACTCCATGTCTACTCAGATGTAAACCCCATTATAGTCAATGGGGTATAAATAATCCCAAGTAAGTGAGGTTAGGATTGCAGCCAAAGTCTAATAAAAATAACAGTCAGAGCAACCTGAAATTGGATTATGACCCACTTAGAGGGGTCCAGTGCACAGTTTGAGAATTGTTGTATAAGAACAATAACAATTCAAGTGACAAGTTATAAAGTAAACTGTTGTATGAGAACAATAACAGTTCAAGTAACAAGTTATAAACTAAACAACTGAAAAACTAAAAGCATCTGAAAGTGTGGAAGGGAATTACCAACATAGCAACAACAATAAAAATGCCTGCCTGAACAGAAATTTATTAATCAATGATTCGTTGTTTAGCAGATTCTTAAAAGGAAAGGCAATCCTCTCTCCATTAAAGGCTGCAATCAATACTTTGAACTGATTTCGGAAAACACTCTGATCACCAATAGAGGGTACAAAATTTATTTATGGCATTTTTACCCCACTTTTTTTCCCCAAGGGGACCCAAAGAGAATGAGATCACCAGAATTTGTGCACCACATACTGTAGCAGCTGAAGTTGCTGCTTCACAAAGCAGCACCACAAAGCGCATGGCCAATAATCCACTCAATGGGACCAAGAGGGCATGCGCTATATGGGCCTGATCTGCCTTCCTCCAAAAAAGGTGCAGGGCCTGTGCTAGCCAAGGCAACATAATATGTTATTCCATAAAGCAGAGGACCTACCAGGGGTAGCTGTCCCAGACCAGAAAGGGTGACTTTCTTTGGATCGAGGTAAAGAGGATCTGCAAAATCCTGATAAGGTTTCCAGGTGGGGGTAAAGTAGCCCTGCTGGGTCAGCTGTCTGAGCCTCCGATGATAGTTTTCCAGGAACACGTGCTCCCTCGTAAAATCCCAGCAGTTGTAGATGGTGCTACTTCGGGCCTGGACTTTCAGACCCTGCTGGGGAGGGATTGGCAAGGGGCGGATAAGAACAAAATACCGAGGGTCTATTTTGGGGTTGGTAGGCATCTTGGCACTGTTGTCTGGGGCCCTTCTTTGCCTACGCAAACAACTCTTTCAGCGGGGCTTTAAGTTCTCTTGGACGTATAGGCAACTCCTTCCCCTATAGAACAGGGACTGCACAGTTGCTTCTTTAAAACTACAATTAGCGATAGTCACTTGTATTGTCCAGATCAGTGCAGTGACTTTATATCTCTTGCACTTCAAGCTATACGATGAAAGGGAAGAAAACCACCACTGTTCTTAAAATCTCTTAAACTCAAGGCCCACTTTTCCTTCCAAGTCCCTTTATCTTCCTTTTAAAAATCTTTTTATTCCTCATCGACTTCCTGATCTACTTTAGTTTGAGGTTCCAGATCCTAGTCACAAGATAGGACCACCCCACTGAACCCCCCCAGACCACATATCCTCAATGCTAAGTCCTCCAAGCCCCCTGTTTAGTTTATTTTAGAGATTTAAAGAGATTATAGTCCCTAAACCCAGTCAATCTGTGTCTGGAATACCTAACACTAGTCACTAGCTAGGACTCCCCCCACTTCACTGGTCCCAGTCCCCTAGGGATTCTCTCCAATTCTCTCCCCACTCTGCTTTTATTTTAGGGATTCTAGTCCTCAAGCACTCTCCTTTTTTGCTTTGGAGCCTAAGATCTCCCTAACAACCCCCACACACACTTTTAGAGAGTCTAGTCCCTAAGAATCCCCTCTGCTTTGCTTCTCCTTTAGTGTCTAGTCCCTATGATCTCCCTAAGACCCTCCCTTTCCTTTTGCTTTGGTTCCCCAAACCCTCCCAGCTTTGCTGCCGATTTAGATTTTTGCCCCAAGAACCCCCTCTGCTTTACTTTTGTTTTAGAGAGTCTGTCCTCAAATTTTGCTTTTGCTTTAGAGAATCTGGTCCCTAAGACTTCCCTTCCCCCCACATCTCTGCCTGAAATTTTTGACACTAGTCTCTAGTTAAGACCTCCCCCCAAAAAGCACTCAGTGGCCTCCCAAAAGCACTCCAATGCCCCCAAAACCACTTCAGTGGCCTCCCAAAAAACCACTTCAGTGGCTTCCCTCCAAAAACCACTTCAGTGCCCCCCAAAACCACTTCAGTGGCCTCCCATAAAACCCACTTCAGTGGCCCCCCAAAACCCACTTCAGTGGCCTCCCTCCAAAAACCATTTCAGTGGCCCCCCCAAACCACTTCAGTGGCCTCCCACAAAACCCACTTCAGTGGCCCCCCCAAACCACTTCAGTGGCCTCCCAAAAAACCACTTCAGTGGCCTCCCTCCAAAAACCACTTCAGTGGCCTCCCTCCAAAAACCACTTCAGTGGCCCCCAAAAGCCACTTCAGTGGCCCCCAAAATCACTTCAGTGGCCTCCCAAAAAACCACTTCAGTGGCCTCCCTCCAAAAACCACTTCAGTGGCCCCCAAAATCACTTCAGTGGCCCCCAAAATCACTTCAGTGGCCTCCCTCCAAAAACCACTTCAGTGGCCTCCCTCCAAAAACCACTTCAGTGCCCCCCAAAAGCACTCCCGTGGCCCCCCAAAAACCACTTCTGTGCCCCCCAAAAACCACTTCAGTGGCCCCCAAAATCACTTCAGTGGCCTCCCCCAAAAACCACTTCTGTGCCCCCCAAAAGCCACTTCAGTGGCCTCCCCCCAAAAACCACTTCAGTGGCCTCCAAAAGCACTTCAATGGCCCCCAACCACTTCAGCACCCCTCACAATCCCATTTCAGTGGCCCCTGAGGGTTCTCCCAGCTATCTCCCCCCTTTTCATGACCTTCCTGCCCTCAGCTCTTGACTGGGCCTGTCCAGGGGCCCCCAAGAGACCCCCTAGAAATCCCTAAGCAGTCTTTCCCAGTAAGAAACCACAGCTCCAGTGGGTGCAGTGGGGAGGGAGGGCTTCCCAGGAGGACCCCACCCCCCTTTCCAAGCTGCCAGCCCTGTCACCCCTGCTGGGGCCAGCAGCCCCTCCCTCTGAAGGGCCCTCAGCCCCCGTCAGCCCCACTGGCTCTCAATGGGCAGGTAAAGGGGAAGATGGCGTCCTGAGTTGCCCCTGGAAACTGTTCCAGTGCAGGGGCTGCAGGGAAGTGCGCATGCGCGGGCGCGTTCGCGCTCTCCCAACCCACTGGGGATTGGACTCCCGTGCTTTCCGTAGGCATGAAGCTTTTTCCGCCCTTAGTCTCTTGCCCTCACTTGTTGAATGAATGAATGAATGAATGGGCTCCTCAGCAGACTCACAGCCCAATCCTATGCCTGCCTACTCAGAAGTAAGACCCATTAAAGTCAAAGGGGCTTACTCCCAGGAAAGTGTGCATAGGATTGACAGCCCAATCCACTCCACACTTTCCTGGGAGTAAGCCCCATTGACTCTAAAGGAGCTTACTTCTGAGTAGACTGGGTTATAAGGCTGCGATCCTCTCCATACTTTCCTGGGAGTAAGCCCCATTGACTCTAAAGGAGCTTACTTCTGAGTAGACTGGGTTATAAGGCTGTGATCCTCTCCATACTTTCCTGGGAGTAAGCCCCATTGACTCTAAAAGGGCTTACTTCTGAGCAGACTGGGTTCTAAGTTTACAATCCTCACCACACTTTCCTGGGAGTAAGCCCCATTGACTCCAAAAGGACTTACTTCTGAGTAGACACCCATAGGATTGGGCTTTCAGGCTGAAGTCCTCTTTATATTTTCCTGGGAGTAAGCCCCATTGATTGACTCTAATGGGGTTTATTTCTGAGTAGATTTGCAATGCATAGGATGGGGTTTTCAGGCACAGTCCTCTTCACACCTTCTTGGAGAAAGTTCCATTGTCATGCACAGGAAGGGGCTCTCAGGCTGCAGTCCTATCCACACTTTACTTCTGAGTAGACATATATAGGATTGGGCTCTGTGTGTTTAGTCTGTTTCTCTGAATCTTCAAAGGTCCTGATCCTGGGGTGGTGGATTATAGTTTTTTTTGGGGGGGGGCTGTTTACTCTGGAGTAAGCCCCGCTTGTGAATCAGAATGGACTATGTTATGTGACTCTTCCCTGAATCTGCAGCTATCTCCAGTAGAGATCCACCACCACAATCCTTCCCATGCATGTCTATTCAGAAGTCAGTCCTAGCATGGAGTCTGTACTGGGACTTACTGCCTGCTCAGTGGGACAGATCCAGTGTTTGTTGGGCAGGGCACTACCTTAACATCAGAGCCTTAGTGGCACAATCCAGAGTAACTACAGGAAGTCCTTGCTCCGAACTAAGAACAATTTACTCTGGATTGCAATATGAATTTCCCATAGGGTTTCACTAAGTGGTGCCGTAACTACGTCAACATAAATGTCTCTTATGTGCTCCCGTAGTTACTCTGGATTGTAGGATTAACCTAACAGCACTACCTTAACGGGCCAGGTCAGCCCTGGTCAACCAGGAGGGTTTGAGAAACACTGTACTGGTGGATCTTGACCAGTGGTGGGCTCCAGCAGGTTCGCACCTACTCTATAGAACCGGTTCTTAACAAGAGACAGTACATATAAAGTTTAAAAATAGCCATTTAAAAGTGGCTGCCAGATGGACAGAGAACCGGTTCTTAATTTCTTTGATGCCCATCACTGATCTTGACCCACAGTTTTGGAACCACTATGCTGAAGGCATTAAGTGGTGGGCTTCAGGGGGTTCTCCCAGGTTCTATAGAACCCTTTGCTAATGAATGCCTGGTTCTGAGAAGTTACTAATGGGACAGAGAACCTGTTGTTAATTTAGATAATTAGGGCATAGAACCTGTTGTTAATTATTTGAATCCCTCCAGTGCCCATACCTGTGCTGTGCTCAATGCCCCCATTTTGGCAACCAGGAGATCAGGATCGACCTAGTGAATTATTTGAATCAGAAAGAAGTGATGTTCCCATTATGGCGCTGGCAAGTTCTGGAAGCATTTAGAAAGTTCTGTGCTCGTGCATCGCTCCGGGGCTCAATGACCTCAGCAGAACGAAGGCTTCAGCCAGAGAACATGCATGCCGGAGGATCTGAGTCATTCGCGAGGCCGTATGTCAACTCTATTCCCAAATCCCTTCATGCAAAAATATTTCCAGTTGCTGCTGCAGCAGCAGGAGCAAAAGTCTCACCAGGCTCTCCTCTTAAGCACTGGAAGGTCTTGGAGGGCTGTGGATAATCTTTCTTTCCTTCTAAGTTCTGTATTTGAGTATTTGTTTGTTTACAAGCGGAATGAGCAGCAGTTTATTTCAAGAATATTTGTGGGTCCCGGGCATTGCTGGGCACCAGGCAATCGCACTGGGTGGGGGGCAACGGCGGGCATTGGCACTGCTTGGCAATGAAAGGCACTGGGTGTTGGAGGGTGCCAGGGGATAGTGGTGGGCAGAATCAGGCACCAGCAGGTTTTCCTACCGAGCACCAGGCATCCATATCAGGCACCACTGTGGAGCAGGCAGCAGGCACCCGTGGATGGGGACACCAGTGGATGGCAGCAGGCACCATCAGGCACCCCAACTGGCACCACCACGGACCATCTGGCAGTGGGCACCACTGCACTCCATGGGGCAGTGGGCACTAGGCATCCCTATGGGCACCACCGCACAGTGGGCAGTGGGCATAACCGGACACTGGGCATCACGAGACACTGGACCTCAATACCAGGCATCCCTAAAAGGCAGCAGGCACCACTGGCAGCAGGTACCACTGGGCACCACCAGACGCAGGCATGGGGCACCAGAGACTGGGGACCAACAGGCACTGTGCATCCCTACTGGGCACCAGGCACTACCAGGCAATAGCATATTTATTTATTTATTTATTTATTTATTTATTTATTTATTTATTTAAGGGATTCATACCCTGCCATTCCCATGCCAGTGCGTGTTATGAATATCTCTACGCCCCTTTGGAACAACAGCAACAACACCTATACAAAATCACAAAAGTGTCATCCTTGCTTTTGTTATTATTGTTATTATTATTGTTGATACTGATGTTGTTTCAGTAGAGTCCAGGGAGCAGAATTTGAACTAGAGTGGATCCAAATCTACAAAAAGCAAGGAGGCTGTTTGCATAGGTACCGTTGCCAGCTTGGGAAAGCTCATGCCATACAGAGGGCTCCTGCTGGAGCGTCGCCCTCAACAGCGCCGTGTTTGTGCCGCTGTCTCCATGGTGGCCGAATGGATGATGCCAGGGAACAAACGGAGGTTGGTGTCTGCTTTGCCAAGGGCTACTGGGAAGGAATCACGGAAAACGCCATGCCACTTAGTTTCCGAAACGGTTCATTGAATCCACTTGAAACGTCGCGCTCACTGCCAAGTTCCTGTACCCAGGAGTGCAAATGAGATCCTATCCCCACGTCCCTGATACCTGCAGCACTTCCCTCCTTTGTTGCTGACAAGAGAGAAGAATATCGTGTTGTGGCAGCTTGTTGTAGAATCAAGAAGTCGCTAGGGTTTGCATCACCTGGTGCAAGAAGTCATTGTGTTAGTAAAACCCATGGTTAGGGTTGTCACATGTCCCAGAAAACGGATAATCCCAATTTGGGGGGATTGTGTTCACATACTGGGAAATAGGACAGAGGGTCCTGTCCTGATTTTGTGGAAGTATTGGCATCCATCAGTCTTGAAACACTATGGTATTGTGCTCGACACTATATGCGAAGCATGAAGCCTGGGTAGATTAATATGGAGGACAGGCTGTTCCCCAAGCAGCAAATCCCCCCTCTCCACACCGCTGAAATAGTCAAGTGGAATGGCAGTGCCCATACGATTGGTTCCAGCTGCGTCACAGAGCTGGGCTGAGGACAGGCGCTCACTTATGGGGACCCGGGTCTCAAACCCTGGCCTACTGGTTAACAGGCACAGTGTCTATTATGGCAACCCTACCCATGGTGGACCTCCCCCATATCAGACCATATGGAATAAATTTCAAGATCATGCCCACAGCCGAAGTGTAGTGGCATCATGAGGTTATTGACTGTTATTGATTCCATCACTAGGAATCACTAGGTTATTGATCGTTATTGCTTCCATTGCATGGAAGGCAAAACAAGACACTACAAAGATCCCAAACACTGAACCAAGAGGATTTCTCGCCCACCAAGACCGGAATGATTCTTGACCGCACTCGCCCTCCGGAACGTAGACCTCCTGCCCCCGAAAGAACAACCAGTTCGCGTTTTCTTTCTCTCGGTGTGGATGTATATGAAAAATAAAGTGGGTACAGTTCCAAGGCAGACTTGAGATGCCAGGCATGTCTCTCCGGCGTTTGCACTGATTTTCCAAAGATTGCGGTGTGTCTATATCGATGCAAATGAGTCTTGTCTTGATGAAAAGGGAAAACAAATGGAGTTTTAAAATGCAGCTAATCATGGAGTTAAAGAGAGGTTAATCCTCGTGGATTAATGAAATTGCATGCGTAACGGGAGGTGAAGAGGTAAAAAGAGATGAGAGAGAAAGAAGAAAAAGGGCAGGTTTATTCTAAACATTGCAGACTCTCTTATAAACTTTTTGTAAGAATTTGGCTGCAATCCTAAAGATACTGTTCTGGGAGCACGACCCATTGAACACAATGAGGCTTACTTTTGAGTAGACATGGTTAGGATTGTGCTTTGTTTCCCACCTATACCCTAAGTCAGCTATTCTCAAACTATGTGTCAGGACCCACAAGGTGGGACCGGAGCCAATTTCCGGTGGGTCCCCATTCATTTCATCATGTATTTTATTTTTAATACAGAAGACTTGATGCCACCTTGGTTTTTGATTGTATTGGGGGAAATCTTACAAAGCTGTACTTTTAACAGGCAATTACATATAACAGAGGTATTCAAAGTGTTGGAAGGGTCAGGGGGGTCGGGAAAGGGTGGGATCCACGTCTTACGATCTGGCAAAGGACTTTCCTGGGAGTAAGTCTCATTGAACACAACATGGAGACACGGAAGAGCATCCTAGTAAGCTTGACATGGGTACCGGACAAATTTTTAGGCTGAAAAGCCCAAATACCACTGACGTATAAGCTTTTAACACTGCTAGTCAATGGGGATTACTCTGGAGTAAGTGTAGACAGGTTTGAAGAATGGAATGATTGCTTGCATGATGGCCACTCTACAACTGCAAGAAAAGCTATTTTTAAAACTAATTTGCAGTGGTCTTTTGTGTTGAGTCAAATCCATGTATAATAAAATCAGTGTATCATAAGATTGGACCTGTAGATGATAAGGCCACTTGTGCATCCGTCATTGCTCTGTCTCATGAACTTAGTGCCACATTAAATACGGCACAACCCAGTCCTGCGTATGTCTACCCTGTGGGTCCTGGGCATTGCTGGGCACAAGGCAGTGGCACTGGGTGGGGGGCAACAGTGGGCATTGGCACTGCTTGGCAATGAAAGGCACTGGGTGTTGGAGGGTGCCAGGGGATAGTGGTGGGCAGCATCAGGCACCGGCAGGTTTCCCTATCGTGCACCAGGCACCACTGTGCAGCAGACAGCAGGCACCAGTGGATGGGGACACCAGCGGATGGCAGCAGGCACCACCAGGCACCCCAACTGGCACCACCACGGACCATCTGGCAGTGGGTACCACTGCGCTCCACTGGGCAGTGGGCACTAGGCATCCCTATGGTTGCCATATGTCCCCCAAAACAGGGACATTCCCTATTTTTTTTGGGGGGGGGTGGGAGATTGTGTTCACGTACTGGCAAGTGTGTCAGATGGTCCTTTCTCGATTTTGTGGAAGAGAATTATAGCAACCCTAAGAAATTCCACTGAGTTTACTTTGGAGAAAGCATGTATCAGATTGCCAGGTTGTTGAAAGGCTCACGATTGCTTGTAATATTTGCAGATGTTAATGTGGGCCGTTGCGCAGGATGCGAGAGAGCATTTGCGTTTGGAGAAAGACCTTGAACGTCGCTTAGTGCAGCGGAACCAAAGGGGCTCTTCAGTTTGAATGCACCAGATGCAGAATGTTTTCCAAGGAGGTCCTCCTCGCATTCAGCGGAGGGAAGGCGTAGGTTTGCCTAGACTGGAGGCCAAGGCTCTTGAGGGCAATTTGGCACCATCATCTTGAAAGCCCCTCCGACCCACCCTTCCAAAGGGGAGCGTCTCCCCTCGTTAAGATTCTGTGCATTGGTTTTCCTGTATTAAAGCCGATATTAAGCCATAAAACGTAATATGTTATGACACCATAAAATGCCGCGTAATTGCTCCGAAACCATAAAACGTAATGCAGCTGGCTCAGTGGCCATTATCTTTTTCTCCTCTTATGGCTCAAACGGTTTAAAAAGTGCTTTCAAACAACCCAGGCGAGGGCAAATGGGATGCTTGGAGAAGGGGGGAGAAAAAAAGATCTTTGAGGTCTCATGACCTCGCCTGCCCTCAATCCGCTCCTTGAAGAGTTGGTGCTTTTCCAACACGCCATGCATCTGAATCAAAGGTTAACAGAAAAGTAGGACGCTAGTCTAGCATTACATAGAGAGTCTAAGCGAGAGAAGCGCCCACTCAGAATTGCCTGTGCTTTTCCCGCAAGCCTTCCCATCTCAAGCCATTGATGGTCTACTGAGCTGTCACAGAATGCTCAAGGTCATTCCAACCAACGAGGATGACGCGCCGCTCACGGGTGCCGGCAGTCGGCGCATGGACCGATGATACCATCTCACCTAAGGGGACAGAAGGGACGTGGCACACCATTCATAGCATCAGTTTGAGAGAGGCTCCTTGATACTGTAGTGCGCTGACTTGGATCCGGGGCTGGGAAGGTCCTGACCTTCTGATGGAGGTTTAAAATTCAATTGAATTGTCAGCCTAATATGCATGCATGTTCTTATGAACATGAAAAGATACCAACCTGGGTATCCTTTGTAGGTAGAGAGGTGGGGTATGTATAAATTTATTGATTGATTTGATTCGATTTGTACTCTGCCTTACTCCCCAAAAGTGCACCTACCGGTAATTCTTTATTGAATGAATGAATGAATGAATGAATGAATGAATGAATGAATGAAATGGCATTCATGCATGAGGCTAGGGGGGAAATGAGGGGGGATGTAGCTTTAACTCTTATCCACCGCACCCCATAACATTCCAGAACTAGCTCTGCTCCCTCCTTGCAAGTGCTATTTGCTGTTGTCCGTCCATCCATCTAATCTAATCTAATCTAATCTAATCTAATCTAATCTAATCTAATCTAATCTAATCTAATCTATCTATCTATCTATCTATTTATTTGTTTATTTATTTATTTATTTATTTATTTATTTATTTATTTATTTATTTATTTATTTATTTATTTATAACTTGGAGCGCTGAGCCCGCACTCCAAATGCGGCCACCCACTTGCTTCATGATCCAACCTGCCCATCTTTTCTACTCCGCATTTGTGTTCTTCCCTTCCTATTCAGAAACTGGAAGGAAGAGGTTACCACCTCATTTGGTCTCAGCGTAGGGCCAACCCTCTTGTTCCTCCAGGAAGGAAACTAAATTTTCCCGAAACCTTCCTCTGCCTGCAAATTAGAGGTAATACGGAACAATATAAATACCACGACATGCGTGTGGCGGAGCTATAGGGAATGTCACGGAACCGCCGTTCAATTTATTTTATGCCTGCACTAAAGCTTTGTTTGAAAAATCCTTGGTTTACCAATTTCCATTTTAAAACATAATGTTGGAGGTGATGGAGATGGGAACATCAGGTATCAGATTGGCACCCGTCTCTGTTAACTGACTTGCTTGTGCCCCCTCCTCCCATTGCCAGGATTTGACAAGGAAGCGGAAAACAGATCTTTTTGAGACTCTGGACTGCTTACAAAAACACCTAAATATGTCATTATAGTTTGCAAAATTGGAAAAAAAAATTGCTTTTAGGAAATGAAAATGTTTTGGGAAATCCCTGCCAGAATTTGGGGTGGGGGTCTGCAAATTCAGCCAGAATTTCTGCAATGATCCTGCCTGAAAAAATAATAAAATAACAACAGTTTGGAGGCTATTCATTCTGGCACGGCTTCCTGCAGAAGGAAAACAGGTGGCAGAACTGAGCATGCAGAGAAATTTCCCCATCGAGCTTCTTCACGGTCGCTCTCGGCAGCAATAATAACCATTAGTGTTCCACGATACGGCTGATGGAGTCCAAATGCAGAGTGGAACCCCTAAAGGGCATGATCCTGATGGGTTCTGGGGCCTGGCAACTCTTAGCAATACTTACACTTTCCAGAACCCCGTAGGGCTCAATGGTGTTAGGTGGTGTCAGAATTCCACTTTAAAATAAAGTATATTAAATCCTTTCTTCTGTATCAGGGAGCACAAATATCATCTGGTTGACAAGCTGACTGTCTGTTAGATGCTTCGATGCTTTCACTGCCCATTTTGCAAAACAAAAATGTAAATCAAACTCATACCAGGTTGTCTGGAATTCCATGGAAAACGACAAACCTAAAAGCACTGCGGACAAAAGTCTCTGGATCTGTGAAGGTTACCGTCAAATATTCAATAGTAATGGAATTTCAATATTTCTTGACCAAGCAGTGAACATTTTAAAAGGTTAATGTTTGACCGGAAGTCAAGGAGGAAGGGAAATGTGGAATTTAGACCACAGTCCTAACCGTATCTACTCAAAAGTAAGCCCCATTGCATTCACTCCCAGGAAAGTGCCTTTAGGATTGCAGCATCAGGCAATTTTGGGGTTTTTTTTCCAAACCTTGGTTTCCCTAAATTAGTAAATCTGAGAATAAGGAGATGGTGACTCTGATTCTTCTGAGTCTGGACTGATCACATCTCAACCAAAGTGATGTTCCGAGTGCAGAATGGATTCACTCCAAATAATCTTTGGTACAGGGTTTCAAAAGTCTATAGGGTTTAAAAAATGTAAATGGTTAAAAAAATCTCAAATTCTTAGGGTCATCCCATCAACCACGAATATGTTCCTGTTTTTCTGGAGAAGGTCTCTTGACTGGTCCCTGTGACAATCTGGCTGAGGGTTTTCTTGACCTCCACCCATGTGGTTTGGATGGTGTCTGCCCTGCCAGTTTCTACCAGTCGCCTCAGATGTCTCAGTAATCTAACCCACTACTCTCTTCTCCTCCACTTTTCTTATTCTTATAAGTGAAAAACCAGAGAGACTCTCTAGCTCACCACTCTCTTCTCCTCCACATTTCTGATTCTAAGTGGAAAACCAGAAAGACTCTCTAGCCCACCACTCTCTTCTCCTCCACATTTCTGATTCTGAGAAGTGGAAAACCAGAGAGACTCTCTAGCCCACCACTCTCTTCTCCTCCACATTTCTGATTCTGAGAAGTGGAAAACCAGAGAGACTCTCTAGCCCACCACTCTCTTCTCCTCCACATTTCTGATTCTAAGTGGAAAACCAGAAAGACTCTCTAGCCCACCACTCTCTTCTCCTCCACATTTCTGATTCTGAGAAGTGGAAAACCAGAGAGACTCTCTAGCCCACCACTCTCTTCTCCTCCACATTTCTGATTCTAAGTGGAAAACCAGAAAGACTCTCTAGCCCACCACTCTCATCTCCTCCACATTTCTGATTCTGAGAAGTGGAAAACCAGAGAGACTCTCTAGCCCACCACTCTCTTCTCCTCCACGTTTCTTATTCTTGTAAGTGAAAAACCACAGAGACTTTCTAGCCCACCACTCTCTTCTCCTCCACATTTCTTATTCCAAGAAGTGGAAAACCAGAGAGACAGTCTAGCCCACCACTCTCATATTCCTGGAAAGGGCAAACTAGACCGACTCTCTAATCTATCACTCTCTTCTCCTCCACATTTCTTATTCCAGGAAGTGGAAAACCAGAGAGACTGTCTAGCCCACCACTCTCATCTTCTGCTCCATTCCCCCCTCCCTTACAAATCCAGAAGGAGTGGAGTGAACAGACAGTGGTGGGTGATGGGCATCTTCTGTCAATCTGGCACCACATAGCAGGTCCAGCTCTACACAGCCGAGCCAATCTGTTTATTCAATTTATTCAAGCCAATCAATCAATTTATTATTTTATTCCAACTTCAATTACATGTCACAGCAGCCAGTTCTTCTCCTCCTCCTCCTCCTCCTCTTCTTCTTCTTCCTCCTCCTCCTTTTCTTCTTCTTCTTTTATTTAATTTATTTTATTTTACCATACTCATAGCCTGCTACCTGGTTGCACCAGACCTAAAATATACTGCAAAATATACTATGGGCAAAATCCAGAGTAACTATGGGGTGTCCTTGCTCCGGTGTAAGAACAATTTACTCTGGATTGCAGTATGAATTTCCCATAGGTTTTCACTAGGTGGTGCAGTAACTACGGGGGCACGTAATGTCTTTTATGTGCTCACGTGGTTACTCTGGATTTGGCTGTATATTTTAGTTTTATGTATAGAGCAACTAAACGTGTGTGACCACGTAGCCCAAAGGCCCCAAAGTCTGGAAAAACAACATAACAAATTGGTGACGGATCACCTTGTTTCCTACTGGAGGACGTGTGTGCTTTTAAAAGTGTGCTTTTCAGACCTCATGATCCTCCGCAATGACACATCACATCTTCTGGAGATCTGGAGGCTGGTTCCAGTTCAGGACTCGCAACCCACAACTGTACCACTGTATTCACGAACCACACTCCAGGAACACATCCCAGGAGGATCTGGTTTTTCTCCTCAGATTAAAAGCTCAATAAAACCTTGATTAAAGAGAGAGACTTTATTCTCAACGCACCCTTGGATTGCAAGGTTGTCACGACTCATACAAATGAGGATTCCTCGTCAAAGGGGTTTGCTGCGTTTCGGGGGGATGGCCATTCAAAGGAATCTTTCCTTCAAGTCCCTCTGCAAACCCCTCTTTTGTTGGGAATACTTGTTGAACCCCCTTAAAATAGATGTTCAGCAACATCAATGAGATTATAATCTCATTTGGATGTAAAAAGCATCTTCATGTGATCCTGTTAGGCAGTCACTGCAAGAGCCCAGCCATGGCTTAATCACCATCTTTATTAAGGAGCAAAATCCCATTTATATACAAAATAATCTCATTAATATCACAATAAAAGAAAGCTTTTGGAAAAAGCAAGAACCACAATTAAAACTAAGCCTGCAAGGAAAAAAAAAGCATCCTGGGTCCAGATCCAGATGGCGAGGGCAGCGTCAGGCCTATGGAAGGCAGAGACATTTAAAATTGGGGTTGTTGGCAGCCGGTGGAAACGGGTGTCATCTTAGCTCTTGCGTTGTGCACGACTCAAATAAAAAGGCTTATATAAGACAATATGTAATGGGGTAATTCAAAGCAATTAACTGCTTTGAGCAGGTTTACAGGGAAGGAACCCACGTGGATGGAACGCCTCCATATGCAACTTGAAATCTATTACTCTCATATCAAGTGGGTCATCAACGGCTTCTCCGCTTCGAAATCTTGGCTTTGATAGAGGGTAGGGTAGGCTGGGATCAGGCCAAATGCCTGCTGTACCCAATTCTGTTTCTGCAGAACAGGTACTTTTTAAGGCTGCAATGCTAAAGACATTCCTGGGAGTAAGAACCATTGGACACAATGGGGCTTACATCTGAGGAGACATGGTTAGGATTGTGCTCTAAGAAAGCTTTCAAACTGGGCACAAAGTGTCCCCAGTTAGCTTGACCCCAGCATCTGGTGGTCAAAGGTATCACTGCCCCTGCTAAACTGGCTTTCAAAGTGGTGATATATTTATACAGTGGTACCTCGCTTAACAAGCGCCTCGCTTAGCAAGCGTTTCACATAACAAGCAAAAATTTCCAAGAAATCTTGCTTCACTTAACAAGCAAGTGCACTATGGGCACGCGTGCTACGCAACCCTGATGCTCTGCACGGAGGCTCTTTAAAAGGGCTACCTCTGCCACCTCTGCCCCCAACTGCCCCACCGACCACCTTGAACCTCCAGCAGCAGCCCAGGCAAGCCTCCCAGGAAAGTGTCTTTGATTGCAGCCTCTTAACCATGTCTTCCCAGAAGTAAGCCCCACTGTGTTAAATGGGTCCTACTCAGTGATGGGCCCAGCCTGGGCCAAGAACCGGTTCTCCGGAAGTGGGCAGGGTCAGGGGCGGGGTCAGGGTCAAGGGGCGGGGCCAGGGTCAGGGAGTGTGGCCAGGGAGGTTTTTAATTTTAAAATTAAAAAATAATAAATAAATAAATAAAATTACTTACTTCAGAGTAGACCTGCATAGGATGGGGCTCTGAGGCTGCAGTCCTCTCTACACTGGCCTGGGAGTAAGTCCCATTGACTATACTGGGACTAACTTCAGAGTAGACCTGCATAGGATGGGGCTCTGACTGAGGCTGCAGTCCTTTCCACTCTGGCTTGGGAGTAAGTCCCATTGACTATACCGGGACTAACTTCAGAGTAGACCTGCATAGGATGGGGCTCTGAAGCTGCTCTGAGGCTCTCTCCACACTGGCCTGGGAGTAAGTCCCATTGGCTATATTGGGACTTACTTCTGAGTAGACCTACATAGGATGGGGCTCTGAAGCTGCTCTGAGGCTCTCTCCACACTGGCCTGGGAGTAAGTCCCATTGGCTATATTGGGACTTACTTCAGAGTAGACCTGCATAGGATGGGGCTCTCAGCCCCCCCCCCCGCTGGGAGAGGCTGGGAGAGCGCGATGGGGCTGCTCTCCTCCTTCTCAGCCCCCCCCCTCGCCGGGAGAGGAGAGCGTACCGGTCCTCATTGTTCAGGGGACCTCCTGCTGCTGCCTACTTGCTAACGGCAGGCTTTTTGGAAGATCCCCCACCCCAGAGTAGGGGCGCGTAGGCTCCTGCCCACCTGTGGCCTCCTACTCCCAGGAAAGTGTCTTTAGGACTGCAGCCTAAGTAGACTTCCTAGGATCCTGCACATTGAATGCATGTTTTGAATTCAATTCCAGAGTTTTGTCATCATTTTTACATCCAGTTAATATTTTTATATGAATATTTTGGGGGTTGTGGAACCAATCTTCTGAGTTTCCATTATTTCCTATGGGAAAATCTGCTTCACTTAAAGAGCGTTTCACTTAAAGAGCACGCCTCAGGAACGAATTAAGCTCTTTATGTGAGGCACCACTGTAACCTTATAAATACCAGATTATATTATATTATTAGAATCATAGAATCATAGTGTAATAGGAATGAAGTGGGTACCAGCAGGAAAGACCCAGGAGATGATGATGCAAGCAAGAGATTTCTTTATTCAGAGCTCTGGACTCAGCCAGACAGAGTTTCCTGCCTTCAAAAGGACTGAGTGCTTTGTCCAAATTGACTAGACCTTTTATAGCACAACTGTTTCTCTACACAATAAGATGATTCTGTTCATAACAAGAGGATTTGTACAATCAAAGATTTTATCCTCAGTGGCTTCCTGAGCCGAGATGGGAAAAATGTGTGGCAAGATATGACATGACACATCAGTACAATGAAGAACACTTGTGGCAATCAAGCACGTGTATCCTGACATTGGTTGATCCATCTGAGTTTCCTTTCCCACAGGAAGAAGAATTAAAATTTTATTTTAATTTTATAATTTTTGGGCTTCAAATAAGTTCTTTTTCGTCCTGCCTGACAATTACTATTCCTAAGTCATTGTTTTCCTTCCTTCCATCCAGTTGTTCTTATTCCTTTCCCACTTAGCGCTTCTTTATTACTGCCACAGGGTCAGGTGAAGACAAAGAGGGTTTCCTGTCTTAGCTTGGCTGGCTTTACAAGCCTTAAGTGGCTAATCACTGATAACCATCAAACTCCTGGGAAAGGAGAAGGGGCATTGAGATGTTCTCATCTCCTCTCCGGGGAGCCTGTGAATGTTGATTGGAAGCATCTGTCTGGGAATGTGTGTCTGCAGCCGTTGTTTAATGCTTGGCTGCGTGTCCTTTACTATAGGCAGCCCACAGAATGATTTCAAAGGTATCAAATAATTTCAATAATTCTCATAATAATTCTAATAAATTCTGACAGCTGGTTTTGTCTACCATAATAGAATCATAGAGTTGGAAGGGACCTAGTCCAACCCCCTGCCTGCAGAAGGAATTCCCCCTAGAGAATCCCCGACAGGTGCTCATCGAGCCTCTGCTTGAAGACCCCCAGTAAGAGAGTCCACCACCTCCCTTGGCAAACTGTTCCACTGCCGAACCGCCCGAACCGTCAGGAATTTTTGCCGGATTTCCAGCCAGAATCTCCTTTCTTGCAGTTTGTACTCAGTGGTTCTAGTTCTGCTTTCAGAAGCAGCTATGAACAAATTGGCCCCTTCCTCCCTATGTCAGCCCTTCAGGTATCTGAAGAGGGCAATCATGTCTCCCCTCAGCCTCCTCTTCTCCAGGCTGAACATCCCAAGTTCCCCCCACCTTTCCTGGTGGGGCTTCCCTTCCTTCCCACTGATCATTCTTGTCGCTCTCCTCTGGACTTGCTCCAGTTTGGCTGCATCTTTCTTCAAGTGAGGTGTCCAGAACTGAGCACAGGACTCAAGGTGAGGTCTCACCAATGCAGAATAAAGAGGAACTAGAACTTCTCGTGACTTGGAAGCTCCAGTCCTCTTAATGCAGCCTCAAATGGCATTTGCCTTCTTTGCAGACACATCACATGCTGACTCATGTTCAGCTTGTGATCCACGGTGGCGACTCCAAGATCCCGCTCACATGTTGTGCTGCCAAGCCAAGTAGCCCCCATTTTATACCTATTATATTTAGCTGGGGGGAGAATAACTATCTCTCTTCACCCCAGTATGGCATCCAGTGGATGTCATTTACCTGTGTCTCATTGGTGTTTTTTTATTTTAGAGTTGGGGGTCAGGGAACCATTTGATTTATTAGGTCTAAGATTTAAGATTTGATTTATTTTACTGTAAGCACTGCTTTCTGAACTACTCATGTTGAAAAAAAACACAGTATATGAATGGTAGTTGGCCTATTGCGGGCTAAGGGTGGCATCAGTTGTACCACTTCAAGAGCCGGGCAGTATTGGATTGGCCCTGGATGATATTATAATTTGCATCTGGGTTTATAACCAGGCAACACACCCCATATTACATATCCATAGGGCAAAATCCAGAGTAACTACGGAGAGTCCTTGCTCCGGTGTAAGAACAACGTACTCTGGATTCCAATATGATTTCCCATAGGTTTTCACTAGGTGCTGCAGTTACTATAGGTGCACGTAAAGTGTCTTACATGCTCTGGATTTGGGGGAGAGCCTCTTATTCCCAGCCTTAACCTTACTTCTGCATACTAAAAAATTATATACCGTAATTTTTTAATCCTATCCTATCCCTGTCTACTCAAATGTAAGCCCTTTTATAGTCAATGGGGCTTACTAGAAAGTATGGGCGCAATCCAGAGTAACTATTGGGAGTCCTTGCTCCGGTGTAAGAACAACGTACTCTGAAAGAATCCAGTGGAAGAACAACGTACTCTGTAAGAATAATTTGCTCTGGATTGCAATATGAATTTCCCATAGGTGTACACCAGGTAGTGCAGTAACTACAGGTACATGTAATGTCTCTTATGTGCTCCTGTAGTTACTCTGGATTGTAGGGTATGGGCGGTTTGAATTGTAGTCATAGGTTGCAATCCTTACCACACTTTCCTGGGAGTAAGTATTATTGAATACAATGGGACTTACTTCTGAGTAGACTTATTTAGGATTGCACTGATATCTAATATAAATATATTTATATTGGGATACACAAAAGAATGCACAAAATGTTCCAATACTAGGATGTATTTGATCAGAATACAGTTGTCTAGGATGTAATGATCCTGTAACTCAGAGAGAGAGAGAGAGAGAGAGAGAGCTTGGGTTGATTCATCAAAATAAATTATAAATTTATAATTATTTATAAATTTATAAATAATTATAAATTTGATAAAGAAATTATTATTTTGATTCATCAAATAAATGAATCCACCTTGTTGGGGGGAAAAACAACCAGGAAACGGGTGCGTATTTTACATTTTTTTTATATTTCTGGTGTGTCGCTACAACATATTCTTATTTTTCATTCCAAGTTAGGCTTGCTGCCCACACTAAGCTTTATAGGAAGCAGGATTAAGCCTTATTTTATTTTCTTAAAAAAAAAACACAGACACATATCCAGGACAGCGACACAAAGGCTGGGAACACTTGAACGCTGAAGCAATTCAATCCGGTTGCCGTAAATGTTTCACAAAACACCGCGTATTGCAGCAACGACAAAAAGGAACTTGTTGCAATGTCCGACATACAGATAAACAGCGCTGGAGCGCATAAGACCTTGTTGGAAGGCTGGGCTGGGAGCATGGCTGGGTGTGGGAGCATTGATCTGAATGCTGTTGTGACGCTGTTGCGCTCCAAGTTTCGATGACGCACGCAGAGGCGAGGCTCGTTCTGATCCCAGAACTGTCTTGCTGGATTATGAGACTGGGTGAGAACCTACACAGCTCTCCTTCTTCGGTGGTTCAGTTTTGGAAGCTCCAGAGATACTCTTGTAAACTTAGATGGACAACTGCAACCCCAAACCACAACTTTAGTGCAAAATCAATAAGAAGGTGATCAGCGTTCTGGGGAGTCACCTGCAGGCCATGATCCACGGGGTCGGGAGGAACTACCAGCTACAGTTAAATTGGGGGGGGGGGGGCAGGAATCAGGTTTTCTAACACTGTATGAACTTAGAATCATAGAGTTGGAAGGAACCTAATAGGTAATCTAGTCCAACCCCCTGTCTATAGCAGGACAAACTTGCAGAAGGGACTTTTCTTCTGATCCTATATCTCTGAAACATGCTCTATATCTTTCTAGGCACGAGCAGAATATTTAATTCTGTTCATAAATAGTGCCAGGTACAGCAGCCCACCCTTATCTGTGGGTTCGGCATCCATAGATTTCGGTATCGATACAGTATCTAGTGGCTGGAGAGCTTCCGAGGACTTCCCATATGTGACTGGAAGACACAACTGATTTGCACCAACCATTTCCAGACATATCTGGAGGTATTTTCAACCTCTCCAGCCATGGATTTAATTATCCATTGAATTCTGTATCCAAGGAGAGTCTGGAATGGGTTCCCTCCTCTTATGGGTACTAGTATACATGGAGCCCTGAGGTCTCATAGGGAACTCACATAGGGTTTCCATATGTCCCAAAATGCAGGGACAACCCCAATTTTGGGGACTGTGTTCACATACAGGCAAATGGGACAGAAGGTCCAGTGCCCGATTTTGTGGAAGAGAATTATGGCAACCCTACACTCACAGTAGGCAGTGAGGAATCTGCTTGTGTGGGGACATAACCTGAAATGGTCAACCAGGACCTACTGGGAGAGAGATGGCAAGGAACTGGAATTATAGGCAGCAGAAACTGGGATCACTAGTGAGGACTGCGCTGCCTAGATCAGCTTGGAGGGATATTGCTCCAGCAAAGACTAGACCTCCAGTGAACCTTTATGTAGTATCTAGAACCGGACTGCTTGTCCAAGTTGGCTTCAGGTCATTCGTGCATGGGAGGCTGAAAAGGCTTATGGGCTCATGAGATGGGGTACTTTTGGCTCAAGGCTGCTTTTGGAGGCCCTGAGGTCATCAATAGGTGTCAGCGACGTCAGGTATGCTACATAAAGAAATATAAGGTACGGAAAATCCCAATGATCAAGGCATTCCTGGTGCTACACAGAGCTGCTGAGAAGACGAGTAGGTGCCAGAGCACACGTCAAGGATGGGCACGCCTAAGAAAATGTCCAACATCAGATAGGCTTTTGGTGAATGCGATCACAGGTGAAGAAGGAGGGTAGGTAGGATATGGTGGGATGACTGCAACGAGAGCCGGATTCAGGCACAGGTGGTTTCTTGGTTATCCATCGGTAACTCACTGCCGTAGCTAACGTCTTCATAGTGTTGATAAGGAGGTATCTGAGGAGCCTCGATGATCAGCAGACCCTCTGGGGACAAGGATGCAAACACTGTGGTGGGGTCCACTTCGAGAGGAAGCCTAAGGGGGGAAAAGGAATAAAATGGGGCATAGAAGAACATCAGAGGAGTCTCACTGGAAAGCCCATCTTGTCCAGCTTTCTACATCCTATATTCTATATAGTCCAGTTTTCTATATATATCCAGATCAGTGGTGGGCTTCGGGAGGTTCTCACAGGTTCTATATTACGCTTTGCTAATGAACACCTAGTTCTGAGAACTGGTTACTGATGGGACATAGAACCTCTTGTTAACTTATTTGAATCCCACCACTGATCCAGATGCTTCAAGGATTGAGGCACGCCAGATGCCTCAGGCTGCCATTCAAGGCAACCAGATCCTTGCATTTGGGATTAAGAGCAATCCGGAGTAACTATGTGTTACTCAGAGTAACTACATGTTCCAATGTAAGAACAGTTTGCTCTGGATTGCAATATGAATTTCCCATAGGTTTTCAATAGGTGGTGTAGTAACGATGGGTGCATGTAATGTCTCTTACGTTCTGCCGTAGTTACTATGGATTGTAGGGTTTGTCTAAATCCTTGAGGCTGCATATACCTACCAGGGCCTATAACCTATTAGGCAGCAATCTTAACCTCCAGTTATTATATAATAATTATTATATAATACATATTATATATTCTAATTATACTTATATACATTTTCCCTTAGATTTTCCACTGCTTTGAAATTTCTGCCTACAGCCCTGATCATAAATAGCCTTGGAAATGTTAACGCTCTTATCCACATACATGTGTGATCTAATTACTACTGAACTAGTTAACCTGGTTTAATTGACCCGGGTTATTTTGGATTTCAACAAAGGAACAGAGAAGCTGTTGGGATTATGTGTACATTTTTTGCCTTTCCCCCCATGAATTCTCGGTGTGTTGTGAACACTATCCTTGTGTTAGCAAAGCCTTTGTGTAAATCTGCCGAAATTCCTTGGCAAGCAGGTTTGACGGAGCGTCAGCTTCGGGCAACTCTGCCGCAAGGAAATTTTGCACAAGAGTAGGGAAGACACATAGCCAAATAAGGAGTTCTTTAGGCAGTGGTGGAATCTCAAGGGGGGGGGGGCCCAGTCTGAGGTCGTTCTCAACCTGGGTGTTGGACATACCACTCAAGATAAGGCTGATGGGCAAAATCCAGAGTCACTATGGGGAGTCCTTGCTCCGGTGAAAGCACAACTTACTCTGGATTGCAGTATGAATTTCCCATAGGTTTTCACTAGGTGGTGCAGTAACTACAGGTGCACGTAAAGTCTCTTACGTGCTCCCAAAGTTACTCTGGGTATGTGACTTTTTGGAATCCAAACCGACATACCAAATGCTGTCTCCCTTACCCAACAACGTGTCACTTTTTGCCCCTCCAGCTCTATAAGATTCAGCCCCTCCAGCTCTCCAAGGTCCACCACCCTCTTCTCTGTGCCCATACGATATAGCATTAGCTGCTTGGTGCCACTGCCCCAGCGGGTAGCATAGGATCAGGCTGCCCCACATCTGTACAGATCCTATTGCTCCTATCCACCACCAACCCTAGTTGCCTCCATCACTGTCAAAACTCATTTTGAAGGTGGACTCCTCTACCCATCTGTTCCCCTTTTGTCAGGACGTGTCCTGGATTCTAGCCTTGCATCCTGGAAAACATCTCCCTTGTCTTCCATTTTCTCGTGAGCAGGCAGCATGTAGCCTTTTGTATTTCATACATTATGCTGCAATCCTAAATGCACTCATATATATGGCCTTCATGTGATCAATTTAAACCCTATATTGTTTATGGGCAAAGTCCAGAGTAACTATGGGGAGTCCTTGCTCCGATGTAAGAACAACGTACTCTGGATTGCAATATGAATTTCCCATAGGTTTTCACTAGGAGGTGCAGTAACTACGGGTGCACATAAAGTCTCTTACGTTCTCCCGTAGTTACTCTGGATTTGGGGGTATGACTAAATTTAAATCTGTGATGGCTGCAATTGTAAAGACACTTTCCTGGGAGTAAGACCCATTGATCACAGTGGGGCTTACTTTTGAGTAGACATGGTTAGGATTGTGCTTTCTATGTAATAAATTATATTTAATAAATTACAAGCAATAAATTATATTTAATAAATTATTGCTCCAATCCTAACCACAGTTTCCTGGTAGTAAGTACTATTGAACACAATGGTACTTACTCCATTCTTCTGAGTAGACATGCTTAGGATTGCACTGTATATTTATATGAATTACATACAGAGCACAATACTAACTATGCTTACTCAAATGTAAGCCCCATTGTATTCATTGGTTTACAATTTAGGATTGCAGCCATCATAGATTTAAATTTAGTCATAAGCAACATAGGGTGACCACATGAAGGCCATATATATGAATGTTTTTAGGTTTTATCATGTCCTGCATTTTTCTTGGGTGTCCGATATTCTGGAGTGCCCTTGTTCTCCTTTTTTGGTTGTGGCACAGGCTGCAATCCTAAAGATGCTTTCTGGGGAGTAAGACCCTTTGAACATGATCCTCTGGTGGCGCAAGTGGTTAAGACACTGTGCCTGTTAACCAGCAGGCCAGGGTTCGAGACCCAGGTCCCCACAAGACAAGGGTATCCTGCTACAGGCACGAGGTTGGACAAGATGATCCACTGGGTCCCTTCCAACTCTATGATTCTATGTTCTATGATCTATGACAATGGGGTTTACTTTTGAGTAAGACCTGGTTAGGATTGTGCTCATAGGGTCACCTGCCTCTACCACTTTGGAAAAACATCCCTGAAGCTTTGCGATCTCACATAAAAAATATTCTAGAGCCCGAGTTGCGCTTCCACGTAAACGATGAGCGACTGAGAGGGTGATGCATGGATTCCAAAATAGATCTTTAAGTGCATGTTGATGAATCACTTTTTAGGATAGCGCCAGGACTGAGCACAGAGTCAGCAGCTTCCAAGCACCTGCTTTCTCAACTCATGTCCTCCGAAAGCTGCAGTCACAAAATTTTGGACAAGTGAGGTTTCTTCTTCTCCATCCCCAGCCTCAGGACTTAGAAGAACGGCAGTGCGATGAGCCCCACCACGTAGCAGATAATTTGGCCCTAAGTAACTCCATATATTGGCATCCATCAGTCTTGCAAGACGATGGTATCGTGCTCAACGCTGCATACGAACCACGAAGGCCTGGGTAGATTGTTATGGAGGAGAGGCTGTTCCCCAAGCAGCAAATCCCCCTCTCCACGCCACTGGAATAGTCCAATGGAACGGCAGAGTCAATACGATTGGTTCCACCTGCGTCACAGAGCTGGGCTAAGGACAGGAGTTCACCCTGTCTTGTTGAGACCAGTGTCTCTAACCCTGGCCTGCTGGTTAACAGGCATACCCTACAATCCAGAGTAACTACAGGAGCACGTAAGAGATGTGTACCCGTAGTTACTGCACCATCTCATGAAAACTTATGGGAAATTCATACTGCAATCCACAGCAAAGTGTTCTTACACCGGAGCAAGGACTCCCCGTAGTTACTCTGGATTGTGCCCTAAGTGTCTTAACCACTTGCGCCACCCACAGCCCTTATGATCCATATGATCTTCAGTACCTCCTCACCCCATTGTGATCCCAAATTGGATAGTCCTCCCACCTGGGGCTGCTATTTCAGGAATACAACACAAACTTACCAGCCTGTGCTCAATAGGGCAACCCATTCTGCCCTAATGAAACAGGCATGTCACCATTCAGGGCTGAATTACTCATCACGTTTGATACAGGTAGCCCCGCTTTTTGACGCTTTGTTTTCTGATGATCCACTTTTTCAACACCTTTTTCATAACTCATTCATTCAGCGTATTGTTCCACTCTTTCAACCTCTCTCGGCTGTTCTAAAGGCCAAAATTGCCCTCCCCCATGTTGTATCTCCTGGTCTCATCCCATTCCCAAAGGCGTTAATGAGAACCCATTTGCAGAAATCTTGGTTTGGCAGCAGGAATTGGCAAGACCAAAGGGGCCTTTGCGGTTTGCTAGCTAAAAATGCAACGTTTATAAAGTAAAAAACATTTTATAGACTAAAAAAAAGCAACACTGATAAACGAGAAACGATTGGGTTCCACTTTTCAACGGTTTTCACTTTTGGACAGTGCTCTGGTCTCTCTAATCTGTCCAATAAGTGGGGATGCCTGTACAGGATGAGGAATGCTACAGCAATGGGTCTCTAAGGGGGTTCCTAAGGATTGGAGAGGATGGGCGAAATCCAGAGAAACTATGGGGATTCCTTGCTCCGGTGTAAGAACAATTTACTCTGCATTGCAATATGAATTTCCCATGGGTTTTCACTAGATGGCGCAGTAACTACGGGTGCATGTAATGTCTCTTACGTGCTCACGTACTTACTCTGGATTGTAGGGCAAGTCCCCATTGCAGTCAACATGTAGGCTTCTTAAAAGGCCCACCAACTTTTTAGAGCACTGTTGCAAGGGAGTGATATCCCTGAGCACTTTCCCGGCTGGAGGACAAGGTCAAAAAGGTTTCAACCAGACATCGGGCGCAATCCAGAGTAACTACAGGGAGTCCTTGTTCTGGTGTAAGAACAATTTGCTCTGGATTGCAATATGAATTCCCCATAGGTTTTCACCAGGTAGTGCAGTAATTATGGGTACACGTAATGTCTCTTATGTGCTCCCGTTCTTACTCTGGATTGTAGGGTTATTCACACAACAGATAATTGTAGGATCAGGATGGACGGGGTTTAGGGGAATCAAAAGAGCGACAGAGAGCAAGCATGTCCCTGTGTAACTAATCCGGCTAACGAGTCCCTATGTAAAGAATCCAGACTTCTTGGAATCTGGGCCACGTCATGAAGGCATGTAAAATAAGATTTATTGGAGGGATCAGGTAGCCTTGAAGGCCAATCCTTGGTTATTCCTTTTCTATTAAGAGCCACCTCTGTTCAGGGACAGCTCACCTGCGAGGCGTGGTGAGAACCATCTGCCTCCATCCATTCACCCAACCATCCATCTTCATCTCCATCTCCTGCTCTCTGGACATGAAAATGGAGAGGCACGCAGAGGAGGCTAATGGAGGACCACCAGAGACACTCTAGCGCAACACTCTTCTCCTCTGCACAACCTCTTCTGCTCTGACTTCTTCCTTTTTGAACTCTGAGGTCTGATGAGCAACCACCAAAGTTTTATTTTAAGATGAAAAGGAATTCCAGGGATGGGATCGAGGGCAGAGCACTGGGAGTGGTGGGGCTATGAAGGTATATGGACCCCAGTATGTTCTGCACCAGAATAAACCAGTTGCAATCTAAGAACAGGCAAAACACACCTTGCACCCATGAGGACGGCTTCCCGGAGATAAATCTAGCCTTCACCCCATTGATCCCATACAATGGGTCTATGTGGGACATCACTAGAACCAAGCTTTGGAAACTCTTCCTACTTACTGGATTTTCTTGGTAAAGTTCTTGGAGACGATTCCTCCTTCCATCTGTTGTTCTTCATGTTTGCCTGTCAGAAATAAGAACGTGATCATCAAGTGTCTTGCTCTGATTGCTGAGAGTGCTACAGATACAGAATGTTGAAAAGTGGGGGTGATGGTTGAAAGTGATTTTGATGGTTGATTCTCTCTATCTGTCCATCAAATCATAAAGACGTTCAGAAGATCCTGGCTAGATCAGGCCGAGGATTCATTCACTACAGGCTGCAATCCTGGAAGTAAGACCCATTGAACACAATGGGACTTACTCTAGGTAGACATGAGGATCCCGGTTTCTGACATTCTGTTTTCCAAAGTGGTCCATCTCTGGGGAGCCCACCAGGAGACAATCAAGGCAGACCCCCCTCTTAGTGTTGCCCCCTTGCAGCTAGTATGGGGTGGCATGACAAATATCTGGGGAATCTCCATGGGGTGGCATTCCCTAGGAAGGCCTGGCTCCACAGCCTGCGGCAGAGAGGAAGATTCTGTTTCACTCGTGGACAGCTGCTGGGTGCGCCAGCAATGCGCTCAAACATGGATGCTCCCCAGATATGGCTTAAGAGAAACAGCTGAGGAAGGGCGTGTCCTGGAGAGACGCCCCCACTTTTCAACCGTCTCTCCCAGCTGTTGTAGGGTGTTACATTAGAAGGCCACCCTTAGGCGGAGACCTTGATCTGAGCTGGATCTTGTATCCAGAAGCAGCTTTAACTCAACCTTAGGTCAAGATTGAGACTCAACTGCACTCTGCATATGATCAGAGGAACACTTCTTGCTGACATCCTAATCTGTAATGTGTGTGCGATTCATTGTTAGGACATGTTTTTCTTTCACTTGGAGCACAATCCTAGTCGTGTCTACTCAAAAGTAAGCCCACTGTATCCAATGGGCCTTACTCCCAGGAAAGTGTCTTTAGGATTGCAGCATTACTCTTTCACTGACTCTGAAAGGTGGTTATTAAATTCATGCAGTTAATAAATGAAACCTGCCTACCTCCAGGGTGACGTATAACCAAAAAAGAGGACACCCTCCAAAAATATGTCATAACCAAAAAAGAGGACACCCCCAAATGTAGGACCCTCAAGAAGAATGTAAGACACGACAAAATAAAAGTTGAAAACACTCATATATAATGCTTTCATATGGTAAATTTAAACATTATGGCTGCAATCTGAAAATCACTTTCCTAGGAGTAAAACCCATTGAGCACAATCAGGCTTACTTTAGAGTAGACATGGTTAGGATTGTGCTCTTCAACCTTTTAACATTGAGTCTGCAATCCTAACCACACTTTCCTGGGAGAAGTACTATTGAACACAATGGGACTTACTTCTGAGTAGTCATGCTTAGGATTGCACTGAAAATTTGTGACTTATAGAGCCCAATCCTATGCATGTCTACTCAGAAGTATGTCCATTAGAATCAATAGGGCTTACTTACTCCCAGGAAAGTATGGATAGGATTGGGCTGACAATTTACTAATTTCAAAAAGGCTGCATGTGCTTACTTACAAAGAAGACAAGGGCTGCAATCCTAAAATCCTACTCTTTCTGGGAGTAAGACCCATTGGACACAATGGGGCTTACTTTTGAGTAGACATGCTTAGGATTGTGCTCAAGGAAGATTTTTTTTCCCCAGGATACAAGGCCAAAAAGAGGGCATGTCCTGGAAAAAGAGGACATTTGGCCCACCTCTCATATTCATCAGATGCTGATGAAATAACAGGAATTGCAGATTCTTCCTCCTTTTCCTTCCCTTTTACTTCTGTTGTAACTCTTGCAACTATTTGTATGCAACTATTTGTATGAGATCTTCTCATTTTGTGCCTCATGTTAATGGTATGCGCATGGCTGACATAATGATGATGATGATGATGATGGTGAAGTCAATTCCACCCTCCTTATCTCAAGTTTTGGGCCACGATTCCATATAACCATTTCCAAGTTTTTTTTTTCCTGTTCTCTCTCTTTGGCCCCAATCCAATCCATTTTGTTTCCACATGTTGCCAGGTACATGAAACATAATACTGGCTACAAAGCGCAATACGCGCTGGTTCTTGTTCCTTTCCTCCCAACCCCGAGGGATGGGTAGATCAAAGCGCAAACAAAATTGGACCAAGAAACTGGAAATTAGGAACCAACCTCTGTCTCCGAAGTTACACGGAGGGAGACAGAACAACTCTATGCTCGTTTTAAGATCCCTAAGAACGTGGCAACTGGAAGCTTTCAAACAAACCAACAATAACAAGAGGATTGATCCATTTTACAGATGGGGAAACTGAGGCTGAGCAACATTTTTTTAAAATTTTTGGTTACAATCCAGAGAAACTATGGGACCCTTTACACTGACGTAGTTACGGTGCCACCTATGGGAAACCTATGGGAAATTCACATTGCAATCCAGAGTAAGTGCCTCTTATGTCTTCCCACAGTTACTCTGGATTGTAGGGTTTGTCGCACTGGATAGTGTGAGTGTCAATGTATGGGGGGTGCATGTGCAATTCCAAGAGGAGCCAAAAATCTCCTACCAGTCCCTATCATGCGGAAACTGTGATGGGGCCAGTTTCAATGGGGTTTCAGTTTCCCCCAGGTTTAAATGAGGATTGTATGAGCCAGTGATTTTTAATCTTTTCCATCTCGTGGCACACTGACAAGGCACTTAAATTGGCAAGGCGCACCATCAGTCTATAGGGCGCACCATGCTGCTGGTGGAGGGTTCTCATATCTCAATAGCCCTATTAATAAGTGATGGCCGCAATTCTAAAGACACTTTCCTGGGAGTAAGATCCATTGAACACAATGGAGCTTACGTATGAGTAGACATGCTTAGGATTGTGGTCGATATTACCCAATAAATAAATTTTCCAAACCCCCATGGCACACCTGTGGAGCACTTGTGGCATACCAGTGGCGCACTGGTTGAAAATCACTGGTATAAGCCAGGGTGACCATACAGAATAGAGGACAGAGCGCCTCTTCCTTTAAGCATTGGTTAGAAGAGGGGATTTAGCAGGTTTAGCCCCAAATCCAGAGGAAGAGACATTAGGAGCACATCCTTACCATGTCAACTCAAAAGTAAGCCGCATTGTGTTCAGTGGGTCTTACTCCCAGGAAAGGATTGCAGCCTATGTGCACCTGTAGTTACTGCACCACCCAGTGAAAACCTATGGGAAATTCATATTGGTATCCAGAGTAAATTGTTTGCACACCAGAGCAAGGACTCCCCAGAGTTTCTCTGGATTTTGCCCACACAAGGGTTTAAAAAGCAGCACCTGCCTCCATTTCCTCCTCTGTCCATCTGTCCTCCATCTATATGGTCACCCTGTGTGTAAGCCCTTCAGTGCTATTCAGAATAAAAGGGAAAATCTGGGCTGACACCAACTGTAGTGTGTGAGTTTTTGATTCTCCGCTACTTGTGGCTAAAGGGGGAATGATGCGAGTTGAGAAGGCATTTATGACCATTGCTTGCTCTAACACAAAAGTAAGCCTTGCAAAGAGAAAAGGGTCCTTGATCTTAATCTCTTCTAGGAATTCTTGCTCCTGGGTACGTGGCCAGAGGATCCTGTCCCTCTTACATTAATCACTGTGCAAGGAATTCCTGGTTTTAGGGCCAAACCTATAAGGATTTTGTCGATTTCAATCGCTCATCACAGATGTGGGACTTTGGATACACTTTCATTTCATTTGTGGGGTCATTCCATGGCGGATCAGACCCCACATCTTAGTCACCGATACTCCCGGGTGGTTCCTTGACTCAGTGCACTGAATGACAATAGTCATAAGTCAGGATTAGAACCCTTAAGCAACCAGATACATTCCACCACCTGCTTTCACATGCTGTTTTTTTTGGTGTGGCCATACAGCAATCCCAAGAATTTTGCGCCAACTCAATCCTCTGCTTTTGGAACTGATTAAAACAAGCGCAATTCTAACCATGTCTACTCAAAAGTAAGCCCATTGTCTTCAATGGGGTCTTACTCCCAGGAAAGCGTCTTTAAAATTGCAGCCAACATTTACTGTGGTATCTTGGTTTACGAGCATAATCCAAAATTATGCTTGGTTTCCAACCAAGCTTGGTTGACGAAACCCAAGTTGGTTTACGAGCTTGTAGTCCAAAATGCTTGCATATCAAAGCAAATTGTCCCATAAGAAATCATGGAAACTCAGATGATTCGTTCCACAACCCCAAAATATCCATATAAAAAGAATACAATATTCCAATATAATACAGAATATGAAAGAAAATACAAAATATAAAGAAAAAGTAAAAATAAAACTAATTAATCTGTCCTCATTAAATAGTATCCCTACTTTATAGGAAGTAGGACATTTTGGGCAACTTTCTATTTTTTATTTGCCAACTGAACCAAACCAGATTTCAAAAATTGTAGGGTAAATGTGTAATCCTATTCAGGTCGACCCAAAACTAAGTTCCATTGAGTTCAAAGGGAATTACTCCCAAGAAAGTGCTTTTAGGATTGCAGCTTTAGTTAGACTTACCCTACAATCCAGAGGAACTACGGGAGCACATAAGAGACATTACGTGCACCCATAGTTACTGCACCACCTAGTGAAAACCTATGGGAAATTCATACTGGAATCCAGAGTAAATTGTCCTTACACCGGAGCAAGGACTCCCCGTAGTTACTCTGGATTGCGCCCTAAGGCCTATATCCTAAAGTGAAATTAAGCCCCTTGCTCCGGAGCAGTTAAGATGACTTTCCACAAGATAACACTAGAGGGTGAAGTAACTGTGTGGACCCGTAACTGCTCTGGATTTAGCCCCAAGAGCATAATCCTAACCATGTCTACTCAAAAGTAAGCCCTATTCAATGGGTTTTACTCCCAAGAAAGTGTCTTAAGGATTGCAGCCTAAATTAGACAGAGACTAAGCATACAGCCTTTTGCCATTTCATCTTATGTGTATCAAAGAGGGGGGCTTTTGAAACTAGATGGGTCTCTGGTTCACCCCACCCTTAAACAACTCTAGTTTAATTTCTCTGAACTCACCTGAAACTTCCACGTAATTGTCCTTGGTTTTCACCGTCAGCTCCTCGGGTTTGAAGCTTTGCACGTTGACGCACACTTTCCACGGCTCTCCGGAAACAGACACAGGACTCCCACCAAAGGGAGCCCCTTCTGTGTACCCTCCAAACCTGGAACCGTATCCCGGTGGGGACATTCCAGTGGTTCGGACCATCCCTGACCTCAGCGGGCCTGGCCATGGAGAGGCTAACCGTGTACGAGCCCAATCCGGCCAGTCTGCGGTGAGGTCTCCGGAAAAGGGTGACATTCCAAAATCATCGTCCAAAAGGCGAGAAGATAACGGTTCTCGAAAGGGATCCCGGAGGCTTCGGTGGCGGCCAGGATAATGGCAGGAAAACGGAATCTGGCCGTCTGCCATGATGTTCTTCAAGTCAGTAATGAAAGGAAAAACTAAAGGAGAAGGAAAACCCAGCAGTGGTTAAAATCAATCTGGTCTTGCTAAATCTGGACAGAAAAGTTGCAATGAAGGATCATAAAAAATGAGATTTTTTTTTCCCCACTTAACTGGGAAATAGCTGGCAAATACGGGGTAAAAAAATTAAAAGTTTCCGCTTTGCAATCCCGTTCAGCCTTTTCTCATGTCCTCCCCAGAAAAACAAATTATCTGAAATTCTTGAAACTCAGCCGGGCCAAAACTAAATTAGGAAATTGCTCAAAAGTGGCAGAGTTTGCATGAATGGCCGAAAGAAAAAAGGTTCTTCTGCACTCGGATGAATACAAAATAATCTGACGGCAGCGTTCCAGATAGGAAAAAAACTTCTTTTCTTCCTGATCCAGAGCAGGAGATTAAATACACAGCGCTCTTGGCAGCGAGAAACTTCTCGTAAAGTCCTGCGCAGCTGTTTGCCTGCTATTTATATGCGTTGCTGGGCTGGGGGTGTTGCAATCTCTGCCCTGCAAGCTGTATTTTTGGAGAGGATGAAACACCGCAGGAGAATCTGGCCTGCAACAGCTGACCTCACCCAGTGGGACACCCAGATCCAAGTTTAGGCAGCCTGTCTGTGTTGTGCCTCCCTCCTCTTCCTCTCCCCCTCCAACCCACCACCAGGAATAGCAGGCAAAGATATACTATTATTAGCCAGGGTGTCAGACCTCCCTCCCCATAAGCATCTCTATATCACCTCCTGGGTTTTGCCAGAACTTTGTAGCACCTTAAAGACGAATGCATGGATTGCGGCAGGTGCTCTCGTGGGTAGGATTGCCAGATTTTTTGACACAATAGTCTCTGGTGTCTTTAATAGCAGATCGCACAAGGGTTCACCAGTAAAAACCAGCACACTTACCTATAGGGAAACTGCAGAGCCCAATGGGGAAGAAACATAAATTTTGGGGAAGGGGGATGCTGGACAGAAATACTTTGAGAAGTTACACCAGCTTCAGACCTGACGGGTGGCATTCCATAGTCAAGGCGGATTACAGGTTATTAAAATTATTAGTAAATAATTTTACTAATTATTAAAATATAAAAATATAAAGTATAATATAAAAATAAAAAATATAAAATATAATGGTTAGATTAGATTATTGGTAGATTATTTTTAGTAAATTATTAGTAAACTCCTGCCAACCTAGCAGTTCGAAAGCACGCAAATGGAAGTAGATGGGAAAGGCAATGGTATATTAAATTAGTGAATATTAAACATTAAAGAGTAAATTATGATTATGAATTATAAAGTAAATTATAAAGAGTAAATTATGATTAAATTAGCTTATTAGACTATGAGCAAATTCTTTTAGTAAATTCTTTTTAGTAAATTTAGTAAAATATGATTATTAGATTAGATTATGAGATTATTAGTAAATTATGTTTCCTTTAACACTGGAAAAACAGAGAGAGAGACAGAAAGAGAGAGAGAGAGAGAGAGAGAGAGAGAGAGAGAGAGAGAGAGAAGAAGAAGAAGAAGAAGAAGGAGGAGGAGGAGGAGGAGGAGGAGGAGAAGAAGAAGAAGAAGAAGGTGGCTTGATGGTGTAGTGGTTTAAGAGTTGAAGATCCAGATTCAAATCCCCATCTGGCCGTGCAGCTTCCTGGGTGACGTTGGGTCAGTCATTCTCTCTCTCTGTCTCACCTACCTTGCAGGGTTGTTGTGAGGATAAAAGGAAGGAAGGAACTATACATACCACCCTGAGCTCCACCAGGGTAGATAGTAGCCCACATTCTACTGTGGGGTCGAATTGATGACCTACGTTGTCCAACAGCGTACATCTTCCTAGTATTTCCAGAAAACTCTCAGACAGGACACCATGAAAACCCCCTAGAAGCTAAAGTTGGGGATGCTCCAGCCACCGACATGCAGTTCCAAATAGCCATGAATAGACCAGGCTTTGGTGAACGTGCTTTATCCCTTTGAAAGCATCCCAGCCTACAGCTGACCGTGGCGCTGGATTTCATATCTTAATTTTTCGTATGTTTAATTTTGCAGATTGCTGGGTGGGGCGACAAGGATGTCTGTTGTGGGTGCAGCCTGAGCAGAGGCACCAAACAGGCATCCACGATATAATGATGGTGATTCAAACATGGGGTTGTTATGTCAGGCTTTCTTTCTAGGGCGGGATAATGAAGCATGCGTTCAGGATGGTAGATGAGAAACCTGGAATCCACTTGCTTGGAGGGTTCGTTAAGGTAGAGAAAGGGTTAAAGGATGAAAAACACCCAAGGGAGACAACTAGAGAGTAGAGAAACCATTAAAGAAACCTCGTCTTCCCATCTCCCCCCCCAATAACGTAACCCTCTCAAGTGCCGGCCCATCTATGAAGCCAGCTAAGAATGGTCACTGGGGCTGCGGATGATAAACCTGATCAACAAGAACGGAGGAAACCAGTATTGGCCTCCAAATTGGTCTTTGTGGTCCTAAAGGAAAAGTTGAAGGCCCTTCCGTGACTCACCCCCAAATCTAGAGTAACTACAGGAGCATGTAAGAGACTTTCAGTGCACCTGTAGTGACTGCACCACCTAGTGGAAACCTATGGGAAATTCATATTGGAATCCAGAGTAACCCCCAAATCCAGAGTGACTACAGAACACGTAAGAGACTTTCAGTGCACCTGTAGTTACTGCACCACCTAGTAAAACCTATGGGAAATTCATATTGCAATCTAGAGTAAATTGTTCTTACACCAGAGCAAAGACTCCCTGTAGTGACTCTGGATTGTGCCTGCAGTCAATCCAAGCTAACAAGATCCAGTTGTGACCTCACCCTGGACGCTCCGGGGCACGCCCAGCCTTTGGGGTCTGGCACTGAATCGTCACAAGCGTCATAAGATAATGACAGTTTGGGACGTAACCGAGGCCTGTTCCTGGGGGAGGCGGAAGAGGCAATTCCCGCAACGCGTCCAAAACGCCCGACGCAGCAGCTCTGCATCCGAGGGGTGGATTCCAATTAACACCTTCATTATCCTTCATACCTGCTCTTCTGATGACTCTCAACGACTGTCAAAAATCACCATCCTGCGCATCAACATACAGTACTGATTTCCAACCTTTTTTATCTCGCAGCACTCAACGCACCAAAAAATGTCATTATTTTTTTGGACAGTTGACAGGACTCACTGTTCCGCCTGGGGGGGGGGGGCTCAAATCCCACAACGGCCCTACAACCCCCCCACCCCACTCCTGTGCTCACTATTCACAGCACACCACTGCGTCATGACACCGTGATGGGAAATTACCGCGATAATTAACGCGAAATAAAAATACTCGCAAATAATCCTCGGATTATAAAGGCTGTCGATGTGGAAAAAAATAAATCCTGTTTGCACCCAGAAGATCATGGGTTTGATTCTTGATATCTCCAGATAGGGCAGGGTTGGAAATGGGAGCGGGATTTGAAATGGGGTGGGTGAAGCTATGCGCAGACAGTGCTAAGCGAGATGGTCAGACTCAGAACTTGTTAATTAATTATTTAATTCATCGATTCATTCATTCATTAAACTGATATTCCGCCTTTCTCCCCGAAGGCCACCCGTGGCGGCTTGAAGTATGAAGCTGCTTTCTGTATCCTTATCAATAAATAGGCGTATACAGTGGGGGGATTCCAATAAATTAACAACCGGTTCTATGTCCTAATAACCTAAATGAACAACAGGTTCTATGTCCCATTAGGAACCGGTTCTCAGAATCAGGTGCTCATTAGCAAAGGGCTCTATAGAACCTGTGAGAACCCCCTGAAGCCCACCACTGGGAGTATATCTGAAGGGGGCACTTCATATGGGATTTCGTAAAGACCCCAAAAAAAATAGAATTTTGGGGGAAGGCTTTGACAATTTTATTCTCTTTGTGCGTGTATGTAAATGGGTAAAATGTAGACTATTTCAGTGTTCACTGGGGAAGAAGATTGCAATAGTATTGCAGCCCGCCAGTAGATCTACCCTTGTGCGCGCACATGCGCGCATGCACACACCCGGATTGAGATTGAATAATTGTAAGACAGTGAGGTCAGATGGCCCCGAAACCTCCGAGGAATCGCCTGTGACAGATCTCTGGAGCTGAAATACTTGTGAGATAAGCACAGTGACAGATCGCCACAGCAGTCATGAGTGATAACAAGATCTTCCTAACCTTGCAGAATTAATTCACCACCGTAAGGGGACAGGATAGCCTTCGCCTGAACAGCCATGATCGTAAGAGTTGATAAATGCTGGAGCCTCCACTGGAAGCATCTGTTATGGAAGAACGATGACATGCCCGGAGAGAACGAGGTCACCGGGGCACAGGGCCAGAGCGCGGGGTTGCTCAGATGTTTCTGCGCAAGGGATGGTGCATGGCGCACTTTGGGTCTCATGGAGATCATGAGAACACCTTGTTTTGTGTTTTTATGCAGGGAGAGGAAGGATGCTTTGATGATAAGATTTTTGGAATAGTACCATCTCTGACGTTAAAATGGAAATAATACTGTATGGACTTGAATCTAACGCTCCCCGTTCCCAGCCAATTTCCATCTCCAAAATCAGGGAGATCCAAAATCCAAAATCAATTTCCATCTCCAAAATCATCTCATCCAGATCCAAAATCTCCCAAATCAGATTCAATGCTTAATTATATTTGAGTAAATGCAGTTTTTTGACTGAGAACATAGGGTGTGCATTAGATTCGATGGTGCATTACATTTGAGTAAATGCGGTAATTCAGTTAGCCTCACACGGCCTGCCCGATCAGTCCTGGGTATCTTTGCCAGTTCCTTGGCTTGGCTCCTATGGGGTGCCTCACCCGGCAACCTAATAGTCCAGCGACACCTAATTACAACGTTTCAAGTTTCTCGGCAATTAATGTTATGGGATAAACACTCTCACACCTGTTCTTCTGGATGGTCCAAGAGGTGGCTGGTTCCTCCCAGTTGCCTTCAGAATATCCATCTGTTTTTTGTATTCCCATCAGTGCCCGCCTCACTCACCCCATAAAAGAAAAGGTGGTGCCACCTTGTTCAGGGTGACGCCTATTTTCATGCGCTCAACTGGTTATAGGCTCATGTGCCCCTCTGGGATGTGCCAAGCAGTGGCTTAAAGCACCAGCAAAGCCCTGGTGGACAAGACCACATTTCCATTTTCCAGGAGCCCATTGGTGGCGCATAACTCTCCTACCCTTATGATGCATAACTCTTATGGCGCATAACTCTCCTAGTCTTGGTGGCGCATAACTCTCTCCCATAGCAGTTGTCCACGATTGCAGTAGTGCCAAGTAGTGCCCTACCAAGACAGGACCATCTGTGTCCTGGTCAGTAGCATCCTGGTCATTGGTCCCTGGACGACATGCACCCTATTTTTCCCATCCTACACATCTGTGACTCAGTATATGTATATTAGATTTATATTATATATTTATATATTAAAATTTATTTCTATTAATGTACTTTTTATTTTTGAAATATAAAGGTAGTGTTAGGTCTGGGATCACCGTCTTAGTGATCAGAGGATTGAATCAGGGATAAGAGATTGATAACATGGGGTTTCTGCCCCAGTTATAGTTTTGTTTGTTGCCTGGTTATTGTGGGATACAATTTAATGGGGGGAAACCTAGATGTATATTCAGGGATGCCAATGACTGGGACATATTTAATTGGGACACAATCATTCCATAATACCCCTACTTAGGGTTGCCATATATCCTGACAAACAGGGATAATATTGATTTTGGGGGATTGTGTTCACATAGTGGCAAATAGGACAGAGGGTCCTGTCCCAATTTTATAGAAGAGAATTCTGGCAATCCTACCCTTCCTAGCATTCTATAAAGTATCGACAGTTGCAAAATTCAGCCTTAAGGTGTTGCAAGACTCTGGGGTTTTGCAAACCCCAAAAGGAAACATCAACCTGTATGGAACGTTATGCACAAATGCAGGGCATTCAAGCTCAAAAGATTCATAAACATTGTTAGGAAATCTCTCCCTTCTCACAGTCATCGGGACCACGATTCCTGTCTTGTAGGGTGAACTATAGGACTCTATCTGTCTTGTAGGGTGGACTATAGGATTCTATAGGAATCTCTTACCCACGACCCTCTGGCAGCAGGTCCAAGTGATGTCTGGTTTGACCGACAATCCCCGGTCCCTGCAGCAGCCTCCGGGGACCTTTAGTGTCCAACCCAGCAATGGCGATCTCGGTGCTGAGTCACACCAGGCAGGAGAAACCCTACTTCTCTGGCAGCCGAGCAAACGCAGACAGGATCTGTTTGCGGTGTCCTTGTCTTCTCTGGGCAGGCAGCCATGCAGTGAGTGAGCAATGTTCTCAGTGGGCAGGGGTGGAGCGAGGCAAGGAGCCAGCCAGGGCTCCGGGAGATGTGTGCAGAGTCTGGCTGATGTCCAGATCTGGCAAGGCTGGCCATTCCTGGTCCTGACATTTGGAGGCCAGAACCTACCTTAGAAGGTAGGGTTGCCATAATTCTCTTCCGCAGAATCGGGACAGTTGCGATTATGGGAAATGTCCCATTTGCTAGTACAGTGGTGCCTCACATAAAGAGCTTAATTTGTTCCAAAGGCCTGCTTTTTAAGTGAAATGTTCTTTAAGTGAAGTGGATTTTCCCATAGGAAATAATGGAAACTCAGACAATTGGTTCCACAACCCCCCAAATATTCATAGAAAAATATTCACTGGATGTAAAAATGATGACAAAACACTGGAATTGAATTCAAAACATGCATTCAACGTGCAGGATCCTATGAAGTCTGCTTAGGCTGCAGTCCTAAAGACACTTTCCTGGGAGTAAGCCCCACTTAACACAATGGGGCTTACTTCTGGGTAGACATGGTTAAGAGGCTGCAGAGACACTTTCCTGGGAGTAAGCCCTATTTAACACAATGGGGCTTACTTCTGAGTAGACATGGTTAGGAGGCTGCAATCAAAGAGACTTTCCTGGGAGGCTTACCTGGGCTGCTGCGGGAGGTTCAAGGTGGTCGGTGGGGGGAATTGGGGGCAGCTGCCTCTTGCACCTCCAGGCAACTGCCCCCAAGTTGGGGGCAGTTAGAGGCAGCAGTGCTGGCCGGCAGCCCTTTTAAAGAGCCTCCATGCGGAGCATCAGGGCTGCATAGCACACGTGCCTATAGCGCGCTTGCTTGTTAAGTGAAGCAGAACTTGTTATGTGAAGCAAGATTTCTTGGAAATTTTTGCTTGTTATGTGAAACACTTGTTATGAGAGGTACTACTGTATGTCCCATTTGCCGGTATGGGAACACAATCCCCCTAAATCGGGATGGTCCCTGTTTTCGGGACATATGGCAACGCTGTCGGAGATGCTATGGGAGATACCTGGCCCTTGAATCAAGATGGAGGGCCACCTTTGGCGAGCATTACAAGTGGATGCTCACAAAAGGCTGGGCCTTTCCAGCTCTTGAGCTGAAGGTTTGAAATAAAGTGGAACATCAAATTTTTATTTAACTCAAAAGATGTGAGTTTTTTATATTTAAAATCCTAGAATCCTAGAGTGGGAATGGGTCCAGTAGGTCATCTAGTCCAACCCCCTGCCTGTAGCAGGAAATCCTCCTAGAGCATCTCCGACAGATGAGGGGTTGATAAGTTTCCCTATGTGGTTCTGTAATAGTTCTGTGGCTGCTTCTCTGTGGATGAGATAAGTTATCACAACCCTGGCCCCCAAGACTATATTCTGGTGGGTACATCTTTAGATGATGATGATGATGATGATGATGAATCACAGAATTATAGAATCCTAGAGTTGGAAAGGACCAAGTAGGTCATCTAGTCCAACCACCTGCCGGTAGCAGGAAATCCTCCTAGAGCATCTCCGACAGGTGCTTGTCATGATGATGATGATGATGATGATGACGACGACAACATTAGAACATAAAAAGCCCAATGGGATTAGCCAAAGGGCTATCTATTCTAGCTTCCTGCATCTCACCAGATACATCAGTGGCCCACCAGATACCGCAGAGAGGCCACAAGATCGCAAAACTCTTGCGTCCTGGTGCCCTTTTGCATCATGTACACTATTTCCCAAACCAGCTGGTTGTTCATACCCACATGGCTTGTCACCTTTAATGTTGGCCTTTTCCTCCAGATGTCCAACCCCCTTTGAAAAGCATCTAGGCCAGAGGGCATCACCATATCTTGTGGCAAGGAGTTCCACGGATTACACTCTGGGTAAACGATGATGATAATGCCTTCTTTTCTTGAACATACATGAAGCCGTGATAGAGACACTGGGTTGAAACGCAGCTAGCAAGAGAGAATATGCTTTTGCATTTATTCTAGGGCAAATTTCCCGTTCGTTGTATGTTTTTATGCTTTTTAATGTTCAGTTGCACGGACCGTATTTTTTTTCCTTTTTTTTTCAAAGCTCCACAGTATTCATTTAACTCTTTATAGCCTGGATTTCTCTTGTTTATTATAGAAAATGTACAGCACTGACTGTCTTTACCACCCAGGTATCTGGAGACTTGCTATATATGGCCTGACACTTAAAGGGAAATTCCAGTGTGAAATTTCTGAATTAAAAACTTCTCAGCACATTTTAGGGCGCAATCCCGAGTAACGACGGGGAGTCCTTGCTTCGGTGTAAGAAGAATTTGCTCTGGATTGCAATCTGAATTACCCAATAGTTTTCACTAGGTGGTGCAGTAACTACGGGTGCATGTGATGTCTCTTACGTGCTCCTATAGTTACTCTGGATTGTAGGGTCTCAGGTTGTAGGATTCAGGCAAAATAAGAGCTTTCTCTCCCATTTCAGAGCTCAGCCTTGCATTGCAAAATAGGGAAATCGCATTTTTGCCAGTTAATTTAGAATCCTAAAGACACTTTCCTGGGAGTAAGATCCATTGAAAATAATGGGGCTTACTTTGGAGTAGCATGGTTAGGATTGTGCCCTTAGGCTGCAATCCTAATCACACTTTCCTGGGTGTAAGCACTATTGTGCACAATGAGATCCCCCAAATCCAAAGTAACTACGGGAGCATGTAAGAGACATTCCTTGCACCCATAGTTACTGCACCTCTAGTGAAAACCTATGGGAAATTCATATTGCAATCCAGAGTAAATTGTTCTTACACCGGAGCAAGGACTCCTGTAGTTACTCTGGAATTTGCCCTTACTTTTGACTAGATATGCTTAGGATTGCACTGTTAAATTATTTGGGTTCATGTCGTATGAACTGTCCATAAGGGGTCTTGTAGGATCACGAGGTTATTGCAACAATGCTTTTCATCAGGATGGCTTTAAAATGTGCCCGAAGGTGGGCCCGACCACCTTGCATAAAACTCGGGGTGAAGGGAAAGAACACAAAGGGTGTTTTGCATTTCAACCGTCTTGTTTTATTGTGGTCTTATGTACGGCGCATTGAGTCAATGCGTAGAAAAAGTGATTCATTAAATAACTCCTTGCCCACCGACACACACCCGCGCACACACACCAATAAATAAATAAATAGATAAATAAATAAATACAATCGCGAGGCTCCCCTTTCTGTTCAGTGAGGCTTTTGGTGGAGAGCACCTTGGTTGTCCTTGTAGATCAAATATGGATTTCTTCCTTGAAGCCATCCTCATCCTCGTCCTCATCCATCCTGGGGATGCTGCTGCCTGGGATCTTGGAGAGAAATGGTTCCACCTGACTTTCCTGCTCCGACGACATCAGGGCCAACTCCGTATCCTTTTCCAGGCTGCATCACACTTTTGGACGTCCTCCTCTCTCTCTTTTTATTACAATCCCCTATTTGATTTAATTCCTATTTTTCCCAAATATATTTGTTTTTCGTTCCATTATCCTCCCTTCCGTTTCAGAAGACGGATTTGCATTTGATTCTTGAAGTCCGTATAGGATGCTAAGTATCGATCAGTGAGCATCCCCATCCCCAAATCTGCTGCCTGAAGTGGGTCATCTCATACTAGCGCATGGTGGGGCCGTCCCTGTCCGTTATCATTATGGTTTCATTGCTGTTTGACAAGGAAACCTGCTTTGGTTTCAAGAAGGAAACCAGTCTTATGAGCCATAAACGCTGTTCTCAACGTCCTTTCCTGATGGCCAACGTCTGCCACGAGACGCCAATACCAAGCAAGATACTGCAATCATGCCGCTTATTGACTTTCCAATGCTGTGGGTCTCAAAATGGGTCCACGTCCATGAAGATCTCAAGAATTCACATAGAGGAGAGATTTGGGGGGCAAAGGAACCATGTTTTTGTCCCATGGGGCAAAAGCTGCTGTTTGGAAACCTTAATAATGTATGAAGAAGTTTTTTTTTTGGGGGGGGGGTGGTTGGATGTCCTCAAGAGTGCACACTGTTGTTTGTCATCCCAAACACTTGATTGCCACAAATAAATCATTCTGGTTGGTCTTGACCCAGAACAATCAATGGGGTGCAACCCGCAGGACAGGGCCAAATAGCAGGAGGTGAGTGGGGTTGGGGGCTAGGAAGAGATTTATAGGGACAATAGACCACAATCGACCTTATCCAATGTCCTCCTGGGTAGAGAGGGGATTGGGGGTACCCTCTGATACAGGAGGATTCATTTACTATTGTGACATGGGTGGGGAACATTCCCAGCTGAATTTTTATTTTTAATAGGAACTAATTTGCGCCGTCTCAACGTTTCCAGTACCCGCAGTGGAAACGTGTGGGTCGAACCACCCCACAGTGTCCATTCACAGATCTGTGCCAATGAAGACGAACCACATGGCTGGACGACAAGTGGTATTTTGCTTGGATGTCTCCCCAAGTTTTATTTTTTGGGGGGGTGTACCTAATACGGATAGCGAGGGCTATCTGGACTGGCCCTGGGTAAAAGGTGACCTATTGACATGGAAGAGGAAAATTTTGCCCAGCCGTGGCTGCAGGCCGGCTGTTAATGTCGGGGGCTGTCGTAGCTGCCCACGGACTCCGAGCTTCTGCTGCAGCTACGACGGTTGCTCCTCACGCTGGAGCTGCGGCTGCGACTGCTGTTGGTCCTGTGGCTGGAGTAGCTGCGGCTGCGGCTGTGGCTGCGGCTGGGACTGTGGCTGCTGTACCAGGAGGAATAGCTGCTGACGCTGCTGGAGGAGGAGGTGGAAGGGCTGGGACGGTAGTACGGAATGGGACGCTTTCTGGCGCTGCAGGACACAAAAAGAGATTAAGGGTGAAGCTTATTGCTTGAATATTATTCCCCTAAGTTGATTTTTCAGGGCTGGAATATTGGGTGAATATTCACAATTCCACCTGAGTGGAGGGCTGTACCACATTTTGTTCCTTTACGAATCCAGAGACAATGCGGAAACGGCTAGCACACTCTGGGGCAAGGCAGTGTTTGGTGTGGCAAACGGGGCAGGCCCACCAATGAGGCCGACTGCAGCTCTTGCCACAGGTTGATGATTGGTGAGGAGTAACCCTCTCTGCCCACCTACATGCCTCTACCAAAGATGTTCCTGGCACATGAGATGGCAGATCTGGCACATCCTCAGGCAAGAGGAGGTAATATTTGGCATGAGAATGGCCCTGGGAATCAACTGGGTCACAGTTGGAAACGGGATGCTGGTTACGTGGACTTTCAGGCGGATGGGGCACGGTCCTGCTTTTCATCCCACCTTGTGATGCGGCGTGCCTCCAGGTGGCTGGGCGAATCTCTCCGGCGCTTCCTCATAGGGGAATAAGATTGCTTGTGACGTCGGCGGTCACGGTGCCTGTGAGACTCCTTCCCACTGGAGCCATACTTGTGATCCCGTTCACGGTCCCTGCGAAAGTGTGATTCCAGGAAGAGTCAGTAGAGCTTGTCTTAGTCCAACCTTGCGCATGCACATGTTTTCCCCTTGAGTCTTGCGCGTGTTCCTTGCCCACCCTTCCTCTAGTCCCCTTCTAAACACTTCTAGATTGTGAGCCTCTTGGGGCAGAGACCTGTCTCTCTCCTCTATTGTAAACCATGTGCACTGAAATCACAAAAATAATAAAATTTACTACACATGTACATATATATAAAAATGTACATATATATAAATGTACATATATATATATGTACATATATATAAAAATACACATATTTACTTGAATCTAATGTACCATCAAATCTAATGCACACCCTGATTTTAGAATGCTGCAATCCTATACTCATTTTCCCAGGAGAAACTCCATTCAACCTATTAGGACTTACTTCTGAGTAGACATGTTTGCACCCTAAATTTGACTGTAAAAGGTGTACACTATATTTAAGTAAATATGGCATATTGGTGTAAATTTGGCATCTATCTATCTATCTATCTATCTCTCTATCTATCTATCTATCTCTCTATCTATCTATCTCTCTATCTCTCTATCTCTCTATCTCTCTATCTATCTATCTATCTATCTATCTCCCTCTCTCTCTCTCTCTCTCTCCATCCATCCATCCATCCATCCATCCGTCCGTCCATGGGATTTATACCCTGCCCTTTCCATGGTAATGCAAATACCCAAAGCAGCTTACAAAGCTTTAGTTCCTCCCCTCCTACTATCCTCACAACAACCCTGTGAGGTAGATCAGGCTAAGAGTGAGTGGTTGGCCCAAAGTCACCCGAAAGCTTTGTGCACCAGAAGGGATTCGAGCTGGAATCTTCCATGTCTCAGCTCAACTTCCTAACCACTGTACCATCCTACACCTCAAGAAGGGGTCTACATCTGAGTAAGCATACCTGCTGGGACTGTATCGAGAGTAACTAGGACTCCGTCGGGGTCTTGAGCTCCTGCTCCCGGAACTTTTCCTGTCTGACTTGGATGAGTAGCTGGGGGAACGTGAATAGGACCTGAAAGGAGGAGCATTTTGGAAAGAAGGGATATATATATATATATATATATAAGAGAAAAGTCATTGACTGACTCACTCACTGACTCACTCGCTCACTCATTCATCAACGCCCAGCCAAAACCACTGGGCCTAGAAGCATGAAATTTGGGGTGGGTGTTCCTTCCGTGACTGAGGGGTACGCTAATAACTGGTTTTTGGAAATTCCAACCAGAATGGGGTGAAATGGGGTGCAACGTGTTTTCCTCCCTATATTTTGCATTGAAGAATCGGTGACTGAGGGATGCTCTGCCCCAACACCCGGACCTAGAAGCAGGGAATTCTGGGAGGGATCCTTCTGTCACCTGAACACCCACCAAGAACTGATGTGGAGAAATTTAACCCTTCAGGGGCTGAAAAGGGGTGCATAGTGTTTTTGTCCTATACTTAACATGGAAGACTTACCAACACCCAGCCAATTTGGTGTTCGGTGCCTGGTGCTCTGGGGGGGATGTTGTTCAGAGGGAGGGGATGCACTGGGGAGGACGTTGCACATGGGGGGTTGCGCATGTGGAGATTGCACAAGGGGGTGTTGTGCATGGGGGTTGATGCACACTGGGGAGTTGATGCTCATGGGGGATGTTGCACATGGGGGAGAAGATAGGCATGGGGGTATGATGCACATGGGAGGACGATGAGCATAGGGGATTGATGCACATGGGGAGATGATGCATATGGGGTTGTTGCGCATGGGGGGATGATGCGCATGGGGGTTGATGAGCATAGGGGGTTGTTGCACATGGGGGTTGTTGCACATGGGGGAGGTTGTGCCTGGGGGTTGTTGTGCATGGGGGGTTGTTGCGCATGGGACATTGTTGCGCATGGGACATGCTCATGGGGAGATGATGCGCATGGGAGACTGATGCGCATGAGAAGATGTTGCACATGGGGGATGAACATGGGGAATGATACACATGGGGGGTTGATGCACATGGGGATTGATGTGTGTGGGGGATGAGGTCCATGGGGGATGTTGTGCATGTTGCGTGTGGGGGATGTGCATAGGGGGTTGATGTGCATGGGGGATTGATGCACTGTGGGGACTGATGTGCAGGGTGACCATATGCTCAACCTCAAAATGTAGGACAAGGGTCCCCCAAAGTCCAGATTTTCAGCTGATGAGCACAGCCTCTATTTCACAACATGGCTGCTCGGATGGCCGCGGTGGACACGGGCCTATCTGAGAAGCCTAAATTATCGCCACAAAGCACTACACAAGCCCCCCCTTGCCTGGACAAGCCCCCCATGCTCAGACAGCCGGACCAGTATGTAAATTCCGGGCCTGTCCGAGCATTTCCGGGCATATGGTCAGCCTGATTGATACGCCATGGAGGGGATGGTGTACGGGGGAATTTTACTCCCGCAACACAGGTATGCTTTTCGCTAGTATATACTACATAAATCTCACAAAAAATAAATATATCAGGAGAAGGCATTTAGGAAGCATTTTAAATGAAGGTGACAACAGGATCTACAAGCTCTAATCTGCTACTTTGACTGGTGTCATTTGGTAGTTGGAACTTAAGTAGTTGGGAAGGTTTAGGTCTAACTTTCTTATACACAGATTTTTTAATTTATGTATTTGACTCAACACAAATAGCCACTGCAAATCACAATTTCAAAAACTGCTTTTCTACTGTTGTAGAGAGGCAGTCATTCAAGCAATGATTCCATTTTTCAGTCCCAGAATCAAATCCCTGCAGATATTGAGGCACGACCTTACTCTATTAGGTGCAAAAGAGGAGCAAGAAACCTGGAAGTGGGTCTTTAAAGCTATTTTCCCATTATTTTCTTTATACGCTGATTTTTTTTAATCCATGGGAGGTTCCGAAACGGACCCCTAGTGGATAACGAGGGACACCCCATTCCTCCAGCGCCCACCTTGTCCCATAGATGGATGCCAAGTAAGTATAAGTGTTCACCTTGTCCCTGAGGAACATGATCTGCTTTGCGAAGACCTGAGTCTAGCCTTGTGTCGAGATAGCCGGGTCCGGTCCGATTCTGGCGAAGATCTGCTGGCGGAGGACTCATTCCAGAAACAAGACCTGATTGGGGAGCTGGAAAAAAGAAGCTGTGGTTGATGTTTGCTTTATCCATCTGAGTGTCCAAAAGATGGGAATTTTGGTCTTCCGAAAAGAGGACCTTGGATGGTATCCTACCCTATAGCTTCCCTATGGATTCACCTGCTGTAGGACACCTTCAGAATTCTTTTCCAGCAGAGCTAAATGAAAAGCGTAACATGTAGTTCAGCTCTTGCGCTAACTGCTAACATCTCACCTCTGATCCTTGACGCCAACGCACTGAGATGGGGTTGGGTCTTCCAAACTTGGTCCTTTGTTTCGGGAGACGCAACTGGTGAAGGAGTTTCCAGAATCGGAGCTACTGCCGCTATTGGTCTTCCCGGATGAGAAGGGGCGGCCAAGGCCATTGTGGACTTGTCCGCCGGCTTCTCGGTCACCCTGCGACCTGGATGAGGTTGTCTGAGTGGACGGAGGTGAAGAAGTATCGTTTCCTGAGTCGTATTCGTGGGGTTCTCTGTGCCGTTTGGTGAGTCTCCCCTCTTTTTGTGCAGGGTCAGCAGAAGACCCAGACTTTGAAATCTGCAAGCAAAAGAGCCGTTTGCCAGTGTTTTTTAAATGGATTTTTTGGGGGGCAAAACAAGAAAGAACGTATTTGTTTTGTCTGACTTTTATTATATATATTTTCATATAAACTCATTTTGGTTCTCTTTTTAAAAAAAAACCATCATGATGCACAGTCTGTAACCAAAGGAAAGTAAGAAAGAAAGAAAGGAGGAAAGAAAGGAGGAAAGAAAGAAAAACAAAGAATTCAGAACTAAAAACCCATTTCCCTGAAAGAAAATCACAGAACAAAGAAATGTCTTCTCCCCTGGATATAACTGGAAGATTTTAAGGCATCATGCAAAGAGTACCAAGCATGCGGTCCATGTTGAATGAAAAGGTTTAAAATATATAGATATTAAAAAAATTTAAAATGGACGGAAAACAAAGCAAACAAAAATACATATATGTTGCATCTTTAAGGGAAAAAAGGATGTATGCCTTAGAAATGAAACAAGACGGAACAAAATCCTACGAGCATGATCCTGCCAAACCAAGACACATCAGCTTTGTAATCCTATGCACGATTACCTGGGAGTAAACCCCCTTGTACTCAGTGGGATGTCCATCAGAGTAAGTATGTATAGATTTACAGCCAAATCCAGAGTAACTGCGTGAGCGCGTAAGAGATAATATGTGCACCCGTAGTCACTGTACCACCTAGTGAAAACCAATGGGAAATTCATATTGCAATCCAGAGTAAATTGTTCTTACACTGGAGCAAGGACTCCCTGTAGTTACTCTGGATTTTGCCCTTAGGCTTTTTCCAACAAGGGAGCAAGCCCTGGGACTAACTTCAGAGTAGACATGCATAGGATTGCATGCATCTTACCACTCAATCTTATGCTGGTTTACTCAGAAGTAAGTCCCATTGCTTTCAATGGGGTTTACTGTGAGGAAAGCAGCCTCTGGAAAGAGTTGAAGCTTTGGCTAGATCACGTCCAATACGATCCGCTCCATTTTAAAAAAACAAATGAAAATAAAGAACAGTTTCCTGATGATGATGCAAATTATTATACTTAAATCTTGAAGAACGAAATAAAACCAATTGGAATGCTTGAAATCAGAAATAATAACAAGGATTACAAAAAAAAGAAGAAAATTAAGGGAAAACTTCTAAAAAAATAAAAGCCAATTTCTTTTTGGAAAAAAGGTAGACAAATATCAGTCTGTGTGTCTTTCCCTCGCAGAAGGTACAGCTAATACTTTTTTGAGTGTCCTCTAATAAATGTCCTAGGAGCTTGTGTTTAGCATCCACTTACCAATCAAGATTTCCTCCTTTAGTAGGGTAAGGTGTAAGAAAAAGGGAAGAGCGGGCAATGTAAGTCCATTATTAGTGTCTCAAATTACAAGAGAGAGAGAGAAAAAAAAGAAACCATAAACCCTTTCTCTTCAATGCACAGTGCCAATCAAGTGTTGTTTGATTATTATTATTAATTATTATTATTTTTCCCTAATTCTCTGCTATCACTGAACGATCATCACCTGCAACTCAGTACCGTTTCGGCAAGTTGATCAGCTGGCGGGATCAGCACCATTAGCAAATTGTCACCGTTAGCTCTTACATGAGAATTTTAAAAAAAATAATCCAAAGCCAGGAGGTTTACTTTCATATATTTTTTTTTAAATTAAAGGAAATATTTCTTGTGCATTAGGGTGAGGTCTGGATCTTGGCTTCCAGATGTAAACACAGCCCCCAGTTTCAACCAGGATCCCCAATATGCAGGCAGGGGGTTGGACTAGATGACCTACTAGGTCCCTTCCAACTCTATGATTCTATGATTCTATATAAGGCAATCCATGTAGTGAGAGATCTTGTGATCTAGAGGGTCCCGTTGGCTTAGGGTTGCCATAATCCTCTCCCACAAAATCAGGACAGGACCCTCAGTCCCATTTGCCAGTATGTGAACACAATCCTCCCAAATTGGGGTTGTCCCTGTTTTTCAGGACGTGTGGCACCCCGCTGGCCTCTCGCCACCCCTTCTGCACTTTGCAAGATGTGGCGAAATATTCCACATGTCACACAAGCTGGCTTGTGTTGGTCTGATGTTCTCCGTTCCACATCTTTGCTCCCCACCAGAGTTAGAAGGAAAAGAACCCTGCGCAGGGTTACAGGCCCTCTTTTTTTCTTGTACGCCCAGTAAGGGCTCAGCTTAGATTAAGCCTTGCTTGAAGAGTATATGCTGGTGTTTGGCACAGGTGGGAGACTCTGCCTGTAGCGACCTCCTCAGTTGGCCTCATTGCTGGACCGGCCGTGGGCAACATCATAAATCCAAGCCCAATTTCTCAAGCGAGTGTGACATTGGTACTGACCCACACTCCTGCCTGAGACGCCTGTCTCAGTTGGTCTCCCTAATGGGCCAGCCCCATGACTTCAAGTCCCCTTGAACTCAGAGGGACTTAACCTCCGACTCCCAGTGTTTGGGATGAGGCTGTAATTAAACTGCGGAGGAGCCGAAACATTAATTTCAGTGCTAAAGTGTTAAGTGGCTTTCATTTGCACTGAAGGTTCGGCTCGAGAGGCAGCGCACCCTGATAGGTTACAAAAGTATAATCACGCCGCGTTTTCCAATTAAACCGAACAAACCCCTTTATTGTGCGTCAAAGGGCTTCTCGGAGAGATACAGCTATCCATTTTCCCCGAACCGTATGGAACCGCAGTCTTGCCGGGTGCGGAGAAATGCACTCCTTCCAGGGGGTCTTTCATGTGTTTCAAAGCTCTCGTTTCAAAGGCATGTATCTTTTCCCTCCCGTGAAGAGATGCCCGGCTGAATATCAAGTGGGGTCTGAGACAAATTGTGTGCGTGTGTGCGCTTGTTTGTCTCCAAATAACCAGACAGAATCAGGGCCCCAATCTTACTGCCCCAGTTTGGGAGTATTTAAACTAGAAGGGACATTTTGGCAATTGTGGGTTAGAACAAGACACTTCAGTATACAGGTTCGGACCATTTATGAGGCCAACTTAGATGTCTCCCTGAGGCAGAATATTTTTTCGGGTAGGGGGTGTCCATCTCTGCATGCCACCTATCACAGCTGTGGGCAAGAGGGGTCAGGGTTTGGCATTAGTGGGTAAGAGGGGCAATGTTTGGCCTACTTCTTTTCAGTACTCTGCCCTATGTGAATAGAAACCAGTTCTATAGGGTTTTCTTCTTATGTTCTTTCATCCCTTGTTGCCTCTCCATCCCAGGGCCAAGAAGCAATAAATGGGAAAGGGGGACCCACGGAGCAGAAATGGGACTAATAGGAAGGCCCAATGAAACCACTTATGAGCCAAATTGAACCCCCTATAGATATTTCAGATTTGGACATGTTTGCTAAGATATGTACAAAGGGTTGCCAACTTTCTTAGCCATGCTCCTCTGCCTTTCATAAAAGCTGGACATAGACACATAGGAGATGCTTCACCTGTGATATTTTGGTTAGTGTTATAGAGCTGGGCTGGTTACAAAACCCAACACCAAGTTAACTTCTCTATCTTTTGGGCTGAAGCCATCAAGACCTTGTTTGAACCTCGACCGGAGCGTCCCTTAGCAGCTCAAGCGTAGCTGTAATTTTTTTAATTAACTCCTAATTAGTGTCTTTGCCAGCCAGCTCACCAGGAGGCATCTTGATTAGATGTTACGAATATTGGGATGACAACGCTGAACTCCCCCCAAGCTCAGCCATGGAGCTTGGCAATAGGATCCCGTGTTACATTCGGTGATGGTGAAGGTTTGGACCAGTGTGGCAATCCCTCACGCCTGCAGTAACGTTGCCACCATCCCAAATTGCCGGTGGTGCTTCCCATCTGTTGAATTAACCATCACCCTTTTCCTTATGAGCCCAGAGGCCCAGCGGCCCAATCCAAAGGCATGTGGACACTGTGTGACCGTCATCATCATCATCATCATAGCATTATTCCTGCCTAGACAGGATCCACCATATGTCCTCTTTTTCCAGGACATGCACACTTTTCCTGGCATCTTGGAAAAAAATAATCTTCATTGTCCTCCATTTCCTTGTGAGCAGGCAGCATGTAGCCTTCTTGTAATTAATAAATTATATGTTATAAATTACATGTGATCCTGTATTTACTCGAATCTAACGCTCACCTTTTCCAGCTGAATTCTGTCTCCAAAATCAGGGTGCGCATTAGAGTCGATGGTTAATTCAATTTGAGTAAATACGGTGTTTTGATTATAAGTACCGAGTGTGCATTAGATTCGATGGTGCATTAGATTTGAGTAAATGCAGAAGTTTTAAATTTCATAATAAACAGTATAGTGTTTAAATGAATCACTTGAAAGCCATATATAAGAGTGTTTTAATTTTGTCAAGTCCTAAATTTTTCTTTTGTGTCCTTGTCCTCTTTTGCAGTTATGACATGTTAAGGCACGGGCATCCCAGAGCCTGGATGGGTTCCCCAAGGCCTGATCCATGGGAGACGGGCACTGACCAGTGTTTCCTCTCTTTGGCTACAATCCAGAGTAACTACGGGACCTTTTACACCGACGTAGTTACGGTGCCACCTATGGGAAATGCATAGAGCAATGCCTTCTTCTAGTAGTTGACTCAGAATGCCACTGATGATAGATCTGGAGAACATATGCAGGCAACTGAGGTGTCCCACCATGGGTCTACTGCCCCCTTCCATTCTTTGCCTCTAACCACTGCTCAATACCATCATCACTGTCGGATTTCTGCCACATCTTTCCCATCACTGTATAAGACACTGGTAGGGACTGATCCTGATTTTCTGTGGGCTTCTCCATCAAGCTGCAGCCCATGTGCTTGCTTGCTGAGAGCGCACCAGCTCTGAAGCTCTGCGCATACAATGCCTTTGGGACTCAACTGCACATTTTCTCCTTGGTTGCCCCCACAGCACCAATTAGCATCTGCAGGGAGCTTGCACTGGGGCCTGCTGGTTTGGAACCAGTAAACATCTTTTCACCTGTAAGCATCTCCCCCCCATCAAGATCCCAACCTAGATATAAATGTTTTATTTTATGAGTTTAATCTTTAGTGCCTCTGAGGACAGAACTGCTGGGCGCAGGAGCCCAACTGGGAAGGACTCTGTCTGCCGAGGCAGCGCACAGCAGACACGTCCCCGTGAAATATCATCGCCCAAGGACCGTGCGTTGGAAAATGTCTTCTTTTTATTATTCAAGGACTCCAGCCGAAGCAATCTCTCTCCCTGCCTCAACTTCTCCCCCCACACCTTCCAGCCCCACGTGCAGAATACTGGGAAGAGGGGACCGTTTTCCAGTAGAATCTTGCCACTCAGATCGGATCCAGATTTAAATCACCACCTTAAGGTGGTTGCATCTGAAGCACCCAGTGGGTCTAAAACCGAGCCGGGAAGCAGAAGTGGGGAGGAATACTTACCACTCCTGTGGTGGAGAGACCGCAGTGGTTCTGGAGGGCATGGCCAAAGAATAGGGTGCCTGTCACCACGGGGGCATCGTCGTGCTTTGGGGCACAGGTTGACAAGCGCTGGGAGTGTTTCCATCTTGCGTGACGGCCTTCCTCCTGTGACCTGGCTCTAGCCCTGGAAAAGGAGGAATGCAACACTCATCGGTGTCACGACTCCCTTTGAGGATCCTGGATGCTCTTCTCACAACCAGTGTGCATGCAGGGCAACGTGGTTTTGCAGGTGACACTGACCTCTCCATACCAAGTGAAGCAAGCTAGATAGACAAGAGCTCAACAAGATCGGACCGAGACTTCCCAGTGCCTGAGACAGAGGGGTGAATATGCCCCCCACGCAGTGGTGTGCTGGTGGCCAGCTCTTCCTCTTCTTACTCCCTGACTTCGAAAAGGAGGGGGGAAGGGTGTGAGGAGAAGAGGATGCTGGCAGGTTGGAATGAGATACTCTAGCCTACTATTTGGTTGGAATGTGACCCTCTAGCCTAGTACTCTATTGGAATGAGACACTCTAGCATGCTACTCTGTTGGAATGAGATGTGAGCCCAGTACTCTGTTGGTATGTGTAAGAATGAGATACTCTAGCCCACTGTACTGTTGGAATGAAACACTCTAGCCTACTACTCTGTTGGAACGAGACCCTCTAGCCTTGTACTCTATTGTAATAAGACACTCTAGCACACCACTCTGTTGGAATGAGACACTCTAGCCCTCTACTCTGTTGGTATGTGTAAGAATGAGATACTCTAGCCCACTGTACTGTTGGAATGAAACACTCTAGCCTACTACTCTGTTGGAACGAGACCCTCTAGCCTTGTACTCTATTGTAATAAGACACTCTAGCACACCACTCTGTTGGAATGAGACACTCTAGCCCTCTACTCTGTTGGTATGTGTAAGAATGAGATACTCTAGCCCACTGTACTGTTGGAATGAAACACTCTAGCCTACTACTCTGTTGGAACGAGATACTCTAGCCTTGTACTCTATTGTAATAAGACACTCTAGCACACCACTCTGTTGGAATGAGACACTCTAGCCCTCTACTCTTTTGGAATGAGATATTCTAGCCCACTAATCTGTTGGAATAAGACACTCTAGCCCATTACTCTACTGGAATAAGACACTCTACTCCACTACTGTATTGGAATGAGACACTCTAACTATTACTTTGTTGGAATGAGACTCTCTGACCCAGCACCCTGTTGGAATGGGTTGGAGTGAGACACTGTGCGTGAACAACATGCTTCCATGCGTTTCCCGTAAGGTCTGTTTACCTGCTTCCACAGCTCTCAGAAAGGGAACTGGTGCTGTCCGAGCCAGAGCGGCAGTGATGATGATGATGGTGGTGGTGGTGGTGGTGGCGGCGGCGCGAGGATTTCCGTGGACGGCTGTGGGAGCTTATGAAAGAGAAGCAGGGAGAAGAAATGTAACCCTAATCTTCTGCTTGGAGGCGTCCAGTTCCAGAAAAACGTGCAGCAAATGCACACCTGTGGTGTCTACTTACTGCTTCTTGTGTTTTCTGTCTTCCTTCCTTTTCCTTTTCGGGCTGGAGGAACTAAATTTAAAAAAGAGCCAGTGGATTAGGAGCTGCTCAGAGAGCCAACTGAAGGCAAACACTGATTTGCAGAAGCAAACCTGGAGGAGCCTCACGCGCACCTGAGGCTACAATTCTATCCACACTTTCCTGGGAGTAAAGCCCATCTTAGTTCTGAGGAGGCATGCATAGGATTGATCAGTCAGGCATTTGGATCAGCAAGCAGACACATGCAGTACATTCAAAAATCCATTGGAGGTGATGGTCAGAGCCGGTCCCATAATAAGGCCAACTGAGACTGTTCTCTCAGGTGGCTGATTCATGGACTCATCAAGTTGAAAGGGGTCTTCAAGGGCATCTAGTCCAACCCCAAACTGGTCAGTGGCCATAACAATCAATCAATCAATCAATCAATCAATCAATCAATCAATCAATCAATCAATACAATTCAATGTTTGAAGCAGGAAAATCCTCTCCTGTACATCTCCGAAAGGGTCTGTTGAGTTCTATAGGAAGCTCAGGTGAGCTTGCAGTCTAGGGATGGCCAGGCTGTTCTCTATCTGTGTGAATGATGGGGAGCTAATGGCGGTTCCATCATTCAGGCTGAAAGCAGGGATCAGACCCTGGGGGCTTAAAGACTGGCATACCACCCCCCCATCACCAGAGGCATATGACATTTGAGCTAGTATTATTAGGCAAGCACAAATATCTCCTTACCTGTGTCGCCTCTTCTTTGAAGATAGCCTGCAACCAACAGATCAATTTCACAAGTGAGTAAACCAGGCAACGGGCATCACTGTGCAGAATTAAATTCCCAAAGGGTACACATGGAGATGTCTGTAGCAGCAACACAGCCCCGTAGCACCGTCTTTGCTAAGTCTTTAATAGCGCCACAGGATACAGGGCTGCACGGTCCGAATATGATCCACTTAAGAAACACACCGGATAATCACTGGTAGTCCTTTTTATAGAGATGAGATTGCAAATTGCTTTGAATCGGGCTGAAGGAAAACCCTTCCTTGGAGAAGGAATTTAGTGCCATATATAGGGAATGACAGCAGTATATCCAGAAACTAATATAGTAATATAGTGTGTGTGTGTATCTATATCTATCTATATCTATAGATATATATAGTCTGTAGATGTTGCCTACAGGGGTACAATATAATGCATCAATAAAAAAATATTTTTCCTTGAAATGGGTAGAGATATCCATCCATCCATCCATCCATCCATCTATCTATCTATCTATCTATCTATCTATCTATCTATCTATCTATCTATCTATCTATCTATCTATCTATCTATCTATCTATCTATCTATCTATCTATCTGTCTATCTATCTATCTATCTATCCATCCATCCATATCTATCTATCTATCTATCTATCTATCTATCTATCTATCTATCTATCTATCTGTCTGTCTGTCTGTCTGTCTGTCTGTCTGTCTATCTATCTATCTATCTATCTATCTATCTATCTATCTATCTATCTATCTATCTATCTATCTATCTCTCTGCCTGCCTGCCTGCCTGCCTGCCTGCCATCATCTGTCCGTCCATCAGTCTATCTATCTACCTACCTATGTATCATCTGTCTGTCCATCCGTCCGTCCGTCCACCTACCTACCTACCTATCTTTCTATCCATCCGTTCAGATACAGCCATAAAAGAGTACCTGTTTTTCTTTCTCTTTTTGGAATTCTTCTTTTTCTTCTTCTTCTTCACAGGGGACGGGCTGCAGGAAGGAGACCTACAGGGAGAAGGTATCTGGTAACACATTTGTAATAGTGCACTCCGAACTGCAATGGCTCCAAAACCTGTCCCATGGGGGCAAGGAGGTGGCCATAGTTTTGTTACCTTCTGTTAAGTCCCTAATTAATCCCTAATTAATTAAGGGCACAATCCAGAGTAACTACAGGGAGTCCTTGCTCCAGTGTGAGAATAATTTACCCTGGATTGCAATATGAATTTCCCATAGGTTTTCACTAGGTGGTGCCACAACTACCGGTGCATGTAATGTCTCTTACATGCTCCCGTAGTTACTCTGGATTGTAGGGAATGTTCCCCCCAAAGAGGACCAGTCCAAAAAATGTTGACTCCAGAGGACTTCTGAAGGATGGAGAGTATGTATGGCGTCTCTAACCATCAGAACATCTCCAGATGCAACTGGCATGTCCCAGAGAGTGATGACCTTTTTATTTTTTATTTTTTACACACCTCCGTCTCTTTTTCCGTGTCGATTTCTTCTTTTTCTTCTTCCCCCGGGCAGGTGGTGGTGTAAAGTCCTCATCGCATGACGGGCTTCGGGAGACAGAGAAGGAGAAGAACGACAACTCAAAAGATATCAACTTTGCATATGTCAATCATGGGTGCTTGTCAACCTCTTTGACAGCTCTGAACCCTGAAGTATGGCTGTCAGCGAAGAATTTATTATTATTATTATTATTATTATTGCAGTAGATCCATAATGGATGTTAGATGTTTAATTGCCACGTTCTGGGCAATTTGGTCAGGCTTGAAATTAACTGTCTCCTCAAAGGATTTAATGCAGATATAATGAGAGAGTTACTGTATGTAAAGTCACTTGGCACCAAGTTATTTAAGATGTATTTATTGAGTTTAACAGCTCTATAATGGATTTATATATTTGGCTTCCTGCTGTAAATATGCATTAAAATAAATTAATCAGAGTTCAATTTGCATAAGATAATGGTCAGAATGCACTGAAGCCCCTCTAATTTTTTTTTAAAAAGTTAAATTGGTATATGAAATACCAATTTAAATAGTGAACAATACACTTTGCCAATGTCTTTAGATTTTTTCCAATGAGATTTATTTAACAACATGCCATATTTAATCAAATATAATGTGCCGTCAAATCTAATGTGCACCCAATACTTAGAATAAAAATGTTGTGTTTACTCTAATCTGATTAACCATCAAATCTAATGCACACCCTGATTTTGAAGGCTATGGGCAAAATCTAGAGTAACTACAGGGAGTCCTTGCTCCAGTGTAAGAACAACTTACTCTGGATTGCAATATGAATTTCCCATAGGTTTTCACTAGGTGGTGCAGTAACTACAGGTGCACGTAAAGTCTCTTACTTGCTCCCGTAGTTACTCTGGATTTGGGGTATATTCAGCTGAAAAAGGTGAGCGTTAGATTCAAGCGAATACAGTATATTTTTTCAATCAGATTCATTTACCAGCATGTTGTGATTATTTCCAATATCTTTAGATTTTTTTCCTCTGGGAAAATTGAAACTTGAAAGCAAAATCCCAAGTTGATCTCTTTAAAAATAAGCACTGCACATGGATTTTTCCAGTAAAAAACTCTGCGCATGGTCTGAAGTCTCGTAATGTCTCTAACACCTCAACTGGTCTGGGGTAAGTTGTGGTCCTACCAGCTCCAGTGGAAAAAGACACCTTACTAAGACTGTGAGTGACTCACACCTTCACCTATGTCTGCCCCATATGGAGGATATATGGATACCTGAGAGCCAATGAAGGCTGCAATCCTAAATGCACTTTCCTGGGTGTAAGACCCATTGGACATAATGGTGCTTACTTTTGAGTAGACATGGTTAGGATTGTGCTCAAAGGCTCATAAAAATGGGCACGTGTGGGTCTGATTGCACCAGCATGTCCATCTTTTTGGGGTTGGACTAGATGATCTTTTAGGTACTTTCCAACTCTATAATTCTGATTCTTCTTCTAAGCTCCTCTGATTTAGATCCAAGGGAGGGCACCATTATGTGCATTGGGTGGCAACACCTTGTAGCAGAGTGGCATCGGGTGGGCCACTGTGGCATCGGGTGGGCATCAGAGTGGCATTGGGTGGGCCACCACGAGGAAGACTAGACAGGCATTTGGCCTGATCCAGCGGAGACTCTTCTGATGTTTTTATTTGTCCTGAAGTCTTAAGAGCATGGATTTCGTATCATGCTCCGGGGACCATGTTTTTGTCTCTCCTGTTAGTCATGATCCTTAATCATGGGGCATTTTTCTTATGGGAGAGAACGTCTTAAAAGGACACTCTCACTCTTTTTCCCCCGCTGTTGAGGGTTTCAAAGATCCCTCAACAGCGTTTGTGAAGTGGCCCACTTGGCACCGGTTGCCTTTGTGATAAGGGGTGTATGATGTGCGTTTTAATCTATATTAAGAAACCAGAACCATATCTGCAAAGGACGCAGCAGATCTTTCCTTCAATCAGACAACCTTTACAAAGGCTCCTCTGATCAACAGAAACTCACTTAACTCCTGCACTGCCCAAGCACAGTTCCTAGATGTGCTGTTTTCCCCCTTCTCCTCTTCCTCTTCTCGTCCCGATCTTATCTCCGTTCATAATTTTATAATTTTATTCATTTATCTATGGCACGATCCAACCAGTTTATTGCATGATGCCACGGCATGTTGCATGTTGCACAAGCACATTGCAACGGCACGGAAGAGAGAGGCACAAGGAGGGGAGGAACACATCACACACCGTGCTGCGCATGGATTCTTCCAATGAAAAACTCTGTGCATGGTCAGAAGGCTTGTAGTGTCTTTAATGCGTCAACTGGTCTGGTCTGGGGCCAGATGTGGTCCTAATAGATCCAGTGGAAAACACACACCTTGTTGTGACCTTGAAACACCTGCACATCACACACCACCATGACCCTGGAGGGTCAAATACACTAATAAACAGAATTTTGATAGACATGGCAAAATCCAGAGGAACTACAGGGAATCCTTGCTCCGGTGTAAGAACAACTTACTCTGGATTGCAATATGAATTTCCCATAGGTTTTCACTAGGTGGTGCAGTAACTACGGGTGCACACATCTGGATTTGGGGGCTATTTGGCAAATTTACAGATCGCTGCCTTAGATCTTCACAGTCGCTGCTTTGACATCCACGTAAAATGAACCTTACCTGTACGATTTCTGCCTGGCGGACTCTTGACTGCCTTTCAGCCTCACACAGCCATTGGTCCTTGATGTCTCATGCGCCAGGTGAGGCACCTCTGAGTGTTTGTCTGCTGTTGAAAGAGAGAGGCAGCTGGGCACCTCCGAGCTGAAACAGAAGGGCAGAGATGTTCCTTCTTTGTGCAATAATCATGGTTCATAAACAGTGAAAGGTCCCAATCCTATGCTTGTCTACTCAGAAGTAAATTCCATTAGCGTCAATGGAGCTTAATGCCAGGAAAGTGAGAATAGGATTGTAGCCTGAGATATTGTAAGCACCTATTTCCTAGAAATAAAGGCGGGGATACTCACCGTGAAGAAGTTATTTGTAATCATAGGCATGTCTATTTGGGGGGCTGTTTGGGAGATGCCAGTACTCAGTACCTGTGAGTACCCCCTGATAAAGACCCCTGGTAAGCACCCAAATATTGTAAGGCAAGTGACTGTCAGGATCAAATAAGTGGAAATGTCACTCTGATGCCAGAGCTCCTCCGGGTCTACTCGGCGCCACGTCTCATTGTGTTCAATGAAACTTACTCCGAAGAAAGTATGGGTTGCAGCCTGAGTGCCCCATTTTAAGATGTGCCAAGATGGTGCCAAGATGAAGGCGCTCAGCTTTTCGTGACCCCTGGAATGGCAGTGTGACTCCCCCCAAGGGGGTCCTAACCCCCTCTATGGGAAATCAGATGGATTTATAGATCAAATGGATTTAGTGTGTTTGAAAGCACACACTTGTCTCTGTGTGTGTTTCTTGCGTGTGTGTGTTTGTGTGTGTTCACATTCATTTGCCCCTCCTGATCCAACGTTCCCGTTCTCTCCAGCAAAGATGCTTTCAGCAATCCGGAACATCAAATCACCAACCAAAATCAATTTGGCCCATTAAGAATTGGGTTGGGGGCCGGGGGGTTGCAGCTCGCCTCCGGAGCAATTGGGACTTTAGGAAGCCGGTAAGCGCTTTTAGATTTTCACAGGCTACTGATCTTGTCGGGAAGCATTTAACAAGTGACCAACTCAGATCTGACACCTTCGGAGAGCAGTTTTCCCCCATAGTGTGTAGGGTGCCAGGGGCGGGGGGGGGGGTACGAACATGACGGAACTGGAAAAACCATCATTCAGCATCCTGTGACTGTGGGTAGGTTCATGGCCCCTTCCTATAAATTCAGGGCAGAGACCGGCTTATGGGGCCTGTTCAGGGTTGCCACATGTCCAGAAAAACAGGGGCAATCCCAATTTGGGGGGATTGTGTTCACATGCTGGCAAATGCAACAGAGGGTCCTGTTCCAATTTAGTGGCGGAGAATATGGCAACCCTAGACCAGGCGGGCAACCGTGCAAGAGCCCCCCTTTCCCAGCAAAGGGAGTACCTGGGAGGGATTGGCACCGGGCACTTCCACTTGATGAGATTTCCTGCAGGGAGCTTTGCCATAATCCTTCCTTTCAGATAAGAAGAATCATCAGTTGGCACGCAATTGCATCCATCACAAACATGAATGTCAACGGGGGGCGGTGGGGGGGGGGGGTGAGATCGGAACAAGCACAACACACATCTGGCTGGCGTCCTACATCCCGGGAGCCTATTCCCAAGGATTATTGGTTCTCTCTGGCTTTGGGGGGCTCCTGGATTTCATGCGAATGGATACTGGGTTGCAGAACCGCCTTTGATGGGGTTGGAGAACATTTATTTCCATCAATAATTACTCTCAGCCCCAAAGGGAACATTCAGAGCTGATTCCTAAACGGCACCATTTCTAATTGTCTCAAGGCCAAGGATGGATTAAAACGGGCAGAGAAACCAAATTGGACCCAAATATTCTTCAGCAAATACCACATTTACTCGAATCTAACGCTCACCTCTTTCAACTAATGCCAACTGATGGCCCTTGAGCGACTGCGCTAATTAATTAATATTATTAATTTCATAAGAGGCAGCTTTGCCCGAGAATTCATGAAACTCATTCTGGCACTCGTGCGCATGCCGCATGCGCCCAAGTCGCCCCCTCCCTTGTTTCAAATGCTTTGCGAGATCTCCCTTCTCTTTGAATTAAGTTTCACTCTGACCCGACCGAATGTTATGTTGCTGTTCTCGGTTTTCACAAGTGCTGGTAGAGAAGCGGCCTGAAAATGGTGATGCGCATTGTCAGAAGCGCATGAAGTTGTACCGCCTGCCATTTCGGAATCTGTGAAATGTTCAGCGTGTCAAACAGATTTGGACATAACAAACATGTCAAACTTAGGGCACAATCATAGGGCACAATCCAGAGTGACTACGGGAGCACGTAAGATACATTATGTGCACCTGTAGTTACTGCACCACTTAGTGAACACCTATGGGAAATTCATACTGCAATCCACAGCAAGCTGGAGCAAGGATTCCCCGTAGTTACTCTGGATTGCGCCCTTATGGTTGCTTTAACTACCCAGGGCGACCAGATGTTATAAAGGTAAAAGAGGACATGGGATCCAAAAAAAGTAGGACATCAAAAAAATGTAGGATATAACATAATAAAAACGAAAAATACTGATAGATATTGCTTTTGTGTGGTTCATTTAAACTCTATGGCACTATCTTAATATCCAGTTAGGCTGGCCTAAGCCCCAGCACTAAGTCCTGTGCTGACCTGGGGTGTTATAAAAGTGCCATAAATGACTTCTGTGCCATTCCTGGGAAGGGTTAGGCTGGATTGCATCCTTATCAATTATTTATTATTTATAAGGGTTTATATTACCCTTATATATTATTATATATACTGGTTTATATTGCCGGTAAACTGTTACCGGTACATATAATTTATAAATTACAAGCAGGCGACATGCTGCCTGCTCACATGTAAAAGGAGGACAATGAAGATTTTTTTCCAGGCTAAAAAAGAGGACATGTCCTGGAAAAAGAGGATAGGTGGTTACCCTCAACCTACCAAATTGAAGAAACCCATCAATATTGGGTCTCATGTCGCCCCCCCCCCCCCCAGCCTGTCAGAATTCCCTGGTGCCAAAGACTGAGCATGAGACCTGATACATGGTGAGGATCCTACACGGAGCTGCCGACCTCTTTGGTTCTGGAGCAGGTGGGTTGGTTTCCAAAGCAGAAGATGCAACTTCAAAGCAGGTTTCGGTTCTGGCAGCGCCAGAAGGAGTCAATAGCTGGCAAAGGGCTCGGCAGGTGTGCAGGTAGCTGCGCAAGGTAGTGGCAACAGCGCACGACCGCAATGTTCAATTACTTTTGTCTGTGGGTATACAGCTCCGCTGTAATGGGTTGATTAATTTTCTTATCACACAAAGCCCATACGTGTAATTACATCAGAGACTATGGATCCCTGAGCACCGCAGCACATCACGCAATCATGGATTTCCCCTCCTCTGTTTTCGGGCTGCCATGCAGTAAATAAGGAAAGCCTTCCCTGTGTCCCCTTGGAACATGATGACAAGATCCAGGAGAGGAGGAAGAACAGAGGTGGAGCCTGCCCACTGAGAACCACCATCGAGGCCAGATGCCGTCATGTCATCATGTGGCAGGGAGTTCCACAGGTTAAGTGCATGCTAGGTTAAGAAATAGCTTCTTTTGGCACTTCTGGAGCTGCCTAATCAGTCAACTAGTCTATCCATCCATCTGCCCACCCTCCCACCCACCTATCCATCTTTCAGGGATTATGGGACTGAAATCCATCCATCCATCCATCCATCCATCCATCTATCTATCTATCTATCTATCTATCTATCTATCTATCTATCTATCTATCTATCTATCTATCTATCTATCTGAATCTATCTAAGATTCAGATCTCATGCATATGAGATTCATGTCTCCTTCTCTCTCTCTCTCTCTCTCTCTAATAACTGAACACTGTAGAAAGCTTCTTGTAGAATCCATACTGGTGGTGTCCCCAGGGAACATCTAGTCTGGCCCTGGCACTGGACCATATGCATATGAAGCTCTGTAGATATAAAGCTCTCCATCATATACATGTCAAACTTCGGGCATATACATCAGATAGATAGATCTCAGATAGTTCAGATCTCATGCATATGAAGCTCTCCATGTATAAAGCTCTCCATCATATGCCCCCATAATAATATCTATATGTATATAATGGTAAAAGTTAAAGGTGTCCCCCGCAGGTTATGCTGCCAGTTGTGACTATAAGGTGTGGTGCTCATCCCTGCTTCTAGGCATTTAGAGCCAGCGTTGCCCAAAGACACTTCTGTGATCATGATGGGCCAAGGGTGACCAGATTATTCCTGAACCCCAGGGCCAAAATTCCTGAACCCCAAGGCCAAAATTCCCAATCCCAGGCCAAAATTCCTACCTGCTTAAAAAAATTGCCAAAAAGTGTATTTTTTTGTTTTTGTTTTTCAGTTTTTTGACCATAACTTTTGATAGGAAGGAGATATCTCCAAACTGATTTTTGCATTGGATCCTGCTCTTCAGTACGAATCCAACGACATATGGCACAATGGGGTACTGTGCACTATCGCGAAGTTTCAAAATGAAGCCAAAATGTAGGACAGTGTAGCCAAAATGTAGGACACCCAGACAGGAGGCTAAAAATCCGGAGAAATCTGAGTTTTTTCGGTCATATGGTCACCCTACATGGACCGGCATGACTACCGAAGGCGCACTCTTTAATGCATTTTTACGTGTATATAATGGAGAGCTTTATATCTGCAGAGTTTCATATGCATACGGTCCAGTGCCAGGGGGCAGACTAGATGTTCTCTGGGGCCACCACCAGTATGGATTCTACAGGAAGCTTTCTACAGTGTTCAGTTATTCTAGAAAGGGGGGAGAGAGAGAGAGAGAGAGAGAGAGAGAGAGAGAGAGAGAGAGAGAGAGAGAGAGAGAAGGGGTCATGAATTATTTAACAGCACATGTTTCTTTTCTCCTCATCTCACATTTTTAATTATTTTTCTTTATAAAAAATAATTAGTCTCAATCAAGGCAGGCAGCTCTTCTGAATTACAGCTCATTAGACACTCTCCCATTTTCCCGTCGCTATAAAAAGTCAGGCTGCGCTGATGAAAATTAGACCTTTGCAACCGGCATTGGGAACTCAGCGCCGGAGCTTCCTCTCGCCATCATCCGCATCCGTTTAGGGTGGGTAATTGCAGCTGGGGACACAGTGGAAGGTGTCACCTCCGCACCGCCTTGCCACGGCAGCTCCATTAGGAGGCTATCACCTAAACCATTAGCGGATGTGCGTCGGAGAGTAGAGTTGTGGGCTAGAATGTCTGAGATGGAGATAGTGAAGGAGAGAGAGAGTGGCCTGATTTTGCTGTACTTTGGAGACGCATCAGCCTGGCCGCCCCATTCAAAGGTCAACTAAAAGCACAATCCTAACCATGTCTACTCAAAAGTAAGCACCATTGTGTTCAATGGGTCTTACTCCAGGAAAGTGTCTTTAGGATTGCAGCCTGAATCTGAAAGTAGCATCCCAGTTTCAGACAGTCCCATTTCCCTCTTCCAACTGGGGCGGGGAAGCTGGAGGAAGAGAGGAGGTCACCACTCGGTGGTGCAGGCCACCCAGCGAGGAACACGTTCCGTACCAATGGTTCCCAAAGTTGGGGTTGGGAGCCCTTTGCGGGATGTTGACTTCATTTCAGGGGGTCACAGAAAAACTGGGTGTCACCAACTTGGAATCTAGCACAGGCCATTGCCATCTTGGAAGGGGGCACTCAGACTGCCACCCATATTTTGCTTTGAGAAAGTCTCATTGAACACAATGGGTGTGACTTCCACGTGGGCACGGAGGAGCTCTGACATCACAGTGATGTCACTATTGGATGGCATTTCCAGCCATGACATCACAAGGGGGTCCTGGGATGAAATGCTTGAGAACCACTGTTGTAGACGAACCAGATCAAAGGAATCGGCTCCAAAAGATGCGCTATACAATCTCTTCCCAACTTGTGACATGCCACATAAGAACGTAAGAGCGTCCGTTGGATCAGGCTAAAGCCCCATCTAGTTCAGCTTCCTCTCTCACATCCTCTGCCTCCATCCTAGAGTAGGTCAGCATTGATTTAGCCGCCATGGGTATGTAGGAGACGCTATCCGCTGAGCACATCCACTAACTAGCCGGCTGTCAACCCTCATCTCCAGCCTTCCATTGACACCCTCGTTCTTTGGCTCTCGGCTAGGTCTGCCCCTTTGCCAAGATTAACACCGATCTGCCTATCCAGTGATGGAGCTCTGCGTTCGCATGGGGGGGGGGGGGGAGGACATAGCACATAACTAGCGCATTTGCATTTTGGCGCACGTGTGAGCTTGGAAGGGAGAGACACCAACCAAGTTCTGGGGACCAGGGAGAACTTGGGACAACTTTACCTGCAGGGATAACCCGAAACCACTCGAGTCTCTGGGACATTCCCGTCACTCCGCATCAGTGCGACAGAAATCTGCCGCTGGCTCCATCACACAAGCCAGGAGCAAGAAGTCCATCCACATTCCTGTTTTTCCTGGGTGGAGGAGCCTATAGAAAGGGTGCTCAGAAATGGAGGACCTCCAAAATGTAGGACATCCGAGAAAAATGTAGGACACGACAACATAAAAGCTAAAAAAACTCATAGATCTCATTTCATGTGGTTAATTTAAATCCTATATGATTTATTATTAAATTAAAAACTATTTCATATAATTTATTATTACATTTAATTTATGAAAAACAAGGAAGATCCATGTTGCCTGCACATGGGGAAAAGGAGGACAAAGATTTTTCCAGAATACGTGTCCTGGAAAAAAAGGACATACATTCACCCTCTATATAGGAAGCATACAAATCCGCCTTCTCCAGAGTAACTTATTCATCATGGTCAGTGGTCTTCAGTTTGCTGGGAATTGGGACCCCCCCCCCCACCTCACCCCAATTGCAGGCCTGGCCAAGTCACTCAACAGCACTTCAGCCAGCATGATTTGAACTCGGAATTAAATCCATACATGTTAAGCGAAGACCTTCCTGTTGATCTATATGGTCCCAGATCTGGAAAACATGTTCTCACATGCACCAGGTGGCACATGTTTCGAGAAAAGGTTTTGCAAAGGAATTTTCAACTGCTACAAACACTTGGACATTCAACAGGTTGAGGAACCCGAGAATTTTGTGACGCGGAATGAGGTCCAAAGTGATGTCGTGTGGCTCCGAAGAGCGGGAAGTGGCGCCGACGGCACCGTTGTTCAGAGAGTCACGCCATAAAGAATCAGGCACTAGATCCTATAAGCCCTCGCTCCTGGATGAACGGTGCAGCTTCGGCACATTGGTGCAGTGTCCTCTTAATCTTGCGCTCCTTTCAGCCGTGATATGCTGCTCACTGGTCTGTGTTGGCATCACCCAAATCAATTTTCTCGCAAACAGTTTTCGGGTTCCTTGGACCACTTTGTGGCCGTTGGCATTTGCAGGGTATGTCGACCCTGGTCCTTACCCCTCAATCCTGGCATTAGAAATTCAGTGTCCAGGAGAGAGAAATAATTGCATGGCATCCTTGAAAGCCTGTTAAGACCAGCCTCGGGTCACATCTGCTTCGTAACCCCGTAAACCGTGTCCTTGGACAGGCAGCCGACACAAGTAGACGGACGGGACGCAGCAGGGAGACTGGTGTGAACACAGTGATAAGAAAACCCAGAGGCACACATCAGTGGGACTCCAGTACACTAGGCTGGCTGACAATCAAACCAGATTGATGTTGGCTAACCGGTGCCAGACAGATGTGCGAGTGATATCATAGATATGGTTGTAGTAGCAAAGCCTTGCTACAGGGCAGGGAAGTAGCACTCAATTGTATTAGCACATTAACTCAAATCTAATGTGCCATTGAATCTAATGCATCATCCAATCGAATGCAACATTGAATCTAATAAGCACCTTAATTTTTTAAAAACATTACTAACAATAAATAAATAAGTAAGTAAGTAAGTAAGTAAATAAATAAATAAATAGAGTGCTACTTCCATGCCTTGTAGCAAGGCTTTGCTACTACAACCATATCTATGATATCACTCGCACATCTGTCTGGCACCAGTTAGCCAACATCAATCTGGTTTGATTGTCAGCCAGCCTAGTGTACTGGAGTCCCACTGACTCCAGTGGGACTTGAGCCTTTGATTGATTGATTGATTGATTGATTGATTGATTGACTGAATGAACGAACGAACGAACGAATAAACAAACAAACAAACAAACAAATAAATAAATGATAGCCCAACTTCCTTTATCCCATCATGGCTCACCAGATGCTTGAGGGAGCATCCAAGGCAAGAAGATCCCTGCATCCCGTGGCCACAACCTCACTTTGGAGGTCGCCAACTTTTAAAACCAGGGGGTCCCGCACAACCAGACAGGGCTGGCTCATTTACGAGGCCGACTGAAACCGCTGCCTCGGGCAACTGATCCGTGGGTGGTGCAAACCCCTACTGCGCTTCCTTCTCCTTCTGCTCCCTGAATTGGAGAGAAGCACATTGAGGAGGAGGAGGAGGCCGGCCCTGGGTTCATATTCTGTGCCAGTTAAATATCGAGTCTGCGATCAACCCCTGCCTGTCAGCATAAACTGATGTGAGCTATTTGCAGCCCAGAGCCCCTCCTGAAAAGAAGAGACAGCTCGTTCTTCTAATTATAACACACACAGACGCACATAGCAAAGCCCCCTCTCTTGTTGCCTCGAGATATTTCTTTCTCGCCTTGGGTGATGAGAAGAGGGTTGTTGATGCCTTTCCTTTGCATTCAGCTGCTGGGCACTGCCCTTTTGATGTCTGCCTTGCCCCTCTTGCCATCCTGACCATCTGTTTATTTTTTTATTAGCCTAGCGAGAAATAGGATCACATGCTCCTTGCAGCGCATCTTCACCACCACCACCTCCCACATGACAGCTGATGAGGCTCCAGGCAGGTACAGCAATGCCCTGCAGGTCTGCAGCTCGACAATGTGATTGAGTTATGTTAGAATTGCAGATTTTACGGCACTGTGTTGGTGGGAGTCCTGTCCAAAGGGACAGAAACATTACGGGAACAGTGCCGGCCATTGCAACCACGTACCGCCATGATGAGGTGTCTATATGTGGATGGAGTCTAAAGTACAGTGGTTTCTCGATGGGGTATAAGTGGTGTGAGCCACACCAGGTGATGCGCACCGGGAGGGTGACAGCATTACTCACCCAAAATTTTTAAAACTTGATACACTGAAACCTTGGATTGAGAGCGTTTTGCAAGACAAGCAAACATTTCTAATAAATTTTTGTCTTGCAATACAAGCAAAAGAAAGTCCTGGCCAGGATATAGCTGGGTTTCAGCGCTCCAGCACCACCTGCTCAGCCTCTCCTAAGAGAACAGCCTTTGCATGTCTACTACAAAGTAAGCCTATTAGAGTCAATGGAGCTCAATCCCATGTAAGGGGGCAATGGAAAGGAGCCTGAGAGACCTAGCCTTGCATGTCTACTCTAAAGTAAGCCCTATCATAATCAGTGGGGCTCCCTCCTTTATAACGGCGGCAGATTGCAACCTGAGAAACCTGAAAGACTGCAGGTGCAATCCAGAGTAACTACGGGAAGTCCTTACTCTGGTGTAAGCACAATTTGCTCTGGATTGCAATATGAATTTCCCATAGGTTTTCACTAGGTGGTGCAGTAACTGTGGGTGCACATAATGTCTCTTACATGCTCCCGTAGTTACTCAGGATTGTAGGGTAAGTCTGCAATCCTAAAAACACTTTAGGAGTAAGACCCATAGAACATAATTGTCTTTCTTCTGAGTAGACATGGTTAGGATTGATACCTAACAATGCCATCCTAAGCATGTCTACTCACAAATAAGTTCTACTGTGTTCAGTTGTACTTAATCCCAGGAAAGTGTGGTTAAAATTTCAGCCTAAGTGCAGGTTGATTTGTTTTATTTTTCTTTCTATTTTGTATTTTCTTTATTATTTTGTATTATATTTCAGTATTGTAAGCATTTTATATGAATATTTTGGGAACAAATCGTTCCGAAACCATTTGGAACAAATCGTTTGAGTTTCCATAATTTCTTACGGGAAAATTTGCTTTAATATACAAGTGTTCTGGATTACAAGCAGGCTTCCGGAATGATTTATCGTAATCCAAGGTATCTCTGTGTTTTCTTATTTGGCCCACGCATAGACATGTGCAAACATGTGCAATAGCAGACATGGTTTTCCAACGACATCAAGAATTCTCTCGGATTTGGAAACTTGCGCAGTTGCGCACAAATGCCCTGTGATGTTTCAGTGGCGGTGCTCTTCCTACAACAGCCACCAGCCTCTCTCAGTGTTTTAAATAACGGCTATTATAGCAAAATATGGCAACCCATTTAAGAAATAAATCATCCCAACGTGTCCTTCCAGGCACGCTGAAGCATCGAGATTCGACTTGGTTGTAAACAGACATGGCTGAAATAATTACATCAGGCAATTATGATGCACACTTGTTTAGGAAATGGAGCTCAAGGACAGATGGAAGCTTTGATTTAAATCTGATTTTTTCTCTCTTTGCCATTTCAATCAATCCATCCTGATTCTGGAGAAGGAAGAGCTTTTGATTGGTAACTTGGGGGTAAAGCAAGTTTCTATAAAAGTGGGTTGCTTGGGGTGGCACATTGATGGAGGGTACAGACCTCTAAGTTCACCCATCTACGGGTCTTCTTCTTGGCAGCCATCAGTCTCGAAAGACTATGGTATTGTGCTCGATGCTGCATGCGAAGCACGAAGGTCTGGGTGGATTGATATGGAGGAGAGGCTGTTCCCCAAGCAGCAAATCCCCCTCTCCACGCCACTGAATCAGTCCAATGGAAAGGCAGAGCCAAGACGATTGGATCCAGCTGGCATCGCAGAGCTGGGCTAAGGACAGGAGCTCACCCTGTCTTGTGGGGCCAACCTGGGTCTCCCTGGCCTGCTGGTTAACAGGCACAGGGTCTTAACCGCTTGCACCACCCACAGCCCTCCATGGGTCAGTACTTGGCACATTAGGCACATTACTGACGCTCCATGGGTCAATACTTGGCACATTGCAGGTCTCGGACCAAACCAGTAGCAAACTCTCATTGGTGCCGGGTTCAAATTCCGCAGTGACAAAATTTGGCCAGTCTCATGGATAAAATAGAAAGGGGGGAATCAGGTCCACCTGGGAAATAAATGCAATCCATAAATTAAATTAAATTAAATTGGGCAGGTAAACATCCACCAGCCTTCAGTGGAATCTGCGTTGTTCTGACGCCAAACTTCTGTGAGCTTCTAAATGCAGAGGAGCTTGCTAGAAAAAAATAAGGTGGCAACTATCCCAGAGATATTTTTGAACCCCAGGAGGCCTTCCTGCTGCATGGCTGCAATACAGTGAGATTGTGACCTCGTCTTGCTTCAGGAGAAGGGAGGCAACACGTAGACAGAAAGAAAAAAAGATTTTACATGTCTTTCTTTGGTACCGTCAGCATCCCTTTTGTTGGGTGATTAATGAGGAGCCCAGAGCTAGCCGGTGGAGGGGACGGGGGTATTGCAGCCTCCGCCAACTTCATGGCCAATTCAATCTTGCCTCCCTTCACATCATCATGGTTGAAGTACCTCCACTACCCCCACAGAACTATCGTAGGCTGCAATCCTAAAGACACTTTCCTGGGAGTAAGGCCCATTGAATACAATGGGGTTACTTTTGAGTAGACATGGTTAGGATTGTGCTCTTAGAAAATCAGAACCAACTTCCTCCAAAAGGCTACCATCCACGGAGTGCTTATTGTGAGATAGTTGATGTCACCTTATATGGCACTAATTGGGAAGAAGAGCAGAGATCTGGTGAGACATCAGACCAATGCTCAGAAAAAGTCCAACGTCACAAGGCTGACCCCGAACCTGAAGCATCACTGGCAATTTTAGCACCAGTGTGCCACTGGAGTGTGCTATGGGAAATCCAGTGTTGATTTTCCCCAGACCCCCCAGAAACTGAGTGCCAGTACTGGGAAAGAGGGCTGCACCACTTTCACCTGGGCACTGCTTGGGACAGGACACGTCCCTATAGGATAAGATTCTATAAGTATCCCTCTTGGCAAAACTGGCAGGAGCTCTTCTTGCAAGCCGGAACATGGCTACCTAATGAGATGTGGAGCCCTGTTGCACTCTTGTTATGCGCACTGCTTCTCTTCGGCGCACCGGTGGCAGGTGTTGCGGGGACGAGCCTGCACCGTTTCCGAGTCATTAGGACCTGAGCAATTAAACAGAACGCTGATCCAATCAAAGGTGCCTTGATGCGCTGGGTGTAAATCTGCAATACCCGAGTACCACTTGACTGGGATTTATGGAGGAATATACTGGGATTGCAACCCAAGAGGCATCCTGAAGGCACAAGTGACAATTTTCATACCATCCAAGGGGGTTGGAGCTGGACTTTTGGTGTCCAACATATTCAGCTGTACCCCAACAATCCTGCACCTGATGCTCCCTGGACCCCAAGATAAGATCAGAGCATAAGAGGAAGTGTAGAGTAGTGGTTAGAGTGTCAGGAAGGACAATGTGAACAGAATGCTGCTTTATTATGCTGCTTCTTGTTGACTCCAGATACAAGTTCTACCAAATATGAGTTTTGATCCAGAAAATATACATGTTTTTACATCAAATATACTGTCTCGTGTTTGAGTAATGTGGAAATCACCTGGTCTTTGCATAGCCTCCTACAACCAGTGTGCAATTTGCCTGTGGAACTCCTAGCCACAAGATGTGCTGATGGGACTCAAAGGCTAAGCAGAGTGGACAGCACTGACAGAGGGAAAATTGAGCTCCAAAACCCCAAATCTAATGCGCCATCAAATCTACTGCACACCCTGATTTTAAAGGCCTGAGATTTTAAAATTTTTTTTACTGCAACGAGCAGCTGCAAAGCAGGTGCAAAATTTAATTTTACTGCATTAAACAATGAGTTATCTGACAATAATAATAAGATAAAGGGTTTATTTTATGATTTTTACCTAATAATTACTTTATACAACAATAAACCGGTTTTTATTTCAATAAACCGTTAAACTAAATACTGACCTGTACTAACAATCAAAATACTGTATTTACTCTAATCTAATGTGCCCCTGAACCTAAGGCACACCCCAATTTTGGCACACCCCAATTTTGGAGACTAAGGTTGCAATCCTAAACACACTTTTCTGGGAGTAAGATCCATTGAACATAATGGGACTTTCTTCGGAGTAGACAAAGTTAGGAGTGTACTCTAAATTTAGTTGAAAATGGTTAGATTTGAGTAATATGGTATGTGTTCTGCATGAAAAGGAAGGTCCCTGGAAGGTTCCAGATTGGTCCCTGGAAAAGGGGGTGGTGGAAGGGGCTAGACTTGTAGGCCTCGAGGCTGATCCAGCAGGGACCTCCTTCTGTCCTTCTGTCCCTACAACTGGTGCAAGGGGGCCCCGTCCCAGAAGAAGCAGCTGTCACTGCCGGAGACAGATGGGAGATCCAACTCACGGTTGCGTTTGCTTGTAAGGAACGGAAGCCAGAAGACATGGCGACACCAGCTGTCGCTCATGCTGTCAAAAGACCAAAGTGAGGTTGGAGGGGGGCACAAGGACCCATACTACGAGATCTCAGAAGATCTATACAGTTTACCGTATATAAAATCCGAGTCACTGACTGACTGACACATCAATGCCCAGCCAAAACTGCCAGACCTAGAGGTGTGAAATTTCGGGAGGCTATTCCTTCGGTGATGTAGGTACCCGCTAAGAACCAATTTTTAAGTCCCCCTTCTTAACATTGAAAACTGACTGATCAACACCCCACCCCAATCCCTGGACGTAGAAGCCTGAAATTTGGGGAGTGTATCCTTCTGTGATGTATGGACCCACTAAGAACTGATGGTGCCTGGTGGTGCTCAGTAGGGATGCCGGGTGCACAATAGAGATGCACACTCGTGTCCTCTGCCCACTGGTGCCTGCTGGGATCCGGTGGTGCCCACTGCCTCGTGATGCCTGGCAGTGTCTACAGTCCACTGGCACCCACTGCATCATCGTGCCTGGCAGTGCCCACTGCCCAGTGGTGTCCAGTAGGTTGCCTGCTGACTGGTGGTGCCTGCTGGTGCCCACTGCCCAACAGTGTCCAGCTGGGATGCCTGGTACCCTTTAGTGCCCAGTGCCCACTGGTGCCAACAGTCTAGTGCCTGCTACCTTGTGCCGGTGCCTGGTACCCAGTGGTGGGCAGACGCCGGTTCGGGCCTACTCGCCCGAACTGGATCTTCCCACATGGCGACTGCTGGCAAACCAGGCAGAGCTGCGGCTGGCAAGAGCCGCGGGGACTGGTTCGCCAGCGGCTGCCATGTCTCCTGAAGCCTGGCGCATGCGCAGTGTGGCGCGGTGGGGGCCTGCCCCTCGCCCCACCCTTGCCCCCCCCTGACCTCAGCCCCACCCCCTGACCCCAGGCCCGCCCCCCAACTTCCAGCGAACCAAATCTTGGGGCTCGGTGGGGCCCATCACTGCTGGTACCCAACATGCCCACCAGTGCCCAGTGGTATTCGCAGGTGCCCAGTCCAAGCAGAGAGGAGGAAAAATCTGTCACAGGTTACAAGCCTGTATGAAAGCTCTGTGTTGTGGGGTGGGGGGGGGGTCCCTGAATGCTGGACACCAGTGATAAAAAGTTTGGAAACTGTTGCTCTGAGTCTTAGCACTGCAGTGAATATAGAACTAGGACTATATAATATAGAATTATATGAATATAGAATATAGGACTGTAGCGGAACAGAAAAATTCTCCTTGACGTGGAGGGTGGGTTGCCAACTTACTGACAACCTGCTAAAGAGCATCATACTGGAAACTGTGGATATAGAGGTTAGTCTGACAAGGGTGATGATGGTGGTGGTGGTGATAAGAACGATGCCTGCCTGTCTCCCACTGAGAGCCTGAAGGAGGCTTCGAATACCAATTGAAATCAGAGACAGTTGAGAACGAGAAAAAAAAGAGGAACACCAGGACATCGAGGGCGCAAACGAAAGAATTATGAGAATAAACGTCTGCCTGTCCTAATTAATCTGCGATGGCGCATCTGCGCATGCACTTCGTTGTTAACATTTCCGTGCATTTGTGAATCGGTCCATGCATCGAAGAGTTGAAAGGGGCTTATGGATACCGGTCACTCTCTTGCGGCAGTAAAATACTGTCCTTACTGCATCCCAGCAAAATGTTCTTATAGATACAATAAGATCCCATTAACTTGGTGGGGAAACTTAATTTTCATTGTGCACATTGCAATGACAAGTGTCCGGGAAATGCTTGTTTAAAGAGACAGTGGCCAGGCAAGAAGAGAGGGGGCCGTGCAGGACACACAGATGGGGCCGTGTGTGGCCCCCGGACGTCACAACATATGTGGCCAAACTCAAGAGAAGGCCCCACTGCCCACTGATATGCTTACTGGGTGACTGTGGGCAGCAAAGATAGCAGATTTGCCGACCTCCTCTTCCTCCTTCCTTGCAATGCTGTTCGGCAATTTCCAAACCTATCCTGATGCTGGAGCAAACTGGGGCAATTTTTTTCTCCGAGGGAATTGATGTCCACATCTCTTCTGCTCCCCATTGCCTCTCTTAAGGTGCCCAGTTAGGAAAGCTAACTGGGAATGGGGCAGAGGACAAGTTTCAGTCCTCCTTTTACACCTCCCCCCTTGTTTTATCTGCTGATGGCAGCGTGAAAGACTGGTGTCCTCTGCCCAGTTCTCCCAGTAAGAGGGGTTGGTTGGCAGGAAGATTGGCTTTCCAAAGCATGGGACTGGAGTACACCATTGGGGAGATCTCTGTAAGACTTGTGAGCCCCCCTTCCAAAGCTGGAGCACTGCCAGATATAGTTATTAACATTAATGGCTCATTCTCTTGCTGACGTTGCCACCTCTTGCCAACCAAGCCGTTGCATGCCAGGAGCACCATCACTTGCCAAAAAAGCCATCATTTGCCAACATTGCCATCACTTGCCAACAAAGCCATCATTAGCCAAGCAAACCGTTTCTGGCCAACCGAACCATTGCTTCTCAGTGATACCAACAAAACTGACCCTTCCCGGCAATGCCCTCCAGTCTCCTGTATGGGCCAAATGGGCCCCCCCAATAAACAGCCACAATCATGATGGTTTTTTTAAAAAGTCAAGCTGGTGGAAGAGCATTTCAATCCCCCAATCCTTTGCCGTTGATCTCAAAGGCACCGGATGTCAGCGAAAAAGCTTTGACAAGCCCTCCCGGGTGAGAAGTGGAGAAGGAGCATGATCAGCACATCTGATTCAGGCTTGTTCAGGATTCTGGGTTTCGTTCCCACTACAGGTGTTAAATAAATTAGCATTGCGTAGCCCGAAAACGACAGCATTAATCACCCTGACGGCTGCTATGAATGGCTGGCTGTTCTGATCTACGACGCGTTGGGGCTCTGCACATCATTTATTTTCGAACAGCTGCCCCCAAACATCACATTTTGGGATACCCACCACTTCCTCCAAAGAGCTCTCAGCGGTGGTCTTAGATCTGACGTCATTCTGTCTTATTTTCAGGTATCTCCGTGATCTCCCACGTCTCTCAAACCTGTGCCAACCATTACGCCACACTGTCTCGGACCAAGTTTGGTTGGCTGAGGGTTTGTTCCAGTGAGGCTGATTCAGTGCCAGGGCTGACTTTAGCAAAGATGCTCTGCTTGATTCAATGGTTAGCCTGGGGCTACTGCAGCCTTTCAAGGCCCCGCATGGAGTGGGGGGTGCCCCCTCCCCGCTGCCTCTGACAGATAAGGTAATCACCCGTGGTGGAAGCGAATGGTTCACACTCCTCCAGTCAAGGATGAAATCAAATATTTCGAGAAAGTGCTGAGCTGGTTCCTTCCTTGCCTTCTCCGCTCAAATCCTGATCTCCCACCAGCCGGTTTGGTTTCTGCTTCCTTCCACTCCATTAACGCCAGATCCCCCGCTAGCTTTCTCACCTGGGGTGGGAAACAGTGGCACAGACTCTGCACACACAACCCCCTCCTCTCCTATTGCTAGCTCTTATTGCTATTGCAGACACAGCAGCTGAGGACTCTTAAGAGATGGGTCCATCTTCTGGAATGTGGATTGAGGTCTCCTAAGATTGGTCCATCTTCCAGAATATGGATAGAGGAGTCTTAAGGGGTCGATCTTCCGGAATATGGTTTGAGGACTCCCAAGATGGGTCCCATCTTCCGGAATATGGATAGAGGGGTCTTAAGAGATGGGTCCCATCTTCTGGAATTTGGATCAAGGACTCTTAAGAAATGGGTTGATCTTCTGGAATATGGATAGAGGACTCCTAAGATGGGCCCATCTTCTGGAATATGGATAGAGGACTCTTCAGAGATGGGTCAGTCTTCTGGAATATGGATAGAGGACTCCTAAGATCAGTCCATCTTCTGGAATACATATAACTCCTAAGAGATGGGTCCGTCTTTTGGAATATGGATAGAACTCACATTGCCTGCTTCCTGAACACTCACTTTCTATCAATTCAGGTCCACCCCTGATGGGCAGTGTCTTAAACAGAGATCTTAAGAACATAAGAAGGCCCATCTAGTCCTCCCTTTCACATCCCACTTTGGCCAACCAGTTGATCACCCCAAACAAACCAATATTTCATTGCTTCTCCTGATTGAAGCTCGTGAATTGGGAAAAAGTCTACAAGAGAGGCTGAAAAGAGGACATGTCCTAGAAAAGAAGGACATATGGGTGAATATGGGGAATATGGAATCTCCACAGCTTTCTCAAAAATGCTGCTGGAAAACACAAAATAAAAAAAGTTCATTGGCTTCAGTGGGAGGAAACACACTTTAATCTGTATTACATAAGAACATAAGCCGATCTAGTCCAGCATCTCACAGTGGATCTTTCAGGATTAACTCCAGTATCGGTACTACTATCCATGAGAGAGAGAGAGAGAGAGAGAGAGAGAGAGAGAGAGAGAGAGAGAGAGAGAGAGAGAGAGAGAGAGGTGATTGAAAAGTCACTCCCTATTTTAAAATACTTATAAATTACAATATAGGCAGTGACTTTTCAGTCACTCTGTAGATAGATGGATAGATGGTTAGACAGACAGACAGACCGACCAACCGACCGACCGACCAACCGATTGATTGATCGATCGATCAATAGATAGACAGATAGATAGATAGATCCCAGTGCAATCCTAGCCTTGTCCTCGCCGAAATGGTTCTGACCGACTTCAGTGGGATTTACTCTCAGGGAAAGGGGTTCAGGATCGTAGCCTTTGCCGCCTCTGTCTCTTGAATTTGGCTCTCCTTGCCGGCCTGGAGCACTTCCCAGATGCTCTGTTAACCATATTATGTCCGATTTGGGCTGCAAACTTTGATGGAGTTAATTGGATCAGGAGATTCCCAGCTTGCCGCCTCCTGGACTTGTAGCACCCCAAGGGAGCCAGTTAGGCGGCTTCAGGCTTCCCTGATCCAATTTGTGTGACAGCTGACAGGTGTGTGTATATGAAGGAGGGGAATCCTAGAAGCCTTTCTATTACCTGGAAAGCACGGACCAGGGGCGCAATCCAGAGTAACTACGGGGAGTCCTTGCTCCGGTGCAAGAACAATTTGCTCTGGATTGCAATATCAATTTCCCATAGGTTTTCACTAAGTGGTGCAGTAACTATGGGTACACGTAATGTCTCTTTTGTGCTCCCGTACTTACTCTGGATTGTAGGGTAATTCTCAAAGTCATCCCTGATTGGGCAAACAGAATAAAACGGCGAGCTACGCCACAGTTAAATAGTTTTGGAAACTACTTGAGGAAGATCTGGGTTCAAATCCCATCTTGGTCCTGAAGCTTCTTAGGGTTGGTCACTATCTCAGCATCTCAGCATCACCTACCTTGCAAGATTGTTGTGAGGACAGAGAGAAGGTGGGGAGGACCTACGTACCTAAGAGCAGGATAGGCATTTAGGGCAATTTGGCTAAGGAGGGCAATTTGGAGAGATGTGGTGTTGTCGTCGACCCCCGAATGGAATATTGAGGTGCACAAACTGCCAGACCCTGCATCTGTTTGGCCCCAATTGGGACTCCTGGAAGCAGTTGGACATCACCCGAAACTGCCAAATGATTTGGGGTGTCACGTGCATCACCCTTCGGGGAGAGATTGACATGGCCACAGCTGCGGTGACTGAATAGTGAAGGGTCCGCAATGGGGAGGGGTACATTTGGGCCCCAGTGCCACGAGGGCTACATTTTCCTAAGAGAGAGGGAGAGAGATGGAAGGTCCACCTAAGATCACCCAGCAGGAGTCCAGGATGTGGACAGCTGCAAACCCAATTCCTTCCCCCAATTTAACCCCAAACGTGCCATGCGCTAAAACACACCAGCTCTCCAAATGTCAGTGAGATGCTTTGTGCTGGATGAAGCTGTACAGACTGTCGTGGCTTTTTTCCTAAGTACGTTAATGAGGGTGCAGATGGCAGTGATGAGTGCGTCAAACCTTGGGCTGGAAAAGGGGGGTCCCATCCAGAAGATCCCACACTCTGGGTGCTGTGATGAGGATGCCCTTGCTCTCCAGGAATCCTAGCATAGCTTCCTCCTTTCTCTGGGGCTGCCCACCCGGCCTTGTGGCCTGATCACCCTGAACCCCTGGCAGGCTCTCAGAGAAGGGCTGGAGGTCAAGGAGCAGCAACCCAGGTCCACCATCCTGACCCCCCTCTCCTCAGTTTCCTCCACTTTGCCATTCGACGGGCTCATTAAGGATTCGGCTCATTTGGGATTGGAGAGGGGGGTGGCTGGGTAGGAGCAGATGGCAGACAGGCGGACGGTGGGGGCACCGGCCAGACCTCCTCCTCCTTGCTCTCGCTGAGCAGATGCCCAAGAACAAGAGAGGCTAGGGGATTAAAAGCAGCTCTGTATCAATTAACATCAAAGGTTAAAGAGAGAGAGACAGAGAGAGAGACACAGAGAGAGAGAGAGAGGCTTGCAGGGCCAGGGCAACAGGGCCAGGAAAGGCTTGGACACTGGCACCAAAACTGTGCACTTTATGCCTGGTTTGCACCGGACTGATGCTGTGGATCAGGGCCCGAGACACGTCTCCACCAATATTCCATATCTGGAAGGAAAGTGGGGCCCCTGTGGTTGTCATCCTGGAAACAAAAATGTTCCCATAGATATAGGGTTGCCAGAATTCTCTTTCACAAAATCCCTCTGTCCCATTTGCCCGGGTGTGAACACAGTCCCCCCAAATCGGGATCGTCCATGTTTTTCCGGGCATATGGCAACCCTGCATAGATGACAAGTGCAGGACACCCCCTTTCGTCTCTCTCCAACAACTTTCTGAGATCACCCAGTCTAAACCTAGGCAATAAATTTCCTGGCCCAAACGGGGTTTAAACACTCCCTGCTTCCACACCTCCCATTCCGCTTGTGTAACCCACGGGTGGGCAAACCCTGGCTGGGGAGCCTCAAGTCTCCGATGAGCCTCCAGCCCAGGGATTGTCAACCTTTTCATCTCATGGCACCATGACAAAGTGCTAACATTGTCAAGGCACACCATCAATGTTTGGACCATTGACCTGACACACCACACTGACCATGAAGGACTCGCACCCCACTGGCCCTATTGATAAATCATACCCCAAATTTCCATGGCACAGGTGCAGACCATTCAGGCTACCCCAGTGTGCCATGGCACTCTACTGGTTAAGAGTAGTTGCTCTAGCCTGTCGGAACCACACTGGTTCATGCGTCAAAGATCAATGCTGTTCTCTTGGCGCCGTTTTCTCTGACTCAAGACGAGACAGATCGTCGCAAAAAATGGAGACTTCTGCAACATTTCGGGCCAAACCAAGCCCAGCCGAGCTCTTTATTTAGCAGGTTGTAAAAGGGTATAAATGGCGATTGATTTCTATATATTCCTGTGCGCTGTTTTTGTACTGCGTGTGTTTTCAAATGGAAAACAAATAAAATATGAATATAAGAGGCAGATAGATAGATAGATAGATAGATAGATAGATAGATAGATAGATAGATAGATAGATAGATAGATAGATAGATAGATAGATAGATAGATAGATAGATAGATAGATAGATGGATGGATGGATGGATGGATGGGTGGATAGATGGCTGGATGGATCAGGGCTTTCTTGTTGGACCTCAGCTTTCCAGGCTCGCTCCCTATATGAGAGGTGGTGAGGGTTATGGGGTTTCTAAAAGAGGGGTGGGCAACGTTCTAGAGGACAAATCTATCATGGACCATCAGTCCTGATGACTGGATAGTTGGGTAGGATTGGGGTCCAGCTCCTAATCCAATTGAATATCGGCCATCCCATTCTATCATCAGTCGGGTGGGTGGATCAAAAGATTCAGCTCAGATTTAGATATTAATAGCTATTAATTAGCTATTAATTTTTCAATTTCTTTGTAAACTGCTTTGTGAACTCTTTAGTTGAAAAGCAGTATGTAAATACAGACAGACAAGATTAAATAGTTAGATAGATAGGTAGGTAGGTAGGTAGGTAGGTAGATAGATAGATAGATAGATAGATAGATAGATAGATAGATAGATAGATAGATAGATAGATAGATAGATAGATAGATAGATAGATAGATGGGTGGGGGGTGGGGGGTGGATGGATGGATGGATGGATGGATGGATGGATAGATAGATAGATAGATAGATAGATAGATAGATAGATAGATAGATAGATAGATAGATTTACATGAACTGAGAGCCAACATAGGGTGGTTTGGGAGTTGGATTTAGCCCAAGTGAGTCCATGTTCAAAGCTCACTCACCATGAAGTTTCCTGGGTGACCTTGGACCAGGCACTCTCATTCAGCCTTGCCTTCCTCACAGGGTTGTTGTGAGACAAAAGGAAGGAACGTAACAAAAGGGACAAAAGGGGATGTAGGATGCACACCATCCTGGACTCCTTGGTGGAAAAGAGGGATAAAATTATTATTGGGGGGATGAATTATCGTTAGCTGCTTTGAGTGCCCTTTTGGGGAAAAAGGCAGAATACAAATCGGATGGATGAATGGACGAACGGACGGACGGATAAATGAATAAACAAATGAATAATAAGGGCTTAGCCAAAGAATATAATAATAATAATAATAATAATAATAATAATAATAATAATAATAATAATAATAATAATAATAATGAAAAAGTATCATTGACATGTCTATACTATGCCACTGAACATGAAAATGTTTGTTGGATTCTCATTCCGTAGATTAACAACCAGGCGCACGAATCTGGTTTTCTTAATCCGCCCATACCTTCTCCCTGCTCCCAACCGACCTCATCAATGCCTGTTGGGAGATTAAGGGTTAAAAATGCAAATCCCCTGGATAGCTACCCTCAAGTGACTCCGAAAGAGGCCATCTGCCATCTGGCATGTTCCTCACCAGGAGGAGGGAGAAGAGATGGGGATCTCCAGCACCCAAACTGGTGTCATCTGACTGTCCAGGGGACACGATCCAGTTGGGGTGTTATTCCAAGCAGAGTCTCTCCTGCACTGTCTGAAGCTTCGGGAAGCCTGGATAAGTAATAATGAAGGAGTATAAAGTCTTCCCCGTGTGCAAGCAATTTTGGTACAGTGGCTTCCAATTTTAATTCACTGTCATTTTAATTCTGGCAAGAATATGTGTGCTTTGGCTACCAACAGTTTGGCAATGTGGCGAACCGGCTTAAAGCGTACGCACCAGCGAGTAAGGCTCTCGTGATCCAAATCACATGTGCAACAACATTAGATTGAGATTCAGGGAGAGGTTATCACTGAATGTCAGATGCAAAAGAGTGGGAAGAGGATGGAGGAATATTGTTATCTCGTGTGCTTCCGGAAGCATCTGGTGGGCGGCTATGAGATCCAGGAAGCTGGACTAGATGGGCCTGATCCAGCAGGGTTCTTCTAGTGTTCTTACGGCCCACACAAAGCTTAGATCACAGTCCTAACCATGAATACTCAGAAGTAAGCACCCTTTATTCAGTGGGTCTTGCTCCCAGGAAAGTGGTTCTTATTCCGCACAACAGGCAGTTCCAAACATGCCAGGGGAAAAATGTTCATTTGCATGACAAATGTTCCTGTTCCTTCTGCTCTCAAGGGGCTGAGGATGGACCCTAATGGGACTACTTTGTCCCCAAGCCAGAAAACACATTTTAGGGGCACAATCCAGAGGAGCATGTAAGAGACATTATTTTCACCCATAGTTACTGCACCAGCTAGTGAAAACCTATGGGAAATTCATATTGCAATCCAGAGTAACTTGTTCTTACTCTGGAGCAAGGACCCCTCCCCCGTAGTTACTCTGGATTTCACCCTTGCAAAGTCTGAGTCCTTGTTTGTAAAAGGATTGGCAAGGATTAGGATGCAGTAATTCAAGACTTTTTCCCAACACAGCCATACCTTTAATACTAGGTACATTAATTCATTCCCATCCCAAATTCGCACTCGTTGCCATCTACGCTGACTTCACTGCCATGCTTTCCCCCTGGCATTTTCCTTCCCGTTCTTTCTCTGCATCAAACCCTCTTCAAAAATAAAATCAAACGAACGGGCTCTTCAGGACGCCAGCCTCAAAATAAAAGGGTGCCAGCAACCGAAACAGGCATTCATCTGCCGGCATTAGGAAAGCGCTTCGGTGCCGGCTTGTTTGCAGGCAGGGATTATTGAACAGATCTTTATGAAAATGTTTATTGATTGGGAATTTCCTCTGCTGTGGGGCTCCCTCATTAATAACTGGGTTAAAGATGTCCCATTGCCCCAGGAGGGTTTCCAGTTTGTGACCCAGATACACAGTGCAATTCGGAGGCCAGGCACACTTGTTGGCTGTTGCAACCACTGCTGTAATGGGAATATGGTCACTCGTGGTTTCATATATGAGCTGCCAGCAGAAGAGGGTTTGGGTTTGCCAGTGGATTTCCGTCTCTAAAAGGGTTCTGGAACAAGGTGACTATGGGCACAATCCAGAGTAACTATGGGAGCACGTAAGAGACATTACGTGCACCCGTAGTTACTGCACCACCTAGTGAAAACCTATGGGAAATTCATATTGCAAAGCAGAGTAACTTGTTCTTACGCCGGAGCAAGGACTCCCTGTAGTTACTTTGGATTTCACCCAATGGCTGCAATCCTAAAGACACTATCCTGGGAGAAAGACCCATTGAACACAATGGTGCTTACTTTTGAGTAGACATGCTTAGGATTGTGTTCTATGGGTGAAATCCAGAGTAACTACGGGGAGTCCTTGCTCCGGAGTAAGAACAAGTTACTCTGCTTTGCAATATGAATTTCCCATAGGTTTTCACTAGCTGGTGCAGTAACGACAGGTGCACATAATGTCTCTTACATTCTCCCATAGTTACTCTGGATTGTGTCTTATATGTACATTTTTTTTCCAGGACAAGTCCACTTTTTTAATAACCTTGTCATGGAAAAATCCTCTTTTTAACCGTGTCATGGCTTGTCCTCTTTTGTGGTTTCGACATATGAACACCCTGTCCTGGAAGATAGTAAGAGCCATGGTATGTCCCCACTTACAGTAGAGACACCAGGAACGGGAATGTAGCTGAGGATGGAGTATCCCAAGGACTCCAGGCCACGGATTGCCACGAGCAGAGCCGAAGAGCCCACCGAGATGTCATATGTCAAACATACTGGCGGCGCACCAGAGGAAGGGACAACTTTCTATTCAAATACAGGTCCCTGTGCCATCCTCGGCACTGAAACTCCAGGAAAGGTTAATTGGAAACAGCCCCTTCTCCTATTTATTCGTCCACGGTACAAGCAGTTCAATAATCCATTTGCAGAGACGTTGTTCCAGCCGTGCTGCGGAACCAAAACCCTCGGGCCTGACTCAGAAACATTTACAACAATCTATACTGGGGAGGCAAGTGGGGGGGGGGACTCCATTTCCCTTTGTTTTGGAAAAAACACAGATAAGCCATATAACGTATTCACTTGAATCTAACGTGTCATCAAATTTAATGTGTTTCCTATACTTATAATCAAAATACCACATTTAGTCAAATCCACCATCGAATCTGATATGCGCCCTGATTTTGGAGACGGAAAAAGGTGAGCATTAGATCTGAGTAAATACAGTACTTGAACATGATGTACCATCAAATCTAATGTGCTTCCTATACTTATAATCAAAATACCACATTTACTCGGATCTACCTAGGAATCTGATATCCACCCTGATATGCACCCTGAAAAAGGTGAGCATTAGATGTGGGTAAATACGGTACCTGAACATGAAGTGCCATCAAATCTAATGTGCTTCCACTACTTATAATCAAAATACCACATTTACTCAAATCTACCATCAAGTCTGATTTGCACCCTGAAAAAGGTGAGCATTAGATTTGAGTAAATACAGTACCTGAACATGATGTGCCATCAAATCTAATGTGCTTCCAATACTTATAATCAAAATACCACATTTACTCAAATTTACCTAGGAATCTGATATCCACCCTGATGTTAGAGATTGAAAAAGGTGAGCATTAGATTTGAGTAAATACAGTACTTCAACATGATGTGCCATCAAAACTAATGTGCTTCCTATACTTATAATCTTATACTTATAATCTTATACTTGATACTTAAATGTGTCAAAATACCACATTTACTTGAATCTACCATCAAACCTGATTTGCACCCTGAAAAAGGTGAGCATTAGATTTGAGTAAATACAGTACCTGAACATGATGTGCCATCAAATCTAATGTGCTTCCAATACTTAAAATCAATTTCACGAGGTGGTGCAGTAACTACGGGTGCACGTAAAGTCTCTTACGTGCTCCTGTAGTTACTCTGGATTTGGGGGTAAATTTGGCTGAAAAAAGGTGCACACTAGATTTGAGTAAATAGGGTATGTTTCAATTTCTGAAACAGAACTGAAAACACATTAGAAATAGAATAATTTCTGAAACAATTGAAATAGACTTCCTGAGAAAGACAACTGGGAAGTAGAGGAGGATAAGAAAGATCAGAGGGGAAGATGGAGGAGAGGAAAGGTCAGAGGGGTAAGGTTTACATAGGGTTGATTCAATGCTGGGGGGAAAAGTTTGATCTCGTGGTCTCCAACGCCATGGGGAGATGATGGGCTGAGCTTGTCTGTGGTAAGGGCTGAGGTTGGAGGGCATAAGCAGGCACAGAGGAGTCCCCCCCAATCTGCAGCCCCTAAGGCGCCTGCTGCACTTGGCCTCACTATTGGGCCGGCTCTGAAGTGCAGAACAATTTACCTCTTGAAAATGGTTTCTCCGACCCCATGACGAGCGAACTCTTTGGCTCCGCCAGCTGCCAACCGGCTCCTGGTTTGGGACATAAAAGCCCTGAAACCATTTTATGTCACTTATTTTCAGTGCAGCCGTTATCTGGATACAGACCAAGTGCGCAAAAGTTGTGCCAGAATCCGAACTTTCTTCCCAGAGGGAAGGAGTCAGCTCAGGTCACACTGAAAACAAAACCAAATGATGGGCAATTGTGCGTTCCAGCTGTCGGCTGAAGGACGTGGAAAATGCAACGCCTCCAGGTAATGATGCGCCATGGTTATATAGCATCACTTGCAGTGCTTTTGGGGTCGGATCGGGACCATTCCAGTGGCATGGAATACATCTCAACCTGCCCTTCCCAGTGGACAATGGTCACTCTCCCGGTTCATTCTCCATAGGGTTGAAAAGCGATAGATAGATAGATAGATAGATAGATAGATAGATAGATAGATAGATAGATAGATAGATAGATAGATAGATAGATAGATAGATAGTCTATCTGTCTAGGAAAGAATAAATGAATATCTATCTATCTATGAATGAATAAATATCTATGTATCTCTCTGTCTATCTTTCTATGAATGAATGAATGAATGAATGAATGAATGAATCTCTCTAGCCCCCAAATCCAGGGTAACTACAGGAGCACATAAGAGACTTTACGTGCATCTGTAGTTACTGCACCACCTAGTGAAAACCTATGGGAAATTCATACTGGCATCCAGAGTAAGTTGTTACACCGGAGCAAGGACTCCCCATAGTTACTCTGGATTTTGCCCATGCGTCTCAATGAATGAATGAATGAATGAATGAATGAATCTATCTATCTATCTATCTATCTATCTATCTATCTATCTATCTATCTATCTATCTATCTATCTATCTAAGATTCAGATCTCATGCATATGAGATTCATGCCTCCTTCTCTCTCTTTCTCTATCTATCTAAGATTCAGATCTCATGCATATGAGAGTCATGCCTCCTTCTCTCTCTCTCTCTCTCTCTCTATCTGTCTGTCTGTCTGTCTGTCTGTCCCTATGTTCTTCTTTTTCCTGGTCAAAAACTGGAGAGAGGGTTTGCATCTTTCAAAGCCAGCTCTCCCCCGGCCCTTTCACCCGGCTGCACCGACGGTCCCTGCTGCCCACTGGAGCGTTCCATAGCTTGGCAAAATGAAGCGAGCGTCTCCCCGTTGGAAAAACTCCTCTCAGCCGAGTCTGCAAATAACTACGAACAGCTCTGTCTCGGTGGAGCTGCCGAGCCGGAATGGAAGCCTGTCTGAAAAAAGGAGTTGCCCAAAATAGCTGAAGGCTTGAGCTCTGGATGGTGTGGCATATGGGCTAAGAGACTGAGATCTGGCATCAGAAGTTGGACAGGTACAAGCGCATTCTGCCTCCTTCCTGCCCAAGGTGAACCCAACATCCCTACAGGCCTGGTCCGAGACCGATGAATACCAGGGATGCCCATTGATTCCAGAGATCTGGTAGAGGAAGAGCAGAGGAAACTGGCGGGCCAAAAAATTCAAAGAAGCGTGGCCCCTTCTTGCCTTAGGCACCTGACTCAGCTGGCCTCAGAGATGGGCCCATCCTGAGCCTCAGGTTGCAATGCTAAGCTTCAGTTAGGCTGGCATAAGTCCTGTGCTGGCCTGGGGGCATTGCATAAGGGCTGTAAGGCATTTCTGCACCGCTCCTGGGGGTTTAGGCCAGTGCACAGACATGTGCCAGCCTCCCCACCCCACCACAGTGACAGGGAGTGGGTGAGTTGTGCCAGCCGGAGGATTAGGTTAGGATTACGCCCTCTGAACCAGATTGCAGGTTGATGCCAGAAATGAAAGTTGTCCTTCCAAAGAGAAACGTGAACATGCTTTGCACAATCTAAAGTGCTCTTAATTCTATTTCTATTCTTAATTCTATTTTTACTCCCCTCCATGGCCAGAATTAATCAATGCCTGGCATTATTCAGGTGTCTCAGCACAGGCGCTGGGAAATCCAATACTAACCCTACAATCCAGAGTAACTATGGGACCACGCAAGAGACATCACGTGTACCCGCAGTTACTACACCACCTAGTGAAAACCAATGGGGAATTCATATTGCAATCCAGAGCAAATTGTTCTTACACCAGAGCAAGGATTCCCCACAGTTACTCTGGATTGCGCCCTAAGACTGTTTGGCATTTTGTAATCCAAAAAATCAGAATCCCAAACAGATTGTGAGGGTTTGAAGAAACCCCCATGTGCCATGTGCTCTACGGGGTCAGGCTTGAAGGCGAGGAGGGCAGGCTCTAGATGTGACCTTGAAAAGGGTGATTTGATGCCCCAGGTATCTCTGAAGTGGGTACCCAGGACCGTACCAGGAACCTCCTGCCTCTAAAGTAGGTTCCAGAGCTAGTGAGCCACATTGGTTGGCCTTCCTGACTCTCTGATGCAACATGGCACATCTCTGCTTCTCCCTCCTATGCGCTAAACCAGAGTTTCTAAAACCCAGAGGTCCAGCCCCTTTTATGTTTCCCATTCATCTCAATGTATATTTTATTTTCAACGTACTAGTTTTGACGCTTCCCAAACATGAACTGCAGAACATTTGGGGAAAGGATACTGCTTGATAGAGCTGTTGAAAACAAATTCCTCTTTGGTGATGTCACTTCTGGCCATGACATCATCTTCAAGTTAATGACATCACTTTTCGGGGGTCCCGACATGCTGGGCTTCGTTTCTGGTTCTCCAGAACCCTTTACTGATTTCATCAGGTCCACTTACCAAAGAGTTGAGTGCTGAGGGAAGTTGCTCTGTCCATGCTGCAACACCTCTAGGGATTGATTGATTCAGTCAATCAATCAGTCAATCAATCAGTCAGTCAGTCAGTCAATCAATCAATCAGTCAATCAGTCAGTCAATCAATCAGTCAATCAATTAGTGAGTCAGTCAGACAATCAGTTAGACAGTCTGTCTGTCTGTCTGTTGACTGACTGATTAACTGATTGACTGGATTCAACACCTCTATTGTGAAACACAGAATTGGCAGCCAACTCTCTGACTTATTGTACTTACTTGAAGGTCCATGTCTGGGGGGGACAAGTAAGGCAGAACACTTCCCCCCCCCCAAACCAACGATGACATCAATTACCTCTCAGAGAAAGCGCATCAGATCCCAGAGCATCCATTAGGGAGCCAAACCGTTGTAACCACAGGCTGTCAAAAGACAGAAAGTGCTCTTTATGTCTGTCTGTGTGTCTGTCTGTCTCTGTATTGTGTGATGAGATGCACACCCTCCGAATGCATCCTGTGCAAATGGAGCATTGAACTGTGCACATGTCTGCAAGTATCAAGTCATAAAATTGGCTTGCACTGAGAGAGACGTCTGCGCACTTCAGTATATGACATTTTTAAAGACAACACTGACAATTGACTCCAAATTTCTTTTTCTTTCTTTCTTTCTTTCTTTCTTTCTTTCTTTCTTTCTTTCTTTCTTTCTTTCTTTCTTTCTTTCTTTCTTTGAAAGGGTGGCGGGGGTGGGGGAGGGAGACAGAGAAGTCAAGGCAAGCAATAGCTCTCGTCTCCCATTCTGCCAAAATGGGTGCAATTTGCACACAGTTTTCCATTTTGAAGCCTGGCGTGTTTCATAGACTCGGGGAGGGAACTGATGAGGGCAAGTTGTTCCAAGATTGCCAGAGAAAATAACAGCCTCTCAAGCAGTCTGAGAGCCTCCCTCCCTCTTCTCCGTTTTGAGCGAGAACAAGAGAGAGCCTTGCAATGGGTGATGGGGAGATTGTAATGCCCAAAGCTGGAGGAGCACCTCTCATATGCCATTTGTCCATCCTATACACCCTGAGAGTTGGTGCAGCAACCAAGTGCAGGCAGGGCATCCGTTGCACCGGCCTATGTGTACCCATGGGTATCAGACATGTGCCCTGTGGAGACCTGCAGCCCGCTTCTTCCTGGCACTGAATATAAGGGCGTAGCAAACCAGCCATCCTGGAGCCTGGTACAAAGAGTAAAATCCAGAGTAACTACAGGAAGTCATTGCTCTGGTGTAACAACAACTCACTCTGGATTGCAATATGAATTTCCCATAGGTTTTCACTAGGTGGTGCAGTAACTACGGGTACATGTAATGTCTCTTACGTGCTCCCGTAGTTCCTCTGGATTTGGAGGATAGTTAAAATTGTACACACCCATGTGATGATTTTTATCACACCCATGTAATAAAAGTGAATTATCACATACATGACACACCCAGATGTGACACATCCTCACCTCTTTCCTGACCCTTCTGCTTGCCCCCCAATACTCCTGGATACCCCAATTTTTCAGATCGAGGGAAACAAGTGGACAAAACAAGTGGCCGGAAACAGTGATCCCTGCTGCCCCTTTTGCAAAGAGTGCATTTCTTCCTTGTAAGAGGTGTGGGCATGAATGGGAGACGGGTGGCACAGTTGCACAGGGGGGGTGGCTAGACAGTAACCCCCCCCCCCCCCCCGCATACAGCAGGCTGGTGCAGTTGCTACCCCTTGCACCTGCTCTACCTAGAATAGAAAGCAGGCCTCCGTCAGTCTTGAAAGACTATGGTATCGTGCTCAGCGCTCTATGTGAAGCACGAAGGCCTGGGTTAGATTGTTATGGAGGATGGGCTGTTACCCAAGAAGCAAATCCTCCCTCTCCATGCCACTGAATTAGTCCAATGGAAAGGCAGAGCCCATACGATTGGATCCAGCTGCATCACAGAGCTGGGCTAAGGACAGGAGCACACCCTGTCTTGTGGGGCCAACCCGGGTCTTGAACCCTGACCCGCTGGTTAACAGGCACAGCGTCTTAACAGCTTGCGCCACCCACAGCCCACAGCTGGACTATAGTTGGGATAATCAAGTCTACGATATCAAAGATAGAACACATTCATTTCTGTTTCTTTGTTTGTTTTGCATAGTATGTATTTATTTATTTATTTATTTATTTATTTATTTATTTATTTATTTATTTATTTATTTATTTATTTCCTGCCTTTCTTCCTAGGAAGGATACCCAATGCAGTATACAGTGTGAACTGTGCGACCTCATTGCGCCAGCGCTCTTTAGGCCATTTACAGGCCCCATAGCAGGCAACATTTCCGATGCTTCCAGAGGAGTGACATTTCCAGGCCTTTCGCTCACTCCTGCCCCTCCCAATTTATTTCAAACTGGGATCCCCCCCCAAAAAAAATGACCCTTCCTCTGGTGTAGCATCGTCCTGGAGCATTCTGGGAAAAAGACGCCAACCCAAAGACGTTGGCGCAGTGTCCGCCGGCTGGCACCCTGCCCAGAAAACCAATCAGAGGTGACGTGCTTTTCCATCCTGCCTCTTTGAACTCCGGAAACAACTCATGCACCGAAACAGCAAAAAAGAAGAAACCGGCCGGGGGCCGACGCTGCGTGCGGCGCGTGTGCCTTTTGAGATAGCAGCCGGCAGAGTCTGCCTGCCAACCGGCCCCGCAATCAACAGAAAGGTTCTGGAATTAGTTGCGTGGCTGTAAATTTCTTGGACAATAGAAAACCCAATCTACGAAATGCATTTTCCTCTGGCAAAAAGAAGCACAGCAAGCAGGGTGGCGCAGGCGTCAAGGCGGTGGAATTAATGGCAGCCACCCAAGGCAATGAGAACCCAGGAGCTTCACAAGCCTCCTGCTGGGTCTCATTTAGGAGTGAGAATATATGTATAGTTTTCTCACCCTCCATGGGTGGTATATGTATGTACTCCTCAATCTCAGGTCCTCTACCAGAGGCCTGGGAGTTTGAGGGTTCTGCGCAGTATCTTAGCTGTTCCTAGCAATGCGCTTTTCTGGATCAAGTATATATATATATAGGATATATATATATATATAGGATACACACACACACTTCTTTTTAACAAAAAGTTCATAAAGTGGTTGACAGAGAAAATTAAAATAGGGTGCAATCCAGAGTAACTACGAGGAGTCCTTGCTCTGGTGTAAGAACAATTTACTCTGGATGGCAATATGAATTTCCCGTAAGTTTTCACTAGGTGGTGCCTTAACTACGTCAGCATAAATGTCTCTTACGTGCTCCTGTAGTTACTCTGGATTGTAGGGTTAATACCTCCATGAAACCCATGTTTATATATATATATATATATATATATATATATATATATATATATATATATATATATACACACACACACACACACACACACACACACACACACACACATATATGTGTGTGTGTATATATAAATAAATATATATATATATTTGTGTATAAATAAATAAATATTTATTTATATACACAAATAAATAATATAAAATTATTTATATATATAAATAAATATATATTTATTTATATATACACACACACACCTTGCTTTGATTTCTATCCTCATAATCCCTAACATAGATTAGATCTGCCAGTCAACATGTTCAGTACTGCAGTGGGAGATGCTGCACCCCAAAGACTTGACCACAGAAAGAATATAAGAAGTGACCTCTTTTTGTGGTCAAGTCTTTGGGTGCAGCACCTCCCACCGCAGTACTGAACATGTTGACTGGCAGATCTAATCTATGTTAGGGATTATGAGGATAGAAATCAAAGCAAGGTGACCTCTGATCTTCACCCAGGTGGGATTTGCTTTCTTGGTGAACTTCTATCCCCTCTATAGTTTCATCCCCTATATCAAAATGATGGTGAACAGTGTGTTTTTGGGCCCTCTGCGGCAGACACAGGTGTACATGCGCTGACCTTCCTAAGTAGATCTGGTGACCTACAGGTGCCCTTTCTAACCCAGTCTTTTGCAATAGCCTCCATGCTCTGCTGTGGCATCACCTCTTTGAGCCCACAGCCTACTTCAATTGGCATCAGTCACACCAAACAGCCCCCACCCGTGCCAGAACCACCTCCCCGGGGATGCCTGGTGATTTGGATCCAGCCCTCCTGCATGGCCTTTCCTGCTTGGCCAGACCTTAAATCTCCCCCTCCAGGGGTAAGTCTTAGTTCAAAGATGCTGGACAGGTTCAAAAAGTGATGCTGATGGATGCTGCTACAGGGGTGGGCACTAGCATGAGTTGGCATGACTCATCAGTCACTTGATTTGGATGAGTTGGCATGGACCAATATTATCTATCTATCTATCTATCTATCTATCTATCTATCTATCTATCTATCTATCTATCTATCTATCTATCTATCTATCTGTATATCTGTCTGTCTGTCTGTAACTGTCTTCCTGCCCGCCCACCCACCCATCCATCCGTCTGTCTGTCCGTCCGTCCATGTGCCACCTTTCTTTCCGTCCAACCCTCTGCCTTCTTTCTTTCCTTTCCCATTTTGACAACACTGACAATTGCCTCAAAATTCCTTCCTTCCTTCCTTCCTTCCTTCCTTCCTTCCTTCCTTCCTATTTTAAGATTATCCAGTCTTGGAAGCAATTAAATGGCAAAACATTTTGCATTTTGGTTTACAAATATTTTTAGCTGAGTGGGAGGATATCAATTTTTAATAGCTCAGGCATTACAGAAAACCCAAGGTGAAGAGGGAAAGCGGGGAAAGGTCTCCTAGCCAGACTCTCATAATAATATCTGAGATGAATATACGGTAATATACATTTAACTGGTTGCATTCCATACCACCACTCCTATGCACAGTACAGTTTCTGCAAAGGGAAGGGAAAACCCATTAAAAACTCATGGACACGGGTATTTCTAAGCACATCTGATTTGCAGATTGGTTCTCAGAGCAAGGATTGAGCTCATGAGTCCTTTCCTCTGCAGTCTAATTCAGAAGAGAGAACCATTCAGTGTATTAATACTTTTTTTCCCTGATAGCTATTATTATTAATCTGCTGGGAATCCTATTTCTACAGCACAGTCCTGGTTATATGTAAGCCTATTGAGAGTCCATCCATTGAGATCTGCTCCCCGATAAGTGGGTATTGTTCTTTTTGATCGACTGAAAACCTACCCAGTTATCTACCAGTCAATCCCAATCTAGGTTCTGCCCCGAGTTACCGTTCCCATCCCAGACAAGGAGAACCCAGATTCAAATCCCTGACCCTCGACCACATTCACAGTGCAAGGAGTTCCACATGCCACCTCCGAGAAAGATGTCCTCACTAAACGCCTCACCTTGGTTCTCTAGAACCTTTCCTATCAGCACAACCAACCTACTCCACAGGGCTGTTGTGGGAATAAACAGAGAGAACAGCCACCAATATCCCCATCACCTTCTTAGAAAGGATGTGTTATTCTGAGCAGGTTTAATAAGGTGCCTTTCCCCCCCAAAAAATAATAAATAAAAATAAATAATAACTTAATACTACCTGGGAGGTTTTCCCAGGTTGTCCCATTGGTGGGGAAAGTTAATAACATCCTTCAAATACCTTTGAAATTCACTTCTTGCACAAAACCTTTGGCACCAAGCCCTACTGTATTCCTTATTCCAGTATTAAGCCCATGTAAATGCATACCACTGAAGATGCACCCCATTAATCCCTGCCTCCACCCATCTCCCCCCCCCCCATTTATTGCCCTCCTGGCATCAAATGCCCAGATTGCAAGCGCCTTGGGGCAGGGACCTGGGCCCCGCATATGGATGGGATCCAATCCGTAACTGATGCCTGCAGGAAAGTCGCCCTTTGAGGCAGGTGCTCCTTCCCGATGCACAATTAAGTCAGCCAAATAATACATGTTTGCATACTGAGAACAAGATATCGAGGCATGTTTTGTTCCCTGTGGTTTGTTTTTGTTATGGCTGGAAATCGAGGCCGCGCATCTGTTTTCTATACCCCGATGGGACCAGATCAGGTTGGCGTGACACCCTCCTGTGCACCGGAGTTGCTAGCTATTGATCTTGGATGCAGCTTTATTTTTCAGTGATATCCAGCCCCATAGAGGAGCATCTATGGTTCCGTTGTCCACCTATTTTATCCTCACGGCAGCCCTTGGAGGTCAGTGATGAGCGACTCACCCAAGGTCACCCTGTGAGCATCATGACCACCCAGGGATTTGAACGTGGGACAACTTGAGCCGAACTCAGGACTCTAATATAGAATCATAGAGTTGGAAGGGACCAGTAGGTCATCTAGTCCAACCCCCTGCCTGTAGCGGACATTGGCTCATATAACTACATTTGCACATACAAGGGGATGCTTCTGCCCCAGTGGCGCAAACCACACATCCTATCTATGTAGGGTTGCCATATGTTCCAAAAAACAGGGACACTCCCAATTTGGGGGGATTGTGTGTACATACTGGCAAATGAGACAGAGGGTCCTGTCCCGATTTTGTGGAAGACAATTATGGCAACCCTATATCTATGGGATCAAAAGCCTATGCAGAAGTTTGCTCTTCAAATTTATCTAGACAACATTTTATATGGGTGTTTGGTTTGTTTGGGGTCTGGATGAGTTGTGGCCGTTCTGTTCTGGTGACCACCCGGCAAGTGTGTGGATTCTCACTAATCCACAAGGCAACTTTGAGAAACCCTTGAGGTTGTTGCATCTTGGATCACCCAGGCTTTTGTGATACAGGTAAGCCTTCCGGTTTAACACAAAGCACCAAGGGAGTTTCCCATATAGGAAGGCCAGAGGAAATGGGATGAGCTGGGTATAGGTAAGTGTCTGATCAATCGGAGGATCAATTCATCAGTCAAGAGAAGGAAGAGATTCCATCAACCAACTTAACGCTCTGCTGTTTTGCCCTGATCCCCTTTCCCTTTCCCTTGTTTTCCACAGCAACCCCCCACCCCGTAACCCCGTCGGCACTTTTATAATGTTCCATGGCTAAAAAGTGATTGAAGGAACATGTCCTGGTGAATTGTCCATCCTGTTCCTCCTGGGTCAACAACCGAGGTCACCATAAACCCTTTGGTGGATTAAACTAGGTACACATAAAACACATATGCTTTTTAATCATATAGGGGAAAAAAAACAAGCCATCCTAAATTCTGGAATGTGTGTGAAAAAAACAAGCAATCCTAAATAGACCTGGCGTATCTATTTAAAACCTGGTTTAACATCGAAAACCAAATCCATACTAGTTAAAGCAAGAACCTGATACTTCTTCTTATACTTCTTCTTAACCCCTCAAAATAAAATTAAAACTGATGATAATAATAATACTGTAATAATAATAATATTTCAGGTTTGACTATTTGGGCTATTTCTACCCCATAGGTAGAAAAAAGTTTCTATTTTCACCTGCTCAGCACGCAGGCTACAATCTGGAACACACTTTCCTGGGAGTAAGCCCATTGGATATAATGGGATTTACGGAGTAGACAGGTATAGGATTGCACACATGATCACTCATGCTGCTAGTCCTCAAGCTTAAGGCCTTAGGCAGGACCTGGTATGGTGGTTGTCTCAAATATGATCGTGGCCCCCACAACCATCTTCCATGGACTCAAGGAAGGCTACTTGCTAGGGGAAAAGGAGGTTGCCGGAATCTTACCTGGGCAACGGTTTGCGGGACGTGATGCTGGCCACGATGATGCTGCCTGGTCTTGGGGTGGCCACGGCTTTGAAGGTGCCTCTCCAGAACTTCTCGAAGAGCTGCTTCTCACCTTGCTGGACACTGGCCATGGTTCAGGTGCAACGTCTCACCAGGCTCGGAGCTCTCCCAGGTGCTGAAATTTACATCCAAGGCAATGGCCGGGGAACTGCAGCCAGCTTCTGGAGACCCAGCAAGGGGGATAGGATGGGGGCTGGCTATAGCATGCACAGGCAACAGGAACTAGGATTACCCCACAAGCAGTGCTGGCGTTGTCAAGCTGTGTGGGATGTGAGAGTGTGAGCCTGTTGGTGGATCTGGTGGTGCATGCGCGCCGGTCAAGGCGTGCTCAGTTTTGTCTCCTCTACAATGTGACGTGCAACTGGGGGGGGGGGGGGGTTCAATTTAGAAGCTCTGCGCTTTTTTGCTCTCTCTCTCTCTCTCTCTTTCTTTCTCCTCCTCCTCCTCCTCCTCCTCTTCCATCTGCCTGAAAAACACACACACTCCTGCACAGAGATGCAGACAAAAGGCAACCTCTCCTGCTCACATCAGCCTCACAAAGGGACTGTGAGTCCCAGGGGCCTCCAGGCGTGTGCCTCTCTTCATGTCTTGGGAGGGAGGTCTGGGGTGGAATGGGGGAAGCTGAGGGTAGGGGGCAGGGATCCTGCTGCATGAACAGCTCAAGCAGCCCTCTGGGCACTGTGTACACAAAGAGGAGGCAGGCAGGCTGGGAAGGAAGGAACAGCCCCCACTCTGGCAAGGAGGGAGGCAAATAAGAGACCTCTCCACCTGCAAGCGGATGGAACTCGCTGCTTTGAGTAAATGCTACTTTCTGCTGTAAAGAAGTTTGCCCCCCCTTTTCTGCCCATCTGCCTTTGGGTTCTGGTGCCACAAAAGGGCGGGGGGAGAAAAAGAGGGAGTAAGAGAAAGAGAAAGAGAGAGGAGAAGAGGAGAAAGAGAGTGAGTGAGTGTGAGAGAGAGGAGGAGGAGGAGGAGAAGAAGAAGAAGAAGAAGAAGAAGAAGAAGAAGAGAAGGAGAAGAGGAGAAGAAAAAGAAAGAGAGAGAGGAGAAGAGAGACTAAGAGAGAGAGGAGAAGAAGAGAAAGAGAGAGAAGAGACAGTGAGAGAAATAGAAAGAGGAGAAGAAGAGAAAGAAAGAGTAAGAGAAAGAGTTAGAAAGAGAGAAAAGAAAGAGTGAGTGAGCGTGAGAGAGAGAGGAGAAGGAGTGAGGAGAAGAAAGAGAGAGAAAAAGAGAGAGAAGAAAAAGAAGAGAAAGAGAGAAATAGAGAGAGGAGAAGAAGAGAGAGTTAAGAGTAAGAGAAAGAGAGAGAGGAGAAGAAGACAGAGAAAAAGTGTGTGTGTGTGTGTGAGAGAGAGAGAGAGAGAGAGAGAGAGAGAGAGAGAGAGAGATGCAAACGTGCTATCCAAAGCACATGGGAAGGACAGTCCCTGTGTTAATTTTTCAGGGCTGCCTCCTGATTAAAGACCTCTCAAGAGTCATCATCGTTTGAATTTTAATGGATCAATTAAACAAAACGGAGCACGTTCGCCTATGAATAAAAATGGGCCTTTTTCATTTTCAAAGAGGAAAATAAATCCTATTGAGTTTATTTTAGATCCTGCAGGTACAGGGCATTCTGTCCCTGATTATTAGGGTTGCCATATATCCCAGGAAACAGGGACAACCTCAATGTGGGGGGATTGTGTTCCCATACTGGCAAATGGGATAGAGGGTCCTGTGCCTATTTTGGGGATGAGAATTATGGCGATCCTACTGTAAATGAGATTGGTCTGGCTACTGGTCTGGCGCCCATGACTCCTGGTTTTTGTCGGGGTTATATCGAAATAATTCAAAGGATAGATTTCAACAGGCCCATCAATGAATTTGGCAGATGTTGGCGTTGGAAGAATACAACGGTTTGGCAGAGGCATGTCCACTATGAATCCAATGGGGTGCACATGTTGTAAGAGGTGCGCGTGCTTATAAGAGGCATTCCCTCCTGAGTTGAGAAAGAGTTTGACTGCAATCCTAACCATGTCTACTGAAATGTAAGCCCCATTGTGTTCAATGGGTCTTACTCCCAGGAATGTGTCTTTAGGATTGCAGCCAAAGGATTGCATTCCAAAGCCAAAGGCTGCAATCCTAAAGACACATTCCTGGGAGTAAGACCCATTGAACACAATGGGGCTTACATTTGAGTAGACATGGTTAAGATTGTGCTTTTTCACCCATTCCAACTGCCTAGGATAAGGGGGACAAAAGTCCATTAACCCAAGGAGACCTCTAATAGCCCCAAATCCCCCATTGCGATATAGGGGTGAGATCAGATTGGGCTGTCAATTTTTTTTCCTCCCAAATTGTGCCTGCACGTGTGTGCGTATAATATTACTGACTAACTAATCAAGAGATGCACCTTTGAAATAAATCAAGAGGGCTCTTGATTAATTAATCTAAGCAAGCAATCAACTCCCACTGATTCCGCCTTCCTTAGGTGAGATTTACTGGGACGTAAGCCTTGCCTGCAAATACCCTCCTGGAAGCACTTAAACCGCTGCAGGTGAGACGAGGCTGGCTGTGGGTACAAAACAGGACAGGAAGTAGTTGTGATTGCTGGGTAGAGGCCAAGGATATGCAGGTTTATTGGGATAGGAGGCAACTACAGTGAAGGCTCAGCAACGTCCTGATCAAAACAGATATTCCTTCTGGAAAAAGAGGATATATATGGGTTATAACTCTTTTTCCAGGACATGTCCTCTTTTTTTAAAAAAAACAACAAAGCTTTATAGCTTTGTGTCCTGGGACTTTGGAGGTCATCTAGTCCAACCCTACTTCTGAGTAGGCATTTGGATTTCAGTGTGGGCCACTGTGCTATTATAGCAGGTAGCAAGTTGCCTTCTTGTAATTAATAAATGATATGTAATTAATTTAATAAGTAATACAGCGTTACATGTAATACATTTAATAGTGTATTTGTATTTACAAATACATGTGTATTAATGTGTATTAATCTGTATTAATGTATTTAATTTAATACATTTAACAGTGTTACATTTAATACATTTAATAAATAACACAGTGTTAATAATATAGTGTTAATAATCATAGATAATAAGTAATGTAATGTTCAAGGCTGCAATCCTAAAAACGCTTTTCTGACAGACAGGCTGCAAATCTAAGACACTTTCCTGGGAGTAAGACCCACTGAACACAATGGGGCTTACTTCTAAATTGTGCTTTGGTTAGGATTGTGCTTTAAGTACTATTGAACTCTTATCTATCTATCTATCTATCTATCTATCTATCTATCTATCTATCTATCTATCTATCTATCTGTCTGTCTGTCTGTCTGTCTGGCTGGCTGGCTGGCTGGCTGGCTGGCTGTCATCTATCTATCTATCTATCTATCTACCTACCTACCTACCTACCTACCTACCTACCTTCAGTGGGACTTACTTCTGAGTAAGCATGCTTAGGATCATACTGTTAAACACACAAAAGCAATATAGATGAGTGTATTTTAGGTTTTATTTTGCCACGTCCTATATTTTTTCTTGGGTGTCCTACATTTTGGGAGGACCTTGTCCTCTTTAGAGGTTCTGACATCTGGTCTCCCTCTTCCCACCATGACATTTGTTTGAGCCATTAATGGAAAATGACGGTCCTGAAACACCCAGAAAATCAGGTGGAATCTTTTCAATGTTTGCCCTCCTCATCCTCACCTCTCCACTTGCTACAGAGGGTGGGAAACACCCTGGGAAAGAATCAAGACCAGTAGAGTAGTGTGCAGGCACCAGTGGAGGATGATGATGTGAGATTGGTAGCCAAGGGTGCCATCTGGTGGGTCCTAGGGACTGTGCGGAGAGGACTCTTCCCATCTACAGGTGCAGCCAAGCCATGATCTGGCACTTAACAACTTAGCATCCTGCATAGGTCTACTCAGAAGTAACAGCTGGTCCACCTCCTCAAATATAGTCTAATAAAAGCCTTGCTCTCTTATCTTCAGAGGTGTCAACTTTGGCTATATTGGTAATCCATGGATTTTGCTAGCCTTCCCAGCATCGACTTTCATGGCCTGATGCATAAATAGCTTTGAACATGAGTCATGCGTCAAAATTGTGCACATGCAAGGAATTGGCTCCCTTTTTTGCAAGCTGAACAATGTCGGGGTGGTTTCTATAATTGACAGTCTTTTAAAATGTGTTGAATTGTTTTTTTTTAAAAGAAACACCCACAACTTCATAAAACTGAGCCTTTATTAAAAATATATCTACTTATCCCACAGGATCCCACATATACCCACACAGGGGATCCGCTTCCTGCTTTCATTTCGTGAAGAAAGAGCAGATTGATGTGGCTGTGGCCACTGTAGGCCAGAGAGGCACATGAATGGCAGACTCAGCGCACCCCGGATCTGTTTGCCGCATGGCGTCACCCCATGGCGGCGTCATCATCATGCATTGGCTGGTTATGAACCTGCCTTACTTCCTCCTATAGGGAAGTGCTCAAGGCCTGATGTCTTAAAAGACAAATTGCCACAATAAAATGCAACATCGAATTAATGCCACCAAAGAAGAGGCGTGGCGGTGGAGCATCCAGAGAGCAGAGGACAATGTAACGTCTCCAAGGGCAGAATAAGGGCCTGATCCGATCCAATTTTCCAGCCCTGATGCAACCATCCTAATGGGACAATTATAAACCAGGGTTTTTTCCCTTTCCTACATTACAGTAGGATTGGATCAGACCCTATAGTTTCACTATAATCTGCATTTCTTGGGCTTAACTTCGAAAACAGCGTGTCCTGGTCTGGCCACCCCATGTTCAGAAGGGCCTTGATAAGCTGGTGAAGATTCCAAAAAGGACCACGAGGATTACGGGGAGTCTGGAAACCCATTGATCACAATGGGGCTTACTCCTGAGTATGCATGGTTAAAATTGTGCTCTAAGTCTCATTAAACACAATGGGGTTTATTCTGAGTAGAGCTCTGGCATCACAGTGATGTCACAACCTGGTAAGGTTGACAGGGGGGTCCTGGACAGATTTTTAAGTTTGGAAGGGGGTCCTGGGCTGAAATGTTCAAAAACCATTGAGCTAAATAAATATTAGGCTAAACATGGAGTCCCTAATGCTGCCTGGCCCCAAACCAGTTTGTCAAGGGCTGTCTCTAAGTGTGGGGTTTTTAAGCAAAAGCAGCGCAGCCATCTATTAGGCTAGGGTTGGACTAGATGACCTCGAAAGTCCCTTTCAGCCCATTGCATGAACATAGGGAAGAAGTCAATAGCGTCCCTCCCTCCAAGTGGATCGAGTATCCATGCGGCTGTTTACAGTTGCAGCTGTGGCTGCCTGGAGGGGGTCGGCGCATTTGTGATGGCGAGCACGTCGCCCTGTAGGATTTTTGAGGGGCACCTCTGGAAACAGTGCAGGATTTGATTACCGTCTTCAAGTCTAATGGCTGCTTCTAAAAGCTGTTATTTCCTCGCTGTGGATCAATGGTTGTTGAAGAGCTGCCAACGGCGCTTGCGACAGAAGGCGTTGGATTTGGCAGTACCCAGAAGGCTCTTCTCTGGAGTCGAAGCCCAGGTGGCCATGACAAAAAAAAACCCTCTTTGGACCCCGTTGACCTCCATTCTGTTCTGCGGATCCCGGAAACTCTGTTTCTGTGGACAAAAGGAAAAATAATCTTACTTTTAAAGCACACGACTTTACACCCGGTGGGGAAGAGAAAGTTATTGTTACTCCCCAAGTCTGAAGACTATCTTCCGATTCATGACCTGGACCTACTGCCGGGACGCCCAACTTTTATGGGGAAAAATGTTAGGCTCTGCCCTCCTCCCAAAATGAGTCAACGCACCCTATAAGATGAACACTTAAAACAGCAGCAATGAGTCGCTGAAGGGGAAAAATTGATAACAACCAAAAATATTTATTTATTTATTTATTTATTTATTTATTTATTTATTTATTTACTTACTTACTTACTTACTTACTTACTTACTTACTTACTTACTTGCTTACTTGCTTACTTAGAGCACAATCTGAACCATGTCTACTCAAAAGTGAGCCCCATTGTGTTCAGTGGGTTTTACTCCCAGGAAAGTGTCGTTAGGATTGCAGCCTTACTTACCCCCAAATCCAGAGTAACTACGGGAGCACGTAAGAGACTTTATGTGCACCTGTAGTTACTGCACCACCTAGTGAAAACCTATGGGAAATTCATATTGCTATCCAGAGTAAGTTGTGCTTTCACCAGAGCAAGGATTCCCCATTGTTACTCTGGATTTTGCCCTTACTTACTTACTTACTTACTTACAGTACAATCCTGGGTATGTCTACTCCAAAGTGAGTTTCCTTGTGTCCAATAGTACTTACTCCCAGGAAAATGTGGTTAGGACTGCAGCCTTACTTACTTTATATCCTGCCTTTAGAAAAAGAATCAAGGAGGCTAAAAAAATTAAAAATAAACATATATTAAAACTATATATAGTTTTATATGACTTTGGAGGTCATTTAGTCCAATCTTGCTGCTGAGACGGCATTTGGATTTCCGAGTGGGCCACTGTGGTATAATACCATATTTACTCACATCTAACGCTCCATTGAATCTAATGTGCACCCTATCCTCAAAGGGTGAGATCAAAACGTCACACCCGTCAGTCAAATTTATATACTGTTTATATGATGCTTATGCACTATTATATTTACTGTATTTACTCAAATCTAATTAACCATTGAGTCTAATGTGCACCCTGATTTTGGAGACCTGAATTTGACTGGAAAAGGTGAGCATTAGATTTGAGTAAATACAGCAGCTCTTACCTGAGGACCGTTAGGGGAGTGACTTCCACGTACATGTGATTGACAGCCTGTGGATCAATATGGGAAATGTGGTCCGTCACATTATGGGAGTGAGTTCCAGGGGGAATTGAGGGAGATCCCTGAGATGTGATAGGGAGGAAATTATTAGTGCAACTAAGGGCACAATCCAGAGTAACTATGGGTGCACATAAGAGACATTGGGCACAATCCAGAGTAACTACGGGAGCACGTAAGAGACATTACGTGTACCCGTAGTTACTGCACCGCCTAGTGAAATGGGAAATTCATATTGCAATCCAGAGCAAATTGTTCTTACGCCGGAGCAAGGACTCCCCATAGTTACTCTGGATTGCACCCATTATGTGTACCCATAGTTACTGCCCCACCTAGTGAAAACCTATTGGAAATTCATATTGCAATCCAGAGCAACCTGTTCTTACTCCGGAGCAAGGACTCCCCATAGTTACTCTGGATTTCACCCTAAGCAGGCTCCAGTTCATGTTCTCATCACCAGCTAAACCTCTTTCCACCAGGGCTTTGATGGAGCATCTGCAAGCTGGAATTCCTGATCGGAACGGCACGTCCTCCAGGCTGTTAGTATTGCTATCAGTGTGTTACTACACACTAACACACTAATAGGCTGTACAGGAGACTCACTAAAAGCCTTTGCAAAATGCTCGACGGATTGACAAAAAAAGAGAAAGGCATGGATTGGCTCAGCACGAACCCCCCAAGGAAGTACAGACAGAGTTGATTCAACACACCCCACGTCTTCTTGGTGGGGGAGATGATGGATCTGAAGCCAGTGTCTGTTCGAACAGCTTGTTGTGCTAGGAAACGGCAATGATTTGGGGGGGTTATTATTTTCAGAACTTCTGAGCCGCCCCGCAGGAGCAGACCAAAGGGCATCTCGGCAAGCATCTGCTTCTTAAAGGCAGCCAACTGGAAGCCTGGGAGATGGGCACGAAGGCAACGTTTCTCCACGCCTTGCCCCAGCATCGGATCATATTCAGAGATGTTTGGACAGCTTGTTCTCACGCTCATCTTTGCATTCAGGGTCTTTGTATCCAGAAGCTGGAGACGAGGTTGGGCTCTGCTGATGAAGGCAAACAGACCTGATTTTCATCATCAGTCTGGAAAGGAACGTACTATAAGAAGAGCCAGAAGATGTACACAATTAGGCATAGGATGGATAGACCTTTTGCACATCCACTCAAATTGACTACCAGGAGAGAGAGAAGAAACGAAGGATCTATTTCTTGACCAAGCATGTTATTGATCTGTGGAACTCCCTGCCACAGCATGTAGTGACGACACGTGGCCTGGATGCCCTTAAAAGAAGATAGGACAGATCGATGGAGGTCCATCCTGGGTTACTTACACATGATGGAGGTCCATCATGGAAGATGGATAGAAGTGATGGAGGTCCATCATAGGTTACACATGATGGAGGTCCATCATGGAAGATGGATAGAAGTGATGGAGGTCCATCATAGGTTACACATGATGGAGGTCCATCATGGAATATGGATAGAAGTGATGGAGGTCCATCATAGGTTACACATGATGGAGGTCCATCATGGAAGATGGATAGAAGTGATGGAGGTCCATCATAGGTTACACATGATGGAGGTCCATCATGGAGGATGGATACAAGTGATGGAGGTCTATCACAGGTTACACATGATGGAGGTCCATTATGGAGGATAGATAGAAGTGATGGAGGTCCATCACAGGTTACACATGATGGAGGTCCATCATGTAGAATGGATACAAGTGATGGAGGTCTATCACAGGTTACACATGATGGAGGTCCACCATGGAGGATGGATACAAGTGATGGAGGTCTAGCACGGGTTACAAACAATGATGAGTATATGCAAACTCCTGGTTTTAGAAGTATGTTTGAATGTCAGATGCAAGAAAGTGGCCGCAGGATGCTGGACCACTGTGGAATGAAGGGACTAGATGTGCCTTTGGACTGATCCAGAAGGACTCATTGGCGCCAACAGATGTGGTCGTTCACATGAAAGTTGGTAAAGGGCACAGCCATCTCTGCCTGTCCACCTTCTCTGGGTGCCATTGATTTTCCCAGCCCTTCAATTTGAAAAGGGTGTCAGGAAGTGTGGAGGAGAAGCAAAGAAGATGAACATTGGAGATGCACTTGTGCATCTCCGATAGGGTTACCATATATCCAAAAAAATAGGCACAATCCCAATTTGGGGGGATTATGTTCACATTCTGGCATATGGGACAGAGAATTATGGCAACCCTAATCTCTGAGCTTTCTCAGGCATTGACCCCATGTTTTGCAGGCAATGAGGTTTCATGCTTGGCCTAAATTTTAGGATCTAGGCTTGGTCAAGAGAAGAACTCTGGGGAATACTCCGTGCAACTCCGTGCAACGACCATCTCCGTGCAGGAAAGGCAGAGGTAGTCCCTCTGGACTGAGAGTTTGCCTCACCCATGGCCGCCGACCCCAGAGCTGGCACAGTGGAAACCATAAAAAGGAAGAAACCTGTGATGTGAGGCTCTTGAAGAGGATCGGATCTTTTGGCGACTCCAAAGCACCACACAGTTTTCCCTTCTGCTGTTTCCAGCTTAATTAGATCCATGCAGAGCGGCCTATGTGAAAGATTTGGCATGTTTTAAATATGAGCTGTCACTCGGGGAGGGAGGCTATGTTGGTGCTCCCTCCTGCCGGTGTATGGGATTTCTGTAATGCATCTTACCATGTGCAGGATACAGTAAACAGTAACAGAGCAAGAGTAATCCTTTATGTGGTATAATGGTTCGAGCTGCAATTTTCAACTACGTTGGTATGTCATGAGTGGTCTGCTGGTGTGTCATAAGTTTGGGGGTGGTTCATATATGGGGGTTGTTGGGAGCATGTGAACCCATCCGGTAATGGGTTGTGCCTAGTCAAATGTCCCAAAAACTGATGCAAGTTTTGTGCCTTCTCAACGTGCAGGAACTTTTTTGGGAGTATATCTCTTGCAGGCTGCCCTGCTACTCATAGGGTGCGGTGTTCATCTCTATTTCGGGGCCAAAGAGACGCCCAAAGTGTCATGCGGCTGCCATGGCGCATGGAACGCTACTTGCCTTCCCACTGAAACCTGGAGTAAAATCAAGGGTTTGATTGGGTTCTATTGGGATTTTTTTACTCTCCCCTTTTAAAAATCCCATCTAAGACCATTCATCAGACCGAGCCACCTTCCTCCCCCTCCCCGTGGCCTCCTCGCTGTGGAACTGGAGATGGTGCGCTTACTGTGCGATCCCTTTTTCCAAGTCACCGGAGCGTGCCGTGTTGTGACGGAACCTTTTCTTGTATCAGCCTTGCAAATGGAAAACAAACATGCTGGAAGAGAATAGAAGAGTGCGCCGGCACTGACGGAGCACATCACAGCCGGGGTGCAATCGATAGGATGCGGCCTGTCAAAGGATGTGGCAGAGACGGAAAATATTTGCAGACGGCGGCTGCGCCTCTTGGAAGTGTGCATCTTTCTTCTGCTTGGGGTGTCCTCTCTTTCAACTCTGGTTACTGTGCGTCCAACTTTCCAGCACTGTGGCAGCCATGCTAGGAGGGTGCGCACGGCACACTGAATTCCGCAGTGGAAGGACGGTCCTTACCTTGTGCGTTGGTCAGATTGTCGGACCAATGCAACGTCAATCCTCTTGGCAATGCAAGGGCACCACCATGGGCTATGCTGCATTTCTGTGACCAGGCATGGATTGGCTAGGGGGGGACAAGTCAGGCTCAGGAGGGGGGCAGAATTGGTGGCACCAGTGTGCTCCATGCCCCTTCTCAGGCTTGATCCACCAGTATGACTAATGTGGACTTCCACCAGTGATATTGATCTGCAAGTGGTACTGAAGGCACAAGTCCACGTTGACAAATTTAAGTGCTGAAATTTCCTCCTATGAGGAGTAAGCCACTCACTTGGGCTACTCACACCACTGTGATCTTCTACCCTTTTATATTCAGAATTGGGTCTCCTTAGATCCCCCCTTGTGAAGAAACAGGGACATCCCTGATTTGATGTCTTGAACTGAGGAACTCACATTGTCCCAATTTCATGCCATCTTTTTCTGACCAATCTGGATTGATGGGAGCAATCTGGGAGTAATCTGGGACTAATCTGGGAGTAAACCAGGAGTAACCTGGAAGCAATATGGGGGTAATCTGGAATCAATCTGTTACTAATCTGGGATCAATCTAGAAGTAATATGGGGTAATCTGGGACTAATCTGGGATCAATCTAGGAGTAATCTGGGACTAATTAGGGAGTAAACCAGGAGTAACCTGGAAGCAATATGGGGGTAATCTGGAATCAATCTGTTACTAATCTGGGATCAATGTAGGAGTAAAATGGGGTAATATGTTACTAATCTGGGATCAATCTAGGAGTAATCTGGGGTAACCTGGGACTAATCTGGGATCAATCTAGGAGTAATCTGGGGAAATCTGGGACTAATCTGGGAGTAAACTAGGAGTAACCTGGAAGCAATCTGGGGGTAATCTGGGAGTAATCTGGAATCAATCTGTTACTAATCTGGGATCAATCTAGGAGTAATATGGGGTAATCTGGGACTAATCTGGGATCAATCTAGGAGTAATCTGGGGGTAATCTGGGACTAATCTGGGAGTAAACTAGAAGTAACCTGGAAGCAATCCGGGGGTAATCTGGGAGTAATCTGGAATCAATCTGTTACTAATCTGGGATCAATCTAGGAGTAATCTGGGGTAACCTGGGACTAATCTGGGATCAATCTAGGAGTAATCTGGGGGAAATCTGGGACTAATCTGGGAGTAAACTAGGAGTAACCTGGAAGCAATCTGGGAGTAATCTGGAATCAATCTGGGAGTAATCCAGGAGCAACCTCGAAGGATGTTGCCAGGACCCCTTAGATTGTTCTAAGTGCGCAACTGCGCATGTTTCATCATGAACCCCCATGCAGTGGGGAGCACCATGCCAGGGCTGAGCCCGAGGGCCTCACGCATGCTGGTGTTTGCTTTGGGAACTATCATTACACAAGCACAACCTATGCCAATAAAGGTTTATCGAATCGCATTACACACACACAACCACACAAAGCTGTGTTTCCTTTCCTCTGTACTCAGACCGCAAATGAGTTCTCCCAGAGGAACGGAAGGCCTCACTTCCCCCTCGCCACAAATCAGATCATTTTTACCTCTGATAAGAAAAAGTGATCACTCAGCCGGTGCGACTATCAGATGGCGATCTCCGGATGGCTGCAAAAACGTTAGTGAATGCCTTGCCGCGTCGCTGCCCAAGCGGAGAATCCCACCGCAAGCTGCTCACGCCACACGCACAGACCTCGCACCAGTTATTAATAACCCAACCTCTGTTTGTCTGTGTGCGTCTGTGTGTGTATAATAGAATATTATAGAATATTATAGAAAATTCAAGAGTTGCAAGATTGCCGGAAGGGGGTCCCCCAAGATTGCCGGAAGGGGCCCCCCCAACCCTAACCCTATCCCCCAAAGCAGGAATTGCTCTGAATGTCAGAAATTCGGGGATCTCGGTGTTATGGGACTTTGAGACTAACTTGCATTTATCCTGCCTAATTCCAAAGGCTCCTTTAAGCTACAGTTTATTAAAACTCAAGTTGCTAGTTTGATGCTGCAGTCCTAAAGACACTTTCCTGGGAGCAAGAACTATTGGATATAATGGGTCGGACTTTTGAGTAGACCTGGTTAGGATTGTGCTCTTAGTCAGTTTCATTGCATACGTGCCACAACTATGGTGGAGCCCATCATCAAACCCTGATTTTCAACCAGTGTGCCATTGTACACTGGGGTGCCATGAATGGGGGAAAGTTTTGGAGAAAGGTCATTTATAAACACAACGGTGCCTCACCTAAAGAGCTTAATTCATTCCGGAGGCCTGCTCTTTAAATGAAATGCTCTTTATGTGAAGCGGATTTTCCCATAGGAAATAATGGAAACTCCGACAATTGGTTCCACAACCCCCAAAATATTCATAGAAAAATATGAACTGGATGTAAAAATGATGACAGAACACTGGGATTGAATTCAAAACATGCATTTAATGTGCATGATCCTATGACGTCTACTTAGGCTGCAGTCCTAAAGAAAGTCCTTACTTTCCTGGGAGTAAGCCCCACTTAACATAATGGGACTTACTTCTGGGTAGACATGGTTAGGATGCTGCAATCAAAGACACTTTCCTGGGAGACTTACCTGAGCTGCTACTGGAGGTTCAAGGCAGCCGGTGGTGGCACTTGGGGGGCAGTTAGGGGCAGCTGCCTCTGGCACCCCCCAAGTTGGGGCAGGTAGGGAGGCAGCAGCGCTGGCCGGCAGCCCTTTTAAAGAGCCTCCATGCAGAGCATCAGGGCTGCATAGCACGCGTGCCCATAGCGCACATGCTTGTTGAATGAAGCGGAACTTATTATGAGCACAATCCTAACCATGTCTACTCAGAAGTAAGCCCCCATTGTGTTCAATGGGTCTTACTCCCAGGAAAGTGTATTTAGGATTGCAGCCTATGTGAAGCAAGATTTCTTGGAAATTTATACTTATGTGAAACACTTGTTATGTGAGGCACTTGTTATGAGAGGTACCACTGTAGTGCCAATGTGGTTGTAAAGGATCTCCCCATTATCTCCCCACTGCTGATGGAGGAGGAGCGGCAGAAATGATCTTGTTCAGACATGCCACGGCCTGGAATAATGGGGACTTTCTCCTCACTTGCCCCATTCAAGCCACGGCAAAGCTCTCCATATACCTTGTTTGCTTTTGTTCCCATTTGCAGAAAATTACTGGTGACGCTTCAAGGAAGATTTGCTACCTCTTTTAATTTTGGGGGGGTTGGAAAAAAACCCCATGAGTTGCCATAAGGAGAAAAAACATAGGGAAAAACCCATAAATCTGTTCCAGACTTATCTTTTGCTTCCTCTTGCTATCTGTCTGGTGTCCGCCTCTCTGTCCCTCCGGACTTCTGAGTCTCTGCTTTTCCCCTAATAATTGCTGAAATATATTTGGAGAATACATAATAGCTGGAGAATGGAAATCACCCTCATTTTTTGGTTCCATGCACCAAGCAGAATCCTATGCATGTAATATTTATTGTGGGAAGGTTTTCTTATAGGGTTACAGATGGGAAATCTGCCAAGAAACACCAATAGATATGAAAAATGCACACAGGGCTAGACCTAAACCTTGTTTCTTGGCTGCTGATACTGTCTCTGGGTCTTGTGCCTTTTGGGTGGTGCCACCAATGGTGTCGTTCATGGTGGCGTTCACAGGGTTGCCATAATTTTCTTCCAGAAAATTGGGACAGGACCCTCTGTCCCATTTGCCAGTATGTGAACATAATCCCCCCAAATCAGGACTGTCCGTTTTTCGGGAAAGTTTGCAATCCTATATGAATTGCATGCACCCCTTGGAGTTCTAGGTATGCCTGATCTGCTACCTGTTGGGTAGATCTGGCATCCTGGAAAGATAGAAAGTAGCCCAGCAAGGAGGGTAGGTCCACCAGGTGCAGAGGGGAGGTGTACCAGGTTGGTCCAGAAACTGGTCCAACCAGGAGGGTAGGTCTCCACCACAGGAAGCCTGGTAGACCTGGGCTCCAGAAACAGGTAGACTTGGGTTCTGGACAGGTAGACATGTTCCAGAGCTTGGTGTCAACCCCTCAATGGTGGCACCTGATATAGCTCACATATCCCAGGGCCTCACACCATAAAGCAACTTTCCACACAATCCAGAGTAACTATAGGAGCTCTTGCATTGACATAAGAGACATTTATGTCAACATAGTTATGGTGCCACCTATGGAAATCTACAGGAAATGCATAGAGCAATCCAGAGTAAATATTTCTTACGTTGACACAAGAGCTCCCGTAATTACTCTGGATTGTGCCTTGAGTCAATACGATCCATGTTTTCATGTTGATCCTTGACATATATGGTCCATGTTTCCCACTTCAACACAAACGGTACCATTCAAAGCACATTGAGGTGGATCAGAACATAGATCTTTATGTGCTCAGAGTTTCCCAATCAAACCATTGTGGGGGGGGAGGAGGTACCAAAACAGGACCAGACACTGAATCTGGAAACCTGGTGGTTTGATCTCCTGATGGAGACTCATCAATGACTTCTGAGATGCTGGTTGGCCACCACTGAGCTCTCTCCCTGCACTCCTCATTATGCGCCATTTGCATAAAAGCGTCCGTCTTGGTGACGGCACCATGGAGGCCGATGAGGGCTCTCCTTGTGATCTGCCATCACTCCATAGGAGAACCGCTGTCGCTGTTGTCAAACCAGTTGTAGGAGGTTTGTAAGCCCTTGGCCAAGGTGATGGTAACGGTCAAGAGCTCTCCGTGGCAGAGCACAGGACTGCTAAGACACGAATTCGAATGGCGCAATGGAAGGCAATTACATTATGGGGGTACGGCATACGCATAGGGCACTCAGACTACTTGGTGGCTAATCAGCTTGCTCCGTCCAAGCACTCAGCTAGAATAATTGCCTCCAAGCAATTCATAATATTTTAAAATATTAACGTGAAAAGGTCGCCGGCTTTTCCCTCCAATAATTTGTTTTCCTTTTTAAAAATAAAAATAAAATAAAATCAATCTGTTTATTTTCAACTCCAGCGGTTGGAGGCATCTCGTGTTCCCCAGGCAAATAAACGGAGTACTGCAGAACTGCAAACTGGAATGCGACGTTCAAGCGAGTATGGAATTGCAAAGGAAAATGCGACGTTCAGGGAGGTTGGAAAATATGGGGTCGACTGACGTGTTTGTAATCCATGCTGGTAGCTGCTTTGACTTCACTTTTGCAGAGAAAGGCAGGGTGCAAATCCAACAAACAAACAAACAAACAAACAAATAAATAAAAGGATGGATGGATGGATAGGCAAGAAAGAGAGAGAGAGAGAGAGATGGATAGATGGTTGATAGATGGATAGATGGACAGATGGATAGATGGATAGATAGAAAAAAGGCTGAGGGTGGCGCAAGCGGTTAAGGCGCTGTGCCTGTTAATCAGCAGGCCAGGGTTCGATTCCCAGGTCGGCCCCACAAGACAGGATGAGCTCCTGTCCTTAGCCCAGCTCTGTGACGCAGCTGGATCCAATCGTATGGGCTCTGCCTTTCCATTGGAGTAATTCAGTGGTGCGGAAAGGGGGATTTGCTGCTTGGGTAACAGCCTATCCTCCATAACAATCCAACCCTGGCTTTTGTGCTTCGCATGCAGTGTATGCAGCGCCCAGCACGATACCATAGTCTACCAAGACTGACGGAGGCCTGACTGCTTTAGATAGAGAGAGAGAGAGAGAGAGAGAGAGAGAGAGAGAGAGAGAGAGAGAGATGATAGATAGATAGATAGATGATAGATAGATAGATAGATAGATAGATAGATAGATAGATAGATAGATAGATAGATAGATAGATAGATAGATAGATAGATAGATAGATAGATAGACAGATAGATAGATAGATAGATAAAACTAGTCAAGAAAGAGAAAATAGGTGAGAGAGAGAGACAGAGAGAGATTTAGGGCACAATCCAGAGTAACTACAGGCACTCCTTGCTCTGACATAAGAACAATTTACTCTGGATTGCAGTATGAATTTCCCATAGGTTTTCACTAAGTGGTGCCATAACTACGGGTGCACGTAATGTTTCTTAGATGCTCCCGTAGTTACTCTGGATTGTAGGGATAGATAGATAGATAGATAGATAGATAGATAGATAGATAGATCTAGCATTGAGACTAGATGCCATCACTGCATCATGTGGCAGGGAGTTCCACAGACCAACCACACACTGCATAAAGAAATATTTTGTCTCGAAAAACAGGTCTGTTCTGGTTTTGGCGCACTGCGGTGACATACTGGGAAGTTTGAGAAGGGGTCCTGTCCTTGTTTTGTGGAAGAGCATTATGGCCACCCTATTTGCATATTTAGAGGTGTAGCGAAGGCATCTGCTCTCCAGCATCAAAGTTCTTGTATCCTCTCCCCCACAACAACAAAATCAAATTTAATTAATAATTTTCTGGTTACGTAGCCATAACCTTGGTTAGAACACCACTACTCCAATCTGGTTTGTTTAACTGCATTTTGCATTCAATGGTCTTTCCAACGATATAGAATATTTTTGTACTTACCAATGTTTTTCCCGTTTGGGCCAAGTATCAAGGTCAGTATGAAGGTCAGCTCCCCCCCCCCAAGCTTGCTATCCGGTGCAACTGACACCCCCACATCCCCTCAGCTGCATCCAGATTAGACTCTCTCTGGTTCATAACTTCCCAGTTTGTGCACATGCGTGCACATATGTATGCATGTGTTTACAAGCGCAAAACCGTGCAAACACGTGTTTACAACCCTATTAAATTGCTGTGCTGGCAGAATGTGTGTTCCATTAGAATGTGCAATTCCTGTGCATGCTGTGCAGTTGCGGGTTCAAAACTTCATATGGACCCACATAACATAACCGGTTCTTAACATACCCACCAGTCCAGGGACATCCCTCATAGGGGCAGGGGGAAGATCAGGTCTTGGGGGGTCTAGGATCAGCCGTGTGGCACGTGCCATGTCCGAACCCTCTTCTCCTCCCTGATTCACCTGCATGGCGCAATGCAGACTTGCACCTGCTGTAGTGTTGTTAGCCTCACATATGTCACTCTTGTACACCACAGAAAGAGTTGAATAGCTTGCCTTGCTAATAAAGTATATTTGAATGGAACGCAATTGTATCGACTCCCCCTTGGGAGGGCGGAAGACGTTGATGAGATCAGACACTTCCCTGCACCGGCATTATCAGGCTTGGAAGGGGGCCGAACGCTGCTCTTTTACACACGGAGATGCCTTCTGTCAGCTGATTGCGCCACGCGTGAGGCTTAATTAAGCCTGGCATTTAACCTGCTCGATGACGAGCTCCGTCAGCAGAAGAAAAAACTTTATCACCTTGAATGCCAGGCACCCTTGAGAACGGGGGGCACATCCTGGGCTGGTACCTGCTGCGGGCATCAAATATGATGGAGGAAAGTGTGAGAAAAGGCTGAGCACAAATCCAATCAATCAACCAACCAACCAACCAACCAACCAACCAATCAATCAATCAATCAGTCAGTCAGTCACTAACTAACTAACTAACTAACTAACTAACTAACTAAGGGTGAAATCCAGAGTAACTACAGGGAGTCCTTGCTCTGGAGTAAGAACAAGTTACTCTAGATTGCAATATGAATTTCCCATCGGTTTTCACTAGGTGGTGCAGTAACTACAGGTCTCTTACATGCTCAGGTAGTTACTCTGGATTGTGCCCTAACTAACTAACTTAGGCCTATATCCTAAAGTGAAATTAAGCCCCTTGCTCTGGACCAGTTAAGATGACTTTCCATAAGATACATAATACAGGGTGATGTAACTGTGTGGACCTGTAACTGCTATGGATTTTGCCCTAACTAACTAACTAACTAACTGAATAAATAACTAACTAACTGAATAAATAAATAACTAAAATAACTAACTAACTAACTAAATAAATAAATAAATAAATAAATAAATAAATTTCTCCATTCTCCACCCCTGTAAGGCGGCTATGAGATGGATGGGCTCCCCTTATATGAATCTTCCTTGGGTTGATCTTGCCACTATGGAATGGAAGTATGGGATATATGTAGATCTTTGATAGGATGTTGCTCACATTTTCATACTGTTCTTCCTCCAAGATGCTCATGGCCGTGTACATCGTGCCGCCTTCTTGTCCTCACAACAAACCTGTGAGGTAGGCGATAACAGGGAGATAGCAATTGGCCTACCATATGTTATAAACAAAAAAAGAGGACAAGCAACACAAAATGTAGGACATGACAAAATTAAAGTCAAAACACTCATATATAAAGGTATATATACGTACATAGATAGATAGATAGATAGATAGATAGATAGATAGATAGATAGATAGATAGATAGATAGATAGATGAGAAAAGTCACTGACTGACTGACTGACTGACTGACTCATCACTGCCCTGCCAAAACCGGTGGGCCTAGAAGTGTGAAATTTGGGGTGGGTGTTCCTTCCGTGACTGAGGGGTGCACTAAGAACCGGTTTTCCGAAATTCCAACCGGAAGGGGGTGAAAAGGGGCGCAACGCGTTTTCCTCCCTATACTTTGCATTGAGAATTGCTGACTCAGCAACATTCCGCCCCAACTGCTGGGCCTGAAGCATGGAATTCTGGGAGTTCCTTCTGTCACCTGAACTCCCACCAAGAACCATCTGGAGAAATTAACCCTTCAGGGGCTGAAAAGGGGGCAACCTGTTTCTCTCCTATACTTAACATGGGAGACTCAACAACATCCAGCCAATCTGGTGCTTGGTGCGTGGTGCGCTGGGGGGGGGGGGTTGTTCAAAGGAAGAGCTTGCACGGGGAGGATGCTGCACATGGGGGAGGGGTTTGCGCATGGGAAGTTGTGCATGGGGGACTGAGGTGCATGGGGGGTTGATGCACATGGGGAAGTTGCACATGGGGAAATTGCACATGGGAGGATGATGCACATGGGGGAAGTTGCGCATGGGGGTTGATGTGCATGGGGTTGAGGTGCATGGAGGATTGATGCGCATGGGGGGACTGATGCACATGAGGGTCATTGCACATGGGGGATTTTGCACTGTGGGGGGATGGCTTACAGGGGAATTTTACTCCCGCAACACAGGTACGCTTTTCGCTAGTTACATATAATTTACTAATTACAAGAAAACTATATAATACCTGCTCACAAGGAAAAGGAGGACAATGAAGATTTTGGCTGCACTCCCAAAGACATTTTCCTGGGAGTAAGCCCCACTGAACACAATGGGGCTTACTTTTGAGTAGACATGGTTAGGATTGTGCTCTAAATCCAGGACACAAAGCATAAAAGGAGGACCTGTCCTGGATAAAGGGGACGTACCAAAGATCACCTTTGCAGCCTAGCAGGGATTTGAACCGAAATCTTCCAGGTCTAACTGGAAGCAACTTTTTGGGGGGAGAGAACTGAAAAATCAAACAGGTCTTGCAGGTTTTGAAGGCATAAAACCTACAAGACTTGTTTAGCGGAAGGAAGAAGAGGACATTCCAGACAGGCATAGCGTGGAAAGGGGAATTTCAGGGCACATTCCCAATTCCAATGGGGGGGGGACACACGCACACACACGCTATATTGCGGCATCGGAGAGCAGGGGGCTTCTCGTTGTTGTTGGCAGCAAAAAGGAAACTGACATGCGGGGGAATGTTCAGAGGAAGCTGACAGCAGCAAGACAGCGCAACACTTTTTTTGCAAACTAGCGGATGTTTCTGGATGCCAATGAAGGATGAGTTCGTTGCACGAGTCTCCCTGCTGTCTTTCATAACTGGCCTCAAGGACAAACGTCGGGGAGAAGGAGTAGCAGCTTCTCAAGCAGCCTGTCGATCAGGGACTGACAGGCATCCTGTTCGGAAGCGCAGCCTTCCATGACGGGTGTACATATATAACACCAGCCCGCCAAAAAAGCACCTCTATCCATCAAAGCTGCCGGAGTTTCATCCCAGGATCTGATTTAGGGTGCAATCCTAACCTAGGCCGGCACAACTCATTGCTCTTCCCATTCCTCTGGTGATGTAGGGAGGGAAGCGCATGTCTGCTTACTCCCCCAGGAGTGGTGCACGTAGGGAGTCCTTGCTCCGACGTAAGATCAATTTACTCTGGATTGCAATCTGAATTTCCCATAGGTTTTCACTAGTTGGTGCCATAACTATGTTGACATAAATGTCTCTTACTTGCTCCCATAGTTACTCTGGATTGTGGGGATAGTGTCTTACTGCACTTTTGCGACAAATCCTTATCTACTCAAATCTAAGGGCTGTGGTTGGTGCAAGTGGTTAAGACACTGTGCCTGTTAACCAGCAGGCCAGGGTTCGAGACCCGGGTCGGCCCCACAAGACAGGGTGAGCTCCTGTCCTTAGCCCAGCTCTGCGACGCAGCTGGATCCAATCGTATTGGCTCTGCCTTTCCATTGGACTAATTCAGTGGTGTGGAGAGGGGGGATTTGCTGCTTGGGTAACAGCCTATCCTCCATAACAATCTACCCAGGCTTTTGTGCTTTGCATACAGCGTATGCAGCACCAAGCACGATACCATAGTCTTCCAAGACTGACGGAGGCCTCCTTGGCCAAAACGTTTAGTGAACCCTGTTCTAAATCATCCAGGCGCTCTCTCTCTTTTTCCAAAAGGATCGGTTTACTAAGGTTTTAATATGAGAAGTACTTGGTCCTCTGCTACATTTTGGAGGGTGACGTCCTTCTTGTGCTGTCCGTGAACCGTTGTCCTTCCAGAACGCTTCTTGCTTTCAAGTTTTAAAATGCAAGCTTATGGAGATGCAAGCTTATGGAGACAGATCAAGGGTGATGCTCAATGAACCGAACAAGCCTTGGGTTGGGGGGGGCGGAGAGGGCGGAAAGTGTGCCTTGGTCTCCCCGTTGCCTCCCAAGCTCTGATGCGAAAGGTGGGGCTGACATAGATCAAAATGTAATTTTCCTACACCAGCTTTGGGAGAACACAGACCTGGTTGGTAACCTGCTTCTGGGGACCTTTGAGCAATAATATCCAGCACCGCTATTTCTCTTAGAACAGCAGGGCTTATTAAAGGTCAATCGTACCTGCAGGGCTACGGGCTGATGGATGCCATAAAGGGTCGGCCCGGTTGGGGACATGGGGGGGCCTTTCCAGGAGCGGCGCAATAATTGAGTAAATATCGGATCTGCTACCCATTGTTTTGTTTTCCACGTGCAATTTCGGTGAAGGTCAAATGCTCAACAGTTGCAGATCTTACCTGTAGAGTCGTCCCCAGAAGACCCTTAGCAAAGGTCAATTGGCCAGGAATAATTGGCAAGATGTTCCTCCATTATAGCCTTCGGGATAAAGAACCGGCATCAAGGTCCAGAGGTCCCTATCCTGCAAAGAGCATCCATCTCTCTGCTTTGATGGCTCTGGGGACAATGGTAGGATTGGACGTTGAGCGATGCGTTGGCCGTACCAGACTGGTGGTTGGTCCACTGATGGGATTATGATGGGACAGTTTGAGACCCCAAGTGGGTGCATCCATAAGGGCTTTCCATTTCATACTGGAAATGGGGTGATTTCCAGATATAGCTTCAGACGGAGTTGACGACGCAAAGTGTGGGTGTGTGATCTTCTCCATGGGGCATGGAGGCATCTTCTGCCATTTGAATTCATTAGCCAGCATCTGTTTGCCTTCCCCATCTCCGCTCTGACAATTCAGGAGGGCTGCCACTGCGCCTAAAAGCCACTTGGCCTTATTAATCGCCAGCGCCACCGCTAATGGCGCAACTTTTATGACTCCCTCCGAACAAACAGGGGGATCGCAAGAGCAGACACTTCCCATTAAGAGGCGCTAATGAAATGTGAAAATGTTTTACTGGGCCATAATCGGCGTATATGTTGGCACGCTTTTGGGGGCTGGAGGAGCACACTTCCATTTGCGGTGCATTTAAAAAGCCCATTAAACCCAGCTCGATAGCAATAAAATGAACCCGGAAACTGGGATGGCTGGAGGTAGGTGTAAGAACGGTGTAAGAATATCTGAGTTTGAGTCACCACCGGCACTGAAAAAAGAAGATGCTCAAGCATAACCCACTAGGGTGTCCTGACCCATAGTTTGGAAACCACTGCAGATATTATGATGACAACTCAGATTTTATATTTAGGGAGCAATCCAGAGTAACTATGGGGAGTCCTTGCTCCGGTGTAAGAACAATTTGCTCTGGAGTGCAATATGAATTTCCCATCGGTTTTCACTAGGTTGTGCAGTAACTACGGGTACACGTAATGCCTCTTATGTGCTCCCATCGTTACTCTGGATTGTAGGGATGGTGACTCTGATGGGCTACATATGGCAAAATATTGCTTTGTTGAATGCTCATGAGCATGGAAAGCGCCCCTATTTTTGCTAGCTGCCATCCTAACTCCCAGTTCGGCCGGCATAAGTCCTGGCGCAAGTCCTGGAGGTGCCACAAAAGTGCCATAAGGCACTTCTGCGCCGTGCCGGGGGTGTGTGTGTTTCGGCCGGTGCACAAACATGCGCCAGCCTCCCCACACCAGCATGGGAAGTTATGCCAAGTGAATTATGTCGGTCTAAATTGGTTAGGATTGCACCATCACTCACTCACAGCACACACAGAGGCCTGCAGGAACACTATTGTGTCAGGCTTGTGTGTGCCGGGCCTTGCCGCTCGCATCCTTTTGTGTCTCCTCTTTTGTCCTTTTGAAAGACAACCCCGGCCGCGCGATCCATCTTGAGCTCGCCGCCAAAACATCCCCTCCGCCCATCAACGTCGGACTGTCAAAGGAAGTGAATGGCTGCGGCTGTAAATAGGACCGTTTTGTCAGCCTCCGCATTCGGTCCCGAAAAGGCTTTATGGAGGAGACGGTTGCCTACTGTGTATTATCCTGGAAGGGGAGTGGAGGGGGGAAGCAGAAGTTATTTAGGTGCTGGTGAACAGGCAGTAAGAAGAAAAATATACCCGGCTCATGGCAAAGCAAACTGAGACCGCAGCCTCAGGAGGTTCCAGAGCTTTATTTTGTTCTAGTCCAGCTACTAAAGAAAAGTCAACTGAAATACATGCAGATCATAAGAAGGATCCATCTGGATCTAAGCCAGCTTGCTGTGTCTCCTTCCGACCCACCTCTGAGAACACATAAGACACATGTGGTGCGATCCTAACCCCTGGTTAGGTTGGCATAAGTCCTGGCACATGTCCCATGCTGGCCTGGTGGTGTCACAAAAGTGCCAAGCCCTACAATCCAGAGTAACTTTGGAAGCACGTAACATAGCCCCAAACCCAGAGGAAGAGACGTTATGTGCACCCGTAGTTATTGCACCACCTAGTGAAAACCTGTGGGAAATTATATTGCAATCCAGAGTAAATTGTTCTTGCACCGGAGGAAGGACTGCCCGTAATTACTCTAGATTGTGCTCATAGTGTACTTCTGTGCCACTCCTGGGGAGATTAGGCCAGTGCATAGACATGCCTCCCAACACCACCACGTGAACAGGGATTGGGTGACTTGTGCTGGCCTAAACTGGTTAGGATCATGCCCTGTAATTGGAATTGATGCCCATGGAGTTGGTGCTCCATGCACCGCATGCACAGATAGGCCTCCTCTAGAGTCTACCGGTCCTATCCAGTCCTTCTTCTCATGTATCCTTCCCATTGGAACGACAAACATTTTGTTCCCGTACAATAGCCGCTATTCCTCAGGCATCCCATTGTCCACGTAAACCTCGGCGCAAGCTATTGTGGGTGTATTTTTGGATGATCCAAACTGCCGTGACGCTGAAGAATAGGCGTCAAAAAGGGCAATTGCTGTTCTCTCCCAAAAGTTGGTCCTCCGCCCATCTTGAGCAATGTATTCATACTAGCGGGGAATAAGAGACTGAGAGAGTGAGCGAGCGAGCAAGCGAGTCAGAGAGAGCGCGAGCAAGAGAGAGAGAGAGAGAGCAATGTTAAGACGCCCTAGCAGGAAGCAAGAGAAAGATTGGATAGAAAAACATTTAGCAACATACAGTTCAAGGCAGGTATTCCTATTTTATACTCTCTCCATATGGGATGATAAAGGTCATCAATACAATTGAAAGGCAAGATTTATATTTAAGCTAGTACTAGCCTGCAGCTATCGCTTGCAGAGGTGCAATATAACAACGTTCATCTGTAAAAACAATCATCCCCTTATATCTCAGCTGGTAGATGGACTGTTGATAGTTGGAATGTCGACAGTTCCCTCTCCTCAGCTTGCTTGAGTGGCGCAGATGTTGGCTTTAAGATGCGGGCATCCTCACACACAGGTTCAGGCGTTAAGACATCCTCACACACAGGTTAAGACAGAGGTGAGCAGAAGGGGGTCCCATTGGTCTGACTCTGTTCCAGGGATGGCTACAGCATCTCTCCTGCAAACACTGGCCCCATTTCCCCAGTGAAATCTGGGAAGCATCATTTGGGGAATCAAGTATGGGGTCCCTTCACCAAGAAGTCCTCCAAATATCTTCACCAAATGGCTTTTTAAAGAATCCACCAGCAAGATCCATCATGGTTTTGACTACAGGGGTGGTGGTTCTGGAGCTGGACTTAGGTCTGGAAGATCCAGGTTCAAATTCTCTCTCATCTCCTTCTTCTCCTTCTCCTTCTCCTTCTCTCTCTCTCTCTCTCTCTCTCACACACACACACACACACACACAATCTCAAGCTCACCAACATCGCAGGGTTGTTGTGAATCCAAAAGGTGGGGGTACTTTATGTAGTGACCTGAGCTCTTTGGAGGGAGGTTGGTAGAGTAATAAAAAAATTTAATGAAGCCAAAAGATGGATGTCCTCATGCAGGGGCACCACCAAGGTACGCATCACCTGGTGTGGGACTCCAGCATGTCACCCCTTGCACTGTGCATGTGCGAACATTTGCGCACGCGCAGTTCACTTCTGAAGCTGGCCTCCATGAGTCACTCAGGAGGAAGGAATAGGTGGACAACATATCTACCATCCAGTAGATCTAGATAATTATTGAGTAGTTCTGGATCGAGGTAATTGCTCCAGATTGAAGTCATTAAATTCAAGCACTTTCAACATCGCCTTCCATATGCTCGCCTCCTCCACCACCACCCACTGCAGGATACGGGCTTGAAAACCTCCGTGAAGCACCTTCATTCCTCTCGTTGCAGCTGATCACGCGATTTCAGCCGCCATTTCAAGGGAATTGAGATTTGGCTGTAATGAAGCGCTTGCTCAAAAGGAAACGGATTTTACAGCGGATGGGAGACCGAGACTGGCATCTCCAACAGCCGCTTCTCCAGTCCTTTGGATACGGATCAAGACAGTGCCTTCTGTGCGGTTAAAAGCAACCGTGTGTCCACAGCAAATTGTTCTTACACCGGAGCAAGGACTCCCCATAGTTACTCTGGATTGTGCCCTAACTATTAGTAAAAAAATCAGAAAGTCTTGTCAAGTAATAATAATAATAAATTCCAGTAAAAACACAACACACAAACTTTCTGGTGGGTCTAATAGACCCGGTTGGGATCTTAACGGGTCTTAAGGATCACATCCCCCCTTTATGACATCATACTATGACATCATTAACCACGACACACAATGGCACTGGTCCCTTCTAGAAGAGGGGTCTCCAACTCGTTCCATACATCAGGTCGAATAGTGGTCACGATACATGCTGAGAACTGGAAGTGATGTCATGAAGTGCAAAGCAATGTCATTAAGCAGGAAGTGATGTCATTAAGTAGGAACTGATGTCATTAAGCAGGTCACGGCCAGAAATAAGCACTTATTTTCTCACTTGCATTAGCTACAAATGATGGGGAAAAATGTGGAAATCTTGATTGTATTTTTCAAAATATCAAGAAATCCCATTTATACCAATTATAGAGCAATCATGTCTTTTATCCCAAGATATGTCCTCTTTTTAAGACTTGTGTCCTGGAAAAAAATCTTTTTTGTCCTCCATTTCCTTGTGAGCAGGTAGTATGTAGCCTTCTTGTAATTAATGAATTATATGTAATGCAAAAGTTTTGAATGTAATAACATGCGTTGTGGGCGTAAAATTCCCCCCTACACCATCCCCCCACTGTGCATCAACCCCCCCCACATCCACATTCAATGGGACTTACTCCCAGAAAAGTATCTAGAATCGCAGCCATAGAGTTTAAATTAACTACATGAAAGCAATATATATGAGCACAAACCTAACCATGTCTCCTCAAAAGTAAGCCCCATTGTAAGCCCCTCCCAGGAAAGTGTGCATGGGATTGCAGCCTTTGAGCGCAATTCTAACTATGTCTACTCAAAAGTAAGCTCCATTGTGTTCTGTGGGTTTGAGCTGAAGGTCACCGGATTGAGATAACCGGAAGTTCCAAAGCAAGACCTTGAAAAAGTGGCTGCTGAAGCGGTATAGAAATAAACATTATTATTATTATTATTATTATTATTATTATTATTATTATTATTATTATTATTATTATTATTATTATTATTGATTTCACCTCAACTAGGGTTTTTCTACCTTTCCATTTGGGAACCTAAACTAGCCAAAGGCTGGCTTGGCTTAATTCACAGATAATTGCCAGTAATTTTTCTCAACAAGCACCAAATAGCAGCAGCAGCAGCAGCAGCAGCTAGTGGAATATTTAATGCTCACCAGCTACAGCTACTCATGCCATGCTGAGCGTATGTCCTCTTTTTCCAGGACACCTCCTTATTTTTAGCCTTGTATCCTGGAAAAAAAAAAAATTCAGCGTTCTTTTCCTTGTGAGCAGCCAGCATGTAGCCTTCTTGGAATTAATGAATTATATGTTGAAATTCTATGTAATTGATTTAAATTTAATAAGTGTGGACACTGACCACATGAAAGCAAATTTTGCTTTTATTTTTCCATGTCCTCCTTCCTTCTTGGGTGTCCTACATTTTTAGGGAGGTGGGAGTTTGTCCTCATTATGATCAGCCTGATCAAGGCCTTTGGATTTGCTCAAAAATGCAGATTATTTTCATTTTGGCAGCCCTAGGGCGCAATCCAGAGTAACCACAGGGAGCCCTTGCTCCGGTGTAAGAACAATTTACTCTGGATTGCAATATGAATTTCCCATAGGTTTTCACTAGGTGGTGCTGTAACTACGGGTACACGTGATGTCTCTTATGTGCTCCCGTAGTTACTCTGGATTGTAGGGCTAGACTCCCTTCCCCAAACCCTCCCGTTGTCTCCACAACGTGTCTATTGATTGTGAGTTTCTCAATTATTTTACACCTTCCCAGTGGCCATCAGCCTGTCTAGCCTTTCTAGGTATCTTTTGTTGACTGCCTTGTTCAGGATCAGGAGGTTAATTAGCTGGAGATTAAATGGATGCGGGGAAAGGCCTCCTGGCGGCCCTGAAAATCCCACAAAATCCTGGTATTTATTTGGGTGAGGAATTTAGATGTCCTCTAACTGGGAAAGAAGTACAGTGGCACCTCGCTTAACAAGCGCTTCACATAACGAGCAAAAATCTTGAAAAATCAAGAAATCTTGCTTCACATAACAAGTTCTGCTGCACTTAACAAGCAAGCACGCTATGGGCACGTGTGCTATGCAGCCCTGACGCTCCACATGGAGGCTCTTTAAAAGGGCTACCGGCCAGCGCTGCTGCCTCTAACTGCCCCCAACTTAGGGGCAGTTGCTCGGAGGTGCCAGAGGCAGCTGCCCCTAACTGCCCCCAAGTGCCCCCACCAACCACCTTGAACCTCCAGCAGCAGCCCAGGTATGCTTCCCAGGAAAGTGTCTTTGATTGCAGCCTCCTAACCATGTCTACTCAGAAGTAAGCCCCACTGTGTTAAATGGGGCTTACTCCCAGGAAAATCTTTGATTGCAGTCTCATAACTATGTCAACTCAGAAGTAAGCCCCATTGTGTTGAATGGGGCTTACTCCCAGGAAAATGTCTTTGATTGCAGTCTCATAACTATGTCAACTCAGAAGTAAGCACCATTAGGTTCAATGGGGCTTACTCCCAGGAAAGTGTCTTTGATTGCAGCCTCTTAACCATGTCTACCCAGAAGTAAGCCCCATTGTGTTCAATGGGGCTTACTCCCAGGAAAGTGTATTTAGGATTGCAGCCAAAGTAGACGTCATAGGATCATGCACGTTGAATGCATGTTTTGGATTCAGTTCCAGTGTTTTGTCATCATTTTTACATCCAGTTAAGGTTTTTAAATGAATATTTTTTGGGTTGTGGAACCAATTGTCTGAGTTTCCATTATTTCCGATGAAAAATCTGCTTCACTTAAAGAGCGTTTCACTTAAAAAGCAGGCCTCTGGAACGAATTAAGCTCTTTATGTGAGGCAGCACTATACATCAATTTGCTGGGATCCATTATGCTGATAAAGGGGAGTTTGCAAGAAGGCAGTGGCCCAAAACCAGTGCCCGGTGGAGCACAGTGGTGCTCACTGCATGGTGGTGCCCGATGCCAGTTAGTGACCGGTAAAGATGCCTGATGCCCGCTGCCCACTGGTGCCTGATGCCAATGATGCCCAATGCCAATTGTCCCCTGTAAAGATGCCTGGTGTTTGGTAGGGATGCCCGGTGCCTACTGCCCACTGGTGTCAATGGTATCTGGTACAGATACATGAAGCTCATTAGGGATGCCCAATGGCCACTGCTACCTGGTAGTGCCCACTGCCCTCTGCTGCCCACTGGTGCCAATGATTCCCAGTAAGGATGCCTGCTGCTTGGTAGGGATGCCTGGTGCCCACTGAGCACTGGTGCCCAATACCAATAGTGACAATGCCAATTGTGCCCAGTAAGGATGCCTGGTGCTGAGTAGCAATGCCCAGTGCCCAGTGCCCACTGATGCCCTGTGCCAATGGTGCCCAGTAAGGATGCCTGGTCTGGTACTGAGTAGCAATGCCCAGTGCCCAGTGCCCACTGATGCCCTGTGCCAATGGTGCCCAGTAAGGATGCCTGGTCTGGTACTGAGTAGCAATGCCCAGTGCCCACTGCCCACTGATACCCAGTGCCAATGGTGCCTGGTAAGGATGTCTGGTGCCCACAACCCACTGTTGGTCCATGCCAATGGTGCCTGATGCCAATGGTGCCCAGTAAGGATGCCTGGTGCTCAGTAGTGATGCACAGTGCCCACTGCTCACTGGTGCCCGATGCCAGTGGTGCCCGGCAAGGATGCCTGGTATCTACTGCCCTCTGGTTCCCGGTGCCCACTGGTGTCATTCCTATACTGAAAAGGAACAGCAAGGGGAAGCTGTGAATCACTCATGGCAAGCGTCGATGTACTGAAACAGGAACTTGTGGCGCACATGCAGGCATGCAGCGAGACCAATGACATTTGGAAGCGCTTCCGATGAGAAAACAGCTCGGCTTCCATACTCCAGATTGCGAGGCGACCCCCCGAACGGCAATGTGCCGGCACGGCTCTTAATTTTGCCGTTCCAGAATGTCCACACCTGATTTCGACATTTTCTTCCGAGCTGCGTTGGAGGTGCGCAGACCGTCTTGCTCATGGCACGTCCACCAAGACGGCTTAATCGTATTTGAAACAACAATATGTTTTCCTGGGGATTCACAACGGTGCCCCCACATGCGGGCAGAAGGGTGGCTGCGACGGAAGAAAAAGCCGTCAACGGCGATGGAGAAGCAGGCGGCCATCTGCCGGTGTCAACCCGGCTCCCAAATGCTTAATATCTGATAGAGCTACTGATAATGTGGCTCGATCTTTGCTGGAGAAATTGAGATCGCAGATGCCTGGCGCTTGCGGAAAATAGCAGAGAGATTACCCTTGTCTGGGACACTGATAAAGGCTTTGCTACTTAGAGGAGATCAGGACCGGCTTTTGGGGGGATCACAATACTTCTGTGGATTGGACTTGGGACACTGGGCTATATTTTATTTTTCAAGTATATATTACTGGAAAAGCAATAGATAAAAAAGAAAGAGCAGGTAAAGGAGGTGGGTGAACGTAGGTAGAGTGGTAGGGAAAAAGAATTCTTCATCTCCTTCCTACAGTCTGCTGGGTGACCAGTTGTCATAAATGCAAAGGAGGACAAGGCCCCAAATTGTAGGACACGCAAGAAAAATGTCGGGCACGATGAAATAAAAGCCAAAACCCCCTCATAGATATGTTTCCAGGTGGTTAACTTAAACACTTAGATTACTCAGTTTTAAATTAAAAACCATTACGTGTAATCGATATGTACAAAACTGAAAAGTCACTGACTGACTCATCAGCACCCAGGCCCAACCCCTGGACCTAGAAGTATGAAATTTGAGGAGCATATTCCTTCTGTGATGTAAGGACCCAGTGAGAACCAATTTGGTGACTGGTGCCAGGTGCCCAGCAAGGATGACTGGTGCTAGTTGGGATCCCTGGTGTTGTCTGCTGCCTGCTGCCACCTGGAGGTGCCCTATACTCAGTGGTGCCCAGTGTCTGGTGCCCAGTGGCCAGTAGGGATGCATGGTGCCCAGTGGTGTCTGGCACTTGGTGTCTGGTGCCCCATGACTAATGCCCAGCAGGAATGCCCAGTGACCAGTTCTCCCCAGTGCAGCCTGATGCCTGGTAGGGATGACTGGTGCCCAGTCGAGATGCACAGTGGTGACCAATGTTGCCTGCTTGTGCCTGGTGGTGCTTGCTGTCTGCTGGTGTCTGGGAGGGGTTCCCCATCATGCTCCATGCCCTGTGGTGCCTGCTGCCCAGTGTGCTGTGGTGCCCAATAGGGATGTCCGGTGCCCAGTAGGGATACTGGGTGCCAAGTATGGATGCCTGGTGATCCCCAGTGGTGCCTGCTGCCTGGTTGGAATGCTCAGTACCCAGTAGTGCCCACTGGTGCCTAGTAGTGCCCTTTGCACACTGGTGCTTGGTGCCCAGTGCCTACTGCTGTCCGCTGGTGCCTGTGGGTACCCCTGCTGCCCACCATTGCCCTCTGGCACCCTCCACTGCCTGGTCTTTCGGTGTCCACTTGTGCCCACCACCCAATGCCAGTGTCTGGCAGTGCCCACCGGTGCCCAGCCATGCTTGGTGCCCACAATATTCTTGAAATTTTACTCCCACAATGATGAGTAGTTTGTTCCATATATTTATTAATGACAAGAAGGGTGCGTGCTGCCTGTACATGGGGAAAAAGAGGACAATGATGCTTCCCCCCCCCCCCCAGGACACAAGACTTAAAAAAGAGGACATCTCCTGGAAAAAGAGGACACGTAACCTACTCTGGCTGGGTTGGGCTGCTCTCCAATTTAAACCTGGCAGATTGCAGAATTTTGCAAGTGCAGAATCTCACCCCCAGAAAACCTGCTAAAGGGTTACTATTATGGTCCAGAAGAGAAGTTCCCCACCCCGTAGAATACTGTTAGAAGAAATATTGCCCCGAACAAGCCAAAATCCTCCATCCCCCTCTGTGGCCCATATAAAAGCCATAATATGTGCCTGTCGGTCATAAAGTTTTAATGTAGAAATCATTGCTTCCTCGGTTCCTTGACTGTGAAAGTCAGGACCGTTGGAAAAAGTCCCAGCTGGTAATTGTCTTGGATTAAAACAAGGAGGCCTTCTCTCTAGTTTATGGGAAACATAAATCACTCTTGAGCATGACCTCATGCGCGGGCACGTCTTCTGTCACTGGCCCTGATCGTCTATACCCGGAGTCTCCAAACTTTTCAGTACCAAGGCCACCATTATAGATTTTACACATATTACAGTCTGGGAGAAAAATCAGATTTATAAATGAATGGAATTTAAATGCTGCCATTCAGTGGCATCGCTAAAAGGGTACAGGGGGAGGCCCCAGCAGGTCACGTGCACCACTCCTGACCATTTTAAAAAAATAATGCCATCATGTTACATGTCATTCAATGCGTAATTTCATGCAGAATGCAATGAAACAAACCGTGTTGAAATATCTCTATTCTAGCCAAGGTTACAGCCCCAAAACCAGTGGTGGAGCGGGGCACCTTGCGCCACCATGCCCACCACCCAAGGTGTTGCTCCACCTACTCCATGGGAAGAGGTCCATAATGGGGTGATGCATTGGAAGAAGGCATCTCTTGGATCCCTGGATCCCGTCCTCAGGCCAACAACCCCAAGGTGACCTTGCAGTTTCTTCAGCATTGGGAACATCATGCTGGGCAAAACAACCTCCTTTGGAAGGAGCTTGTTGGACTTGACAACCCGCATCCCTCCACCACTCTTACCCTCCGTGCCAATATTTAACATTCAGGGACACGCTGCGTTGGTTTGACTGTTCTGTTCAGCATGCTCCGTCAGCTTGACATATGGTGCCTCCCTTTCCCAGGCCCGCTACAAGATTCCCCAGGTTTCTATTAGGCGGTGTGGCGAGGGCCGCCATGCATCGGCGCCGGCTGCTCTCTGCTGGACTCCACAGATCAGTTGACCAAAAGGTAATATCTGGACGCCATGTCTCAAGATAGATGCTATTTATTAAGGCCATGGGCACCTTTGTGGTTGTGCTCAAGCTCTGCTCAATTCCAAGATTTAAATGTATTTATATCCCCCCTTTCTCTTGGAGTTCCAGAGTAGAAACAGGTGCTGCTTCTAGGTTTCCATTGAAGAGGCGGTCAGGACCAGTTGGAGTCCAGCCTGCACACACTGGGCAGAAACAGGGGCCACCACCAAGCAGGACAGGTAGGGGAACTGCAGCTACTCCTTTGCCCACTGCAATCCTAACCATGGGCAAAATCCAGAGTAACTACAGGGAGTCCTTGCTCCGATGTAAGAACAATTTATTCTGGATTGCAATATGAATTTCCCATAGCTTTTCACTACGTGGTGCAGCAACTATGGGTGCACATAATGTCTCTTACGTGCTCCTGTAGTTACTCTGGATTGTAGAATAACTCTGGATACCAATATGAATTTCCCATAGCTTTTCACTACATGGTGCAGCAACTATGGGTGCATATAATGTCTCTTATGTGCTCCCATAGTTACTCTGGATTGGGGGGGCATATCTACTCAAAAGTAAACCCTCATTGTGTTCAATGGGTCTTACTCCCAGGAAAGTGTTGCTAGGATTGCAGCTTTAAAAGTAAGTCTCCGGCACGAGGCTGGATTTGGTGCATCTCAAGTTTTGGCAAGTTGAGATCCAAAGTGCAGAAAGTGATATCAGGACAATAGGCAAGAACATCAAAAGAATCCAGCTGGATCAGGCAACACAATATTAAATTATTAATTTGAATTATTTTAATTATTTTAATTTTAATTATTTTAATTTAAAACAAAAAAGTGTCAAGACTGCAGAATACCTTCCAGCCAAGTATTTCTGCTTTTTTTTTGGGGGGGGGGGCAGCAATCCCATCGTGCAAAAAATGTCCAAGCACAGAACGAGCCCTGATGGTACAACAGGAGAAAAACAAACATTACAAATGGCTATTGATATAGATATCGATCCCAACATGCGACACACGGAAAAGATTTCTAAAGCGGGCTGCGAAGATGAGTTTATGAGACGTGGTTTGTCTTAATTACCCGTTTTGTTGTTGGACGTTACACCCAGCCCGACTTTACATTAAAAGAAAAGGATCTGTCTTCCCTCTTCGGCATTATAACCTTTCATGCATTTGCAGGAAACTTTTTTGAAGCATAATTCAAATGATTTCCAAACACAGTGGTACCTCGCTTGACAAGCGTTTCACATAACAAGCAAAAATTTCCACGAAATCTTGCTTCACATAACAAGTTCCGCTTCACTTAACAAGCAAGTGCACTCTGGGCATGCGTGCTATGCAGCCCTGACGTGCTGCACAGAGTCTCTTTAAAAGGTCTGCTGGCCAGCACTGCTGCCTCTAACTGCCCCCAACTTGGGGGCAGTTGCCTGGGGGTTCCAGAGGTAGCTGCCCCTAATTGCCCCCAAGTACCCCCACCGACCACCTTGAACCTTCAGCAGCAGCCCAGGAAAGCCTCCCAGGAAAGTGTCTTTGATTGCAGTCTACTAACTATGTCTACTCAGAAGTAAGCCCCATTGTGTTAAATGGGGCTTACTCCCAGGAAAGTGTCTTTAGGATTGCAGCCAGGCAGGACAATCCAGAGCAACTAATCTGTCCACATAAGAGCCCTTGGGTTGCCCTATCTAACACTAGGTTGGAGCAACTGCAAGATGCTCCAGCCCAGTTACTCTGAAGGAGGCTTAGGGCAGAGCAAGGCAAGATAGGGTGCCCTAAGAGAGGTGGACCTGCTCTGCCCTAACTGGGGCAGCCTAAGCAGCTCAGGAGAGGCAAGTTGAGAAATGGAAAATGGAAATAGGAAACATATGTTCTTATGAAGCAGGGTTGCCATATGTCCCGAAAAACAGGGACAACCCCAATTTTGGGGGATTGTGTTCATATACTGGCAAATGGGACAGAGGGAAGAGAATTATGGCAACCCTACTATGAAGACTTGATGGTTGGATTCAAGACCTCCTCATCCTAAGGAGGTTTTGGTCCATGTACTTCTCCTAGACAGAGGAAAAATCCATTTCCATCCAATTTAACATTTGGGAATCATACACTGTCATTTGCCCCCTTGAACAGCTTTCACTCACCATCAACATCAGAGAGGGAAAATAAAATAAAATATTTTTTAACCCAATGAGTAATCTGTGGAACTCCTTGCCACAGGATGAGGAACGACCTGGATGTCTTTAAAAACGGAATTGGACAGATTGATGAAAGTCCATCTCGTGACCGCAACTTGAAATGAAGGATCCTTTTGGCGCAACTGGAGGGTGTTTTTTTTCACATGCCTGCGAACGGCCGTGAATAAGCGCCATTGATTTCCGCTCAAGTTGTCAAATGGCTTCCCCGGCCTTTCGGCAGCGCATTAAGAACCGCCACAGGTGATGTGTTCCAGACAAAGAGGGTATTCTTGGTGTCATTTGCAAAAAAATACCCATTGCTTCATCACCGGAGTGGCTCCGGAGACCTATTTCCCCCACAATTTATGCCTCGACTGCGCAGAATTGCAAATGGTGTGGACGAGGCTCCGAATTCAGGAAAGACGCGGGCGTTTAAATCACTGTCTCCCCTCCTTACGACGCTGCTGGGAACAATGTTCTTTTTTGCATTTGTAATTAAAGGGGAGAGGCAGATGGTGGCTGCCATAACCGAAAGTGATGAGTCTATTAAAATAATACTTAGGCCTTCTCCCGTGGCTTTGTGATTGTAAGCGCTCTTTGTCACTCACGGGAGGTGATAAACTGCCAGGCACCTGATTCCGAGCGCGCACGTCCTCTTTCCAAGAAGGAGATGCAATCCGGGCATTGCAAGGAGGGACGTGGTGCGCCCCTCTCCTCGATACGGCCCTTCGAATTGCGTCACAGCAACGTGTTGCAAAGCCGATCCGCCACCTCAAATATGGCGACGTGAATGCGAGTTGTGCAAGCGCACTGGGAAGAGGCAGGTGTCCCCAAAATGGTCACCAATTGAGGCCAGCAGCGTTCGCTGTGATGGTGTGGAGACGCCAACGCATGTGTGTGCATTGGCCTAACCTAATGGCCTAGACTTGACAGCGCTTCTGAGACACCGCTCGGCCAGCATGGGACTTGTGCCGGCCTAACCAGGAGTTAGGATTGTGCCGAGAAAGTCTAACCTGAATATCATAGCTCTTACCATTGCCACCAGCGTAAGTGGCCTTAGTGGGTGTAAGTGGCCGGTGGGTGGCACAAGTGGCTAAGACACTGTGCCTGTTAACCAGCAGGCCAGGGTTCGAGACCCAGGTCGGCCCCACAAGACAGGGTGAGCTCCTGTCCTTAGCCCAGCGCTGCGACGCCAGCTGGATCCAATCTTGTAACCAGCAGGGCAAACTGCGGGGTTACCTTTACTTTTACTTCCAGGTCTAAATCCAATTAAGACCCCATATCATTTATGGACAAGCCCCAAATCAGATCCTTGATTCTTCCCATCACTCTGAAATATGCTTTCTGCTTCTAACGTGTCCCCAAACTCGACAATTGGTTTTCTTACACGGAATAATCTGCAGGTTGTATATCCAAAGTGCATATACCGAAAATGGAGATTTATGGATCTAGGGTTGCCATATGTCCAGGAAAACCAGGACAACTCCGGTTTTCAGGGATTGCATTCACATACTAGCAAGTCGGGCACGGGGTCCTGTCCTGGTTTTGAGAAGAGAATTATGGCAACTCTAGGTGGATCCAAAGTGTGGATCCACAGTGACCTTGCCTTTTTGTCTTCGTCAGAAATGTGGCGACCGCCACAACTGTGACGCTCTGAACCGCTTGTCTTTAAAACCGTTGCCTTCCTGCCGAAGAAACCCCGTCACGATCCAATTTGCAGATCAAATGTGAAGGCTTGCCTAATGAATTTAGTCTGATGATTGTAGAAATTTCTCAGTCGGCGATTCCCAGCGGAGTCACCTTGAGCCTGTGAAGGTGGCCCACCCCGAATGGAGAGAGGCGGGGAACGGCGGAGACGTTGATTGCCGCATCCGATTAGCAATTAAATCCAGTACTCTTCAGATTGGGAGGTGTCACTGGTGGGGAGAGAAGAGGTTGGTGGCAGATTGCAGGTTCCCTTGGGTGTCACACATGGGGCCACCGGTGGGATCTGGTTAGATTTGCATTATGATGCGCAGATGGCTTTACGGGTATCTAATGAGCATCTGAAGGTGGCACATTGGAGTGGTCGAGACAAGGAAAGTCCCAAAGTCCCATGGGTGGGGATGGGCATGGGTGGGGATCACAGCAAAACTAGACCCATTTCTTTTCCCAGACAGAATAGAGGGGTCAGTCCAAACTTGGGACCCCCTTGCAATCCAGTCCCCCTTGGCACCCCGGGGTGCATTTCTAGCAGATCACGGGCCGGCTCATTTATAAGGTCAGCTGAAGCTGTGGTTTCAGGCAGCAGATTAATGGGGAGTTCCCATTTCTATCTCTCTGATTGAAATGGGGTGGAAGCGCATAGCCTGTGTTCATAATACAGTACAGTGGCGCCTCCCATAAAGAGCTGAATTCGTTCCAGAGGCCTGCTCTTTAAGTGAAGCAGATTTTTCCATAGAAAATAATGAAAACTCAGATGATTGGTTCCACGACCCCCAAAATATTCATAGAAAAATATGAACTGGATGTAAAAATGATGACAACACACTGGAATTGAATTCAAAACATGCATTCAGTGTGCATGATCCTATGAAGTCTACTTAGGCCGCAATCCTAAAGACACTTTCCTGGGAGTAAGCCCCATTTAACACAATGGGGCTTACTTCTGGGTAGACATATTTAGGAGACTGCAAAGACACTTTCCTGGGAGGCTTACCTGGGCTGCTGCTGGAGGTTCAAGGTGGTCAGTGGGGGCACTTGGGGGAAATTAGGGGCAGCTGGCATCTCCAGGCTGGCACCTGTTAGAGGCAGCAGCGCTGGCCAGCAGCCCTTTTAAAGAGCCTCCGTGCGGAGCGTCAGGGCTGCATAGCATGCATGCCCAGAGCGCACTTGCTTGTTAAGTGAAGTGGAACTTGTTATGTGAAGCATGGTTTCTTGGAAATTTTTGCTTGTTATGTGAAACACTTGTTAAGCAAGGCGCTTGTTAAGCAAGGTACCACTGTATCTATCACTGGGACATAATGCAGCTCTTGTTGCTAGTGTTTAACTAACAGTGCAATCCTATTAGTGCCTACTCAGAAGAAAATTCCATTGAGTTCAATGGGACTTACTCCCAGGAAAGTGCTCTTATGATTGCAACGAAAATCATGGATTTTGCTGGATCCTCCACCCCATCCCTTAGAGGTCTCTTTGGGTGCAACCAGATGTTCCTCCACTTGCCAACAAGGAGGGTGGAATGAGACTCTACCCACTGATATGTTCAGGGAAAGATCCAACAAACCCCACAGGTGTTGGGGACACCGATGTGGGCTTTTACTCAGGCCCCCCTCCGTGTGGGATATAACCTTCCAAATCTGATCTCACGCCCCAGATATGCTCCACAAGCTGCAATCCTAAAGACACTTTCCTGGGAGTAAGACCCACTCAACACAAATGGGGCTTTCTTTTGAGTTGACATGGTTAGGATTGCACGTGATGCCTGTTAGAGGAGAACCAGGATGGTGTAATACAGGCATTTCAGCCTGGGACCCCTTTTCAAAATTAAAAATCCATTAAGACCCCCTGTCAAACCTACTGGGATGTGACATCACTGTGATGCCAGAGCTCCTCCATGTCTACTCGGACATAAGTCCCATTGTGTTCAATGATACTTGATCCTAGGAAAGCCCACTGCCAGATTCTAAGATAGTGAATCCCACTCTCTAGCGACCCCCCCCCCCGTCCTGTTCATGACCCCCCAGGCGGTCCAGCTCTCCATTTTGAATACCACTGGTGGAGTGGTTGGTTCAGATGCTGTACTTACAGTACAAACCCATTCATGTCTTCTCAGAAGTAGGAACCGTTGAATTCAATGGCGCTTACTCCCAAGAAAGTGTGTTCAGGATTGCAGCCTAAGTTAGACCTGGAAGATCCTGATTAACCTGAAAGCCTCCTGGGTGATGATCTCTTTCTCTCAGTTGCACCTACCTCACAGGATTGTTGTTAGGAAGGAAGGAAGGAAGGAAGGAAGGAAGGAAGGAAGGAAGGAAGGAAGGAAGGAAGGAAACTTTGAGAAAATAAATGCAGGCAGATACTCAGTTGGATCTTGTCCTTCCTTCCAACCTCCCCAGATAACCCTGGCTTTGCATCCAAATAACTGGTGAGATTATATAGGAAAACACACACATCTTAGTACTTGTTTTCTGCCGGAGGCCTTATATGCAGTTGCGGGGCTCTCCGCATGGTCTCCACGCAGCAAAGGAAATCAATGCTCTACACCCAGGCTGAGGTGGGGGTGCTATTCCCCCCCCCCAGCATCCAAGGGTAATTATCTCCTCATCCAACCTAACCCAACAGACCATGCTCAGAAGCTTTTATGAGTTGTGTTTTTAATACCGAGCCAGGATATTTGCCCAATAAATTCTTCGGTGTATGGAATTATGGATCGGCCATTACAGGTTATTAATAAATCCATTACGGGGTTTTTTTTTGTTGATGGTGGTTTTGATCAAACCATTGAGCTGTTTAATGAACATGCAAAACTTTACAAGAGGCTGGGGAAGGATATATGGGGAGAGGCACTAGGATGGCAGGGAAAGTGCGCAGGGTGGGTAAACAGAGGCGGAAAGGTCACTTTAAAATCAGGCCACGTAGGGAGGGAGAATGATGATGATGATGATGATGATGATGATGATGATGATGATGATGATATGGGCCAAGACTCAGGTGATTGTGGCTGCAATCCTAAAATCCAGTTAGGCCAGCCTAAGCCCAGTAGTGGGATTCAAATAAATTAACAACAGGTTCTATGTCCCATAAGTAATCGGTTCTCAGAACCAGGCGCTCATTAGCAAAGGGTTCTATAGAACCTGTGAGAACCCCCTGAATCCCACCACTGCCCAGCATAAGTCCTGTGCTACCCTGGGGGAAAGACCAATGAGTTGTGCCAGCCTAAGGCTGCCATCCTAAACACACTTTCCTGTGAGTAAGCCCTATTAATATAATGCTATAATATAATGCTATTATATTATTATATAATATTAATATAATATAATAATTATATTATATTATATTATATTATATTATATTAAGACAATGGGACTTACTTTTGAGTAGACAGGCTTAGGATTGCATCCTTGGACTCATCCGGACTCAAGTTTGAGTATTTGGGCACTGACTCGGGGGTTCCCCCTAAGAAATGAAAAGTGTTGAACAGATTCAAAAATCATTTTTGTGAGTGCTGCTACAAAGTGAGCAGGGTGTGCATCTCTGTGCGTGCATGAAGTGTGTGTGCATGCATGTTTGCGTGTGCGTGTGTGTGTGTGCTTACTTGCTCTCCTCCACTTTCGGGGTGACTTAAGTCAAAGCAGGGAGACTCAGAACTCAACTTGAGTCTCTGCACTGCGGCTTCAGCACACTCTGATGACATTGGTGATGACGACGATGACGACGATGATGATGATGATGTTGAAGATATTTTTCACACAGACAGGTAGATGTTATTGACTGTTTTATCCAGACCTAGAGTCCATAAAGGGACTGCGTCACCTAGACTGTCATCCTAAAGACACTTTCCTGGGACTAAGGCCCATATCCTAAAGTGAAATTAAGCCCCTTGCTCCAGAGCAGTTAAGGTGACTTTCCATAGGATAACACTAGAGGGTGATGTAACTGCGTGGACCTGTAACTGCTCTGGATTTTGCCCTAAGACCCATTGAACACAATGGAGTTTACTTTTGAGTAAACGTGGTTAGGATTGTGCTCCAAGGCTCAGATGTCCAACCTTGTTCAGCCAGGGGGTGCCCTATTGCCAGGCTTGCAGCGTTATGATACCATGCACAGCCACAACCTCGCACCACAGCTGTGTGTGTGTTAACACCGCACGTTTTCATCCCGACTGATGCTGAAATGCCTTTTTTTAAAGCCTCCGCTCCAAAGGGAAGAACGAGAGAAGGAAATGGGCAGCATGGGAAGCGCAATTTTCCCCCCCTGCTTTCAGGATCCCCATTGGTACCAGTGGAGCACCATCGATTCAACTTCTCATTTATTAGAATGAGGGAAGAATATAATTTAGATATCAGTTGTGTATGCAGAACGGTGGATCGGAGGCTTGTTGTGGACACCGGCAAGAGGGACCCCGGCTGTTCTCTTTTTTAATTAGGAGGAGATTGAAATAATCCCTTTGCAATTCAATAACACCACAACATGCATTTTTTTTTACCTTTGGCTCCCTAAACATTTGCAGAACCATCTCTTTTAAGATTTTTGAGATGAGATAGATTTTTTTGGAGAGCAGGAACGATGTAGCATCACGTGGTTGCTTTCGACTTGTCAAGGGCTGGGACGTGCTAGAAACAGTCTTATCAGTACAGTCCTAAGTATGTCTACTCAGAAGTAAGTCCCATTGTATTCAATAGTACAAGTGTGGTTAGAACTGCAGCCGATTCTCCAGCGGTCTATTGCCCCTGGAAGCCTCAGCTGTTTTGCAAACATGTTGGAGACACTGGATCTTGCGGATCAGGACCTGGGCATAGCCTGCTTTTCTTTCCCAGGACTCGAGATCCTTCCTTTTTGTGAACAGCCCCGTGAAATGTTATATTTTTTTCCCCAGCCAACAAGAGAGTTTGATGTGTCAGTTGCTCCAGTAAGCAGAACTAATCTGGACAGATTAGGTGCCATTTTCATAAGTCACGCTGAGCTGCACTCTCCGGGTCAATTAGGCCTCAGGGAACCTCTGGGGACGGGGTCTGGCCGGGGTGGATTGAGGTGGCCAGAAAAGGATAACGGGGCTGAAACAGGGAGCATTCGGAGAGCTGTGCTCTAGGATCCCCTAGTTAGGGGATGGTTGCCTTGCTCACTCGAGGATCAAGACTGTGACCAGGGCTGGTCCAACCAAAGCGATTGCATCAGGATCATACTCTATCTGGGGCCCCCTTATAGGGTTGCCTGAATTTTCTTCCACAAAACTGGGATGGGATCCTCTGTCCCATTTGGCAGGATGTGAACACAATCCCCCCAAATTGGGATTGTCCCAGTTTTGGGGGACATATGGCAACACTACCCCCTTAGGAAGAAAGGCAGGACAGGATATAATTGAATGAATGAATGAATGAATGAATGAATGAATGAATGAATGAATGAATGAATGAATGCTTCCCCATTGTAAATAGCAGGGCTAGAGCATCTTGGCCATTTTGAAGACCTTGAAGCACCCATGGCGGTATGCTGTGTGCCACTTCTATGACGTGGTAGCACATCAACTTCTGGATCTTCAACCCTTCTTCCTCCTGGACCTGATCCTGGACCTGAAAATCAGCGAGCAAGCAGATGTAAGTGGATGTTAGGCATGCCTGGCAATTCATCACCTATGGCGGCTGCCCCACATGGCTTCATCAATGGGCCGGCATTGAGTGCACATCAACATGTGTCCAGGCTCGTCCATCTGACCACCATACAATATGCCAAAAGGGGTGCCACACAATATGCCCACAGGAGGTACTCCCATTCCATCCACTTTTCCGTTCCCCAACCATGCAGAATATTATCCACATCGTCTTGCCTTTGGGAGAAGGTCAAGCACTCAAGGGAACCCCCACAAAAGGTGCCCCCAAACCAACGCGCCTCATCTTTGCCGCACCTTCTGTTTGTCATTCGGCCCTTCCAGATCTCATTTCTGGTGGGCAGCCGCATCCCATCTCTGCAATATGTTAACCAGCAAAACAAATAAATAGATAATGCACAGCAAGGCGGCTGCACCGGGGACATTGATTTCATATAATGCACCATTTATTTTCAATTATCGTGGCATTTTTCCTTCTGACGCTGGTCCTCCCCGAGCTGTTCCTTCCAACACACGCTTGGCAGCTCAGCACCGGAAAGTTTGCCAAGTTGCAGAAGCGCCTGGGTGGGAGCTGTCTCACGTCGACGCAACGTGTGGAAAGGCAAGGCAGAGATTTTTTTTAGCTGTGAGATTATTATTAAAATTGTCACTTGGGGAGCTGGTGCCGCTGCTGGCATCGTGATGTTCTGACGGGTGCCGCAGAGCCCACTTCGCACACTCCTGGCTTAGATCGGCAGACAGAACCACAGAAGGTGCCAACTTTGAGGTCGAAGCGTCCATGGGATCACAGGTGACGACAAGCACGAGCACCTGCAGAGCATGCGCCGGCTGTCGTTGGGCAAGGAGGACACAGGGATCGGAGTCTCACCTGCAGAGCATGCGCCGGCTGTCGTTGGGCAAGGAGGACGCAGGGATCGGTGTTGCAGCAAATGTCTGGTCTTCATTGTCAAGTGCTGACAAAGACTGCATAGTCCCATGTGGGTTGGGGCTAGGATTGCCGCACGTCTTGAAAAACAGGGACAATCCCAAAAATGGGGGGTTGTGTTCCCATACTGGCAAATGGGACAGAAGGTCCTGTCCTGACTTTGTGGAAGAGAATTATGGCAACCCTATAGTAACAGAACTCTAGGGAACCCCTATCTCTCCCATATATGCACTGCCTGCAGGGGTGGGTAGCAGGGTGACCAGATGCCAAACCCAAAATTCCTGAACCGCAGGGCCAAAATTCCTAATCCTAGGCCAAAATTCCTACCCACTGAAAAAAGAATTGCCAAAAATGTATTGGTTTGGTTTTTTGACCATAACTTTTGTTAGGAAGGAGATATCTCCAAACTGATTTTTGCATTGGATTCTGCTCTTCAATACAAATCCAACGACATATGGCTTGATGGGGTACTGTGCACTATCACGAAGTTTCAAAATGAAGACAAAATGTAGGACAATGATGCCAAAATGTAGGACACCAGGAGGCTAAAAATCCAGACAAATCTGGGTTTTTCCGGTCATCTGGTCACCGGTTCAGAGGGATATGAGGCCATTGGAGATGAGAATTTTGGATGATCTGTTGGGGGGGGACATATACGTATGTATGTAAGTATGTACGTATGTATGTATGTAGCCCGTATGTATGTATGTATGTATGTATGTATGTATGTATGTATGTATGTATGTATGTATGTATGTATGGGATTTACACCCTCGCTTTCCCTACTAACATGAATACCCAAGGCAGCTTACATAGCTTTTTCATTCTTCTTGTTCTCACAACAATCCTGTGAAGTAGGTCATTGTAGAACTCTTCTCTTCTGGATGGAAACCTACTTGGCTCACCTATATGAACAGAACGAGAGGAATGAACGGTCCAATTCAAATGTTCGCTCCGGAAGAGCTCCATAAACAATATCACTTTTCCAAAGAGACGGAGCAGGGCTGGGAAGGTCCGTTCTCTGCCCCAACCGCTCTACAGCAAAGACCAGAATGACAAAGTTCACCGCTATCGCATCTGGGATGCCGACGAAATAAAACGTGATCTTGACACATACCAAGTCAGGGAAGGGGTGAGTTTACGGACGCCGCAAGACCTCGGTGAATACTAATTATTTCTGGCATTATCTGCGCAGACAGATAAGTTTTTCATTTAATAAATCTCAAGGGTGGGAGCCTTTCGGTGCCAAGCAAGAACTGCAAATTAACAGAGACAACCGGGAAGCGTTGATTGGGTGGAGGGTGCACATCGGCGGTGGGCGAGTGGCAGGAAAGGCGGCATTTGCCGTGGCGTGCATGCCGGGAGAGCTAATTAGCGTTGCCGCCGTTCTCTGAATGTCCTCGCTCCACCAGCTGCCTTGCGCCTCTTGACGGATTGGAAAGGCAGCCCTTTCATTTTCTTGCCCACTTTTATTTTTCTTTTCTTTTTATTTTGTTTTAAGTAGGCCTATCTGTGCCTACTTAATTGGAAGGAGATAAACCAAGGGAGGCTGAGAGCAGGGAATCAGGGAAAGGGAGGCTCAGATAGCTGTGGTGGCTGGGATCGCAGCAACCAAAGACTGTGGCTTGGTGGTTGGATATGATGTTTGCATGCACAGGGTCCCACATTTGGACCTTGTCTGTCCAGGACCCACTTTTTAATATGACACTTAATCAGGACCCACTTAGGCCTGCCGGACTTTTAATCCCGAGAACCCTACTGGATAACAAGGGACAATATTTAAATATACTGGAAATATTTGTGGCTCTTCCTTTCTGCTTATTATTACTTCTAGAGAAAGAAAATTATTTCTTTCTATGGCAGCAATCCTAAAGACACTTTCCTGAGAGTAGGACGTATTGAACACAAGAGGGCTTACTTTTGAGTAGACATGGTTCAGATTGTGCCCTAAATCTCCTTATTAAAATTCTGGAACACCCAGGTGGGGCCTGATAAAGTATCACTTGATAAAATGGGTCCTGGTGCTGAGAGGTTTGGGAACCACTGATATAGGGCTTTTTGAATGCACATTTATTTATTTATTTGTTCGTTTGTTCATTCGTTCGTTTGTTCATCCGTCCATCTCTCCATCCATTCGTTTATTTCCCGCCTTTCTTCCTAAAAGGACACTCCAGGCAGCTATCCCATACACTATCCTAAGCTAAACTTTACAACAACCCTGCAAGTTTTGAATTAACGTTCCCATCCTGCGGACACTAAAGACTGAGGCTGAAACGGCTCGCCGAAGGCCACCAATGGTGTCAAGATGTGGCCGATTTGCGTCGCTGCCTTTACGTTGCGCCACTGCGTCTTGATCTCTTTATGCGGCGGTACCAGCAACAAGTTGTTTTAAGATCACATAAGATGAGAAAATGGAGATATAAAAGGCACTTGGTAATGCTCGCTCTCCCTGGAGATTCTGCCTCCAATGATGTTGCTGTATAAGAAATCCTTCAATGAACGAGCGCTAACATAGGCTATTAGCCAATTAAAGCACGGTGGAGAGATCAATCATCCGCCTTTTTAAAACCACTTATAAATCAAATATATTTTCAGTACATTTGCTTATTACCAAAAGGCACTGATCACGGGGGGGGGGGGCGGGGGGAGGGACTGGGGGACCCAGGGGGACTTTGTTTTGTATCTTTAGACTTGATCTGAGATGCAGATTCAAAGCTGGAACCTAAAGTTGTTAATGTTGTTGGACTTTTTGGCCAATGGGCCACATCAAATACAGTGGTACCTTGCTTAACAAGCGTTTCACATAACAAGCAAAAATTTGCTTCACATAACAAGTTCCGCTTCCCTTAACAAGCAAGCACGCTATGGGCACACGTGCTGTGCAGCTCTGACGCTTCATGCGGAAGCTCTTTAAAAGGGCTGCCGGTCAGCGCTACTGCCTCTAACTGCCCCCGACTTGGGGGCAGTTGCCTGGGGGTGCCAGAGACAGCTGCCCCTAAGTGCCCCCAAGTGCCCCCACCGACCAGCTTGAACCTCCAGCAGCAGCCCAGGTAAGCCTTCCAGTAAAGTGTCTTTGATTGCAGTCTCCTAACCATGTCTACTCAGAAGTAAGCCCCATTGTGTTAAATGGGGCTTACTCCCAGGAAAGTGTCTTTGATTGCAGCTTCTTAACCATGTCTACCCAGAAGTAAGCCCCACTATGTTCAGTGGGGCTTACTTCCAGGAAAGTGTCTTTAGGATTGCAGCCTAAGTAGACTTCATAGGATCCTGCACACTGAATGCATGTTTTGAACTCAATTCCAGTGTTTTGTCATCATTTTTCCCTCCAGTTAATATTTTTCTATGAATATTTTGGGGGTTGTGGAACCAATTGTCTGAGTTTCCATTATTTCCTATGGAAAAATTTGCTTCACGTAAAGAGTGTTTCACTTAAAGAGCAGCATCCAGAACGAATTAAGCTCTTTACGTGAGGCACCACTGTACCTGACACAGTGTTAAGGATCAGGAAAAAATTTAAATATAAAATGTAAAACAGAGTTGGAACATAGATTATGGAAGAAATGGGCTCAGATTTCCAGGACTTCTGTAAGCACCAACACAGAGCACAGAAAGAAAGCATTTAAATGTACAGAGGGCGCAATCCAGAGTAACTACGGGGAGTCCTTGCTCCTGTGTAAGAACAATTTAGTCTGGATTGCAATATGAATTTCCCATAGGGTTTCACTAGGTGGGGCTGTAACTACATTGATGTATATGTCTCTTATGTGCTTCCGTAGTTACTCTGGATTGTAGGGTTAATGTACAAAATGTACTAAATGAAGTAGACAGACAGACAGACAGACAGACAGACAGACAGACAGACAGATAGATAGATAGATAGATAGATAGATAGATAGATAGATAGATAGATAGATAGATATCAAGACTTTCAAGACTGACGGAGGCCTGCATAGATAGATAGATAGATAGATAGATAGATAGATAGATAGATAGATAGATAGATAGATAGATAGATAGATAGATAGATAGATAGATAGATATCAAGACTTTCAAGACTGACGGAGGCCTGCATAGATAGATAGATAGATAGATAGATAGATAGATAGATAGATAGATAGATAGATAGATAGATAGATAGATAGATAGATAGATAGATAGATAGATAGATAGATAGATAAAGCACTTAAATGTACCCCCTTTTCCACCACCCACCATCCCAGCTCTAATCAAGTTTGCTCAATTGGGTCTGAGGCTCTTAGGGGACCAGAGGTTGACCATGGGCCGGTTAGAGACCTGCCATGGGTCGTATCTGGCCCCAGGGCTGGGGTTTGGAGACCCCTGAACGAGGAGGACAACTTACACAGGACACCTTTTACAGCTGTATTAGAAGGAATTGAGGATGGAGATCATGTCTGCGAAATCCCAAAACGTCATCGCACACCCAAGAAGAAGGATGGAAGTTCATTAACGGCAAAGGGAAACCCAGTGGACATCAATCAGTTTCTCAAATAACCACACAAGGAGCCCAACGCCACCTGCTTTGGTTGCCGTCTTTCCGAACGCATGAAAAATATGCACAGGTGGTGGAAACTTCTTGGGAGAGAAAGAGGAAAATTAGCATCTGAGCAACAAAGAAGCAAGTCGGATCCATCATAACTAATTATTTGTTCTTAATTGTCAGGCAAATTGGGGGGATTCAGGAAAGGCAACTCCATGAGAAGTTGAGGTTTTCAAAGCCGGGAAGAGTCGTGGACTGAAAGTTTGCTTTTATTTTTACCGTTACGTAATCCACAGGCTGTTAATGATCTCAAGACGGGTCCCTCGGAGCTGCCGGAGTGAAGATTAATTAGCGTTTGAAATAATCGCTAAATTGATGCCCCCCCAAAAGCAACGAGCTCCAAAATAATAGTGAGAAATTAACAAGCTGGTTCTTCCCTTTCTCTTTGTGGGGCTCCAGATGAGATTCGTCTCTGCAGTTTTGGCAGAGAGAGGCTCTTAGTCACACCGGCAGATGGTCCATCCTGAAGCTGGCAACGCTGCGGTGAGGGTGACAAAGTCTTCCTCCTGAGTAGGAAGTGGAAAATGTAGCGGCTTCCAGCCCACACATGCTCCGGATCTGATTTTGGTTGTGTTGGACTTTTTTTTATCTTACTCCAAAAAAGGGGCACACATTTGAATGTTCCTCCAAGCTAGGAAAATTCAAGGGGTCTCGGCTGCACCGTGTGCCAAAATGGGGAAATTTTAATTTCAAATAATACCATCATGTAATATATCATTCAATGCAGAATGTGATCCAGAATGAAGAAAACAAACCACACCGAAATATCTGGAGTCTATCCAAAGTTTCGGACAAATAATCCAAAAATTGCCTTGTGGGACAAAAAGTGGATTCTCTTTATTCAAAACTAATCAGTGAGACTGAAAGCCAATTAGGGCGCAATCCAGAGTAACTTTGGGGAGTCCTTGCTCCGGTGTAAGAACAGTTTGCTCTGGATTGCAATATGAATTTCCCATAGGTTTTCACTAGGAGGTGCAGTAACTACAGGTGCACGTAATGTCTCTTACATGCTCCCGTAGTTACTCTGGATTGTAGGGCCTGGGGTTTGATGACCAGCAGGAAACCAATGAGATGTTTGTATCAATCAGCTTTTATTTAAATTTATAAGATATATATTGCATACTATACTATACAGTATATAAGGGCTAATAACTAGAATTCTTATTCAGTTGTGTGAATAAGTTTTTTTTGTTACTAATTTGTAGGATAACCTGTACTTGTAGAGATCAGTAAATACACTTAAGATGCCTTTCTGATTACTTAGTAAAAATTGTTTTGTATTTTATTGTTTGATATTTTATTTTCTCTGTAAACTGCTTTGTGAACTTTAAGTTGAAAAGCAGTATATAAATACTGTTTGTTTGCTTGTTTGTTTGTTTGTTTGTTTGATTGATTGATTGATTGATTGATTGATTGATTGATTGATTGATTGATTGATTGATTGATTGATTGATTGATAAAGTTGTCCAGGAAGTAGAAGGAGAGAAGAATCAGGATATTGATTGATTGAGATTGAGATTGAGTGAGTGAGTTCACCTCAGTTTCCGGGTGAGTGAGTGCACAATCCTAACCATGTCTACTCAAAAGTTAGCTGCATTATGTTCAATGGCTCTTACTCCCAAGAACATGTCTTTAGGATTGCAACCTGAGTGAGTGTGAGTGAGTTCGCCTCTGTTTCCAGGTATGTGAGTGAGTGACCCTACAATCCAGAATAACTACGCGAAGAAGTAAGAGGCACTTACTCTGGATTACATTTCTCCTAGGTTTCCCATAGGTGGCACCATAACTACGTTGGTGTAAAAGGCTATAGTTACTCTGGATTGTACCGAGTCAGTTTCACCTCTGTTTTCAGGCAAGTGACTGTGGGGAGTGAGTGAAGGAGTTCAACTCTGTTTCCAGGTGAGTGCGAGCACAATCCTAACCATGTCTACTCAAAAGTCAGCCCCATTATGTTCAATGGCTCTTAGTCCCAGGAAAGTGTCTTTAGGACTGCAACCTTAGTGAGTGAACGAGCGAGTTCAATTCTGTTTCCGGGTAGGTGAGTGAGTGACCCTACAGTCCAGAATAACCACAGGAAGTTATTGGATCCGCTACTCTGGATTGCTCTATGTATTTCTCATCGGTTTCCCATAGGTGGCACCGTAACTATGTCGGTGTAAAAGGTCCTGTAGTTACTCTGGATTGTAGCCTGAGTCAGTTTCACTTGTTTTCAGGCGAGTGAGTGAGTTTTTCCAGGTCCCAAAAACGCTATGGGGTGGAGCGTCTGGATTCAGATCCATCCATTCCTGGATCCTCTGCTTCTCCTGGAGGGTTTTATTTGTCTGTCTCCGATGACTGTTTTAGGTGATTGATGTTGATTTTATCGGGGAGGGTTTTTATATCCCCTGCTAGCCATCTTGGTACCGTCGAGTGGAAGGCAGGCGAGGCATGAATTAATAATAATAATTTCCCCATGATTTACAATTATCTCTAATATGAGCTTTTATTTATATATCTCTGTAACAGATGACCTATAATTACACCGGATTTTCTTTTTTTTATAGAGCACCACCAGGCAGAGCGAGGAAAGGAAAAATGGCACAGTGTTGGGAGAGAGGCAGAAAACATTTCTTTTTTCCTGCTCTCTCCACACCATGCATCTTCTTTTAAATTGCCATCGCGACACCCTTAATTGCCTTTTCCCCCAAGCCAAAGTACCTGAACATCACCGCCGGCCCAGCTATGAGGCAGGGTGAGACGGATTGCATGAGGGGCGTAGGGGGAGAAGGGTTCCAAATAAATCAAGGGAGCACATCATGTGCGTGTGAGTGCACATGCATGCGCGGTAGGAGGCCAGATAATTAGTTAGATAAGAGCCAGCATCCTACAATGTATGTGTGTGTACGTATGTGCATGCATGTGCAGAAGGAGGCCAGGTAATAAGATGACAGCCAGCAACCCACGGTGTATGTGTGTGTATGCATGTGCATGTGCACGCAGTAGGGAGCCAGATTACATAGATGAGAGCCAGCATCACACGGTGTACGTGTGAGCATGCATGTGTCTGTGAGTGCGGACGCATGCGCGGTAGGAGGCCAGATTGTTTGATAGATGGGGAGCCATCACAGAACCAGGTTGGAGACTTTCTGGGGCGACATCCGGCCCCCTTTCCAGAGTGTGCCACTTCCTCACTCCAGCGGCACAACACCACAAATGTGCATGATCTTCTTTGCATTCAGAGCCTTTTGCATGCATCAGCTACAACCACCATGTAAGGTAGGCCACATCATTCAGGTATTGCAGCAGAGGCCAGGAGTATCTTGCCGAAAATTCAACTTATGGGTCTGTGCAGGTGTGGTATTTCTTACCTGGCCTGGTTTTGCTATGAGAGTTCTTGGTTAGCTGTTATGTCTGGGGAAGATTAATCGCTTTCTCCACGGCTGGAAAAAGTTGTTGTCACCGCTCTCTCCACTTTGGGGGGTTGTTCATCACTTGCTGGCGGTGGGTTTAAAAAATGAGCCATACGAGAACCGTGACAGTCGAAGCCCTCCTGTATGCGCACACGAACTCACTGCCCCGTTTGGACCTCACCGCGACGCAGTAACCTCTTCTCATCGCTCACCTTGTCCTTCCTTGTCCGGCACGAGAAGCCAGCAAATTGTGTTCTCCCTGCAGAAAGAAACATGTGCGTCTCTTCCATGTTCCTGCCTGCTGAGGGCTCTCCAATCAATCATGTTCTGGCTACTGGAGCGGGGCAAAGAAAGGCCCAGGAAGGGGGGCAGATGCCACCCCAGAAAGTCTCCAGCCTGGTTCTGTGATGGCTCCCCATCTATCAAACAATCTGGCCTCCTACCACGCATGCATGCGCACCCACACACCCATGCATGCTCACATGTACACCGTGTGATGCTGGCTCTCATCTATGTAATCTGGCTCCCTACTGCGTGCGCATGCACATACATACACACACATGCACCGTGGGTTGCTGGCTGTCATCTAATTATCTGGCTTCCTTCTGCACATGCATGTGCACTCACGTACACATGCATGTGCACATGTGCACTATGTGATGCTGGTTCTGCTCTCTCACATGAAGCAGATTCAAATTCAGGTATCTTCAGCCTGCAAATCACACAGAAACCTACTTGGGAGAAGGTCACATTACTTATTCAGAGAAGATGGATGTACAACATGGGATGTGACAGGAGGTGGACAGGTAGACTCTGGAAGCTCTGTCATGACAGCAATCCTGTCCTTGCATATTGTCCTATATGATGCATACTGTCCTATAGGGGAATATAGGCTTATATTGCATATTATCCTATAGGGGAACCAATGGGAACTTGTTCATCAGGAACAGGAAAAACTCACGCCCATGCTGCATCCTGTCCTCCTTTCAGATTGACAGCTGGTTCTCCACTTGCTCGTTGGAGAACCCTGAAAAAATTATATATATATATATATATATAGAGAGAGAGAGAGAGAGAGAGAGAGAGAGAGAGAGAGAGAGAGAGAGAGAGAGAGAGAGTATATAAAAATTATAATTTATAAAAATACAGATATGTATGCATCAAAAATAATTATATTATATAAAAGAGAAAAATCACTGACTCACTGACTGACTCACTGACTCACTGACTGACTCATCATGCCCTGCCAAAACCGCTGGGCCTAGAAGTGTGAAATTTGGGGTGGGTGTTCCTTCCGTAAGGGAGGGGTGCACTAAGAACCGGTTTTTGGAAATCCCAACCGGAAGGGGGTGAAAAGGGGCGCAGCGCGTTTTCCTCCCTATACTTTGCATTGAGAGTTGCTGACTCATCAACACTCCGCCCCAACTGCTGGGCCTGAAGCATGGAATTCTGGGAGTTCCTTCTGTCACCTGAACTCCCACCAAGAACCATCTGGAGAAATTTAACCCTTCAGGGGCTGAAAAGGGGGCAACCTGTTTCTGTCCTATACTTAACACGGGAGACTGAACAACATCCAGCCAGTTTGGTACTCAGTGCCTGGTGTAGTGGGAATGTTGTTCGGAGGAAGAGGTTGTACTGGCGAGGAAAGTTGCGCATGGGGGATGATGCGCATGGGGGAAGTTGCGCATGGGAAAAGTTGCGCATGGGGAGATGATGCACATGGCGGGAAGTTGCGCGTGGGGGGAAGTTGCGCACGGGGGAATGATGTGCATGGGAAAAGTTGCGCATGGGGGGAAGTTGCGCATGGAGGGAAGTTGTTCATGGGGGGATATTGCGCATGGGAAGTTGCACATGGTGTGTTGATGCGCCGTGGGGGGGTGTCATATGGGGAAATGTTACTCCTGCAATGCGGGTTCGCTTTTTGCTAGTAGTTTCATGTTTGGTGAAACCCAGCAAAGAGATCGTTGTGGAGTGTGGAGCGGAGATAAGGGAATCAACCTCTTCTGGTAGCCTCTTATTATAACGCAGGCCTGGCAAGGAGATCCTATCACTGTCTGGAGATATCAGGAAGTTTCTTCTTGACTGTAACTTGAATTGAAGGTCATTAAGTGGGATAATCAGACAAGTGGTATAATCAGTGGGATTTGATGGTGGGGAGATGGTCTAGTGGGAGGGAAAAAAATAGAGGTGGTTCTGCGGAGGGCAAGAAACGTTTTTTTGGGTCAACAGGCGTAGCTGGGGAGGAATTGTTAGGATGGTCATCCAGAAAGACTACATGATGGTGCAACCCTGGATTGACATGCCATCAGTGATGGGCCCAGCCTGGGCCAAGAACCGGTTCTCCAGAAGTGGGCGGGGTCAGGGGAGCGGTCAGGGTCAAGGAGTGGGGCCAGGGTCAGGGGGTGTGGCCAGGGAGGTTTTTAATTTTAAAATTAAAAAATAATAAATAAATAAATAAAATTACTTACTTCAGAGTAGACCTGCATAGGATGGGGCTATGAAGCTGCTCTGAGGCTCTCTCCACACTGGCCTGGGAGTAAGTCCCATTGGCTATATTGGGACTTACTTCAGAGTAGACCTGCATAGGATGGGGCTCTCAGCCCCCCTCCCCCGCTGGGAGAGGCTGGGAGAGCACAATGGGGCTGCTCTCCTCCTTCTCAGCCCCCCTGCCAGCAGGAGAGGCTTGGAGAGCACGATGGGGCTGCTCTCCTCCTTCTCAGCCAACCCCCCTTGCCGGGAGAGGAGAGCCTACCGGTCCTCATTGTTCAGGGGACCTCCTGCTGCTGCCTACTCGCTAACGGCAGGCTTTTTGGAAGATCCCCCACGCCAGAGTAGGGGCGCGTAGGCTCCTGCCCACCTGTGCATGCCATGCGCCACATCTCCTGTGGCTTCCTGGATTTGGAGGAGCAGATTATGGAAAGAGAAAAGAGTGATGGGCTAGGCATTTTCTAACCCTTCACGTTCTTCTCTACACTTCCTTTTCATCCTTCCTTTTTGCATTGGGGTGGGAGCAGAAAAAGAGGGACAGCGAAGACCAGGGTGACCATATGCCATAACCAGAAACAGGGGCCCCCTGAAATGCAGGACACTCAAGAGAAATGTAGGCATGGCAAAATAAAATGGAAAAACATGATATACATTAATATACATACATGTGGTTCATTTAAATTACTTATTGTTAAATTTAAACGATTCCACATTAGTTTCGTAAAGAAATATTTCAGATTTATTGCGTATAATTAATGTCAAGAAGGCTACCTGCTGCCTGCTCACAAGGAAAAGGAGGACAATGAAGATGGTTTTTTTTTCCTGGACACAAAAGAGGAGGTGTCCTGGAAAAAGAGGACATTTGGTCACCCTGCTATGATATAGCCTTGGCCCACTACTTGAATCAATGAGACTCAGCACGGAGTGAACATGCCTGTTGCCAAAATGATCCATGAGGGATGCAGGGGAGACAACAGGAGACGCGACTGGGCCACATCCATTCCGTATCTTTGGCGCATTATGGAGACATAACTCCCAACAAGCACATCTAAAGGCTGTCACCTCCTCCACTAGTTCCTTGCTGCTGCCGGGAGGCTTAATGAACATGACACAGCATCGTGCGCAAAGCAGGGAGCCTGCTTGTTGTGGGGCTTAATTTGATTTCTTCTTTGTGCCGCCGAGGAATTCGGGATCTACCAGGGGCTGAAATCTGCCGTTCGCTATTAGCCCTGCTAGATCCGCCGCTCTTGCGCCTGCCTATTTCCTCCAAGATGACCTTCCTCAATGGCGGAGCAAAAAGCAGGATGGATGCTGAGAACTCAGACATGGAAACACTTTATTTACAGGGTTGATACCCTGCCTTTCTTGTGCCAAAGCAAACGCCCAAGGCGGCTTACAAGACTTTTGTCATCACAACAACCCTGTGAGGGAGGTGAGGCTGAGAGTGAGTGACTGGCCCAAGGTCATCCAGGAAGCTTCATGGATAAGGGAGGATTTGAACCTGGATCTTCTACATCTCAGTCCAGATCTGAACCTAGATCTTCCACATCTCAGTCCAGATCTGAACTTGGATCTTCCGTATCTCAGTCCAGATCTGAACCTGGATCTTCCACATCTCAGTCCAGATCTGAACCTGGATCTTCCGCATCTCAGTCCAGATCTGAACCTGGATCTTCTACATCTCAGTCCAGATCTGAACCTGGATCTTCCAGATCTCAATCCAGATCTGAACTTGGATATTCCATGCCTCAGTCCAGTTTTGAATCTAGATCTTCCAGATCTCAGTCCAGATCTGAACCTGGATCTTCTACATCTCAGTCCAGATCTGAACCTGGATCTTCCGGATCTCAATCCAGATCTGAACTTGGATCTTCCATGCCTCAGTCCCGTTTTGAATCTAGATCTTCCAGATCTCAGTCCAGATCTGAACCTGGATCTTCCACATCACAGTCCAACTTTGAACTTGTCCAGTTCTCAGTCCAACCCTCTAACCAGCATACCATCCTGGCCCTACTGTGTTATGAGGACGCTGGGCACATGTCTAATATCACATTCCCATGAGCAGGAATCTGGGTCAATAACCGGATCACCTTTAGGTGCAAAATAAATTTTGAGGTGGCTCAGAGTGTTGATGATTCAAAAAATATTGAGTTTGTTTTCCAAATTCAACTATGTCTCCAACTCTAAGGTGAACAGACGGGTTCTTGGCGGGGCAGAGAATGGAAACCAAAAAGAAACCGGGGAGGTTTTTGAATCACAAGGTTGAAGATATAAGCATGTAATTATAAAGTGCTTTGGAGAGATTTTGTTTTTCCTCTCGACTCATCCCTGCAACGCCTCGGAAAGGGGGCAGGCGATTGCGGATTAAATTTGCGGCCCGCCTGGGAAGAAGTTCCACGGGCGCCGACAAGCGAGAACAAATTAAAAGGACCCATTAGCTCCAGCTGAGTCCTTCATTTTTTAAAGTGTTCGTTTTTACCTTCTTTTCTCCCCTGCCTTGTATCGGAGCTTCAAAGGGCCTGTGAACTCCTCTGGGTGGAACAGCCCGACGACGGTCAATCGCGCACCCCGCGGCAAGATGAATCGCATTACCTGCGCTCAGGAGGCTTTCGTCTTCCAAACCTATTTCTGTGCCGAGAACGAGGAGACCAAAAAGAAATTTTCATTCTGCTAATGCAACATCCCGGCCGCGCATAGATGCGCAGTCTGGAAAAGATCCGAGGTCGGATCTCCTGCTGGTGCTTTTGAAGTTTAATAGCATCTGCTAGGCAGGGGGTGTGAATCCAATTGGGACCGTGAGGCTGACCCTAAAGAGGGGGGCTTAACCTACATGGTTGCTATATGTTTTGGCAAAGGAATAAAGGATGGAAGGAAGAATCCCGCTCAAGAAACTCTTTCCAGCAATACCCAGTTAGGCATTGCTGTCCGTGGGGGAAACAATGTAAATTAACTGAAACGAACTGAAAAATTATGGGACATCGCCCTACTTTAATTAACGGTACAATCCAGAGTAACTACTGGGAGTCCTTGCTCTGGTGTCAGAACAATTTATTCTGGATTGCAATATGAATTTCCCATAGGGTTCACTAGGTGGTGCAGTAACTACGGGTGTTTGTAATGTCTCTTATGTACTGCCATAATTACTCTGGATTGTAGGGTAAGGGAAGAAAGAAAGTAAGAATGATGGTGCTAACTATTACAGTGGGCCTGCTGTCCAAATCCGTGGAATTTGATCAACCGCATAGCCAGCCTAACACAACCCCCGGTTAGGCCAGCACTACTGTGCCACTCCTGGGGGTTAGGTCAACGTACAGACATGCTTTCGGTATTCGCAAATGTTACGGGTATCGCATCACCCAATTTCAACCTTAACCACCCATTTCCACTTGGTTTCCTTACAGCACAATCCTAACCACGTCCACTCAAAAGTAAGCCCCATTGCGTTCAATGGGTCTTACTCCTGGGAAAGTATCTTTTGGACTGCAGCCTTCATTACCATACTGAAGAGACGTCTTAGCGGAGACGTGCTTGTTGGTAACGTCAACTTGAACTGCAACAACTTGTGGACGGACCAAGGAGGAGGAAGAGGGTCCGAGCAGATACAACGTCTAAAATAAGATTGTGAGAATTACTGCAATCCTAAAGACACTTTCCTAGTGTCTTTCCTAGACACGTTCCTAGGAGTAAGACCCATTTACACAATGGGGCTCACTTTTGAGTAGACATGGTTGGGATTGTGCTCTTTATGTTTTCTTTCACCAGCCCTGAAGCTGCCACCCATCAAGTCGTGATGCTCCTGTTGGAAAGACTGAGGAAGGATGAAGAACTATGGGAGACCTGTGTCTGCTTGATCATGATGAAGTTGGCATTAAGTCAGAGGTTTAAGTTCTGGGATGAGGACTAGATGCCTTCAAAAGAGGACTGGACCAATTTCTGGAGGAAAAGTCCATCACAAGTTACAAGCGGAGGTGTGTCTGAGTCCATCCTAGTTTTGTAAGTAGGCCAGACGCAAGGGAGGACATTAGGGTGCAGGTCTCCTGTGGTCTTGTGCAGTTTTGGAGGCATCTGGTTGGTCACCATGAGATCAGGAAGCTGGACTAGATGGGCCTGATCCAACAAGGCTCTTACGAGGACAGTCTGCAACAAAGCAGCCCAACCATAGATGTCTATCACATGCATTCTGCTTCCCAGCCGAGTAAGTGCAATGGGTTCGCGGCGCTCATTAGAGTTAATCAGAGGTTAATCTGCTCATGTTAATGCCTAATTAAAAAGGTTATAGTCAACTAACCTCATCAGAACGGGTGACGGAATTAGCAATTGGGAATAATTTTCAGCAATTGAAACACTCGGCCTTGAGGGTGGCCATTGGGGAGTATGCGGTGCACTTTCCACCTGATTGCACCATAAGGATATATTTGTCTGTCTGTCCTCCCTCCAGTTTTTGATGAGGAAGGATGGATGGATGGATCAAAAGCACATAATTATATTTGCATTTATGCTCTTTTGAACCTAGATAGGTAGCTCTAGGTACAGTTGTGCCTGACTTAAAGAGCTGAATTCGTTATATGGGCCTGCTCTTTAAGTGAAACGTTCTTTAAGTGAAGCAGATTTTCCCATAAGAAATAATGGAAACTCAGACGATTGGTTCCACAGCCCCCAAAATAGTCATATAAAAATATGAACTGGATGTAAAAATGATGACAAAACACTGGAACTGAATTCAAAACATGCTTTCAATGTGCAGAATCCTATGAAGTTTACTTAGGCTGAATCCTACTTAGGCTGCTTACTTTCCTGGGAGTAAGCCCCATTTAACACAGTGGATTACTTAACACAGTGGGACTTACTTCTGGGTAGACATGGTTAGGAGGCTGCAATCAAAGACACTTTCCTGGGACTTACTTCTGAGTAGACATAGTTAGGGGACTGCAATCAAAGATACTTTCCTGGGAGGCTTACATGGGCTGCTGCTGGAGGTTCAAGGTCAGTTGGGGTCAGCTGCCTCTGGCACCCCCATGTTGGGGGCAGTTAGAGGCAGCAGCGCTGGCTGGCAGCCCTTTTAAAGAGCCTCCGTGCAGAGCGTCAGGGCTGCATAGCACACGTGCCCATCATGGGCTTGCTTGTTAAGTGAAGCAGAATTTGTTATGTGAAGCAAGTTTTCTTGGAAATTTTTGCTTGTTATGTGAAACGCTTGTTAAGCGAGGTGCCACGTATAGATATATAGGGGGATATATAGGTAACTGCCTTCCATGCGCTTTGGCATTTAGTCATCCTGGCCACGACTACAGAGATGTCTTCAGACAATGCCGGCTCTGCCCTAGAAGCGGAGATGAGCACTGCTCCATAGAATCGGGGGTGACTAGCAGGGCAATCTATGGGGGATATCTTTACCTTTACCAATCAGGCAACCCCATTGCCTGGCCCTATTTTTTTCCTGTCTCCAGTTTTGAGGCTGAACTATTAACACCAAGCAGGCCCAAAAGTAGCGCCTTTACGAAGCGCCACCGGATGCGTCAACAGCCCCCAAAGAAATTGCTCCCTGCGCCATCAGAGGATGAATTAACATTTCCCAGCGGTTCTCCGGAGGTAGGATTTGTCTGAAGATTACGCCGATTAAATCATCAAGCGCTATAATCCTTCCTAACAAGGCTGCAAGAGGGATATGGAAATATAGATATCAGCTGCTAAGCCCCAGCAGGGCAAGAGTAAAGTTGTCTCTCCAAAGAATCGATTACTGCTGGAAGAAGCACGTGTGCAGACCCTCCGACTCCACACTGATGAAAACCGAGATATGGGGAATTTCATGATTCTTATATTCGGATCATTGCCTGAAAGCCCACATTCTCACCTACGAGCCCTTCAGACCCTTCCCACCCTCCATTGCACTTCCCACCCCAAATTTCACACTTCTAGGCCTGGCGGTTTTGGCTGGGCGTGGATGAGTCAGTGAGTGAGCGATTTTCAGTTTGTCCGGGACCCCACTGGAAGTGATGTTATGGCTCGATGTGCCATTGAACAGAAAGTGTCATCACTGTGATGCCTCTACGTCTACTCAGAAGTAACTTCCATTGCGTTCAATGAGATATAGAGCACAATCCTAACCATGTCTACTCAAAAGTCAGCCCTATTGTGTTCAATGGGTCATACTGCTAGGAAGGCGTCTTTAGGATTGCAGCCTTACTCCCAAGAGAGTATGAATTACAGCCTGGGTGCCCCATTCCAAGAAGGTGTGGCACCCAGTTTTTCGTGACCCCCTTGAAATTAAACCTAGATAACATTAAATATATTGTACATAATGGCTTTAAATATAATAAGTAATATAGTGTTTAAATCAAACACATGAAAGCAAGAGATATTCGTGTTTTGGCTTTTATTTTGACAGGTCCTATATTTTTCTTGGGTGTCCTACATTTTGGAAGGATTGTCCTCTTTTTTGGTTATGGTGTAAAGCATTGACTCATTGGCGTCAGCTCATTGCTTTATGGCATAAAGCATCCGTCATTAGCCACATGCCTGCAGTAAGTCGCATGTTTTTGACATGCCTGTAGCTAGTCGCATGTTTTCGACTAACGGAAAAGGGGGCCGGGGAGATTTTTCAAGTGGAAACACTGCCTTTTAATAGCTCATTCAGATGAGGCTCAGAAACGCGCAGGTCGCTGTCGTCGTCGTCCCTTGATGGGTTTGCGCAGGTTTGTGTTTGTTTATTCTCGCCGCAGAGGGTCAGTGTCAACTCGACATTGTGTTTCCAATTTCACACCGACACGGTTTTGGTTAGACCGTAAACTGATTTTCATGTCAATTTTGTTAAAAGCCAGGAATTGCATTCCGGCACAACGGGACCTCTCCACCTCCTTAACAGGCGCCTGCTTGTCCCTTATCGCTCATGCCACTGGGTTGGCCACTGACCTGCACAAGTTACAAGCCATGGTCTTGATGGGTTTGATGTTACCTGTTGGGTACGTGCAGCCCCCTGGTTTTTGAAGCGGGTTCACTCGGGCGTGCCAGGAGCAAGGAATGGAAACGGTATCAGTGCAACGGTAACATATAACGGTGCAACAGTAACGGAAACAGATATTGTTTTGTGTGCTCCTGGAGGCATCGGGTGGGCCACCATGAGATCAAGAAGCTGGTCTTTGTGGGCCTTGGGCCTGATCCACTGGGGCTCATCTAATGTTCTTAGTCCAAGTTTGCATGGTCATGTAAGAAACTCTCACAATCTCGTTCTCTTCACTCCCTTTTCACTTCGTTCCTCTCTCTTCCATACTAGCATCCTTTTCAGGGCAATGGTTTTCAAAGTGGGGGTCAGGACCCCCCACGGGGTTTTGACTTAGGGCAAAATCTAGAATAACTACGGGGGGTCCTTGCTCCGGTGTCAGAACAACTTACTCTGGATAGCAATATGAATTTCCCATAGGATTTCACTAGGTGGTGCAGTAACTATGGGTGCACGTAAAGTCTCTTATGTGCTCCTGTAGTTACTCTGGAGCACTGGATTTGTAGTTACTCTGGATCTGGGGTAAATGGTATTTTATTGTTGTTTTGAATGTTATTAGCTGCCTCAAGGCAGGATACAAATCTAATAAATAAATATAATTTGTTATATATTATTTATTAATTACAAGAAGGCTACATGCTGTCTGCTTAGAAGGAAAAGAAGGAAAGTGAATGTTGTTTTTTCCAGGACACATGTCTAAAATCCAGGATGTGTCCTGGAAAAAGAGGACATATGGTAACCCTGGAAAGGATGGATATGGCAGGAACGAAACAAAGTTTGCCTGAAAATTCTCATTGGAAAATTATTGGCCAAAACCAGAAATTGATTTCCACCTGATGGAGAGGACACCTCCTTATAGCTTCACTCCTTCTACCCACACCTCCAAGCTTGGGAAAGGGAGAGGAGAGGTGTGGGCTAGAACATCTCTTCCGCTCTAGGCCAACCACTCTCCTCCTCCCTCTACTTTTTCAGATCTGGGGAGCAGTTGAGGTCAGCAATGTCCATACCTATAGCCTGGGATTAATAATTACCGCATTTACTCGAATCTAATGCTCACCTTTCCCAGCCCAATTTAGTCTCCAAAATCAGGGTGCGCGTTAGATTTGATGGCTAATTAGATTCAAGTTAATGTGGTATTTTTATTATAAGTACAGGGTGCGCATTAGATTCGATGGCACATTTGCGTAAATGCGATGGTTATCCATATTAATCAGAACTAGGGGGGCATAGTGCTTTGGGAGAGGTGGAAGCTCCAGGTTCAAATCCCCCAAGCCATGAAGCTTGTCCCAGTTGCTACATCCCATCCTTACAGGGCTGTTGTGAGGACAGCAAGAGGGGAGAAACAAAGCTTTGTAAGTCGCCTTGGGCGTTTGCGTTCCCCCTTGTGTTTCCTCTCAGACATGCAAAGCCTCTTATACGCCGTGCTTATCCCTATTTTAATGGCTGGATGATTAAATTAGCTTTTTTCCCGATTCTTTCTGCAAGGAGAGGATTGAGTGGATGGCGCTGGGGCCGAAAAAGTTCCCGTGTCTCATTTTTTGGCAAGCATCAAATAGCGATAAGCTACAGAGGATTATCCTGAGGAGGAGGTGGGTTGCAATAAACCCTGTAGGATCTTTCTACGAGGGTGTCTATGGCTCAGAGACTTGTCCAAGAAATCACGGATTAAACCTGGGAGGAGGACGACGGATCTGCATTCCCTCCAGGCTGCTGCGCCAACCAAAAATTTCTCAGAATTGAGATTTTGCAATGGTTGATAATGGTGTTTTTTCAGCTCCCCCAAATGGCTCACGCTGGTTTTTGTCAGCTTGGTTGACGCCGATCTCGGGGCAATTACTCAATATGATTCGCTACTCTGGATCGGTTAGGCTTCCTCGGCTGGTTAATCGGCATGCAAAGAACACGGGTATGGGATGCGTTATCCACCAGCCATCGGGGCTAGCCCGTCCCTGCGAAAGAAAGGCAAGAATTACTAATTCTGGCACACGGCTTCAAATGCAGAGACCTACAAAAGATCTGTGGGGCTTTCCTCCTCTCAGCCTTGCACTTCTCATCACTCCTTAAACCTCCATCCCTGCATTTCACCATCCCCAATTCCCACTGTCAAGTAATGATGCTATCTATTTCCCTTGCAACTCATTCAACCCCAAAAGGCCTTGCTAGAAACAGTGGCATCACTAGGTTGTTGTGAGCCACATAGGATGAAGCACATAAGGGGTGACGCCTTTGCTCGCCAACGTTTTTAAAATCTTTTAGAATTCTACCATCACCATCATGTTATATGTTTATAATGGGACACAATGGGACTTACTTCCAAGTAGACATCATATACCATCACCATCATGTTATATGTCAATGAGAAATTTCATGCAGAATGCAATGGAACAATTACATTGAAATATCTGTTGTATCAAAAGCAATGGTATTCAAAGTGGGGGTCGGGATCCCCTCGGGGGGTTGCAATCTCAGGTCACAACAGGGTGGGATCCATCATCTTGGAATCTGACACTAGGCATTCCTGGAAGTCTCATTGAACACAATGGGACTTACTTCCAAGTAGACATCATTCCAATGATGTCACATCATGATATGTTTGACAGGGGGTCCCAGACAGATTTTTAAGTTTGAAAGAGGGTCTCGGGCTGAAATGCACAGGAACCACTGATCTAAAGTTATAGCCCCCAAAACCAGTTGGGGTGGGGAATAAGGTGGGGAGCAGGTGGGCCAGGATCTGCCATCTCTTCTGCAGGTCTCAAAATGCTCTGACTTTTGCGTTGGTCCCCCCTAGAAAGAGATATTCATTCTATAGGAGTTTCCTATATCCTTTTTCCAAATGGATCAACACTGCCACCTAGGAATGCAGCTGGAAGTGGAAGCACTCAGGCTGCAACCCTAAAGACACTTTCCTGGGAGTAAGACCCATTGAACACAATGGGGCTTACTTTTGAGTAGACATGATTAGGATTGTGCTCTGAGACCCAAGGTTAGGGTTAAGCTCTGTGGACCTCAGATAGTTCTTGGTACCCATTGGAGTTTAGGTTCCTAAGAACTTCAGTGGAGAACAAATAGGATACTGAACTTTTGATAGAGATATTTAAACATGGCTTGTTCCATTCCATTCCCCATGACATTGATATTGATAGTATTATTCTAAAATACCAAGATTTTAAAAATTTGGGGTTTTATTGGTGTCACCCCACCCTCCATGTGCATCACCTGGTATCGCTTACACCAGGGATGGCCAGTGGAGTTTGTGCAAGGATTAATTCAGTGCATTCAGTGGCTGGGTTTTAAAGAAATCCATGGTAGTTCTTGATGCTCCACGAATGCAAAGCTATCCACATTTTTCACTGCCAAAGATAATTTTTTTCTCCCTCAAGGAAAGGGTAAAGGTAAGTCTATAGTACAATAGCCTCCCAAATATTATACATTTTGCCCATCAAGGTGGTTCTCTTTTGTAAACTCACCTTTGAAGAAATGAGAAAGGTCAGAAGCCTTTTACAAAGAGGAAGTTGAATGCATCTCAAACCGAGCAGGCGTTTTCTGGCTCCAGCCCAAAGGCACTTTTCATCCTGTGCAGATCAATGCAATCCTGCAAGGTTAAAAGTTAAGCTGCTGAGCAAGACCGATAGTCTATTGGAGAATTGTCTGCACTAAAAGAAGCTCCCCCCAGAATTTCAGGCAGAGAAGGGAACCTCCTTAGCCCCAGGAGATAACCAGGTACTCTGGTACCAAGCTACGGTTCTTGTTACAGGCATTTGTGGGGACAACCTCCTCTGCTCAGCTTCAGTTCATTCTCACCTTTCTGGTTTGTCAGCCTCTAGAGCAGGGGTCTCCAAACCTGGACCCTGATGTGGCCCTCGGCAAGCCTCAATGCGGCCTCTGGCAAGACCCCTTGGGCAAACCTTGTAATCCTCTCCTATACATTCTTATATGTAAATTTATGTAAATGTATTCGAATTTGAAACGTAAATTATTTTCCAGCCCCCAACAGTGTCAGAGATGTGGTCCTCCTGTCCAAAATTTTGGAGGCCCTGCTCTAGAGACAAAGGAAATTAAAACCAGTTAGCATGAATTGTGGTTTGCATAGCAAATGCAAACCATGGTTTCTACTCTGGGTTTGCAGGTCCAGGTTTGCAAGCTGGCTTGGGTTCACACAACATTGAAGAGGAAACATGTTCCAGGTATGGGAGTTTATACCCCTTTACTTCCCAAGTAAAGCACAGCACAGAACTTCCCAAACAGATTTTATACCATATCATCTGGAGTTCTTTTGGCTGCTTCGCTCGCCAAACTGAACCACGTCTTCCCTTTGAAAGACGGCAATCAACACTGAAAGCCTCTGTGAGCACAGGAAACACACACAGCACAATCCTAACCGACACTACTCAAATGTAAGCCCCATTGTTTTCAATGGGTCTTACTCCCAGGAAAGTGTCTTTAGGATTGCAGCCGTAGGCACATAAAACTGTTTTAGGCTACAGTGCAGAGTAACTACAGGACCTTTTACACCGACATATTTACGGGTAAAAGTTAACTAGGTAGGTACACTGGATAGTGTGCAAAACTGTGCTTGACAGACCCTAAACTGGAGTAAGTCCAGAGAGCAACAAGAATGATCAGTGGGATGGAAGGGAAGCCCTACCAGGAAAGGTTGGGGGAACTTGGGATGTTCAGCCTGGAGAAGAGGAGGCTGAGGGGAGACATGGTTGTCCTCTTCAGATACCTGAAGGGCTGTTATAGGGAGGAAGGGGCTCATTTGTTCATAGCTGCTTCTGAAAGCAGAACCAGAACCAATGGGTACAAACTGCAAGAGAGGAGATTCCGGTTGGAGATCCGGAAAAAATTCCTGATGGTGAGGGCGGTTCGACAGTGGAACAGATTGCCAAGGGAGGTGGTGAACTCTCCCTCACTGGGGATCTTCAAGCAGAGGCTCGACGAGCACCTGTGGGGGATGCTCTAGGGGGATTTTCTGCTGCAGTCAGGGGGTTGGACTAGACGACCTACTAGGTCCCTTCCAACTCTAGGATTCTATGATTCTACAATCCACAGTAACTACAGGAAGTCATAAGAGGCACTTACTCTGGATTGCTCTATGTATTTCCCATAGGTGGCACCGTAACTACGTTGGTGTAAAAGGTCCCGAAGTTACTCTGGATTGTAGCCTTAGCAATTCTAATTCCTCCCTGTCCCTAAAATAGGGTCAGCATCAACCTGCTCAATAGTGCAGAGAGATTTTGAAAGACAGGGAACAAAGCAACCGCACATTTTATTCTGGAGATAAAAAATATCTTGGAAGCAATTTCACAGCTACCATCAGATCATTGAAAAAACCAGAACACACAACATTTTGAAGTTAGGCACTGCGTGTCCCATCCAATGCCAGTACATTTTTATGCCTGCTGGATTTCCAACAGGCCTTGTGAGGTGCAGGCAGCCCCTCCAACCAGCTGACCACGGTGGATGGATAGCAGTGACCGCAACAACATGGAACTCTTGCTAAAGAACAACTTCCAAATGGTTCCCTGAAGGCAGCAGAACACGGCAAACAGCAGGTGCCTGAGCAGTGCTGTCCACATGACCCAGCCATCCACTTCTTTCACCTCCATGGGGAAAAACATTCAAACTCTCCCGTCCTGCCCACTGTCTGTATGACAAGGGTTTGGCTTTCAATCCTTAGAGGTCCTTTAACCACATTTGTTCATCGTTTCAGGACACTGAAGGATCACGCCTTCCTGGGCAGTGTTTGTTGCATGTGAGATGCTAACAGGCAGTCGGAAGCTTCTCCTGCCCACCTTTGCCAGCTTCTGCTAAATCCCAACAAAGGCTTTGCCAAGCTGGTGCCATTCCATGCAAGAAGGTGAGATACAGTGTGTGCACTTTTCATGATACAAGAAGGGAAGGTGGGAGAACACACCGGACCACATTATCCTTAAATAGTCTTTGGAAACAAGAAAGTAAACTCAAGCCAGGCTCTGGAGCACTGCATGGGCTCATGAGAGGGACGCAGAACAGCTGGCATGATGTGGGCAGCGCATGACATGACTTCTGGAGAGGGGGAACAAATGCCTTCTGCCAATAAGTGCCCAGAAGGGCAATTGCCAAGTCTCTGCAAGAGCTGATTGTCCGTTCAACACATCACAGAGGCGTCCGAGGAGTGTCATGCAGCCGACCGCCGGCGGATCACAAAAGCCCCTCGCTGCAGCTGTCCAAGATAGATCCTCATTTTTGTGCTGTCGCTGGTCTTCCGCACCCAGATCTGCATAAAAACAAGTATATTTGAGAGTCATGGCAGAGAAAAAAGCTTCCTGGGATCCTTAGCAATTTGACAACACTCCTTTTTCTCCCCTTTTTTCAGGGGGAGCAACTCCTGAATCTGAGGAGCAACTCAGATTCAAGCAATGGAACGAAGTCAAAGTTGGAAATCCCTTCAAACGCTATACAGGTGGTTCACCCACGTCAGACTATGAAGCACGGAGAGTGATATAGCTATAGATCACACCTATGATGGGAGCCCATTCTTTTTGTCATGTTCAACTGCATTCGGTATCTATGGCCAACTTTAGTTGCTGCTAAAGCTAATAGTAACCTAGCAGAGAGAAATGGGGTTAGGAATAAGGGTGCTTCAAGGATGTTACTCGCGTAGCAGAATCTGCATTCCTCAAAAGAAAAGAACCTGGAGAGACGAGGATCAGCCACGTTGGATGGGTTTTTAATTGCTTTTCACAACAGGAAAGAGCTGCAGAATTAGAAGCAGGTGGGAGCTGTGAAGGTGCAGATTCAGAAATAATCATGGTGTCAAGTGGGCAGAAGAAAATGTCAGTGGATGCGGAGTAGGGATTTTCCAAGGCAGCAACAGCTAATGCACCATTGGGGTAGGAGCTGGAAAGTGTTCCACTTGGCTACTAATGCATTAAAATCCCACAAATTATCAAGATGGAAACATGTGGCTCTTCTGCGTCTCGCTCTATTGTTGGCCCCCAGCCGGCTGTTGCCATGCAATGGAAGCCAGCCAAGGCACGTCTTCCAGAACTTGCGTCCAGCCCCAATACTGACCCCCAAAAGCTGTTGTCAACAACACATTCAGGCTATAATTAAAGGAAACTGTGAACATCAAGTCGTGACCCAGTAGAGGCCAGAGATGCAGTTTCTACTTGAAAAGCTTTTATGAAAAGGAGGGAAGCTCATTTACCTCGTTGGCTCCCACAGAACTAATCACACAGCTGATTTTGGTGTTCTCTTTCGACTCCAGATAAATAGCCTGGCTCTTGTGATACCTGTCAAAAAAATAAATTAAAATAATTATTTCTCTGACATCCCATCTGTAAAAAAGTCCAGCTCCCCTATCAAGCAGAAAGACCCACCCTTGCCTCCCTCTGAAACGTAAGTGTCACCTGGATCCAGGAAAGATGTGTCTGCTGCTATCCAGAAATATATCCCCTTTTGCCTCCCCAAATCTTGTGACTCCAACACACCAGACAGACTTTTGTAAAGGGGGAAATGGGCAGGACTCGCAGGACTCATCAATTGAAAACCTGCGGGGTCAAGGAGCCGCCATAGTGTAGGAGGAAACCTGCCAAGTGCCACTGAAAGTATCACAAATTATGAGGGAGTAGCAGATTATAAACCCGAAAGACACACAATCTTCTACTATCCCTACAATTCAGAGTAACTATGGGAAGACATAAGAGGCACTTACTCTGGATTACTCTATGCATTTCTCATAGGTTTCCCATAGGTGGCACCATAACTACGTTGGTGTAAAAGGTCCTGTAGTTACTCTGGACTAGAGCCATAATATATGTGTTATAGCTCACAACATATGTAATTCACACTTGTGTGCCAGGATATATACACAAACAGTATTAGATGAACAAAAACATATGAACAATTTTTAAGTATCCAAAATAACTGTTATGTGTATATATTTCCTGCTGCAAGCAGGGGGTTGGACTAGATGATCTACTAGGTCCCCAACTTAGGGGCAATTGCTTGGAGGTGCCAGAGGAAGCTGCCCCTATCTGCCCCCACCGACCACCTTGAACCTCCAGCAGCAGCCCAGGTAAGCCTTCCAGGAAAGTGTCTTTGATTGCAGTCTCCTAACCATGTCTACCCAGAAGTAAGCCCCACTGTGTTAAATGGGGCTTACTCCCAGGAAAGTGTCTTTAGGACTGCAGCCTAAGTAGATTTCATAGGATCATGCACACAGAATACATGTTTTGAATTCAATCCCAGTGTTCTGTCATCATTTTTACATCCAGTTATTATTTTTCTATGAATATTTTGGGGGTTGTGGAACCAATCGTCTGAGTTCCCATTATTTCCTATGGGAAAATCTGCTTCACATAAAGAACGTTTCACGTAAAGAACATGCCTCCGGAACAAATTAAATTTGTTACGTGAGGCGCCACTGTATAACAGTTTAATTATAATACCATTTTAATATATCCTGGCATATATATGTGAATTATACATGCTGTGAACAATAACATACATAATAGTTTAATTATAATACTGTTTTGTCAATATAGCCTGGCACACATATGTGAATTATATATGCTGAGAGCTATAACACATATAGTAGCAGATTGTATTTCGTTGGGGTTTTGTAGTGCCACTGAAAGGCCAGAGACTCCACGGCTAGTCTTAAAACATTTATTCTCTGGGAAAGAATTGCCCTTTATGTTCCCAGAAAAGTATTCATTCCTCAACTCATTCTTTTTGACAAATGATAATTTGGATATTTTAATATGCACTTAAAAATTGCCCTCCCACACTCTGGAGTTATTTTAAAATATTAACTGCTTGGCTAAGACATTATTACAATCAATCACTAATATCCTTCAAAGCTCGAAAGAAAGCGTTGATCTCCAAGACTAAGAGCACAATCCTAACCATGTCTACTCAAAAGTAAGCCCCATTGTATTCAGTGGATCTTACTCCCAGGAAAGTGTCTTTAGGGTTGCAGCCTAAGAAAGAGAGAACTTGACTGCCAAAGGGAGTGTGAAGTTCGTCAGACAGTTCAAATCCCCGCTGAACCACAAGAGAACACAATCCTAACCATGACTACTCGAAAGGAAGCCCCAATGTGTTCAATGGGTCTTACTCCCAGGAAAGTGTCTTTAGGATTGCAGCCTAAGGCCTATATCCCTTTTCTCCGGAGCAGTTAAGATGACTTCCCAAAAGATAACACTAGAGGGTGATGTAACTGCATGGACCTGTAACTGCTATGGATTTAGCCCTTAGTAACAATACATGCTTAAGGTACGGCTACAGTTCTAACCACACTTTGCTTGGAGTAAGCCCTATTGAACACAATGGGACTTGCTTCTGAGTAGACATGCTCAGGATTGCACACACATGGTCCACCTTGAGGGAAGGAGTGCTGCAGCTCAGAAAGTAGATGTTTGCAAAAGAACATCTCACATATTTATGGCAGAGCAAGACTGAACATCAGCACACAATGCTACACTTCTTTAATTTATATCCCGAATTTCTTCCTTAATCTTTCCGCTTTGGAAAACTATTATTGTCCTTGATGGTTTTAACTTCCAGGTCAGGGAAGCAGAGCCAACGTAACATCTGAACGCCGCTTGAATGAGTCTGCTTAAGGTTTCAGAAACCTGTCATTAGGACCCAAAAGATGGCTTTCCCCTTATTATTATTGTATCCATTTTTGAACATGGGGGTCTTTGTTTTGGGGTATTATGGTCTGATTCAGGACGGTTTCATTTGTGCCAAAGCTATTCCCTAAATGTGCTATACCGCAGAATGCTAGACAAATCTTCTTCTAAAGCAGCGTTTCTCAAAGTGGGGGTCGGGACCCCTTTGGGGGTCGCCTAGAGGTTTCCTGGGGGTCACCTAAAGACCCCTGGTGCAGGGGGCCAGGTCAGGCTTGCCAGACCTCCAGCTGTAGCTGCGCGCGCACTGGGGCTGACTGATAGCCTCAGGGCCCAATCCTATGCATGCCTACTCTGAAATAAATCCCATTATAGTCAGGGGGGCGTTTACTCCCATGTAAATGTGGATAGGATTGCAGCCTCAGGGCCCAATCCTACGCATGCCTACTCTGAAATAAATCCCATTGTGTTTAATGTGTGCATAGAACACACATTCCATATGTAACAATGAAAATACATCCTGCGTATCTGATATTTACATTATGATTCATAACAGCAGCAAAATTACAGTTATAAAGTAGCAAGGAAAATAATTTTATGGTTGGGGGTCCCCACAACATGAGGAACTTATAAAGGGGTCACTGTGTTAGGAAGATTGAGAACCACTGTTCTAGAGACTACGAGGTATGAAACTATAGGGGAAAACTGGTTGCATTCCGCCACCGTGTGGCCCAAACCTTACATGACAAAACAAAAAAGAAACACCTGAAGCTCTGCCTGATACAGTGGCGCCTCACATAACAAGTTTAATTCATTCCAGAAGCATGCTTGTTATGGGAAACACTCTTTATGTGAAGCGGATTTTCACATAGGAAATAATGGAGACTCAGACGATTGGTTCCACAACCCCAAAAATATTCATATGAAAATATTAACTAGATATAGCAATGGTAAAACACAGGAACTGAATTCAAAACATGCATTCATTGTGCATGATCCTATGAAGTCCACTTATGCTGCAATCCTAAAGACACTTTCCTGGGAGCAAGTCCCATTGAACACAATGGGACTTACTTCTGGGTAGACATGCTTAGGAGACTGCAGTCAAAGACACTTTCCTGGGAACACAATGGGCCTTATTTCTGAGTAGACATGGTTAGGAGGCTGCACGGAAGATAAGGGGGCTTACCTGGGCTGCTGCTGGAGGCCTGTGGGGGCAGTTGTGGGCAGTTAGGGGCATTAGAGGAAGCAGTGTGCTGGCCAGTAGCCTTTCTAAATAGGCTCCACGCAGAGTGTCAGGGCTGCCTAGTGCGCCGTCCATTAGGAAGCAACACTTCCTGTTTTTCCATGCGCCTAACATTCGCATCCTCAGATGACCCGGCCAGGTTGCTTTCTGGTTGCCTGGGGCTTGTTAAGTGAAGCGGGCTTGTTAAGAGCACACTCCCAATGAGAATATATGCTTGTTATGTGAATTACTTGTTATGTGGGGCACTTGTTACGTGAGGTACCGCTGTAAATAACTCTTTAATTAAATCCCATTTTAAGAAACAGTGGTCCAGAACTAGCCTCAGAGAGTAAGCACCAGGCTCCTTGCCCAACCACTGTGACTCAGCCCATAAGGTCAAAATAAGTGATGGGCAGCCTTCTCCTTCTCCCAAGCACTGGCCAGTCCTATAAGATCCTTCGGGGAGGCTCTTTTCTGAAAAGATAACTCTATGCACAGCTCGGCATAAGCCCTGTCACAACTCACCATCGTTTGTCATAGTACAGCTTGCCGTCTTCTATTCTGGCCTCATAACGCTGTGCAGGGGAATCGGCGGGTGTGGAAGGCAGGTGTTCAGGTGAGGAAGGAGACACTGGAACAGAAGAACAAGTTCAATACAGTGGGATGCCCAAGGAGCTTATATGCGACCCTGAACAGCCCAAACCTATGCATGTTTACTCAGAAAGTAGCAACACAGAGATCTCTCTAAATCAGGGATGTCCAAGCATTTGGCCAAAAGGCTGCATCAAATATCTGGCATTTTGTTGAGGGCCAAAAAAAAATATAAAATTTTAAAAAGTACATTAGAGATGGAACTCTGATGTCTTCAAAGGACAGAGGGGCATTTTGAGGACCCCAGATCACCTTCTGGATGCAAACAGGGTACAGCTCTGGTTGTGTTCTGTTGAGTGGACCAGATGTTCTTGGTGGATCAGAGGCTTGCCATGGGCTACACCTGACACCTGGGCTGGGGTTTGGAGAACCCTGCTCTAAATGATGTTAATAGATCTTCCCTAAATATTACAAACTGGTTTTGTGTACTGGTTGAAACTGCGTGGGGTCCACAACGGCTCAAATATTTGCCTTGGCAGTCAGTGAGCGCCTAACGGTTCAGAAGCACTGCTGTATGTCATTCCCCAACATTGAAACCAGGGTCTCTTAGATGGAAACCATGTGCTCTAGCAAGACACAGCTCCCTTCACCTTAGCCTTCTACGCTTCCCACTTCTGTCGCTGACTTTGATTCTCAGAGCTTTTGTGGCATCTCAATCCTTCCCGGAGAGGCAGAAGTGTCGCTTGCCAGAGCCATTCCCCTCCACTTTATCCGCTATCAGAGAACCTCCAAGCAGCCCAGTCTTAATTATAGGAGTAAAGATTCATCAGATTAAAGTTGGTGAACTGTTTTTCAGGCACTTACCAGGTCTTTTTGGTGATTTAAGCTACAAGGAAGAACAAGAAAACCACTTTAGTGATTGATGTTACAAGGTCACAAGCTGTGTTTTGATTTGCGTGGAATTTTAATGTGGCATCGATGCTTCAACAAGAGCCACAACTCAGCTTCACTCGGCAATCTTACCTTATTGAGTGTCCGCAGGTCCTCCATGATCTGTTCATCCGTTAGCAGATAGTTGAGCTGAGGTGGTGCAAATTAAGGACTGATAACCAGAGCATTATGAAGCCAGGCATAAACATGGCTGCGTTTTATTGCATAAAAGCCAAGAAAAAACCCCAAAACAGTCTCAACCATTCTAGAAAAGGGATATTCAAACCTGTAATGTGGTTAGGGCTGCAGTATGATCTCTAGAAGTGTGCAGGCAGGATGGTTGGGGCCATTCAACAAATGCACCCCCCCAATTATGGCCAAACATTGGTCATGAAAGCATGATCCCAGATCCCCTACCCAAGAGACAGCTCAGATGACTTGAATCACTTGCTTTCAAAAGTAAATTAAGCCACAAAGGGCCCTGATGCAGGCCTGGCCCAGGGTAAACGAAGACATAAATCTCTTCTCATTCTGATTCACCCTACAATCCAAAGTAACTATGGGAAGATGTTGTAGGTGCTTACTCTGGACTACTCTATGCATTTCCCATAGGTGGCACTGTAACTACGTCGGTGTAAAAGGTCCCACAGTTACTCTGGATTGTACCCTTAGTCAAGAAGGATATCAGGAGCCGGCTTCCTCCTTTTGTCAGGGATGGGAACGGGATCGTTTGGCCGCCGCCTCAGCTTTCGTGTCATGATGGGTTTCACCTCCATGGAATCTGATGAGTGCAGGAAAACAGCCAGATAAAGTCACAGGAACTTTGGCACTGCTTTACCAACCAAAAACTCTGGCACCTTTCAGTATTTGCCACTTTATTCCTGCCCCCCTTGCCAAAAAAACATTTACAATTTGCATTCAGTAGCCTGTTGCCTCCTAAGTAAACTGCACCTCAGCCCCTTGTTTGACAAAGACATACCCTTAACTTTAAGCTATATTGTTGCGGCAGCAGCTTATAGGTCAAGCAGGGCAAATATACCCCCAACTGTCCGCCCTGCTTTAAGTACCTCCTGTCAGCTCCATGGTGAGCTTTTCACTCTCAATCATCTTCTTCTTCTCCTCCAGTTCAGCAATCAAATTTTCCTTCAGCTCAATTTTTTTGTCTTCAAATTCCTTCACGGCTGCCTTCTTCTCCTTGATGTAGTTCCTTTCGACCTGCTCAGTCTGATGGAGACCCCAAAAGATAAAACAGGTGTTATTAGCAGGTCAAATGCCACATCAGAATGCGCATGTTAACTATATGGAGTGACTGGGAGAGAACTAAGGGGTGAAGAGGACCAGCCCAGTCTGCAGAAACAGAAAACCCACTGAGAACTGGTTGCTCTTCTCCTATAGGTGCATAAGCCTACAGCTAACCCTATCTGGACTGCCAAAGACTGAGACTGGACTCAGCAGATGTCTTAGGGGCACAATCCAGAGTAACTATGGGGAGTCCTTCCTCTGGTGTAAGAACAATTTACTCTGGATTGCAATATGAATTTCCCATAGGTTTTCACCAGGTGGTGCAGTAACTACGGCTGCACATAATGTCTCTTATGTGGTCCTGTAGTTACTCTGGATTGTAGGGTTATAATGCTAAACTATGGCCTCTCCCCTGAAGCCAACTGGGCCATACTATGGGTTAACATGCATCACTGACATATGAACAATCTGAAAAATGTTGGTCTAAGAGCACAATCCTAACCATGTCTACTCAAAGGTAGGCCCCATTGTGTTCAATGGGTCTTACTCCCAGGAAAGTATCTTTAGGATTGCAGCCTTAGCTTCAATGCTTCTCTTCTGCTTTGCCAATTCTCATGGTCCACCTACGGGAATTACCACCAGAATTAACTGGCAATGACGTCGCTTCCAGTTATTTCTGTATTGAGAGGCCAAAAGCAACGGGACAAACACCAGTAAGAGGCTCAGGAAGGAGGGGAAAACATTTTCAAGCATGCAAAAAGCGCACTGGACCTCTGTCCACCAAGCCTCTTATCACAACCTGCCACACTGTGTTGTTGGTCTTGCTGCCAGGTTGCAGGGGTCTGCATGTAACACCAGACACCACCTTGATTACTACCAGTGGTACAAGCAGCACTGATTGAGGAACATTAGCTTTGGAACTGCACTAACCCTACAATCCAGAGTAACTACCGGAAGACATAAGAAGACTCAGGATTTCTCTATGCATGTCCCATAGGTGGCACTGTAACTATGTCAGTGTCAAAGGTCCCATAGTTACTCTGGATTGTAACCTAAGTTGTTTTGGAGGCAGAGCAGGAACAAGGGGATGGTCTCAATAGCACTGCATTGATGGTGTGACACTGTGGGAACACAGGGAAATTGTAATGTTCCCAGGGACACCTCTTTGTGGTTCACACCCCCTCCGAGACCTCTGTGCAGTTGGCATGAGCTCCACTCAGAGCTCACTTCCACTCCGTGAAACCAAGTCAAGAGGACTGGCTAATGATGCCAGGTGGAAAAAAGAAACAAAGCCTTACCTCCAGCTGGAGAAAAAGCTCTGAAAGAAAGAGACACCAAACTTAACTTATACACAGGCCCATATGCACACTCCTAATACAACAACACTTTCTATGGTCCAAAGCTGTGTCCTTATAGCATTCACAATCCTGACAACTCATTGCTGCCCAGGGAGCTCTGCTCCACCCCAACTCCACCCCATGATAAGCGAAAGGTTGTTTAATTTTGATTAAAAGATGGGACATAAATCTACAAACCCACTAACAAACTTGCCTACTTTTGTAGTTGCCCCTGATAAATGGGCAAGAGGCCCTCCTTCAAGTGGGTGCTCCTCTTGTGTTTTGCAGGGGGAGAGTGACTGGCCCTGCACACCCCAGCAATGTCTGTTCTAGTGGCTTCTGCTGATGTTTTTTGCATTTTAGATTGTGAGCCCTTTTGGGACAGGGACCCATTAGCTATTAATTAGCTATTAATTTTTTTCATTTTCTTTGTAAACCACTTTGTGAACTTTTCAGTTGAAAAGCGGTATAAAATACTGTAGATAGATAGATAGATAGATAGATAGATAGATAGATAGATAGATAGATAGATAGATAGATAGATAGATAGATAGATAGATAGATAGATAGATAGATAGATAGATAGATAGATAGATAGATAGATAGATAGATAGATAGATAGATAGATAGATAGATAGATAGATAGATAGATAGATAGATAGATAGATAGATAGATAGATAGATAGATAGATAGATAGATAGATAGATAGATAGATAGATAGATAGATAGATAGATAGATAGATAGATAGATAGATAGATAGATAGATAGATAGATAGATAGATAGATAGATAGATAGATAGATAGATAGATAGATAGATAGATAGATAGATAGATAGATAGATAGATAGATAGATAGATAGATAGATAGATAGATAGATAGATAGATAGATAGATAGATAGATAGATAGATAGATAGATAGATAGAACTGCACAAGCAACCAAAACACAATGAAGACAAGAGGTTGTGAGTGTGTGTTAGGTCACAGGATCAGGATCCAGAAGAAGTAAAAATATCATTCAAGTGTTAAAAGATATAATAATAATAATAATAATAATAATAATAATAATAATAATAATAATAATAATAATAATAATAATAATAATAATAATAATAATAGTCATTGCTTTGTGCACCTGTACATTACACAATGAAACTGGGTGAAATCCTTTTGCACCTAACAAACACCAAGGACATTACATCACACATGAAACATCACACATGAAAACATTAAAACCATTTAATGTTAAAACATAAAAACTTCCTCCCATCTCTTCCACCGTTTCAACTTATACTAGATAACCCTTCACACCTGATAGCTCATTATTAATATTGCACTAGTAATACTGCGCTAAACACTAGTTGTTGTTTAATACAACTACAGCTCTGGGAAAGAAGCTGTTTTTCAATCTATCTGTCCTTGTTTGGAAGGGTCATGGGGAATGCATGGATCAAGAGTCACCAGAACACCAACCCTCTCACCTGCATTGCGTATCCTCTCCTTGTATTGCTGATCCAGCTTTTTCATTCGCTTTTGGTATTCTTGTAAAGTACCTGGTTTGAGACACCAACAGAGCACAGTCCTAACCATGTCTACTCAAAAGCAAGCCCCACTGTGTTTGATAGGTCTTCCTCCCAGGAAAGTGTCTTTAGGATTGCAGCCATTGTTTAAAATGTATTTTTTTCATGGATGGCGTTCTTATATTTTAATGGATTGTATCAAAGTCAAAATCCTGATGCAAACTTATTTAAGGCCTGCCACAAACCCTCCACTAGGAGCTTAACTGCCCAGTGCCATCCCTTTTAACCCTTACCTTCTTGCAGTTGTTGCAGCTGCCGCTTCAGAGACGCTAATTTGTCCTGGTACATCCTGCAAAGAGTATACACGTTAAAAAAACAGTCTGTGTCATAGAATCCTAGAGTTGGAAGGGACCCAGTAGGTCATCTAGTCCAACCCCCTGCCTGTAGCAGGAAATTCTCCTAGAGCATCTCTGACAGGTGCTGGTGGAGCCTCTGCTTGAAGATCCCCAGTGAGGGAGCATCCACCACCACACTTGGCAATCTGTTCCACTGCCGAATCACCCAAACAGTCAGGAATTTTTTCCGGATATCCAACCAGAATCTCCTCTCTTGCAGTTTGTTCCCATTGGTTCTAGTCCGGCTTTCAGAAGCAGCTATGAACAAATGAGCCCCTTCCTCCCTATGACAGCCCTTCAGGTAACTGAAGAGGACAACCATGTCTCCCCTCAGCCTCCTCTTCTCCAGGCTGAACATCCCAAGTTCCCCCAGACTTTCCTGGTAGGGCTTCCCTTCCATCCCACTGATCATTCTTGTCGCTCTCCTCTGGACTTGCTCCAGTTAGTTGCATCTTTTTTAAAGTGAGGTGCCCAGAACTGAACACAGGACTCAAGGTGAGGTCTGACCATTGCAGAATGAAGAGGAACTAGAACTTCTCGTGACTTGGAAGCTCCAGTCCTCTTAATGCAGCCTCAAATGGGTCAAACATGCTATTCTTGGCCATCCTCTTCAGTGCCACTAATGCCACTTCTCCAACGTACAGGATGAAACCAGGTGGAGATGGGGTTGTCATATTCGGATGGTGACCTGCTCTTTAACCGTGAGGTTAAGAGTAGTGAACCTCCACTTGCCCAGCAGGCCACATGCCACTTTTTACATACATAACCTGGAATATGCCACTCCACAGGGTTTCAGTGCTTTCTATGCTTGCAAATGGATACCCTGCTCTAGGCCAGGGGTCTCCATACTTTTGGGCAAGAGGGCCACACCATCTCTCTGACCCTGTATTGCGGGCCAGAAAACTAATTTACATTTCAAATTTGAATAAACTGACATAATTTGACATATAATAATGTACTGGAGTGGCTTACAAGGCTTGCCCAAGAGCTGGATAGAAGGGTCATGCTGGGGGCCACACTGAGACTTGATGAGGGCTGCATCTGCTCTAGGCAGTGGTATCAGTGTGGTTTTTATTGGTGCTCAGTGCAGAGATGCTTGTGTTCACCGCCACCTTTGTTGTTCCCCACCTGAAAAAGGCCATTCCTATCACAAGAGGAGGAGGAGGAGCACTTACTGCTCTTTCATTTCCACGTAATCCTCTTCATCGTGTTTTGCCAAGTCGGTCTCACTGGCATCTTCTGTATCTGAATTAAAGGACATCACAGACTGTAAGATCGGGATCAAACTCAATTCATATACGTTGGCTCTTTAATGCCTGCAATTATTCAAAAACTACCACTATTTACTCAAATCTAAAGCACCACCAAATCAAATGTAAAACATTTTAGAAGATATGAGATTTTTAAAAAATGTTTACTTGCAATTATAAGGCGCAGCTGCAAAATTTAATTTTACTGCATACAATCAGTAATTTGACAGTGATAACAATACGATAAAGAGCTTACTTTTACCTAGAGCACAATCCTAAACATGTCTACTCAAAAGGAAGCCCCACTGTATTTAATTGGCCCTACTCCCAGGAAAGTGTCTTTAGGATTGCAGCCCTAATTCCACTACTTTATACAACAACAGGTTTATGTTGCATTTTTTTAATGACAATACGATAAACTGGTAAACTAAATATTGACCTATACTTAATTAAAATACCGTATTTAATAAAAGCTAATGCACCACCAAATCTAACGCACAGCATTTTAGAAGATTTGAGATTTTAAAAAACGTTTACTGGCAATTGTAATGCACAATTTAATTTTACTGCATACAATTAGTAATTAGACAGTAATAACGATAAGAGAGCACAATCCTAGTGCCTACTCATTGAATTCAATGGGCCTTACTCCCAGGAAAGTGTCTTTAGGATTGCAGCCCTAATTCCACTACTTTAAACAATAGGTTCATGTCACATTTTTCAGTGACAATACGGTAAACTAAATACTGACCTATACTTAATCAAAATACGTATTTACTCTAATCTAACATGCTACCAAATCCAAGGCACATTATTTTAGAAGATTTGGTATTCTGAAGAATGTTTACTGGCGACTGTAAAGCGCAGCTGCAAAATTTAAATTTACGGCATACAATTAGCAATTTGACAGTAATAATATGGTAAAGGACTTATTTTTACCCAGTTGCACTGCTTTATACAACAATAGGTTTATACTGCATTTTTAATGACAATATGATAAACTGTTAAACTAAACACTAACCTATACTTAAAATACCATATTTAATAAAATCTAATGCGCCACCAAATCTAATGGATACCAATTTTGAAGCCTATATATGGCTGGAAAAGGCGAGCATTACATTTGAGTAAATATGGTGTATAGCCAAAGGGGGGGTTACCTAGGAGGAAATGGGTTAATTAAGTAAAGCTGCACACAGTGCTGCACCACTGACTAGGGCCATTAACACTGTTACGCTGGAGTAAGTACCCTTAACAGCTGAAAGGCAGGAGTTACTTGTGAGTATGTTACTTCAGAGTAAAACAGCAGACAGAGGTGCCCCTCTGGTCAAGATCCACCAACAACATACTGGAGAAAGCAACTGGAGAAAGTTCAAAGGCAAGGGTTACTTTGGAGTAAGTGTGTTACTAGAGAGCAGTTGCTGGGATCCACCGGCTGCAGTTACATTAAGCGCCCTCCACAGTGGAAAGGCTGGTCACTTGTGAATAAATGTGTTACTTCAGAGTACAGCTGCAGAGTTGCACCACTGGGCAGGATCCTCCACCTACACAGTTACACTGGAGTAAGTACCCTTAGCAGTTGAAAGGCAGGAGTTACTCGTGAGTAAGAGTAAAACTCCACCACCTGCACTGTTACACGGGCGTAAGTGCCCCTCACGAGGGGTTTACTTGAGAGTAAGGGAGTTACTTCAGAGTAAAGCTGAGGAAGGCAGGGCCTGGAGTGGGGCCTCTACAGGAGAGTAGGTGCCACAGAGGCGGGTGGGCTTACTTCTGAGGAGACCCTTCCCTCCCTGCCTCCCCTCCCGGCCACCCACCCTCGTCGGAGTCCCTGTGCCGGGGGCCTCTCTCTCCGTCCTCCTCCTCGGCGGGGCTCTCCAGTTCTTCCTCTTCGAAGCTCTCTGCGGCGGCAGCTAAGGCGGCGGCGACCGGGCCCGGGGGGAGCGCGACGGGGGCGGCAGGAGGAGGCCCCGGAGGGACCGGGGGTGGCGGCAGCGCGGAGACGCTCATGGCGGCGACCGACACCCCGCGGCTCCCCTCACAAACGGCGCCCCACCTCCACGCGCATACGCACAGAGCACTTCCGGGTCACCTCGCGGGCTTCCGTAGAAAGCCCTGTCTGCGCATGCGCTTTGCATCCTGTCTACATCCCCGAGGACGAGTCCAGCCATCGCGACTCAAGCCCCGCCAACCAACCGACCTGCGCGCGCATGCGCCGAGTGGACGCAAACTGAAGCCCCTTACCTCCAGGACACGCATGCGCAGAAGAGGATTAAAGTCACCACGCCCACTTCTCTCAGCAGGGGAGGGGCGCCTGGACACGCATGCGCAGATGGGAATGACATAAGCCACGCCCACTTATCCCACAAGGGCGGGGAGGTTGGACACGCATGCGCAGATAGGCTGCCGCAGCAACTCACCTCAGCTAGGCAAAGCGACAGCGCGCATGCGCAGAAGGAACAAGCCAGATGTCCACCTCAGACCGAGAGGGAGAATAGTGCCCCTCCCCACAGAGCCTCCCAGGCATGCAGGCGAGGAGCGGTTGATGGGCATGACTGCAGCGCGGGGGGCCTATTGGGGGGAAGTGTTGGTGGCCGTGGCCAGGCGCGTGGACTATCGGCGGCGCAGACTTGAGGGGAGAACTCGGTGGGCGTGGCCAGATGCACACAGAGGGGAGGGTGGAGTTTGGTGGGCGTGGCCTGGGGTGGTGGGCGTGGCTCCCCGCAGACAAACCGCTAGATGGGCATGGCCGGGCTCGAGCGCGGGCACTGATTGGCTGCCTTTGTCGTGTGTGGGCGTGTCCGCGCGGCCGGCCGTTCGAGAGTAGAGGACCGGATGGTGGGCGTGGCCGGAGCGCTCTCTCGAGCTGTGATTGGTGGCCACCCACGTGGGGAGGCGCTTCTGTGTCCGTGATTGGCGGACGTTGAAGTGGGTGGGCGTGGCCGGGCGCGCGGGCGACGGTTCGGGAGGACGGTTGGTGGGCGTGGCGGCGCGCATGCGCAGTGGGGGAAGGCTTTCCCTCTCTCAGGAGGCGCCCACCTGCTGCCTGAAGAGAGCAGTGGAGGTGCGAAGGAGGCCCTCCTTGCAGGCTCAGCCCTCCCATCCTGGCCTCCCCTGAAGGGGCCCCAAGTGACACTCTGACTGGCACCAGTGGCAGCACCCAGGCCTTTCTCTGTGACACTCTGAGGCCTGTTCTTGACAGGCTGTGCCACTTCAGCCCCGCCTGAGGGACTGCGGCCTGACCCCCATGTTCTCTCCTTGAGAGGCCACGCCACTTCAACTGCCCTGAGAGACCACAGCCTGACCGCCATGTTCTGTCCTCCTCAGGCCGTGCCACTTCAGCTCTCATGAGGGACTGTGGCCTGACCCCCATGTTGTCTCCTTGAGAGGCCACGCCACTTTAACTGCCCTGAGAGACCACAGCCTGACCGCCATGTTCTGTCCTCCTCAGGCCGTGCCACTTCAGCTCTCATGAGGGACTGTGGCCTGACCCCCATGTTGTCTCCTTGAGAGGCCACGCCACTTCAACTGCCCTGAGAGACCACAGCCTGACCGCCATGTTCTGTCCTCCTCAGGCCGTGCCACTTCAGCTCTCATGAGGGACTGTGGCCTGACCCCCATGTTGTCTCCTTGAGAGGCCACGCCACTTCAACTGCCCTGAGAGACCACAGCCTGACCGCCATGTTCTGTCCTCCTCAGGCCGTGCCACTTCAGCTCTCATGAGGGACTATGGCCTGACTGCCACATTCTGTTCTCGACAGGCTGTGCTGCTTCAGGGCCACCTGAGGGACCACAGCCTGACCGCCATGTTCTGTCCTTAACAGACTGCGCCACTTTGGCCCCAGCTGAGGGACTACAGCCTGACCGCTAGCGGTCTGTTCTCAATAGGCCACACCACTTTGGCCCCAGCTGAGGGACCACGGCCTGACTATCATGTTCTGTCCTCCACAGGCTGTGCCACTTCAAGCCCACCTGAGGGTCTCAAAGGGGGGAGCAGTAATTTATGTCCATGTCAATGCACAGATTTCCATGCATGGATGTCCAAGTCCATACACAGATATAGACCACTCTATCCTTGAGTGGATGAGTGGTCTGGACATTAACATTTGATTTGTCGTAAGGCTGTGTATTTGCCATACGGTAAATAAATAAATATACATAGATGTCCATTCATGAAAGTTTGTCCATGTGTGGATATCTATACATGGATTTCCCTGTCCATACACAGATGTCCCTGTATGTATGCATGGATATCTATATACAAATGTCCATGTTTATGCACAGATTTCCATGCACGGATGTGAATGAATGAAAACAAGTGATGAATAATGTTCATCATTTTAAATTAGCCAGATGGAAAGCAATATATATGTTTTTGTTTTATTAAATGTACACTGCCTTTCCTATGGGTTGTGGGTGGCGCAAGTGGCTAAGACACCTGCCTGTTAACCAGCAGGCCAGGGTTCGAGACCTGGGTCGGCCCCACAAGACAGGGTGAGCTCCTGTCCTTAGCCCAGCTCTGCGACGCCAGTCTGGATCCAATCATATTGGCTCTGCTTTTCCTTTGGACTAATTCAGTGGCGTGGAGAAGGGGGATTTGCTGCTTGGGTAACAGCCTATCCTCCATAACAATCCAACCCAGGCTTTCATGCTTTGCATGCAGTGTATGCAGCGCCAAGCACGATACCATAGTCTTTCAAGACTGATGGAGGCCTGCTGCCTTTCCTAGTCAGCACCTTTGCTAGTCAGCACGTTACACAGATCTTAGTCCCAGATATTGCTTGAAGATATTGCATCAATTAGGTGGTCACATGTAGTCATAAGCAAATCATTCCTTTTCTTCATTTGCTCATGGGTCTGGGATGTCCCCCGATCATTTTCAACTTGTTTTTCCAGTTCACATATCACATCACAAGCATTACAGTCAATTATGGCTGGAGAGGCCACTTGGCAGAGCACAGTTGTCGCTACTGGGTTAAGAGCCATTATGAGCAGTGATGGGATTCAAAAAAATTAACTGGTTCTATGCCCACCTGGCAGCCACTTTTAAATGGCTATTTTTAAACTTTATATGTCCTATCTCTCGTTAACAACTGGTTCTACAGAGTGGGTGCGAACCTGCTGGAGCCCACCACTGATTATGAGGGATTAGATGATGAAGTGGGTTCTGTATTGGCCTGATATACCAACCAGGGCTATCTCCTTCGGGAAGGACAATAGCATTTGTTTTTTTTGTCCCATTTTTTTAAATTCTTCCTGAGCTTCCTGAGTTTTTAAGATTTCCATTTGACCCTGCCTGGGGACCTATCTTCCTGGGAAGTTGGTCTTTAATTCTTCTGTCTCCTCCAACGTTAGTAATGTAAAGATTATTAATTTCTAGTTTTCTGACATTATTATTTATTTATTTAATTTATATCCCGCCTTTCCTCACCTGCAAGAGGGAGCTCCAGGCGGCTAACATCAATCATAATAAAGCACCATTAAAATGATCATCAATAGAGATTAAAACATAATTAAAATACAATTAAAATACAATCAGATTTAAAAAAACTAAGAACAATAAAACAGACTAAAATACATTTGTTAAAAACAATAATATAAAATAGAACAATAAAACTGCCCCCCCAAACCTCTGCCCCATTTAAAACGCTTTTTTAAAATAAAAGGTTTTAAGGCTCTGCCTGAAGCTCTGTATTGAGGGAGCTTTCCTCAGTTCTAAGGGGAGGGAGTTCCAAAGCCGGGGTACCTAGAAGGCCCTATCTCTGGCCGCCATGCCTCTCACATCTCTTAGTGGCAGCACAGTCAGTAGGGCCCCCTCAGTTGACCTTAGGTGACGGGTCGGATTGGACAGAACCAGGCGGTCCCTCAGGTACCCTGGACCCGAGCCGTTTAGGGCTTTAAAAGTCAGGACCAGCACTTTGAATTCAGCCCGGAAACGAATGGGCAGCCAGTGTAGTCGCTGAAGCAGTGGCCCGACAGAGTCGAACCGACGAGCCCCAGCAACCACATGGGTCGCCACATTCTGGACTAGTTGAAGCTTCCGGACCTTCTTCAGAGGCAGCCCCACATAGAGCGCGCTACAATAATCTAGTCTCAATGTCACGAGGGCATGGGTCACCGTGACCAGATCCGAGCGACTCAGGTGTGGTTGCAGCTGCCGGATCAGCCGAAGCTGAGCAGAGGCTCCCCTGGCCACAGCCGCCACCTGGAACTCCAGGAGCAGCTGCGAATCCAGGAGAACCCCCAATCTGCAAACCTGCTTCTTCAGAGGGAGTGCATCCCCATCCAGAACAGGATGATATACCAATACCCGAGTCAAGGACTTCCGGATCAGGAGAACCTCTGTCTTCTCAGGATTTAATCTCGGTTTGTTCACCCTCATCCAGTCCCCCACTGCCTCCAGACAACGATTCAGGACTTCAGCCGCCTCTTTGGACTCAGGAGGAAAGGAGAGATAGAGCTGGGTGTCATCAGTGTATTGCCATGGTACAGTGGTGGATGGTCCACAGGTATAGGTCATGGATGGTCCACTGGTGTGCCATGGATGGTCCACATTAATAAGTCATATATTTGGGGAAGTGGGCTGTGGGTGGTTAAGTCACTGTGGTTAAGTGGTTAAGTCACTGTGCCTGTTAACCAGCAGGCCAGGGTTCGAGACCTGGGTCGGCCCCACAAGACAGGGTGAGCTCCTGTCCTTAGCCCAGCTCTGCGACACCAGCTGGATCCAATCGCCAGCTGGATCCAATCGTATTGGCTCTGCCTTTCCAGTGGACTAATTCAGTGGTGTGGAGAGGGGGATTTGCTGCTTGGGGAACAGCCTATCCTCCATAACAATTTAACCCAGGCTTTCATGCTTCGCATGCAGCGTATGCAGCGCTGAGCGTGATACTATAGCCTTTCAAGACTGACGGAGGCTTGCTTTAATTGGGGAAATTGAGCCCCCTACCAGCAGTATGGTGTGCCTTGTCAATAGTTCCCAAAACTAGTGGTGTGCCTTGACATATGCTGAGTGCAGTCCTAAGCATGTCTACTCAGAAGTAAGCCGCATTGAGTTGAATAGTTTTTACAGCTAGGAAAGTGTGTTTAGGATTGCACCCCTTGTCTGCAAACTCTTTGTGAACCCCATTGATTTCAATAGTTTTTACAGTCAGGAAAGTTTGATTAGGATTGCACCCCTTGTCTGCAAGCTCTTTGTGAACCCCATTGATTTCAATAGTTTTTACAGCCAGGGGAGTGTGTTTAGGATTGTACCACTTGTCTGCAAACTCTTTGTGAACTTTAAAAAATGAAAGCAGCTTATTCCCACATTTACACGAATCAAATGTGACATCAAATCTAATGCGCACCCTTAAGACTTGAGATTTTTAAAAAATTTACTAGCGGTTGTAATGCGCAGCTGCAGAACAGTTGCAAAATTTAATTGCAACAGTGAGTTATTATAATACTATTTTTTATCTAATTGCACTAGTTTATACAACAGTGTGTTTGTTACATTTTTGTTGCAATACAGTAAACAGTTAAACAAAAACTGGCCTATTCAGTGGTGCCTCACATAAAGAGCTTAATTTGTTCCAGAGGCCTTAATTTGTTCCGGAGGCCTTTAAGTGAAACTCTCTTTAAGTGAAGCGGATTTTTCCATAGGAAATAATGGAAACTCAGATGTTTGGTTCCACAACCCCCAAAATATTCATATAAAATATTAACTGGATGTAAAAATGATGAGAAAACACTGGAATTGAATTCAAAACATGCATTCAGTGTGCATGATCCTATGAAGTCTACTTAAGCTGCAATCCTAAAGACACTTTCTTGGGAGTAAGCCCCATTTAACACAATGGGTTTTACTTCTGGGTAGACATAGTTAGGAGACTGCAATCAAAGACGCTTTCCTGGGAGGCTGCTGGAGGTTCAAGGTGTCTGGTGGGAGCACTTGGGGGCAGTTAGGGGCAGCTGCCTCTGGCACCCCCTGGCAATTGCCCCCAAGTTGGGGGCAATTAGAGTCAGCAGCACTGGCCGGCAGCCCTTTTAAAGTACCCTCTGTGCGTGGAGCATAAGGGCTGCATAGCACACGTGCCATAGCGCGCATGCTTGTTAAGTGAAGTGGAACTTGTTATGTGAAGCAAGATTTCTTGGAAATTTATACTTTTATGTGAAACGCTTGTTATGTGAGGCACTTGTTATGAGAGGTACCACTGTACTGGTAAATGGGACATAGGGTCCTGTCCCAATTTTATGGAACAGAATTATAACAACCCTATTCAGACACCACTGTGAGTGCTTTCAGCGGCTGAGCATATTAAAGCACTTCCCATGTTAAATTGGGCAGTCCCAGATCTTGAAAATAGGATCGAGGTTTGCATATTTCCTCTTCCTACATTTGCAGGTAATGAGTTCCTAAGTGAGAACGTATGTGCTTCTTTCTGGGCATCACCTGCTCCATATCATCACCTTTGCCCAGCATCATGGATGCCCGTCAGCCCTCTGTATTAAATAGGTTTAACCCCTGCTCTAGAACAGTGATTTTCAGCCAGTGTTCTGTGGCACACTAGTGGTCCACAAATGTGCCGTGAGCAAATATAAATATCATCTACGAACAGGTTTATTAAGGGATACAAGGAAATCATTGTCCTCATTCTCTCATTAGTCTGGGATGTCCCCCAATCTTCATAATTTTCACACTTGTCTTGCCAGAGTTACCACAAGACTTATCAGAACCTTATCAGACTTATGCAAAAGGTCAATGATCGACTAGGCTTCATGGCAGAGCACTAGCGTCTTATCGGCAATTGGATTAAGAAGTCTGTAAGAGCCATTAAGTGTGGATTAGATGATGAAGTTGTGTGCCATGATATCCACTGGGCCGGATAAGACCAACCATGTCTTAACCATGTCGAAGCACCTCCATAGTATATCTCACAGTCTTATGCCCATTGCACAGATGGGGAACTGAGTCTCAAAGAGGGGAGTGGTAATTTATGCCATGTCCACAGATGTCCATGTCAATGCACAGATTTCCATGCATGGATGTCCAAGTCCATACACAGATATAGACCACTCTGTCCTCGAGTGGATGAGCGGTCTGGACATTAACATTTGATTTGTCATAAGGCCGTGTATTTGCCATACGCTAAATAAAAATAAATATACATAGATGTCCATTCATGAATGCTTGTCCATGCATGGATATCTATACATGGATGTCCATGCACAGATTTCCATGCACAGATGTGAATGAAAACAAGTGATGAATAATGTTCAACATTTTAAATTAACCAGATGTAAAGCAATATATATGTTTTTATTTTTTATTAAATTTACAGTGCATCCCGCCTTTCCTAATTACCATGTTTTACCCAGACCTGAGTCCCAGATATCGCTCGAAGGCTGCCTGCCATCATTTTGAGGTCTATCATTTGAGATGGCTACTCTGAGTCACATATAGTCATAAGGAAATCATTACTTTGTCTTCATTTGCTCATCAGTTTGGGATGTCCCCCGATCATTACAGTCTCTATCCCTCCGTTTCCCTGCCCCCCCCCCAGCAGCAATTATTATTATTACTATTTATTTGATTTATAGCCAACCTTTCTTCCCTAACGAAAGGGAGCTCAGGGCGGCTGACAGCAATTAAAAGAACAATAAAACATCATTAAAATTATATCATAAATACAGATTAAAACACATCAAAAACAAATTAGAAGAGGCATCGGTTGGTAGAGTGTGCACATCTGTGGTTGTGGGCATTGCTTGGCTGGCACAGGGAGCCTGAGTTGGTGCGTGAGAGAAAAATTGCCTTACTAGATGTCTAGCAGCAGTTGAGTGGAAATCCAAGAGTATCCTTCATTGTATCAGGTGTCCTGCCAGTTGTAATGGAACTATGTGGCATCCCTTGAGGAGACGGGATGTGGTGTCAACTTCGGTCCCGTGCTCTGCCCAAATCAGCCAGGAAAACATGGGTTAAACCATGTTTAGTGGCCTTTAGTTAGCAATCGGTGGGCTGCATAGCTACAGCTACAAGAGAAAGCCAGGTCATTACAGGATCAAAGCAGCACCTGGCAAAAAAGAAAGGAGGAAGGAAGAGCTTGGAGGAGGAAGGATTGAACCAACTGACTTGACTTGCAAAATCGATTAACAGACTTTCCAATGGACTGGCTAATTGTTTGATGGACTTTCTGACTGTTTTGAATTACTTGCGGACCTGTGGATTGATAAACAGACTGATGACCCGAAACTGCTGAAAATCACCAGGACAGAGAGTGTTGGGGACTGTTGGGGAGAGAGTTGGAGAGTGTTGTTTGCTGTCATGCCCTGGTGTTGCTGAGGACTAAGATCAAGACCTTACAGCGGCTGGAGAGGGGAAGGAGGAGGACCGTTTCAGACTGAACAGGTAAACTACCCTGGCAGTAGGGTCCAGAGGTGCAGAATAGGACTATTGGGGGAAAGGGGAACTAACTAGATTTAAGTTGTCATGAGGTCTTTAGGGCAAGCTTAAATACAGTCCTCTGGCAGAATATCAATCTTCTATGTATTTTAACTGGTTTTTATCCTCTTTGGATGCCCTCTAAGGAGAAAGGTGGAGTATAAATTTAATCAATATACTGTAAGTTTTAGAGGAGCAATGATAAGAGAGAAGCATGGCTTTCCTGCCAGCAGTCTTCCTAGGAGCAACTGGTGTGTCATGGGTGCTAGACAAAGAGCACAATCCTAACCATGTCTACTCAAAAGTAAGCCTCATTGTGTTCAATAGGTCTTACTCTCAGGAAAGTGTTCAGGATTGTAGCCAAAATGGACCTTTGGCTTGATCAGGCAGTGGGCTCTTTTTTAAGAATACTTGTCACTCATGCAGTGTTTTCTGACCCTCTCCTTTTCTACTCCACCCATTTTGTCTTCTCAGATCTTGTTGAAGTCTTTAAGACGTGGATGAGGGAGGACCTAGATGTTGAAACTGCCATGACTACCATCTACATCTTGCAGGAGTTCTTTAATAGGGTTAAAGGCAAGTTTGTGTGGGGTGATTGAGCTGAAGAATAAGTTCAACCAAGCCTGGATCAGGTGCTGGCAGACCCCTGATTTGTGGAATCTGCTTCGTGAAATGGAGATATTTGCAAAGCAGTGGGAGGCTTTTGGGGGTAATGTTAAGATCGAAATGGTAGCTTGGTGTAAATCTAATTGGCTACTGTGCCCAAGAGCCATCCACTAGGACCTTTATCCAGTGTGTATTTCATCTGTGGAATTACTTGTCACATGAGATGGTGATTCACTTTTTGGAGATTTTCAAGCAGAGGCTGGATAGCCACTTCTTGGGGGCTGTAATCAGGGGTGGGCACAGGCCTACTTGCTCTGGTTCGGGAGGGGGGGTTCTTCCAATACCCCTGCCGCTAGCGAGCCGGCAGCGGCGGGGGCTCCCCAGAACCATGGGGACCGGTTCCTTACTCCCCCCCCCCCGGCTGGGGGGAGGCAAGCAGGATGCTGCGCAGCTCCTCCGCGCTCTTCCTTCCTCCCCCCGGCCGGGGGGAGGCACAGAGCCCTAGCCTATACAGGTCTACTCAGAAGTAAGTCCCAGTATAGTCAATGGGTCTTACTCCCAGGAAAGTGTGGAGAGGACTGCAGCCTCAGAGCCCCATCCTATGCAGGTCTACTCTGAAGTAAGTCCCAATATAGTCAATGGGACTTACTCCCACTTCCGGAGAACCGGTTCTTGGGCCAGGTCGGGCCCACCCCTGGCTGTAATAGTTGCCTGTGCTGAGCAAAGGGTTGTATTAGATGACCTTCAGGTTCCCTTCCAGCTCTCACAGTTTATAATTCTACTAAGTTCTACTGCAATATGAATGGTGCATTTGAAAATGTTGACAGTAAAAGGAAGATGAAGACCCTTAACTGCTGAACCTTAAAGTTGGGTTATCTGTTGGAAGTTGGGGTGTGGGATGGGTCCCAGTTCTTGATGCTGAATCCCCTATTGTGTAGGGCTGCTTCAGGCAGTCCATGGTTGAAACAGGAGGTTTTGTCTTACTTCAGATTTCAGTCCTGCTACCCTTCTTGGTGGGGGAAGCTGTTCCTTTACAGCACGGGTCTCCACCTGGGGCCGAATGCGACTCTCAGCAAGCCTCAATGTGTGGCCCTCAGCAAAACCCCTCTATTGAGCTGCAGGCAAACCTTGTAAGGTCTCTATTACAATGTTATATGTACAGTTCTGTAAACTTACTCAAATTTGAAATATAAATCATTTTTTCCGGCCCCCAATGCCGTGTCAGAGAGATGATGTGGCCCTCCTGCCAAAAACTTTGGACACCCCTGCTTTACAGGAATTGATTTGTCTTTTTTTATCTTCTCTAGTACAAAGCAGAGATGCTGAAGAAAAGCAAGGCTCTGCTGGAGGAGCACCCCTGGATCGACTGTCTCCCCAGTTCTGATCACGCTTCAGCAACTGACTCGTTAAACTCTCCTTAAAACTGACCACCTCCCCAGGCAAGGAGGACAAACATTATCAGCAGTTAAGGGGTTGTTAATAACAGGGTGTTAATGGATGTCACTTTTTTTCCAAAATAAGTTGTCCCTCATTGTCTACAGGGGTACAATTCTGGAACACCTGTGGATTAGAAAAGCAGTAGAAAAAATAGATTTAAAGATTCAGGTTTCGTGTGCCTCTATTGCTCCTAATGGAATAAGTGCATGGCAGGGATTTAATTTTGGGATTCCCTACTAATGCAAAAAATGTGTAAAATGAAAACAAACAGCTTTTTCTACTGTTGTAATGAGATAGCCAGCAGTTAGAAGGCAAAGGAACCCCTTCTGTAATAATTAGTAAAATTATTACTAAATTATTATTACTATTAGTTTGTTTTAATATCAATTATTGTATTAATAATGCATATTGTTAATAAAGGAAAATGACTGGTGTTATTAAGAGTTGATCTTTAACTGTTAAGTTTTAAAATAAATTGACGGTTCTAGCAATCAAAGCATCTGAATAATAATTGCATTAATATAAATCTATTAAGAGGATGGGAAAGGCTGTGTATAATGGGTAGAATATGATACTGTTACGGTGGGATGCTTAACAGCATGTTTGTGTATAGCTATTCAAAAGTGCCATTGAGTTCAATGGGATTTGCTTCTGGATAAGTGTAGTGAATGTCTGTTCTTGACATGCTTACCTCGAAGTAAGTGCTTACCACTTACCTATGGGCTGTGGGTGGCGCAAGTGGCTAAGACACTGTGCCTGTTAACCAGCAGGCCAGGGTTCGAGACCCGGGTCAGCCCCAAAGACAGGGTGAGCTCCTGTCCTTAGCCCAGCTCTGCGACACAGCTGGATCCAATCGTATCGGCTCTGCCTTTCCATTGGATGAATTCAGTGACGTGGAGAGGGGGGATTTGCTGCTTGGGGAACAGCCTTTCCTCCTTAACAATCCAACCCAGGCTTTCATGCTTCGCATGCAGTGTATGCAGCGCCGAGCACGATGCCATAGTCTCCCAAGACTGACGGAGGCCTGCTTACCTAGAAGTAAGTCATGCTGAACTCACTGCTCAGTCCTGTGCATGACTACTAAGATATCAGTGTGATTGATTTCAATTTAACCTTTCCCAGGTCAGAATGCATAGGTTTTAATGTCAGTGGACCTTCTGACTTTCAGCTCTTTCTATGGTTTATTCCAAGCTCTTTCAGTAATGCTGTTCCAGGAGCCGGGCGATTTGTCTAAACAGAACAAAACTTTCATTTGCCTGCCTTTTTCATTTTTGCCCCCGTCCTGCAGCTCAAGGTGGTGGTGGTTGTCCATCCAGATACTGACCGAGCCGTTCAGTCCTGACAAGGTAGTTGCATCTCATGCCCTCAGTCCATGTGCTGTTGTGACTGTCGGCCTCCAATGTTCTTTCAAAGAATCTGACCTCTTGCTAGAACATCTCACCAGCCAGGGAAATGGCAAATATGGGAGCACAGATCAATGCGCGACATTAAATAATTTCTGGAGGGAGAAACAGTCCAACATGTCTGGCTGGAAGCTGCACTGTGGGATTTAGGAGCCCAGTCTTATCCAACTTTCCAGCACAAGTACCGCTTTGTCAGGGTTGCAGGATGCCCCTCGCCTGCCCCCACTTTCCATTACTCCCCCAGTTTGCCCCCCCCACTGGCCCCACACTTGTGTTTGTGGGGGGGACCCAACCATAGAGACCTCTAAGTATGGGAACCTTTAACTTTCCACAGGATTGCATTGGAGCTATATCAGCACTGGAAAGTTGGGTAGGATTGGGCCCTTAGAACCCCTCTTTCATTTCAGAGATGGCAGGAACTCTGGTCCTCAGAGACCACTTTCCTCCACTGTTGGAGCCCTGGCAGTTCAGTGGAATCCTCTGCATCCCCAAAAATAAGGCCTTGTAGGTTGAATCCATGCATGTTTACCTGGGAGTAAGCCCCGTGGATCAGAATGGGACTTCTCAATAAGGAGTGCATAGGATTAGGCTCTTAGTAAGCCCCATGCGACCTAGTCCTGAGTAAAGCATGCATAGAGACTTGCATGTGTCTACTTTGGAGTAAACCTTATTGCATTGTATGAAGTTCAGTCCCAGGAAAATGTGCATAGGATTCCAGCTGGAGTAAGGGCTTACTCCTGAGTCAAGTCCTTACTCAGGATTTACTCCTGAGTAAAGCTGCACAGAGATTTCTCATGCAGCATTAGGCATGTGCAGGTCTACTCTGAAGTAAACCTAATCATAATGCATTTTATGGGCTCACTCCCAGGAAAAAGTGCAGAAGACTGAGTAGCAGAGGAGTTACTCCCGAGTAAAGCATGCACAGATAGGTCTACTCTGAGGGAAGCCTTTTGGGTCGTGGGGCTCTTCCTCCCTGTCCTGGAGACACTTGCAATGGGAGGCGGAAGTGCCTCTGCATCTGAGTGGGCTGTGGAGAGGCTGCCCCGCCCCACCCCGCCCAGGAGGAGCAGCCGAGCGCCGATGCCGTCCGACTTTCCCACGCCAGGTCCCAGCCTGGCCAGCCCTGGCAGCCGAGCGCAGAGACGTCGAGCAAGCCTGGCCGCGCCTGGCCAGCAGCAGCAGCAGCAGCACCTCGGGCGGAGGAAGGGAAGGAGGGCTGGGCTGGCTGGGCTGCCTCCGCCGCCTGCGCCTCGCTCTCCCGGCCGGGACCGGACTTCGCCGCTGGGAGCCTCTCCCCTGGACGGTGAGCAGGCGCCTCGGGGCACGGCACGGGAGGAGGGTCGCTGGGTCCCACCTCCCCTCGCTCCCCACACCTCCGCCCCACACTTCCCACCACTCCCCCCAAGTTCCCCCCGAAGACCCCACTCTCTGTCACGCCCCACAAGTTGCCCCACTGCCGCCCCCCTCAACACCACTCTCCCCCAGGTCTCCCCCCGCTGGCCCCACACCTGCCATCACTCCTCCAGGATGCCCCCCACCTGCCCCCCACTTTCCATCACTCCCCCACTGGCCCCACACCTGCCCCCCCACTCTCCATCACTCTCCCAGTTTGCCCCCCACTTTCCATCACTTCCCACACCTGGCCCCTCACCTGACCCTCCTAGCCCCACACCTTCCACCCACTTTCTGTCACTCCTTCCAAGTTGCCCCTCACCTGCCCCCCACTTTCCATCACTCCCCCACTTGCCCCCCCACTTGCCCCCCCACTGGCCCCACACTTTCCATCACTTCCCACACCTGGCCCCTCACCTGACCCTCTTAACCCCACACCTTCCACCCACTTTCTGTCACTCCTTCCAAGTTGCCCCTCGCCTGCCCCCCACTTTCCATCACTCCCCCACTTGCCCCTCCACTGGCCCCACACTTGCCCCTCCACTGGCCCCACACTTGCCCCTCCACTGGCCCCACACTTGCCCCCCCACTGGCCCCACACTTGCCCCCCCACTTTCCATCACTTCCCACACCTGGCCCCTCACCTGACCCCCCTAGCCCCACGCCTTCCACCCACTTTCTGTCACTCCCTCCAAGTTGTCCCTCACCTGCCCCCCACTTTCCATCACTCCCCCAGTTGCCCCCCCACTGGCCCCACACTTGCCTCTCCACTTTCCATCACTTCCCCCACTGACCAGACACCTGACCCTCCTAGCCCCACACCTTCCACCCACTTTCCGTCACTCCCTCCAAGTTGCCCCTCACCTGCTCCACACTTTCCATCACTCCCTCCAAGTTGCCCCCCACTGTCCCCCCCCACTTTCCATCACTTCCCACACCTGGCCCCTCACCTGACCCTCCTTGCCCCACACCTGCCCCCCACTTTCCATCACTCCCTCCAAGTTGCCCCCCACTGTCCCCCCCACTTTCCATCACTTTCCACACCTGGCCCCTCCTAGCCCCACACCTTCCACCCACTTTCTGTCACTCCCTCCAAGTTGCCCCTTACCTGCCCCCCCACTTTCCATCACTCCCCCCACTAGCTCCTCACCTGCCCCCCACTTCCTATCATTCTGGGGGAGTGATGGAAAGTGGGAGGAAGAAGGTGTGGGGCTAGCAGGGTCAGGTGAGGGGCCAGTGGGGCGAGTGATTGAAAGTGGGAGCAAATGTGGGGTCATTGGGGGGGCAACTGGGGGAATGATGGAAATGTGGGGCCAGTGGGGGGGGCAGGTGAGGAGTCACTTGGGGGAGTGATGGAAAGTGGGAGCAGGTCTGGGGCTGCCCGATGGCCCTACACCTGCTCCCACTTTCCATCACTCCCCCACTATCCCCTCACCTGACCCTCCTAGCCCCACACCTTCTTCCCCCCACTTTCTGTCACTCCCTCCAAGTTGCTCCCCATCCCCTTACCTAGCCTCACTTTCCATCACTCCCCCACTTTGCCCCCCACTTGCCCACACTTTCCATCAGTCCCCCAGTTGCCACCCCATTGGTTCTCCACTTTCCATCCCTCTCCCCCAGTTGCACTAATAACCATCCAAGAGAACTACTCCAGCCTTAGCTCCACTTTCACCAATGCGACACCAGTTGGTTTATTTGGGAATTTCCCCTCCTTTCCCAGCCAGCCCAGTTCCAAAGCTTTTTTACTTCTTCACCTCCTATTGTCTTCACAACAACCCTGCAAGGTAGGCCAGGCTGAGTGGCTGACCCAAAGTGGGGTTGAACCTGGGTCTTATAGGTCTCAGTCCAACTCCCTAACCTGGTACCTTTCAGTCTGGGACCCCCTTTCAAACTTAAAAATTCATCCAGGACCCCCATTAAACTTACGAGATGTGACATCAACGTGTTGCCTGTGCTCCTCCATGTCTACTCAGAAGTAATCAATCAATAAAATCCAGTAAGTCCCATTTTGTTCAATTAGACTTAGGGCGCAATCCAGAGTAACTACGGGGAGTCCTTGCTCCGGTGTAAGAACAATTTACTCTGGATTGCAATATGAACTTCCCATAGGTTTCCACTAGGTGGCTCCGTAACTACGTCAATGTAAATGACTTAGGGCGCAATCCAGAGTAACTACGGGGAGTCCTTGCTCCGGTGTAAGAACAATTTACTCTGGATTGCAATATGAACTTCCCATAGGTTTCCACTAGGTGGCTCCGTAACTACGTCAATGTAAATGACTTAGGGCGCAATCCAGAGTAACTACGGGGAGTCCTTGCTCCGGTGTAAGAACAATTTACTCTGGATTGCAATATGAACTTCCCATAGGTTTCCACTAGGTGGCTCCGTAACTACGTCAATGTAAATGACTTAGGGCGCAATCCAGAGTAACTACGGGGAGTCCTTGCTCCAGTGTAAGAACAATTTACTCTGGATTGCAATATGAACTTCCCATAGGTTTCCACTAGGTGGCTCCGTAACTACGTCAATGTAAGTGTCTCTTACATGCTCCCATAGTTACTCTGGATTGTAGGGCTGCTCCCAGTAAAGCCCAGTGCCTGATTCCAAGATTGGGCCCTCTTGCAACCACTTTGACCCGACCTGACCCCCACTTTGAGTACTGCTGCCATGACCTCTACCCCAACTTGCGCTCTATTTTTTTAATTGCAATTAATCAGTGATGTGGAATCAGGAGATGTGGAAGATCCAGGTTCAAACATCCCAAGCTATGAAGCTTGTACCGATTGTTATATCTCATCCTTTCCTCCCTCGCAGGGTTGTTGTGAGGACTAAAGAACGGGGAGCAGCTTGAAACACTAGCCTGAGCTCCTTGGAGTAAGGAGTATAAAAGTAAGAGCAGTATAAAAATGTGAACAATAAATTAAAACTGCGTAGCATGATCCTTAAAACAAAAGTCTGGAAAACCTTCGGTTCGGAGATACCCCAACTGTTGATCCCACAAGTTGTGTGGTTGTGGCAAGTGGTGTTTTTCTAGTGGTGCGATGAGTGACAGCCATGAAATGAACCTAGTTTGTCTTGTCCTTCCATGTTGGCTCCATCTGATAAGGAAGGAGGCAAATAATCCTGGAGTACTAATTCTACAATCAGGTTCCCACATCTGCCTCAGTGCCGTTTTTGTACACGCTGTTTAAACAACCAGTCCTACCAGACTCAGATACGCGGAGCAGAAGCAGCGCTTATAGGACGTGCCGCCTCTCGGTTACACACATAGTGGGGCATCTGGTGATTTAAAAGGGTTGTACGTATGGTGAGTGTGTTTGTGTGTTGTGTTGTTTTTTGGTCGGTGGTACTATCACCCTGGTGTTGTATGTGTAAATCAGTTGTAAATCAATGTGTCTCTTGGTTCTGAGCTGGTTGTGGTCCTAGAATAATACATTTCTGATGGCAGGAGTTTGTAAGCAGGTTGTGTTTATTTTCTACATCTTTATGACACTCATCATCCTAGCAGCTCAGGTTGGTACACGTAGTACCTCCCTTGTCTTCACAACAACCCTGTGAGGTAGGAGAGGCTGCAAGTGACTTGCCCAAGGTCTCCCAGGAAATTTTGTGGCCGAACAGCTTGGATTTGAACCTGGATCTCCCAGGAATACTAAGTTCAACGTCTGAACCACGTATATGTATACCACATATACCTTATATGTGTGTGCATGTATATATGTGTGTGTGTATATATAATTAAAATATATATAAATATATACATATATATCTGTGCGTATGTATATGTGTGTGTATATATATATATGTGTGTATACACACACACACCACATATACCATATATGTGTGTGTATATGTACGTGTGTATGTATGTGTGTATTTATATATTGTGTGTGTTTGTATGTTTTTAATGTATATATAATACACATCTGTGTATTTTCTAAGGCTGTGCTCTGAACTTTGGTATACCAAACCACTATGATCCTGTACAGTATTACTATAGTAATTACATTATTACACTACTGTACGGTATTATTATAAGTGTACTACTCATCTACTAGTAACAATGCAATCCTAACCATGTCTACTCAGAAGTAGGTCCCATTGAATTCTATAGGAATTATTTCCAGGTACTTGTGTGGTATTAATCCCAGGTACAGTTTAATCCCAGGTACAGTTGGATGCCATTAAAGACACTTTCCTGGGAGTAAGACCCATTGTATACAGTGGAGCTTACTTTTGAATAGTCATGGTTAGGATTGTGCTCTATATTACTCGTTAAATTTAAAACAATTAATATAATTTATTACATATAATTTATTAAAACAAGGAAGCTCAATGCTGCCTGCCCACAAGGAGAAGGACAATGAAGTTTTTTGAGGACACAAAGCTCAAAAAGAGGACATGTCCTGAAAAAAGAGGACATACGGGTCACACTGGACTAGTTCCTCCTCCGATTCTTGGAATCAGGTGTCACCAGAGGATTACTGGTGTTTTGGGGTGGGATAACAGCACTCTCTTGACAGTGACAATCTTGGTATTTTAAAATCAATACCATCATGTATCAATACCATCAACTGATGGGTATTTAAATCCAGAATGCAAAGGATAAATTCCTTTGAACTGTCTGTATTCTGTCAAAAGTCATCCCAGAATAAGCAGGAAAGGAACGAAACCGCCTTACGGAACAGAAAGTGGATTTCCATGACTCAGAACTGACCCTTGAGATGGATTCTTCCAAGAGGCAATAAAGTGTTATGACACAACAGGGAACCACTCGGGTCTTCGGATGACTCAGTTCTCATTTCCAAGTATTAAAGGTAATAATACTCCAGCTCTGATTCAGTTGGAGGTCATTGAGTTGGCCGCCTTTTTTAGTTGGTTACTTGTTGGTTTACATAATAAACAGTTAATGGGGGCAAACCCTAGTGATGCTGCTGCATTTAGGTTGTGCATACAAGTGGCTAAGACACTGTGCCTGTTAACCAGCAGGCCAGGGTTCAAGACCCGGGTCGGCCCCACAAGACAGGGTGAGCTCCTGTCCTTAGCCCAGCTCTGCGACGCCAGCTGGATCCAGTCGTCTTGGCTCTGCCTTTCCATTGGACTAATTCAGTGGTGTGGAGGGGGGGTTCTGCTGCGTGGGTAACAGCCTATCCTCCATAACAATCCAACCCAGGCTTTCGTGCTTCGCATGCAGCGTATGCAGCGCCAAGCACGATACCATAGTCTTCCAAGACTGACGGAGGCCTGCTTTACAATCCTGTAACTTCTTTGTGGTCTGGTATGGAAAGAGGTCCATCATCAGGGTTTTGCAGACACCTTTATGTTGGACCCCCCTCTGGTTGCACATCTTTGCATAATACACATCAAAGCATTTACTCAAATCTAACGCTCACCTTTTTCAGCTGAATATACCCCAAATCCAGAGTAACTACGGGAGCACATAAGAGGCTTTACGTGCACCTGTAGTTATTGCCCCACCTAGTGAAAACCTATGGGAAATTCATATTGCAATCCGGAGCAAGTTGTTCTTACACCGGAGCAAGGACTCCCTATAGTTACTCTGGATTTTGCCCTTAGTCTCCTTAATCAGGATGTGCATTAGAATCAATGATTAATTAGAGTAAGGTTGTAATCCTAAACACGCTTTTCTAGGAGTAGGCCCCAATGAATATTATGGGACTTACTTCTGAGTGGACAGGCGCAGGATTGCACCCTATATGTGGTATTCTGATTGTAAGTATGGAGTGCACCTTAGATTCGATAGTGCATCAGATTCAAGTAAAGATGGTAAATAACGCTTGCTTTCTCCCTAATAATGAACATGCTTTTGGGGGGGGGGGGGGAATCGGAGCCCTCAATGTCAATGTGTGTACGTTGGTGTACAATGTGTGTACACCAAAGGGGGAAACTCCTTTAAAGCATCTTTTGCTCTTAAACAGAGGAGGGGGAATTAAAGAGCCAAATGTGTGGGGTTAGCAAAGGTGGGAATGCTCGGTGGGTAGAGCAAATGCTGCTGGCCTTCAAGTTAAAAAATCTAGTTACTGGCTGGTGATGTCCGGCTTGCCTGCCTTCCATCCATCTAGCCATCCGTCAGTTGGTAGGTAGGTAGGACTAATCTATCTGGTTGGTAGGTAAGTAGGACTAATCTATCAGGTAGGTAGGTAGAACGGACAAATCTACCTACGTAACTAGATAGATTTGTCCTACCTATGGTGTAGACGTGCATAGGAAAATGCACATCTCATCCTCTAACCAATTTTGGGTGTGATCCTAAGCATGTCTACTCAACTAAGTCCCATTGTATTCAATGGACTTACCCTCAGGAAAGTGTGTATAGGATTGCAGCCTTAGACTGGCATAATTTGCCTGGCGTAGTTTCTTATGGTGGTCTGGGGAGGCTGGTGCATGCTTGTGCACTGGCCACCACCCCAAAGTGGGGCAGAGTATGTACAAGGCCTCCCCACAGCACCACAAGAAAAGACGCCAGGTGAGTTATGCCAGCCTAACTTGGTTAGAAGTTGCAACCTCAGTCTCAGGAAGCCTAGTGGAATTTGCTTCTCCGTAAAAGATTACACCGTGTCCTCAGGCGAGATACTTTCTCGGAGGATTAGTTTCCTACCCGTAATTTGGGGGTGATGATACTGGCCTACTTTTACTTGCTGTTTAAGGAATGAGCATCTGTACTCCACGCCCAGTGTCCTTGTGTCACCAAACGAGGCCCCCATGTGCAAGTTTGTGCTCCACCCAAGTCGAACTGAATAGGACCCACTACAAGGCCTTTTCAGTTGTGGCACCAAAAATGGGAATATTGTATTGACTCGAATCTAACGCTCAACTTTTTCAGCCGAAATCAGTCTCCAAAATCAGGTCGCGCAGGAGATCCAATAGTTAATTAGATTTGATAGTAAATACAGTATTTTGATTATAAGTATAGGTTGTGCATTAAATTCAGTGGTGCATTAGATTTGAGTAAATACGGTACTTTTCTAGGGGATCTCAGGGAAGCGCCATCCTTGCAATGCATTTCCTTTTTTCCAGGCTCTGCAGTTATGTTTTCCAACTGGATAGATGCTATTCCCCCATTCATTCATTCATTCATTCATTCATTCATTCATTCATTCATTCATTCATTCATTCATTCATTCATTTTGGATTGGATTGGATTTCTATTCCACCTTTCTCCCTGAAAGGCACCCAGGGCAGCTAACACTCAATAAACACATAGTAAAATAAAAATAAAAACATTAATGCTGCAATCCTAAGCATGTCTACTCAAAAGTAAGCCCCATCGGGTTCAATGGGTTTTACTCCCAGGAAAGTGTCTTTAGGATTGCAGGCTAAGTTACAATCAAAACAATAAAATACAATGTCTTATTTTGAAGGCTGCAATCCTAAAGACACTTTCCTGGGAGTAAGACCCATGGGGCTTACTTTTGAGTAGACATGCTTAGGATTGTGCTCTAAAAGCAGGATCACTTTTAGAGCACAATTCTAACCTGTCTACGCAAAAGTAAACCCCATTGTGTTAAACAGGTCTTACTCCCAGGGAAGTGTCTTTAGGATTGCAGCCTAATGGCACAATCCAGAGTAACTACGAGGGAGTCCTTGCTCCGGTGTAAGAACAGTTTACTCTGGATAGCAATATGAATTTCCCAGAGGTTTTCACTAGGTGGTGCAGTAACTACGGGTGCACGTAATGTCTCTTACGTGCTCCTGTGGTTACTCTGGATGGTAGGGTAAGTCTTAGGTATGTGTTTAATACTCTGTGCATGGCTATTGTATTGCCTGTAGCACTTTTTAGCTGGAAGGGTGACTCATAGGATTTATAAATAAGCACTCAAAGTGGAACGGGCTATATGACTGTTAAATATTAATTAATAAACTCGGCACAGTCTGTTGGATGGGGAGGTGGCAGTCGCTTCCGTGCCAGAGATCGAGGAGGATATGGTCTTTGAGATCCTGAATTATGCGCAGGTAAACTCTACATAGACAGGCTCTGGAACCAGCTCCTGATAATTCATACTGTCCGGATCCCAGTTGTAACATACGGAGAGTTTATGCTAGTCCAGTGTGGGTCGGGACCCAGTGGGTCGGGAGCCAGTTTGTTGTGGGCCACTGTGCCGTTTTGATGTGCAGTTTTTGGTACTCGGGCCCGATTCAGTTCAGCCTTGTAAGGTTGGCCACTTTCTTGATGGAAACATGATGGAAGCCATGCTCAGGTTTTGCATGAATGAGATAGGAAATCCTTTAGATTCTTGGGTGTCCCACCCACTTCCTGTGTGCGGCCACAAAACGGCATCAGAGCGCTCGGGAAGGGTGTGCGCATGTGGGGTGTCTTGGACAGATTCCTCTTTGCATGTCATATTCGTATTTCAGTTCAGGAAATCTCAAAAGTTTCTTCTCTCTTTCAAAGATTCACAGCCTATATGCTTTAGCTGCTTGACAAACTGGTGTAAACCCATAGTTGTTGCGTGTCGGTGTAAGGGGGGGGGGAAGCGGACAGCAGCCTTGTTGGTTGCAAGTTTGGCTGTTTGGAATCCTATAGAGACATGCATACGTTGGGCCCGTACATTTGCTTTTATTGGATTACTTACAGTGCAATCCTAAGCACATCCACTCAGAAGTCCCATTGTTTTCAATAGAACTTACTCCCAGAAAAGTGTGGTTAGGATTGCAGCCTTAGGGCGCAATCCAGAGTAACCACAGGGAGTCCTTGCTCCGGTGTGAGAAGAATTTACTCTGGATTGCAATATGAATTTCCCATAGGTTTTCACTAGGTGGTGCTGTAACTACAGGTGCACGTAATGTATCTTACTTACATGCTCCCATAGTTACTCTGGATTGTAGGGTTAATCTTAATAGCCTGATTATGTTTGATGTTTAAATTTTCTGAATCATTAAATGCTAACCGGTTGTCATTGTCGGGTTGTTGGTGGATCGTGGAACTGATACGCTTGTGGTTTCCTTGATTATCCAGAGCTGGTTGGTGTCATACAGGCTAATTAAAATTTCTTTCCTGAAATTCCAGGTACTTATTATTATTAATAATAACTTAATATCGCAGCTTATTTACAAAAGACTCAAGGAGGCTTGCAACAATAGAAATTTATTTATTTATTATTAGATTTTTATTCCGCCTTTCTCCCCGAAGGGCACCCAAGGCGGCTTGGGTAGAACATACACTCCCTTCAAAACATCATCATTAAAAACATCGACATCAATAAAATATATTCAAAACCATCAAAACTGCATGACATTTAAAATGATAAAACTGTGTATTATAAAAGTACAACACAATATAATAAAATTAACTATAAAAAAACAAAAAGCGGTGGAATTAATAACCTGTGTGTATAAAAACCAGAGCAGATAAATTTTTGCATTGTAGATTGTGTGCCTTTTTGGGACAGGGACCCATTAGCTATGAATTTTGGCTGCAATACCTAAAGACATTTTCCTGGGAGTAAGACTCACTGAACACAATGGGGCTTGCCTTTGAGTAGACATGATTAGAATTGTGCTCTTTATCTTTTTCTTTGTAAACCGATTTGTGAACTTTTTACTGCCAAATCCAGAGTAACTACATGAGCACGTAAGAGATGTTACATGCACTTGTTGTTCCTACACCACCTAGTGAAAACCTATGGGAAATTCATATTGCAATCCAGAGTAAATTGTTCTTACACCAGAGCAAGGACTCCCTATAGTTACTCTGGATTTTGCCCTTAGTTGAAAAGCGCTATATAAATATTGTGGATGTATAGATGATGGATGGATGGATGATGGATGGATGGATGATGGAGAGATGATGGAGAGATAGGTGATAGATAAAATAGATGCAATTAGATAGATTGGATTAGATTAAATTGGATTGACGGACAGACGGACGGGGAATTTCAGGGACCTACATCCCCATCTTTACAAAAAAAAAAATCTGTAATATGCCCCAATCAATATATATTCTGTATATATATATCAGTATATCCAACTGTATATATTCTGCTTTGGAGGCCGACTTCTGCTTTTTTATTTTTAAGATGGCATAACAACCTCTTGTGAAAACAAAACCGAAATTGTTCTTGATTACTGAAATGGCTTCTTCTGCAGGCAATAAAAGGCTTTTACGAGTGGGTGGGAGCCCTGCCTTTGACCCTTGGGATCGAACCTCTTTCCTGCTCTGTGCACGGGCCACGGCGTTCATGCGCTCGTCTCCAGAAGTGTGGTGAGCTCACGCTGCGTGCCGAGGAATTCAGAGCTCGGCTTGTAGCAGGAGGGAAATGTCAAATCTAATATAAAAAACGTAGCCAACGCTTTCGGCGGAGCCAACGTGGAAGGTGGCAAAAGGCAATCTCCATGCAGATTTGGAAGCAGAAGGTTTACTCTCTGAGTAAGTAATCTAAAAATGATCTGAAAAGTCTGCTGCTGTGTATTCCCTCTACTACGAATCATCTAGGGCTCCAATCCTAATCGCACTTTTTTGGGAGTAACTATTGAACACAGTGGGACTTACTTCTGAGTAGACACACTTAGGATTGCACTCTTTCTAGGAAAAGTCACAAACTTTTAGGAAAAGGCATAAATTCCAGTGGGTCATGATCCAACAGGGGAAGCAGAAGGCAATTTTTACCTTTCAACTCAGAAATGGATGCCTTCATGGTATCTTCGCGGTGTCACCAGGGTTTTAAAAAACTTAACTGGGGGGTCACACTGGTCTTCAGGAGGCTGACAGCCCCCAATGTGGTCCTGCCCACTGCGCACAATAACTCCAGTTAAAAATCAGAACCACTTCTGGGGTCAGATGTGGTCACTGGAAGTTCTCCATCCAGCCCCAAGGCTTTCCCTCTCTCAACTACTAACCTGTGTAGGGGGATATGAGATCCAACCTTTAAAAAGAGGCTTGTACCTGGTTGTGATCATCTTAATGATATCACTTAATGACGTCACTTCCGACCCCCAACAGGCACAAGGAATCCTATTAAGTCCACTATAAGGAACGCGCTCCTAGATCAGGGCTCTCTAAACCTTTTGGCCATCAAAGATTTGGCCCAGTGTTCAGGGCTGGAAAAAAATTAATATAAAATTTAACTAGAGATGGAACTTAGATTAATGAATAAATGAGCTCAAATTTGCAGGATTTTGGAAAGAACGAATAGGCAGTGCAGAAATAAAGCACCTAAAAGGACCCCCATTTCCCCCACCCCACCATCCAGTTGGTTTTGGTCAACTGGGGCAATCCTAACCATACTTTCTTCGGAGTCAGTACTATTGAACACAGTGGGACTTACTTCTGAGTAGACATGCTTAGGATTGCACTCTGGCTAGGAACCAGAGGCTAGTTATGAGCTGGTTCGAGTCTCAGTGGGCCCCCGGTCCTGAATTTGGAGACCGTTGTCCTAGATGGATGTAGGTAGCTTCCTAACATTTTGGGTTATGGGGCTAGCGGACTTCTCAATTGTTATTTCCTATCTTGGGATACTTTGGGAAGCATGGCAGTTAAACCCTGATCATTGTATATAAATACTATGGACTGATAATGTGTTTGTGACATTTTGATCCCAACAGTATATACAGTATACCTCGTTTAACAAGCGTTTCACATAACAAGCAAAAATTTCCATGAAATCTTGCTTCACATAACAAGTTCTGCTTCACTTAACAAGCAATCACACTATGGGCGCGCGTGCTACGCAGCCCTGACACTCCGCATGGAGGCTCTTTAAAAGGGCTGCCGGCCAGCGCTGCTGACTCTAACTGCCCCCAACTTGGGGGCAGATGCTTGGGAGTGCCAGAGGCAGCTGCCCCCAAGTGCCCCCCAGACCACCTTGAACCTCCAGCAGCAACCCAGGTAAGCCTCCCAGGAAAGTGTCTTTGATTGCAGCCTCCTAACCATGTCTACCTATAGTAAGCCCCATTGTGTTAAATAGGGCATACTCCCAGGAAAGTGTCTTTAGGATTGCAGCCTAAGTAGGCTTCATAGGATCATGCACATTGAATGCATGTTTTGAATTCAGTTCCAGTGTTTTGTCATCATTTTTATATCCAGTTCATATTTTTTATATGACTATTTTGGGGGTTGTGGAACCAATCGTCTGAGTTCCCATTATTTCCTATGGAAAAATCTGCTTCACTTAAAGAACATTTCACTTAAAGAGCAGGCCTCCAGAACGAATTATGCTCTTTATGTGAGGCATCGCTGTACTGTATTTGCTGTACTGTATTTAAATCTAACACTCACCTTTTTCAGCCAGATTCAGTTTCCAAAATCAGGGTGTGCATTAGATTCGACGATTAACTAGATTTGAGTAAATACGGTATTTTTATTATAAGTATAGGGTGCGCATTAGATTTGAGTAAATATGGTAAATATAATAGTGCATAAACATTATATAAATTTGACTGACTGTGGATGGGTGTGACATTTTCATCTCACCCTTTGAGGATTCAATATATTCAGTGTCCCCATCCCATTTTTATCCTCATAAGAACATAGGGCCCAATCCAGAGTAACTACGGGGAGTCCTTGCTCCCAAGTTAGAACAAGTTACTCTGGACTGCAATATGAACGTCCCATAGGTTTTCACTAGGTGGTGCAGTAACTATGGGTGCATGCCTTGACAATTTATCTTCTCAATCTACTGTGAGATCATGGACAAAACCCAGAGTAACTACGGGGAGTCCTTGCTCCGGCGTAAGAACAACTTACTCTGGATTCCAATATGAATTTTCCATAGGTTTTCACTAGGGGGTGCAGTAACTACAGATGCACGTAAAGTCTCTTATGTGCTCTGTAGTTACTCTGGATTTGGGGGTTAGCCTCACTATCCATTGTCTCTTACGTGTTCCCGTAGTTCAGTGTTTCTCAAACTGGGGGTCGGGACCCCATTGGGGGTCGCCTAGAGCTTTCCTGGGGGTCGCCTTAAGGGGCCGCCTGGTGCAGGGGGCCAGGTCAGGCTTGCCAGACCTCCGGCTGTAGCTGCATGCGCACTGGGGCTGACTGACAGCCTCAGGGCCCAATCCTATGCATGCCTACTCTGAAATAAATCCCATTCTGTTCAATGTGTGCACAGAACACACATTTCATTTGTAACAATGAAAATACATCCTGCATATCGGATATTTACATTACGATTCATAACAGTAGCAAAATTACAGTTATGAAGTAGCAACGAAAATAATTTTATGGTTGGGGGTCCCCACAACATGAGGAACTTATAATGGGGTCACGGCATTAGGAAGATTGAGAACCACTGCCGTAGTTACTCTGGATTGTAGCCATAAGGTAGTAGAGATCATGTCATTATACCCGCATACTATCTTTTGCTTTCCCAACAAATTATAAATTGCATGTTCTTCTCACTCTCTCCGTCTCGCAAGTGAAAATATAGAGTTGTTGCTGGTGCTTTTTGGCCGGATCCTGGTGAGTGCCTTTGGTGCTGAATCATTCAGAGGAGAAGCCTCTCTCTGTAGAGAAATATAGGCCAGCGCATGAGCATGCTCTGTTTTGATTTTATATGTGCTGGGAAAGAATTTGAGTGGTACGTTTATTTTAATTAGGTTAAGTAGGAAGCTTATGTCGAATCACTACCGCTGTTTATGAGACGGAGAGAATTTCAGATCCCTCCTTTTATTAATAATGGTGGATTTATTAGATCTGTTTAATTTGGGCGGTGATGTGTGGCGCACCTCAGTTCGTGAAGATGTGGCGGCATAGGGCTGGATAGTTGTTTTCTCATTCCCAGCGTCCCGTGATCACGCATCGTAGCACATGGCAGAGCGCATGTGGAAGGTTCCAGGTACCATCCGGTATGATCGATTGTACTGATCCTGGATAGTAAGGCTAACCCCCAAATCCAGAGTAACTACGAGAGCACGCAAGAGACTTTATGTGCACCCGTAGTTACTGCACCACCTAAGAAAACCTATGGGAAATTCATATTGGAATCCAGCGTAAGTTGTTCTTACACCGGAGCAAGGACTCCCTGTAGCTACTCTGGATTTTGCCCCACGAAAGGTGGTTGTCGTCATTTGGAATAGGTGATACTGATGAAGCAAACCTGAGATTTCACTGGGCCAGTGCAATCCTTACCAGGTCTACTCAAAAGTAAGCCCATTATGTTCAATGGGTCTTACTCCCAGGAAAGTGTGTTAGGATTGCAGCCTGACTCATACTGTGAGGACCAGTGGCCAGAGCTGGTGTGGTCTGTGAGAACCAGTGGCCAGAGCAGGTTTAAGTTCTCCACGATGATGGAACATACTGGTTGACTCTGGGCCAGTCTTGCAGGTTTATATGGATAAATCGGGGGTGACCCCCTCCTCGGAACTCCACCCTGAACTCCCTGAAGGAAGGGTGGGGAACACATGTGATAAATACATTTTGATGCTCATCTGGCACGAGAGTTATGTGAAGTATAAAACAACAGAGTTCTGGAATGCTTTTATTTGTTCCTTCCAAGAAGCTATTTTTGTTTTAATTTTTGTAAACTGGGACGGGAAAATAATTCCAACAGGATGAGGAACGTAGAGATCTGCTTTTCCATAGTCACCACTGACTCGCAACGGCCTTCCTGCCAGAGACTGAACCTTCCCCGTGCAAGCAGATGTTCCCCCACCCATCCGTGCCAACCACCCCATCCCGGGTACGCCTTTTTGAGGACACTCCAAACACCAACATCAAAATAAAAATGAGGATCTAGTTCAGGGTTCTGTTTCCAACACTGGCCACCCACAGACTTCCGAGAAGTTTGCATGCCCCTGTATTGAACGCCCCATTGACGGTCTTGCCCTTTTGTCTCCATCCCATGCCTAGTATGTACCGTTGCATGATCATCATGGCTGTTAGCAAGGTAGGTTCACCCCCAGCTTGTACTGGGCAGCTGCTTTCTTCTCCAGTCTAGCCTCGTCATGCTAACAAACTCCCCATCAGATCAGTTTTCTTGATCTTGGCTGCTGACACTTCCACCTTCGTCCACAACAAGTCTGGGCAACAGCAGTGTGGCCATCACTGCAGGGAGACAGGATGGTTCTGGGGTTGGGACCTGCAAGATCCAGATTCAAATCCTGGCACAGCCATGAAAATACCATGATGACCTTGGGCTGGTCATAATCTCTTGGCCTCACCTCCCTTACAGGGTTGTTGTGAAAAATGATATTTACCACTCTAAGCTTCTTGGAGGAATGGCTGGTCACTATTTCTTGGCCTCACCTCCCTTACAGGGTTGTTGTGAAAAGCTATATACACTACTCTAAACTTCTTGGAGGAATGGCTGGTCACTATCTCTTGGCCTTGCCTCCCTTACAGGGTTGTTGTGTCAAACGATATACCCCACTCTAAGCTTCTTGGAGGAATGGCTTGTCACTATCTCTTGGCCTCACGTCCCTTACAGGGTTGTTGTGAAAAACAATATTCACCACTCTTAGCTTCGTGGAGGAATGGCGATATAAGAATGAATGGTATGACAATGCGGTATAACAATTTATTATTTCCTGGAAGTCAGACCCATATTAAATAAAAATATTTATTAAATAAATAAATAAAAATATTTATTATTTGATTTGTATTCTGCCTTTCTTCCTGAAGGGCACCCAACCGGGCTAACAATCAGTACAACAGTAACAATAAAATACAATGCAATTCTAAACCCTGGTATAAGTCCTGACACAAGTTCCATGCTGGCCTTGGGGTGCCATATGGCACTTCAGCTCACCCCAAAAATGCCATAGGGCACTTCTGTGCCACTCCTGGAGTTATACATTCGCTTGCCTCTCCATACCAATATGGGAATGGAGAGACAGGTGAGTTGTGCTGGATTAAATCGGTTAGGATCACGCAATGGAAATGAATGTGGAAAGAGGAGGCCAAGTCTTATATGGCATTGAGGTTTCTCAGAGTTCCTGAATCCTAATCTTCGAGACCCAGTTTCTGGGATCATGTGATGAGAAGCCTAAAGACTTCAAGTTACAAAGTGTTGTTTGAGACGTGGATTTTTCTATTTATGCTTTAATCTTATTAACCTGCATAGTTCAGGGAGCTCGGAGTGGGAAACGGCGCTTGATTTTTCCACTGTGTGTTCCAGGTCAAGATACCCAGTGGTTGATTCAGACTCAAGTGTGACTTGGAGTCCATTCTATTTCTGTAGGAAAAGGTTTGGCATCAACCTGGAGGAAAGATCAACCCTTCTGACCTCAATAACGTTAGGGGTCTCTGTGTAAACTGGTGTAATCCAAAGGGTCTAAGGCAGGGGTCAGGGAACCGGGGTAAATTACCCCAAATGGGATAAAAATGAAATTCCTGGGGGTAATAGAACAATATAGGGGAAGCAAGGGACACTATAAAGCAAGGGACAATATAGGGGAGGCAAGGGATGGATGCAGGGTTTGGTGTGGGTCACATCGGTGTATCAAGGGGGTAATGTCGGCATATCTAAATATATTTTGGGGTAAAAGGTAAAAATGTTCCCTGACTCCTGGTCTAAGGAGATGTGCTTAAAGTCCCAGGACCCAATTCATCCCTGCTTGACCCATTTTCCCCCATTCCTGTTGTGTCTTCACAACAACCCTTTGAGGCAGCACCCTGAGCAGGACAGGAGTGAGACAAGATAGCAGTGTTCGGGTATCCGCATCTTCTGGCCGACATTCCGTGTGAGTCAAGCAGGCTGAAGAGATGCAACTGTCAACATTCCAAATGTCAACCTAGAACAGGCTAGACAGAGTAGAGGGTACAGGGGTAATTGAGGAGAGCCACTGAGGTGGCAAAAGGGCAGTTGAGATGCTGAAAAACAGAATAGTTTGTCACTGGTGAATATTGTTATATTGTGCCTCTGCTAGCGACAGCTGCGGGCTTTTGTGTTATTAGTTTTTTGATAACGCAGTACCTTTGCTGGATCAGACCCAAGTCATCACTTGCTTGGGGGTTGCCCATCACCCCCAAATGAGACTTTGTGACCTATAAGGGGGTCACGATCCAGAGACTGAAGAACGCTACTCTACCTTACCCCACGTTGCGACTCTACCTTACCCCACGTTGCTTTCTTTTGCTCCTTTGATCACATGGATTGTGATCCTTGACCAAAAAAATAGAAGTGGGATCTGGTTGTCAGAAGCAGCTCACCCCCAAAATGGATTAAATGGAACCCAAAATCTGACGGAGATGGGTTTGTGTGTTGGCTTCTCTCTCGGTGTCGGTTTGCTTGGCTGCTATTTTGACACCCCAGGGGTGTCACCGGCCCCTTCACCCTAAGTTTGGCTTTTTCCGATTGCAGCGCTGCTTTGGGGGAAGCAAAGTGTTTCTGCCCAGCTGCATTCAGTGGGAATTGCAGCCGGGCTGGTTATTTTTAGCAGCTCGAGTTATCTCATTGCAAGCATGAGTCTTTGTGGTTGCAGATGCTTGGAGTGCAATGGGGGTGGCTGTTGACTCTTCCTCCTCTCCACGGTTCTCTCCGTGCCGCCCTGATCACGCCGTGTAAGTAGAGAGGTCGCTCCGGAGATGGCCTGGCAAGAGCGAGGGCTCCACCTTTCGCGCAACGGGGACGTCGCGGACTTTGCGCGTGACTTTCCGGTATTTAGCTTGTTCGGTACAGTCTCTCCCTAAGAACCGGTAAGTCCTCTGCAGTGATTGGGGGTTCTCGGTTCTGAGGGCTCTCCCTCTTGCTTGCATCCGACCGTCGGCTGAATAAATGAGACGTGGAAAGTCGCCACTGCCTACTTCCTGGGCTCCGGTTCTGACTGTCATTCGGCGCCCATTGTGATGCATGGCTTGGCATTTCGATATGGGGGTTGTTTTTAAAAAATCCAGAATCTTTATATGGCTTTTTTCAGCGGAAGAAGGTCACAAAGTGCTAAATAAATCTGTGTCTCCAAAGGGCTTGCAGTCTGTAAAGATGCAGGAGAAACACCAGCTGACAGCACTTTGGAAAATCTGCTGTCTTGGGGTGAAGACCCCCTACTCAATACAAAAGTACTTACTACTCTTGTAAGGAGTACTTACCCCTACACTCTCCTGTGTATTTTCAGTTTTTTTTCACGTGGATATAGAGGACTTTATTTTTTAAAATACACAGATTTCTAGTCCTGGTTGAGTAAAGATGAATTCATATTTTGTTTTAAATATTATACAGGTTCCTAGTCCTGGTTGACTAAAGACTAGAATTCATATTTTGTTTTAAATATTATGCAGGTTTCTAGTCCTGGTTGAGTAAAGACTAGAATTCATATTTTGTTTTAAATATTAAGCAGGTTTCTAGTCCTGGTTGAGTAAAGACTAGAATTCATATTTTGTTTTAAATATTATGCAGGTTTCTAGTCCTGGTTGAGTAAAGACTAGAATTCATATTTTGTTTTAAATATTAAGCTGGTTTCTAGTCCTGGTTGAGTAAAGACTAGAATTCATATTTTGTTTTAAATATTATGCAGGTTTCTAGTCTTGGTTGAGTAAAGACTAGAATTCATATTTTGTTTTAAATATTATACAGGTTTCTAGTCCTGGTTGAGTGAACATGAAGCGTTCAGGCCATTGAAGTGTTCTAGGCTTTTTTGGGGGGGGGGGATATTTACATGTATGATTTTTCTATTCCATAATTAGCCTGGTTCTGGCAGAATTGAACAAATCCCCAATTCTTATACGCCATTGAGTTTTCTTTTTGGGACTTACTCGGAGACGTTAGGAATGCAAACGGCCTCGACCCACGTTTGGACAGCGCCACTTTTGCTAGCACAGCGTGAAAGTTTTATTGCTGTAGGGCCTCCGCTTACCAGCTCGCTGGAGGCATCGTGCTGGCCACTGTTGGAAACAGGATACTGGGCTAGATGGATCTGCTGGGCTCGTGTTTTCTCCTACATATTCAGTTGCACTAAGCGCACGGTCCCGTTTGACAATTTTGTTTTTAAGTGTCAGAGGAACGAGGAAGTTCCTGCTAGGACTGTATTTGCTTCACTTTTATGTCCCTCTTAAGATGCTTTTCTAACCTCCAGTTAGGCCAGCCTAAACCCCGGCATAAGTCTGGTGCTGACCTGGGAGTGTCACAAAAGTGTCGTAAGACACTTCTGGAAGAGGGTTAGGCTGCCTCCCTAGGTCCCCAATAAGCTGTGCCAGCCTAGGTTAGGATTGTACCCATAGTCTAGAAGCCTATGATGTTCTTGCATGCCCTATAAAACTCACCCATTAGAAGACCCACTTGGACACATATATAGAGCTGGGCCCTTGTCTAAGGTGTGTGTATGGAATATCCCTACGCCCTGTTAACCTGTTGGATCCCACTGTATATTGTTTTATATTTACCTGCATTTACTCGAATCTAATGCCTACTCTACACTTATAATCAAAATGCCACATTGACTTGAAGCTAATTAACCATCGAATCTAATGCGTACCCGGATTTCGGAGACTAAATTCGGCTGAAAGGGGTGAGCGTTAGATTCGAGTGAATACAGTATGTTTCCGTGTGACATATTCCTTCTCCTCTTGCCACTCCAGACATTAATTTTGCCAAATGTTTTGTCCGTGGTTGTGCCAATTTTGGAAGCTACATGTATGGTGGCTTCCACCAAACCCTTCTAAACTAGGCCATATGGGAGGACGCCAGTCTCCAAAAGCATCCTAACATGTCCTGGATCATGATTAATGGCAGCTGGTGCAAGTTTGTGCATTTAAATAGAGTCCATTTGTGGTATTTGCTGGGGTTAGTTTCCTGGAAAACCTAGAGGATACAGAATCATTGATCCTATAGATCTATAGGATTGGGGGAGTGGTTCGTAATCTATCCAGGAGTTGCAGGGTTCAGGGTGACCTGTTCTCAAGCATTTCAACCCCTTCTGAGAATGATAAACTGTTCGGGATCTCCTGTAAGTGGCATCATGGCCGGGAGTGCCAACAAGCAGGAAGGAACATCATGGTGATGCCAGAGCTCCTTTGTGTCTACACAGAAGTAAGTCTCATTTTGTTCAATGAAACTTACGCCCAGGAAAAACAGATTGCAGCCCAAGAGCCCCATTCCATGACGGTAGTGCCAGATCCCAAAGTGGTGGTATCTACTGGGGTTTCCATGACCAGCGGAACCAAAATGGTGATATCTGCCCAGCTTTCCGTGTCCCCTAAGAGGGTCCCGACCCCCTCACTTTGAAAACCGTTGGGTTTTAGTATGGGAAAATCATATCAAATTGGCCGTGGCAGCTTCAGTACGGCTGCCATGAGTAGCCGCAGGATGGCCACAGATAGCCAGAACTGGAGTAACAATATGATTGTTGGAGTGTGATGAAGTGTAACAATATGATGGAGTGTAATAGTAAGTGGCAATAGCGTTGCTGTGATAAAGTGAATTCACGGAAACTTAGGCCGACATAACTCGCCGGGCATAACTTCTTGTGGTGCCAGTGCATGCCTGGCACCCCCCCCCCCAAAGAGTGGGGTGGCATCCCCACACCACCATAGGTGAATTATTTATTTTTTTTATTTATTTAAGGGATTTACACCCTGCCTTTCCCATGCCAATGCACATCCCCAAGGTGGCTTACAAAGCTTTTATTCTTTTGTCCTCACAACATCCCTGTGAGGTAGATCCTGGCCCAAATGGTTAGGATTGCACTCTGAGCGCACACCTACCAAGGATTGACTTTTCCAGAAGGAGAAGTAGTAGATCTGGCCAAATGATGCGTACGCTTGTGCTTCCATGTAGCTTAGAAACCTTGATGTGCCTGCCAGCGGGTTTCCAAAATGGTCCCGTTCCCGTTGTGGAAATGCACATTGGCCCAGATTCACAACCCAGGCATGACGCTGCTTCCCTGTGGCTGTCCACCTATAGCCTCCGGTAAGTTCCCCAGCTGTGCTGGACGCGGTCAAGGACGCGACGGAAATCTAGGACTCCCCGTAGAAGCGGAATGTTTTATTTGCTCCACCACTGAGCAGATGCTTTCCCAGAGTTGTCCAGAACGACCCCGGGGCTCTTTTTCCTTACAGTGAATGGTAAAGTTCAGCAGTGTGCATGAGTAAGTCGCATTAATTCTCCCGCTATGTACACTGTCTTACATTTCTCGAGAAGCCGTTGTGTGTTTTGGGGGCTTCCAGATGTCTAAGAGGAGGGTGGACATATATCCTCTCTTCCCGGGACACGTCCTCTTTTTTTAGCCTTGTGTCCTGGGAAAAAATCTTTTCCCTGTGAGCAGGCGGCAGGCAGCTTTCTTGTAATTTATAAATTAGATGTAATAAATTAAGGGTGACACCTGTTCTCCTTTTCCAGGACATCTCCCCCTCCAAAAATTCTGAACTGAGAATTTGAGATTGAGGGTGCAATCCTAACCAGAATAGGCTGGCACAACTCAAACACGTTTCAATGGGGTGGAGGCAGGTACGTGTCTGTGCACTGACGTAAGTCCCTAGGAGTGACGCAGAAGCGCTTGATGATGCTTTTGTGACCTGAAGGCTTATTTATTCAGGAAAACCTTTGCAACCTTGTGATGACTGCTGAATTAATATTTTTATTGTGTGTTTTTACTGCTGTGTTTGGTATTTTATATTGGTTTTTATTGTTTTAACTGTGTTAAAGTTATCGTTTAACTTTTGAATTATGTATTTTTAAGTCTTGAGTGTCAGCCACTTTGGATGCTCTTTAGGGAGAAAGTTGGAGACTGACTGAATGAATGAATGAATGAATCCATCCATCCATCCGTCCATCCTTGTGCAAACAGTGGGGTCTGTTTGTCTGTCTGTCTAGCCATCCATCCATCCTTCCTTGTGCGAACAGTGGGATCAATCCATTTATCTATCTATCCATCCTTCCTTCCTTGTGCAAACAGTGGGGTCTGTCTGTCTATCTAGCCATCCATCCATCCTTCCTTGTGCGAACAGTGGGATCAATCCATTTATCTATCTATTCATCCATCCTTCTTTCCTTGTGCAAACAGTGGGGTCTGTCTGTCTAGCCATCCATCCATCCATCCTTGTGCGAACAGTGGGATCAATCCACCTATCCATCCATCCTTCTTTCCTTGTGCAAACAGTGGGGTCTGTCTATCTATCCATCTATCCATCCATCCTTCATTGTGCGAACGGTGGGATCAATCCATCTATCCATCCTTCCTTCCTTGTGCAAATAGTGGGGTCTGTCTGTCTATCTAGCCATCCATCCTTCCTTCCTTCCTTGTGCCAAAATTGGGATCAATCCATCTATCCATCCTTCCATCCTTCCTTCTTTCCTTGTGCAAACAGTGGGATCATCCATCTATTCATCCATCCTTCCTTCCTTGTGCAAACAGTGGGGTCTGTATGTCTATCTATCCAACTATCCATCCATCCTTCCTTCCTTGTGCAAACAGTGGGGTCTGTCTGTCTAGCCATCCATCCATCCTTCCTTGTGCGAACAGTGGGATCATCCATCTATCCATCCATCCTTCCTTCCTTATGCAAACAGTGGGGTCTGTCTATCTATCCATCTATCCATCCATCCTTCCTTCCTTGTGCAAACAGTGGGGTCCATCTATCTATCCATCTATCCATCCATCCTTCCTTCCTTGTGCAGACAGTGGGATCTGTCTGTCTATCTAGCCATCCTTCCTTCCTTCTTTCTTTGTGCAAACAGTGGGGTCTGTCTGTCTGTCTATCTATCATATTACAAGATGAAGAGTATCCTCTGAGGCTCTGAGCAACCCTTGCTGGAACTACAATTCCCGGGCGTTTTGAGTATGATTCAGCCAAACCATGTGCCATAAGTATGACCAATACTGCAGTCCTAGTGATTGAGCGATCCATTGCGGCGCCTCATATATGACTAATATGCACTACTCGTGACTCAGTTATGCTTTCCAAGCTGCTCTGTCCCTCTGTTCAGCATCTACAGACTTTACACCAATGGATAATACTGACTGTGAACTGCTAGCTTACTTGTGGATTGGCACAAGAAGAATGGTGCACATGCATAGTGAACATGCATGTGCATGATTTGATCACGGGGGGAAAATGCTATGCTTGCCAGTTAAAAATGAGCATTACAACTTGGTGTGAAGCATGCCCAGTTTCATCGGTAACTATTACTTATATACAGATTAAAAAAGAATTAAGCTGGTGTCACTGTCACAATATTTTGGATATATACTCTTGAACATATTAATTTCCCAGCTGCTTCTCGGTCTATAAGCAAGAGGAGTCTTGATATAAAATATATTTACATGTATAAAATATAAATATAAAATAAAATATAAAATATTTCCTGTGCGTTCTCTCCCCACCATACACATGCACAGGGTGCCAAAAAATGTACACACCATATATAGTATCAGATTTATTATGCCGTTGTTCACACATAGACATGCACTGCACATGGTGTGCACAGAAGCAGTTGCTTGACCCAGTTAATGAATTAGACTTGGTGTTCAAAGTATTCCCCATTGGTGTTTACACACTGCTGATATAGGGCAAAATCCAGAGTCACTACGGGGAGTCCTTGCTCCGATGTAAGAACAACTTACTCTGGATTCCAATATGAATTTCCCATAGGTTTTCACTAGGTGGTGCAGTAACTATGGGTGCACGTAAGTGCTCCCGTAGTTACTCTGGATTTGGGGGATAGTTGACCAAGGAATCTATGGGTGTCTGCCAACATGTGTCGAGATGGAAGGTGTGTATATATAGCAAATATATTAATAATAAATAATAAATATAGAGCAAATAAATATAAATATAAATAAACAAATAAATAATAAATATAGAGCAATAATAATTTTGCTTGGATGTTGGTATTTTTATGATTTTTGTTAAGAATATCTGCTTCTTCCCCCATCCCCTCCCCAGATCTGCGTGAAGGTCAAGAATCAATAGTAGGTCCTGGGTGCGGAAAAGGGAAGGGGGATCAAGACCGGTGAAATGTCCGTAGACGAAGCAGGAGTCTTAGGGGAAAGCCTGCCAAAATAATGGGGAATGAGGGAAAGAGCCTCGGACTCCAGCTCCGTGCCGATCAAACTGCTCGGCCACCACACCCTGAAGGCTGAGCCAGAAAACGCCGTCTCTGGGAGAGGAGGAATGAATAAATTGCCTGTTACAATAATGTACTTTCCAGCTTGCATTCCTCTCTGCTTGTACAGATGTCATGTACGCCTTCCACATGGAAGTGGGGATGGAAAGAGTTTCAGAAGCACTGATGCGCTCCTGGTAGACACGCTCCCCGTTAAGGAACCGGGTTGGCATTCGGGCTCCTCTTTGCTTTCTTAAGGAGCAGGAAGGGGTTAACATGTTTGGCTCATCTGGACCATAAAGGTTTGGCTTCTCCTTTTGGGGGGGGGGGGTTTAAAAGTACCAATAGGTGATGAATCATAGCTAGCGATGACGTAAGGACATTAAAAGCCCTGCTGGATGAGACCAAAGACCCATGCAGTCCAGCGTCCTGTTTCCCACTGATTGGGTTGCCATATGTCCTGAAAAACAGTCCTGATTTTGGGAATCGTGTTCCCATGTTGGTAAATGGGACAGAAGGTCTTGTACAGATTTTATGGAAGAGAATTATGGCAACCCTACAAGAAGCTTTAGGTCCGTGTGGAAGCCCATTAGATCAAGAGCTTGCTTCCACCACTCAACTGGCGTTGCATTTGTTTTACAACCAGAGCAGTGATTTTAACCACTATGCTGTGGTACAGTGGTATGGCTCATGGATGGTCCACAGGTGTGGGTCATGGACGGTCCACTGATGTGCCATGGATGGTCCACGTTTATAAGTCGTATAATTGGGGAAATTGAGCCCCCTCCCAGCAGTATGGCATGCCTTGTCAATAGTCCCCAAAACTAGTGGTGTACCTTGACTTATGCTGAGTGCAATCTTAAGCATGTCTACTCAGAAGTAAGCCCCCTTGAGTTCAATAGTTTTTACACCCAGGAAAGTGTGGTCACACCCCTTGTCTGCAAACCCTTTGTGAACCCCATTGATTTCAATAGTTTTTACAGCCAGGGGAGTGTGTTTAGGATTGTACCACTTGTCTGCAAACTCTTTGTGAACTTTAAAAAATGAAAGCAGTTTATTCCCACATTTACACGAATCAAATGTGACATCAAATCTAATGCGCACCCCCAAGATTAAATTTTTTTTACTGGCGGTTGTAATGCGCAGCTGCAGAACGCCTGCAAAATTTAATTGGACCACATGCAATTAAAGTTATATGACACTATTTTTTACCTAATTGCACTACTTTATACAACAGTGTGTTGGTTACATTTTTTGTTGCATTACAGTAAACTGTTAAACAAAAATTGTTTTTTGATTTTGTATCCAGTAGTGCCTCACATAAAGAGCTTAATTCATTCCGGAGGCCTGCTCTTTAAGTGAAACACTCTTTGAGTGAAGCAGATTTTTCCATAGGAAATAATGGAAACTCAGACAATTGGCTCCACAACCCCCAAAATATTCCTATAAAAATATTAACTATGGAAAAATGATGACAAAACACTGGAATTGAATTCAAAACATGCATTCAGTGGGCATGATCCTATGAAGTCTACTTAGGCTGCAATCCTAAAGACACTTTCCTGGGAGTAAGCCCCATTTAACAATGGGGCTTACTTCTGGGTAGACATGGTTAGGAGGCTGCAATCAAAGACACTTTCCTGGGAGGCTTACCTGGGCTGCTGCTGGAGGTTCAAGGTGGTCGGTGGGGGCACTTGGGGGCAGTTGGGGCATCTGCCTCTGGTACCCCCAGGCAACCTCCCCCAAGTTGGGGGCAGTTAGAGGCAGCAGCGCTGGCCGGCAGCCCTTTTAAAGAGCCTCCATGTGGAGCGTCAGGGCAGCATAGCACACATGTCCATAGTGCGCTTTCTTGTTAAGTGAAGCAGAACTTGTTATGTGAAGCAGGATTCCTTTTTATGGAATCGCTTGTTATTTGAAACGCTTGGTATGTGAGGCGCTTGTTATGAGAGGTACCACTGTATCAAAATACTGTGTTTACTTGAATTTAATGTGCCATTGAATCTAATGCGCACCCTGCTTTTCTTGGTTGAAAAAGTGCTCATTAGAGTAAATACTCTTAGGAATGATTTGGCCCAAACCGGATGCTTTCCATCCCCCATCGGTCCCTGGCCTCGGCATCTGTTTAAAAGCTGCTCTACAACCTTTAAAGATATGTGTTGTTGTGATGCTCCATGTGTAAGTCATGCACCCCGGAGGCTCTTCTGCTTGTGACTAAGCTGTGCGGAGGATTGTGAAACCCAGTTTACCTACCAGGGTTCGGAGCAACGTGCGCAGCTGGGCTTATGGATGTTACAAAACGGGAGCCCATTTTTGTTCGCCAACATCAATGGCCTTTTAACGGAGCGCATGTGTGCTCTGTGTTGATTTTGAAAGTGGCAGCCGCCCAACACTCACATGGCTGAATCTGGCAACCGTTCTTACCACGAGACACATGCGCCACCTTTACAGAAAGGAGCAAGGTGTGTGACAGCGATCATTACCCTTTTAACCCCCAAATCCAGAGTAACTACAGGAGCACGTAAGTGACTTTACGTGCACCCGTAGTTACTGCACCACCTAGTGAAAACCTCTGGGAAATTCATACTGCAATCCAGAGTAAGTTGTTCTTACACCGGAGCAAGGACTCCTGTAGTTACTCTGGATTGCGCCCATGATCTCACAGTAGATTGAGAAGATAATTGTCAAGGCACGTGATGAGTTTTTAAGTCACACCATAATGCGGCGGAGGGTCTTACAACCCCCAATTGACCCTCTCCTTATCTTCCATGTCAAACCTACACATCTTTCACGGCACACCAATGTGGTGGTTAAAAACTGGCTAGTGTGGGGGCTTTCTCTGGTCCCCATGTTAGTTGAATCCTCCACTCGGCGCAACTTCTTTGAGCCTTTCCATTCAGTGCGCCAGCCGTTTCTTCCTTGGAAGGCCCTTTAGAACCCCTGGCCAACCCCTGGGCTAGCGAAACGGTTTTGCCGGCGTACGAACGGATACCTTGGAATGCCTGATGACCCCGTTTTGTCGGTGAGTAAAACTGCGCGGGCACAAACAATCTGGCGACTAGCCTGTGGAGCGTGAAGAGTTAGCTCATCACATGGGACCCGGGAGCTGCCAAAAGGCACAAACGGTGAGAGAATATTTTCCTAATAGTTTGCACATAAGTAATTGCAGTCCTTGCCCAAAGGATGCTCAGGAACACTGCTGGACAGTCCCCCCCCCCCCCAAAAAAAAAAAAATACAGCTTGTGCAATAGGATTCCCTGTGCTGTGTGGAGGGGGAATTGCATTGATTTAGAATGAGTTGCATGTTATCCACCCCCGTTCAGTAGGAAGAGGAACTTTTTAAAGTAAAATTTCCCAGGGGGAGAGCATTTGCCCCTCTCACCCCCAGTATGGACACCCCCAGTATCTCCCTTTTCCCAATAGCTGTTGCTGGTGGTGTTTTTCAGACTGTGAGCTCTTTAGGGACAAGGAGCCATTGATGGGCTTATTTTGCTACATAGTTTTGCAAACTCCTTTTTTTATGATGCGCCACCTTTATGGGTTCTCAGTGGCAAGTCCAGCGCATGCCAGGCACATTAAATGGTTCCCTTTGGACTGGATATTGAGCATCATGAAGAAGTGCTTGGGATTTCTTTCTGGTTTTTTGTGTTTGTTTCTGAGGCTGAACTGGAGATAAACCAGTATGGAGTGGTGGCACGATAGATAGATATAGGTAGATATAGGCCTATATCCCAAAGTGAAATTAAGCCCCTTGCTCAGGAGCAGTTAAGATGACTTTCCATAAGATAACACTAGAGGGTGACATAACTGCGTGGACCCATAACTGCTATGGATTTAGCCCACAGACAGACAGACAGACAGACAGACAGACAAACAGACAGACACTGATTGATTGGATGGATGGCAGACAGAGACTTGACAAAAAGGAAGGATGATGATCTATCTGGGTAGATGGATGACAGACACACAGAGTGACTGACTGACTGACAAGAAGAAAGAGGAAGGATGGACTGGACAATGGACAGACAGACGGATGGACAGACTGATTGACTGACTGACAGGAAGGAAGGGAGGGAGGAAAGAAGATGACACACAGACAGTGGATTGATAGATTGATGGAAAAGATGGACAGACAAACTGATAGATTTGTCCGTCCTTCCTACCTACCTACCGACCTTCCTAGATGGATGGATGGATAGATGGATAGATATGGAAGGGAGGCATGCGGAGATAGATAGGTAGATAGACAGACAGACAGACGCTCACCTTTTTCAGCCAAATTCAGTCTCCAAAATCAGGGTGCACATTAGATTTGATGGTTAATTTGAGTAAATACAGTATTTTAATTATAGGTATAGGGTGCGCATTAGTGGCACATTAGATCTGAGTAAATGTGGGTAGATAATTTATTTTCTTTGTAAATTGTTTCGTGAACTTTTTGTTGCAAAGCAGTATATAAGTAGTTACCCTACAATCCAGAGTCACTATAGGAAGACATAAGAAGCACTTACTCTGGATTGCTCTATGCATTTCCCATAGGTGGCACCGTAACTACGTCGGTGTAAAAGGTCCCGTACCAGAGTAACTACGGGAGCACGTAAGAGACTTTACGTACATCCGTAGTTACTGTAAACCTATGGGAAATTCATATTGCAATCCAGAGTAAGTTGTTCTTACACCGGAGCAAGGACTCCCTGTAGTTACTCTGGATTTTGCCCATAGTCACTCTGGGTTGTAGCCGAAGTCCCCTCCCTACTTAAGAACGAGTACCCTTTCGGAAACTCATTTGTAAGTTGATTTGTTTGTAAGTCCAACATGTTAGTGTATGTTTGACCAAATGGTTTGCTGTTCAAATACTCTTATTGTACCTTAAATGCAGCAGACAAGTAGAGAGTTTTGTTTATAGGTTTGAAAGTTCATATCTTAAAGGTATGTTCATATGTATGAGTGTTTGCATCAGGAATGTTTGTAAGTGGGGACATACTCTTGATTGATTGCGGGTTTTATTTCAGAATTTGTATGGCTTTTCCACTTTTTAACAATGGAGTTTGGTTTCTTTGAATGCATAGGATCCTTTGTTGTCTTTGAATGTATAGGACACTTGTGGGAGTGTCCCACGAGGTCATCTAGTCCAACCTCCCTGCCCATCGCAGGAAAAATAATGAAAAGATTTAGCACGTTCCACTCGAATGCGCCCGTCGATGACGTCTCCTCTGCAGGGTGTAGCCCTCTTTGAGTTTGACTCATCCCTGAACCTCTCTCTCTGGGCATGAACTCATTGTGACTCCGATTTGCTTTTCAGCTCCTTAACCACAAAGTGGCTTATCGGCCCTAGATATTTTGCAAACGTTTCCTCCCGAGAATTGGAAGCATGTGCAGGAAAAGTTATTGGCTGGAGGTCTGAAAATCTGGGGTTGTTTGGAGTTATTAATAGGATCTTTCAAGGGTGGGACTCCGAATGTGATGAGGTTGTCGGATCAACTGCGTGAACTGGATTCAAAGTGATCTTAATAGCCCTTTCCTAAATTTGGCTCTGATTCGGTTACGAGATCAAGAACCGGAGGCCAAAGCAGCGAGTCGCGGTTGCGCCCCTGGAAAAAGAAAGGAGCTCCAGGCTCTTCTGTCCCAAATCTGCTCCTTTTTATTGCAGAGTTGTGGTCATCACTTGGCAAAATTTAGTTTTCAAAAAGTTTTGGGAAGCCCCATGATTTGTCAGAAATCCATAAAGATGCAAACTCAAAAGTGCAATGGAGTCATCCTAACCACACTTTCCTGGGAGTAAGTATTATTGAACACAGTGGGACTTAACTTCTGAATAGACATGCAAAAGGTTGCACTGTAAGTTAGGTAAGGAGTAAGATTGCTTGGAAACCCTTTAATTTGTTCCCTCTTTGGTGCTCAACTTCAAGGGGAGTGTGTGTGTTCTAGAGCAGTGTTCGTTTTTCTCCACCATACCACTTCTCATGGTCCATCTATTCAGCCCTGCAAGGTGGATCAGTGTTGTCACACTTTCCTTACAGCCCTGCGAGGTGGATCAGTGTTGTCACACTTTCCTTACAGCCCTGCGAGGTGGATCATTGCCAGTAACTTCTGGGTTGGAAGGCCAGATGTGATGTGCCAAACACCATTAAGAGGGCACAGAAAAGCATGCATTGGAGCTCTGTCCACTGCACCTCTTATCCCTCTTGATCATGCAGTGGACCTGGTCTCAGTAGTCCTGCAATCTCCACCAGGCAGGTCCTGTGATCGCCACCAGGCACCACCTCAAGTACCACTAGTGATACCCCTGCCACAGGTTGAGCTTCCATTTCAAGGATGAAACGGGTGGTCGTGTCAAGGATGGGTCCAGCTTGGTAGGACACAGGCAGAAAATATGGGCATCGCCTTCCTTTTCAGCCCATAATACTCGTCTGAAAAAGCTTCAGCAGCCAGGAGTCCATTTAGTTTTTATGAAGCTGTCAGATGAAAATGGAATTTTCATGCACCAATTTTTTTAACCGGGGTGTCCTTTGAGCATTAGCGGAAGGAGATCTGAACATCCTTCCAAGCCAAACTTAACTTTTGCATGCCGGGACGGGGGGGGGGGGGGCCTTAAAAATAAGAGCGCTGTATTGGATTAAACCGTCTGCCCCGCTGTTGTAGCGCAGAGAGGTGGTGGTTTGGTGGCTCTTAGTGGAGGAGAACCTGAAATTCAACATTCTTTGAGGGGGTGGCTGCTCCATACGTGACGATGGAGGACCGACCCTGGTCAGCGGCAGGCACACAATGGGTCCATTGCAGCACAGAGTTTTCTTAAGTCACGTGTAGCGTTGCGTGATTTTCCCCCCCAATATTTTTCCCAGGGTTAGGGTACCTTCTGTTTGTGGAGAATCGGTGAAGACTGGAGAAGCAAGATTTCCTCCCAAGTTCTGTTCTTCTACCTCTTTTTTGAGAGTTTTTACATCATTTACATTTGAGAGTTTTTGACATTAAATTCATTTATTATTGTATGTACTCGAATCTAATGCTCAAACAGAAACGTGCTTTGGCGGAGGGAAAAAGGCTGTATGTCAGAGCAACCCCTCATTTTTCAGAACACTAAAAAATAATGTCTCATTTATTTTGGATCCAACTGTGTTAGAATCATAGAGTTGGAAGGGACCTAATAGATCATCTAGTCCAACCCCCTGCCTGCAGCAGGAATTCCCCCTAGAGCATCTCCAACAGGTGCTCATCGAGCCTCTGCTTGAAGATCCCCAGTGAGGGAGAGTCCACCACCTCCCTTGGCAATCTGTTGATAGTGTTAGATGGATAATAATTTAGGGGTTTGCACTGTTCAGATGTAAAGGGATTTCTGTACAATGAACTGTACAGCCCTGCAAGGTAGATGAGTGTCATCGCACTTTCCTTACAGCCCTGCAAGGTAGGTCAGCGTCGTCACACTTTCCTTACAGCCCTGCAAGGTGGATGAGTGTCGTTGCACTTTCCTTACAGCCCTGCAAGGTAGATCAGTGTCGCCACACTTTCCTTACAGCACTGCAAGGTAGATCAGTGTCACCACACTTTCCTTACAGCCCTGCAAGGTAGATCAGTGTCACCACACTTTCCTTACAGCATTGCAAGGTAGATCAGTGTTGCCACACTTTCCTTACAGCCCTGCAAGGTAGATCAGTGTTGTCACACTTTCCTTACAGCCCTGCAAGGTGGATCAGTGTCGTTGCTTTCCTTACAACCCTGCAAGGTAGATTAGTGTTGTCACATTTTCCTTAGAGCCCTGCAACGTGGATCAGTGTCGTCGCACTTTCCTTACAGCCCTGCAAGGTAGATCAGTGTTGTCACACTTTCCTTACAGCCCTGCAAGGTGGATCAGTGTCGTTGCACTTTCCTTACAGCCCTGCAAGGTAGATCAGTGTTGTCACACTTTCCTTACAGCCCTGCAAGGTGAATCAGTGTTGTTGCTTTCCTTACAGCCCTGCAAGGTAGATCAGTGTCGCCACACTTTCCTTACAGCACTGCAAGGTAGATCAGTGTCACCACACTTTCCTTACAGCCCTGCAAGGTAGATCAGTGTCACCACACTTTCCTTACAGCATTGCAAGGTAGATCAGTGTTGCCACACTTTCCTTACAGCCCTGCAAGGTAGATCAGTGTTGTCACACTTTCCTTACAGCCCTGCAAGGTGGATCAGTGTCGTTGCACTTTCCTTACAGCCCTGCAAGGTAGATCAGTGTTGTCACACTTTCCTTACAGCCCTGCAAGGTGAATCAGTGTTGTTGCTTTCCTTACAGCCCTGCAAGGTAGATCAGTGTCGCCACACTTTCCTTACAGCCCTGCAAGGTGGATCAGTGTCGTCGCTTTCCTTACAGCCCTGCAAGGTAGATTAGTGTTGTCACACTTTCCTTACAGCCCTGCAAGGTAGATCAGTGTCATTGTACTTTCCTTACAGCCCTGCAAGGTAGATTAGTGTTGTCACACTTTCCTTACAGCCCTGCAAGGTGGATCAGTGTTGTCACACTTTCCTTACAGCCCTGCAAGGTAGATCAGTTTTGTCAAACACACCCACCCCCCGCATGTTACAGATGGAGGAACTGAGATAAAGGAACTAGTTTCAGAAGGATCAAATGTTGCCATAAGAGGAAGAGAGGAAGGAAAACCATAGAGGAAGTATGGAGGAGGTAAGAGTGGTGGGCTAAGTAGCTCTTCTCCTCTTTGGCTCCATTGATCTCTTTTAAGAGTTGAGGATCAAGGGGGTGGCAGGAGAAGTTGTAGATGGTGTGTCACTGGGTAAGGCATAGCCATGCCTGGGCATCTTGGGGCCGGCTGTGTGTGCAGATCAGTGTTTGCACGTTTTATTCCCTATTTTTATGATCGCTGCTTCCCCTGCCGACAGGTCAGAAGACAGAAGTTAATCAAAGCTGCGGAGGTGCCAATACGGAGACCATAACTTTTCTGCTGACATGGATCTGAGCCTGAGAGCATGTTTAATGCTGCCGTTATCCAGGTACGTTGAGATGGTATGTTACCCAGGTATGCTCCCTTTGAAGCCCAGCTTTACCGCAGTGGCTAACTGAAGATCTGATATTACAAAACTTGCAACTGTGATCCGTGCCCCATCTGAGTATACTCCCTTATTCCGTTGGATCTCTGTGTAGAAGGTACACAGGTAGACGGAAAGGTTTACTCGGTTGACTTTTCCCCCCCAAAGGTTCTGATCTGCTACCTACAAACCACATTGTCAATGTGGGCGGCAACCGACGGAGAATTTGAGCTGATATCTAAGCCCTGACACCATACATCATGCGCAAAGGGGTGCCAAAGGACCCAGATATAGCGGACCTGTTCTACAAAGATGACCCCCAGGAAATATTTGTGGGTTTGCACGAAATTGGACATGGAAGTTTTGGAGCCGTTTACTTTGTAAGTAGCTTTTCCCCCTTTTTTATCCCTTTCTGGGCGCCCCAAAAAACAAAACTTTGATAACTTTGGGTTGCTTGAGGTTGAGATGTTATGACATTAGTTTAGGGATTTCATAATTCTCTACCACAAAATGGGGACAGGACCTTCTGTCCCTTATGCCGGTACATGAACACAATCTCCCTAAATCGGGATTGTCTCTGTTTTGGGGGACATATGGCAACCTACATTAGTTGCGGATGTTTGGTTTCTTTCCCTCCCCAATTTCTAGGATGATGGCCAGATTAACGTAATAGTAAAAGTCCCATTTTCTAGGGGCCCCACAGTTTGGAGAGTTAAATCCTTGCAAGGTGTCTCCGGTGAAATTAGCATCTCGGGGTCTGGCAACTCCGTTGTTCACAAGTTAGGGCAACTATGATGCTATAAGGTACATAATCATTTTGTAAATCAATAATAACGCACTTAAAATTAAAATCATTATAGAAGTCAATAATAACATAATTTTGTGCACATTCAACTTCACTGTGGGCACAATCCAAGTGTGCCTCGTTTCCACCGGCTCTGGCAAATGTGCCGAAAAACTCTCGAATATGTATGCTTTTTGTGGACCAAAATCTGGGGTTGGGTAGATCAGGGCAAGGAGGGGGTGTAATGGCAGCAATGGGGGATCCTTTATAAATATTCCACAGATGCAGGGTTGCAGATGCAGGGTCCCGAAAAACAGGCACAGCCCCAATTTGGGGGGATTTTCCTCATTCCCTACAATCCAGAGTAACTACGGGAGCACGTAAGAGACATTTATGTCGACGTAGTTACAGCACCGCCTAATGAATACCTATGGGAAATTCATATTGCAATCCAGAGTAAATTGTTCTTAAGGACTTCCCGTAGTTGCTCTTGATTGCACCCATATTGGAAAACGGGACAGAGTCCTGTCCCGATTTTGTGGAAGACATTATGGCAACCCTACACAGGCCTCATACCAGCCATGCTCCATGGCCCCACAATGGCTGTGAATATGGTGTCCTTTATACAAAGAGAGAGTGAGTATCATGGCTGCGATGAAGCTGTAGGTTTGCGGCAAGGGCGAGACTCGAACCCGGAACCGCCTGGTTGAATTCCATATTGCAATTGTCAAGGAGGAGAGCTTCACATCTCAACGGCAGGTTGCTGTTTTTGGGCGCTCTCCGTTGGCGGGAAGCTGCTTGGCGATGCGTGTTCTTAAGCGAGGTGACCCACTTTTCACCAACGGAGAGGATTGAACTTATTAGTGCCTCCGCTTTGCAGAAAAGATGTATTCCTCGAAAATGAGGCAGGGCCACTTCCAGCAGCTGCCGCGCAGCGTTAACTTCCAGCTTGTCTGATGAGCCTGTTGTTTAACCGGGAGCCGTCTTGTGACTGTGGATTAGCCCTTCAAGGAACGCGGAAGGAGCCCTGCTGCTTTAATCATTTAAAGCTCCCACCAGAGACCGCCGCGCAAGAACCTTCTGCGGGAAGCAAATTTTCCTCCCGGCCACGAAGATCGCACCAAACCGTCTCCGTGCCACACCTTTGCCGGCTTCTGGAGTCGGGCACAGCTTATTTTAAGCATTTGGGGTGGGGAAAAAAATATTCTCCACTCTTCCTGGCATCATCGAAAGAGCCTTTGGGAGGATTCCTAATAAAGCTTCATATTTTTTCCTTAGTGGAATAATATGGAACCGCTGACTCGTTGGAACCTATAAGTAGCGCCTTTCGGGCGGAAACCGTTAAAAAATGTCTGCTATAAAAAAAGAGTTCTGCTTTTTAAAACGTTTATTTAAAATCACACCCAAGCTCCTTGTCGCAAACAATATTCAAGGGGGGAAAAGCTAAAAATAAAATAATAATAATAATAGGATTAAATAAAATAATCAATAATTTCCTGGCCTGACAGATAGTGAGGCAACACAAAATGTAGTGTAATCAGAGATTCTCTAATAAAATCAGACCTCCAAAGGGAGGACTCAAACAGAAGGCCTGTAGGCCAGATTAACCCTACAATCCAGAGTAACTATGGGAAATGTAAGAGGCACTTACAGTGCAATCCTAAGCATGTCTACTCAGAAGTAAGTCCCACTGAGTTCAATAGTACTTACTCCCAAGAAAGTGTGGTTAGGATTGCAGCCACACTCTGGATTGCTCTATGGATTTACCATAGGTTTCCCATAAGTGGCACCATAACTATGGGCAAAGTCCAAAGTAACTACAGGGAGTCCTTACCTCAGTGTAAGAGCAACTTACTCTGGATTGCAATATGAATTTCCCATAGGTTTTCACTAGGTGGTGCAGTAACGACGGATGCACGTAAAGCAGTAGTCAGGGAACGGGGGTAAATTACCCCAAATGGGGTAAAAATGAAATTCCTAGGGATAATGGACAGTTGTGCTGCCGAGACACAGCCAGGCATGCATATGAATCTATGCATATATAGAATCTATATATAGATTCTATATGCATGCCCGGCTGTGTGTGTTACAGCACTGTAGTGTACATGGACCTGACGCAGTGCACTATATTAGTAATATATGATTTCCTTCCTTTCAAATCAAGGGGGTAACATTGGCATATCTAAATATATTTTGGGGTAAAGGGTAAAAAAGTTCCCTGACCCCTGATGTAAAGTCTCTTAGTGCTCCCATAGTTACTCTGGATTTGGGGGTATGTCAGTGTAAACGGTCCTGTAGTTACTATGGATTGTAGCCATGGTCGCTGGAGATCTGGCCCCCAGTCTTGTCCAACATAGGGTTGCCATATGTCCCAAGAAACGGACAATCCCGATTTTGGAGGATGGTGTTCACATACTGGTAAATGGAACAGAGAGTCCTGTCCCAATTTTATGGAACAAAATTATGGCAACCCTATTCCGACACCACTATGAGTGCTTTCAGCTGCTGAACATATTAAAGCGCATCCCATATTAAATTGGGCAACCCCAGTTCTTGAAAATAGGATCGAGGTTTGCATATTTCCTCCTCCGGTGCTTGCAGGTAATGAGTTCCTAAGTGAGAACAAAAGTGCTTCTTTCTGGGCATCACCTGCTCCATATCATCACCTTCGCCCAGCATCATGGATGCCCGTCAGCCCTCTGTATTAAATAGGTTTAACCCCTGCTCTAGAACACTGATTTTCAACCAGTGTGCCGTTGCACACTAGTGGTCCACAAATGTGCCGTGAGCAAATATAAATATCATCTATGAATAGGTTTATTAACGGACGTGAACTCCCTCCAATGGTGTGCCTTGTTAAGCATGACGGTGTGTCTTGACAATTTTAGCACCGTGAGAGCAAAAAGGTCTAGAACTGTGGTCAGGGAATAGGGGTAAATTACCCCAAATGGGGTAAACGTGGAATTCCTGGGGTTAATGGAACAATATAGAGGAAGCAAGGAGAAGCTAGGGAAGGGATGGATGCAGGGTTTGGTGGGGGTAATGTCAGCATATCAAGGGGGTAATGTCGGCGTATCTAAATATATTTTGGGGTAAAAGGTAAAAAAGTTCCCTGACCCCGGTCTAGAAGGATTTCCTGCTACAGGCAGAAGGTTGGACTGGATGATCTCTTGCGGAGCTAAAGCACCCTTTCATAAAACAGCCAACACCAAACCTGTGCTTAAATCTTGCTTCCTCTTCTTCTCCCCGCAGGCCGCCAATGCCCGCACGAACGAGGTGGTGGCAATCAAAAAGATGTCCTATAGCGGCAAGCAAACAAACGAGGTAAGAGGGGAAAAGGAAGGCTCTGCAAACGCTATCCTTGACCACCTTCCCCCCCAGATCTCAACCACGGTGCTTGTTATTATGATACCACCAGAGTTTCCCATTGTCCGTCACGGGTTTCTATAAGGGGAGGGAAATCAGCTTCCTTTACAATCGGATCCACGTTAATTCATGAAGTAGGAGTAAATCCGGAGCATGTTCCACGTCGAGGAGGTCCCAACCCACAGCTTTTTCTAGAGGATGCAAAGCTTGGTGTGTGCATTAAGTTCCTCCCTCTCTTCTTTTGAACAGAAATGGCAGGATATCATCAAGGAAGTCAGATTTTTGCGACAGCTGAAGCACCCCAACACTATAGAATACAAGGGCTGTTACCTAAAGGAACACACGGCCTGGGTGAGTTTGTCCTGCTTTGGGTTTTGATATTTCTTTTGGGACAACTTATGTTTGGTGGAGACTATGCTGCTTACCGTATTTACTCAAATCCTAATGTGCACTAATTTAGACTCCAAAATCCGGGTGCGCATTAGATTTGAGTAAATTAGTAGTAACTCCTTGCATGTGCCTTGCATGTGGACATTTTGTCCCGGGATCCCGTAGTGGTGACTTAAGGATTGTCCAAGATTTAAGATTTTGATTTAAGGTTGTAGGGATTTTGCCCTGTGATCCCATAGTGGTGATTTAAGGATCATACTAGAGCCCTGTTTGAACTGATGTTGAAACCTCAGACATGAGGAAGTGGAATTGTCTGGTGTGCGCATAGTTTTGCATGCGCTTCTGAGAGCATGCGAAATATGTTTCACGCTTATGATTTGGTGACGAGCAGGAACCAGATCCCGGTTCCAGGTTTGAATTCCTGGCATGTTCTTTGATTATTTTATTTTTTCACACTGTCTTTCCACCAAGGTGTACAAAAACGTTCCCCTCCTTTTGTCCTTACAACAACCTTGTGAGGTAGGTCAGAGTGACACCCAGGAAAATTCATAGCCAAGTCGGGATTTGAACTTGGATCTCCCATGTTCCACTTTTCCATCCCGTCTCTCATTTATCCCTACGCTACAGATATCCCGTTTGTAAAATACCTGTAATGACTACTACTTCCACCCCAAGCAATTTTGGGATTTGTATCTCTTACACATGCTCTTAGCAGTTTCCCTAAACTCCCGTTTCCAGATTTCACAGCAGACGTGGACTGAGCATTAACCTGTTATGTGCACCACTTACACCCTCCACCCTTCCCAGTCTTCCCATCTCCATTTTTTTACTCTTAATGGTTTTATGTATTTCTGTCTTCTGCAGTTAGTGATGGAGTACTGTTTAGGATCTGCTTCCGACTTGTTGGAAGGTAAGCCCTGAAGTATTCCCTTTACTAATTCCTTTACTATCCCTTTACTAATATGCCTACGTTTGGGTGACTTTTCCATCCAGCACTGCACAGGTCATTTGATGTGGATGCCGTTTTAACTCTCCTTTTTTATATAACTCTCCTTTTTCTCCTTTAAATATATACATTTATATATTGATATATATATTTATATCCAAAAAAATTTATTTTTATTTATTTGCTCTATGCCTTGCCTGTCCGAACGGACATCAATGGGGACCTATCCAGAAAGGACACCCATTGCTAGATGGAGGTTATTCTGGCTAGACTGGATCCTTTCTAAAATGCAGCCAGGTTTCTACAATAGTGACAACAGCTTGTTGTGTTAAGCGAGGCTTTCTTGTAGATGACCTGATTCACAGCCCAATCCTATGCAGGTCTACTCAAAGTTAGTCCTACTATAATCGATGGGTCTTACTCCCAGGAAAGTCTGCAGCCTCAGAACAGGGCAAGCTGCCAGACTGTACTTGTGAGCAAGGACCTGATTGAACCACCTTCTGCACCAAAAAATCTAACAGCACAATCCTAACCGTGTCTACTCTAAAGTAAGCCCCATTGGGTTCAATGGGTCTTGCTCCCAGGAAAGTGTCCTCAGGATTGCAGCCTAAGTCATTGAGTTGAAGGAGTAAAAATCAGATTTGCAGTGCAATACTAAACATGTCTACTCAGAAGAAAGTCCCACTGTGTTCAATAGTACTTACTCCCAGGAAAGTGTGGTTAGGATTGCAGCTTTCAGGCTGTTATTTTGAATCTCCTCCATAGAAGAGGCAGATCTTCTATATACAGTGGTGCCTCACATAAAGAGCTTAATTCGTTCCGGAGGCCTGCTCTTTAAGTGAAATGCTCTTTAAGTGAAGCAGATATTTCCATAGGAAATAATGGGAACTCAGATAATTGGTTCCACAACCCCCAAAATATTAACTGGATGGAAAAATGATGACAAAACACTGGAATTGAATTCAAAACTGCAATCCTAAAGACACTTTCCTGGGAGTAAGCTCCACTGGACACAATGGAACTTACCTCTGGGTAGACATGGTTAAGAGGCTGCAATCAAAGACACTTTCCTGGGAGTAAGCCCCATTTAACACAATGGGGCTTACTTTGGAGTAGACATAGGTGATTGCAATCAAAGACACTTTCCTGGGAGGCTTACCTGGGCTGCTGCTGGAGGTTCAAGGTGGTCAGTGGGGGCACTTGGGGCAGTTAGGGGCAGCTGTCTTTGGCACTTCCAGGCAATTGCCACCAAGTTGGGGGCAGTTAGAGGCAGCAGCTCTGGCCGGCAGCCCTTTTAAAGAACCTCCATGAGGAGCGTCAGGACTGCATAGCACGTGTGCCCATAGCACGCTTGCTTGTTAAGTGAAGCGGAACCTGTTATGTGAAGCAAGATTTCTTGGAAATTTTTGCTTGTTATGTAAAACTCTTGTTAAGCGAGGTACCACTGTAAATATATTCTCATCATTGTTTGAGATGAAGAACCAGACAGTGGGTTCCAAGAGGCGAAGCATCCCTCATCCAAAATTTGAAATGGGCAACCCTTCTGATTCAATGGGTAACACCTTCTGATGGTTCAACCTACACAAGTGTTGTCTCAAGGACAGAATGAGTGAAAATAAAGTCTAAAATTATGTTCCCGGCAATAGGCAAATGAATTTCGTGTTTAGTTTTACAAGATATTTTGTAAGGTTTGGCAAATTGTCCCAAATCCAAAACACTTCTGGTCCCAAACGTTTTGGGGAAGGGATGCTCAACCCATATAATCTCTCCTGCTCTACCATCATCTGATAAAGTCACACGTATCTGTTTTCATGTTTTGTTTTTATTATTATTATTATTATTATTATTATTATTATTATTATTATTATTATTATTATTATTATTATTATTTTCCCATTCAGTTCACAAGAAGCCACTTCAGGAAGTGGAGATAGCTGCCATTACACATGGTGCCTTGCAGGGGCTGGCCTACCTGCATTCTCATTGTAAGATACATAGGTAAGAACATTATGTTCTCTGTCTTTTATACTAGCATAGGGCACAATCCTTCAAAGTAAGCCCCGTTGTGTTTAATGGGTCTTACTCCCAGGAAAGAGTCTTTAGGATTGCAACCATGGACAACTGAATCACTTGCAAAACCCTAACGCTGCTGTCAAAATGCATGGACGATCCTTGCTTGTTTAGAAAGAATGTGGTGGGCAATATCCAGAGGAACTACGGGGAGTCCTTGCTCCAGTGTAAGAACAACTTACTCTGGATTGCAATATGAATTTCCCATAGGTTTTCACTAGGTGGTGCAGTAACTACGGGTGCACTTAAAGTCTTTTACATGCTCCTGTAGTTACTCTGGATTTGGGGGTGTCACTCACGGGGATGGGTGGGAATTTGGGTTTGAGATTATCCCTACAATCCAGAGTAACTATGGGAGCACGTAAGAGACATTTATGTTGACAAAGTTATGGCACCACCTAGTGAAAACCTATAGGAAATCCATATTGCAATCCAGAGTAAATTGTTTTATGTTGGAGCAAATATTCCCCGTAGTTACTCTGGATTGCGCCCTAAGTTTTTTTTTTCAGGTACAGTATTTATATTTTATTTATTCAGCTGCTAAATAAAATATTTATTTTATTTATCTTATTTATTTTTAATTCTTATGAACCTTCGAGCACAATCCTAACCATATCTACTCAAAATTAAGCCCTTGTATTCAACGGGTCTTACTCCCAGGAAAGTATCTTTAGGACTGCAGCCTTAATCTAATTTTTCATCCATATCTGGTCCTGTGCCATAAATTGAAGTGGGATCAGACTGTGCGTCTACCTGTGTACCACCCCGTAGTTCTGGACGTAAGAGGAACACATCAACAACACGTAACTAACAAAACCTTACTTGCAGCAATGTGTTGGGAGCGTTCATTGATTTGTGATGTTTAATGACCAGGAGATGTGCTTTCTTATTTTAAATATATTAAATTAGAATTAAAGAAATATTATAAATATAGAAATATATTATTGTAAGTATAGAAATAAAATCTCTCGCAGTGCACTTATTTAGCACAACGGAGCAATTCCTTGTAACCGTGACTGGTTTTCTTCCTCCTGTTCCAAAGGGATATTAAAGCAGGAAATATTCTTCTGACGGAGCCGGGTCAGGTGAAACTAGCCGATTTTGGGTCCGCATCCATTGCCTCTCCTGCCAATTCGTTTGTGGGGACGCCTTACTGGTAAGTGGGGCTGGAGTGCGCTTGCCTCCCTATATCTCGGGAACGGAAGGCTGACGAGCAGTGCCGGGCGAGGTTAGGATTGCATCTTATTTGATCACCAGGCGATTCTGCAGCAATGATGCTCCTCCTTCCTCTTTTTTGGTTTGCTTACAGAGCAGTTTCTTGAGCTTCCCCACTGTCCTTTGTTTTTTGTGGACTCACCCCACAGATCCTGGAGACCGGAAGAAGAAAACCCAAACGGTGCTTCCCCCCACAATAAGACACATATGGGTAGTCTTCCTATACCAGCCTAGCTCATGCAGCCCTCCCTGATTCATGTGCAGCTCGCATTGCACATCAGCCCAGTTTTGTACAAGAAAACTGCTTTGGGGATGACATCCTTGCCATCCTATTTAATCCTATTAAATCTACCAATAGGTTCTTGCTGGGTGCAACTTCTTCAGCAAAACCACTTGAAGATCCCTGGGGATCTTCAAGCAGAGGCTCTATGAGCACCTGTTGGAGATGGTCCAGGAGGATTTCCTGCTACAGGCAGGGGGTTGGACTAGATGACCTATTGGGCCCCTTCCAACTCTTATGATTCTATAATTCTATGATTCTTCATCATCATCATCATATAAAGATATACCCACCAGAACAGAGTCATGGGGGGCAGGGTTGTGGTAACTTATCCAGAAAGAAGCAGCCACAGAACTATTACAGAATCACATAGGGAAACGATCAACCCATCATGTGTCGGAGATGCTCCAGGAGGATTTAATCCTAAGGGTGTAATCCTAAAGACACTTTTCCTGGGAGTAAGACCCATTGAGCACAGTGGGGCTTACTTTTGAGTAGGCATGCTTAGGGTTGTGCTCTTAAGCCAGCAACTGGCAGCCAATTCAAAGCTGAGAACCTAAATGGAGAATTTCAATCATTGATGGTGTGGCACACGAGGTCTGCAGGTGTGTCACGGATTTAGGGGAAGAATAGTGGGGCTATTGGGGGGAATGCCCTCCTTCCGCCAAAAGTGTGGTGTGCTTTATGAATTGCCAAAAACCCCAAAAGTGATGGTGTGCCTTGACAATTCTAACACTTTGTAATCTTTAAAAGATAGTGATGGAAAGAGGCAGAACCCCCATCTATAGAACCCCCCATTTCCCCACTGAGTTCCAGACCCCCATTATTTCTTCCATATCCTGATCATCTCCAGGAAAACACTGTTGGTGTATCACCTCCGATGAGCCCAAAATTGGCACCTTAGGACAATTTTGGCCCCAACCAGAACGAGGTTGGTGTGGGGGCACCAATGGCCAGCACGATGCACTAACAGCAGACCATTAGGTTGTCCTCTTTTTCATTTTCTTCTGTTCCGCTCATCCTTCTTCACCGTCGTCTCCGGAAGACGTTTTGTTAACCCAGAAAGTTTTGGGTTTTTATTGTTTCCAGTATGACTTATTTCTGCTCTTTTAGGTTCTGGGGTGGCTGTGCTGGTGACGATGTGATATGGGAATTGTGGGGCCGGTGGATCTCATAGGGGTCTCTTTTTTCCTCTTGCCCTTTCACTGTATTCTATTCTATTTTTGTCATGTAACCTGCCCTCTGTCTCCTTTTCTGCAGGATGGCCCCAGAAGTCATCCTGGCTATGGACGAAGGACAGTACGATGGAAAGGTAGATGTTTGGTCTCTTGGAATCACATGCATAGAGTTGGGTAAGTAATATTTGATTTATATTGAATAAACTGTATAAGTAAACGTTCACACCATGCTCATTTTCAGCCTGCTGTGGATCAAGGTCAGTTTTTGCCCCCCTCCCCGTATTGCAGACTACAAGTTTGTGGAAGTGACGACATTTAGAGGGGGGGCTTCTTGGTTCACAGCTCAGGCTCCTAACCAGCCGGTTACCATTTCTATTTAAGGATCAATTACTTTTAACAACTAGCAGTGCAGGATAGGGGTGACATATGTCCCCCAAAACAGGGATAATCCCGATTTTGGGGGTCTGTGTTCACATACTGGCAAATGGGACAGAGGATCCTGTCCCGATTTTGTGGAAGAGGATTATGGCAACCCTAGTGTAGGATCCCTGAGTAAAAATCAGGTTCTTAAAGTGTCCCCGCTTGGCTGGAAAGACTCAGAGAAAGCAGATTATTTATCTTCTGTGTGTCTCGGAAAGTCAACAAAGAGCATAATCCTAACCATGTTTACTCAAAAGGAAGCCCCATTGTGTTCGATGGGTCTTACTCCCAGGAAAGTGTTTAGGATTGCAGCTTAATCCTACAATCCAGAGTAACTACGGGAGCACGTAAGAGACATTACATGCACCCGTAGTTACTGCACCACCTAGTGAAAACCTATGGGAAATGCATATTGCAATCCAGAGTACATTGTTCTTACACTGGAGCAAGGATTCCCTGTAGTTACTCTGGATTGCGCCCTTAGGCTGCAATCTGCCCCACTTACACAGGAGTGGGCCCAAATGGCTTACTGCAGAGTAGACATGCAGGGCTAAGGTTGCATTCCTAACCATGTCTACTCAAAAGAAAGCCCCATTGTGTACAATGGTTCTTACTCCCAGGAAAGTGTCATTAGGATTGCAGCCATATTAATGAAGTTAACATTGGCTGCAATGCTAAACACACTTTCCTGGGAGTAAGTCCCATTGAATATAATGGGACTTTTGAGTAGAAAGGCAAAAAAACTTACAAAAAAAACCTATAGAGGAATGAATCACTGTGTTGTAAAGGTAAATTTTGGAGGTTGTTACCACATTTCCCCACCGGCTAAGACTATATAATTTTTTTTAAAGTTCCTTCATTGGAAACTCTTCTTCTTCTGTTATTTATTTATACTTCGTTCCTTATAGTGACACAAACACATACCTTGATGTAAATGTCTCCGTTGTCCTGATGTGACCTTTTGGCAACGATCCTCCCCCCAAAAAGTTTAAAGGCAACACCCTGAGCCTTTCCACGGATGACCTCATGGTGTTTGTTGCAGGAGAAAATGTCGAACTCCGTCCCCTCCTCTCCCTGCACCGTCTCTACTACACCCTTAGTAAACAAGTAGGAGCAAGGCTCACACAGAAAATATCAAGATCACAAGCATCAGATTTCTAAATTGCACTTGGTTGAAAAAGGAGATCAGTTTTGGCTCCAGACAGGGAGGGGGTTCCGCAGATGGGACCACCACAGAAGTAGGACCCTGACTTGCCCTACAATCCAGAGTAACTATGGGAGCACATAAGAGACATTTACGTCGATGTAGTTACGGCACCACCTAGAGAAAACCTATCGGAAATTCATATTGCAATCCAGAATAAATTATTCTTACATCGGAGCAAGGACTCCCTGTAGTTACTCTGGATTGCACCCTTAGTCAGCTCGTACCAAGCCTAAGCATGGTTTGCTCAAGAAAGGATGTTCAGGGAATTGGATCACACAGACCCTACAATCCAGAGTAACTAGGGGAGCACGTAAGAGACATTTACGTCAATGTAGCTATGACACCACCTAGTGAAAACCTATGGGAAATTCATATTGCAATCCAGAGTAGATTGTTCTTACATCGGAGGAAGGACTTCCCGTAGTTACTCTGGATTGCACCCAGAGGGAGCAATGGGTTCCCAAGGACTGCATGTCAATTAATATGAAAACTCTGTTGTAATCCTTGCTGAACCACTTCTTTTTTCTTGCAGCCGAACGGAAGCCTCCCCTCTTTAATATGAATGCGATGAGTGCCTTATATCACATAGCCCAGAACGACTCCCCGAAGCTACAGTCAAACGAATGGTAAGAGCTGCCACCCACTTTCTGCTCTGGGAAACTCTTGGCCTTCCTTTCCCATCCCTTCTTTCTTCCCATGTTGTGCTTGGGATGGATAGAGGAACATTTTCCCCCCTGTGGCGCACCCTCCAAACTAAGGGGCATCCACTCAAATTAAGTGTAGGGTTAGAACAGAAAGAGGAAATGCAGTGTTTATTCAAATCTAATGCTCACTTTTTTCAGCTGGATTCACTCTCCAAAATCAGGGTGCACGTGATATTTGATGTTAATTAGAATTGAGTAAATACCGTACAGTATTTTGATTATAAATATAGGGTGCACATTATATTCGATGGCGCATTAGATTTGAGAAAATACAGTGTTTTGATTATAAGTATAGGGTGCACATTATATTTGTTTGTGCATTAGATTTGAATAAATACAGTATTTTGATTATAAGTATAGGGTGCACATTACAGTATATTTGATGGCGCATTACATTTGAGTAAATACAGGATTTTGATTATAAGTATAGGGTGCACATTATATTCAATGGCACATTAGATTTGAAAAAAATACAGGATTTTGATTATAAGTATAGGGTGCACATTATATTCAATGGCGCATTAGATCTGAGAAAATACAGTATTTTGATTATAAGTATAGGGTGCACATTATATTCTGTGGTGCATTAGATTTGAATACAGTATTTTGATTATAAGTATAGGGTGCACAGTACAGTATATTCGATGGCTCATTACATTTGAGTAAATACAGGATTCTGAGTATAAGTATAGGGTGCACAATATATGGTGCATTAGATTTGAGTAAATACAATGTCAGTTAAGACATGCTTTGTAAACGCTCGCCAAACCACAAACTGCAACTACAGGATCAAACTATAATTAGAGTTCAAAGAGCTTGTGTAAACCATGGTTTAGTAGCATGATGGCAAACTACAAGTTGATGAAACTAGTTAGTTGAAAATTGAGCTGAATACCATTTGCAGACCTCTAGGCTGTTTCGGGGAATAAATTATTGTATGCCGAGTTCTGTCCCTCTATAACCATCGCATATATTTTTTTTCAACAATACCATAAAGTGGGTTAGGATGTGCTTCTCCTCCCCACTCCACTACTTTCTTAAAGCTTATATTGATGTTCATGCATGTTCTGTTCCTATACTCAGGACGGACTCCTTTAGGGGATTTGTTGATTACTGCTTGCAGAAAATACCTCAGGAAAGACCGTCATCGGCAGAACTACTGCGGGTAACTTTTCAGACTTCTTTTAGGGGGTGAAGGATGTGGGAACAGTATGGAGTGTGTGGGGTTTCTAGCGGGCAGCAGAAGTACTAATTCCTTATGGGAAATTCCACCACTGCGGATGTGGATCTGAGGATGAAAAATCCACAAATCAACAGGCTCCATTTGTACTTTACTTATAGCATCTCAGGGCCGAGTTGTTGCTCCGGTGTAAGAACAACTTACTCTGGATTGCAGTATGAATTTCCCATAGGTTTTCACTAGGTGGTGCTGTAACTACGGGTGCACGTAAAGTCTCTTGCATGCTCCCGTAGTTTCTCAGGATTTGGGGGTTAGACTTTTGATGGAAGCTGCTACTATTTAGGGAAAAGAGAACCCTATATATGTTCTTGTCCACACATGCTCTCTTTGGGTGTGAGAAATCTGCAACCCAACTGTAAGCATGAAGTTGCTTATAGAAGGCTGTGATTTAAATATAAAAAGATCTGAAATAAAAATTTTTAGGGGGGATAAAGGCAGGTTGGTTCTTTTGAGTAGAAGACTAACCCCCAAATCCAGAGTAACTACAGAAGCATGGAAAAGGCTTTACTTGCACACATAGTTACTGCACCACCTAGTGAAAACCTATGGGAAATTCATATTGCAATCCAGAGTAAGTTGTTCTTACACCGGAGCAAGAACTAGCAAGAACTAGTTACTCTGGATTTTGCCCTAAGAGTGGTGAGGCTGGAATAAAGGAACAGGAAAAGAAGCTGCACAGAATCATTTGGACACGGAAATTACTGTTGAGAAGGCAAACGTGGTTCTAGATTATCAAGGGTTAGTTTGGACCTAAAACCCTAAACCAGAACACCCTAGTGGTGGTGAGTCTACTGCGCCAATATTTTTCACATTTTTATACCACCCTTTCTTTCTCCAAGGAGCTTAGGATGGTATATATGTTCCTTTCCTCCATTGGTCATCACAACAACCCTGCGAGGTAGAAAGGCAGGGTCACCCTGGAAGCTTCATGCCTGAGTGGGGATTTAAACCTGGATCTTCTAGGTCCAACTCCCAAACTGCAGTAATAGCTCTTGCAACTGCTTGTCCCCTTTTGTGGAGACTCCCCCTTTAAAAAAAAACCTGAACAATTATGCATTACTGAAATCATCAATGATTTCCTCAACAACAACTGAAAAAAAATTATTTTTAATACAGTTCCCCCCATGTGCAAAGATATTTTGACCAACAACGTTAGCATGTGCTACGAGTGTGATGCACACACATGGCTTCCCCAATGTTGTAGGCATGAATGTACTTGAACATGGGGAGGGAAGATATTGCAGCTGCAGCTATCCCTTGTTATCCATTCTGGAACATTCCATGGATTAAAAAAAAGGAAAAATAAATTTATATACTGCACTTTGAGGTTATTTGTTTGTCCACTGAGCTTAACGGAATACGGTTGTGCCTCAATATATGCAGGAGTTTTATTCTGGGACTCCTTGATGATACCCAACAATGTGTTAAATAAAAAGCAGTTTAAAAAAAATAAACAAGGGCATCCCTTGACATTAAAAAAACAGCTTTTCTTACTGTTGTAGAAATGCAGTCAGCATTAGAAATGCAAAAGATCTCCAGCCTTTTTCTGGCTTACCCCCCAAATCCAGAGTAATTACGGGAACACATAAGAGACTACGTGCACCAGTAGTTACTGCACTACCTAGTGAAAACCTATGGGAAAATCTTATTGGAATCCAGAGTAAGAGCACAATCCTAACCATGTCTACTCGGATGTAAGGCCCATTGTGTCCAGTGGGTCTTACTCCTGGGAAAGTGTCGTTAGGATTGCAGCCTAAGTTGTTCTTACACTGGAGCAAGGACTCCCCGTAGTTACTCTGGATTTTGTCCTTAGCAAAAAAATGGAATGACTGCTTGTATGACTGCCTCTCTATGATAGTGGAAAAGCAATAGAAAACTGCAATAGAAGAAACTACAATAGTAGAAAAGCAGTTTTTAAAATTTAATTTACAGTGGCCATTCTGTGTTGAATCAAATCCATGTGTATAAAAAATTAGTGTTGGACCTTTTAACTCACAAATATTTTCAAAATGCATAGATGTCCTTCACATTGTCCCCCCCCATTTATTTTTTTTAATCTGACCCTGAATTGCTTGTATCTCCTTTCTAAAACCAGCATGAGTTTGTTCGCTGTGAGCGGCCGCCGCGGGTTCTAATAGACTTGATTCAAAGGACGAAGGATGCCGTTCGAGAGCTGGATAACCTTCAGTACCGGAAAATGAAGAAAATCCTTTTCCGAGAGGCCCGCAATGGCCCTCTGAACGAATCGCAGGAAGAGGAGGAGGTATCAAGTTTCTCTCTAATGGTGATGGGTAATCAGAGCCTCGGTGCTCCATGGGGTCCTTACCCCCGACTGTGGGTCCCAGTATGAGTGGGTCGACTGGAACCGCTTCTGTCTCTTACTTCCAGCCTATAATATTTTTCCCACTTACTTGCCATGGGTTTCACTGTCACAATGTTCACCGCACATCCCATACCAGATCTAACGGTTTGGGCCACAGGAAAGCCATGGAGAGGGAAGAGATTTGAACATGGCTATTTAAGATGCACGTTGACACTTTATAGTGTTTGGAGTATCCCGTAGGACGGCAGTTTCTAACCCGTTGCATCACAGAGTGCTCTGAGATGTAGGGTGAAATCTAGAGTAATTACAGGGAGTCCTTGCTCCAGTATAAGAACAATTTGCTCTGAATTGCAATATGAATTTCCCATAGGTTTTCATTAGGTGGTGCAGTAACTACGGGTGCACATAGGGTGCAATCCTAACCATGTCTACTTAAAAGTAAACCCCATTGGTTTCAATGGGTCTTACTCCCAGGAAAGTGTCTTTAGGATTGCAGCCATAATGTCTCTTAAGTGCTCACGTAGTTGCTCTGGATTTGGCTGGTAGTTAAAACTGTGATGCAGACAACCAACCATACTACAACAAAGGGTCTTGCATCCCCCAACGGCCCCATACTTTAATGATCCCCCTAATTAACTTCCTATAGCGCATCTGCCAACCGTTCGCTGCCCATTAATGTGCCACCACATGAGGGTTAAAAATTGCCGCTGGTGGAGTGTATTGAAAGTATGGCCCTATACAGGATCAGGTCCACCAAAGTGAGCAATATACCCACATTTACTCTAATCCAAATGCACCATCAAATCTAACGTGCACCCCAATTTTCAAAGGATTAGGATTTTAAAAGATTACTGGCGATTGTAAGGCACAGCTACAAATCAGTTGTGAAATTTAATTTTACAACATACAAGGAGTCACATGACAATGGGTTTGTTACTGGTTATTATTTTTACCTAATTGCACTACTTTATACAACAACGGGCTTGTGTTACATTTTAATTACAATATATTACTGTTAAACTAAATACTGACCTATACTTATAATCAAAACACCGCATTTACTCAACTCTAATGCGCTATCGAATCTAATGTGCAACCTGATTTTAGGGACATACCCTCCAATCCAGAGTAACTATGGGAAGATGTAAGAGGCACTTACTCTGGATTGCTCTATGCATTTCTCATAGGTTTTCCATAGGTGGCACCGTAACTACGTCAGTGTAAAAGATCCTGTAGTTACTCTGGATTGTAGCCTATGTGCCATCCTAAACCTGTCTAAGAAGTAACCCTACAATCCAGAGTAACTATGGGAGCACATAAGAGGCATTACGTGTACCCGTAGTTACGGCACCACCTAGTGAAAACCTATGGGAAATTCATATTGCAACCCAGAGCAAATTTTTCTTACACCGGAGCAAGGACTCCCCATAGTTGCTCTGGATTGCACCCTCAGTCCCATAGTGTTCAATAGGGCTTTTTAGGATTGCAGCCTAAATTTGGCTAAAAAAGTGCACGTTCGATTCAAGTAAACACAATATCTTGAGGATGACACCAAACTGACTCTAAGGGTGCAATCCATGTCTACTCAAAAGGAAGCCCCATTGTGTTCACTGGGTCTTATTCCCAGAAATGTATGCTTAGGATTGCAGCTAATCCTAAAGACACTTTCCTGGGAGTAAGACCCATTGAACATAATGAGGCTTACTGACCATACTACTCATACATTTTGAGTAGACATGGTCAGGATTGTGCCCGTAGTTGGGTAAGTAAGAACTGAAACCCTGAAAGGTGGCCCAGTGAAGTCTGTTGACTGGAGTATGGATTCTTGCGAATCAGTTCTGCTCCCGTTGCTCAGTGGTCCCGACACATCTCGCCACAACCCATCGCACGGCAGTAGGTTTTATACCATCACTTCTTGTGTATTGATTTCCATAACGTGCTGGTGGGCAAATTATTTTTTTCTCCCTCTCACGTACCTCTGGGATTTGGAAATCACTTGCTGACGGAGGCCAAAGCGTTCCAAATCAAGGGTAGTTAAAATGCTAATTAAGACACGGAAAGTTTGTTGGTTTTGATGCGCATGATGTCATTTGTTGCGCATGATGTCATGCGCAAGGGAAACAACACAGAGCTATGGAAAAGGAGTGATGCGCTTGTAGCACCACAGGAGTGGTTTGGAAGAAGATCCAATGCGCCCTTATCATGGTGTGGGTTGCTCTCTCCAAGCTGGTCCCCAAAGCTTGCTCACAAGTTCTCCAAATTATAATTGCATGCGCATGCGCAACGGTGTTACTGTTACAAGCATGTAAAAAAGATCTCTAATCCCACACACATGTATGGCTGTTCTAAAAAAAAAGCTGTGTAACCAACTAACATTTATTTTTCCCATCATCTCTGACAACTTTTTTTGGAAAAAGTTTCCAAACCTCCCTAAAGTATGCCGGAAAAGGGGGCTTATCATCTGTGATCCATCACTACCACTTTCGGGTGCATTATATGTGACATCTCAGGGATATTTAGTATTTTTTTTAATTCTAGGACTAATTAATCTAAATTAAAGAATTAATTTTTTAATTCTTTAGGAAGAAGACATTTTTGTGAAAGCTTAACAGGAAGAGGCAAAGCTGGGTGTCTTGTATACCTTTGTACATGTACACGCCACCCAAAAATGCCATTTTCTATGAAAAAGGCAATCTATGGGCACAATCCAGAGTAACTACAGGGAGTCCTTGCTCCAGTGTAAGAACAACTTCCTCTGGATTGCAATATGAATTTCCCATAGGTTTTCACTAGGTGGTGCCGTAACTACGGGTGCATGTAATGTCTAACTTGGCTCACATAGTTACTCTGGATTGTAGCCTATGTCTTTAGATCATTATTCTGCCAATTACAAAATATACTAACCTGTATTGATGTACACAAAATACACCGCCTTGGGTGCCCTTCCGGGAGAAAGGCGAAATACAAATCTAATAATAAATTAACTAAATTAAATTAAATGTGAGTGTTACTCTTCCCACAAGGGAAGCAAACACTTTTGGAGATCCGGGGAATTTTCAGGCCCCTTTTTATAGCCCCCAGGTCACAGGAATTATTCTAATATGGATAATATTAGAGAGTATTAATATTATTTAAAATTAATATTAGAAAGTAATAATATTAATAGAGAGTAGCCTGCACAGTATTCCAGACTGGCCCACTCAGAATTGGAGGTGATTAGTTTTTAATTTATTTTCAGTGCAACAAAATATTTCCAAAAATATGGAACCCATCCACACTTGTTTAGAGTAGACCATTGTTTTCCATCTCATTGTACCCCAGACTTTGTCCTGTCCCTTTCCCACACATCTTAGAATATTTCACAATAAATAGATCTTCTATTTATTTGAATATATATATTGATTTTTATTGATTAAAAAATAACTTTAAGAATAAATAGATTTTTCTTTCTGCAAAGAACTGCCTTGCACTTTATGCAACGCAAGGTGGCCTCGTTGCAAGCTGGATAAGCATATTATTATTTTATTTTGATACTGCCCTTCCTGCAAGGAGCTCAAGGTGCTGTGCATTCCCCTTCTTTGGTCCTCACAACAACCCTCCGAGGGTTGAACGAAGCTGAGATTGAGATAGTCACTGACCCTTGGTCTCCCCGGGAGTCTCATGGGTGACTTCCATCATCTTCCCCAGGAGCTTCACGGGGTGACTTCCAGCATCATCTGGGTTTAGGTCCAGCTTCCAAACCACGACACCATACTGGCTCTTGGTGTGTAGGGGATGAGTTTTAACATACAAAGCTTTGCAGCAGGTCCTTGCAGCACAATCCGGGGTTAAGCCCCACTGTGTTCAATGCAAAAAAAGAAAAACCATCTAGGATTGCAGGTGGAAAACGAGAATAAAAATTTATAATATTTATTGGCCACTATTCAGCAAGAAGTTCTCTACGTGGTTTATATAGCAGCAGGATTTATATAGTGAGTTATATAGTGGTTAATAAGAACGGAGAGATGGTTTCCACCAGAAATTACCCCAAAAGGGGGTGTCTCTCACTTAAATGCAAAGGAGGGTATCCACTGGAAAAGTTGTTCTGCCATATTGAAGAGTGTACATCAGTTTCACTCTGTGTATAGGACCGCAACACTTCCATAAAAGGCCCTTCCACAGTCAGTGGCATCACTAGGTTTGCATCACCCAGTGTGGGAAGCCAGTGTGTAACACCCATGATGGATCTCCTCCATGCAGCATGTGGGGCAGCATCCCAGGCGATGGGTGTAATGAAGCACTGTTGCCCACCCCACTGGTTTTTTGGCTCTATGAAGGAATACAGAGATTAGGATGCAGTTGGTTACATTGCATCCTGCTTGAAAACGTGCATCGAATGACGCGCGACACGAAGGTATGACGATCCAGGCCGAGCGAAGAGGTTCCGTTCTGTGGGGTTGAAAGCGCCCTGCTGCCAAAGTGTGGATTGGGGAGTTTGCCTCCGGTGGTTTTTATTTAACCGGCCCTTTGTTTTTATAGGACAGTGAGCATGGGACAAACCTGTGTAGGAAAATGGACAGTCTGGGCAGCAACCATTCTATCCCCAGCATGTCCGTGAGCACAGGCAGTCAGAACAGCAGTGTCAACAGCATTCAGGAGGTCATGGATGAGAGCAGCTCTGAGCTGGTTATGATGCATGACGACGAGAGCACCATTAATTCCACCTCCTCTCTTGTGCACAAGAAGGTATGTTCCCTGGTGCTCTCTTCCCCTCCACCCCAGCCTTGGGCAACCTCTGCTTTCACCTCTCTTGCTTCTTCAGGTGCTTCTTGGGAGGTGCTTCATAAGTGAGCCATCAGGTTGTCTCCCAAGGTGGCACACATTTAGGACCGCTTCAGTACTGCCCTGACATGCATCGTGGAAAATGCAGGCATGGGAGTCCTCGAAAATGGACGGTAACTTAGAATCATGGAGTTGGAAGGGACCTAAAGGTCATCTAGTCCAACCCCCTGCCTGTAGCAGGAAATCTTCCTAGAGCATCACCGACAGGTGCTCATTGAGCCTCTGCTTGAAGACCCCACCACCCCATGAAGGAGAGTCCACCACCTCCTGTGGCCGAACTGCCCTGACCATCAGGAATTTTTTTTCCTGATATCCAAATGGAATCAGTTTGTACCAATTGGTTCTCGTTCTACTTTAACATGCATTTGAGATAGGGAAGAAGTTTGGATCTGATCGGACAGACAGACGTCCCTCTATCCACTCTCTGCTTTATTTTACCTCCGTCACATCAGAAAAATCCACCACGTGCACAGGTTTAAGTATGAGTGTCACCCAGTAACTTTAATGGATACATGCCTCTCCCCCCCCCATTACAGATACTGGAAACTGCAGGATCCTATCTTTGCACCTTTCAAATCCTATATCTTATAGGCCAACGAGCAGGCAGGCAGCTGATAAACCTGAAAGAGAAATTAAGAGCAGTCACTGCATTTTTGTTGGTCCTGCAGTGCAATCCTAAGCATGTCTACTCAGAAGTAAGTCCCACTGTGTGTAATAGTACTTACTCCCAGGAAAGTGTGGTTAGGATTGCAGGATTGCTCTCTTCTAGGCTGTAGGCTGCCTACCTATTTGTCTGGCTATAGGGTTTTTTGGGGGGGGGATGTAATCAATTTAAATATAGGTAAGGGAGGAGCAGGGAACTGTGGATAACCAGATCCGCTGATACCAGGGGACACAAATAACAATAATAATAATAATAAATAATAATAATAATAATAAACTTCACTGTGGCATGAAGACTAGCACCATGAATTGGGCCCGGAAACAAATGAGCAGCCAATGTAGTCGCTGGAGGGACAGCCCGACAGAGTCGGATCATCTGGCTCCAGAAACCACACGGGCTGCAGCATTTTGAGCTCATTGTAGTTTTCTGAACCATTTTCAAGGGCAGCCCCACATGGAGCGCATTAAAGTAATCCAGTGTTGATGTCACTGTGGCGTGGACCACCATCTTTGTACTGGTCTTTGGAGCTTGATGGCAGGAATGAAATTGTCCTTGCTTTGGAGAAGGTCCTCTGTAATCTTGCCCTCTTGCTACCACCTCTTGCACCCTAAACACTGCATGTGTGTCTGCCATTGTCTGTAACAACACCACTCACTGTGACTTCTAAACATGTGCCTCCACCTCCCCCCCCCCTGCCCCCCAACTGGCCGTCATGTTGGTTGAAATGCTCACACCATACCACGCTAACACGATGCATTCCAATAATTTCCATCCGCGTGCGGATTAGGTGACACTGTCCTGGCTCACACCCGAAAGGTAGGTGTGTGTATTGAACGGGGCGCTTCAGTGCCATAAAGAAGTCCCTACGTTGTCACCTGGTCCTGCTTGGCTGTTGGAAGTTATAGGTTCACCGAGCAGCAAGTCGGACGAAGGAAGATGGTGGTGCTTCCAGTGGGACTTCATTGGAGATAAACCCAAAGGTTGCACCCTGATAAAATGGAAGTCATGGGTATGGGTGCACAATCCTTCTTTGCAAAGAGCTTCTAACCTGTATTCTTTTTAAACCACGTGTATTCCTTTTATTGATCGTGTGCCCTCAAGTTGAATATCTGATGCCGAACTATATTGGGGTGGAGGAAATATAGAAAGAAAAATGCTGCAAGTCCTTTGCTTTCCGACCAAACTGCAGCAATGAATGCAATTTGGGAAGCTTCGTCCCTTTGATTTACAGCAATACCTTGCACTTTCATCCGATTAAGAAACCTGAACATGGACCTAAGTTAAAAAATGGGTGAATGTCCAAGCAGAGCCATAACACTTTGTGAACTTTTGAATTGAAAAGCGGTAGGTAGGTAGAGACAGACACTGACTGATTGGATGGGTGGCAGACAGACTGACTGACTGACTGACAAGAAGGAAGGCTGGTGATCTATCTGGATGGATGACAGACACACAGAGTGACTGACTGACAAGGAAGAGGAAAGAAGGAAGGACCGGATGGACTGGACAATGGACAGACAGATGGATGGACAGACTGACTGACTGACAAGAAGGAAGGGTGGGAGGAAAGAAGATGACGCACAGACAGTGGATTGATAGACTGATAGATTGATGGAAAGGATGGATGGACAGACGGACTGATAGATTTGTCTGTCCTTCCTACCTACCTTCCTTCCTTCCTAGATAGATTTGTCCACCCTTCCTACCTATGTACCTTCTTTCCTAGATGATAGATTTCTCCGTCCTTCCTACTTACCTACCTACCTGTGTAGATAGATTTGTCTATCCTTCCTTCCTTCCTTCCTTCCTTCCTCCCTGCCTAGATAGGTAGGTAGGTAGGTAGGTAGATAGATAGATAGATAGATAGATAGATAGATAGATAGATAGATAGATAGATAGATAGATAGATAGATAGATAGATAGATAGCAAATTTATTTTGACTGGTGGAAAACGCCAGTCACTATCAGCATTACATGTGTAATTACATGTATACACATTACATGTGTAAATGTGCACAAAACACACATGGAGAATAATAACAAAGGATAACAATAAACACTGGATGGTTGTAGGAAATTGGACAAAAGAGGAAAGCATGTGTACAAAATTTAGAATATGGTCATAACTGGTTAAAAGAGCAAAGTGATGGAAGTCAAGGTATTGCTGTAAATTGGACTTTTAACACACAAGGGGACGGGGCAGTGTTCAGTGCTGCTCATGGTTGCGCTCCAGGTGTTGGCACATAAGCGAGGCATTTAAAAGGTGCGCTTCTTAAAAGGGGTAAGAAATGCAATTCAGAGGAAATGGAGCCCCTTTGCAAAGGTGAGGAGCAAATATTGTTGGGTGGAGAGAAGGACAATTCATACGGAGAGACCCACCACGACGAAGGACTGATCACCACCTTGAGAGAGGCTGGCAGATCTGGAAAGGTGATGGTGTCTGCATGTAGGTAAGCTCCCCCCAGGTCTGCAGCGCACATGGTAATGATGGACTTGATGGTAGTGACAGCCTCGATAACCACAGCGTCACCTTTTGTTGTCTTCGGTATAGGGTAGTCATATGTCCCGAAAAACAGGGACGGTCCCAATTTGGGGGGATTGTGGTCACACATTGGCAAGTGTGACTGTCCCAATTTTGTGGAAGAGAATTATGGCAACCCTGATCAATACCATAAAAAATCCTGGTGTAGAAAAGGTGCAGACCTCTTGGCCTGACCCAGTGACTGCTGTCATATTCTAGATCAGTGGTTCTCAATCAGTTCTGTTTCTGGAACACTCCCAAGGAGTCCCATAGCCACACTTATGGGATCTCAAAGTGTACCTTCTCATGTGCAGAGTGGCACCATTCTGAGCAGATGGTGGCCACTTCTGGTGTGTTCACGAGGGGTCTTAGGGTGCCCTCGGGCTCCTTGGATTATACTTCTAGAAATTGTGGGGTTTTGCTCTCTTGTATTTGATCTTTTCATTTTTCTTGGAAAGAACCAGGGTGTGCAGTGAATTTTTCTCCCTGTCCTAAAAAGAAAGTCAGCAGCATGGAGTTCACTAGGGTGGTGCATGGTTAGGCGTGAGCTTTATTTTTATTTATTGAATGGTTTTGCATTCCTCACTTAGTGCGAGCCCACAGCTGACAAAATTGGTTACTCATTCGAGTAACACAATGAATTGATGTCCGTCTTCCTTAGGGCTTTGATGAGCCGGATGGTCTACCTGGATTTTTAGGAAGCCCACAAAATGTGTACAGGGTAAATTTGGCAGTCATGAACCAAGAGGAAAAGTTTAAGATTAAATTTGGTTTAGTAGTAGCAGTAGTAATAAAAAAGCAGGCCTCCGTCAGTCTTGGAAGACTATGGTAACGTGCTTGGTGCTGCATACGCTGCATGCGAAGCACGAAAGCCTGGGTGAGATTGTTATGGAGGATAGGCTGTTCCCCAAGCAGCAAATCCCCCCTCTCCACGCCACTGAATTAGTCCAATGGAAAGGCAGAGCCAAGACGATTGGATCCAGCTGGCATTGCAGAGCTGGGCTAAGGACAGGAGCTCATCCTGTCTTGTGGGGTCGACCCGTGTCTCGAACCCTGGCCTGCTGGTTAACAGGCACAGTGTCTTAGCCACTTGCGCCACCCACATAATAGTAGAAATACTAATAATAGGGTCAGCACTTATTATACACCGCTACATCACACAGTCCTAGACACTTGGGAAGGGTCCGACTGGTGATGTGTCAGAAATCAGCATGAAATTGTTTGCTGTGTATTACTGTTTGATTATCAATATAATAATAATAATAATAATAATAATAATAATAATAATAATAATAATAATAATAATAATAATAATAATAATAATAATAATAATAAATATCTTTACTGGCATACAAGGAGATTGAGTAATAGCAAGTAGAGAGTAGGAGAGAACATGGACGTAAGGAAGTCATTTGCCCATTCATTATCCAATTAATTCATTCATTGATGTTTTATCTCTAATTTATTTATTTAAATGTATTTTCTGGCCCTTGACACTGTGCCAGTTACTTAATGCACCCCTCTGGGTGAAACGTTTAGAGACCCCTGGTATAAATTAGCAGTGGTTAACCGCTTTGGGTGACCTTCGGGGACAAAGTGGTGTACAAATCAGATAGATAGATAGATAGATAGATAGATAGATAGATAGATAGATAGATAGATAGATAGATAGATAGATAGATAGATAGATAAGCATCAGTACCCACTTGATGTCATTAATCTGAAAGTGATGTCATGGCCAGAAGTTAAGGAATCAAGCAGGAAAATTTTAATGCCCCGATTTTGCTCACGATGGGCAAAATCGAGAGTAACTACGGGGAGTCCTTGCTCTGGTGTAAGAACAACTTACTCTGGATTCCAATATGATTTTCCCATAGGTTTTGCAGTGTCTACCGGTGCACGTAAAGTCTCTTACGTGCTCCCGTAGTTACTTTGGAACTGGGGTAAATTAAATTAACCCTACAATCCAGAGTAATTACAGGAAGATATAAGAGGCACTTACTCTTGATTGCTGTATGCATTTCCTATACGTTTCCCATAGGTGGCACCATAACTACGTCAGTGTAAAAGATCCCATAGTTACTCTGGATTGTAGCCTAAATGAATTAAATAAATTGATTAACCCATTCTTTAAGCGTTACCCATAGGAGAATTGCCGGATTTGTAGGATCTCTTCTGGGGTCTGCAGGTGACCCACGATTGAAAGGACTGGAAACCCTGTGAATTCCTCTTTTTGGAGGGACAATTAAAATTCAGCCCTAATGCGCGCCACCTTTTGGCATCCTTAGGACTTGGTTGCTGGACCAAGCTTTGCTCCTCTGTTATTGGATCATCTAGAACATAATTAAGAAATGATTATAATCTAGAAGCTGTAAATTACAGCTAAAATCTAGTTATAGCCATAAATTATAATTTATAAGCTATTAATTAAAATCTAGAAGTTATTGGATAATCTGTCAAACTCGTTGCATGCAGATGGCAAAATTTAGCATTTGTGATGCTTGTTGAGGGCGAGACATTCGGTGCAATCCTAAGCGTGTCTGCTCAGAAGTAAATCCTATTGTGTTCAGTGGGGCTTACTCCCAGGAAAACATGTTTAGGATTGCAGCTATTATTAAGCAGATGATGGCCAGAAACAAGTTTTTTTCCCTGCATAAAAACCATCAGCTACAAATAACAGTAGAGAAAATGTTCCTAAATTCCTACCCCCTCTATCAGACTTTGAGCACAATCCTAACCATGTCTACTCCAAAGTAAGCCCCATTGTGTTCATTGGGTCTTACCCCCAGGAAGTGTCTTTAGGATTGCAGGCTCAGTTTCCCATCTGCACAATGGCCATAAATGAGCGAGGTATGCCATAGAGGTGTTTTTTGCCAATTATGGGCAAAATCCAGAGTAACTACGGGGAGTCCTTGCTCCGGTGTAAGAACAATTTACTCTGGAATCCAATATGAATTTCCCATAGGTTTTCACTGGGTTGTGTAGTAACTAAGGGTGCACGTAATGTCTCTTACGTGCTCCCGTAGTTACTCTGGATTTGGGGGTATGTTACATGCATGGGTATTCATATCTACAAACAGCACGTAGTATGTGTAATTAATGTACATATTTATTTAAGGGATTTATACCCTGCCTTTCTCACACTGAAGCAAATGCCCAAGGCAGTTTACAAACCTTTAGTTCCTGTCCTTCTGCTGTCCTCACAACAACCCTGCGAGGTAGGTGAAACTGTGAGCGGTTGGCCCAAGGTCACCCAGGAAACTCCATGCCTGAAGGGGGATTTGAAACTGGATCTTCCAGGTCTCAGTCCAACTCACTAACCACTACACCATCCTATCTCTTGGTTAACTGACTGCCGAGAGAGAGACTGGTAGGGGTCATGATGGGTCTTTGGAAACAACTACCGGTTCAAAATGCGAGTTGGGCTTTGACCTGCAAGATCCAGGTTCAAAACCCCCTGCTTGACCATGAAGCTTCCTAGATGACCTTGGGCCAGAGATGATCTTGCAACCTAACCTACCTCGCAGGGTTGTAGTGAGGACAAAAAGGAGGGGGGAATTAAAGCTTTGTAAATCGCCTTGGGCTTTTTCTACAGCGTAAGAAAGTTAGGGTATAAACGTGTTCTGTTTGTAGGTATCTGGTGGGCCGCTTTGTGAAGCAGGAAGCTGGAGTAGATGGGCCCTTGGCCTGATCCAGCAAAGGAGGCTCTTCTTGTGTTCTGCATTAATCCCCATGTATGCCACATATTTGGCAAGACACACCTCCATAGTATTTCTCACAGGCTTATGCCCATTGCACAGACGGGGAACTGAGTCTCAAAGAGGGGGGTGGGCAGTACTTTATGCCATGTCCACAGATGTCCATGTCAATGCACAGATTTCCATGCATGGATGTCCATGTCCATACACAGATATAGACCACTCTGTCCTTGAGTGGATGAGTGGTCTGGACATTAACATTTGATTTGTCGTAAGGCCGTGTATTTGCCATACGCTAAATAAATATACATAGACGTCCATGCATGAATGTTTATGTCCATGCATGGATATCTATACATGGATGTCCATGCATAGATTTCCATGCACGGATGTCCCTGCCCATGCACAGATATCTATACACAGATGTCCATGTATGGAAGTCTACGGCCGTGCATGGATTTCCATGCGTGGATGTCCATGCATAGATGTACATGTCCATGCACAGATTTCCATGCACGGCTGTCCATGTCCATGCACGGATATCTATACACAAATGTCCACGTTCACGCACAGATTTCCATGCATGGAGGTCTATGTTCATTCATGGATGTCCATGTTCATGCACGGATGTCCATGTTCATGCATGGATGTCCATACACGGATATCTATAAACAGATGTCCATGCATGGATTTTGATGCACCGATGTCCATGTTCCTGCAGGGATTTTCATGCACCGATGTCCATGTTCCTGCAGGGATGTCCATGCACAGATTTCCATGCACTACTGTCCATGTCCATGCATGGATATTGATACACAGATGTCCATATCCATGCACAGATTTCTATGCATGGACGTCCACTTCCATGCTTAACGTAGATTCAAAGTCGTGCACTCCATCTCAGAGCCCCGGACCGTGCACATTGGAACACACCGCATCTCATGCACCGCGTGCAGTTGTTCAGCGAACACGCGTGTGCATCTAACCGAGACTTGGCTTGACGAATTCCCGTTGTGGAAATCATGCATTTCCGAATCCTCGCCTTGTCGGGGAGAAGGAAAACTTGGCCCCAAATCCTTGCTAGCCGACCATGTGCTGTCTCTTTAAATGTGAAAAAAGATTTCCTTTCCAAGGCTAGGGAGAGAAAATGCTAGAACTGAGCTTGATCATGACTGGAAAGCAGGATCCCTGAGTGGTCACAGAGCCTTCCTTTCCAGCCCCAGAGCCACACCGAGGGAGCGCATCAGAGAGGCTGGTCTCCAAGCCCTGCATCTATTGAAGCAGAGATGCTGCTTCCCCTTCTTTGCCATCACAGCTAGCAAGTCCAGGAGGGAGAAGCAGGCTGGAGAAGGAAGGGGATGTGGCAGATGCTCGCCTGGGTGTTCAAAGGCAGTCGCAGCATCACCACCAGCAGCATCGGCAGCAGCCTGGCTAGACATGGAAACCATGTTTTTAAAGGGATTATTTGGGTGCAGCCTTTTAAGCGAGCCTTTCTGAGGACCCTGCCTGTTCTGCAGCGTGCGCCGTGCTTTTGATGCTCTATTTTTGGCACCGATGTGATTGTGGAGGTTAAAAGGAGCAACCTTTCAAAAACAAAAAACAAAACAGGGAAATAAGCAGTGATCATACTACTCATATTAATACCACTAATAATATTTCTGTCCAGGATTCCGAAGGCATCCCACTAGCGATCAGCTGACATATCCTGACCGAGAAAAAAAAGAGAGAGAGAGAGAAAGAAAGAGAAGGGGAAAAAAGGCTGCAATGTGTTGCTTATTCATTTTGTCCTGGGAGAACTGCAGGGACTAGCCTGAGAGCCAAACTATGCATTTCAAACAGGAGGGCTTGTGCGAGAAGAGGGGCAGCCAGGCAGCCGGAGGACAAGAAAGAGCACAACTGGACTTTCTCCTTGTTTTCATCCATTTCTGCAGGATCATGTCTACATAAGGGATGAGGTGGGCCACAGGGAGATCAGGCCTGAGCCGCGGCCTACCCACTCGGTCCAGAACCAGGCCCTCCACTACCGGAACCGAGAACGCTTTGCCACAATCAAATCAGCATCTTTGGTAAGCAGCCACCACACCCCTTGTCCTGACACCTGCCACCACCACCATCATCACCTTCCACCATCACCATCACCCACACCATCATCACCCCTTCTTCAATCTGATGTGACACTCAGGTTGGGGAAGGGGTCAAGAATCCTCCATACCCCTCCTTTGATCCCCCCTTCCTTCCTTCCTTCCCTCCTTCCCTCTCTCTTTCCCCTTCCCTCTTTTTTTTGTTGGCATAGCAACTAGACATTGCAAAGAAGGGGTCTATAGGGCATGCTGATTTATTGATTGATGTGCAATGCATTTGGAGGGTTTGGGGGAATATTTGCCATTGGAAAAGCCTTTTGCAGGAAGAGGTTGCATATGGGGTGTGTAGTGTGTGTGTGTGTGTATGTCCTCTGATTGGTTTGTTCCCCATAGCATCCATTTTTGTGGAGTATAATTTTCTGTCTGTCTGGGGAGGGGGCCGAACAGGCAGGGGGAGGGCGAGGGGATGTGTTGGGGACTCGACTGACTTCCAGGTATTGATGGCTTGCAATTTTTATTTTTATTTTATTTTTATTTTTTTTTATGATGGATGTGTGACCGGTGGAAGGGGAAATTGCCTCTTGCAGGTTGAAAATTTGCTAGCTGTTTGTATTCGTTCATTCATCCTTCATTCATTCATTCATTTGCGGCTGAGCCTGCATTGTTCCCCATCAAGGAGTGGGCAACTCCTCGAAAATGGCAAGGGGTATTTTTCCCTCCTTGATTTTTTTTTAATTCCACCCCCCCCCCCCTTTTTTCCCCTATGACAGGCAGGCGAGGGGGAGATGGCGATGACAAGGGACAGCTCCGGCACCCGTTTTTCTACTATTGCAAATGTGATTGCTGGTGATGTCTTTGTAGTAGCAAAAGGGGTGTGTGCTGGGTAGAGAGTGAGGTCTGTGCCTCCTCCCCCATCCTTTCCTTACACACACTCACACATACATACACACACACACACACCCAGCTGAAAATGGGCAGCACCATCCCAGGGTGTGGATGGAGGAAGGCGATGCTGGGTGTGATGCCCACCAAACCCCCAGGAAGGCACTCCTCCATGGAAAAACCGTAGAAATCTCCAGGATTTTGGCCAAATCAGTATTAGAGGTCACATGGGCAAGGGAGAGATTTACAGGGTGCCCAGCACTGGCTTGATACATTTGCCGCCTGCCATCATGACATCATTCGGTGCCAGCCCCAAAATTCCAACCATCACCCCAAATTCCACCATCACCCTCTTTTGGGGGTCTTGGATCTGCCTGTTTTTTTTTTTTTTCATCCTCTTGCCATTTTACCATCTCAGGGCATCTCCTCTCCATCCACCCCAACCACCACCACCACCATCTTCCAATTGCATTGGCATCAGCCCTAGACAAAGGTGGGTCGGAGAAGGAAAAAGGCATTTTCAGGGAGAAAAAACTGGGTGTCTCTGTTTTTTTCCTTCCAAGTGGAGTACGGTGTCCTGCACATGCTCATTGCTGGCACAGATCCTGGGAGTTCAGTGTGTGTACGGGGAACAGGGGAGGCTATTTTCCTCGGTGGCACCAAGAACTGCTTCCTTCAGAACTTGCAGGTTGACCCGGATGCACGGGCGTGGAAGAACAGGGTCTGCGGGCCAACATGTCTCCTTCCAAGCAGATCCTTTGGGGGTAGAAAGCCCTATATGGTACCCAGATATCATGGTATAGATGATTGTGCATACATCAGTGCAGTCACCCCCTTTTGCAGTTCGGTGGTTGGAACATGGCAAGCCTAGATTTTGCAAAGGTCCGAAAAACTCCAGTATTGTACTGGTTGCCTATGCGCGCCGATCGGCGTTCATGTGTGTCCCCCAAAAGTGGGGAAACGTTGGGTGTTCCCAAAATGCACGCAAATCGTTGGGGACTCTCGCTGTTCACACGTGTATGTCGATATATGCCAAATTTTGGGTAGAACACATATACCGCCAAGTACCATGCGATAGCACGCTACTGTGCTTCCTGGAAGACTATTGAGGTGACCCATAGTATGTGCTTATTACTAGTAGTCAGGGAGTAGTACAGTATGCACAACCTGGCTGCATTATGACCTTTGGTTCAAACGCTGGTTGAAATATTGGTTCATATTGCAACCAATATTTCAGATCATTGCTGTTCGGTATCGTATGGGGAGCTATAGGTTCCCTCGTTTTTACTTCGCTGGAGGCAGAAGGGTGACCATTGTAAATGCTATTCTACCATCACCGTCCCTCGCCAACAGTGGTATTGGAATATAAACGTGTCGGAGACCTTGGATAGCCACTGTAGAGGGGAAGGAAGTATCATCTGAGTAGCAGGAATGCATGGAGAACCACACACCTCCTTCTTGCAACTGTGCCTGTTCCCAGTTGGAGCCCCACGTGGCATTACCTCTCCTATGAGTCACGACGAGGCATTGCCATGCTCCAGTCCGGGTGTACACATGGCGAGATGCATGAGTGCCCTTGCCCTGCCCACTCACCCAGTGTCACTGCTCAGTTCTTATCATTCCCACATGGGGCAAACGTGCAGATCCAAGTCTACGCATGTGAATTGCACTTGTGCTCCCCATATACTATCACCCAGATTCAGGGGAGGTATTCTCAATCCGATCTCCCGAATCCAGCCCAGTTTCCCAAGAATTTGGCTCGATAGTTCCTATGCAGAGACCCAGAAGAATACAAAGTCCCTGCTGGATCAAGCCCATCTAGTCCACCTTCCAGCAGTGGCCCAGCAGATGCCTCCGGGAGCACATAAGGCAATATGAGACCTTCACCTGTTGACGCCTCTTGGTAGATCATCACTGACCTTAAGTATCCTTCTGCTTCCCTCCTGCTATGTCCACATAAAAGCAGGCCTCCGTCAGTCTTGAAAGACTATGGTATCGTGCTTGGCGCTGCATATGCTGCATGCGAAGCACGAAAGCCCGGGTTGGATTGTTATGGGGGATAGGCTGTTACCCAAGCAGCAAATCCTCCCTCTCCACGCCACTGAATTAGTCCAATGGAAAGGCAGAGCCAATACGATTGGATCCAGCTGCATCGCAGAGCTGGGCTAAGGACAGGAGCTCACCCTGTCTTGTGGGGCCGACCTGGGTCTCGAACCCTGGCCTGCTGGTTAACAGGCACAGTGTCTTACCCGCTTGCGCCACCCACAGCACTTTTTTTATGTCCACATATCCCACATATCCCAACTTTATCTGGGACAGTTGGCTTCCTTGACCTACTGGGCAATTGGCCACAACTTCCCATTAGGGCTGCAGTCCTATACGTTGTATAGGGTGTTGGACTTTTCTTTAGGGTTTGGAGGCTCTCCAGAGTCCGGGAACACACTGACATCTTCCCACCTACTCAGGGGAACATATAAAACTCTGACATGTCCTTCTCTTTAACTTATTCTATCCTATCTTCAAGGTTTTCCTTTTTTAAAACAATTTAAAATGCTAAAAAATTTTATACTATTGAAATCACGTTGTAGGTTTTTTATAAACAATCCGACACCCTCCCTGTCATCATATAAATGGAGGATTTGCAGGCTTGAAACCTATTTTAATAAAAGTTTCAGTAGCATCTAGAAGAGCCCCCGCAAGTTGCCCCACTAGCCACACCAACTGTCTAAAACACTTAAACTTGTTCTCATATCCACAACACAAGTACAATTTAGAGCACAATCCTAACCATTTCTACTCAAAAGAAAGCCCCGTTGTGTTTAGTGGGTCTTACTCCCAGGAAAGTGTTTTAGCTGCAATCCTAACCCCTAGTTAGGGGGATCCAGCCCACCACTTCTTGCCCTACCAACTTGCGGAAATGGAAGCCTACCCAAGAGCCCAATGCTATGCATGTCTACTCAGAAGTAAGTCCCATTATAGTCAGTGGGGCTTACTCCCAGGAAAGCGTAGATAGGTTTGTAGCTAGGACTATTTCCACTTCGGGGAAGTAGGCGTGTCAATCTGGCTAAGAATCTGTACCTACCAGGTGAAAAATCATGGTGCAAGAAGGTGTGATACGGGCTGGCCAAGTTAATGGTGGTGACCTGTTGTTGACTAGTTGGCAACTAGTTGGCCCACCCTCATCCTGCTTATTCAAATGAATAACTATACACTCATCTATACAAACTTGTGATGGTTGGTGTTGCAAGACATCTTTGTCCAAGGTCATTCTCGGGCTTCTGGGATGGAGCAGACAGAGCAGGTCCAGGTAGGAGGAGCGAAGGTCGAGAAAACATAGGCTGCAATCCTATACACACTTTCCTGGGAGTAAGCATCATTGCGCACTGTGAGACTTAGAGCACAATCGTAACCGTGTCTACTCAAAAGTAAGCCCCATTGTGTTCAATGAGTTTTACTTCTAGGAAAGTGTCTTTAGGATTGCAACCTTCTGAGTAGACATGCATAGGATTGTGCTGTAAGGACCTTCTCCTGCATTCCCCTCCCCCGAATCCCCTATGGATTCCATATAATGGGTGCCGCTTGCTGTAAGAGAGGATGGGGTGCCCATTGAACTGGTTCCTCCCAACTCCGCTGATCATACAGATCCACACGCATTTGCACATCATTTTGCTGGATCAGATCAAGGGTCCATCAAGGAGGACTCAAGACAACCCTTCCACCTTCTATCTCTGAAACCCAGTCATCACGGCTTGTAGTCTGTGACGGACTCTTTCTCCATCTGTCTGTTCTCATCCCCTTCCAAAGGTGCCTTCAGGTTCCTTCTGGGCCTTCGGATGCAGTTGCCACATCATGTGGCAAGGAGTTCCAGCAGCTGCCAATGGGAGCGAGGAGGTTCTAGCTCGGAGCTTGTTTCTGAATGAGACTGGCACTTCGAGACTTTCCAAACTAGTTTGATTTTTTGGAAAATGAAAGTCAGAGGGGATGCAAGGCAATATCAGGTGCTTTGACTTGAAAGCAAAGCTCCTTCCAAGCACCAAGATGATCTCGGCTGAGCATGTAGGAAGCCTGCACATTGCCCACCTTCTTGTCCATTTAACACCATACATGATGTGCCACCTCTTGAGCCAACCCGTTTTTCAGGGTGGTTCAGGGTCCTACTTTGCTGATCCTAATCCTAGCTTGGCCCTGATCCTAGCACCTGCTCTGAGCCATGCTCAGGTGGCCAGATGGCCATTGAGCATATGTGAGCCAAACCCAGTGGGTTTGGTTGTCCATAAATCCTCCTGTCTCAAGATCTTAACCAGGCACAGGTGTCAACCACACTAGAGATCTCTTTGCAGGAGACCAGCAAGGGCAGAGGATGTCACAGAGGTCAGACTTGCAGGGTAAAGAATTTATTTTCCTGTTCCCTTGTCCTTAAATATAAAGGCTGTGGGTGGCGCAAGTGGTTAAGACGCTGTGCCTGTTAACCAGCAGGCCATGGTTCAAGACCCGGGTCGGCCCCACAAGACAGGGTGAGCTCCTGTCCTTAGCCCAGCTCTGCGACGCAGCTGGATCCAATCCTATTGGCTGTGCCTTTCCATTGGACTATTTCAGTGGCGTGGAGAGGGGGATTTGCTGCTTGGGTAACAGCCTATCCCCCATAACAAACCAACCCAGGCTTTCGTGCTTCGCATGCAGCGTATGCAGCGCCAAGCATGATACCATAGTCTTTCAAGACTGATGGATGCCAAGGTCCTTAAATGCATTGCCAGTACTGGGGAAAGGGGACCTTCCAACGTTAAAGTAAATGCAAAGGGCACAGAAGATCTGTGAGATGAGAAGTTGCACTTTCTGAAATTCCCCCCTCCAAAATGGTCCACGATCCCTGAAGTTGCAAAGTTGGCTACCCCATAGATACTCCAGGGTTCCTTGTCATTGATGGGAGAGCCTCCATCTCTCAGACCACTGCAGACATCCCCAGTCCGATCCATAACGCTTGTGGTTCTGTTGACTTGCCACTGGCCAAAGTGGTGGGGATGTGAGACTTAACCAGTGCTGGTTTACCCTTAGGTTCCCTTTGGCCACAACAGATTGTGATGGAAGGCGCCCGCCCCCGCGCGTTCTGCGCCCACCCCAGCGCATTGGCGCAGCAAGGTAGTGCCTGGGGTGATGTAGGAGTGTACAAACTGCTTGAATTTTGTCTCACCAGCATGTTATCCTTTGCCTCTCCCGCTCGAGTTCTTACCTCCTCCACTCCCATTCTTTATAAATATATAATGATATTATATATGTATATGTATATGCATATATTTTCCTATAAGAAACATCCATTCCTTAACCAGCAATATTTATGCGTCCTCTTCAGAGCAGAGGTTTGCAAATTCCCTGGGTCACGACACCCCCACAACCTCATCAACCTGGCACCACCATTTTGGATCTTGCAGAATTTTCCAAGATCCAAAATGGCACCATCATCTTGGATGGCACCAGATTTGGAAAGATCCAAAATGGCACCCCGGGGTGGGGGAACCCATGGCACCTTTGGGATGCACCGCAGTGCCCTAAGGCCGGGACATACAGACTCTGATTTTATGGGTTTGGATCTGGTGCTACACAAAAAACTCCTTGGGTGCGGCATGGTGGTCGCACAGCCGTACTTTTCCATGTTACAACCTGTTATTGTTGCAGCGGATTGCTGTGAAAACATGTGCCCACGTGTGGGAATCCCATCACAAAGTAATCCCATTCACTTGTTGAGTGAATCCACCTGTCTCCAAGTTGCTGGTTCTCTGGTGCATGGACATTTGGATACATCCATCAGTTAATTTGGATCTTGTCCATCCTCCAGGCAAGTAGATCTCTTAGTAGCCTCTTGTGAAAATGAGAAGCAGCTACCACAGCTGGACCCTTCCATGGATGCGGATAACTCGGTGGTGAGGACAGGCGAGTCAAACATAAAATGCTCTCAAACCCTCGATCCGGCTCATGTGATAATATATAAGATATCTCATATATGAGATATTCCATATGCAACGCACTGGTTAAAAACACTGTGCTTGTCAACTTGAAGGTCCGCAGCTCAGCGTTTCAAGACCCGAGTCCCGCACCATGGAGTGAGCTCCCAGCTTCTGCTACCCTCCCCATTTGAAAGCACATACAGTTCCCACCTTATACATGGATTTGACTCAGCACAAACGGCCACTGCAAAGCAGTTTTTTAAAAAACTGCTTTTTCTACTGTTGTAAAGAGGCCGTCATGCAAGCAATCATTGCATTTTTCAATCCCAGAATCACACCCCTGCAGATATTAAGGCACTACCTTGTTCCATTAGGCGCAATGGAGGAGCAAGAAACCTGGAAGTGGGCCTTTAAAACCTATTTTTCCCTTGTATACGCTGATTTTTTTAATCCACGGGAGGTTCCGGAATAGAACCCTTGTGTGGATAACACAAGACACCTGCAAATGCATGTACCACTTTGGTGGGAAGGAAACGGTGTTCTATGCGCCTTTGGCATTGAGTCACGCCAGACCCATAACCATGGAGTCATCTGGCCTTGTAACTGGGAACACTTTTACTTTTATATCCTGATCATGATCATCTTGAACATGATCAAGATTTGCCCCTTGATTGACAGCTAATGTGTTCCTAGATGAGAAAAAAAGTGCTTATTCCTGGTCATCAGAAACACTCTGCCTAACGGTGTCATCTCCTACTTAATATAGGGTTGCCGGATGCCCCCCAAAATAGGGACCATCTCAATTGGGGGGGATTTTGTCCGCATATGGCAAATGGGGCGGAGGGTCCTGGCCCAATTTTGTGGAAGAGAATTATGGCAACCCTAGCTTGAGAGCATCAATTCCAACCCTCAACAGGTGCTGTCAATTCTGTATGAAAGTTGTTTGGCACCCTTGGGTGAAGCACCTCTTCCACCGTTTCTGGAGATCTGTAGCTCCCCCATACTCTGTAGCCTCTCATTTTCGATTCTGTTCCCTCCGGTTCCAGCTCCTTAGACGGGGAGGAGTTCCTTGGCGGTGGCCCCACGACCCAGTTTGTGATGGGGCAGCCCAAAGGATGGGGTCCCAGTAAGCGCAGAACAAAACAAGCGTCGGTTCCTTATCTAGTTCCCTGCAATCTCCGGTTAAAAAGCCGGCATGTGACAGGGTTGAGAGACACCTTTTGTCTGGGGCTCCGGAACAGACGGACCATGCTGAGTTGGATGCTCTGATGGGTCTGACTCAATCAAAAGCCGCTTTTTTGGTCTCCGTGAGTTTCAAAAAAACCCCGTTCCCTTGAAGCTGGTCCAGTCGTCCATCTCCTCTCTTCCTCTTCTTTCCCGACCACGTTTTAAAACCGTGCCCGCTGTTTCCTTCGGGACATCAGTGCCGATTGTGGCATTGTAGTCGAGCTTAATGTGTCTCCCCTCGCGAGAGAGGTCACCGAAGGAGAGCGTCTCGGACCTGCCCTTGCCGTCTTGGAATGACAATCTGGAAGTGGAACAGGCAGCAAGGTGGCTTTGTGCCAAATTAATGCTATTTAGCGATGACGGCGTTCCCGCTAAGCGTTTGCACGGCGGTTTAGGCTGCAATCCTGTCCACGTTTTCCCAGGAGCAAGTCTCACTGAACACAGTGGGACTTGATTTCTGAGTAGGCATAGACTGTCTATACAACAGGCCCTAGAATCCTAGAGTCAGAAGGGACCCAGTAGGTCATCTAGTTCAACCCCTTGCCTGTAGTAGGAAATCCTCCTAGAGCATCCTCTTCCTAGAGCACCTTCCTAGGTGCTCATGGAGCCTCTGCTTGAAGAAGGGGATTGGTCCCCTATTAAAGGTGGGAAGACCTACCTAGTGATCTTGTGCACCTTCCAGTTTGACGAAGGGGGCTGAATTTAGGAGGATCCTTGCATGGTCCAGAGATGGACCACAGGTAGAAGAGCAATTGCGGAGCTAGGGTCTTCCAGAACCTACTGGACAAGGATTGGGTCTTGGAGATCAACAAGTCCACTGTACATGGTGAGAACGTCAGGATCTACTGGGTGGTCCACTGGGAACCCTGGTATGCAAAACACACCATGGTGGTCCCATACAGGTATAAATGCTGTCTTGAGTTCTAGACCAGCACTCCAGCTGGCCGGAGTTCTAGATCAGCATTTCCCAAACTATGAGCCATGACCCACTGGTGGGTTGTGCACCAGGGGGTCACATTAACCCAACACATAATGTTGTCCTAACATGCAATCTCTTGGAGTCCCTACAGCTGCATCCAGATACCTTTTGCCTGGTGGGCAAAGAACAGGAACCGGGTTCTCCTCCAGCTGAAATTCCAGACATAGCTGGGGCTCTTACTCCCCCCTCTTCCAAGCCACGTGCGTGCGGTTTGAGCCGGGCTGTGAATTTTAAACTTGGGAAGCGGCTTCCTTGCAATCCGCTTAGCCCTTCGTTAATGCGAAGGAACAACGTTTCCTTGTTTGAGGAGTGTTTTGGGGTCTCTGTGTTCAGGTGCCGCCTTTCCAGTGCCCGGCACTGCTCGATGTCCTCACAAAGGGATTCCTAAAGGCTCATTCAGGCAGAAGGATCACAACCAGGGATCCTTTGCAGCTTTCCCGTATGCATTGGCGAAGAGCACCCAAGCATCAATTCGGACCACGCCTGGGAGAGAAATGTAAGCATTTATTTATTTTTCACAGGATAGTGCCACGTTTTTCATCTTATGGCGCACTAATTGTCAAGGCACACCATCTGTTGTTTGACCGTTGACATAGCACACCATGCTCCCAAAATCTCGTGGCACACCTGAAGACCATGAATGGCATGCCAGTGTGGTTGAAACTCACTGCTCTGACAACAGGGTGGGGTAGGTGATCCACCTCTGCTTTATGTATCCTCACAACACCCTTGTGAGGTAGGCGAGGCTGAGATTGCCCGATTGAGAATGTGCATCAAGATGTTCTGTGACAACCCTCCACAGAATATCTTGGAGGGAATAATTTATTATTCTGTGGCAAGCCTCCACAGAATAATACACCGTTATTATTATTATTATTATTATTATTATTATTATTATTATTATTAACCCTCCAGAACCTCCCTGTAAACCTCTCCCACCGAATCTCCCCACCATTCTCCCTCTGAAACTACTTCTGTGTGTACCGTCTCCAGTTTGCTCTTCCCAGTCCCAGGAATGGTCCCAGCTTGGACTGGCCAACACGGGGTGGTGACTCTTATACTTATATAGAAGCTCGGTGGTGGTGGAGAACTGTCCATGCCCTCTAACACTAGAAACCACACTAGTTGGAATTGGCTGCAATCCTATCCACACTTCCCTGTGAGCAAGCCTCGTTGACTATAATGGGACTTACTTCTGAGTAGTCAGGCAAAGCACTGGGCTCAGATATGCCTTCTATGGCCAGCAAGGGGTGAATGAATGAAACTAGTTGGTGACTGGCCATATAAAGGGTGCGTGTCTTATGTTAATAATCATACCTTATTGTTGGCAACTTTGATTGTGTGCAACTTTCCTGATAATAGCAAAACTGGACCTTGAGTACCAATTTAGGCTGCGATCCTAAAGACACTTTCCTGGGAGTAAGACCCAATGAATACAATTTTGAGTAGACATACTTAGGATTGTGCTCCAAAACTCTCAGAAAAAATGGAAGTTGCTGTGTAGTTACTGGAGACAAGAAAGATTGGAAACACGGTACAAATGTTGTGGTCTAACTGTGATCCAGGACATGGTTACTCCCGAGTCAGTCCCATGGATTCCAGTGGGACAACTCTCAAGAATATATGGGGGAAAGCCAGGATGAATTGAGACATATGATTCCTGCCCAATCCTTTGGTGTAATCCAGAACATGTCCGTTCTGAAATAAACTGCATGGGGTGTCTGCCGGGAAGCTACTCCAGGAGTTCTTATGGACCTACTCCAAGGATCCCAGGGTACCTGCTGTAACTTGGTGTTGCAGGGATCCTTTGGCAGGTGGGCACCAGCCTCAGCTATCTGTCCAAGTTGGACAGATCAAGAACCAACAGCGCAGGGAAGGTGAGGCGAGAGAGACTTGTGGGCACAAACAGCACTGACCTAGAATCCTCCACCTGCTCAGACCTAAGGGACTTCGGGGCCAGGAAAGTTTTTGAATGGGTGAGTGCCTGCCACATGCCCACCGTGCGCCAATCAGCAGCTCGCAGCGGCTGCGTTTCTATTGCCTCTCCTTGCAGCTTCCCTCTCTCAAAATAGCCTTGGGGGAAGCTGCCTGAGAAACCCAAGCACACTCCTTTACAGCCCCCTCTGACATTATCTGGAGCACCGACAACATTTTGAAAAGAGTGCATCAAATAGCTCTCCAAAGTTACTTGCCACCCTTCACATTTTCCTTCACGTGGAACATGGTCCTGGTTGTACATAGGTGTAGAGAGGGGGTTTGGGGATGTTGGTTGCTAGGCCAGGAGCAAAGGTTTTTAGAGATGCATTTCCTTTTGGGGAGGAGGGAGTGTGGAGAAGGCATGTGGCCTGATCTAGCAGTGCTCCTCCTTTGTTCTTATGGCAATCTCCACTGGTTCCACCCTCCTCCCAGGCCAGCCCCTTTCTCCATTCCAACCTCCCCAACCCAGATTTCCTCCTCACACCCCAAAAATGCCTTACTACTGATTGATTGAGTGATTGATTGATTGACAGCACAAATTGATTGATTCATTCATTCGTTGAGGGCACAAACATGTTGATAGACTGATTCATTCATTCATTGATGGCACAAACATGTTGATTCATTCACTGATGGCACAAACATGTTGGTTGATTGATTCATTAATTGATGGCGCAAACATGTTGATAGATTCATTCATTTGTTCATTTATTTATTGACAGCACAAATATGTTGATTCATTCATTCATGACACAAACATGTTGGTTGATTCATTCATACATTCATTCATTGATGGCACAAATGTTCATTCATTCATTCATTCATTGATGGCACAAACATGTTCGTTCATTCATTCATTCATTCATTCATTCATGGCACAAACATGTTGATTCATTCATTCATTCATTCACTCATGGCACAAACATGTTGATTCATTCATTTACTCATTCATTCATTGATGGCACAAACATGTTCATTCATTCATTCATTGATGGTACAAATATGTTCATTCATTCATTTATTCATTCATTCATGGCACAAACGTGTTGGTTGATTCATTCATTGATGGCACAAACATGTTGATTCATTCATTCGTTCATGGCACAAACATATTGATCGATTCATTCATTTATTCATTCATTCATGGCACAAACGTGTTGGTTGATTCATTCATTCATTCATTGATGGCACATTTTTGAAACCCAGCAATGATCCTATGCTCACACCCTCCTGCACCATCCCATAGGGTCGGGCTGATATTATTACTATGATTTCTTTAGCATTTCCATTGAGGGTGATGGTTAGCTATGGCGTTTTGTACTGTCGAGTGTTTAAATGTTGTCCGTGGTTTGCTGCCCTGGATTGCAGGGCAAAGGAGGAACATATATGTTCAAAGTAAATAAAGTGATATTCTTGCTTCTAGTAGGAACTGAGGTGTTTGGTCTGAATGAAGGCTGCTTTCAACAGAGTTGCCCCACATCCGTCAAGTAGTGGGAAATGTGGGTAGAAGCTTCAGGGTCACGTTGGGGGGAGCTTAAACCTGGGCTTTGCAGGAGCTCACAAACCAGATGGATGCCGACCTGAGCTGGGTTTGCCTTCTTTGCCTCCTTGGTGGTGGGGAATTCCTAGGACTGTTTCAGATGCCCCTGGTGACCAAAAGCATCCTTTAGGTAGTGAATATCTACCTATATACCCATATACCTATCTACCTATTCAATTTATATCCTACCTTTCTTCCTAAAGGTTGGAGTACTCAAGACAGCATGTCCCCCAGGGGTCCTACAGAGGTCCGAAGTTAGCATTAATGGTATCTCCTAAGAGCTGGAATCCAATCTGATGTATGTCTACTCAGAAGTAAGTCCCATTATACTCAATGGGGCTTACTCCCAGGAAAGAATAGCCTGAGAAGCTCTCGCAGGCTGGATAAAATGGTGAGGCAGGCCAGATTTGGCCCACGAGTGATCCCATAGCCGCTAAAATAGTGGTTGTGGTATTATAGAGTGGGTACCCACAAGGCCATCTAGCCTTACCCATTGCCTGTAGCAGGAAATCCTCATAGAGCGGTAGTTCTCAAACAGTTTAGAGGCCCAAGAGGAATGCTGCCTAATTTAAAAAATGCCATGGGATGTGGCTATAGCGGTGGTTGATGCGTGTAGCTTAATCTGCTCTGTTAAGTGACAATGAATGAATGAATGAATGAATGAATGAATGAATGAATGAATGAATGAATGAATGAATGGGAAGCGAACTGTGTGTAAATTTTGTTAATGATGATGGTAACGTCTCTGCAGTACTTTCTGTGTTGGAGTGAAGAGCGACCCATGGATCAGGATGTTGCATGATGTGTAAACTCTGTGGGATGTGGCTATAGTGGTGGTTGATGCAGATAGCTTAAACTGCCCTGTTAGTTTTACAAACCTCACAATGAATGAATGAACGAACGAACGAATGGATTATTTATTTGTTAGTTAGTTTGTTTGTTTAGTTAGTTGGCTTATGGCAAATAACATGGACTTATGGTAAATCAGATGGTAATGTTCCATTGCTGGGAATGTTGAGAGCCAGGAATTGCCCATTGATGTCTGCCCAACTATTGCCAGCTGCCAATTCTTCACTGTAGTCTGGCTGCCAATTGTTGATAATGGTTTAGTTCACACTTTTGTGAGATCCGGGGTGCACCACGAGGGGGCGAACTGGCATCCCAACCTTGAATGAATGAATTAATTAATAAATTAATGAATTAATGGGAATAGAACTGTCTGTAAATATAGTTAATGTCGACCCCTATGGGAGTGAAGGACCTCTACCTTTAATGGTCCACCTGACCATGCTGTTGTTGTTTTGTCACTGTCCCCCTTTGCCGGCACCAGGTTACAAGGCAGATCCATGAGCATGAGCAGGAGAACGAGTTGCGGGAACAGATGTCAGGATATAAGCGGATGCGGCGCCAGCACCAGAAGCAGCTGATCGCCCTGGAAAATAAGCTGAAGGCTGAGATGGACGAGCATCGCCTCAAGCTTCAGAAAGAGGTGGAGACTCATGCCAACAACTCGTCCATTGAGCTGGAGAAGCTGGCCAAGAAGCAAGTGGCTGTCATAGAGAAGGAGGTGCGTTGGGGTGCAAAGGCCAGATCTGGAGAAGGGTGGGGGATACGGTACATTTTTCCCCTGGATCGTTTTCTGACGATCCATTCTTTCAGCACTTTTCTATTATGCCCATAACTCATTCATTCAACACATGTTCCGCTCTTTCAGCCTCTCAGTGCTGTTCTAAAGGCCAAAATTGCCTTTCCCCGTGTTGCAGCTTCTGGTCTTATCCAACACCTGGAGGAGTTCATGAGAATCTATTAGCAGAAACCTTTGTGTGGCAACAAGAGTTTGCACAATAAAAGGGGCAATTTGCAAGCTTAAAGTATCGGAGGCAACATATATAAACTAAAAAAGATTGGGATCCACTTTTCAACGGTTTTCCCTTTTGGACAGTGCTCTGGTCCCTAACCAGACCATAAGTGTGGGTTGCCTGTATTTGTGAAATCTCCCCCTTGCAGTGGCACGGCTGGAACAGTGGTTCCCAAAGTGGGGGTTCAGAACTCCTTTGGGGTGGGGTCACAACTTAACTTCAGGGGGGTCATAAAATGCTGAGCACACCCGCCTTGGAATCTGGCACTGGGAGCTCCACCTTCTTGGAATGCAGCACGCAGGCTGCACCCCATACTTCTCTGGGAGTAAGGGCAAAATCCAGAGTAACTACAGGGGGTCCTTGCTCTGGTGTAAGAACAATTTACTCTAGATTCCAATATGAATTTCCCATAGGTTTTCACTAGAAGGTGCAGTAACTACAGGTGTATGTAGTTTCTCTTACATGCTCCCGTAGTTACTCTAGATTTGGGGGTAAGTCTCATTGCACTCTATGGGACTTACTTCCAAGGAGACATGGAGGAACTCTGGCATCACTCTGACTACATCATTCCAGGTGGATTCCGGATATTCTTAGAGGGGGGACCCCAATAGAAATGTTTGAGAATGACTGTGCTGAAGGGTGTGGGCTGAGCCCAGTGATGTGTACCCAGTGGGGTGACACCACCAACCAGGTGGGGTGACACCACTACTGGCCAAAATTTTTGAAATAATGCCATTATGTTATATATCATTTGATGCGTAATTTCATGCAGAATTCAGTGAAAAAAAACAGCATTTAAATATATCTTTCCTGCCAATGATTATAGCAAAAAAGCTAATGGTTGGGCAATGGGGCATCTGGGGAGGTCAATTGGGGGGAGATGGGCTAACCTCCTGCCCCCAGTGACACAAACACTAGTGACACCACTGTCCATCCATCCCCCATATAAGGAGCTCTCTCTATCTGACCCTACAAGCCGAGCATCCCTTATGCTCCCAAGCATTTTGCAACGCATTGTTATTATAACATGGGACCCCACAACGACACCGAGGTTATGGGAGCACCACTGGAAACTTCTGGAAGACGTTCACGATACTTTTTTTACCTCTCCAGGCAAAGGCAGCGGCAGCGGACGAGAAGAAGTTCCAGCAACAGATTTTGACTCAGCAGAAGAGAGATCTGACAAATTTCTTAGAAAGTCAGAAGAAGCAATACAAGATTTGCAAGGAAAAGATTAAAGAGGCAAGCAAAGTACTTTGGGGTTTGTTCTGGGTGCAGACTGAAGGACATACACATTTCTGGGGGGGTGGAAGAGTGGGGGGGGGGCTTATTTCTGAATAGACCCATATGGGATTGCAGGGTCACTGCTATATCCATACTAGAAAGAATACCAGTCTTACAGGGAGGTTGGAACATAGAATGACCGTTACACATGTGTCAATCTCTGCATGCATATGTGCTGGGATTCGGCATGTTTGCCTTCCATAAGGCAGTTGTAGTTTTTCACAAGGCTTTAGTGAAAAAGTGAATTAAGAGCACAATCCTAACCATGTCTACTCAAAAGTAAGCCCCATTTTGTTCAATGGGTCTTACTCCCAGGAAAGTGTCTTTAGGATTGCAGCCTTAATGAAGCTTCTTAACGAACCACCCCTACACTGCCCTTCCACCAAGGAGCTCAGGGTTCCACCAAGGAGCTCCCGGCAGATAGTTCCTCCCCTTATTTTTGTCCGCACAACAACCCTGTGAGGTGGATGAGGCTGAGAGGGAGTGAAGTCACCCAAGGTCCCCCAGGAAGCTTCCTGGCCAAGTGGGGATTTGAATCTGGACTTTTGGGACTAACTCCCAAACCACTACCCCATCCTGGCTGTCTATCAAGATGGCATGTGTGGATATCTAAAACATGTAAATCATGAAGCCCTCTTCTTGGCGGGGCTGAGCTGGGGACAGGGTTGCCATATGTCCCCGAAAGGGCTTTATGATTGTGGAGCGTTCCTATGCTGTCTGGCCGCACACACACGCCATCCCGTCAATAAGTAGCCCATTGTATTATCATCTTAAAGATGAGGCTGACAGCATCCAGTTTTCCCTAGTCCTAGTCCAGGTATTTAGTCCAGTAATTTAGTCCAGTTTCCCTAGTCCAAGTCCAGATATTTTGTCCAGGTATTTAGTCCAGCGTCCAGTTTACCTAGTCCTAGTCCAGGTATTTAGTCCAGCATCCAGTCTACCTAGTCCGGGTATTTAGTCCAGCGTCCAGTTTACCTAGTCCTAGTCCAGGTATTTAGTCCAGCGTCCAGTTTACTTGTCCTAGTCCAGGTATTTAGTCCAGGTATTTAGTCCAGCGTCCTGTTTTCCCTAATCCAGGTATTTAGTCCAGCGTCCAGTTTACCTAGTCCTAGTCCAGGTATTTAGTCCAGGTATTTAGTCCAGTGTCCTGTTTTCCCTAGTCCTAGTCCAGGTATTTAGTCCAGCGTCCAGTTTCCCTCGTCCTAGTCCAGGTATTTAGTCCAGCGTCCAGTTTCCCTTGTCCTAGTCCAGGTATTTAGTCCAGTGTCCTGTTTTCCCTAGTCCCAGTCCAGGTATTTAGTCCAGCATCCAGTTTCCCTTGTCCTAGTCCAGGTATGTAGACCAAACCCCTCCATCAAAAACTCAACTTATTTACCACTCGGCTCAGCCCTGCCCCCAACAGTCCTTGCCTTCTACCCTCTTCCTTTTCCCTGGAGGGCAAACATGTTTGTGGCAGGACTAATCTGAAAGGTGCCTCCCCTCCCCTCCCTCCCCTCTAAACCGCTTTGAGTATATAATCTTCCAGATAGAATCGGGACATTGTGCTATGAAATGGATTCAAACTTTACTTTCAAAAAAGTCTTATTCCTCTAAAATGCGCTTTCTCAGGTACCTGCAGCTAAAGAGCTTTTAGGATCATTGCATTAATTTTCTAAACTCTGCTGTGGCTGTGTGTGCATGTGTTTTCGTGGGGGTTCACCCCTACCAGTCTATATGGGATGCCTGGCCATAAAACGCATACCCAGCGCAGTGCCGTGGTGGTGTTAAGCATTCATGCGCCACCCATCTTGGTTGTGTTGCCATTCGGGACCAAAAATGAGCATGGAAGAAAAGTTTGCTCAAAGGCCATCAGAAATGGTTAGCAGAGGGGGGGTTTTTTAAAATGGTGTGTCCAGCATGTTCCGATCTGAAATGTGCGCATGTTCTGATCTGAAATCTGGAATGCAAAAGTGCAGTTGGACAAACCGGGACGACGGGCACTGCCAGGCACTGGGCACCATCAGACACAGGGCAGTAACTAGGGGGCAGTGGAAGAGAACAGCAAGCAGCAGGTATCCCTACTGGGTACCGTTGGACAGTGCTACCAGCAGGCACCACTACGCAGTAGCCAGCAGGCACCAGCAGGCAATGGGCATCCCTACCAGGCAGCAGACTCCACCAGTGACCAGCAGGCACAACCAGGCACCAGTGGGCATCTAGCGTCCTTACCAAGTACAAGGGCATCCTTACCAGCACCACCAGGCATCAGGCAGCACTGTGCAGTGGGCATTGGGCACCACCAAGCTGGGCACTGATGAGTCAGGGATTCTTCAATGTTATCTTTAGGGACAAAATCACAAACCCCTTTTCACCCCTATCCAGTTTGAATTTCTAAAGTTAGGTTCTTAATCACAGTCCTACAGTCCTATGTCCTTAAGTCCTACATCACAGTCCTTAGTCCTACGTCACAGAAGGAAGACCCTTCCCAAATTTCATGCTTCTAGGTCTGACGGTTTTGGCTGGGCGTTGATGAGTCAGTGAATCAGTCAGTCATTTTCTATATATACTAGTGAATTTTACCCACATTGCTGGAGTTGCAGGAGTAAAATTTCAAGAATATTTGTGTTTTGACCGAAATGCAGTCCCATATTATGGTAGCATCAAAGTGTAATAAATTCAAAATAAAATACATATTGAAATGAATGGGGACTCACCTGAAATTGTCTTGCGACCCACCCATTGCCTTTCAAACTATAGTTTGGGAATTATGGGGTTAAACCGTTTTCTTTTTCCTGGAGGGGGTTTCAAAGGATAATGTTATGCTGTCGGGGATGCTGTAGGAGGATTTCCTGCTACAGGCAGGGGGTTGGACTAGATGACCTACTAGGTCCCTTCCAACTCTAGGATTCTATGATTCTATGCTGTTAAACCTGTGAAGATGGTTGAAACTTGGGTGGGATGGGGGAGTGAGGGGGTGAACCCCAGGCTGGCTTTTGACGCATGCCTTTGTATCTCCGGACCCTGCTCTGCACCCGTGTAGGAGATGAACGAGGATCACAGCACACCGAAGAAGGAGAAACAGGAGAGGATATCTAAACACAAAGAGAACCTGCAGCACACACAGGCTGAAGAGGAAGCCCACCTTCTCAGCCAACAGAGACTGTACTATGACAAAAACTGCCGTTTCTTCAAGCGAAAATCCATGATCAGGAGGCACGAGTTGGAGCAGCAGAACATTCGGGAGGTACGACCCCGTACGGGTGGGTGGGTGGAATAAGGCAAACACGGTCCTTGGTATAGTCTGGCCATATAGAGATAAGAGTTGCACGTATGTATAGAGATAGACACAGGTTGCACTCCTGTTCCCATTTAGAAATCCAAGATATCTGGACCAGGATTAACGGGGTGAAAACTTGGCATCCATCAGTCTTGGAAGACTATAGTATCATGCTCGACGCTGCATGGGGTGAAAAAGTGGTATACAAATACTATCCATCGACAGATGGATGGATTACACCACTTATAATCAATTATAAGCAAATATAATTACTTTTATATCCATGGGGGGGTGCATTCCTGCACCCGCCATGGATACTGAAACCCTGGATAAAAGGGAACCCTAATACATAAGTGCCAAGCACTGAGGTCTCGTCCTTCGATGCCTGTAACAGGAAGCTATAGGAAGAATGTGAAAAATATTCATGGAATGAATACTAGAGGACATAGATGTGGGGCACAATCCTAACCAGTTTAGGCCAGCATAAATCACCTGTCTTCCCAAGGTGTGGGGAGAAGCTTGCGCATGTCGGTGCACTGACCTAACCTCCCCAGGAGTGGCATAGAAGTTACAGCATTCGGGTGACACCTCCAGGCATACCATTTTGGTGACACCCCAGCACAAGACTTGGGCTGGGACTTAGGCCGGCCTAACCAGGGTTTAGGATCACAGACTAAAAGGACGTTAATAGGAAGAAGGAAACTTCAAAACTATCAGAGCTTAATGTGGTCACCAGATTCAGGAAATGCCTAAAGCAGTGGTTCTCAATCTTCCTAACGCCGTGACCCCTTTATAAGTTCCTCATGTTGTGGGGACCCCCAACCATAAAATTATTTTTGTTGCTACTTTATAACTGTAATTTTGCTACTGTTATGGATCGTAATGTAAATATCCATTTTCAGGATGTATTTTCATTGTTACAAATGGAATGTGTGTTCTGTGCACACACTGAACACAATGGGATTTATTTCAGAGTAGGTATGCATAGGATTGGGCCCTGAGGCTGCAATCCTATCCACATTTACATGGGAGTAAAGGCCCCCTGACTATAATGGGACTTATTTCAGAGTAGGCATGCATCGGATTGGGCCCTGAGGCTGCAATCCTATCCACATTTACATGGGAGTAAAGCCCCCCTGACTATAATGGGATTTATTTCAGAGTAGGCATGCATAGGATTGGGCCCTGAGGCTGTCAATCAGCCCCAGTGCGTGTGCAGCTACAGCTGGAGGTCTGGCAAGCCTGACCTGGCCCCCTGCACCAGGGGTCTTTAGGCGACCCCCAGGAAAGCTCTAGGTGACCCCCAAAGGAGTCCCGACCCCCACTTTGAGAAACGCTGGCTTAAAGGATCTAGGAGGCACATGCCATAATACCCATCCAATTGGGGCACATGACTGTGACAGCATACTTTTTTAAAAGTGTATAGTGTGCTGTATTGACAGTATTTTGCTCCAGGGTTTCCATAATGTTTTGGATTGATACACCACATCAGCAACCTGATGCTGTTCGCTCAAGAATAGTCTAGCATATAGTGCACTGTGCTGCCATTTGCAGAGTTGCGCTAGATCCCGGGGCAGTTGAAGGAGCCAGCTAAGCTTCATTTCTAGAATCCCAGCCCATAGTGTCTTCATGCGCATGAATGGGGACTCACTTTCCAATACACGATCCTGTGGCTGGGCTGGTTTTCCTTTTCAGCCTCTCATTCTTTGTCTCAGCAGCAGAATAATGAGTGCTGGCTGAGGATACACCTCCCTGGCATGCTCTCCATCCTTTTTGCAAGCAGTGTTTTGGTGGGGCTGCGAAACGGATCTCGGTGGATGATCTCCCTCTATGTGTTTAACATCAGACTCGAGCACATTGAGGTTTTTTGGGGTGGATCAGGGCTCGGAGCCTCCCTGCAGTACAGGGAGGGTGGTATGGAGTGGTCCCCCCTCCCAGCTACTATGAAAACGGATTTCCCAGTGTACTTGGAATGACGTTTCAGGGCTGCCGAGCTGAGCTCAGTAGCTACACCTGCTGGGCAGTTTACCGAAACGCACAACAAAATCCGTTTTGGGCCGTCTCCGAAATACCCTGAACGGGCTTGATGTGGATCTCTGTGGGTTCCCCTTCAGATGATGTAAAATGGTTGGGGACAAGCCGCAGGCCACGTGACCGCGGAGGCGTCTTAGGACAATGCTGTGATTTTCAACCAGTGTGCCGTGGCACACTGGTGTGCCACGGATAGTCCTCAGGTGTGCCGCAGGAATTTGGGGAGGGACATTAATTAATAGGAAAACGTGGGGATTTGAACAGGATGGTGTACCTTGTCAGTGGTAAAACAAATGATGGTGTGCCACAAGACAAAAAAGGTTGAAAACCAAAGCTCTACAGCATAAGCAACGGGGATGAGCACCACTCCCTAGGGTCAGTCACAACTCCCTAGAGTCGGACACTTTTGCCCTTACCTGCTCACTACCACATCATGGTGGCCACAAGCTTAGATGGCTTTTTCTATCAACAGCTCTTAGAATTAATAAACTGAGAGAACAATCCTAATGTTTCCTCAAAAGTAAGACCCATTATATTCAATGGCTCTTACTCTCAGAAAAGTGTATTTGGGATTGCAGCAGGCGGCTCACTTCTCTATCCTTCTGAATACCGCTAGGGACAAATAGTGGAACGTCACCAACTTCATATAAGCTATTCAGGGCTGCCTTTGGAAGGAAAATCTCAGGCTGGGGCAGCCCTTTGGATCTCAGGCTTTGGATCTCAGGCTGGGGCAACCCTTTGGCTCTCTCAGGCTTTGGATCTCAGGCTGGGGCAGCCCTTTGGATCTCAGGCTTTGGATCTCAGGCTGGGGCAACCCTTTGGATCTCAGGCTGGGGCAGCCCTTTGGATCTCAGGCTGGGGCAGCCCTTTGGATCTCAGGCTGGTGCAGCCCTTTGGATCTCAGGCTTTGGATCTCAGGCTGGGGCAGCCCTTTGGATCTCAGGCTTTGGATCTCAGGCTGGGGCAGCCCTTTGGATCTCAGGCTGGGGCAGCCCTTTGGATCTCAGGCTGGTGCAGCCCTTTGGATCTCAGGCTTTGGATCTCAGGCTGGGGCAGCCCTTTGGATCTCAGGCTTTGGATCTCAGGCTGGGGCAGCCCTTTGGATCTCAGGCTGGGGCAGCCCTTTGGATCTCAGGCTTTGGATCTCAGGCTGGGGCAGCCCTTTGGATCTCAGGCTTTGGATCTCAGGCTGGTCCAGCCCTTTCGATCTCAGGCTTTGGATCTCAGGCTGGTCCAGCACTTTGGATCTCAGGCTGGGGCAACCCTTTGGATCTCAGGCTTTGGATCTCAGGCTGGTCCAGCCCTTTCGATCTCAGGCTTTGGATCTCAGGCTGGGGCAGCCCTTTGGATCTCAGGCTGGGGCAACCCTTTGGATCTCAGGCTTTGGATCTCAGGCTGAGGCAATCCTTTGGATCTCAGGCTGGGGCAGCCCTTTGGATCTCAGGCTTTGGATCTCAGGCTGGGGCAGCCCTTAAACTTGGTACATAAATATGTCCTTAAATATGGACATTTACAGATGTCTAGAGATCTAGGTGGACATCTTGAGCCCTGCTAGATCATATTAAGGTCCTATCGAGTCCAGCTTCTCACAGCTACCTTCTGGATGTCCAGCTTCTCACAGTCCAACTTCTCATAGCTACCCTCTACAACCAGAGGTCTATGTCCTGTTTCTATTCCCTTGGATCTTGCATTCAAATCCAGAGATATATAGGCTCTTTATAAAACCTAAAGGCTGCATCCAGTTGTCATGATTTGTAACTTCTGGTGGACTTTCCTCCATCATCACTCTTTCCAATCCCCTTCGAATGACATAAAGGCCGACATCCTGTGGCAAGCAGTTCCATAGATCATTTCCACAAGTTGCAGCTGCAGTTTTGGGCTCCAGGATCGGTTATCCATCCAGAGCCTTGCCACTTTTTTGCTGTGATCCAGAGCTTTGGGGATCAGCTGCCTCGCTTGGGCTCAAAACCTCACCCACTTTTTTCCGTGCCCGCTCAGGAGCTAAACAAGAAGAGAACCCAGAAGGAGATGGAGCACGCCATGCTGATCCGGCACGACGAGTCGACGCGGGAGCTAGAGTACAGGCAGCTGCACACGTTGCAGAAGCTACGTATGGACTTGATCCGGCTGCAGCACCAGACTGAGCTTGAGAACCAGCTGGAGTACAACAAGCGTCGGGAACGAGAGCTGCACAGGAAACACGTCATGGAACTGCGGCAGCAGCCCAAAAACCTGAAGGTAAGAAACAGGTTGAGGGGCTTGCACAGTGATTCCCAAAGTGGGGGTCATGAACAGCTGGGTGCCACCATCTTGGAATGGGCCATCCATACTTTCCTGGTTGTAAGTCTCATTGAACACAATGGGACTTACTTCCAAGTAGATATGGAGGAGCTCTGGCATCACAGTGATGTTACTTCCGCTCATGTTGTCACTTAATGACATCACTTCTCTGGGGTTCCTAGACAGATGTCCATTTTCAGAAGGGGGTCCTGGACGGGATTTAAGGGGATAGTATGGTAAGGACACTCACGGGATGGAAAGATTCCTACAAATCCTAGATCCAGCCCCTAAGCTGGGGTTTGTTCAGCCTGGTCTAGAGCCAGAGATGGTGGCCCAGATAACAGGCATACAGATCCAACCTTCTTATACATGGATTTTTCATACATGGATTTGACTCAACACAAACGGCCACTACAAATCACAGCTTTAAAAACTGCTTTTCTTACTGTTGTAGAGAGGCAGTCATGCATGCAATCATTCAATTCTTCAGTCCCAGAATCAAAGCCTGCAGATATTGAGGCTCTACCTTATTCCATTAGGCACAATGGAGGAGCAAGAAACTTGGAAGTGGGTCTTTAAACCTATTTTTCCATCTTTATACACTGATTTTTTTTATCCACAGGAGGTTCTGGAACGGAACTCTAGTGGATAACAAGGGACGTTTTAATTTATTATTTATGACTGTATTTATTATATGTCTACATTTATTATTATGACTGCTGTCGTTTTTCAACTGAATATTAAGTATATAATGACGCTATCCCCCAAAGCATGTCAGAGACTTTACGTGCACCCGTAGTTACTGCACCACCTAGTGAAAACCTATGGGAAATTCATGTTTAATCCAGAGTAAATTGTTCTTACACCGGAGCAAGGACTCGCCGTAGTTACTCTGGATTTTGCCCCATGTCTCCATTTGTTTTGTTCTCTCTCTTGTGCAATCAGTTTAAGTTTATTAGCATTTTTTTGGTTTGTTTTAGAAATGGCAATATATTGATTTAACCCTTTGTTTCCTCCTTTTCTCTGCAGGCCATGGAAATGCAGATCAAGAAACAGTTCCAGGACACCTGCAAAGTGCAGACCAAGCAGTATAAAGCACTCAAGAATCACCAGCTGGAAGTGACTCCAAAGAGTGAGCACAAAACTATTTTGAAGAGCCTGAAGGACGAGCAGACGAGGAAACTGGCCATCCTGGCCGAGCAGTATGAACAGAGCATCAACGAGATGATGGCGTCGCAAGCGGTGAGGCCAATGCGCGGCTTCCGAGTCTAGCCCTATATCTGCGTCATAACACCCCTAAACCCGGGTCCTACAAGATGGGGTGAGCTCCCATCCTTAGCCAGCTCCTGCCAACCTAGCAGTTCCAAAGCATGGAAATGCAAGTTGATAAATAGGTACGACCTTGGTGGGAAGGTAACAGCGTTCCATGCGCATGTGAGCCATGTGTTGGATAATGCTGGCTTTATGGCTCTAGAAATGGGGATGAGCGCCGCACCCTATAGTCGGTCACGACTAGCAGTACAACCTGCGGGGGACACCTTTTCCTTTAATACTCCTAGAGCATCCTCAATCAGTTGGGTGCCATGAACATAGGTCTTGTCAAATCTAACCAGAACCAAGATGGTGGCACCCAAACTTGAGTACCGCCATCTTGGATATCACACAGGGAGAAATTCTAACCAAGATGGGGTGAGCTCCCATCCTTAGCCAGCTCCTGCCAACCTAGCAGTTCCAAAGCATGGAACTGCAAGTTAATACGTAGGTACGACCTTGGTGGGAAGGTAACAGCGTTCCATGCGCATGTGAGCCACGTGTCAGATAATGCTGGCTCTATGATTCTAGAAATGGGGATGAGCAGTGCACCCTTTAAGCTGGCACGTGTCAGTGCACAGGCCTAACCTCCCAGGGGTGGCGCAGAAGTATGACACTTTTGTGATACCTCTGGGCCAGCACAGGACTTATGCCAGGACTTGTGCTGGCCTACCTGGGGATTAGGATTGCAACCACAGTCTTGCAAGATCCAAGATGGCAGCACCTGGGGGAACAGGTAGGAGAGGCCATCAGGGACATCCTATGTCGCCCCATGAATGTGCTGCAATGCCTTGAGGCAGGGGTGTCAAACTCATTTAATACAGAGCACCAAAGAGTTTTCATGGTGTTTGCAGAGGGTCGGACACGATGCCATAAAGCAGAGGAAATATGCAAAACATGGGTCTCCCTTACTATCCCCCCTTCCCCAGCTACACCACTGTGTGGCCTGCCCGTTGCAAAGGGGGTTGTCCATCCTTGGGGTGAGGCTGGTCTCCTGTAAATCCTAGCGATGTTACAAATATAGGGGGACAGCAGATTTCATGGCGCCAAAAGTGACATCATTAAGCAGGAGTTATTTTTTTCCAGCTGCGGCTGGACGAGGCTCAGGAAGCGGAATGCCAGGCCCTGCGGCTGCAGCTCCAGCAGGAGATGGAGTTGCTGAACGCCTACCAGAGCAAAATCAAGATGCAGACGGAAGCACAGCACGAGCGGGAACTCCAGAAGCTGGAGCAGAGGGTGTCGTTGCGTAGGGCACATCTCGAGCAAAAGGTACACCCCCCAAACCAGGCAGGGTGGCTGGGGGAGGGCATTGACGGGGAGGCACAGCATACCCAGGGATCACACCACACTCTGCAGTAGACCTTTAGTATTCACAGCCTCCAGGAGTGAATCACTGAGTGGTGACTCCTTATAGGATTATTTCCTGCTATAGAGTTATTTCCTTGTTCGAAGGGTACCCAGGTATCCTCTTAGTGCTGTATCTAGAAATGGGGATGAGCAGTGCACCCCTCAAGGGGGACCTCCTTTATGCTGGCACGTGTCAGTGCACTGGCCTAACCTCCCAGGGGTGGTCCCAGGGACATCTGCCCTGGCTACCATTTGAAAGGAGGGCACCGAGCATGACTTATCATGTTCTATCAATTTCCACTGTACCACCAGTGGCGCTTTTTTGCACATTTCAGGGGACCTCCAAAAAGGGATTAATGCATGCATGAAGGTGTTTTCATATACAGGTGGGGCAAAACCATAGATTTGCCCCACTGTGTGTGCTCAACCTTGGATTGCCTCCCTGAAGGTCTCCCAGACAGAAACATGCACAACCCGGAGGAATTTTGAGCCTCAGAGAGGCTATATATTGTGTGTGGATATGCACACTGTATATTGTGTGTGTGGATATATATACGATATATAGTATATAGTGTGTGGGGATATATATACTGTATATAGTATAAAGTGTGTGTGGATACAGGATATACATACTGTATACAGTATGTAGTGTGGATATATATATATACACTATATTGTATATAGTGTGGATATAGAGTGTGTGTGTGTGTGTGTATGTACACACTGCACAGAACCCTCAAACTCCAAGGCCTCTGGTAGAGGACCTAAGATTGAGAATCACACACACACATGGGGGTGAGAAAACTATATATATAGTTATATATAAACTCTATATATATAGTTATATATAAACTCTCTCTCTCTCTCTCTCTCTCTCTCTCTCTCTCTCTCTCTCTCTCTCTCTCTATATATATATATATATATATAAACTATATATATATATATATATAAACTATATATATAAACTATATATATACATATCATATATAAAAATTGTTTTCTCACCCCTGTGTGTGTGTATATATATGTATGTATATGTATGTTTGTGTATATATAGTATATACTGTATTTACTTGAATATAATGCTTACCTTTTTCAGCCTAATTCAGTCTCCAAAATCAGGCTGTGCATTAGATTCGATGGTTATATTTGATTTGAGTAAATATGGTATTTTGGCTATAGGTATATGGTGCGCACTAGATGTGATGACGGATTAGATTTGAGTCAATGCGGTGTATACTGTATATACAGAATCCAACCCAGATCCTTTTTAAATTAATGAAAACATTGGAATAAACCCTCGGGATGCCACTCCGTTTAGTTGTGCATATAATATAGCAATTTATTCTCTATGGTTTGGTATGGGACTGGAGGAGGTCCATCACGGGAGTGACGCAACGAGCTCCCGTTCCGGGCGACACCCATGGGTGACGGTGTGCGTTCTGCCTTTGCTCTTTCAGATTGAAGAGGAGTTGGCCGCCCTACAGAAGGAGCGCAGCGAAAGAATAAAGTTTCTATTGGAAAGGCAAGAGCGAGAGATTGAAACTTTTGACATGGAGAGCCTTCGAATGGGCTTTGGAAATTTGGTCACATTAGAATTTCCAAAGGAGGACTACAGATGAGATTAAATTTCTTTTGCCATTTTAAAACTTCAATGCGAAACAAGGAAACAAAACACACACAGCAACAACAACAACAAAATATCTCCAGTCCCAACATTCCCCCCCCCATGTTAACGGGTGTGCTCTCTCTCTTTTTGTCTCCTTCTGACATCGCGTCGGACTAGTGCCTGTGTATTCGTACTCCATCAGGGGCCCCCCTTCCCGCCAAGCGTCAGGATCCGCGGCGCTGGGCAGCCTCTCGAATCTCATAGTGTCTCACGGTATTGATGTCTCTGTGCAATGAATTTTTATTTTAAAGGAAAAAAAAGGTATTTCAGTGAAAACTCTGGAGGCGAATCAAAACAAAACACACACAACACAAAAAGTGGATGTACGTTTCCTTCCGAGCACTCAGTCATTCTTGCCACCAAGCAATGAAAGTACAAGCAAAAAAATAATAATAATAAACAAAAACGAGAACGAAATTAAAAACAAAAAACACACACACACACAAACACAAAGAAATCAAATCCCCAGGGGGGAGAAAGATGGATATCGCAGCCTTACCTTAAATCAGTCGCTGCATAACTTTTAGGTTTTTAATTTTATTATTATTATTATTATTATTATTTTTCCTTTTTTGGTATTTATTCATCAGGAATAATTAAAAGAGAAAAAAATAAAAAAAATTTATTAAGAGATTGAGAAATTTGATACATTTTACAGAAAATATGAATTCTGAATTGTGCTGTACATATCAGTGGTGGACATATTATTACTTTGGGGTGGGGGGTTTGGGGTTTGGGGTTGGGGGGAAGAGGGAGAGCGTGATTTTTTTGAAAAAATAAAAATAGGGCCAGGCCGGAGCCAGTTGGGTTTTTTTGGCCGTGGTCTTTGGCACATTCTTGATTGTATCATAAACCATTTTCTGCTGTAGCAGAGGATGTGAATACACTTAAAAAAATTAAAAAAAGATTAAAAAAAGGAGCCCAGAGGATCCCAGGAGCACAAATTGGGCCTTGTCAAATTGTGTATTTTGTGTATAGAAGGAAATTTAAGGAGAAATTTACTTATTTTCATATTGTATTTTAACTGTTTCTCTGATCAGAAGTTTTTTTACGACCTAACTCCTTGTCCCTTCCCACCCCCGGCCACGCCGACCCTCCCCTTCTTTTTCCAAGTCAATCTTTGGAGTTTAACACTGTCTCTCAATCGCATCACCTGGATCTTTTCCGTCCTCCTCCCCGCCTTCCCGAAGGTTCCCTTTCGACCCCTAAATCCCCCCCCTTTTCTCCCCGTCCCCGATGATCTTGGTCATAAATATTGCATTCTTCACACTTTCAAACTGTGTATTTTCTTACAATAAAAAAAGGTTGAAAAAAAGGCTTTACTTCTTTTGCATGCACTTTACGGAAAAATAAAACCCACAACGATGAGCGAAATATCGAAAGCGACAACAAGAGGCCAACCGTTTTTTTTCCTCCAGGTCCAAAGGAAGAGCATGAAATCTGTCAGAGCTTTTTATATTTGTAAATAAAAGTGTTGCTCACGAAGACTTGGCGTCTCATTGGCGCAGGGGGGGCTGCTCTCACCCTGCGCCATTCCCCACCCCGGTCAGGTGTGCAGGAGGAACGTTCTAGCCGGTACGAGACCCGGTACGTGCCTGAGACCAAGTGCTCACCATCGAGAATAGGTTGTCAAAGTGGAGGTCAGGACCCCCTTGAGGAGGTCACAAAAGCTGGGTGCCGCCATCTTGAAATGGGGCACTAGGATTGCAACCATACTCCCCGAAAAGTATGGATTGCAACCCAATTGCAAAGTATGGTTGCAATTCATACTTTTCGGGGAGTACGGTTACAATCCTGTACACATTTCAATACAATGCACCAAAGAATGGGGCTTACTTCTGAGTAGGCATGCTTAGGATTGCACCCTAAGTCTCATTCAACACCAGGGGGCAGAAAGATGATCATTCTCAGAAGGGAATCCTGGCTGAAATGCTCGAGAACCACTGCTCGAGAGTTGCACCTAGTAGGAATTTAGTGCAGATTATTAATATTGTTATTAATCAATGCACAAGTCAATTTCAAATACCGTATTTACTCACATTGAATGCACACCCTGATTTTTGAGACTTAAGAGCATAATCCTAACCATGTCTACTCAAAAGTAAGCCCCATTGTGTTCAATGGTTCTTACTCCCAGGAAAGTGTCTTTAGGATTGCAGCCGATATATTTACTCTTCCTGAACATTCAACTTTAATTGCAGTGGAGTTTCAGAGACCAACCCAAGGCATGTCTACTCAGAAGCACCATTGATTTGAATGGGTCTTGCTCCAAGGAAAGTGTGCATAGTATTCCGGCTTCAGTTTATAGTTGGTAAAAGAAGCTTGAAAATGTTTTTATTTAGTGCTGTGTCGATGGTGATGCCAACAGGCTCTCAGCCAAAGTTTTCCATATGTATGTCAGGTGGCATACATGAGGCTGGTATATAGGCTCATATAGGCTGGTATACGAGGCGATAGGTATATAGGCTGGTATATAGGCTTCCATAGGCTCATGTCTTCTGAGAGGTTGTGATGCTTTTCCATGTGCAAAGAGGTGTGTTGACTTCTGCTTCCACAGAGCAGTGGCATCTGCTAGGGGGATGTGGGTTGCACCGGGTGACATGCATGGCGGAGGGTGACACCACTACCAGCCAAAATTTTGATATTTTTGAACATCATCATGTTATATATCAATCAATGCGTAATTTCACATAGAATGCAATGCAACAAACCACACCGAAGCAGCTCTATTTTATCAAAAGTTATAGCCCCAAAACCCACTGGGGTGAGACAGTGGTACATCACCACGTCCACTACACAGGGTGTTCCCCACCAGTTGCATGGGAGGTCCGTCATAGGAGTGATGTGCTGGCCTCCTATATGGGGTGGCACAAGCCCTTGTGATGCTCCTGTTCCCCCAACCGTTTAATATATTGTTTGCTTACAACCACTGCGGGGGTCTCGAAATTGTGTCCCAGGGGCCAGATGTGGCCCACAGTGAGCCTCTAACCAGTTCCCTAAGACCCAAACAGGAGTTGTGGGGTGGGAAATGGGGTCCATTTAAGTATGTCCTTCATTTTCCTGTGTTGTGTGTCGTCTCTTGCAGAAATCTGATCCGTTTATTCATTCATCCAAGGCTGGAATCCTAAAGACATTTTCCTGAGAGTAAGGCCCATTGAACACAGTGGTGCTTACTTTTGAGTAGATTTTTTTTCCTGCCCTCAACACTTTGCCAGATATATGATGCGGCCCCTTGGCCAAAATGTTTGGAGACTCCTGATCTATTGCATAATATTATAGAATTACTATAGTATAGTATTACTATAGTATAATATAATATTACATTATATTATGTTTATTACATAATATAATATTTATATTATATTTATTACATAATATTATATTTGTGTTCAAAAAAATTATTTGATCTGTTTTGAGGGGGAACCAGAAAGGCAAGGTATAACTGGATAACCAGATTAACCCCCAAATCCAGAGTAACTACAGAGCACGTAAGAGACTTTACATGCACCCGTAGTTACTGCACCACCTAGTGAAAACCTATGGGAAATTCATATTGCAATCCAGAGCAAATGGTTCCTGCACCAGAGCAAGGACTCCCCGTAGTTACTCTGGATTGCACCCATAGTTGGGGTGGAATTCTCTGCAAGTAAAAAGCTAGCTCAAAACTTAGGGTTTTAATTAAGATTAAGGGTTTTTAATTTCTGATGTACTAATTTCTGACCTGAACGGAGTGATAAGGCTGCATGTAGTGATGGTATAGTGGTTAAAGAGTTGGACTGAGACCTGCAAGATCCCAGTTTAAAATCCCACCTTGGCCATAAAATTCCTGGGTGAGTTTGGGCCAGTCACTCACTCTCAGCCTCACCTGCCCCACAATCCCTATTGTTGTGAGGTCAGCAATAGGGAAGCAATAGATATGGTTACCACTTAACCTACACACTTATTTTTGTATCACGTCTGACCGCCAATGGACCCTGTACTATAGTTTGCTATATATAATGAATAAGTGTGGCATCAAGTTTTTATTATTTTATACTAATTTTATTATTATTTTATTTTTATTAATAATGTTATTATTATTTTATACTAATTTTAATTGTGAAATTATGAATTTTGATTATCATTATAGCTAGCAAAATATTGAATAACCAGTGAAGAGCAACATGGGTCTGATGGACCTTCCCAGTATTCGATGTGATATAAATTCAAAACTCCAAAAATGTAAATTTAAAAAATTCAGGCTTTTGGATTTATAATTGTCTAATTAGCAGTAAAAAAAGTCACAAGTTCTTATATAATAATAATAATAATAATAATAATAATAATAATAATAAATTCCATTTAAAAAACCACAACACTAACTTCCAACTGGGTCCCAGAATGTAAGGGCAAAATCCAGGGTAACTATGGGAAGTCTGCTCCGGTGTAAGAACAACTTACTCTGGATTCCAGTATGAATTTCCCATAGGTTTTCACTAGGTGGTGCAATAACTACGGGTGCACATAATGTCTCTTACATGCACCCATAGTTACTCTGGATTTGGGGTTATTCTGTTATCCTACATTTTTATTGGGTGGTCAACATTCTGGGGACCTTCTCCTTTTTTCAGTTACAACATCTGCCCCAAAATAATTATTTATTTTGGAATTTATTTTTATTTTGGAAACAATAAAACATAAGAAACATTGGAAACAATGGACATAAGAGGGTAAAAATATCAGATTTATTTGAAGTCCAAAGAGCTCTATGGTGGATAACATGATGGGTAACCCCTTAATCTGGGGTATCTGAACCAAAGATTTCACCCCTACAAATTGCTAAGGAAGTCTTTCTTCCTGGTGATAACAAGGGGGGAAAATCTCTCATTAAAATAAATCCATTAAACAAATCTTAATATCTGAAGTGTTATTTCCCACTTGGCAAAAGTGTCGAGGTATTAACTCCCTGTCTAGACAAATTGTAACCTTAATATGATGTTTCTTATTTGTGATTTGTTAAGTGGGAGAATTTCAGTAATGGGAGAATTTGATATGAAAAAAGGAACCCTTTATTGAATGTGTTTTAATAATGGGTTACGTATGATAGTGGGGTTCGCAATCCTAACCAACTCGGGGTAAGCATAATATCTGGGGTGCGGGTGATTCAACTCCAAAGTAAAGGAACAACATTTTCTTAAAGGTAAGTATAAGGAGCCATGGCGCTCCTGGAAAGTTGGTTAGGATTGCACCCTCAGATATTCAAATATGAGCACAATCCTAACCATGTCTACTCCGAAGTAAGACCCATTATGTTCAATGGGACTTAATCTTAGGAAAGTGTGTTTAGGATTGTAGCCTATGGCTTCAATCCTAAAGACACTTTCTTGGGAGTAGGGCAAAATCCAGAGTAACTACGGGGAGTCCTTGCTCCGGTGTAAGAACAGCTTACTCTGGATTCCAATATGAATTTCCCATAGGTTTTCACCAGGTGGTGCAGTAACTATGGGTGCATGTAAAGTCTCTTAGGTGCTCCCGTAGTTACTCTGGATTTGGGGATAAGACCCATTTAACACAATGGGGCTTACTTTTGAGTAGACATGGTTAGGATTGTGCTCTACATCTGATAAGTCAAGGTAAGAATAGTGTTTGGTTATCTCCAGCTATAGGGATCCGGATCTTCTATCTGACGTTCAGCCGCTCGTAGATTTTGGGCACGAAGCTATCCCATTGGGCTTGATAACACACACCGGCCACGGGAGGGCCCAGCTTATACTTCTTCCGGAATAAAGAGGCCCGGAAATTCTCCCGGTTGGCCACGGTCAGGTCATCCAGGGTGGGCTCGTCGCAAGTCAGGTGCTGGGGCTGCTCGTACACCAACCACACGTAGCGGTGAAGTCCTGGAGCAGACAAAAATAGAGTTCTAGAGCAGTGGTTCTCAATCTTCCTAACGCCGTGACCCCTTTATAAGTTCCTCATGTTGTGGGGACCCCCAACCATAAAATTATTTTTGTTGCTACTTTATAACTGTAATTTTGCTACTGTTATGAATCGTAATGTAAATGTCCGATATGCAGGATGTGTTTTCATTGTTACAAATGAAATGTGTGTTCTGTGCATACATTGAACACAATGGGATTTATTTCAGGGTAGGCATGCATAGGATTGGGCCCTGAGGCTATCGGTCCAGTGCGCCCCAGTGCGCGTGCAGCTACAGCCGGAGGTCTGGCAAGCCTGACCTGGCCCCCTGCACCAGGGATCTTTAGGCAACCCCCAGGAAAGCTCTGGGCGACCCCCAAAGGGGTCCCGACCCCCACTTTGAGAAAAGCTGTTCTAGAGGGTGGAAGTTAAAGCCTGGTTTCTTGAGAGGAGACCATTTAACCCAGTGGTTCTGCACCTTGTCAGAGGTACCGAACCCTGCAAGTGCATTCACCAAACCGTTCATAGTTGGAAAAATAAATTTTTTTTCAAGTTCAAAACATAGAGATATTTTACTAGCGAAAAGCGTACCCGTGTTGTAGGAGTAAAATTCCCCCGTATGCCATCCCCCCATAGAGCAACATCCCCCATGCGCATAAGTGCCCTATGTGCATCATATCCTTATGCGCGTCATCTCCCCTTGAGCATCAAGACCCCACACGCTATTTTATTAGTGCACAAAATGAACCACGTACACCTCTGCCGAACCCCTGAGACTGACTCACCAAACCCCTGGGGTTCGATCAAACCCAGGTTAAGAACCACCGCTTTAACCAATTTGTTTTGTGTTTCTTGGGTTAACCGTTGTCATTCAGCTGAAAAAAGGTGAGCGTTACACTTGAGTAAATATGGTCTATGAGTGTTTAACTTTTATTTTGTCAAGTGCTCCATTTGGGGGGCCTTGTCATCTTTTCTGGTTATGATCTATGGTCACCCCATATCTCTGGTTAACAAGGTTAATCTAGTGCTGGATCTAGCAAGCTAGTTAGTACAACGGAACATCAGGGATAATACTGTATTTACTCAAATCTAACGCTCACCTTTTCCAGCTGAAATCAGGATGTGCATTAGATTCAATGATTTGAGTAAATATGATATATAAGTTGAGGGTGCGCATTAGATTTGATGGCGTATTGGATTCAAGTAAATGCGGAGTCTTGCAATAGTACCTCTTACCCGCAACAAAGCACTTAGAGCACAATCCTAACCAGGTCTACTCAGAAGTAAGCCCCACGGAGTTCAGTGGGTCTAACTCCCAGGAAAGTGTCTTTAGGATTGCAGCCAAAGTCGTACTGAAGCACGTTAAACGCTGCTTTGGGAACGCCGTGAACTTTCCACTTCCTTGGGCAACTTCATTGACAGGCGTCCCACACGTAATTGTGCGCACAAAAGAGGCATTCATGCAGGGATGTTATGACATGCCAGCGCATCCCCCCCCAAAGCCTGGCCCTCTCCGGAGGCAACTTGAGAACTCGGCTGGAACTTGTTTATAGGTCTAGAGCTGTCAATCATCCCCACCAGTGGGGTGGGGGTTAACCTGCCACTCCCCAGCATCTGGTCTCAAAAACTTAAGTCATCGGGATCTATGCCTGCCAAGCGCAATGGGATTTTTTGAGGGTGGGGCAGTCCTCGGTTGCGTTCGTTGGAGCGCCACTGATGTCACGGAAGTGCCAGGAAAGCGTATGGATCCTAAATGGGGAGTGGGTCATCTAATGGCCCAAAGAAATGGGACCACATGATAGCTTATCACATGAAATTTTATACCATTTAATTGTATAGAAATTTTATATAATTTATAAAATTATAAATTAATTTTATACACCCTCCACCACTTCCATTAATAGCCTCCCATCACTCCCTCTTAGAGCCTTGGGCTGCAATCCTAAACACACTTTCCTGGGAGTAAGACCCATTGAACACAATGGGGCTTACTTCTGAATTGACATGGTTAGGATTGTGCCCTTAGGCTGCAAACCTAAGAACACTTTCCTGGGTGTTAGCCCCATTGATCTCAGTGGGGCTTACTTCAGAGTAGACATGTATAGGATTGCAGCCTTACACTACAATCCAGCGTAACTACGAGAGCACGTAAGAGACATGACATGCACCTGTAGTTACTGCACCACCTAGTGAAAACCTATGGGAAATTCATATTGCGATCCACAGTAAATTGTTCTTACACCAGAGCAAGGACTCCCCGTAGTTACTCTGGATTGTGCCCTTATAGAAGTGGTGCTACTGAAAGGGTGGCCATAAGATGTACTGTATTTACTTGAATCTAACGCTCAGCTTTTAAAATTGAATTTACCCCCAAATCCAGAGTAACTGCAGGAGCACATAAGAGACATTACCTGTAGGTGCACCTGTAGTTACTGCACCTCCTAGTGAAAACCTATGGGAAATTCATATTGCAATCCAGAGTAAATTGTTCTTATACCGGAGCAAGGACTCCCTGTAGTTACTCTGGATTTTGCCCTTAGTCTCCAAAATCTGGATGTGCATTAGATGTGATGGTTAATTAGATTCAAGTGAATGTGGTATTTTGATTATAAGTCTATGGGGCACATTAGATTTGATGGCACATTAGATTCGAGTAAGTATGGTCTATTGTTTCTAGAGCCCCCTATAATAATGGGGATCAGGTATAGAGTTTCAAGGGATCAAGACAACCCTGATCCACATAATGTCTCCAGGATGTCACCCAAGAGGCTGCAATGGTAAGTGTCACACTTCAGGGATGTGGTCGCACGTTCGCCAGAGGTGGAAGGAAAGTGCTGAGCATTGAAACTATCCCAGTTGGGAAAGTGCCAAGGACCGGTCAAGTCGGACGGTTGAACTATGTTTAAACAGCAAGTCCAGCCAAGCCCGCTAGGCTAATCCCTCCATTCATGTCACATAAGTGAACATGTCTCCCCACCCAAAAAGCAAAGAATGGTCTGCGCTGCCAGGAACGGAGCCGCACCTACGATACAGATTTTTTAATCCAAGGTGAATTCAACTCCTTCCCACCCACAAGCCTTCAACACCCCATCCGTCAGCGGAGGCAGGAAAAAGGTTCCCACCGTGTACCTCAATATGATATACAGCATCTATCAACGTAAAGGTCTTTACGTGTGTGTAGGGGTGTCCGCACCTTCTGGGTAACAATGCTGCAAAGATCCTTAAATCCATGCCCATTACTTGTATCCCTCTCTAAATAATATGATCAAGTATTGTTCCCAACAACAAGATCCTCGTTCAGCCTTTTTAAAGGAATTCCTTTAAGGAGGGCTGGGCTGATCAGGAAAAAAATAAGCTGCTTCTTGCAAATAAATTTTATTTATGTATTTATTTATGTATTATTTATGTATATGTGTAAATTTTATGTATTTATTTGTTTGTTTATTGGTTTATTTATTTATTGGTTTATAAGATTGTATACTGCCTTTCTCTCCAAAGGGCACCCACAGCAGCTATATATATATATAGGGAGGGGTTGCACTGGGGAGAATGCTGCGTAAGGGGGGTTGCGCATGGGGAGATGATGCCCATTGCAGGGTTGTTGCGCCTGGGGAGATGTTGCACATGGGGGTTGATACACATGGGGGTTGATGTGCATGGGGGATGTTGCGCATGGGAGTTGATACACATGGGGAGATGGTGCACATGGAGAGATGTGCATGGGGGTTGATATGCATGGGGGGATGTTGCGCATGGGAGGTTGATGTGCTGCTGGGGGGATAGTGTACAGGAGAATGTTACTCCTGCAACACGGGTACACTTTTCACTAGTTAATTAATATAATATTAATTATATTATATATATAATGAATATTGAATCAACAGTGAAAGTGGCAACGTTCTTGAAACTACTTGTAAAGAGAAGGTTATGTTCCACTGTGGTGGTTAACTCTATATAGGGTTGCCATAATTCTCTTACACAAAACTGGGACAGGACCTGCTGTCCCATTTGCCAATATGTGGCCACAATCCCCCAAAAGCAGGATTGTCCCTGTTTTTCGGAACACATGGCAACCCTATTGTTATATGTTTTTAAGGTTTATTTTATGCCAATAAAGGTAATTGAATTGAAATTGTTTTCCGGTCACCTGAGACAACCATCTCAGTTGGCCTTATGGGGTGATCGGCCCACTGCAGATACTGAAGGGTGATGAAGCCTCTGATCCCACAAGGTACACCTACCTGTTCCTTTAGCAGGTGCCGACCCAATATAATCAGTCAGGACGGATCCGCTGCTGAGATTGTTGCCTTTCATGTTGACCACAAGGAAGTGGTGCCATTCTCTACAAAGCAAGGGATTAAAAGAAGAGGGTCAGGATTGGGCATCCAAACCAAGCCCACCACATTCATGCTCCGTGGCACTGGAAGTGTCGGATCCTGCGCTGCCCTGGTAGGATCCTCTGCACCCACTAGACGGGTGCTGAATTCACTTCTGGTAATAGAACCTTCACATCAAACTTGAAGCTTCCTTGCCCAGTGGTGGGCTTCAGGGGGTTCTCATAGGTTCTACGGAACCCTTTGCTAATGAGCACCTGTTTCTGAGAACTGGGTACTAATGGGTCCTAGAACCTGTTGTTAATTTGGTTATTAGGACCTAGAACCTGTTGTTAATTTGAGTCCCACCACTGCTTGCAACCCAACATCAGAAGATGGTACCACTGATGTCCAGTGATGCACATTCTGGGCTATGTGCCTAGCATCTCAGCACCGACCCCACAGGAGAGCCACGTGGAAGACCAGGTTCCTTATTAATCCCAAGTGAGAAGTTGTCTCTCCTACCTGCTCTCTCAGTCTCTCACCTCCAACTTGGGTCCTTCCTGCTTGGGACATCCAGATCCGTCAGGATCAAGGTGTAGAGCTTATCTGGCTGACATCCATCCCAGTCAATGGAAGTTGGACGATTCTGGACCTGCCAGGATTCAATAATATTATAATTAATATTCATTATTCATTAATATTTAAGTATATTAAGTATTATAATTCTTATTTAGGTGCCCTGTTTGGGGGGTAGGGGGAGAGAGGACGATACATCCCAGTTAAGATTATAACTTTGAGGATGGGCCCCAGATCACCAAACGGTCCCATAACCATGTAGTCCGAGCACTGGACCTGGATAGTCATCTGTAGGACCTTTGATCTGAAAAAGAATGGGGGGAAGGACAAAATATACATTGGGAGAAGAGATGTGGGGCAGAACATTTACGAAATAGTGGTGGGTTAGAGTGTCTCCCACCAATCTCAACTAACATGTCAGCCACTCTCTGAAAGCCTATCAACTATTAGTATGGATGGAACCACCTTGTTCAGGGCCAGTCTACCTGTTCATATAGGTGTCCCCTACAGGTTGTAACCATCTAAGGGTGGTGGTCATCTCTCTTTCAAGGCTGAAGAGCCAATGTTCTCAAAATATGGGTGAAATCCAGAGTAACTACGGGGAGTCCTTGCTCTGGTGAAAGAACAAGTTACTCTGGATTCCAATATGAATTTCCCATAGGTTTTCACTAGGTGGTGCAATTACTACAACTACAGGTGCACGTAAAGTCTCTTACGTGCTCCTGTAGTTACTCTGGATTTGGGGGTAGGAGGGCGATAACAGGGAAGGGCTCGGGAGTGTCCACCTTTGGGGCTCTCTGGAGGCGTCTGCTTCACTCGACGGATCTTAAGCTGTGCTGTTTGGGAGCAAAACCCTCTTCCTTTGCTGGACCGAAAAGGGGCCCCTCTCCAGATGTGCCTGCAGGCAAAGAATTATTCCATAACAAAATCCAGATGTCTCTGCTGAGCAACCCAAGCCGCGCACGGAAGAATAAACTTCTCCATCAGCCCCAATCTAATCTAATCAACTCTGGAGAGGAAAATTCCTCTTGGACGTCAAATATGGCAGTGGTTTAAAGGAGCCACACAAATGTTCCTCGGTTGCCCGTTTTGGGTTCACAAGAGCCCGTTTGGTCCAATAGCGGTGACCAAAATCTCATTTAAAATCGAGAAGGTTTACCAGGAAGGGGCAAAAGCAACAGATTCCCCAAACGGTCAACCTCAACATCTTGTCTACGAGGTACAGGCACCCCCCACTTATTGGACCCAAGAAGTTTCATGTCCCAGTGGAAATTTGAACACAGATCTTCCAGTCCAACTAACCACTACCCCGTCCAGGCTCCCCATATAGTAGAGCAGAGCAATAACTCATCCCAGTGTAGGATCATGATCTGGGATCTCCTTTTAAAGGGGTCTCCCTGTGTGTCCCATACGCAATGAACTTTTTATTTATTATTCCATATAAACCTCCTTTGACTGAACCTACAGTCCAGAGTCACTACAGGAAGATGTAAGAGGCACTTAGGGCAAAATCCAAACTAACCACAGGGAGTCCTTGCTCCGGTGTAAGAACAACTTACTCTGGATTGCAAAATGAATTTCCCATAGGTTTTCACTAGGTGGTGCAGTAACTACAGGGGACCTTGCTCCGGAATAAGAACAAGTTACTCTGGATTCCAATATGAATTTCCCATAGGTTTTCAGTAGGTGGTGCAGTAACTACAGGTGCACGTAAAGCCTCTTATGTGCTCCCATAATTACTCTAGATTTGGGGGCTAGAAAGAACCTACTTTCCCATAAGAGTTTGTAGGGCTGGGTTTTGGAAATGCCATTTAGGAACAGAAGAAGGAACACAACCCTTTTATGGCTCAACTCCAGACCGGAATAAACACAGATCTTGCAACGCGGCTGAAAGAAACTCCAAAAAGGAGAGTTTCATAACCGAGGAATTCTTGGCCGAAACACTCTTATTTATTTGTAGCATTTGGATCCCGTCTTTCTCCGGCACCAAAGAGGACACAAGGCAGCTCACAATGTCAAAACATAAAACCAATATAGTTCATAAACATTAAAAAGTTAAAATATTAAAAGCAAATACTCAGGATCCCAACACAGTTTAATGCTTCTTAGTAAATCATAGATCGTAGAACCCTAGAGTTGGAAGGGACCCTGTGGATCATCTAGTCCAACCCCCTGCCTGTAGCAGGAGATCCTCGTCTTGTGGGGACCCAGGTCTCGATAGTCTTAACAGGCACAGTGTCTTAACCACTTGCGCCACCGCTGGGTGTATAGACCAGTAGTCAGTCTATGGCCTGCCAACTCCACATGTGCATTTATTCCAGAACCAGAAATATTTACATGTGCATTTATATATTTCTACATTTATATCCAGAACCCACACCTTGACTTCAAGTTGCAGTCACATTTTTGAACATTTCTGGATGAGAAAGCGGCACCATCATCCTCACCTATAGCCTGATATAGTACAATCTCTCTCAGAATTCTCCCGTCTTGCACACAGGTAGGACACATATAGATGTACCACCGGCATGTACAAATTAGATATCAATTCCTATACACATGTGACGTGGCTGCAAACCAGAGGGTGCTGCTATTGCATGTCTGGTGGGCACGGGAGCTCTGGTCAACCCCAGCTGGATTTGGTCAACCTCTGGTCAACCCCAGTCCCAAATCCCCATGAAGGATTTCCAAGCATGCAATTGTCTCCCTCACACATATTCTGAAATGTATCCTTTAAGAATCCAAGGTTGAAAAAGCGTCGCACATGAAACGGTCTTTGATTTTATGGGAAAAGCATACATGTCCTTTAATTCTAAAGTAGTAATTCACCACCGCCGCGTATATGGACTGCGAACGGCGTTACAAGCCGCAAAAGCATTTATTTCTGCCGGTCTGAAAGAGTTAACAAGGAGCTTTCCCAGATTTCTTACATCCAGTATGCATGGGGGAGCTATATTTTTTATATAAAAATATTAAAAGGGTGACCATAATATAAAAGGGTGACCATATATAATTTATTTTTTATATAAAAATATAAAAGGGAGGTGGTGGATTCTCCCTCACTGGGGATCTTCAAGAAGAGGCTCAACAAGCACCTGTCAGAGGTGCTTCCCCGATCAGGCAGGGATTGGACTAGATGACCTACTGGGTCCCTTCCAACTCTATGGGCACAATCCAGAGTAACTATGGAGAGTCCTTGCTTCGACGTCAGAACAATTTACTCTGGATTGCAATATGAATTTCCCAGAGGTTTTCACTAGGTGGTGCAGTAACTACAGGTACACGTAAAGCCTCTTATGTGCTCACGTAGTTACTCTGGCTTGGTTCTATGATTCTTTTTTGAGCCTTGTGTCCTAGAAAAAAAACTTCATATCCCCAAATCCAGAGTAACTATGGGAGCACATAAGAGCCTTTACATGCACCCATAGTTAGCGCACCACCTAAACCTATGGGAAATTCATATTACAATCCAGAGTAAGTTGTTCTTATACCAGAGCAAGGACACCTTGTAGTTATTCTGGATTTTGCCCACAGTCTACCTTTTACCTTGTGAGCAGGCAGCATGTAGCCTTCGTGTAATGAATAAATTATATGTTAATGTATTTTATTTAATTCTAAGTAATATAATGTTTAAATTAAGCACTATACACACACACATGGGCATCCCCTGCTTTTTGATGGTTCATTTTCTCACAATCTGCTCTTTCAACACCTTTCTATTATACCCAGAACTCATTCAATCAACACATATTCCACTCTTTCAACCTTTGTGCTGTTCTAAAGGCCAAAATTGCCCCCCCCCCGTGTTGTCGCTCCTGTTTTCATCCCATTCTTTAAGGAGTTAAAAGGAATCCATTGGCAGAAACCTTTGTGGGGCTGCAGGAATTGGCAAGAGAAAAGGGACACTTGCACTTTGCAAGCAACTTTTATCAACTCAGAAAGATGGGGTTCCACTTTTCAATGGTTTCCCCTTTTGGACGGTGCTCTGGTCCCCTAACCCATCCATTAAGTGGGGAATGCCTGTATGTATATGAGTGTACATGTATGTATATGAGTGTTTTTAGTTTTTAGCTTTTATTCTGTCATGTCCTCAATTTTGGGGGGTGTCCTACATTTTTGGGTCCTTGTCCTCCTTTTTATTTATAGCTGGTCACCCTGAACCCGGGCTCTCCCTGATTTGCTGATTTCTTATATCCAGCATGTTCTTCCTTCAAAAATACCGTTTCCCACCCCCCCCCCCCCAACAGTTTAAAGTGGATCGGTCCTGATTCCCACCACTCATCACCCCCCCTCCCCCATATGATGCATATAAGTCACAAGTGGGCATTATTATGTACCCCCAGGTTATTGTTCCACTCAGCCAATCACAGAGCTCAGAGCCAGCCTGTGATTTGCATATATGGCACTATAAAGGTCCTGCTCCAGTGAGGTCGGCATCATTTGTAGTGGGACAGCCAAGTAGACCAGCAAGGTAGAAGAACTGAAGACCCACCATGGTGGCTATCAAGAAAGGCGTGAAGAAGTCCTACCTCCAGAAGAAGCTGATCAAGAGGCAAAGATGGTCTAAGAAGAACGTGGCCAAGCCAAGGAAGCTACCTTCCCAGCAGAAGAAGAACGTGGGCGCCCTGAAGGTACGGAAAAACAGCTCCCTGCGGATGTGTCCACTGGTGTCCTTGATTCTCAAGAATAGCAGCCGCGACAAAGTTCTTTCATCCCGAAAGCAAAAGTGCACCAAGAACTTCTGCAGCGGCTACCATTTCAAGAAAGCGTCCACCCAGGTGGGCAAGCAGAAGAAGACTCAGCGCGTGAACTGCGGTTGCTCCACATCCCTGCAAGCTCTGCTACGGGAAATGGCCAGCAAGAAAAGGTCCAAATGGGTGATGGCCGCACCGAAAAGGACGAAGTTGGCGGTGGCCGCAACAAAAAGGACGAAGTGGTCATTGGCCGCACCGAAAAGGAGAACGCGGTTCTCCGACGACGAGATCTTCTACAGGTTGGCCAACGTCAAGGAGGAAGAAGATGGCTCCGAAGTCGATGCGGAGACCGACGCCTCCTCGGACTTGGTTCCAGGCCCTGAGACACTGTCCCAACCTGCCGCAAATGAACCACAAGCCGTAACTACAAACTAGAGACCGGGCCCTCTCTCTTCCCCGATCTGGAAAACGTAGGCCTGATGAGGAAGACCCAAAAGGGAGGAGAGAGAGAAAAACCCAAGAAGTCACTGGCCTGCTGAGAAGATCCCGAGAATTTGAGGAGACCACGTCGACCCTCCAGGTGCCAATCCTGAACAGCGGAGCAAATGAACTTTCTTCGATCAATGCCTTGGAAGAACTTCATTGATCGATGGCCATTGATGGACAATTCGATCAGCTGGAAGGAGGACCTGCCACCCTTGACACCCCGGAGAAGAAATAATTGAATGTTTCCACCAATAGACACTGTTGATCACTATCAAGAAAGCAAAGGACTTGGTCTGATTTTTATTCCCCACCTCAAAATAAATAAAGCTGGATCTTTGCAATCTGAAAATTATGAATTATGAATGTTTAGTAACTGAGTTTCACGTTTTTCCTTGTAATTTTGTATTGGTGGTAATGGGGCTTCTCTTCACTTTTACCTTAACAGCAGCCCAATAAGGGAGGCTAGAACCAGAGGCAACAACCGTATTTACTTGAATGTAATTCAGCATCGAATCTAATGTGCACCCTGTATTTCATTACCAAAATGGTAATTTACTCGAGTGTAATTAACCATCGAATCTCATGCACACCCTGTACTTATAATCAAAATACTACATTTACTTGAATTAACTTTCAGTTCTAATGCACACCCTGATTTTGGAGGCTAAATTCGGCTGGAAAAGGTGAGTGTTAGGAATGAGTAAAATACAGTACAATCCAGAGTAACTATGGGGAGTTCTTGCTCCGGTGTAAGAACAATTTACTCTGGATTCCAGTATGAATTTCCCATAGATTTTCACTGGATTTCAGTATGAATTTTCCATAGGGGCAGTAAATATGGGTGCACGTAATGTCTCTTACGTGCTCCTGTAGTTACTCTGGATTGTAGGGTGAGTGTGGATTTGGTGTCAGGTTTGCTGTGAAGGTTTCAAGAATTTAAGGAGGAACATTTAACACTTTAAACTATCGAGATCTTGACACAGATAATGGTTTTGGGGTAATAATGCTGAATAAAATGGACCATTTGAAGGATAACAGGCTGAGTTTAGGGAGACTGAAACCTGATTTTCTTGTGTGTGACCCTCAAAGACCTATTATTATCCTCGGGGGGGGGGGGCTCATTATGATGTGACCTTACAATTTTTCCCCCCCAAAATGGAAAGATGCTGTTGTGATCTTCGTCCCCCCCCCCCAAACCAGGATTATCCCTAGAGCTAGACTTCTTGGTTCCATGTAGGACTTCCATGTAGGTTCCCTTTTTCAAGGAAGAAATAAATGGAATAAATAATGGAATCATAAATAAATAAATAAACATATAGGCTGCAATCCTAAAGACATTTTCCTGGGAGTAACTCTCATTGAACACAATGGGGTTTGAGAAGACATGGTTAGGATTGTGCTCATAGTCTTCACCCTCCTAAATGAACCCTCGGCAAGCAAACCGCAACGTGTCTAAGTGCACAATCCAGAGTAACTACGGGGAGTCCTTGCTCCGGTGTAAGAACAATTTGCTCTGGATTGCAATATGAATTTCCCATAGGTTTTCACTAGGTGGTGCAGTGTAATGTCTTTTACGTGCTCCTGTAGTTACTCTGGATTGTAGGGTTAGGCTACAGTGTATAGAAAAAGTCTACACACCCCTTTTAAAATATCAGGTTTCTGCGATGGAAACAAATGAGACAGAAACCATGTCAGAACTTTTTGCACCTTTAATGTGACCTATAAACTCACCGTGGCTGAACCTATAAACTACTTTGGCTGAACCTACAATCCAGAGTAACTACAGGAAGGCACTTACTCTGGATTGCTGTATGCATTTCTTATAGGTTTCCCATAGGTGTCAAACTAGGTCGGTGTAAAAGGTCCCGTAGTGAGTCTGGATTGCAGCCTGAAAGTGGGTATCAAGAAGTTCGGTTTGAACAACAAACCGAAACCCCAAAATGTGGTTGGCATAAGTGGGCACACCCTTCAACTAATACTTTGTGGAAGCACCTTCTGATGGCATTACAGCATTCGGGCGTTGTGGGTACAGCCCCCAAATCTAGAGTAACTACAGGAGCACATAAGATATTTTATGTGCACCTGTAGTTACGGCACCACCTCGTGAAAACCTATGGGAAATTCATATTGCAATCCAGAGTAAGTTGCTTTTACACCGGAGCAAGGACTTCCTGTAGTTACTCTGGATTTTGCCTGTAGTCTATCAGGATGGTACATTTTGACTTTGCAATATTTGCTCACACTTCCTTGCAAAGACACCCCAAATCTGTCCAATTGCGAGGGCATCTGACACCCCACAGATCACCCCACAGATGCTGGATTGGATTCAGGTCTGGGTTCTGACTGGGCCATTCCAAAACTTGAATCGTCTTCTGGTGAAGCCATTCCTTGGTGGACTTGGATGTCTGCTTTGGGGTGTTGTCATGCTGAAAGATAAAGCTCCTCTTCATGTTCAGCTTTCCTGTAGTTACTCTGGATTGTAGGTTCAGCCAACGAAGTTTATAGGTTCAGCCAAGGTCAGTTTATAGGTCACATTAAAGGTGGAAAAAGTTCTGACATGGTTCCTCTCTGTCTCATTTGTTTCCATTGCAGACTCCCCAAGGTTTTGTACCAATAGTGACTGGTTTTTGGAACTCTTCATCATTCCCTCTACCTTGACTAAGAGCACAACCCTAACCATGTCTACTCAAAAGTAAGTGCCATTCTGTTCAATGGGGTGTTACTCCCACAAAAGTGTATTCAGAATTGCAGCCTTAGATGCCCCAAGGTAATTGGGCTTCCCTGATATAGAAAGGATGTTCGAGGGACAAGGTGACCGTGAGCATAATCTTAATCATGTCTACTCAAAAGTCAGCCCCATTGTGTTCAACGGGTCTTACTCCCAGGAAAGTGTCTTTAGAATTGCAGCCTTAGATGCCCCAAGGTAATCGGGTTTCCCTGATATAAAAAGGATGTCCGAGGGACAAGGTGACCGTGTGCACAATCCTAATCATGTCTACTCAAAAGTCAGCCCCATTGTGTTCAAAGGGTCTTACTCCCAGGAAAATGTCTTTAGGATGGCAGCCTAAGCCCCAGTTCCAGCTGCAGAAAAACAGCCCCAAAGCATGATGCTGCCCCCACCATGCTCCACTGTGGGTTTCTTTTGGAATGATGGCCAAGAAGTTCAACCTTGGTTTCATGAGACCATCACACATTTCCACACATGCTTTTTGGGGTCTCCAGATGGGTTTTGGCAAAATTTAGGGTGTTTAGCTTCGTAAGCTGTGGCTTCCGTCTCGCCACTCAACCCCATTGCCCATACGGGAAAGTGTGCTCACATGTGCCACACAGCCACTACTTGCCCGATATTCCTGCAGCTCCTTTAATGTTGCTGTAGGCATCTTGGCAGCTTCCCTGAACACTTCTCGTCTTGTCTGTTCGGTCATAGTTACTGCACCACCTAGTGAAAACCTATGGGAAATTCGTATTGCAATCCAAAGTCAATTGTTCTTACCCTGGAGCAAGGACTCCCCGTAGTTACTCTGGATTGCGCCCATTGGGACCTTTTATACCGACGTAGTTATGGTGCCACCTATGGGAAACGCATAGAGTAACGCACAGTAGTATTGCAGAGTAGGGGTGCAATCCAGAGTAACTACGGGGAGTCCTTGCTCCAGTGTAAGAACAATTTACTCTGGATTGCAATATGACTTTCCCATAGGTTTTCACTGGGTGGTGCAGTAACTACAGGTGCACGTAATGTCTCTTACATGTTCCCGTACTTACTCCGGATTGTAGGGTAAGTGCTTCTTACATCTTCCCGTAGTTACTCTGGATTGTAGGGTGAGTTTATAGGTCATATTAAAGGTGGAAAAAGTTCTGATATGGCTTCTCGTTGTGTGAACCTGGCATTTTAACAGGGGTGTGTAGGTTTTTTCTATCCACTGGACTTAGATCGCCAAACCACATGCTGCCCCCCATAGCACAGCATCCATGTTCCATGTTCCCTTGTCACCTCCATGCCCCCTCCAGCATGGCCCATGTCCTCAACCACACCAGAGTTGTATTTCCCTACCCAGTGTGTATAATTAATTGGGGGAATTCTTTACCAGAGTGTGTAATTAACCTGTGGAACTCATTGCCACAAGTTGTGGTGATGGCCCCTGAAATCCGAGATGCCTTTAAAAGGAGTCTGGACAGGATGAGTGGAGGAAAATCCAACCTTACAGCCACGATGGGTATGCTGCATCATACAACCACCTGGTTGTAAGATGAGGCCACGATGCCACAGGATGCAGGTCTCCCCAAAGCTTCCCATGCGCTCCTAGAAGCATTTGGTAGGTCACTGTGAGATCACAGATGGGCTTTTGGCCCTGATCCAGCCACTATCCTAGTAATCTGTTCATCGGCTCACCCAAACACTATTTTCATGACCTTTATTTTTGACTCGTAATGTATTCCCCCATGTAAGCTCCCATTGAGTTCAAGGGGGTTTACTCCCAAGGAGACACACAGAGAGGCCACCTTTGCTAGGAAAACAATACCATCCAAACCGGTATATCTTCCTTTGGGAGGTGTCTTTTATTTATTTATATTATCTATTATTAGATTTGTATTCTGCCTTTCTCCCCGAAGGGCACCCAAGGTGACCATATATATATAGGGTTGCCATAATTCTCTTCCGCAAAACCAGGACAAGATGCTCTGTCCCATTTCCCCTTTTTTTGTCCCATATCCCTGTTTTTTGGGGACATTTGGCAATCCTATGATGGGCACAATCCAGAGTAATTATGGGGAGTCCTTGCTCCGGTGTAAGAACAACTTACTCTGGATTGCAATATGAATTTCCCATAGGTTTTCACTAGGTGATGCAGTAACGACGGGGGCACGTAATGTCTTTTACGTGCTCCTGTCGTTACTCTGGATTGTAGTGTATATATCATAACCACAAAAGACAACCCTCCCCAAATGGAGGACATCCAAGATAAATGTAGGACATAAAAGCTAAAAAAAATCATGTGGTTAAATGCTATTATTATTATCAAATCATATATAATAATTTATATTATTAAATATTAAATTACCTGTTATAACCTATATTAATTACAAGCAGGCTACATGCTCTGGATTGCTCTGGATTAATTACAAGCAGGCTACATGCTCACAAGGAAATGAAGGATTTTTTTCCAGGACACAAGTCTTTAAAAAGAGGACATGTCTTGGAAATAGAGGACATATGGTCACACCGTTCATAGACAAGGTGGTAAACCACCAAACAGTACATGTCTTGGAAAAAGATCCAGTTTTATTGGATTTAATAGTAAACTCAATGGAAAAGAAGACGCCAGAGATACAGCAATCCAGATTTGGGAAGAGTCTCTGAGGAAACATCTCCAGCTCTTCTGGTGGGTTCAGGGATGATGGACTCTTCCTTCCATATCATGGCATTGTCCAGCAATGGATGAAATGTCCTTTTTCCCAGCATCGGCCAAACGGATTTCATGCGCTCCGCAAACGATGCCGCGTTCAGGATTGCTGCACAGGTGGGTATAAATGGTCTCCTCAATTTTGTAGGATCTTCTTAGCAGGCCAATGGTGTCTTGTCCCATCTCTCTCTTCCCGGTTGGGTCTTCAGCATGGCCTGCGCTTGGGGTTCGGGGAAGAGAGAGGGCCGCGCCTCTAAGCCGAGACACGTTGTGGTTCGTTGGCAGCGATCGGGAAGCGTTCTGGAGCGTCCACACCTGAAGGGCCCTCGTCGGCATCGGAGTCGGTGTCGGAGTCCTCCTCATCATCCGCAGCGCTGGCCAGCCTGTAGAAGATCTGATCATCGGAGAAACGTGGTCTCCTCTTGGGGGGTGCCAATCTTGGGACTTTCTTGCCCATAACCTCGTTCACCGCCGCTAACAGGAAATCGTAGCAGGTACGGACAACTCGCTTCGTCTTCTTCGAGGTAGCCAGGGCCTTCTTCCCACTCGCCTTGCCAAGGGTCGAGTACACCCGGATGGTCCGCGTTGGAGCGACCCGAGTCACCCGACCCTTCTCGGATCCAGATGGAAGTCTCTTTGGAGCGGCAGAGCTCTTCGGAGTCCTGACTTGCTTCCTCTTCCTCAGATTGTAGGGGACGGCATCTTTTCTGAGTAAAGGCATGGTTACTCCGTACCAGATCAGCAGATCAGTTACTCCGTACCAGATCAGTTACTCTGTGCCAGGTCAGCAATGCAGCCCCTCACTCTGATGACCACCACCCTGCAGCTCTCCTCTTATATAGGGTCCGGCATGCAAATGATCCTCTTGATCCAAGGTCTGCGATTGGCTGGGGGGAAAATACCCCAAGGCGATACCCAATAATGCCATCCTATGACCTATAGGTATGATGGGGTGGTGGGTCAATGAGTGGTGGAAATCAAGTCTAGATTCAATGAGTCAATTAATTCAATTGTTATTTTAAATTTTGTATTAATCGTATTATTATTATTATTATTATTATTATTATTATTATTATTATTATTATTATTATTATTATTATTATTATTTTTAATTTTGCATTAATTCATTATTTTTAAAAAAATCAATTAAATTTAAAAAATTAATTAATTAAAAATAAACCAAATGAAAACAGCTTATGGATTTTAAAATTATTTAATCTATTTAAATCTTATTAAACCGCATTAATCTCATAAACTATTAGATTTAATTATTAAATCTAATTATTAAATCTAATAAATCTAATTATTATTAAATCTAATAAACCGCATGCATTGAACAGCCCCTCCCCACAGCTCAAAGAACTTTACCCATTCTAGACAATAGATTTAGAGCTTGTAGAGGCAGAACAAGGATAGACTCACTCTAAGTTTAACCGGTTTACGGTTAACTCTCTGGTTGAAAAAAGCGGTTTGGGGGCAAGTTGAGTCCTGAAAATGGGACGGTTCCAAAAATGGGACGGTTTCCTCTTTTCAAATGATCTAGAACTGGGGTGCTCAAACTTTTAAACTCGGGACCCACTTTTACAACTATGGTCTGTCGGGACCCACCAGAAACGGCATCATTAACCTCAAAATGATGTCATAGCCAAATAATGATGTCATCAAGCGGGAACATATTTAACATGCCCATACGACAAAAATCAAATACAGGTATCCCCTGCTTTCTGATGGTTCATTTTCTGACAATCCACTCTTTCAACACCTTTCAGTTATACCCATTCAGCACATGTTTTGCTCTTTCAACTTCTCTCTGCTGTTCTAAAGGCCAAAATTGCCCTCCCGCAAGTTATAGGGTCATTCCTATATATAGGGTCATTCCTCCATTCCTGAATGAGTTGATGATGATCCATTTGCAGAAATCTTTGAGGGGCAACAAGGATTTGCAAAATAAAGGGGCCATTTGCAGTTGACACTGGAAGCAACATTTATCAACCCAACAAGACTGGGTTTCACTTTTCAACCATTTTCACTTTTGGACGGCGCACTGTTCCTAACCTGTCCAATAAATAGGAGATGCCTGTAAATCGAGGGCACAATCCCAACCAACTTTCAAGCACTTTAATGTCAATGGGACATGAGCTTCACCTTGCTGTTGAGGGGCAGTCAATGTAAAGAAAGGGTAGGGAATCATCAGGGAATCTTTGTTCCCTTACCTATGAGTTGCACTGCCCTTACACCAGAGTCAGAGCACAATCCTAAGCATGCCTACTCAAAAGTCAGCCCCATAGTGTTCAATAGGTCTTTCTTCCAGGAATGTTGCAGCCTAGGCAATTTAACACCCTGGGGCTTACTTTTGAGCAGCCTGCGATCCTAAAGACACTTTCCTGGGAGTAAGACCCATTGAACATCCTGGGGCTTACTTTTGAGAAGACTCTGCAATCCTAAAGACACTTTCCTGGGAGAAAGACTCATTGAACAACATGGGGCTTACTTTTGAGTAGACTTTGCAATCCTAAAGACACTTTCCTGGGAGTAAGACTCATTGAAGAACATGGGGCTTCCTTTTGAGTAGACTTTGCAATCCTAAAGACACTTTCCTGGGAGTAAGACTCATTGAAGAACATGGGGCTTCCTTTTGAGTAGACTTTGCAATCCTAAAGACACTTTCCTGGGAGTAAGACTCATTGAAGAACATGGGGCTTCCTTTTGAGTAGACTTTGCAATCCTAAAGACACTTTCCTGGGAGTAAGACTCATTGAAGAACATGGGGCTTCCTTTTGAGTAGACTTTGCAATCCTAAAGACACTCTCCTGGGAGTAAGACCCATTGAATACAATGGGGCTTACTTTTGAATAGACATGGTTAGAATTGTGCTCTTTGAAAATTAGTTAGGATTGCACCCAAAAAGTGGGCATTAAGTTTAAATATATAAACTTAATATATAAACTCTCCCTCTCTCTCTCTATATATATATATAATATATATAAACTTAATATAAATAAACTTTAACTCAAAGCCCTTCTGGCCCTGCAAAGCAGTTGCTGATCTGTGTTAGGAAAAGAAAGGAGGATGTTTTGGAGAATGTTCTTCCAGGACCTAAGGCTAAAAAAGAGGACATGTCCTCCCCCCAAGGAAAAGGAGGACGGAAGCTTTTTTTCCAGGACATCAGGCTAAAAAAGAGGACATGTCCTCCCCCAAAGGAAAAGGAGAACATGGAAGCTTTTTTTCCAGGACATCAGGCTAAAAAAGAGGACATGTCCTCACCCCAAGGAAAAGGGGGACATGGAAGCTTTTTTCCAGGACATCAGGCTAAAAAAGAGGACATGTCCTCCCCCCAAGGAAAAGGAGGACATGGAAGTTTTTTTCCAGGACATCAGGCTAAAAAAGAGGACATGTCCTCACCCCAAGGAAAAGGAGGACATGGAAGCTTTTTTCCAGGACATCAGGCTAAAAAAGAGGACATCTCCTCCCCCCCAAGGAAAAGGAGGACATGGAAGCTTTTTCCAGGACATCAGGCTGAAAAAGAGGACATGTCCTCCCCCCAAGGAAAAGGGGGACATGGAAGCTTTTTTCCAGGACATCAGGCTAAAAAAGAGGACATGTCCTCCCCCCAAGGAAAAGGAGGACATGGAAGCTTTTTTCCAGGACATCAGGCTAAAAAAGAGGACATGTCCTCACCCCAAGGAAAAGGGGGACATGGAAGCTTTTTTCCAGGACATCAGGCTAAAAAAGAGGACATGTCCTGGAAAAGGGGTGCCTACCTGTGTGGGGGTGAGCTCCTTGCCCAGCTGGTCCAGCTCCACAGCCCCATATTGGACCCTGAGGGGCTGCTCTGGCTTCTCGTCCGCCTCCCCCAGGCACAGGGGACCCCCCCAGCCTTGCAGATCCAGCGGCATCCTCGGGGCAGGAGGTGCTCCCAGTCCCAGCACCAGAAGGACCAGTCACTCCAGTGGGGAGGAGCAGCTCCAGCCCTGCTGCGAGGCGGGCAAGGCTCTGCCCTGCCCTGCCTGCAGCTGGCAGGGAGGGTCTACTCGGGAGTAAGCCCCAGCACAGTCAATGGGGTTTACTCCCAGGAAAATGAGGATAGGAGAGCAACCATAAAGCACAATCCTAACCATGTCTACTCAGAAGTAAGCCCCAGCACAGTCAATGGGGTTTACTCCCAGGAAAGGGTGAAGAAGATGGGAGCCTTAGATGCCAATGCATGTCTACTTAGAAGTAAGTCCCATTAGAATCAATGGGGTTTACTCCCAGGAAAAGGTGAGAAGGATTGCAGTTTTAGAACCCTCAGGTCTCTTAGGCTGCAATCTGCCCCCTTTACACAGGAGTGAGCCCCACTGATTATAATAGGGCTTACTTTAGAGTAGACATGGAAGGCTAGGTCTCTCTCCATTGCTACCCTTACACAGGAGTTGATAGCCCCTATACAACCGGCTCAGTTCCCCATCTGTGATCTTATGCCCCTTTTCCTGGGAGTAAACAGTACTGGGCACAATGGGACTTACTTTGGAGTAAAAGGAATGTGCTCTTAATTAGCTCCATGTTGCATTTGTTGCATTGATCCTGTGTGACCAGCAGAGGGCTCCATTAAGCCACCAGAAACTCCTTGGGTTCTCAAAATGCTAGAGCAGTGATTTTCAACCAGTGTGCCCTGGCACACAGGTGTGCCCTGGATAGTCCTCAGGTGGGCCCTGGGAATTTGAGGATTGACATTCATTAATAGAAAAATTGGGGGATTTGAACAGTCTGGTGTTCAACAACTGATGACAATTTCAGTGCCTTGTTAAGTGTGCCCTGAAATGAAAAAGCCCCATGGGCATCAACGCCTCCATTGCACAACCCATGCATATCAACCCCCATGCACATCATCCCCATGTGCAACATCCCCCCATGTGCAACATGCTCCCCATGCACCATCCCCCCACAACTTTGGGCACCCGTACTGGGCAGGTGCAGGATTTGGGGGCTGGGTATTGATCAATCTTCAATGTTAAGTATAGGCCGACAATGCTTTGCACCCCTTTTCAGCCCCTTAGAGGTAAAATTTCTAGAAATTGATTCTTGGTGGGGCTGCCATGATGGAAGGAACACCCTCCCCAAATTTCATGCTTCTAGGTCTGGCTGTATGAGCTGGGTGTTGGTGAGTCAATCAGTCAGTCACTTTTCAGTTTTATTTGAGTGACTGATTAGATTTGGACTCCACCTTTCTCCCCGAAGGGCACCCAAGGTGGCTATACAGATAGAACATAGAAAGAGCCCCAAGGGCCAGGCTCATGTGGTCCAGCTTCCCGCATCTCACAGTGGCCCACAGTGATGCTGTCGGGAGCACACAGGACCACAAGGACCTGCCTCCTGGTGCCACATCCTGGCATCTGGCAATCTTATGTGGCTTCCTTATGAAATCAGGAGGTCAGGCACCATCATGGCCTGTCACCTGTGGTGGACTTTTCCTCTGGCAATTTATCCGACCCACTTTTAAAGGCATCTAAGGTGAGATGCCATCACCATATCATGTGGCAGGGAGTTCCACATACTAAAGCTGGGCATGGAGAAGAAGGTTTTAATATACATCCTTAAACAAAATTAAAGGATTAAGTACGAAGAAAACTCAATTAAGTACGACTAACTCGATTAAGTACGAAGATGAAGGGCAAACTGTTGACTCAGGTAGCCAATGCCTCCCTGGGGCCTCCCTCTGGCTACACCCCAGGTTGTGACTCATATCAATCACTCAACAACAGTTAACCACTGTGCTCCATGCATTTTGGAGGATGATGATGAGGATAAAGATGATCCATTTGATTGATGGATTGATTTTTGCACAGGTAGATGTTATTGACTAGTTGTTGACATGAAGATCTTACCAAGGACCCGAAATGCCTGGTTTTTATTCTAATTTGAGGAGGAGGAGGAGGATGAGATGATGATGATGATAGGTTTTTGCACAGTCAGGTAGATGTTGTTGACATCAAGACCTTCCCAAGGACCTGGAATGCCTAGTTTTAATTCTAATTTGAGGATGAGGAGGATGAGATGATGATGATGATGATGATAGGTTTTTGCACCATCACGTAGAGGGGTGGTGGTGGTGGTTCTTCTTCTTCTTTCCCCCCACCCCCAATTGATGTAATCACCACATCACACTCCAAGGAGTTCCACAGATTAATCATCATGAATGGATGGCTCCATCCATCCATCCATGAATAATAATTTAATAATTAATAATTAACAGTTAATTAATTAATTGACAATTAATTAATTAGTTAATTACAACAGTCCTGACAGCTAAACACCCGGCCAGAACACCCCTAACTTGAGTGGTGGTCACTGATGCCCAGGGTGGTCTTGGGGCGCTCTGCACACGCTCAGAGGCGCTCTTGCCGCACAGGTGCCAGAGCTGGCTGGGCTTCACTTGAGGATCGGGGTGGGGGGTGAGGAGGAGGAGGAGGAGGCAGGCTTGCTGGCTGGCTGGCTGGCTGCGGTGTCTGTCCGCCTCCATGGGAGGGGCGAGGGCTGCCCCCCTCCCTCCCCAGCCTCCCCTGCCCTCCTCTGGGCTCCCAGGGCTGCATTCAGGCTGCGCCATCTGATCCCCGGAGCTGCAGGGGAGGAGGAGGAGGAGGAGGAGGAGGTAAGGGGGTGGGGGGGTCAGACCCCTGGCTCACCTGGGGAGGGGGACAGGTGGGGGGGCTGCTGTGGCTGGGGGGGCAGCGATCGCCCCCCTTCCCTCTTCCAGCCTTTCCACCAAGGATGCGCTTTTACGCATTGGAAAGGATGGAGAGGGGCAGAGGTGGTGGAGACCCCCCCCCCCAAGGGGTTAACCTGGGTGGCGTTCGCGGGGGGGGGGGAGAGCCATCTGAGTGGGAGGGGGCACGATTTGGGCCTGGGAGGGTCCTGTTCCCCACCATCCACCTGCTTGGACCAGCCACATTGGCTGAGCTCCCCCTTCTCACTCCCTCCTTAATCCTTTGTGTCTGGAGCCCAGAAGCCAGGTAGGAATCAGCCCCCCCCCCCCTCCAAAAAAAGGGTGCCACTCTTTGGGAACAGGCTGGATCCATTGGGCGGAGGGGGCTAAAGCAACACTATTTGAAGGGGGTGGCAGAGAAAAGGTGCCAGACAGACAGGGAGATCGGCCAGGCGTTGGTGGCAAGGAGGTGCCACCATCACCATCACCATCATCACCCCCACCACGGCATGCCAAGGGGGAAGCGGAGGTGGTGAGCCGTCTTTGGGGCGGGAGTGAATCCATCACCCTCATTGCTGCCTCTTTCTCCTTCCCAGATTCCAGCCTCCGCATCCAACCGAACCCAGAGAGGAAGACCAGATCCAGGCCGGGCTGCGGGGACAGAAGCAAGGATGACACAGCCTTGGCAAAGGAAAGAGGTCCTCTCCAAATCTCCCACAGTGGGCCACCCTTGCCCCAAAGCGCTGCCCCAAAACGCCAATCAATAACTGCCACCAACCCCGATCAATAATTGCCACTGACACCGCCTGGCACTGACTGCCCTCCCTGGCTGGCTTGGAGTCAAAGGTGAGGAATCTGCCACCCAGATCACCCCCAGCCTTGGCCTCCTTCCCCATCGAAGGCAACAGGAGTCCGATCTGCTTTGCCCATCCCTGCAGTGGCACGTTTGGGCCCTTGCAGTGAAAAACTGGGAACCAATCTTTGAAATTGGGAACCAGTTTTTGGTTCAGAAAAGGCCATCAGAAGGCTGTGTTTTTCTGGGAGACATTTCCGGGTTTCCACAACTCAAACTACATCACTGCAGAGATTTGGGGACCCTACAGCTGGCAAAAGGAACAGCCAAACCAGAACATCCGGAGTCCACTTTTTCGGTGGGGAAGATTCGGAGTCTGAAATGTGGCCTTGGCTGGTTCACTTCCCAAAGAAAGGCATGTTGAGCTCGCAAGGGATGAACCATTGTTTGGCTGGACGACCCTAAGTGATCCCCTTTTCCCCACTGCTGATGCGCCTCTGAAATGCGCTTCCCATATTTTGCTTTGATTTGATCCCAAGAGTGCAGGGTCTGTCCCTGGCAGTGCCAAGATTGGAGCGTTGCCTTCCCGCCCGGATCTGCTGGGAAAAGGACGTCATTTGTTTGTTCGGTATTCTTTGGACAGTGACTCAGGATAGGAGGAGAGATGTTGCTTTGCAAAGCAGCGCCGTGACTCCCTACGGGGGATCCTGGACCGATGGGGAGAACACCTGCCTGGTGACCCCGGACCTTTCCATGCTCAGTGGCCAGGCGGTGGTGCGATGGCACGGCCTGGCATGGGGGCGCTGGTCTTGGCGAACGGCTTGGGCTTCCCGCCCAACAACGTGGCCCGCGTGGTGGTGTGGGAATGGCTGAACGAGCACGGGCGTTGGCGGCCCTACACGGCGGCCGTCTGCCACCACATCGAGAACGTGCTGAAGGAGGACGCGCGGGGGAGTGTCGTCCTCGGGCAGGTGGATGCCCAGCTGTCGCCGTACATCATCGACCTGCAGTCCATGCACCAGTTCCGGCAGGACACAGGTAGGGCCGTCCTAAATTTGTGGCGATCCTAAATTCGCAGTCATGCTAGAATCACGTGGCAAAGCTTTGAGCTGGACCTATAGCCCTCCTAAGGAAGTTTGGAGGAGCAGAGAGTGGTGGCCTAGAGTGTCGAAACTTCCTCCTTTGGTTTGAGAGCCGACAGAGGAAAAAGCCCTCTTCTGCCCTGTTGCTCCAAGTTGCAATGGGTTCAGTGGACTTAATGGAGAAACCAGTCCTGGACTTCCATTTTTCCACCACCTATTGGGAGGGGAAGGAAATTAAAACCCCCTGCAAGTAGAGAAGTAGCACATACTGATATGCTAACTTTCTACCTGCGGGGTGCATTAATTTTTGAATGTAGCTTGAACATAAAACATATTTTAACCTCTGGGCTCGTGGCTTCCACATCGATTGCGCGGTTTGGAAATATAAAAGCTCATTCAATGTGGCGATACAGCTTGGATGGGGAGGACGTGAAGATATGCTGAAGATATTGGTTCAGAAGAACAACACTCCAGTGTGCCATTAACGTGCCTCGACCTGTGGGCAACCTCCGAGCCTCAGTGTTCCCGAGCTGTAAAATGGGTCTTTATGCGGAGGGTTGCTGGCAAAACTTGTCCATATATAAGGTGGCTACTAATAACAATCCCACCATGACTGGTCCAGTTATTGCAGTCGGTGACCTGGTGCCACACCTGCTCCCAGTAAACCCATTTTGGGTTCCCAGTCCACAAGCAAGGCTTACTGAGGCTGACGTTGCCCGCTCCTTATGAAAAAGATAAAAGATTATCCCCCAGATGTGTGTGATTGAATTTGAACTTGAGTCTTAACCCTAGAACCTGTTGCAGTGCTAAGGCCTGGAAAATGTGAAAGAATTGTGCCTCTGGGAACGTGCAAAGTGCTTTTATTCTGCTACTCAATAATTACATATTTCCCTGCCCTGCAGGGCTGGTCTGCACGTGATGCCACCTGAACCAAGATCTTCTGCTCCCTGGATTTGAAAAGGAGAAAAAAAAGGAATGGCGTTGAATAGGAAGTGAGGAAGAGAAGGGTCTGGCTGGGTAGAGTGTCAGAGCCGCTCTAGTCCACACCTCTTCTCTCCCACCTTTTTATTTTTGCTCCATTCTGCTCTTCCTTTGTGAATCCAGGGAGAAGGAGGAGGACATGATGGGTGGAGGGGTGGCATTTGGGATGGGGATCGGTGAAGGCATTTGGATAGATAGATAGATTAGATAGATAGATAGATAGATAGATAGATAGATAGATAGATAGATAGATAGATAGATAGATGGTGAGTGTGTAGATAGACATAGACAGACAGACAGATTGATTGATTGCTTCGAATATATTCCTGGACCACAAGGCAATCTCCAGTACAAGACGCCCGTTAGGAAAATGTGCCTGTAGGGAACCGAACGGGCTTTATGGCACAACCCTTGATTTGTTTTCTCAAATAGACTAATGGGATTGCATCTTTGGAATTTTTTCCCCAGTTAAGATCAAGGTTCTAGACCTCATGAAGGCCAGAAAGAAAGGCTATGATTAGAATGATGGGTCACCTTGGGGTGTGGAGCAGCAACCCTCCTCATTTGTAGCCCACTCTCTGGCTATTCTCTGTATTGCCCCAAAGCCTACCTTGGGGAAAATGTACAACTAGGAGAGCCAAGTTGGGTTAGGTCAGTGATTCCCAAATGTTTTAGCACCGGGACCCACTTTTAAGAATGGCACTTGGTCGGGACCCACCTAGAATTACCAAACTTTTGAGAAAAGGGGAGATCTAGAAAGGAACAATCCTTTTCATTAATCAATCAATCAATCAATCAATTCTCGTTATTGATTCTACTTACTCGGAGCATAATCCTAACCATGTCTACTCAAAAGTAAACCCCATTATGTTCAATGGGTCATACTCCCAGGAAAGTGTCTTTAGGATTACAGCCTTATTCTACTTATTGTTTTATTTATTTCTTATTCTACGCCAGAAGAATGAAGGCCGGTACATCATCTGCATGTTGGAATCTAGAACCTACATGAGGGTTGCCTTTGATGTGGGTCCTGTTCCTCTCCAGGGCATCTCGGTTAACAAAGCCTCATTAAAGTGGTTTCCTCCTGAGGTGTGTGTGTGAATCAGTGAGTGCGTTCGTGTGTGTGTGTGTTCATGTGTGTGTGTGTCTTTCCAAGATCTTCTAAAGCAGAGATTTACCGAGTTGATAGCAACTCTAGGTACAACTGGGGTGGGAGGTGGAGAGACCCTATAGTAGGGTTGCCATAATTCCACAAAATTGGGACAGGACCCAATTGCCAGTATGTGAACACAACCCCCCCAAATCGGACTGTCCTTGTTTTGGGGGACATATGGCAACCCTACCCTATAGCATCCTTGCTACTCATTGCAGATGGTTGTTGGATAGATGGACCCGATCTTGAGTCAGCAGAATGTAGCATCATATATTCTGTAGGGTGAGCACAGCAGGTTGAGTCACTCTGAGGAAGTATCAAAATGCTTGGGGGGGGGGGCGTTCTTACTCAAATTCAGTTTTGCTTAGAAATGCTCTACCTTATAGGACATACTCTACAATCCAAAGTAACTACGATAGCATATAAGAGACATTACGTGCACCTGTAGTTACTGCACCACCTAGTGAAAACCTCTGGGAAATACATATTGCAATCCATAGTAAGTTGTTCTTACACCAGAGCAAGGACTCCCCGTAGTTACTCTGGATTGCACCCATGGTGGGATTATTAGGGAGCCTTAACCCTATCTTTACCATCGTCCCAAAGCATGGAGAAATATGATCGGACTATTATTTGGGGAGGAATTCTCATTTGTGCCTTTGTGGATCTATTAGGTCTGTGGTCTTCAACCTTTTTCTTGTGGTGACCCCAATATAGAATGAGATTGGGGATCCATTGATAATCCCACCCCTCCCAGGACCGGATTCCTCCCCCTCCCCAGTCGCCACTCCTCCGTTACCCCACTGCACTGGGGAAAATGTGGCAGATCTGCAGTCGCATACCATGCTAGCCTCAAGTCTGATGTATAGATTTTCCATATGGCCTGAAAAACAGGGACAATCCCCCAAATCCAGAGTGACTATGGGAGCACGTAAGAGACATTACGTGCACCTGTAGTTACTGCACCACCTACTGAAAACCTATGGGAGATTCATATTGCAATCCAGAGTAAGTTGTTCTTACACCGGAGCAAGGACTCCCCGTAGATACTCTGGATTTTGCCCTATGTTGATTTTGGGGGATTGTGTTGAAATGGAACAGAGGGTCCTGTTCCTGATTTTGCGGAAGAGAATCCAAAAATAAAATGCACATTGAAATGAATGGAGACCCACCTGAAATGGGCTCCCGGCCCACAGTTTGAGAAACACTGGGATTGTCTCCGGGAGTTTGCCAAAAGGGGGAAAATGGAGGTCTTCCCGTCCTGCTTGCGCACCTGGATTCTTCATCTGACTCTGTTGCCTTTAGGCCTCTTATTCTCACCCCCCCCCCACTTGAAAAAAAATCTGCCTTAATATTTTTGGGTCCCTGGGCATTTGGGATCAACCTTGAAAGTTGGCATATTTGAGAGCATCAAAGGGTTGCACCAGCTTGGAGTGCTGAGTTGGAATTGTGCATTTGCTGAGTTGACGGGACGAGCCGCGGGGACTGGAGGGACGGGGAGGGATTGGTTCGTTCGCAGGAAGTCGGGGCTCCCCTTGAGACAGCAGGTGTCGCAGATTCACCTTCATCGGACAATTTGAAGGGGAGTCGGTCGCACCCATCCTGTCTTCTTTGGATCGGAACATATTTAAGTTTGTATTCTTAACTGAGCTGATGTTGCTTTGAAGTGAGCCACCTTGGTTCCCCAGGAAAATGGCGGGATATGAATGAACGAACAAACGAACGAACGAACGAATGAATGAATGAATGAATAAGTAAGTAAGTAAATGAGTAAATATTGAGTAAAATATTGAGTAAAATTACAGTATTTTAACTTGATGTATTTCTAGATGAATATGTAAGACTATGGGCAAAATCCAGAGTAACTACAGGGAGTCCTTGCTCCGGTGTAAGAACAACTTACTGTGGATTGCAATATGAATTTCCCATAGGTTTTCACTAGGTGGTGCAGTAACTACGGGTAGACGTAAAGTCTCTTACGTGATCCCATAGTTATTCTAGATTTGGGGGTCTATCAGCTACTTTTATTCTGGACTGAGGCCATAATAAAACTTGAACTTGAAGAATGAATGAATGAATGAATGAATGTTTGGCTCAACCTAGAAAGGACACACAGCGATTCAGTTGCAAACATCTTTGATTCACTTTCATTCTTATTCTGTCTTTCACTCAAAAATCCAAAGACTATGAGCAAAATACTAACCATGTCTACTCAAAAGTAAGCTCCATTGTGTTTAACGGGTCTTACTCCCAGGATTGCCTAAGGCTGCAGTCCTAAAGACACTTTCCTGGGAGTAAGGCCCATTGAACACAATGGGGCTTGCTTTTGGAGTTGACATGGTTAGGCTAGCACCCTACCAGGAAAATGTATTAAAATACTATACAGAGTCAGCTGAAAAGCAGCTGCAATTCTAACCACACTTTCCTGGGAGTAACTACTATTGAACACAATGGGATTTACTTCTGAGTAGGCATTATTAGGATTGCACTGTTAGTAACATTTTTTTACTAATTAGTAAAATCCTGAAGCTTCATGATCCCATAGTTACTGCACCACCAAGTGAAAACCTTTGGGAAATTCATATTGCAATCCAGAGCAAATTGTTCTTACACCGGAGCAAGGACTCCCCGTACTTGCTCTGGATTGCGCCCTATATCCCGCCTGCTCACAAGGAAAAGGAGGACAATGAAGATTTTTTTTCTAGGACATAAGGCTAAAAAAGAGGACGTGTCCTGGGGAAAGAGGACAGGTGGTAATCCAGAGGTAGGTTCACATAACAGAATTAAACCTTGCATGGCTTTGAAGGTAGTGATGTAGCAGAGTGGATCTGATTCAAGAATCGACTCGGAAGGAAGACCAGTGGTGGGCACTTACCGGTACGGGCCTACGCGCCCTTACCGCTTCTTCCAGTTTCCCTGCCGCTAGCGTACTGCCAGCGACAGGGAAACGCAAAACATGGCGGACCGGTACGGTCCGCCATGTTTTGCGCCCACCGCACCTGCCTAGAAGCGGGCAGACCGCTTCTAGGCAGGCTCTGCACAAGTGCCGACGTCGGCGCTCGCGCAGAACCTTCCTAGAAGCCAGTGCCAGCTCCTAGGAAGGCTCTGCGTGAGCGCCGGTGTCGGCGCTTGCGCAGAGCCTTCCTAGAAGCCGGTGCCAGCTTCTAGGCAGGCTCTGTGTGAGTGCCGGTGGCGGTGCTTGCGCAGAGCCTGCTTAGAAGCTGGCAGGCCGGCTTCTAAGCAGGCACTGCGCAGGCGCCAACGTCGCCCCTCCCCAGTCCCACCCCTCGCCCTGCCCACACCCCCTGGCCCCGGCTGGCCCCTCCCACTTCCAGCGTACCAGATCTTGGGATGGGGCCAGCCCATCTCTGAGGAAGACCCATTGTAGTCAATGGAGCTTACTCCCAGGAAAGTATGGCTAGGATTGCAGTCGTAGAGTTTTTCCAAGCCCTGGGTTAGATATGTTGAAGTGATGTAGTCATGGTATACCCGCAGATGTTCGTTGCCAGATGTGCTGCATCAAGGTGCGGTATATGGTGTGGTAGCCAAAGGATGGCCAAACTGGAGGGTGTTGAGGGCACAACAGCAACCAGCCTGGCAAGGTTACACTTGGATCTCCGCATGCGGTTGCCGGCGTGGCGGGGAAAGTCAGTGGCGCTCTGCTCTCAAGCTGCCACCTGACTGCTGCAAAGGTGTCCGCGCCAAGATTGCAGGAGTTCTTGGCACACTCCCTCTGAGCTTGGCTGGGAAACCTGGGTCATCGGAGGAGACCGCCAAAGGCTCGATTTAATCTGAGGCTCCTCTAAATTCAGCGTGGCAATCAGATTCCAACAGGAGAGGCTGACTTGGGCACACAGTCAGCATTGTGGTATAGTCCTTGCTCCTGGACCGTACCATTTCCAGGTTGAGGATGTTCTTGTAGAGCAGGAGAAACAGGGAGGGTGGGCTGATCAGGGAGAGGTCAGTGTGGATCAGAGCTTTGTATGGAGCACATCCGGGGTTCAAGTCTCGACTGAAATAAATAATAATAACTTATTATTAATAAATAATAAACAATTATTTCATAAATAATTATCATCTTCTGAAACTTTGTCACAAGATGTTTCATGGCATTGCAGGGTTTTGAAGCTGGATTTCCCAGATCTGAGCCCAAATCCTGAACCACTACATCATTAAAGTTTAGGGTCACCTGCGACCAAGAGAGTCACTATCCCAGATCACTAATGGCAGCTTCAAAAGGTGACGATCAGATCCTAGGGGTCAGCAAGTCGATTTGGGGGAGGAAACTCTGGCATGGATGGAGGACCATGAGGTGGCATAGGATGCTGGCCCTGGCATGAGCCAATGTTGTATGCACTGGGGCAGAGCTCTGTAGTGGGCTCCCCAAGTTCCTCAGCAGTTATCAGGGTGCTGACTTCCATTACCCTCCCCTGAATGGATGGGCAGGCAGATCTTGGCTAACTGGTACTTAGGAGCAGGCTTGGTGAGGGCTACATCCCTGCCCTGGATTGATAACATAAGGACTTTCCATCCTATTATGGTAGCTAGTAAGGACTAGAAATTTGATTTTTATTATTATAAGGACTAGAAACTGGATTTCGTTATTTGGGTACCCCTTAAGGACTAGAAACTGGATTTTGTTATTTGGGTACCCCTTAAGGACTAGAAACTGGGTTTTGTTATTTGGGTACCCCTTAAGGACTAGAAACTGGGTTTCGTTATTTGGGTACCCCTTAAGGACTAGAAACTGGGTTTCGTTATTTGGGTACCCCTTAAGGACTAGAAACTGGGTTTCGTTATTTGGGTACCCCTTAAGGACTAGAAACTGGGTTTTGTTATTTGGGTACCCCTTAAGGACTAGAAACTGGGTTTCGTTATTTGGGTACCCCTTAAGGACTAGAAACTGGGTTTCGTTATTTGGGTACCCCTTCAGGACTAGAAACTTGACTTCATTTAAAGAATGAGAGCTAAGTCTCTGATGATGCCTTAATCTTGGCAGCCACTTTCGGGCACTGTTTTTGCTCTCTCTCTCTCTCTCTCTCTCTCTCTCTCTCTCTCTCTCTCTCTCTCCTAAATAAGATGAGGCCAAGCATCCACAATATTCCCTCCTTCCAGGCTTCCCTCTTCCTGTGGAGCGCAACGGCTGTCTCAGCAAAAAAAAAATACTCTGCCGTCAGAGTCCGATTTTTTTCCCTTCTGGCCACGATGTCTCCGAAGGCCCCCGTTGATTAATTACCATAATTATGGTAATTAATTGGCCAGGACAAATAGGCATGGAGAGTTTTTTGCGCAAACATTTCCGCTGGGCCCTGGCAGGGGCCAAAGATTTGTCAGGCCAGAGCAGGGAAAGGAGGGAAAGGTTAGTATTTTGTCAGGCGGTTTGGACTGGGTGAGGCCATTGCGAGCAAATGCCAAATGCCCTTTGCATGTTGTTGAGGACCACGGAGTAAAAAACAAAACTAGAACTCTGTATATAATTATATGCTTCAAGCATGCCATGCTACTCTGTCTTAACCTCATTCTAGACTGAAAAAATTAATATTTTTTTAATGGGGACAATGCTATGTGACTTAATTTTCTGGATTGTTGTGAGAACGATGGGCACAATCCAGAGTAACTACAGGAGCACATAAGAGACATGTGCACCCATGATTACTGCACCATCTAGTGAAAACCTATGGGAAATTCATATTGCAATCCAGAGTAACTTGTTCTTACTCCGGAGCAAGGACTCCTGATAGTTACTCTAGATTTCACCCTGTGTCAAGATAACACACTTGATAGTTTTGCACACTCAAAAAGCACTGTCGAAAAGTATTAATGACTCATATATTTAATAGATCATTTGGTAAGAAGGCAAAGATTGTGCCAAGAGCACAATCCTAACCATGTCAACTCAAAAGTAAACCCATTGTGTACAAAGGGTCTCGCTCCCAGGAAAGTGTCTTTAGGATTGCAGGCAATCTAGTTTACTCAATCCGGGATTCAATCTGGGTACATTCATTGATTTTGGTTTTCTTTTAAATTTTAAAAATCTGGCTCTCCAATTGTGTGTGTTGTTGTGTTGTTTGTCTCAGGACGTGTTTTGTTGCACTTTTTTGAAAAAAGAAACGCAGGTAGTTTTAGGGGCTCTTCTAAAAAGCCAACAAAATAGCAAAGGATTGATTTTTAAAAAAAATATTGGCTGGTTTGTTTGCTTCGTTGTTTAATAACGGGAAGGAAATCGGTCAAGCCTGTGCAATAATTGAGATAAACAGCCTTTTTTGGCCTCAACACAGAGACATCAATTACAGTCATGGTCTTCAATCAAATTTTTAAAATATATATACTGTGTGTGTGTATATATATCTATATATATAAAAGAGAAAAGTCACTTACTGACTGACTCACTGACTCACTACTCATCACTGCCCTGCCAAAACCAGTGGGCCTAGAAGTGTGAAGTTTGGGGTGGGTGTTCCTTCCATGAGGGAGGGGTGCACTAAGAACCGGTTTTCCGAAATTCCAACGGGAAGGGGGTGAAAAGGGGCGCAACGCGTTTTCCTCCCTATACTTTGCATTGAGAGTTGCTGACTCAGCAACATTCCTTCCAACTGCTGGGCCTGAAGCATGGAATTCTGGGAGTTCCTTCTGTCACCTGAACTCCCACCAAGAACCATCTGGAGAAATTAACCCTTCAGGGGCTGAAAAGGGGGCAACGTGTTTCTCTCCTATACTTAACATGGGAGACTCAACAACATCCAGCCAATTTGATGCTCAGTGCCTGGTGCACTGGGGGATGTTGTTCGGAGGAAGAGGTTGCACTGGGGAGGATGCTGCGCATGGGGGGATGATGCATATGTAGGAAAGCTGCGCATGGGGGAAGTTGCGCATGTAGGAAAGTTGCGCATGGGGGGATGATGCGCATGGGGGGATGATGCGCATGTAGGAAAGATGCGCATGTAGGAAAGTTGCGTATGGGGGAAGTTGTGCATGGGAGTTGATGCTCATGGGAGTTGATGCGCATGGAGGGATGATGCGCATGGGAGAATGATGCACATGGGGAAGTTGCACATGGGGTATGGTGTGCATGTAGGAAACTTGCGCATGGGGGGAAGTTGCACATGGGGGATGATGCGCATGGCAGGATGATGCGCATGGGGAAAGTTGCGCATGGGGGAAGTTGCACATGGGATGATGCGCATGTAGGAAAGTTGCGCATGGGGGAAGTTGCGTATGGGGGGAAGTTGCGCATGGGGGAAGTTGCTCATGGGAGATGATCCGCATGGGGGATGATGTGCATGGAGGGAAGTTGCGCATGGAGGGAAGTTGCACATGGGGAGAAGTTGCACTTGGGGGGATGATGCACATGGGGATGATGCGCATGGGGGAAGTTGCGCACAGGGGAATGTTGTACATGGGGGTAGGTTGTGCATGGGTTGTTGATGCATCGTGGGGGATGTTGTATGGGGAAGTTACTCCCGCAACGCGGGTACACTTTTTGCTAGTGTATATATATATATATATATATATATATATATATATATATATATATATATATATATATATATATATATATATATATATATATATATATATATATACACACATCCCCCCTCCTTCCACATGCCCTCCACAATTCTATTTAAGAGACACTCTAGCCCACTACTCTTCTATCCTCCACATCCCCCCTCCTTCCACATGCCCTCTACACTTCTGTGTAAGAGACACTCTAGCCCACTATTCTTCTATCCTCCACATTCCCCCTCCTTCCACATGCCCTCCACACTTCTATTTAAGAGACACTCTAGCCCACTACTCTTCTATCCTCCACATCCCCCCTCCTTCCACATGCCCTCCACACGTCTATGTAAGGGACACTCTGGCCCACTGCACTCTGGCCCACTGCAGTCTGGCCCACTACTCTTCTATCCTCCACATGCCTTCCACACTTCTATGTAAGAGACACTCTAGCCCACTACTCTTCTATCCTCCACATGCCCCTTCCTTCCACATGCTTTCCTGTCTGGAACGTGGAGGATGACATGTGCTATCCTGCCTCAGGAAGGGGGAGAAAGGCACATTTTGTGTGCTGCGTTGGGCACCCAGTGGAACCTCCTTAGGCTGAGGCATTATACCTTTAAGTCAAGGTGCTGGAGCAAAAATATAAGGAAAGTCAGCACAGTATATGGAAAAGTGAAAATAGAACGGAACCAACCAGTATAACCAGGCTTTGGGGCAGGAGGGAGTCCAATGGCGAGTGTTTCCCTTTTGGCCTGCTTAGAAGGTGTGCACTGGCGGAGGAATGGCTCTTGAAAGCCAGGCTTCCTCCCGAAGAGGAGAGTGGGGGGCTGGAACATCCAAGACACTCTAGCCCACCCTCTCTTCTCCTCCAAACTTCCCCTTCTGCAGCATTCCCTTCTTTATGAATATAGAGGGTGGAAAGAAAAGGAGTAGGTGGCTGGTGCCCCATGGATCGCCGTACCCAAGCAATGGCTTTGATTGCTCCAGTGGAAACAAACCTGCCTGGCACGGAGACCAGAGTTTCCAGATTTGTCCTCTTCTTTAGAAGAGGATGTCCTCCAAAAGGGCTTCATTGTCCTCCACTTTGGCTTCATTTTGGAACTTTACAATGGTGTGCAGGACCCCATCATGTCATATGTCGTTGGATTCGTATTGAAGAGCAGAATCCAATGCAAAAATCGGTTTTGAATTATCTCTTTCATAACAAAAGTTATGGCCCCAAAACTAAAAAAATAAAAAATATGCATTGAGTGAAAGTGCCCAATATAGCGGCTTTAGGTAAATGTGCCATTTTCCGCCGGAAAAGCCAGGCTGAGCAGAATCCAAGACCTTGTCCTCCTTTTGAGGTTTGGGCATCTGGTCATCCTGGGCCGAGAGGATACACCTCTTGACATCTGCTGCAGGAGAAGCGCCGTAGTCTGGGGTGTGCATCTTCTCCGGCTTGGCACTGCAAGGCAGAGAACCAGGACGCCTGCCAAGCCGGCCTGGGGTTGAAAACAAACACCGCGGGAACCGCTGGCGCAGGTTTAGCTTTATGAGTCTCTGGGGAGGGAGACATCGTTAACGCAACGCATCAAACATCATTATTGATTGCGCATACGGCCTCCGCTGTTCTGGCAGCACCACCAGCGAGGGAGATGTGGTGCACGCACAGGTCCTTATGGTGGGCCAGAGTGTGCCCTCCACCCTAAGGTCACATACTGCAGGAAGGTGAGGCTGCCAAATCCCAGGTTTGCCGCACCTTTACTTAATCCTCCTCGAGGAAGCAGACCGGGCCACTGTCGTTCATGGATAGACTACTGCAGTGTGCTCCGTGTGGGGCTGCCTCTAGGAAGCATCTGGATACTGAAAAGCGGTTTTTAAAGTCTACCAGGCAGGGATCCTTCCGTCCCCACATATGGATGCTGGATTTGAACCCGAGACACGCAAAACTATTTCTCAGCCACAAACCACCACCTGTCTGTTTGCACTGAGTGTTTGTCAGTATTTGGCCAGTTAATATAGTCAATATTTGACCAGCTTTGGCTGCTGGCAAAACGCCCGAGAGGTGATGACGACAAATAATACAGTTTGGGAAACGTTTCGAGGCCATTTTTTGTGTGTTTGCAGAAGGCGTTAAACATGATAATCTCGGTTCTGTGTTCGATTCTCGCTCGCATGAGATGGGCTTGTAGTAAAGCATTCTGGGAATATCTTTGCCGCTCTCCAACGCTTCTGTCGCTCTGACCGTGCGCTGCTAAGCAAGCATGAAATGTGCTGTGTAAGGTCCCACCCATCCCAAACCTCCCTCGACCCGGCCGGCTTTGCCAAATTGGACCCGGCCATGGTGAGTCACGGCCGTTTGGCTTCCCAGATGTGCACCCAGCCCAACCCGACCTGGCCATTGTTTCTCCTCCAAACCTCAGGAAGGCCCTTGACGGTGCCGCGCCAGCCACCATCTTCCTGTGCACATTTTCACAGCCTGCATGTGAGGTTTCACGGCCTCTCTATGGGGAGGATCCTCACTGATGTCATCCTTCTGCTTGCTCGTATTTTTCCGCTTTGGGTCTCTTGGCCCCGAGCAGATTTCATCTGAGGTCACAGCTGGAGCTTTGACGGGGACAGGAAAGGATTCTGTCTCTCGTCTTCCTAGAAACCGCTTGGAGAAGAGGATAGTCCAGGTCAGGGAAGGGACAGATGGGAGCGAGTGAGTGAGTGAGAAAGAGATGGATAGAGAGAGTGAGTGATGGATAGAGTTTGTGGATGAGTGATGGAGAGTGTGAGTGATAGAGTGAGTGTATGGATGAGTGATGGATAGAAAGGCTGAGTGATGAGTGATAGGGATAGAGTGAGTGAGTGATGGATAGGGTGCATGTGTGGATGAGTGATGGATAGAGTTAGTGAGTGATGTGAGTTAGTGAGTGATGGATAGAGTTAGTGAGTTAGTGAGTGATGGATAGAGTGAGGGATAGAAAGGCTGGCCCTACAATCCAGAGTAACTACGGGAGCATGTAAGAGACATTACGTGTACCCGTAGTTACTGCACCATCTAATGAAAACCTATGGGAAATTCATACTGCAATCCACAGCAAATTGTTCTTACACCGGAGCAAGGACTCCTCGTAGTTACTCTGGATTGTGCCGTGAGTGATGTATAGAGTGAATGAGTGATGGATAGAGTGAATGAGTGTGGATAGAGTGAGTGTGTGGATGAGTGATGGATAGAAAGGCTGAGTGAGTGATGGAAAGAGAGAGTGAGTGATGCATAGAGTTAGTGAGTGATGGATAGAGTAAGAGCACAATCCTAACCAGGTCTACTCAAAAATAAGCCCCATTGTGTTCAATGGGTCTTACTCCCAGGAAAGTGTCTTTAGGATTGCAGCCTTAGTGAGTGATGGATAGAGTGAGTGTGTGGATGAGTAATGGATAGAAAGCCTGAGTGATGAGTGAAGGAGTGAGTGAGTGATGGATAAAGTTAGTGAGTGCGTGAGTGAATGCGTGTGTGAGTGATAGAGTGTGTGAATGAGTGATGGATAGAAAGGCTGAGTGAGTGAGGGATAGCTAGAGTGAGTGTGAGTGAGTGATAGATAAATAAATAGGGGGTGGGAGAGAGATCCAATCCAGGCAGTAGAAGAAGATAAAGTGAAAGTAGGTGGGTCAGGGTCCTCCAGAGATATGTGGGGATAGTTCCCCAATGCAGCTGCATCAGTTGGCCTCATGGATGGACCAGTGTTTCCCAAACTTACCTGGGACATGATGCCCCCTCCAGCAGCCTCTTCTTCCTCGTGGCTGTGCCAAATTCAACGCGGTTGTGCCAAATCTCGCTAGGTTTTGTGAGCTCAAAGACGGCGTGCCATCTAGTGAGATCTCATGAGGTTTGGGCACTGCCGTCTTGGATCAGGCAATATTATATGAGATCCTGGATGGGGGAAAAGGGAGGAGGGGCCAACGGAGACATCCTGCAGCATCCTGTGCTGCGACGCCCTAAGGTGTCATGACACACACTTTGGGAACCTTCTATATAATTCAATAGTGCCTTTCCCAGAGATCCTTAGGAAGCTCACAAGCAGGAACAACCTACATTTTCTCCATGAATTGGTCCAGTCCACTCAGAAAATGGTCCCTGTTAGTGATCATCAGTATTTCTTGTGGCAGTAGGTTCCATAGACAAACGACATGCCGGGAGATAAAATATTTCCCGAAAATTGGGCAGCCAGTTTCATTGGCTGGTTTTAGGGTTGCAATATGGATCCCATTTCTCCATGGCTCTGCATCCTTTAAGACGTCTCAAGAGGGCCACCCTACAAAACCTTGTTTTTAATGCAAAGGTGCATGAACTCTGCTTGGCTATGGCTTCCTTTGCCGTCAGTTCCTCCATAGTTTGGACCAATCCTATTAATTTTACCACCACCCCCACCCTCCCTATGAGAAGCCAAACTGATTTGCTTTCAACCCACATTGCCTGGTTAATGGACTTTTCATTAGGGCTTTGCTTGCGGCTGCAAGGAGGCCCTCGAGAGACGGTTTGCAACTACTGTAATTGAACGGGGGGGGATCAATAATCTGCGGACGGAAAAAATATTGATGCTGGATTATGAGGAATGCTAAGCCACTGACCCACAGACACTCCACAATGGCTCAACACCATGAACAAACAATAATATATAGCACAATCCTAACTATGTCTACTCAAAAGTAAGCCCCATTATGTTCAAAGGGTCTTACTCCTAGAAAAGTGTCTTTGGGATTGCAGCCAAAGGATTGTCCCTTGATGCCCAAAATCTTGTTGTTGGCATGGATATTATTGTTTATAATAAAGTTTGCAATCCTAAAGTTATAATAAAGTTTAATAAAGTTATAAGTAATAATTAATAAAGTTAAAATAGTTAATACAGTTATAATAAAGTTTGCAATCCATTCTCCTGGAGGTAAGACCCATTGAAAACAATGGGACTTACTCTTGAGTACATTGTTAGGATTGTGCTCAAAGTGTATTAAGGTCTGTGGGTGGATTTCCCAGCATGTAATTAATCTGTGGAACTCCCTTCCACAGGGCTTGTTGATGACATTATGGTCCAGCAGGGCTCTTCTGATGTTCTCATGGATTTGTTAGAGTTGGACAGGAAGGAACTGGAAGGCCAGATCCAGTCCGAGGACCTCACTTTGTCCAGCTCCGGGCTCAGCATTACTGCCTAGCTCTAACCATTATGCTACGCTGTCTCATTCTTGAACTTTGTTTCTCCCCTTAGGGACGATGCGTCCGGTGCGAAGGAACTTTTACGACCCTTCCTCTGCACCAGGAAAGGGGATCGTTTGGGAATGGGAGAACGACAACAATTCCTGGACGCCGTACGACATGGACATTTGCATCACCATCCAGAACGCGTACGAGAAGCAGCACCCCTGGCTGGACCTGTCCTCGTTGGGCTTTTGCTACCTGATCTACTTCAACAGCATGTCTCAAGTCAACCGTCAGACCCAACGGAAGCGACGTCTCCGGCGCCGCATGGATTTGGCCTACCCGCTCACCATGGGCTCCATCCCCAAGTCCCAATCCTGGCCTGTGGGCACCAACTCCGGGCACCCTTGTTCCTGCCAGCAGTGCCTGCTGGTCAACAGCACCAGAGCCGCATCTAACGCCATTCTGGCTTCACAGCGCCGGAAATTGTATTCGGGTAACGGTACCGGGACGCTGGCAGTCCGCCAGAGCAATACGTTCAATGGGGCCACTCTGTGGTCTCTGGGTTCGATGCCCCCTGGTGGGACAGCCAAAGTCGAGCAGGTTCGGGCAGTCAACGGCGTGCAAGTGGCCACCTTCTCACGGAGCCAGAGTGCCCCCAGCCACACGCAACTCCCCGGACAGAACAACCTGAATCGTCCTGGGACGCAGCGCATGGCCATCCTGACCACACGGGCTTCCATCCCACCAGGGTAAGTCCAACAGAAGGTGTTTCCGTTTCCTTCAGAACTGGGGCCAGCCTGTATATGAGGCCGAGTGAAGCAGCCTTGGCGGTTTGGCAAGGGTACCCGCATCTGTCCTCCCACTCTCTTCCACAGCTCTTTCTTCCTTGTCCCACTCTCTGGAGTAGAAATAGAATCAGGAAAAAGAATGGAAGAGGAAGTTGGAGGAGAAAAGTGTGGGCTGGAATGTCGGAGACATTCCCACTCTCCTGCCCTCCACACTTCTACTCTGTCTCCCTCTTTTTTTCCCCAAGCTGGGTAGTGGAGGAACATCACCTGGTAAGAATCTTTGGAAGGTCTTGGGCATCTCAGCAGCTGGAAAGGTCTTGGGCATCCTGATTCCTTCCTTCCTTCCTTCCTTCCTTCCTTCCTTCCTTCCTTCCTTCCTTCCTTCCTTCCTTCCTTCCTTCATTTGTTACATTTGATTGCTTGATTATAGCTCCTTTATAACACGTCAAAAATAGAATATCAAAAATCAAATAATAGGAAGGAGCAGTGCTTTTTGGGGGGGTTGAGGGGGAAGATGCTGGTACTCAACACAGTGGTGTAGCTAGTCTTCCTCATATGACTAATTATTAATTAGCTGGCGGGGAGTGGAAAAAGGTGCCAGTACTGAGTACCCCGGGGGGGAAAAAGGGTGTATACAATAATAGAATAAAAAGGATCCACAATTTGGATTGTGGCACAACCAAGCATCTGTTCAGCAGTAGAAATAATATAATATTTTGTATATATATATTGTATGTATATATATTTTGTATGTATGTGTACGTACACACACACACACACACATATATATATATATAATGTTGTGAGCTGCCTTGAGTCGACCTGTCGACAAAGGTGAGATATAAATTCAGTAAGTAAGTAAGTAAGTAAGTAAGTAAGTAAGTAAGTAAATAAATAAATAAATAAATAAATAAATAGGTAGGATGGTATTAGGGTATTGGACTGAGACCTGGAAGGTGCAGGTTCAAATCCTCAACCATGATGCTTCCTGGGTGCAGAATAGTTTTGGTGCCGACCCAGAGAGGCTCTGTAGGTGTCAGCGCTTCCTCTTGAGAGGGTGGCTCAGCTCTGAATCCAACAGGCGTGCTGACAGAGGAAGATCTGTGTTGGCACTGCAAGCAGGTGGCCACAGGATGCAGTGCCGAGGATTCACTGGGAATTAGTGAGATCCTCTGGGTCCCTCCGAGCACAAAGCTTGGTGTTGTGCACTCCTCGCCGTCATCAGTTGCAGTCATCTGGGTGCGCTGGGTGGGCAGGTGAGCGGGCAGAGAGATCAGTATTTTTGAAATAAATGCATAAATTATCCAACAAACTGTTGCAACTCAGTGGTAAAATCGCTAACACTTGCAAAACTTCAACAACTAGTAAAACTCAAAGTAAAAAAGGAGGCCTCTGGCTTGCACTACACATGCTATTTCAGCACTTTGCAAACATGTGCCCGGGATCAAGCTCTGAAGGGTCTTATGCACTTGGCCGTGACCGCTCTCAGCAAGAGCTTCCTTCCTCCATGCAAATGTTGCACTTTTTCCTTTTCGGTTTAAAAAACAACAAGTGGGCGCATTAAAAGAGCCGATTTCTCTGCTAGGAATTCATGTGATCCGCCAAGCCCTTGTTTTGCCCATGAACAGGTAAGGACGACTCAGGAGAAAATTATCGTGTCTGGGGACCGGGAAAGTCTGACGTTAGATGGCACTAGCACTTGCCAGCTATTAGGGCTGAGATCCATTTGGCATGAGGGGGTCCCAAGAGAGGGATATTCTAAAAAAGTGGGTCCTGGTCACAGTGATCATATATCTTCCTTTTCCAGGACATGTCCTCGTTTGGGGGCAAAAAAAGTCTTCACTGTCCTCTTTTTCCTTGTGTGCAGGCGTCATGTAGCCTTCTTGTAATTAATCATCGATGCAGTAAATTAAATGTGAATTATAGGAATCCTAAACAGAGCAGTTTCTATTTGGAAGTGCGCACATATGTTTCAAGTCACTGATGTTGAAGCATTTAAACATATCATGGGTGGCCAGCATTGTTTTATTTCTGTCTGTGGCTCCGAGCCCAAGCCGAACCCGTGTCCTTCTTGTGACTCTCTGTGTAGCTGCCAGAGTTTCTCCCAGAGCAAACAGGTCTCAGCTGTTTTCCGAAAAGCCAGGCGTTAGGGCTGCCGGCCAGGAGAAAGAGAAAGCTGTGCATAGGACCGCCATGCTGCTTAAATAATAATAATAATAATAATATACTTTATTTATAGCCAGCCTTTCCCCCCAGGGGGACTCAATACAGCTTGAGGATGAGGCAAGAAGGAAGCTGGTTTGATCTTCCCCATCTGCAGTATGGGGAATGTGGAATTGTAGAGTTGGAAGGGTACCCACAAGGTCATCTAGTCCAACCACTCATGTGCAATGTGTGTGCTATGAAAGCAGTTTAATCAGACTGATTTGCTCTCCATAGGGTTCCTGCTCTCCCCGTCAAGAACCTGAACGGAACCGGCCCAGTTCATCCCGCCTTGGCAGGTAAGGGTAGTTCAGGTGATGCGTTGGCACTCATCAGTTGGCATCCATCGTTGGCACCCAACGTTGGCACCCATCAGTTTGGGCTCAGGGGGTGGACGCATTTGTGATAGGATGGGAAAGTGATATAAGGTGATAAAAAGGAAAGACAAGTTTATGTTGCTATAACTCGCCAGCGCACTTCCTTTCTCAGGAGGAGGGGGCAGTAGAGGCATCCAAGGAAGGAGTGGCAACTCTTGAAACCAGCGGAGTCGGGGAGGTCTTGAGCCACCTCCAAGCTCTGCCTATGAGATCCTTTGTCTCTTTGGCCTTATATATCAATTCTTCTCTTTCCCTTTATCTGCCACAGGCATGACGGGCATATTGATGTGTGCCGCAGGGCTACCCGTCTGCCTCACTCGAGCCCCAAAGCCTGTCCTGCACCCACCCCCGGTCAATAAGAGTGACATGAAGCCGGTGCCCGGCATCAACGGCATTTGCCGGAAGACCAAAAAGAAACATCTGAAAAAGAGTAAGGATTACGGCATCATTCAATATTCAGTTGGGGTGGAAAGGGGGCCGGGGACAGGCTGCAGTGGCGGATCGGGGATCAAGGCACAGTATGAAACACCCCACATTACAGCCATGTTTTCATCCCGTGTAGGCAAGAACCCAGAGGATGTTGTACGGCGTTACATGCAAAAGGTGAAGAACCCCCCAGATGAGGTGAGTCTTCCCCCCACACCTGTCTCAGTTGTGGTCGGAGATATAATTAGGTCATTCCGGACAAAGGAAAGGGTTTGCCTAGGTGGGTCCCAACCCACAGTTTGGGAAAGTCTGTTACTCTTCTCTGCTGACTTCCGTTCCTCCCTGCCTTTCTCTGAATGGATTTGAGCGAATAATAGGGTCGCCAAACGCAAGGCTCCCACTATTAATCCACTATCTTTCTCTCTTTTTGATACAGGACTGTACCATCTGCATGGAGAGACTGGTGTCCTCGTCAGGTTACGAGGGCATCCTCAGGCACAAGGGGGCCAAACCGGAGCTTGTAGGAAAGCTGGGGAAATGTGGGCACATGTACCACCTTCTCTGCCTGGTTGCGATGTACAACAATGGCAACAAGGTGAGATCTGGGAAGGTCAAGGTGGGGCTTTGGAGAGAAGTTGGGAAGCATGGAAACCCCCTCTGATGGGGTTGATTGGCCTTCTTTGGCTAACCTGACCATGAGATCAGCCAAGGGTTCCCCCTTTGTAGCCCCCTTTCTACACACAAACACACATATACACACACATATATGCCGACTCTTGATTTTTCCTAGCAGGACGGTAGCCTCCAGTGCCCCACGTGCAAGGCCATCTATGGGGAGAAAACTGGAACGCAGCCCCCCGGGAAAATGGAATTCCACATCATCCCCCACTCGCTCCCCGGTTATGTGGACTGCAAAACCATCCGGATTGTGTATGACATTCCTGCGGGGATCCAGGTGAGAGGATGCAGGTTGTAGCCCAGCAAAAGAAAGTGGCCTCATGAGTAAGGTTCAGTATTGAATAAAAGGCTATTTGTTTGGAGAGAGAGAGAATTTTGGTTGGTGCAGCTTCTCCTAATGGAGCAGAATTGGGAAAACTCACCCATCAGAATTCACTCTAGGTTGTCCAGCGTACTTGTCTTTGGAAACTCTCTCCCTTAAGGTCTTGGATTCCTCTGAGCCTAGCCTTTCTGGCAGACAATGGCATGTTTGCCTACTCACGAGTAAAGCCAGGATAGCATATGGGTCACTTTCACTTTCCCATAGAGCTCAATGCATATTTTTGATTTTTAGTTTTGGGGCCATAACGTTTGATAAGAAGGAGATATTTCCAAACTGATTTTTGCATTGGATTCTGCTCTTCAGTACGAATCCAACGACATATGACATGATGGGTACTGCACACCATTGCAAAGTTCCAAGAATGGAGGACAATGAAGACTTTTTGGAGGACACCTGGACAAGAGACTAAAAAAGAGCACAAACCTGGAAATTTCTGCTCATTGCATGATGTGGACGGAGTATTTTTTTATGTATCTTGCAGAGTATGGAAGTTTCCAACAAGGGGGGTCCTGATATAGGGGAGCACTGCTAAAAGGGAGACACTGGGGAATCCCTCTTATGCTCTCTGGATTCAAAGAACGAAATGTTGAGGAGATGAGACACTCTAGTCTATCCCTCTCTGATCTTTATTTCCTGTTATGGAAATAATTATTTATTTAATAAATAATAATTGGAATATTATCTCTTTATTTCCTATTATGCTCAATTTTCTTCCTTTTTGAATCCAGGGAGCAAAAGGAGGATGTCCCGTGTCGAGGGTGACCATATAGAATGGAAGGCTGAGTGCCTCTACCTTTAAGCGTCACATAGAAGAGGAAACTGAGGCAGGTTTAGCTTATATAGGTTTAAAAAGCAGCACCTGCCTCAATTCCCTCTTCTATGAAACGCTTAAAGGTAGAGGCACTCAGTCCTCCATTCTGTATGGTCACCCTGCCGGCATCGCTTTTTTAGTGACGCTCCCCTATATCAGGACCCCCCCCCCTTGTTGGAACAAAGGGATAAATAGGAGAAGTGGTTGAAAGTGGGGAACACCTGTCAGTCACCACCTTGATCACCCCCATAGATACTATAGCCCCAAATGGACAGCGAGCAAAGGGGATGTAGTGATTTATATGCTGTTATTCTAAGATCTCATCCACGCAAGTCTGAATCCAATATATGCTAAATTCCCTTGCCTTTGGGGGGTGGGCAGGCTTTACCTCTGGGGGGAATTTGGGGTAGCAAACATTTGAATGTGTCCCATAATTATGCCCTTTTTGTTGACCCACCTGGGAGGTTTCCATAGTGTTGTGCCACAGAGAGAGGAAGGTACTATAGAAACTATACCTATAGTACATTTACTATCATCGCATAAGCGCCTTCAATGGGGTTTTTCAAGGCTTTGGATGAACATAGTCACCCACACATCACACGATGGTGTCATGGGGGACAGATGTCCGTTTAGATCCATGATTCTTTACAAACTGGTTTACAAACTGGTTTACAAAAGACTTTACAAACTGGTTTCTCGCTTCACCAGGGCCCAGAGCACCCAAATCCGGGGAAGAAATTCACCGCACGGGGCTTCCCGCGACACTGCTACCTTCCTGACAACGAGAAAGGCAGGAAGGTGAGTTTCTGCTGCCTCCTTCCTTGCATCCCCTTGGATTTCAATCAACATACAAAGCCATATTACTAAACTTTATTTTTAATTTTCACATTTTATTTTTCACATTTTTTATATCATCCTCTCTACGAGGAGGTTAGTTGCAAGCTAGTGGAGGTTAGGTGGCTTGGCGTGCCAAAGTCCATGGGGTCACGAAGAGTCAGACAGCAACAACCCTATAAGGACTCAAAGTGATGTACGCAATCCGACCTCTCCTTTTGTCCTCACAACAACCCTGCGAGGGTGGCGAGGCTGAGAGAGAAAGAGTATCTGGCTCAAGGTCGTCCAGGAAGATTAGTGGTGGGGATGAGAATCCGGATCTTCCAGGTCAAAATCCCAAACCATCTTGGCACTTTTTGGTGCCATATATAATCTGTCGCCCTTCACGTGGCATTTTCCCAGATGCCTTCAAGCCTTTTGCTACTCGAAAGTATCCAGACACTTTTTATCAAGAGGAAGATGCAATTTTCCAGAGGGGTGGTCTCCAGTTTGGCATGTAGATGGTGTGATTTTGGAAGCACAGAATCAAACCACAGCCCTTGAAGTCGGTCAGAGCGGTGCAGAATGAGATATATGCATTGTACACAAGTTTTCCCCCCAAAAAATATGTATTTATTGCACTATAAGTTTATTTATTGCAATATTATTTATTGCACTATTAGTTTATTTATTGCATATTATTTATTGCACTATTAGTTTATTGCAATATTATTTATTTATTGCAATATTAGTTTATTTATTACAGTATTATTTATTCCACTATTATTTATTGCAATATTAGTTTATTTATTACAGTATTATTTATTCCACTATTAGTTTATTTACTGCAATATGATTTATTGCACTATTAGTTTATTTATTGCATTATTATTTATTGTACTATTAGTTTATTTATTGCAATATGATTTATTGCACTATGAGTTTATTGCAATATGATTTATTTATTTATTGGAATATTAGTTGCCTGTAACTTCATGGAAAAGGCAGATTTGGGGGAACTGAGATAGCAGGCATGATTTTTGAGTAAGTGATAGGGTTGCCAGATGTCCCCCAAAACAGGGACAATCCCAATTTGGGGGGATGGTGTTCACATACTGGCAAGTGTGACAGAGGGTCCCGTCCCAATTTTGTGGAAGAGAATTATGGCAACCCTAGGAACTGGAGAGGATGTATGGACAGATTGGACTCTAGGGTCTCCATCACACTTTTATCAGATGTCATCTTCTGTCCCAGTTTCTTCCTTCTCAAATCTAGAAGGAGGCAGAAGATTCGGAGAAGGGGTGGGAAACGGGGCATTTCTTCCAGTTAGTAGGATTTCTTGGTTCCTTCCTCCTCCAGATCCTGAAACTCTTGATCGTCGCATGGGATCGCCGGCTCATCTTCACCATCGGGACCTCAAACACGACGGGGGAATCGGACACGGTGGTATGGAACGAGATCCACCACAAAACCGAATTTGGGTCCAACCTGACCGGTCACGGGTACCCTGACCCCAACTACTTGGACAATGTCCTGGCTGAACTGATGGCCCAGGGAGTCTCAGAAGCCAACCTGAAGGACTGAGGTGTCTCCTTCGCTCGCCTTTTCCCCCTCCCACACTCTGCCGTGCGCGTGAACACTGCCTGTGTCCGTCCTTCCGTCTTTGTGTCTGTCTGTCGGTCTGCTGCTGCCCACCAGCATCTGGGATCGATCCGCCCTTCAACAATCACGTTGCTTTAGCTGCCTTGACTTCCGGTGACCTGCGTCCAGCATTGCCCGGTGTGGTCCAGGGAGAGTCCTCTACTCCCTCATCAGGAGGGTCTATACCACCTCTGGAGGCACATTGGAGAGACCCACAGAAAACTGCGCAAGTGAGAAATTGAGGCCAATGCCCAACTGTGGGGTTTTTTGTTTTTTAAAATATCTATATGTATACTTGGCAATTTGCAATACTTGTCTTACCCAACTTATATGCGTGCACATAAGACTATACTACATATCTACAGCTCTTGTACAGGATACCGTGTCATAGAAAAAATATACACGCGTGATCGTGCAGCCATGGGTCCCTCTCCTACCCTGCCCAATGACCCCATCCTATACCTTGCCCTATCTTCCTCCCTTGCACGTTCCTCACGGCTCATGAAAAGAGGACAGACGGACTGTATGCTTTTAACTGTATAGACAGACGTATCGTGAAGACAGACGTAATGTTTTTAACAGTGGCCAGTTCGACACCGGCAATGATCTCCTGTTTGCAAATTGCATTGCTAGTGTATATACAGTACCTGTCAATCTTGATCAGTTGTCAATCAATTCAGTTGTCAATCTCGACTGGAACTGGCCTGTCCCACCCACCCCTATCCTCTGACCACCCAGCCTGCAACCTGCCGTCTAGGTTCAAATATTACACCTGTCTTCACCTTTGTTTGCTTCTCATCTGTTGTTCAGGTTTGGGGGAGGCAAAATAGAATCTGCCTCACTATATTCTTGAAATCATGCTTCCCCCCCCCCCCCGGGCGCTGGTGACGGTTGTGCCAAGCTCAAGGATGACTCCATCATACCCCCAAATCCGGAGTAACTACAGGACCACGTAAGAGACTTTACGTGCACCCGTAGTTACTGCACCACCTAGTGAAAACCTATGGGAAATTCATATTGCAATCCAGAGTAAGTTGTTCTTACACCGGAGTAGTTACTCTGGATTTTGCCCATAGAGTGCCTTCTGAAGGGGGGGAAAGTGGACACCAAAATTCAAGCATCTGATAATTTTTGGGAGGCGCAGGCACTAGTGCTTCACTGGATGAAGACTTCAGGGGTGATATTAAGGCTCGCCCTGGTTGGGTTTGATGCATAAGGTAACCATCTTGGATAGCGACTGGTTGTGCCAAGGTGTTGTGAGAGACGGCAATGATGGCTAAGAGAGAAACAAGGTTCTCTTGGAAAACACAGCTGAACGTTGTACAGTCAACCTTTAGTAGCCACAGGGGGTGCGTTCCAGTTCCAAACTGGAGAGTTCATTTAAAGTGGTGCATTATGACAGGCTGCCACTGCAGCGCCCGTATAAAACTGGATGCCAACCGGAAGCACGTTCTGAAGGTCTGTCCTTCCCAAATCACTTAAGGACGGAGAATGTAGATAGGGTGATGGACTGGAGTGATGGATGCATCATGATGTGTGCCTGCAAGTGAAGCTACTCCCTTACTCATACTATAAAGGTACATGCCTCACTTTTATTATGTAGCATGTTCGGCTGTCCAAGAAGGACTGAGTCATCATAGGTGTATAAGGGGATGTGACAGATCTCAAGGCTGTTGAATACGGCAGCTCTGCCAGGGTCCCATGGCATGGCCTGGCATGGCCTGGCGTGGCGGTGAACGATGGATCCGGGTTGGGTAAGTGCTTGGACAGAGACCACCCCATATAAACAGCCTTTCCGTTTCCACCATTAATCCAGACAGCCGCATCATTGCCTTTGAAAGAACCAAAGCAACGGGAGATGGCACATTTGCAGCTTCTCCCGCCCGTCCCTTCCTCGCTCACGCTGTGTGTACATCTGGAGCAATGATTGCTTCGCTCCCCACCATGCTTGCCAGTTCTGGCGCCATGCCAAACGCCCAGCTTGCGCCAAGCCATCGCACATGCGCTTCGAGAGTCAGGGTATCCGCATGGCTTCCTTGGACCCATTCGCACAAGTATCTTTTTTTCCCCTTGGGATGGATGACTCGACAGGAACGTGGGAAGGGATAATACAGGCTGCCTCTGAGCATGTGCAAAGTGCCTTTCTCTCTCCCACCCTTGTGCAGTCTCACAGATGTATCTCCACTCAATCCATGATGGCACAGCTGGGTTTAGCTGAAAGGGTTTTTGGGGTACATTTTCCCATCATCTTGGTCTCTCCTTAGAAATGAGTCTCGAGGCGTTCTGAAGCAATAGGATGCTGCGGAAATGGACGCACGAAGGGCCTTTCTCTTTTTCTCTCTTCCCCAAATCCTCCAATGTGCAACCGTTCTGTTGGTTGGAAACGACGAAACTCTTCGTTCTTATAGTTTGGCGTTTTCCCGATGGTTAAACTTAGAAACCCAACTTTGCGGCAATGCTCCCCCCAAATACATTGTGTGTGAAGGAGTGGTTTGGCTTTGAGGAGTCCCTCTGTTGTGCACCTGTTTGAGTCATAGTTCTGGATATGCCTTCTCTGAAGTTGCAGAGATATGGAGCGGCTATAAAACCGTGGTTGATCCTCTGCGAATGATCCCGGGTTGAATCTTGGCTAAAGGGTTGGCAAAGCTAAAGGGTTGTGCGGGGAATGGGACTTCATAGGTAACCGTTTTCTTGGCGGACAACTAGCTTTGCAGGAAGATCTCAATTCTAAATCCATGATCCCAGGTAAGGATCATTGAGGGAGGGAAGGGGTCATGTTGGAAGGGCTTGAGACGGGAACAGATGTATTTCTGAGCATGTTCAGCTTCCGCTTGCACTATGGTGCGGGGAGCTTGGGAGAAAGTTGTCCTCCCCCCACCCCAATAGCATGGTGAATCAAGGTTTCTGGCTGGAGATCCTTAAGGGCTGTGTGTTTCTTTCGTCTCTCTCTGTCCATGCTCAGCACGTGTTGATGTCTTTACACATTTATTCAGTAAACGTGGAACCCAAATGAGATGCGTGTCTTGCATTTTTTTTTCCATCTGTCCAGACGGCAACTTTGTGGGAGACACGGGTTTGCTCGTCTTGCAGAGCACCAGGACAACCACAGACGGACCCGTGCACTGGAGAGGAAAGCATTGCGGTGAAGGGAGGTTAACTCGTTCCCAAATCTTGTATCATCTAGACCCACTTTTTAGATTGACCAATTTGTCAGAACCCACAGGATGTGATATCATTAGCTTGGAAGTGATATCAAGGACAGCAATGCAGAATATATTCTTAATAATATAATATTATACTAGCAAAAAGCATACCCGCATTGCAGGAATAAAATTCCCCCCGTACGCCATACCTCACTGCGCATCAACCCCTCATGTGCATCAACCCCCCATGTGCAACATCCCCCCATGCGTAACATCCCCCCTGCACAAAATCCCGATGCGCAAAATCCCCCCATGCTCATCATTGCCCTATGCGCAACTTCCCCCGGTGCGCATCAGTCCCCCATATGCAACATCCCCATGCGCATCAACCCCCCATGCGCAACAGCCCCCCATGCACAACATCCTCCCCAGTGCACAAGGCACTGAGCACCAAGTCAGATGGATGTTGGATAGTTTTTCATGTTAAGAGTACAACAAAAATACGTTGCACCCCTTTTCAGCCCCTTAAGGGTTAAATTTCTCCACATCCGTTCTTGATGTGACAGAAGGAAGACCCTCTTCAAATTTCACACTTCTAGGTCCAGGGGTTTGGGCAGAGCATCCACCAGTCACTGAAACTTCAATGCAAAGTATAGGGAAGAAAACACGTTGCACCCCATTTCACCCCCTTCCAGTTGGAATTTCTGAAAATTGGTTCTTAGTGACTCCCTCCATCACAGAAGGAACACCCTCCCCAAATTCCACGCTTCTAGGCCTGACGGTTTTGGCAGGGCGTTGATGAGTCAGTAACGATTAGTTTTATAAAACGCATTGCGCCCCTTTTCACCCCCTTCTGGTTGGAATTTCCAAAAACTGGTTCTTAGTGGATCCCTCCATCATGGAAGGAACACCCTCATCACATTTCACGCTTATAGGCCCAGCGGTTTTGGCTGGGTGTTGGTGAGTCAGTGATGATGATGAAGATGCCTTTTATGTATATAGATTTTAATATAATGCAGAATCATTTTTAATAATCCTTCAGTCCATTCAAATTAATTTTATTAATTCTATATAAAGCTTCTTTGGACCCCCCCCTTAGGGAGCAATGCAGAGTACAACTGCAACGAACGAACGAACGCAAGAACAAACACAAGAACGCAAGAACGCACGAACGAAAGAATGCAAGAAAGAAAAGAAGAAAGAAAGAAAATGAGGGCAAAATCCAGAGTAACTACGGGGAGTCCTTACTCCGACGTAAGAACAATTTACTCTGGATTGCAATATGAATTTCACATAGGTTTTCACTAGGTGGGGCCGTAACTACATTGATGTAAATGTCTCTTCCATGCTCTCTTCTGTGCTCCCATTGATGTAAATGTCTCTTATGTGTAGTTACTCTGGATTGTAGGGTTAGGGTCCCAACCCAGAGTTTGAAAAAAATTAGACCAAGGACCCACAGGCCGCATCTGACCCACAGAAGCTCATCATGATGTAAAAAAGTCAGCTCTTCATTGCCAAAGGATCATAACCACATCCAGGCTTCTCATAAGGAAACAGTGCAACATGCATCTGAATCAATATCTAGAAGGAAAATCAAACCCAGAGAGATGACATAAAGGTAGGGGGAGTTTTATTTGGGATTTTGAAACCTTCCTTGTGTGGACTTAGGGAGGAGAACATTTAAAAACAACCAGAATAAAATAGTTATAAAAACACGGTGATCACTAAAGTTACACATTTTTTAAAAATCACATCCACAAAATCTTCAGATTCGAACTCGGACCTCACTTCCCTGGTCCAGTACAGCGTATTGTCAGGCTGTCACCAAACCCCGAGGCAGACGCATGACCAGTGTGAGAAGCAGCCATGGATAGATGTGTCCTGCGGGATATTGCCCCAGTGCTTTTTCAGCCAGCTGTTCAAGTGGCAATGAGTTCCACAGACACATTGTGTGCTATATAAATTCCCTCATCCAAATCTGCCAATGCAAGGAAACCCCCTCCCCCCTGCCCCGTTCTTGATGGATTGGACCCCGTGCACAGGTGTCACCTGTGGCACCAATAAAATGCTTCTCTGCTATGCTGCTGTGATGGTGGGGCACCCCATCTCTCACTTTTGGCAAATAGGCTCGCTTCCAACTCATCTGACTACTATGGGTCATAGGATGTGGGGGCGGGAATTAAAATGGGACCAGAAAGCTGATCCTCACCCTGTTGCATGCACAGGCTTTGGTGCAAAGCCATGATTTATGGTGCCATTTAACGATGCTGGGTGTCCCAGGGGATCCAAACCTGGTAGCAACACCTGCCAAGCTCAAACCATATAGTTGATGAAGCCAAACAAGTAATGGGTCCACAGCGGCCACGCATCAGGCCGCATGCTTTTCCCAATACGTGTGTTCAAACTGGGGGGGACCTTGAATGAGACCCCTAAACCCCACCAATTCCTCCCCAACCTTAGTTAAACCACATTTAACGACATTTAAGCACTAGGTACATTTCCTAGCGCTGGATCTCAGGGATGTTGGCAGCACAAGAGTGCGCACATGTGTGTACATGTGCATGGGTTCGTTACTGCGGTTCGGCAATGACCGACTCGCTGACCGTCAAAAGTCACTTGAACGCTCTGCTCCAACACCTGCTTCCCTCGGCTTCGCTTTGCCTGCCCTCCGCTCTCCAGGGACAGCCTATTCTAGGTCTGGTTGTGAGTCATCGTTCCTCACTTTCAGGTAAACACACTGAACGCCACTGGGAAGCGCCACTGCAGCCCTCCAAAAACCATATATTTTTCCTTCCCGCTGCGCACCACGGAGGAAAAAATAATAATTTGATAGTGAGTTTTCACTGTGATTTTCACTGGGGAAAAAAGTAGTTCCAAAATCAGCACCTATTGGTCAACGCTTTCCCCAGTAACCCCAGTAACCCCCAGTAACTGGTCAATGCTTTCACCAGCAACACACAGCTTTCCCCAGTAACCCAGTATTAATTTTATATTATTATTTAAAGGTTTGGGAAATGTGTGTGTCGTTGAATACATTACATTATATAACCTTTATTGGCATTTTAAATATAGGGATGTAGTTGAATATAAAAAGGTAAAGATGTTCCCCATTATAGGGTGACCGTGTGTCATAAAAAGAGGACAAAGGCTCCTAAAATGTAGGACCCCCAAGAAAAAGTAGTATGTGACAAAATAAATATTGCACCCAGGTGGTTAATTTAAACACTATTATTACATATTATTTAATTTAATGATTACCGTACATTATTTATTCAGTATAATTTATTAATTACAGGAGGCTACATACTGCATGCTCACAAGGAAAAGGAGGAAAATGAAGACTTTTTTCCAGGACATAAGGCTTAAAAAATAGGACATGTCCAGGATAAATAGGACATATAGTTACCCTGCCCCACAGTTGTGACAAAGGCCAGTGCTCATCCCTGGACGCTGCTGGTGTCCAAAGACATCTCTACGGTCATGCGGCCAGCAAAGGCACATGGAACAGTCACCTCCCCACCGAGGTGGCACCTATTTTTCTATATGCTTTTGATCTGGTTGGTAGGAAATGGACATGTAATGGGAGCTGATGGGCAAGTAATGGGAGTACCTGGGTCTCCAACCACCAACTTGCCAACCTTCAGGTCGAGGAGCGCAGCGTCTTTAACCACTGAGCCACCACTGCCCTTGTTTGAACATACTTGAACATAAATATACCCACAAAAACATGCATCTCTCTTTAAAATTGTGTTTTTTTCATAAAGAAGGGGAAACTGCCTACCTGATGCACAAAAGGAGGGTATAAAATGGGAGCGCAGCATCTCCTTGGGGGGTTATTCAACCAAACCTTCTGGTCTGGTTTGAAATTTAGAGTCACAGCAGGGGTGAGCATGGCAGAACACAAAACATAATACCTGTTTTCTCTCTCTGGCTGCAATCCTATGCACCAGGGAATAAACTCCATTGAACTTACTTCTGAGTAGACATGCACAGGAGCACACTAAACTCAGGAAATGCCCGGCTGGCCAAGCATAACAAGTTCTTATAGAGAATGGACTGCAACGAGGAATTGATGAGCCTGTCTGTCTGTCTGTCTCATGACCCTCATTGCCTTTTTAAGACCCACATGCCTTGCAGACCTCCAACCCACCACATGCTAGACACAAACACCTTATTACAGTACAGGGGAAACCCAAGGTGGGTCCGAGTTGCAGAGGTCAGGCGTCTGCTGCAGCACCGATAGCCTCGTCTTGGCGCTGAAAGGTCTCGTGGGCCTGCTCCAAGTCCTGGATGACCTCTAAAAGGCGGGTAGCAGCTGCCATCGTCCTTTTGCTTGTGTCTGGGGGGGGGGGGGAGAACAAGTAGAATTTTAGCCCGGACTTTTGAGAGGCTGACCATATACGACATTAAATATATAGTTTGACTCCGGTGTAAGCGCCACTGGGTCAGGTCAACAGGCCATCTAATCCAGCATCCTGTCTCTCAGCCCACCAGATGTTGCAGGGAACCTTGTGCCCACCCTGCATCCTTGTGCCCACCCTGTAGGTCTGCATTATAATCACCGGTAAACATTGTTGAAATCTCTAGCTTTTTAACATTGGGGGGTGCATTAGATTCGATGGTGCATTAGATTTGAATACAGTAAATACGATTGATTGATTGATTGATTGATTGATTGATTGATTGATTGATTGATTGATTGATTGATCGTCTAAATCCATCATGGCTTCAAACCCATGATGGACATTTCCTCCATCAATCCATCCAGGCCCCTTTTAAATGCATCAGATGAGACCAGAAGAAATTGGGTGGCAAGGAGTTCCATAGAAGGCCTTCCTCCTGTGGCAAGGAGTTCCACAGAAGGCATGTCTGAATTTTTGGAAATGTTAGGCTGTGAGATGGAGTTTCAAAGGTGAGTGTTTTTTTAAGGGAAAGAGGAATGAATTAATGAATGAACAAATGAATGAATGAACGAATGAAGTTAATAAATTAGTTAATAAATTTATTTAATAAATTAACTAAAGTTAACTAGAGGCTTAAATCTGAGGAAGGAGCCCAGTATATCTCCGAATACAGCCTGCAACAACCCATGGAGAACAAGAATCAGGCTGCACAGGTCCTGCGATGAACTATTCCTGCTGGGCTCCTGCAGAGTCTGGCTGAGCATCCAAGAAGGTCCCACCCCACTGGGTTGTCGCTGAGCCATTCATCAGAGGCTACCCACCTCCCCTGCCTCATTAAGTCCAAGGCGTTCTCGTTTTCCAAAGTGGCAAATATTGATCGTCCATCTAGGAGATGGGATGGTTCACACTTGATTAAGGATGTACAGAACCTTCCCTGACATGAAGCAGATGAGACCCTACCTGGATCCGGAAGGTGGGGAAAGGAGGAGATTCAACAGGTTGCTGCAATTTCCATCAATGAGACCATCTAGATGGGGCGCTTAGTCTGGGATATTCAGCCTCTAGTATCCTTTACAAGGAATTCACGGGATGTAATTTATCTGTGGTCCTCAACCCTATTGCATCCTTCCTGGTCCGCTAATAAAAGTCAACTGTGGGACTCAACGTGGCAGTGCCCACGTGGCAATGGGGGGAGGACTGCTATGAGTGCTAGTACATCATCACAGTGCGTCATTAATTACCAACACTTACTTACTAAAGAATTAATGCATTTGATTGATCGATGGTGATTAAATGAATACTCCTAAAGCCATGTTTGTATGTCACCTTTTAGCAAGGCACTGATTTGTGACAGAAAACTATGGCTTTCTATTTAGAAGATTTAGAGCACAATCCTAAGTATTACTCAAAAGTAAGCCCATTGTGTTCAATGGCTCTTACAGCCAGGAAAGTGTCTTTAGGATTGCAGCCATAGATGGACCTCAGTATAATCTTTCATGGATCCCAAAATCCATAATCAGTCCACTGGTAAGATCCATCTCCATGATGATGTTCTCTTTCTTAATCCTATATCCTGGAAAATATTCACTGTCCTCCTTTTCCTTGATTTAATATTATTTCATATGACCATGGAATTTATTTTCCATTTCCTACAATTTCTACAAGTCACAACCTATTAAACTACTGTTTGTAAGCCAGGTGGATCATATGCCTGCTTTTTCCAGGACCTGTCCTCTTTTAACCCTGTGTCCTGTAATAAAATCTTCATTGTCCTACATTTCCTTGATTTCATATGATCCTGGAATTTATTTTCCATTTTCTGCCATGTGCTTGCTTTTTCCAGGACATGTCCTCTTTTTAAATCCTGTGTCCTGGGGAAAAAATATTCATCGTCCCACTTTTCCTTGTGAGCAGGCAATATGGAGCCTTTTTGCGATTAATAAATTATATATATATTTAATATATTATACGTGATAGTTTTAAAGTTAATAAATAAATGAATAAATGAATAAATAAATAATAGTGTGTTTTGAACCATGTTGAGTCAAATCCACAGTGGATACAGGGCCTGCATGAACAATGCAGTGCAAGGACAGCGGAGTAGATATAAGGCTGCTATTCTGGACATACTTTTGTGTAAGTCCCAATGAACTCAATGGGCTAACTTCCGAGTAGACCATAGGCTTACTCTCACCTAGAGACCTCCCTTGGTAGCAAAAGATGGAAAATCCTACCATTCTGAGCAGCTCCGCTTTTCTCCGGTGTGGTATATGAGTTTTCCAGGTATTTCTCCCTACAGAGAAAGTAAAATAATCCATTTTATGGAGCAAGCTTTGATCAATGCAATTAAGGGTGCAATTCTAACCATGTCTACTCAAAAGTAAACCCTATTGTATTTAATGGGTCTTACTATCGTACCCCAAATCCAGAATAACTACAGGAGCACGTAAGAGGATTTACGTGTAACTGTAGTTACTGCACCACCTGGTGAAAACCTATGGGAAATTCATATTGGAATCCAGAGTAAGTTGTTCTTACACCAGAGCAAGAACTCCCCATAGTTACTCTGGATTTTGCCCTTAATCTCTTACTCTTACTACTGTCTTTAGGCTTGCAGCCAAAATCTTTCCTTGCAGGATTTAAAAACATATTAATTCATTGTATGTTTAATTTAACGACTGTATGCTACCTTGGGCATTTGTTTTTAATAGAGGAAAGGTGGGATATAAATAAATAAGTAAATAAACAAACAAAGAGAAACAAACAAACACACACACACATATATATGTGATAAACAAAAACAAACAAAAACACATATATATGTGATAGTTTTTAGTAAGTAAGTTATAAATACTAATAAATACTAATACTAATAAATACTAATAAATACTGTTAAGTGAAGAAATAAACTGAAAGTTTGCAATTAAGTTTAAAAAATTCCCAGGATTCAAGAGAAAGAAGAACATTCCTATTCTGCCAAAACCATGGCTGATCTAATTAAAAGAATTTCCCCAAATATCCCAAAGGCTGCAATTCTAATGACACTTACTCAAGAGTAAACCCCACTGAGTATCATTGTAAAAATGATATATGAGGATATTGTAGCTAATTAATAGTAACATTACAGATCCCATTTTCCCAAAGGCAGGCTGCAATCCTAATCCGCGGTTAGACCAGCCTAACAAGTCCTGCGTTGGTCTGGAGGTATCAAAAAAAGGTCTTCTGCACCACTTCTGCGGGGGTTACGCCAGTGTACAGTCATGCGCCGGCCTCCCACTGCCAACAGGGTGCCGGCCTAAACTGGTTAGGATTTCACCCATGGTCACGTAACCTCAAGTCTAATATATAAAAATTAAAATAAACATGAAATGAATGGGGACCCACCTAGAACTGGCTCACGAGCCACCTAGCGGGTCCCGACCCATGGTTTGAGAAACAGCGCTCTAGAGCGAACCAGACCAATCAGGCCAAAATAGCAAGCGGCAAATAGTCTGTCTGTGTTCCCAATTATACAGCGGGCGCAACAGAGCGCTGCGTCACGCCAGACAAACCATTTTGACGGCGATCAAAAACGCCATCCTTCACCGCCTGGATGACTTCCCAGCGATCTGATTATCTGTGGCATTCCTGACTGGAGTTGACAGACAAGTCATTAAATTCCAAAACCGGCTAAATTGCCAGCTATTTCATCCAATGTTCTGGTGTTTCATCCGATGTTTTTTTTAACAGGGTGGAATTACACGGGACATTGCAGCAGCAGCTCTTTGCACCAGGAATCTGCCACATGACATGGGCTGCAATCCTATACACATTTTCCTAGGAATAAGAACTCAATGGGAATTACTTCTGAGAAGACATGCATAGGATTGCACCCAGAATGAAAGAAGATTCCCTGCTAGATCAGGCCATAGGGCCATCTAGTATAGGTTCCTGCATAACACGCTGGTCCACCATGGGGGCACACAAGACATCAAGGGTGCCACGTCCTGGTGCCATTGTGTTCAGTGGGTCTAACTCCCAGAAAAGTATCTTTAGGATTGCAGACCAGATGTCCTAAACAAAGAATAAGAACATACTGTACATGCTGCCTGCTCACTAGGAAAAGGATATCAAAGATTTTTCTCCAGGACATAAGGCTAAAAAAAGAGGACATGTCCTGAAAAAAGCAGATATAGGATCTGCTTTACTTACTTATATCGCCCTGCCTTACTTACCCTTCAATCCCGAGTAACTACAGGAAGACGTAAGAGGCACTAACTCTGGCTTGCTCTATGCATTTCCCATATGTTTCCCATAGGTGGCACCGTAACTACCACCAAATCCAGAGTAATAACGGGAGAACGTAAGAGACTTTACGTGCACCTGTCATTACTGTACCACCTAGTGAAAACCTATGGGAAATTCATATTGTAAGTTGTTCTTACACCGGAGCTTGTTACTCTGGATTTTGTCCTACGTTGGTGTAAAAGGTCCTGTAGTTACTCTGGATTGTAGCCTCAGTGTTATATGTTGTGATTTGTAGAAAATTGAAATATGAAATTATGATCTAATGGGGAAAGGAAGGGGTCCAAAAGAAGCTTTGTACTCCCCCATATAAAAGAGGCCCCAAATAAACCTTTTACCACTAATAAAATCCTCCTTAGAGACTCTGGTCCTATTTTATGGATCCGCCGTCAGAGACCACCATCTCAGTCTGCCTCATATATGAATTTCTGGAGGAAAACCACAGGCTCTACTGCAGTGCAATATGGTTTTTCCCCTATGTTTTCCCCTATATAATGAGGAAACCTTCAAGACTTTATAGGTTCAACTTACTTACAGAGAACGGCCTCATCTTCCTCCTCGCCAATCATCTTATGTCGAAACTAGAGAGAGAATTCCTTAATGAAGGGTTCTCTCTGGTGGGGAGATCAGGTAATGCAAGTCCGACAAAATGTACCCCACAAGGGGATATAGTACCCCATAAAGGCAGCTTGTATAGGTCAAGTGACAATATATCTCCAAAGTAGACCTGGCATTGCCAACACCAGACACTTTGGGAAACCTTCTGACCTAACCATGTCAACTTGGAAACACCAAGAATCTGACGGTTAAATAGGATTCAAAATATATATAGATATATATCTATATCTATCTAGATATAGATATATATATCTTTGCATGATTGAGACAAACTGCAGACTGTACCTTTGGGGGGAGCAGAATCGGGCTGACCACAATATGGATTTCTACATGTTAATATTTTTATTTAAACACACAGAGCCTACATCCCGGGGTCTAATGCACAGCAGGGAGCTTAACCTGGGGTAGTGGATAAGGAGTTGGACCAAGGTCCTCTGGTGGCACAAGTGGTTAAGACAGGCCAGGGTTCGAGACCCGGGTCCCCACAAGACGAGGATCTCCTGCTACAGGCAGGGGGTTGGACTAGATGATCCACTGGGTCCCTTCCAACTCTAAGATTCTGGAAGATCCCGGTTTGAATCCCCCCCAGCCATGAAGCTTCCTGGGTGACCTTGGGCCTGTCACTCATTCCCAGCCTCTCCTACCTCGCAGGGTTGCTGTGAGGACAAGAGGGTAAAAGTCTTGTAAGTTGCCTTGGGCTTGGGAAAGATGGGGTATGTGTGTATGTATGTATGCATGCATCCATGTATGTAAGTATGCATGCATCCATGTATGTAATTATGCATGCATGTGTAAATCAGAGGTATCCAAAACCTGGCCCAGGGGCCAGATGTGCTCTTATAAGCCTCAATGCAGCCCATGGCAAGACCCCTCTATCCGGCCTTCGACAACTTCTTCTACATCTCCTTATACATTCTCATATATGAATTTATTTAAATTTTAAATGTAAATTAGTTTTCTGACCCGACACAGTATCAGAAGCTGATGTGGCCCTCCTGCCAAAAAGTTTGGACACCCCTTGTATGTATGTATGTACTGAATGAATGATGCCCAATTATATTATGTATGAATGAATGAATAATGCCCAAGGTACAATGAATGAATGAATGAATAAATAAATAAATAATAAATAAATAAATAAATAATGCCCAAGGTACAGTCCCTCAGCAGACAGCCTCCCATCAGATCGCCCAACAAGTCCCTGTGGAATCTCTTCTCCTCGACCCCCACAAATTCTGGCATGTCACTTTCCACTGACCTGAGCATGTCTCTGCCCGACAGAAACTGCCGGAACACCACCTGGGCCTCGGTGTCTGGATCCAGGGGGTCACTCCAGTCGCCGAGCGTCACAGCGGAGTGCGTGCGGCTGCAGCCGTGTACTGTAAAGCAAACCACAGGTGGGCTGTCCTTCCCCCAGCTCCAGCATGTTGCAACCACAAAGCTCTGATCGGAATTTCGGAAACCTCCCTCGGTTGTTTCTCAATAGGAGCCCCGACTCAGAACGAAAGAGTGGCTCAGCAGACGGACTCCTAGGAGAATTGCTTGTGCAGAGTTGAACTAACAGGTGAGTAACCGCAACACACTACTCGGAGCAGGATCCGTTCCATTCATAGTCACTCGCCAAGACTTGCTCACGCAGAAGGTGGCCATTTCTGCAGTGGCCCCCTTATTTGGGCACCGCTATACGTGAGTTCCCGTCCCTTTTAACCTTTTGGAAGGCCTTAAAAGAGATTATGGTTCCACTATGAGCACAATCCTAACCATGTCTACTCAAAAGTAACCCCCATTGTGTTCAATGGGTCTTAATCCCAGGAAAGTGTTTTTAGGATTGCAGCCAAAGATGCTCAATGCAGATCCAAATTAGCCAACAATTCTGGAAATTCTGATTCCCCCCCCCCATTTCACCCACCACCACCCACGTTACCTCCCTCTCCCTGCTTCTCATTTTTCCACATGTTGAACCTGAGCTGAGTTACCGGCACGATCAGTCTGCAAGCAGCAGGTCCAGGCGGTTGCCCCGGGAAGGTGCCCGGATGGCAAAAAGGCAGCATCCGCTCATTGGAGATGGTTGCTTTCCGAATGGCCGAGAGCCACTGATTGAGCTCGTTGACATTCTGCCCAAAGAAAGAAAGAAAGAAAGAAAGAAAGAAAGAAAGAAAGAAAAGAAAGAAAGAAAGAAAGAAAAGAAAGAAAGAAAGAAAGAAAGAAAGAAAGAAAGAAAGAAAGAAAGAAAGAAAGAAAGAAAGAAAGAAAGAAAGAAAGAAAGAAAGAAAGAAAGAAAGAAAGAAAGAAAGAAAGAAAGAAAGAAAGAAAGAAAGAAAGAAAGAAAGAAAGAAAGAAAGAAAGAAAGAAAGAAAGAAAGAAAGAAAGAAAGAAAGAAAGAAAGAAAGAAAGAAAGAAAGAAAGAAAGAAAGAAAGAAAGAAAGAAAGAAAGAAAGAAAGAAAGAAAGAAAGAAAGAAAGAAAGAAAGAAAGAAAGAAAGAAAGAAAGAAAGAAAGAAAGAAAGAAAGAAAGAAAGAAAGAAAGAAAGAAAGAAAGAAAGAAAGAAAGAAAGATGCAATTAGATATCTGATTCTTCCATCACCTGTGTTCATTGGAGGGTCTAACTAGCAGCTATGGGACCCACCAAAAATCAGGTCAGGACCCACCAGTGATTCATGTGGCTGAACAGGGATCATCTGGGCCAAGATAGACACTCTAGCCACTACACCACATTGTCTCTCTAAAATTACACTGGCAGCATGACCGATATCAGACTAACCTTGCACTGGATGTACATGGTGTACAGCTGCCCCCCGTTGTCCCGCGTGGTAATTTGCATCATGTTCGGCTGCTGGAAGGCGTTGTTGTCGACACGCTCCACGGCGCAAATCCGTTGGACTGGGATGGACGTACACACCTGGATGTCGAATGCAAAACGGACACACACACGCCCTGGCTTGGTCAGCTAAGATCAGGGCCAGATTTAGGTTTGATGAGGCCCTAAGATATTAAAGGTAATGGGGCCCTTTATAAGTCCAGCTGTCCTTTGTCAGCAACAAATTGCAGCTGTTTTTTTTGTGTTGAATAGATGATATATGGCCATTTATGGACCTAAAGGGTATCTAAAGCCATTTGCTCATATGTATTTATTTATTATCTTATATTAGCGAAAGCGTACCCGCATTGCGGGAGTAAAATTCCCCATATGACATCCCCCCACTGTGCATCATCCCCCCATGCGCATCATCCCCCCATGTGCATTAATCCCCCTATGTGCAACAATCCCCCAAGCGCATCATCCCCCCATGCGCAACAACCCCCCATGTGCATCATCCCCCCATGCGCATCATCAGTTCATTATCAGTTTTTTTCCTTTAATTTTTGGGGGGCGGGGCCCAAGAGAGTGGGACACTAAGCTAAAGCTTGTTTAGCTTATACAATGGTGCCTCACATAAAGAGCTTAATTCGTTCCGGAGGCCTGCTCTTTAAGTGAAACACTCTTTAAGTGAAGCAAATTTTTCCATAGGAAATAATGGAAACTCAGACAATTGGTTCCACAACCCCCAAAATAGTCATATAAAATATTAACTGGATGTAAAAATGATGACAACACACTGGAAATGAATTCAAAACATGCATTCAATGTGCAGGATCCTATGAAGTCTACTAAGGCTGCAATCCTAAAGACACCTTCATGGGAGTAAGCCCCATTTAACACAATGGGGCTTACTTCTGAGTAGACATAGTTAGGAGACTGCAATCAAAGACACTTTCCTGGGTGGCTTACCTGGGCTGCTGCTGCAGGTTCAAGGTGGTCGGTGGGGGCACTTGGGGGCACTTGGGGGCAGCTGCCTCTGGCACCTCCAGGCAACTGACCCTAAGTTGGGGCCAGTTAGAGGCAGCAGCGCTGGCTGGCAGCCCTTTTAATGAACCTCCATGCGGAGCGTCAGGGCTGCATAGAACGTGTGCCCATAGTGCACTTGCTTGTTAAGTGAAGCGGAACTTGTTATGTGAAGCAAGATTTCTTGGCAATTTTTGCTTGTTATGTGAAACATAGCCGCCTTGGGCTCCCCTTATGGGGGAGGAAAGGCGGGGTACAAATTGAATAAATAAAATAAATAAATAAACGCTTGTTAAGCGAGGCACCACTGTACGTGAATCCGATGCTGGCTAAGCTGGACTGAAATTATTCCCCAACCCTTTTTCAAGAATCATTCTGGAAACAGCAAGAACCATTCCAATCAACTTGCATATTATCAATGATTAATTAATTCATGATTAATCAAATATGAATCAATTCTCTCCTCCGTCTCACACCCTGTTGTAACAACACCGAAGGCGGCATAAATGGCATCGTTCTTTTCTTCTGTTTCATTTTAGATTTGCAAGTTACCATCCCCTATTACCATCCCCTATGCAAATTTCTCAGTTTGCTTCCTGGATGAGGCCAGAGTGTTTTTCTCAGTTCACCTCCTCTTAAAAAAACTTTTACCTTACTGCTATTTCTATTGCCATCACTGGGTGACACTCGAGAGGTCTACTCCCCCTTTCCACATCCATGGCTGTGAAGGATTCAACAACATAGGGCACAATCCAGAGTAACTACAGGAGCACATAAGAGACACTACATGTACCTGTAGTTACTGCACCAACTAGTGAAAACCAATGGGAAATTCACATTGCAATCCAGAGTAACTTGTTCTTACTCCGAAGCAAGGACTCCACGTTGTTACTCTGAATTGCATCTATAAGGATTGCCCCAAAAGTTCTATAGCACTAAAATCAAATGCAAAGTGGCTTAAAGAAATGTAAATTTAGAGTTCTGTGCTTGCCATATAATTTCCAGTGTTGTTTTTTGAATTATCTTTGCTTTATTTTATTTTTGGCTCTCTTATCTTGGATATTTTATTTGATCAATTTTAAGCAATAAAAATAAAAATAAAATGCAAAGTGGAGGATGTAAACAGACGGAATTGCAACATATAATCTGACACCTGGTGAAATGTGGACTCCATTATAGAATTACGATTCTGCTTTTTTGCTTCTCAGACATATGACTGGAAGAAAATTATTTCCAGTTAACATTTAGATGATATTTAACGCCACCAGATTTTAAAAAAAGAAAGCACAATCTATGTCTACTCAAAAGTAAGCACCATTGTGTTTAATGGGTCTTACTCCCAGGAAAGTGTCTTTAGGATTGCAGCCAGAGTTTGCTAAAAGAGGGGGTTGAGTCTGTCCTTGCTGGAGATCTTCAAGCAGGGGATTGACCCGCTGGAGATACTCAAGGAGGATGTTTAGAGGAATGGGCTTGGACTAGATGACCTTGTGGGTACCTTCCACTGCTATGATTTCTTGTAGGGTCCAAGTATTGACCCCCAATTTTCCCAACCAGAAGACAAGTGCCCACCTGCCACTCGGGGGATCTGGAATAGGAGAGGGTCTCGTTGCTCAGCCAGAAGTAGCGTTTCTTGAAGGTGAACCGCGAGACCAGATGGAGGCCGTCAGCCTTGCGCTTGTTCAGATAGCCTTCCTTGATGATGGCCGAAGGGTGGAAGGGAGTCCATGGCTGCTTCCTGGTGGACTCTAGATAATAATAAAGAAGATCTCTGGGTCTTTGGGATCTTCGTGGTCTTTGGGATCAAGACTTTCTTGCATCCCAAATGCTGCCGCCTTCCCCTTCCCCAGCAGCACACGAGCCTATTGACACCATAGCTTGCTTCTCCTGCTCCCTGGAGTAAGAGGGGATTGGAGCAAGAGGAAGTGTGGAGGAGAAGAATGATGTGCTAGAGCGACAGGAAGGAAAACAAATGGCGCAAGCTCACCACTCTCTGTCTCCACATCAATTAGTTTGTCCAAGAAGTCCTTGACGCGCCCGACGCTGGAGAGGATGAATGGGTGCAGGGGCTCCATCCATTGCTCCTTGCCGTGCCCCAGTTGTAACCCCAAGTTGCCAATGCTCTGGACCGCCTGCCAAAGGAGAGAGGTCGGCACAGAAGTGAAAGGAGGAAGAGGAGGAAAAGTCTGGTCTGCAAACCTGTTTAATCCCTCACTCTGGGATAAATAAATAAATTAATTAATTTAATTAATCACTCAATCAATCATTGAACACTCCACCTCTGCTTAAAGATGGATCAGGACCTGCTGGATCAGGCCAAAGATCCATCTAGTCCAGCTTCCTAGAGACCCATCAGATGTTCACCAGGAGCACACAAGACAACAACAGACCTACATCCTGGTGTACTCTCCTACATCTGGCATTCAGAGGGCAATCCTCCACATACTTTCCTGAGAGTAAGTCCCATAGAATACAATGGGACTTACTTCTGAGTAGACATGCTTAGGATTGCACCTTATGTCCTAAACCAGGAGGTTTCCACATACCCATCATGGCTTGTAAACCCGTGATGGATGTTTTCCTGCAGAAATTTGTGGGATTCTCTTTTTTTAAAAGAATCTAAGTCCAAAGCTCAGGATCTAGATCTCTATATGGATAAAAATCTAGACTATGAGCACAATCTTAATCCTGTCTACTCTAAAGTAAGTCTCATTGTGTTCAATGGGTCTTACTCCCAGGAAAGTGTCTTTAGGATCTCAGCCTATGTTTCCTTCCATTTCGGATGCTTTCAATAGCCGGTGAGGATCTTGCTAATTTAAAGGTGGGGCAATTCGCTTGCTACTCAGTGGGCGAGAAGACCAAGATAAGCAGCTCGGTGGTACTAATTAAGAACCGGTTGGCAGCTGAGAGTCTCAGGGTGGGAGGGGGGAGAGCAAGTGCCAGACGGGGTTGCCAACTGCTTGCTTTCCCAAATCCAGCACCAGATGGGCTGTATAGAGAGGGCGAAATATACCAGTAAGTATGCAGGATCGCAAAGCCCTGCGTGCCCATCTTTGGGATGATGAGACATCGATGGCCACGGAGAAGGTGATCTGGGATCACACGACTAGGTGGTCCTGCTAGGGTTCTTTGCTGAGTTGTGGGGCAGACCACCAACCAAATGAATATCAATAGTGCTGGAATATATATGGCAGAGCCAGAGGATTTGGGGGAATCCGTCCTCAGTGAGATTCCTTGGCCCGCTGGGTTGAGGGATCCTGACTTTCACACCCCCCATGTACCCAGTGGCACACATTTCCTTGCATCCCCCTTGCCCAGTCACTTGTCGGTCTTAAGAATCTAGTCCAGGGGTCTCCAAACTCTGGCCTGATGTGACCATCTAACTGCCCTGTGGTTAACCTCCGGTCCCTCTGATACGGTGGCAGGTGAAGATGTGCACACCACCCCAACTGAGCCACACTGATCTCCCCACACGTGGGCAGCAAGGTCGAGGTACCTTGGCCAAGAGCAAGAGGGTGCGACTGGTTTGCGTGTCCGCATGCTGGTCTCGGAGGTTGAAGAGCTTGGGGGTCAGGATGGCCGGAGCAAAGAATCGGAGGAAGAGGAAGCCGCTGATGGCAATATATTTTGCATCCTTTGGAGGGCAGAACAAGATGAATGAAAGTCAAAGAGACATTCTGGGTGGGGAAAGAGTAGGAGATAGAATAGATTTTAAAAATTTAAACTGGCCCCACCTGGTTCTCTGCTTCAGGGAAGCGTTCCTGAACCCGCTGGTGGAGCTGTTTGAACGCCACCCTCATGGTGGGGGGGCACTTCTCCATCGAGCCAATGATGGACTCCACAATGTCCTCCAGGTACCCCTTGAGGACTTCCAGGCTGCTCTCTCGGATCTGAGCCTCCGACAGAGAGCCCTTGAAGGAGATCCGCCTGGGGTCGGGGTAGAATGGAAAGCGGAGAAGGCATGCATTAATCGACAGAGACATCTCCAGCCCACCAGCAACCCCCGTTGCGAGTTCTGATCCTGCCACAATTACTGGAAATGCCCTAAGAATAGGCTTTGCATGCAGAAGGTTCCAGGTTCAATTCCTGGTAGCAACTCCAGGTAGTAAAATCATGCTGGGGAGGAGTGAAGTAGAGTGGTTAGAACGGCCGAGGACAACAGTGACCCAACATCAACGTCCCCCCCCCCATCTTTTTCTATTGGGCTTCTACCCACATCTGGAGTCAAGACTCACAAAGGGGACCCAAAACGGTCAGACATGTCAGCCTGCCACAGCCCGCCTAATTATTTTTAGAGGCATAAATCACTCGTCAGGCAGGCATCACCGTGGCTGCTTTAATTAGCACTGAGAAGTGAGAAAACCTACCTGCAAACTAACACCCAGTGACACTTAAAAAAAATTAGTCCCCGTTGCAATTTACCACCCTGCCCCCCTCATCAGTCAGAGCCGACTCTTCACTCCAGACTCTGATGATAAAGAAGCCCACACTCCACTGAGTCCAGATCGAGATGTATAAAATTAAGAAGGCAATTGAGGGATTTTTTGGGGTCTCTCACAGAACCAGGAACAGAGACCCAAATTGCGTTAGAACAGACAACAGGGAATATTTCTTGATCCAGAGTGGAATTAATCTGTGGCACTCCTTGCCACAGGATCTGGTGATGGAATCGAAAGCCCCATAAGTTGCCCTGCTGTTTACGACCAACTCTAAAGGGGATGCTTATCTCCGTTTCAAGATGTCCAAAAATGTCTCCATGATCATGCAGCCAGCCTAACCCCCAAAGGTGCATGGAAAGCATCCCACCGAAGAGGTACCCAAATTCTTGCCCTCACCTGGTCCGGGCCGGCTCAATCTTGCATGGATCCAGCTCCACGTATTTCTTTTCTTCAAAGATCCGGTTAATGATGGCTTTCAGTACATCGTGGAGGTAGGGCATTCCTACAACCTGGATAAAATGCAGAGAACAGCTTGATGTGGAAAATAGAAATGGGGGGGGGAGGATGGCTGAACATTGAAATTGTGTGTGATGTGAAGTGCAAGAGACGGCGCTGTGAATCAAGACTTCCACCAATTCATATCTTGTCTCTGCCACTGACCCAGCAGGTATCCCTTGGCATGCTCCTCGTGCTTACATCACCCCATCAGCCATGTATGGAGAATCATAATTATTGTAATTTAAAAGTTGTTGCGATGCAGGCCTCCGTCAGTCTTGAAAGACTATGGTATCGTCCTGGGCGCTGCATACGCTGCATGAGAAGCACGAAAGCCTGGGTTGGATTGTTATGGAGGATAGGCTGTTACCCAAGCAGCAAATCCCCCCTCTCCACGCCACTGAATTAGTCCAATGGAAAGGCAGAGACAATACGATTGGATCCAGCTGGCATCACAGAGCGGGGCTAAGGACAGGAGCTCACCCTGTCTTGTGGGGCCGACCCAGGTCTCGAACCCTGGCATGCTGGTTAACAGGCACAGCGTCTTAATCGCTTGCGCTGACAACACGATAATAGGCACAAGGTGGTTTGGAAAACTGTTTTAGTGAGAGGAGGAAGGGTATAAGGATGACCCACAACTCCATATGCTGATATGCTTAAAGCAGGGGACTCCAAACACCAGGCCAGGGACCACATGCAGACCACAGTGAGTCTTTATGGGAGCAGCCTCTGGTCCCAATCCAGTTGACAAAAACAACTGGGTGGTGGTGGGGCAGAGAATGGGGGTCCATTGAAATGTGTGCTTTACTTCTGTGCTGTGCCTTGGTGCTTGCAGAAATCTCGGAAATTTGAGTCCATTTATTCATTCATCTAAGTTCCTTTTCTAATGTGTTTCATTAAATTGTATATTAAAAATATAATATAAGGCCCTCGGCATTGCGCCAGATGGCGAATCTAATTCACCATCAAATTTAATGCGCACCCTATACTTATAATCAAAATACTACATTTATTCCAATCTGCTATATTTACTTGAATAAAATGTGCCATCAAATCTAATGCGCACCCTATACTTACAATCAATACCACATTTACTACAATCTACCATATTTACTCAAATATTAAGTGCCACTGAATCTAATGCGCACCCCATGCTTATAATCAAAATACTGTATTTACTCAATTCTAACTGACATTGAATCTAATGTGCACCCTGATTTTGGAGACAGAATTTGGCTGAATAAAGTTAATATTATACTTGAGTAAATACAGTAATTAACCATCAAATCTAATGTGCACCCTGATTTTGGAGACTTAGAACACAATCCTAACCATGCCTACTCAAAGGTAAGCCCTACTGTGTTCAGTGGGTTTTACTCCCAGGGAAGTGTCTTTAGAATTGCAGCCTAAATTCAGCTTTGAAAGGTGAGTGTTAGATTTGAGTAAATACAGTATTTGATGCTGCCCTTTGGCTGAAAAGTTTAAAAACCCCTAACTTTTAGGGATTTTCTGCAATCCCTAAAACCCAATGGGATTTACTTCCCATAATGGGAACCCAATGGGATTTACTTCCGAGTAGATATGTGTAGGTTTGTGCTGCTGGTGCCATTATAACGGGACACACGTCCACAACAATTCAGCACAGGTGTACACCTTGCGGGAGTCTGATTTTAGGTGCTCTTAGCACCCTTGGGAGTGTCCTTCTTCTGCACCCCTTGCAAGAAATAAATAAACTTTCTCCTTCCCTTCACACACCTTCATGAACTGCTCCATGGATTTGGAAGCCAACGAGTTAGAACGGAAGAGCGTATTTGGATCCGCTGGAAAGAACAAAGAGGGATTTGTACACTGCACAATGCTTGGCACTGTCAACCAAGCCCCGATTAAGATCAGGAATATTAAAATACAAAAGGGGTGTAGAGGGAGAGGGTACGAGTGAGTAAAGAGGATCTTGCCGAGTCAAATCCCAGCAAATTTGGGATCAGTTGGGTCCATGTCCAAACACCCCAAAGTACGGACACAGAACCACTCACTTGTTCTGGAAACCTCACGCAGGTTCAAGTAGTCCAAAAATGGCACCACCAAGCCTTGCCCAAGGAAGATCTTGACCAGCTTGGTGGCCATATCTTGGCGACTCTCCACCGAACAGACCTCTTCCAACATGTCCAGGGGGGTGACTTCCTCCTTCTCCTGCAGTGCAATATAACATCCTCAAGGAACGTGAGCACAGGTGTATTCAATGTCTGCCCAAACGTGCCCCAAAAGGACATTTTTTGGTTTTGTCCCTATACTTAAGGAATTGCTCATCAACACCCAGCCTCAACCCTTGGGGAGTGTATTTCTTCTGTGATAAAAGGATCCACTAAGAACCAATTAGGTGCCTGGTGGTGTCCACTGGTGCCTGGTACCTGACAGGGATGTCTGGGGCCTGGTGGTACCTGGTGCCCCATGCCTAGTGGTGCCGTCTAGGGGTGCCCAATAGGAACGCCTAGTGGTGTCCAGTGCATTGTAGTGCCTGATTTCTACTGCAGAGTGGTGCCTTGTAGGGATGCCCAGTGCCCATTTGTACCCACTGGTACCCAATGGTGCCTGCTGCCTGGTGGTACCTGGGAGGGTTACCCAGTGCCTGGTGTTGCATCATGGTGCTTGGTAGGGCTGGCCATTGTCTAGCTGTGATGCTGCCCATCACTGCCCCCTGGAGCCCTTTGGTGCCCGCTGCCTGTCGTTGCCCACCAGTGCCCAGTGCCTAGTAGTGCCCAGCGCCCACTAATGTTCTTGAAATTTTACTCCCACAGCAATGGGTTAATACCGCCAGTCAACAAACAAGCTAACTTCTCCTTTTGACTCCCACATACCACAAAGAGCAGTACCTGGTCAAGCACCCACCTCTGCTGAGGACAAGACGGACTCCCTCAAGAGATCTATGAGCGGCTGGTAGTAACTGGAGGCCAGGATTCGATCCTCGGTGAGCCGTACCCACAGCCTCAGTGCCCCCAGCTTCCCCCTGGAATCAGAGAACAGTTGGCACCACTGGTGTTCTCAACATATAAGGCACCACTATAAGAATATTTTCTGTAAAGAAACATGGGAAGGGTGTAAAAAAAGGGCCTTGGTCCTCATTACTGTTACTGTCCGTCCTTTGGATAAGCCTCTTTTGTTTGACAATCAATACTTTCCCGTGAGTCCAGAAAGCGGGCAGCTTGAGGATCTGGCCCAGCCTGGCCCCGATTCCCCATATTTGAAGAAGCTCCGCATTTACCCAGCATCTTCCTCCGAGCTGGGGAAGGGCATCAGTCGGTACCAGCCTTTGACAGGTGCTTTCTGTAGGACATCCAACGTGAACTCGACCTATACAGATCAGAAGAAAAATGAGTGTTTGAAGGTCAGGAGTTGCTTCAGAAGTAAGGCCATGTCTAGATTTAGGTTCCTTGCCACTCACCCGCCCTAAGAAGTCATTCTTGCCCACCATGTCCCAATCCCACACTTCCACAACCAATGGGGTTTCTGCTACGGTTCCCTCCTCCAATGCAAATTCCAGTAGCTCGTCCCAGTGTGGGAAGCGTGTTTTCTTGATGATCTATGGAGGAAGAAGGAAGACATATGAGTTGCCCAAAAAGCACCCCATGGGGGCATTTAGTAATTTTACTAGCAGAATCAACCCATTTGTGGATACAGTGCATGGCTGGGCACTGGAGGGCACAGGGCATCAGTGTGCACCAGCAGGAATGGGGAACCAGTGAGCACTGGGCAACAGATTGCACCAGAGGGCAGCTGGGGGCAGCAGACACCAGGAGGCAGCGGGCACCAGTGAACACCAACAGGTACCAGGAACTACTGGGCAGTAGGCTTTATGGAGCATTGGGCAGTGGGTGCCACTCAGCACAACTAGGCACCTCCTACTAGGCTTTGGGCACCACCAGGCAGCGGGCATCACAAGCAGCAGGCAGCACCCAAGGGGCACTGCACATCCCAATTTGGCACCACTGGGTGGCAGCAGACACTGAGCAGTTAGCACCACCGAGCATTGTGCAGTGGGCGCCACTGGGCCTACCAGGTTTCAGGCACCACCAGCAGCAGCAGGCATCAGCAAGCACTGCGTATCCTGACTGGGGAGTGGGCACCACTGAGTGGCAGCAACCTGGGCAGTGGGCACCACTAGGCACAAGGCAGTACCAGTTACCAGGCACCCCACTGGGCACCACTAGACTACCAGGCATCCTTGCTGGGCACGAGCACGCAGGACAACACAGGGCACTGGGAAGCAGATACCACCAGGCAGAAGACATAACCAGGCATTAAAAATGGTTCTTAGAGGGTCCTTACAACACAAAAGAAATGTGCTCCCCAAATTTCATGCTTCTAGGTCCAGGGGTTGAGGCTGGGCGTTGATGAGTCAACAATTCTTCAACGTAAAGAATAGGGATAAAAATGTTTTGCATCTCTTTTCATCCCCTTCTGGTTTGATTTTCCAAAAATAAGTTCTCAGTGGGTGCCTCCATCATGGAAGGAATACCCTCTCCAAATGTCACACTTTTAGGTCTGTCTGTTTTGGCTGGGTGTCAATGAGTTAAGGAATCAGTGAGTCAGTCAGTGACTGATTTTATATATATAAATTCGCCAACGTTTAATACCACAGTTCCTCCAATAAGCTTGTGATGATGTACACAATTCCTTCCCTCCTCACAACAACTCTGCGAAGTAGACCTAGCTAAGAGTGACGGTCTCGGGGATACTCACGGCTGTTTCGAGGACCTGCCCCTTCCACAGCACGCGTGCAAAGGGATCGGAAGTACCAGAGATATCCCGCGGAGCAAGGTCCCTGCAGGGAAGAAGGCGACATATGGATACCAACAGATATTCTGAGGGATCTGGGTTCCTTGAACGGGGTCAAGTTGTCCCCGAATATGTGGCTCACCTAAAGCTGCCGCAAGAGGTCAGGATTCAACCCCGGGAAACTCTGATGCACAGCTCAGGCTTTGAAGTGCTACCCCGTACCGGCTCGTCACCTGTTCCCCCAATTGCTTACAACCACGGCAGATGGCTGTGAAATTATGGGCTGCATTATTTTGGAGTTTGGGGAACTAAAAGAGGAGGGGGTGTAGTTGTGCCCACCCATGAAAGTATTTTGGGAATCCACAATATGTAGGCTGGAGGTGTCGTACTTCTGTCAAGCCTTTGCTGGCGCATAGACCTCTGGCGCACTGTGGCTTGCGCCCTTTTTCCGTCTCCACCGCCACCATCACCCACCCCAACCATCCTCTCCAATCCCATTGGCCGGTCAGTTGCCTAGGCACCCGTTGCAGTTTCCAGGGAAGTGGGATGCCGATGAGCCTGTCTCTCCGATGAGATGCGCCAGAAGGCCAGGCCGCGGTTGGTTTTCCTACAATCCCCCTCCCCTGGTGGCGCACACACTTATGATGCACACCCCCACTTCCCCACTAGCACCAAATCTTCCTGCAGATCCAGACTTCCAAAACAGGATCCTTTTAACGGCTCTGTAAATGGGGTGCACAAATGCAAATGTAAACGGGGTGCACAAATGCAAATGCGGCTCTGCAAACGGGGCCCACACATTATACATGCCAAGACTGCAAACCGATAAGAATGCAAGCTGAATCCTCAGTTGATCTCTCCATACTTCCCATCCCAACAGCTGATTAACCCCCATATATGAACCCATAAGAGGCACTGTTGCAACCCACGTACCAGGGTCATGAGTCTCGCCCAGACACCCTATTTCAGTTTCAAATCCAAAAAGTAGCAGCAATAGTGGAGGTGGGCAGGAGGTGCCCACACTAACCAGCCACCTGAGGCACCATCTCAGCTGACCTCACTGATGGGCCGGCCCCATTTAAACAGTTTGCTATCCTGCTCCTGTACCAGGGAAGAGGGAAACCATGAAAACCATGAAAGTGGAATCTAGTTTCCAACCAGGAAAAAAAAAAACCCTCATCCGAACTGAAATTTTAACCCTGAATTAGGACACCCAGGATAATTTGGTGCCATCATCGCCACCATCCCCCCCTCCATCAAACTATTTCACAACTCTCTCTGCTCACCATATTTTTCAGGAGCTGTTAATTATCTCACTTTTTTTTGGAAGGGAGGAAGAATTCACACTCCTCCTTTCAACAGCCGCAACACCTTTTCATGACAACCCTCTCCCCTGTGTTCACACACCGGGGTGGGGTGGGGGGTTGGGGAGCGAAGGGACCAAAATCCCTCCAAGCACTCATATCTCCGAACAATTCAGAACTGGAAAAAGTCAGAATATAAGATAGCTCAACCCATATGCTTCCCCCTCTCTGAAAAGGGGGTGCACAGCCACGTGGGCTGCTTTTCATTCCACGTGTAAAAATTGTGACACTAATGGCGGTTTAAATAGGACATGAGATATAGGGTTGGCACTACCATGTGCCCCATAATAGTGCTGGCACATGGACTTGTGTGGGTCATTCTCCAAGCTGGCCATTATGGGGGCAATCCAGAGTGCCATTTGGTGGCCACCATCTTTCATTCACCCACAACGCAATGCTTCCCCCTTTGCGTCGGGAAATGTGGTGGCAAGTGTGCATCAGCGCAGTAGCATGGTGAATTTTTATATAAGCAGTACATAAATACTATTTGTATAAATTATTAGTATAAAATAGTATAAGTTACTTTTTATGATAATATATAATATTATATAAATACTGTTTTTATAAGTGGTCGATAAATATGATTGATTGATTGATTGATTGATTGACTGATTGACTGATTGACTGATTGATTTGCTCCATGGAAAGGCAGAGGGGAAAATAAGAGGAAAGGAGGTGATCTCCATGATCCCATAGACCTTGGTTGTGAACTTGGGAGCCCATAGCCAATGCTGGAAGCCCACACCTCCCATGCATATGGGACCCATTTATACGGGACCCATGAACTGAAGATCTCAAGGTCAGAAAGAGGAGAAGTTCCCCTACCTGGCTTCAATGATGTGGCAGCAAAGCACCTGTTTTGGGGCTTCATCCAGCACTTGCAGCTCCAAGGAGATCTCCCCTTGGACCTCCTTGTTGGGGTCCCCGTGGCTCAAGTTGATCCAGCTGTCAATTCCTGGAAGAGAGGAAGAGCTTGTCGATCTCTGTTCCAACCAACTCCAGGCTGGCCACACCAGAGAAGGGGTATGGAGCTGGACAAGTGGTGGAACAGAAGGTCTTGGGTTCAAATCCTGAGCAACATCTTCAGGGAGGGCTGGGGAAAGGCCTCCCCCTTTGAAACAAGAACCACCAATATGAAACTTCAAGAGGAAAGGAGAAGGTGGAAAGGGCGGGTTTCCTGAAACAGCGCCAAGTGTGCGAGAAAGACACACTTAAAAATCCAACACACTTTTAGTGATGGAGCCACAGTGCAACCCGTGCAACACTATTCCCACCTACTCCTCCCAATAAAGGCAATACCACATCATACCACTAGGAGGCTCTAGACCACAGAAGACTTCCACCATTTCAGACCTAGAACCCATGTTCTCGAGCAGCAACCTGTAATCGGGCATTCCACTTTTAATTAATTTTTTTAATGTCTGAAATTCCAAGCCTTCCCAGTCTCCTACTGGCAAGGGACAAGGATGGCGTCTTGATGACACCATCGTATGCAAGGTCCCATTGCCATCAGTGACCCCTCCCAGCAGGGTTCCCACCAACACCTACCCCGTGGTTGGGAAGAGATGAAGTCTTTGCTAAGGGAGATTTTCCCAATGATGTCATCGTGCCTGCAAGGAGAGGAACATAAAGAGGTGCACATATGGGGGACGGCAAAGTCAAAGGTGCTCAGGGTGATGCAGTGGTGATGGACGCAGTGGGGTCCCCATCAACACCCGGTGACATATTCACCTGCTGTGTCCTCTCTCTAAATCACCCATCCAGGTCAAAAAAAAACTATTATGTTCCCACCAGATCCCCAGATCCCTCCACTTACCCAATAGTGTCTTCATCCAGAACATAAAACAAGAGATTGTGGAACCCCGTGGGAAGGTGCAGGGTATATTCCTCCCCCCAAAAAGGGTTCAAATTCTTCCACACTGTTGCAGTCCTACAAGGGCAAAGAACCATCAGCATCACGATCCTACAACGATAGCACTGATAGCAGTGGTGGGCTTCAGGGGGTTCTCACAGGTACTATAAAACCCTTTGCTAATGAGCGCCTGGTTCTGAGAACTGGTTCCTAATGGGACATAGAACCTGTTGTTAATTTAGGTTATTAGAACATAGAACCTGTTGTTAATTTTTTTGGATCCCACCACTGACTGATAGGATAAGAATTGTAGTCCTGGACAACAGTGTCCAAGTATTGGAGACTTGTATCCATCCATCCATTATTGACATTATTAATAATTATTAATTATTATTAGTAGTAGTAGTATTAGAAGTATCTCCCCAACAGGCGTGCGAGCCTTCCATTAGCAGCATAGTGTGCCTTGTCAATGATCCAAAAACTAATGGTGCACCTTGACACGTTTAACACCTTATCAGTGTGCCATGAGATTAAACAGATTGAAAATCTCTGCGCTAGGATCAGGACCACAAGAAAGAACATTACAGCTTGTTTTGCTCTTCCTGGTGTAAAGGGATCAGAGCTTGGAGGAGAATCCCGATGCCCTTGAGAGCAACGATCCCTTGCTCAGTTAATCGTTTACTTCTCCAGAGATAAATCTCGAGGGCTCACTCTTTCCTCTCTTCCAAGTCCCTTGAAATGTCGTTAAATTGCTCCTTAGCAAATATTTGACGAGTGATGAGACAGAGGGTGTGTTGAGGCTGAGGATGGGAGAACCCAAAGCCCAGAATGGTGCGCCGCCTTCCAACGTCTCAATACGAGGAGAACCGAGCGGGGTTCCTGATGCTTTGGGCCACCGGGAAACGTAAAACAGCCACCACGCGTTCCCTGAAACATGGCCCGTTTCACAGCTTGGATATGGAAGGCTTTCAACTTCTTCCCCACTCCATCGTGGTCAGGAACCCAGGCTACAATCCAGAGTAATTATGGGACTTTTTACACCGACATACTTACGGTGCCACCTATGGGAAACTTATGGGAAATGCATAGAGCAGTTCAGAGTAAGTGCCTCTTACGTCTTCCCGTAGCTACTCTGAATTGACATGGATTCTCTTGCTGTGTCTACGCTACAAATTATTATTATTAATATTATTACTAGTGATTTACCTGCGGCTTTGCCCGCATGCATCTGTAGGCAAGGGGAGAAACAGAACATGGATCAGTGGGCATGGGGCAGCAAGGTGCACAGAGCCCTTATCTTTTAATTGCATATCCATCATCCACCTGAAATTAACCACACATACAAGCAGGCCTCCGTCAGTCTTGGAAGACTATGGTATCGTGCTGGGCGCTGCATACGCTGCATGCGAAGCACGAAAGCCTGGGTTGGATTGTTATGGAGGAGAGGCTGTTACCCAAGCAGCAAATCCCCCCCTCCACACCACTGAATTAGTCCAATGGAAAGGCAGAGCCAGTACGATTGGATCCAGCTGGCGTCGCAGAGCTGGGCTAAGGACAGGAGCACACCCTGTCTGGTGGGGCCGACCCGGGTCTCGAACCCTGGGCTGCTGGTTAACAGGCACAGTGACTTCCTAGCAAAAAGTTCTGGATTAACTCCATCCCCTATGCAGGCAACAAACAGACTTTTTTGGCTGAACTTCCTAATCTCTTTGTTGGCCAACAGGCAGCAGATCACCGAAATCGGGCTGCCCGACCTGCCAGGATCAACACCCTGGTATTCATAATCCTTGTGGAAAGGCATCTCCTTCTTTGTTCAGAGCACTGGCAAATCCCGGATTTGAGCGCCTGGTACAGGATCCCTCGCTGGTGTGGTCGGGTTCAGGATCACAATCATAAAACTTTAGGATCACATTGTGATCCTTTAGTCATAAAACGCTCAAGATCACAGTCATAATACTTTAGAAAACAGGGCGAGGACCTAAGAATGTCTTGGATCGGGAATGTCTTGGAACGACATGTGGATCGGGAAGCCCCCAAAACAGGGCAGAAGGTTAAATGCTCTCCCTACTCCTTGTTCCCAGAACGTGGCACCCCTTCTTTTTGAAGTCAATCCCCCCCAAAACAGCAACCAATTTGGAGGGAGCCTCAGATGTCATTAAGGAAGCACAACAAGAACTTTTTTTCTCCCTTAGGAACTCTTTAGCTGCCAATGACAGAAGAAAAAATAGGCAGATCGTGGCCATAGGTTTGGGATATGGGGCCACTCGATTATCTCAGGTCGGGGAGAACTTCCAAGGGGTACAGCTCTCCCATGGGACTTCTGTTTGACACCCCAGCTTCAGAGGTTTCAAATCTTTGGGCCACGATTCTTACTTACCGGGCTACGACCTCATTGTCAACCTTGATAATGCAATAGGGGTCACTGGTGCCAGACCTTGGGGGAAGAAAAGACACATTGGTGAGCACCTCACAAGTAAAATCCAGAGTAACTACGGGGAGTCCTTGCTCCAGTGTAAGAACAACTTACTCTGGATTCCAATATGAATTTCCCATAGCTTTTCACAAGGTGGTGTAGTAACTACGGGTGCATGGAAAGTCTCTTATGTGCTCCCGTAGTTACTCTGGATTTGGGGGTTTGGCAAATATGGACTCTTTGAAAAGTCTTCTAAGAAGGATTCAAGAACCCAAGTCAGGAGATACCTTTGAAAGGACACTTTGGCTGCAATCCTAAAGACACTTTCCTGGAAGTAAGACCTATTGAACACAATGCTTACTTCTGAGTAGACATAGTTAGGATTGTGCTCCTCCATTATTCATAGATTAATATCAGGCAGAAGTGTAACCTGATCACTTATCGTCGTAACTTGATTCAGCCTCTGGGATGCTTATGAGGCAAACCTTATGGCCCAACTTTCATGCCCCGTGGAAAAATTAATCACAAGCACCTTAGTAGGAAAAAAGTGTTCCGGAAGGTTTGAGAAAGAACATAGTGAGCATGTCGGGATTTAATGATCGGGATTTATTGACTGGGATTTAGTGATCGGAATTTAATGATTGGGATTTAGTGATCAGATTTAATGAGTGGGAATTAATGATTGGGATTTAACGAAGAAGCTTTCTGTACGCCATGCACCCTCCCCAATAATCTTGCTAGCCGGTTTCCGAAATGAACCAAAGAAACAGCACAATCCTAACTGTGTCTACTCAGAATTAAGCTCCATTGTATTCAATAGATCTTACTCCCAGGAAAGCGTGCTTAGGATTGCAGCCAAAGACTCTCAATGACAGCCATGGAAACCAGAAAAGGCCACGAGCCATGCTCAGCTCAGAGGAGCATCTCCACTTGGAGCATAGACATAAGCTCGGAGAGGTTCTAGGATCCGGGTTCCAGATCTAGGTTTAAATCCTATATGAAGATGGGGCAAGCTGCTAGTCCTTTAGGTTTAGAGGAAGAATTTAATACTAGAATATTATTGTATAATATATTGAATATATTATAAATTATACTAGAACATATTAAATAAGAATTTAATATATAAATACTATAGATAGGTAAATAGAATTTAAAAGATTTTCCCCCTCATTCCCTAAACACGAGAAGTTCCAGTCCAAAAGCCTTTCTTTCGACAGAGCAACAGATAACTTAATAAGGCTGCAATCCTAAAGACACTTTCCTGGGAGTAAGACCCATTGAACACAATGGGGCTTACTTTTGAGTTGACCTGGTTAGGATTGCACCCTAATTGAAGGTCACGATATGGAATCGGGACCACTGTCTCCCAGTGAAATCTTAGCTGGGTTTACTCTGAGTAAATCCCACTATCTTCAATGGCTCATATCTGGACACAGGATCCTAGAGATGGGTGGGCAACCATTGTATTTACTCAAATCTAATGTGCACCTTTTCCACCTGAATTTAATCTCCAAAATCGTGGTGTGTGTTAGATTCAATGACACAGTAGATTGGAATAAATATGGCATTTTGATGGTCGCTATTTATCATCATCATCATCATCATCATCATCATCAACATCATCAGTTCTTTATTACATTGAATTTACAACCTCAGAACACAAAAAAGATTGCTTTTGATATGTAAACATATTTATCAAGATTTTTGCTTGTGCTTTTCCACAATATATTGCAATAATAATAATAATAATAAATCAACCACCTGCTCCATAATATCACTGGAAAAGTCATTTTCCCAATTCTATGAACACTTTCCTGGAAATAAACCCTGTTGACTCCAAAGGGACTTACTTCTGAGTAGACATGCATAGGACCCATTAGCTATTAATTTTTTTGTAAACCGCTTTGTGAACTTTTCAGTTGAAGAGTGATATATAAATACTGTAGATTATATTAGACAGACAGAAAGACAGACAGACAGACACACAGACAAAACCCAGTCTTCTGTCCCAGTCCCCAAAACCCAGGACTGTCCCAGTCTTCCGGGTCATATGGCAACCCACTATATATCCCAAATCTCTGGGTTCCTATCCCAAAGTTAGCCCCATAGGAGTGAGGAGGAATACTACTGACTCTCAGAGAAGTGTAGGGGTTGGTCTGAAGTCCAGTCTACGTTTAGGGGGGACAGGTGGGGAGGTCAAGAGAACCTCCAGCATCCAGTGCAGTGAACCTTAAGGAGCAGGTTAAAGGATTATAGGGGGAAGCCTTATTATAGTCAATGGGATTTACTCTCACAAAGCGTGGATAGGATTGCAGACTTCGAAACCCCAAGCTTTCTGGGTTCCTACTTCAAAGTCACCCCCACTGGAGGGATCCTTTGTACTTCTTTACTGGGAGAAATCAGTAGAGCCTCCAGCATCCAGTGCAGTGTACCTTAAGGAGCAGATTAAAGAAACTGAGGATGGGGCAAAGCCCAATTATAGTCAATGGGATTTACGCCCTAAATAGTGTGGATAAGATTGCAGCTTCAGAGCCCAATCCTTTGTATATCTACTCAAAAGTAAGTTCCATTATAGTCAATAGATTGGATTGCAGCCTTATACACCCCAAGCTTCTGGGTTCCCACTGGAGGGATCCTACTTGCTCCTTGACTTGGAGAGGAGCCTCTGGCACCCAGTGCAGTCCACCTTAAATATCAGGTTAAGGGATTGGGGTGGGAAAAGCCTTATTATAGTCATTCAAATTTACTCCCAGGAAAGTGTGGGAGGATTGCAACCTTATACACCCGAGGAACCTCACCACAATCAGCCCACTGGAGAGATCCTACTCACTCCTTGATTGGAGAGGAGAGGTCAGTAGAGCCTCCAGCACCCAGTGCAGTGCACCTTAAGGATCAGCTAAAGGGATGGGGTTGGGAAAATAGACTTACACGTCCTTGGCAGGCAGGTCCCTTCCCTCCACCAGACGGAAGTGCAGCGATGTCCTCTTGGCCATGCCTGGCAGGTGGTGCCCACCTGGTCTGGTCTGGGTCAGTGCAGGAGCCCTGCCTGCCTGGGGTGCTTCCCTCCCCCTGTGCTGGGGTTGGGGCTGGGTGGCTGCAGCCCTCCGGCTCGCCCAGCTCCCCAGCAGCCTGGAAAGTCCCCAGGAAAGCAGGCAGGCAGCGGAACCGGTCCGCCCAGGTGGAAGAACCCGCACCGGCTGCGCTTGGATGGGCTGGTTTTGGCTGGGCAACCTCAGCTGCAACCCTCGTGCGCTGCAAAGCTCTACAGGTTGCCCGGGGAAGAGGAGCTGCCCTCGCCCGCCCCCCGGTGGCCGCAGAGGGGAACACACCCCGCCAGGGAAAGACTGGACACTCAGCCAGGAGTCAGATACAGTATAGCAGGCACAGGATATCCTAAGTGTACACTTAGCATATGCAGTATATCCATCGGATACAGTATATACCTGATAAAATATATGTACCAGCTGGGTATATACCCAACAAAAGGTGTGTGTGTACACACACACTATATATATATATGCTTATATATACACACACTATATATAGTGTATGTACTTATATACACACAGTATATATACACACACTTATCCAGTATGTATGTGTGTGTGTGTGTGTGTGTGTATATATATATATATACATATACTTATATATACATATACTTATACCTATATACTTATCCAATATATATATACTTATCCTGTGTGTGTGTATATATATATACACTTACCCAGTTTATATATATATACACACACATATATACACACACATATACACACTTATCCAGTATACCTACCCAACAAAAAATATATATACAGAAATGTGTGTGTGTGTGTGTGTGTGTGTGTGTGTGTATATATATATATATATATATATATATATATATATATATATATATATGTATATGTATATGTATATATATATATATATATAAACCCAACAAATACTTAGGCTACAATCCTAAAGACACTTTCCTGGGAGTAAGACCCATTGAAAATAATGGGGCTTACTTTTGAGTAGACATGGTTAGGATTGTGCTTAAAGAGTGCAATCCTAAGCCTGTTTACTCAGAAGTAAGTTCCATTGCCTTCAATAGTACTCACTCCCAGGAAATTGTGATTAGGATTGCAGCAATCCTCTCTCCCTTTCCTGGGAGTAAGCACCACTGAACACAGTTGTACTTACTTCTGAGTAGTCATGGTTAGGATTGTGCCCAGAGTATATGTACAAGCCAGGTATATACCCAACAAAGGATACATTGAACACAATGGGGGCTTACTTTTGAGTAGACATGGTTAGGATTATTTGTTAGGTATATATACTGGATCGGTCTACAGGGTGATTGAAAAGTCACTCCCTATATTCTAATTTATAAATAAGATATTTTAAAATAGGGAGTGACTTTTCAATCACCCTGTAGACCGATCCAGTATATATACCTAACAAATAATCCTAACCATGTCTACTCAAAAGTAAGCCCCATTGTGTTCAATGGGTCTTACTCCCAGGAAAGTGCCTTGATTGAGAATCATCACTCTCAACATGATGCCCAAAGATGTCGCTGACAAAATTCCGGCAGTCTTGGAAGTCATCCCAGATCATGTCCGCCAAGGTCACCCACTTGGGATGAGGCTCCTTAAATCATGTCTAATTTTCAAACTAGGTCAAGTATTATTAAATGTTAATTAATTATCTACTATTTTGTCTTAATCTAGGATTGCCAGTCTTTATATAGTCTTTATACAGTATTATTTATTCCTTTTTCTAAATAGCAACTCCTCTAAAGAGCTCCAGGCAACGTGCAGGGCTTCTTCACATCCTTTCATGAGCACAACAACACTGTAAGGTAGACCGGCACAGTATAAATTACACCATCTAAGTAAGCTGAGATTTGAACCCTGCTCTTTCAGGACATTGTCTAACCATTTATCCTGTCCTGGGAGGTAGAGGGGTCTGTCTGTCTGTTTATCCTGTCTGGAAAGGTAGAGGGGTCTGTCTGTCTGTTTATCCTGTCTGGAAAGGTAGAGGGGTCTGTCTGTTTATCCTGTCCTGAGAGGTAGAGGGGTCTGTCTGTCTGTTTATCTTTCTGGAGAGGTAGAGGGGTCTGTCTGTCTGTTTATCCTGTCCTGAGAGGTAGAGGGGTCTGTCTGTCTGTTTATCTTTCTGGAGTGGTAGAGGGGTCTGTCTGTCTGTTTATCCTGTCCTGAGAGGTAGAGGGTCTGTCTGTCTCATTCATTCATTCATTCATTCATTCATTCCTATCTATCTATCTATCTATCTATCTATCTATCTATCTATCTATCTATCTATCTATCTATCTATCTATCTATCTAATTTATTTTTACCCATCTATCCAATTGTCATATATATCATATCTACCTACCATGGAGATCTGTTTTAATTTTCCCCCTAACTTGACGACAAACCTTGTGTTGTGGCTTCTAACGTTGTTTGCCAAATGCCACCTGCCTCTTGTCTGTCTGTCTGTCCCAGTCCCTGGGTTGGAAGTGTGATGGGAGAGGAGGGTCCTCAAACTTTTTAACACCAGCACCCACTTTTTAGAGAAGTTGGTCCCTATTGGAAGAAACATCATCAAGCAGGAAAAAAGTGGGTCCTGGTGCTAAAAGTTTGAGAACTGCTGGCCACCGGGAACTCTTGCTCCCTGAGACGAAGGTTGCATCAGGCCTTGTGGGTGGGCCGGTCCTGGCATCCAAGGGAGGTCCAATCCAGTGGTGGGTTTCAAATAAATTAATTACAGGTTCTATGTCCTAATAACCTAAACTAACAACAGGTTCTATGTCCAGGTTCAAGGGCGCAATCCAGAGTAACTACAGGGAGTCCATGCTCTGGTGTAAGAACATTTTACTCTGGATTGCAGTATGAATTTCCCATAGGTTTTCACTCGGTGGTGTAGTAACTACCGGTGCACATAATGTCTCTTATGTGCTCACGTAGTTACTCTGGATTGTAGGGTGTGTCCCATTAGTAACCGGTTCTCAGGCGCTCATTAGCAAAGGGTTCCATGGAACCTGTGAGAACCCCCTGAAGCCCCCACTGGCCCCATCCCAGCTATAGGGCAGGCCGGCCGGCTCTGGGGCACCTCCCAGGCTGCCATCCTTGCCAGCGTTGCAGAAGTGCCATGGCAACAGAGTGTTGTGCTGGCCGTCTCCTTGGCAATAGCAGGGCTGGCACCCTGGGGTCCTGCTCTGCCAGTCTCTGCCCAGCCTGACTGGCACCCAAGAGGGGCTCCTGGGGGGAGGATGGCTTCAGATCTGGACCTGAGAGTACGGGCCGCTTTTCAGGAAAAGCTGCAGGAGCTGTAAGGTTTTATCTATCTGTTTATTTAGGGGGGAGAAGGGGAGGCTTGCAAGAGTTTCAGCACAATCGTGGACATGCAGCACAAGCCTGTGCTTGACTTTTTCGAAGTGCCTACTCGCTGCTAAGCTATATATAAGTTGGCATATATTATTATTATTATTATTATTATTATTATTATTATTATTATTATTATGTTAATCTTTAATTTGATACACAGCCAATGACTGGTAAAAACCTAACAGTTCAAATTGTAACCAAAGACTTACTTACTTTCTTACTTTCTTACTTTCTTTCTATCTATCTATCTATCCATCTATCTATACAATTGTATCTGTCTGTCTACAGTATTTATATACCGCTTTTCAACTAAAAAGTTCACAAAAGTGGTTTACAAAGAAAATAAAAAAATAATAATTAATAGCTAATGAGGTAAGATGAGCTAAGACCTGTCGAGGTATTGTTGAAGTATATAGGCAGTTTCCAGAAGGGTGGTTTTCTGCAGTATTATCATCATCATCATCATCATCAAAATCAAACAGTAATACACAGCAAACAACTTCATGCTGGTTTCTGTCACATCACCAGTCGGACCCTTCCCAAGTGTCTAGGACTGTGTGATGTAGCGGCATATAATACGTGCTGAGGCTAGAAGAGTGGCTTTTCGTAGTTGTCAGAGTGATATTTTTCAATTATTATTATTATTATTATTATTATTATTATTATTATTATTATTATTATTAAGAATATTTGTCTACTATCACCTGAAGACAGTTACAATCACACAGATGGTAAAACACTTTGCTTAGCAAACAAAATAGGGAGAGATTGTTTTTCAGCACTGGAGACAGAATTGGGGAAGTTTTACTCCTGAGTAAACATGCTGTGTTAGCTCATTAATTTGCCAAGTGTTACTTGATTAATTCAGGGTGTGATCCTAAAAAAAATAGCACAGTCGCACACCTCACTGATTCTCCAGTTTCTGTGGTGTGGAAGGCCAGTGCACAGATATTTTCTTTGTGAACCATTTTTTGAACTTTTTTTATTGAAAAACAATATCGATCAGTTTGATTGATTAAATTGATTGGGGTGTGGCGGCCTATCCATCCCCCCACCCTGGGAGTTGTATAGAAGCACCTTCTGGCACCTCTGGAACAGAAGCATGGGTGAGTTGCACTGGTCTAAACTGGTGAAGTGGCTTGCGTTTCAAAAAGTTTTCACGACGCACCAAAAATGGGCTTGCGACCCACCGGTGGGTCCTGACCCACCAAGCTCCCTGCAAACCTGAGTTTTGTGCTTCAGTGCCAGCTTGACACCTGTCACATCTGTTTTCAGGAGCCTCCCCAAAAGGGAGGATGATTTTTTACCCCCGGCTTGCTGCCTGTTGGAGAAGCGCCGCGAATTGGCAAGGGTGGAACGGGCATACTTGGCACAGAAAGAGGTAAGTCCAGCTCCTTGGAGGAGCCTCTGGCACACGGGGTGGCCAGACCTGCTTAACATACGTGCTACATGCGTGGGATGCTTTGAGAACGACAATAGGAAGCATTGAAGATCTCAAATATTTTTGCTCACATGAACATGAACTTTGTGTTTTAATCCAGTGAACGCTCTCAGTTTATACTTGGTAAATCATCCTGAGAGTTTCTTATTGACCTTTTATATTAATCAACAATTTTTATATACTAATACATTTTACTAATTTTTATTAGTACCTCTTTATTAATTACATTAATAAATATATTAATATATTAATAATTATTTAATTGATTAGTATGTTAATTATTATTATTTATATTAACTATATTACCTCTTTATTAATTATATTAATAGAATTTTATATATTAATATAATAACCTCTTTATTAATTATATTAATATAATTACAATATATTAATTGGAACACAGAAATACAGTATATTACAATATATTACCGTGATTGTAATGCTTTAGGTATCTTTTCTTTAGCAAGAAAGGTAGGATATAAATTGAATGAATGAGTGAAGTTCAGTCAACATACCCTACAATCCAGAGTAACTACGGGAGCACATAGGAGACATTTACGACGACGTAGTTATGGCACCACCTCGTGAAAACCTGTGGGAAATTCATATTGCAATCCAGAGGAAATTGTTCTTACGTCGGAGCAAGGACACCCCATAGTTACTCTGGATTGCACACGTAGATACTGCACCACCTAGTGAAAACCTATGGAAAATTCATATTACAATCCAGAGGAAATGGTTCTTACATCGGAGCAAGGGCTCTGGATTGCACCCAAATTTCCAAGACCCACACATTAAAACGTACGTGAGCCACAAGTCAGTAATGTTGATCCTCCTAGCCCCCTCCCTAAACTAATCGGTGCCCCTTTGGAAAGAAAAGTAAGGTACAAATAAATAAATAAATAAATAAATACCCCCCCCCCCCCCCCAGGAATTTCAGATAAAGATGGAAAACCTGCAGCTTCGGCGTCAAGATCTGGAGCAGAAAGAGGAACAGCTGAAAAAGTCAATCCTGAAGTTCGATAAATTCCTGAAGGTCTGTAACCTAAAGGGAAGCACCATGGAGGATGACATCAGAAGTTATGGGGTGGATGCGGGGCAGGGCTGGCCCATCTGTGAGGCCAACTGAACCTGATGCCTCAGGTAGTCCCATCTTTGTCCTAATGTGCCTCCAAACTTCTACTACCAAAAACAAACAAAAACCCTAAAAGCAAGTCCTACCTCACAGGGTTGTTGTGAAGACAAAAACAGAAGGACCTACATATACCACAATGAGCACCTTAAAAGCAATTTTCATAAATGTGGGGAAAAACATCAATGAACAATATAAACAATACAGAAAATTAATATTAATAATGCCATTATGCCTGTCCCATTAGGAGAACGATGCCAAGCGAAACCGGGCTCTGAAGAAGGCCAAAGAAGAACAACAGGAAACGGTTCGGAGAGGGGAAGAAGCAGAGCGGCTTCGAGAGGAGGTGGCGCGGCTGGTTGCCGTTAAGGAGACTCTTCAACGGCGGCTGGAAGCCCACAAGGCTTTTCCGGAGTACCTGCAGAAGGTTCTGGAAAAGATGGAGCAAGTAAGTGGGGCTGAGGCTGGATTGTCCAATGAACCCAAGTCACCCAGCAACTGAGTCGGGATTTGAACCCGGATCTTCCAGATCTAAATCCAACTCCTAACCACTACACCAGTCTGTCTTCCATATCTGGTTCAGCGTTCTCATTGCACCCGCTTGTTCTCTCCCCCCAGTTTCAGGAGATCCCCGAATTGATTGACCGGTTCCAGACCCTGGTGGCCACCAAAACCACCTTGGTTCAAAGGGAGCTCGTTGGCCATGAAGCTGTCGTGGAGGAGCAAGCCCGTCTTCAGCGCTACGTGGAGGAGAGCAGCAACCAGATCTTGCAGGAGAACAACCACCTGGCGGAACTGCAGGCCCAGCTGGAGAGAGCTCAGGCTAAGACGCTGGAATGGGTAAGGAGACGGTGCCAGTTATGGGCCCGGGTGGCAAGGTGGGAGCAGATGCTGGGATGCCAAAGTTGGCAAGGAGTCCATCACAGAGGTACAGGGCAGATGGATGAACCCATTACACAAAGTGATCACTTAGTGGTAATCAATATGTTATCACACATGTGTAGGGTTGCCATATGTCCTGAAAAACAGGGACAATCCTGATTTGGGGGGGCTTGTGTTTACATGCTGGCAAATGGGACAGAGGATCCTGTAGGGTTGCTATATGTCCCGAAAAACAGGGACAATCCCAATTTGGGGGGCTTGTGTTCACATGCTGGCAAATGGGACAGAGGGTCCTGTGCCAATTTTGTGGAAGAGAATTATGGCAATCCTACAGATGGATCACTTTGATCATGTATGAACGTCTGTTCATACATGATCAAAGTGATCCATGTGTAGGGTTGCCACAATTCTCTTCCACAAAATAGGCACAGGACCCTCTATCTTCTCTGTGATGAGGGTTGATCTATCTCATCTTCCTTGTGATGAGGGCACCTCAAACATTAAAACAAATAAAATGCAGGGGGTAAATTGGTCCAAAAAGAGGACCAGGCTCTTACCTTCTCTACCCCAAGACAGAACTCCAACTGGGCCCGTATCCAGAACACAGCGGCCAAGAATACTCTGGAGCTTGGGCAGATCAAGCTGGCTGCCTTGAACCTCTTCCACATGGTGGCCAAGCAGAAGCAACTGCCCACCGGCGTCGGAGAAGATGACACAGAAACCCAGCTGGATGCGGTCAGTGGGGGACCAGGGGTAGTGGTGCTTAAGGGCGGATGGTGGGCTTTGCATTGAAAGGATTCAGGCAGTTCCAGTGATGAAGAGGTATGACCACAACTGATGGTCCATCAAAGATTAGGGGCTCAATCAAATCTTGAACCCCTAGGCTTGACCTTCTCTCAGCTCTAGAGACATACTGAGACGTATTGTCTTTTAAGTAGCCCTTGAAGACAATGGCCCAGACCAGTGGTTTTCAACCAGATTTATGGAAGGATCAGGGGACGTGAGTTCCCATTAGCAGCATGATGTGCCTTGACAATTTTTCAGTGTGCCATGAGATGAAAAAGGTTGAAAACCACTGGCCTAGACATTCATATATGCCCCTAGGTAAGTGTCATGGTTGGCCTCCTTCTGAGCCAGATGCCCTTAAGATCCAAGTTTCAAAGGTAACTATTGAGCACCCCTCTTGAGGACACCTTTCTTGCTCTCAGGAGTCCTGGAGCTCTGCTTTCCCATTGATCTTCAGTACAACATACAACAGTGTACATACGTTTCCCATTCAGATCTTCTGAGCATCATGTGCCTGTAGGCTATGCCCCTAAATGGTTTCAAATGTTCTACCCAGACAAACCCATTGCTCTGATATCACCAGGTCCAGCATTACATGACGGATTTAATCGCCATCCTCGCCGATTTCCGTAAAGAGGAGGTGATCCCAGTTGCGCAGCCGGAGCAGACGGTTGCAGCTCCGCCTGAGTCCACCTAACCACGTCTGCCAGAACGGGTGAGTCTGGATCCAAAACATTCTCACCCCATCCCAAGATGCCCATATACTCCTTGTAGAGCACAATGCCTGCCTGACTCTACGTCTGGAAAAAAACATACAACATATATATTTATGTCTAAGAGCACAATCCTAACCATTTCTACTAACCATGTCTACTGAAAAGTAAGTCCCATTGTGTCCAGTAGGTCTTACTGCCAGGAAAGTGTCCTTAGGATTGCAGCCCATCTATGTTTTGATGGGTGCTTACCGATCCACTGCACCACCACTTATTGTCCAACCCTACTCTCGGCTCCGGGCACTCACAGGTACAGTGGTACCTCGCTTAACAAGCGCTTTGCTTAACAAGCATTTCATATAACAAGCAAAAATTTCCAAGAAATCTTGCTTCACATAACAAGTTCCGCTTCACTTAACAAGCGAGCGCGCTATGGGCATGTGTGCTATGCAGCCCCGATGCTCCGCATGGAGGCTCTTTAAAAGGGCTACCGGCCAGCGCTGCTGCCTCTAACTGCCCCCGACTTGGGGGAAGTTGCCTGGGGGTGCCAGAGGCAGCTGCCCCTAACTGCCCCCACCGACCACCTTGAACCTCCAGCAGCAGCCCAGGTAAGCCTCCCAGGAAAGTCTCTTTGACTGCAGCCTCTTAACCATGTCTACCCAGAAGTAAGCCCCATTGTGTTAAATGTGGCTTACTCCCAGGAAAGTGTTTTTAGGATTGCAGCCTAAGTAGACTTCATAGGATCCTGCACATTGAATGCATGTTTTGAATTCCATTCCAGTGTTTTGTCATCATTTTTACATCCAGTTAATATTTTTATATGACTATTTTGGGGGTTGTGGAACCAATTGTCTGAGTTTCCATTATTTCCTATGGAAAAATTTGCTTCACTTAAAGAGCGTTTTACTTAAAGAGCAGACCTCCGGAACAAATTAAGCTCTTTATGTGAGGCACCATTGTATAAGCTAAACAAGCTATAGCTTAGTGCCCCACTCTCTTGAGGGCCCCCCCAAAAAATTAAAGGAAAAAAACTGATAATGAACTGATGATCACATGGGGGGGTGGTTGTGCATGGGGGATTGTTGCACATGGGGGGTTGTTGCACAAGGGGGGTTGTTGCGCATGGGAGGGATGATGCATATTAACATCCAGTTAATATTTTATATGACTATTTTGGGGGTTGTGGAACCAATTGTCTGAGTTTCCATTATTTCCTATGGGAAAATCTGCTTCACTTAAAGAGCGTTTCACTTAAAGAGCAGCCTCCGGAACGAATTAAGCTCTTTATGTGGGGCACCACTGTATATGGTTTGCCACGCAGATGCAATTACCTGGAGCATCCCTAGATGGAGACTGAGTTGGAAAATAAGAGGTGATGCAGTGGAACACTTAACCACCACTCCTGACCCTGGATCTGGCCCATGAGAAATCAGGATCTGGTCTGAGCCTTACTATTGAATTCTATCTAGCTGCCCATTATCTCTCTGCTTCCTCTTGGGTTCCTTCCTTCCTTGTCAACTCCAGGAAGGAGATCTGATAAATGTCTGGTTCAGAGCATCACTTTGGCTGCAATTCTAAAGACACTTTCCTGGGAGTATGACCCACTGAACTCAATAGGGCTTACTTTTGAGTAGACATGGTTAGGACTGTGCTCTTTGTGTTCAAACAGTGCCGTCAATCGTTCCTCTGTTCTTCCCATCTAGGTTTCAAAATGCTCCGGACTCAAAGAGGAGGAGAACGTTAGCTCCAAATGCATAATAACGGACAGGCGTAACATTGTGCCACTTTTTAAAAATAAGTTTAATGTCGCTCTCTCCAAACCCTAGAGTTTACACGGGAAAACGACACACATGCGCTGGCTCTATACAGTCCCTACATCCGCTTCCGCATCTTGCCCTTCTTGGCGGTACCGCGTCCAAAAGCCATGCGGCGCATCTCCTGCATGCGCTTCCGGTTGCGTGACTTTAGGCTCTTGAGTCCTCCGGTCTGCAGGAAGCGCTGCTTGGCTACCTTCTTTCGTTGCTTCAGGATCTGCTGCTTGGTTTTCAGCTCAGAGCGGACATTGCCCTGCTGGGCTCCACGCGAGGAGGCCGGAGGATGGGGGCCTTTGGAAGAAACCACAAAACTGTACTTTGAAAGAGTCAGGTCTCTGCTAAGTATCTCCCTTTCAAGCCTCTAATTTTAAAAAAAATCAACTATAATCTTCTTAAAAAACATATAAAAATGAATTCTGAGATGATGTAAACATAATGAGAGGGCAAAATCCAGAGTAACTACAGGGATTTGGGTGTATGTCTTTCTTAAGCATCCTTTCTTAAGTAACCCCCAAATCCAGAGTAACTACAGGAGCACATAAGAGACTTTACGTGCACCTGTAATTACTGCACCTCCTAGTGAAAACCTATGGGAAATTCATATTGGAATCCAGAGTAAGTTGTTCTTACGCCGGAGCAAGGACTCCCCATAGTTACTCTGGATTTTGCCCATACTTAAAAAAGAAACCAAGTGGCGGGGGGAGAGAGACCATAATTTTCCCCAGGAATTGTGCCGCATAAGAATTTCTAATTCATAATAATTCAGACTATATATTTATCCTGTGTGGCTTGAAACGAGGGGGGAGCATCCACTTGGGTGCTAGTCACTATTGGTGCAATCCAGAGTATCTATGGGGAGTCCTTGCTCCGGTGAAAGAACAATTTGCTCTGGATTGCAAAATGAATTTCCCATAGGTTTTCACTAGGTGGTGCAGTAACTACAGGTGCACGTAAAGTCTTTTACGTGCACCCGTAGTTACTCTGGATTGTAGGATATGAGACTTTTGCCCACTGGTGATCCTGGCACCTGATCTGGCTGCAGAATGCCCCGAATGATCTTTCTTGAGGATTTAAAACCCATTGATTTGAATAAAATTATATTGGTTGAGGAAGAGGAGGGACCGGCTCTGGTTGCTGGTGTTACCGATAAGTAAGATACACCCTCTGTGTCACTCACCTCTTCCTCTTGGCCTCTTCCCACCTCTGTGCACCGTGGCGGTCTCTGTGTCAGAGTCCTGCTCGTCGACCTTGTTTTTCTTTTTCCACTTTTCGTAGCTGTGGCACGGACGTCAGGAAAAATGCAACGTTCCTAGCCTATGACTTCCCAACATGGCCTGTAGGATCCCTTTAGCTCAGCAAGGAGCATATAGGGATATCGCCCTCCGCCTGCTTCCTCCCCCTTACCCCCAAGTCCACAGCCCAAAGGATACAGATTGGTCTTGTAGGAGCTGTTGATGTACGCACCACTTTCGGTGCGGATTTTCTTCTTGTCATCCTGGCCTGCCTGCCCTACAAACCGCTTCCTTTTCCGGTCCCTAAAATGTGGATGGGAAGATATTGGGATTGGCGAGATCGGAAAGCTGCAACGTATGTTGGTGGGTCGAAGCGATGTGCTAACACTTTCGGGTACCTTTGGGGCATGGGAATTCTTGCTCCCTTACCCAGTGGCACCTCACTGCCTCCTCGACCACTACACCTCCTGCTCCCTGGATTCAAAGAGGGGAACTGAGGACAAGAGGAAGTGTGGAGGAGAGAAAACTTGTGGCCTAGAACATCTCGGCTGCTCTAGTAAGCCATTCTCCTCCACTCTTATATCCCAACTCAGTCAGGTTCAAGCCACATCCAGGTTGGACCCATATTTTGAGTTATAAATTTTAAATTAATAACTAAATAAAGAAATTTGCCAAACTTCCACAGCACACAGTAAGTGCCTCTTACGTCTTCCAGTAGTTACTCTCCAAGTTACCCATAGTTAATCCCATAGGATTGTAGGGCCGGTGTGAAAAGGGGATGATGAGTAATGTCAATTATGCTTTTAATGAATAGATAATTTTTATCTACTTTTTTGATGTCTGATGGAATTGTTAAATAAGATTATAGTTTATGATAAATTTTTAGGTTTATCAATTTTAAACCAATGAAAGGTTAATAATTTTAAACTACAGAAAGGTCAATCAGGAAATCGGCGCTTGCCATATATTTTGTTAAGAGTATTTTTCCTCACTTTGTATTTTTCTTTTTTTCTGTTTTTCTCTTTATAAAATTCAATAAAAAGGTAATTACAAAAAAGAAAATTGCCGTTCAAGACACTTACCATTTAAGAAGCTTCTTGTTTTTGTTCAGGGTTGGATTCTCGTCGCCCATCAAGTCAAGGACGGCTCCCGAGGCCTGCTGCTCAAAGGCACTGCCCTCCCCGCTCACGCACAGCCTGGCAACACATATAAAAAGGGGTTGGGGGTGAGGAAAAAAAATTCCATCTCCTCCATCTCTTTCCATTTCCCACTCCCCCCATCTCCTGCCATGTACCCCCTTTCGCTTTCAAAGTCCTTTGGTCTATATGGGATGTAGAATTCATTATCTGGCAATACAGGCGGTTTCCTCTTCTTTCCAGCGCCTTCTCCCATCTGGGGTCGCTTGCGCTTCCTTCCTACTACGCTGGAGAAGACCTCCTGGGAGAGAAGCAATGGGGCAAATCAATAATTGTGCCCCGGCGGGTAACGCAAACGAATTCTGCCCTAGATCAGGGGTTTCTCAATTTTTTGCCACCTCAAATACCTGGCACCGGAAAACGCAACTGTCTTACGTAACAAAAAGTGAATGTCGTTAAATCAAAACCTCCCAATGAGACTGTGCCGAGAGCCAAGTAGGTGTTGTTACGATACAGCAGGAAATAAAACGGGATATCAAATTTAATCCACCACACATACCCCCAAATCCAGAGTAACTACAGGAGCACATAAGAGACTTCACGTGCACCCATAGTTACTGCACCTCCTAGTGAAAACCTATGGGAAATTCATATTGGAATCCAGAGTAAGTTGTTCTTACACCAGAGCAAGGACTCCCCATAGTTACTCTGGATTTTGCCCATATACTTCTTGTCTATACACCAACCTGGAGATTTTCTTCCCCCTCCTCAGATTCTGGCTGTAGGGCAGCAGATACAGCCAGATCTTGAGCCCTCTTGGCAGCCTCCGCTTGTCGTTCCTGCTGCTTCTGCTGATAGCGACTGATAAGCTGCCGGTCACGGCTCCGCTTGGCGCGCATAACATTGCCGGCTGATGTCTTGTTGGTGGTGTTGATTTCGAAGATTGTCTGGGCGCAAAGGAAGAGGATTGTGAGCGTGGCGTGGATGTCCTGCTGAGACTTCCCACTAGCATATAGGAGTCAACGTAGGAAGTTAGGCTTCCCAACAAACCCCAATTCATCTTCATTTGTATTTTTAACTAGTGAAACGTACCCTGTTGAGGGAGTAAAATACCCATGTGCCATCCCATTTTAAACTAGCAACCACTTGGGAGAGTTTGGAGGTTTCGTTATTTTAAATAAATTGTTAATTGTTAATTAAATTTTATTTGGTCCTAGGAGGGGGTAACATGAGGTCCATTGCACACATTCTCTTACAGGGACAGGGCCCTTTGATACACTTACCGCTTTCGAACGGTAGGTTTTGATGCTGTCCATGAACTTCAGCTGCTCCATCTCATCAGCCTCAAAGCGTAAACCTAAATAAATAATAATAAGGTTTCAATTGCCAGTATAGCAATGGGGGGGGGGGGGCTCTTCTCTGGCCATGATCTTGGGAGAGAAGCTATTCTAACTGTGACAGCACACTTATACCGCTTTGTGAACATTTTCTTGCACAGCAGTGTGTGTGTATATACATATGTGTGTGTGTATATATGTAAATATACGTGTGCGTATATATATATGCCCCAGGGCTGTGGGTGGCGCAAACGGTTAAGACACTGTGCCTGTTAACCAGCAGGCCAGGGTTCGATTCCCGGGTCGGCCCCACAAGACAGGGTGAGCTCCTGTCCTTAGCCCAGCTCTGTGACGCCAGCTGCATCCAATCGCATTGGCTCTGCCTTTCCATTGGACTAATTCAGTGGTGTGGAGAGGGGGGATTTGCTGCTTGGGTAACAGCCTCTCCTCCATAACAATCCAACCCAGGCTTTTGTGCTTTGCATGCAGCGTATGCAGCGCCCAGCACGATACCATAGTCTTTCAAGACTGACGGAGGCCTGCTAAAAAAAATATATGCATATGTGTATATACATTTGCGTATATATATGGATATATATATATACACACACGCACATATATATGTATGTGTAAATATATGCGTGCATGTGCATATACATATATGAATATGTGTATATATCTGTATTTATATATGTGTGTATGTACACCTGTATATATATATGTGTGTGTATATGTAAAAATACGCATGTGCGTATATATACATGTGTATATACATTTGTGTATATATGTATATGTGTGTGTATATATACATATGTGTGTATATATATATATATATATGTGTGTGTGTGTGTGTACATATGCATATCTGTGTGTATTTATATGTGTGTGTGTGTACATGTGCATATGTGTGTGTATTTATATGTGTGTGTGTGTGTGTACATGCACGCATACATATACCCTATGGGTGCAATCCAGAGTAACTATGGAGAATCCTTGCTCCGACGTAAGACCAATCTATAAATGGGGTGGGGTGAAATCCAGAGTAATTACGGGGAGTCCTTGCTCTGACGTAAGAACAATCTACTCTGGACTGCAATATAAATTTCCCATAGGTTTTCACTAGGTGGTGCAGTAACTACAGGTGCACGTAATGTCTCTTATGTGCTCCTGTAGTTACTCTGGATTGTAGGGCTAGACTGATTGCTTGTCAGGCTTGCCAAAGCTCCCCCCCCCCCCCGTGCTTTCCCCACCTTGACAGCTGCCACTCACTGAACAGGGGATGAACGCCCAGGACGCTGAAGTCCATTTCCTTGACCCGTTTGATGGACTCTGGCGATGGAGCCGGGCGAGATTTCAGATACTGCTTCTGCGCATTGTCTGCCACCCGGCGGAGGTTCTGCAATTCCAGGGACCGTTCGTGGTCCGTCTGCAGCAGGGTCTCCTCGTCATCAATAACACTTTGAGGGACACGGCCAAACACGCCATCGGTGTCTGAAATAGAGAATTTAATGACAGGCCCTAGGAGACTTATTTTTTTTAAACCCACTAAGGCTGCAATTCTTAAGACATTTTCCTGGAAGTAAGACCCATTGAAAATGGAACTTACTTTTGAGTAGACATGGTTAGGATTGTGCTCTAAGTGGGGAACCTGGATGACTCACCAGTAGGTGTCTTATAGGGACTGGCAAGGACGAGAGGCCGGCCAAGGAAGAGATGCAAATCAAAGACGTAGGGGGTCTCGTCTGGAGCGACTAGTGAGTAGGCAGTGCCGCTTCTTCCAGCTCGGGCCACTCTCCCTAGAGAGAGCAGAAGCATAACTGTTAAGAACCCAAGCAAGACTGGGGCACCATCTCCTGGTACCTGACAATTCACCCCTTTACCTGGTGCTGCTCCAGTCCGGTGGTTTTCAAAGGTTTTCAACCTTTTTCATTTCGTCACCCCATTGGGGTCGTTCTAATCCCATTGGGGTCTGCCTCCTAGAGCACCCCAAGGTTGCTCTAGGAGGCAGAGTTCCCCCCAGGGATTAGACGCCGAACCTGCCTTGTAGGATCCTGCAGACCTCTCTTCCACAAGACTAACCTATACAAGGCACCATACACCAAGAACTTACCCACGCGGTGCAGGAAGAGCTTGGCCTTTGCTGGAAAGCTGTAATTGATCACGTTGTCCAAGAGGGGAATGTCGATCCCGCGGGCGGCCAAGTCGGTGACAATGAGCACTGAGGACTTCCCGTGGGTGAATTTCCCAATGTTGATCTTGCGAGCCGTCTGGTCAAGGGAACTGTAGACGTGGGTGCAGTTCACACCCTGTGCCATCAGGAGCTGTTGGGACAACACAGTCAAACCTCTCTCTGACTTCCTCCAGACCTCCGTGGGGCACCATCCTAGCCAATTTAGGCTGGTACAACTCACACATCTTCCCATTTCCGGTGTTGTGGGGACACCGGCGCATGTCTATGCATTGGCCTAACCTCTCCAGGGGTAGCACAGAAATGCCTTATGCGGCTGTTCAGATCCATAGAGGTTGTGCTGACAAGAAGGCGCATACAGCAACTTTATATCCCACCTTTCATCCCTTAAGGGACCCTATAAGGACATACCCCCAAATTCAGAGTAACTACAGGAGCACGTAAGAGACTTTATGTGCACCCGTAGTTACTGCACCACCTAGTGAAAACCTATGGGAAATTCATGTTGCAATCCAGAGTAAGATGTTCTTACACTAGAGCAAGGACTCCCCATAATTACTCTGGATTTCACTCTGCCCCATTTATAGATTGGTCTTACGTCGGAGCAAGGACTCTCCATAGTTACTCTGGATTGCACCCATAGCGTATATGTAGTTACTCTGGATTTTGCCCATAATAAAAGATATTAAAATAATATAATATTAAAGATATTAATATTAAAGATATTAAAATAATAAAAGATATTAAAATAATAAAAGATACTAAAAACATGACCACATACCTCTTTCAGATACTCTGTGTGGTGCTTTGTGGCGACAAAAATGATGGTCTGATCCTGCGGTCTGACCACAGTCCTCAGTAGATGCAGGAGGAGAGCAGGTTTGTCATCAGCTCGTACGTGGTAAAAGGACAGCTGGGGTGGGTTTTTTAAAGTATGATTTAGAGTGCAATCCTAACCGTGTCTACTCAAAAGTAAGCCCCATTGTGTTCAATGGGTCCTACTCCCAGGAAACTATCTTTAGGATTGCAGCCTTAGAGTAGGATGTCAGCCCTTTTCTTCTCCCCGCACAGACAAGTTTATGAAAATTGTCAAGGCACGCCAACTTTTTTGGGCCACACTGGAGATGGGCTTGCACCCCCTAAGTGGCCATCCCCAAATATGATTCCCTATTGACGCCTGGCATTTCTCCCACCTGACCCAACCGTAACGGATGCGCAGATGGCCAGGGGGATAGAGCGCTAGTCAATGGCATCAATAGTGAGTGGGTGACTTGTGCTGAATATATGATAAATCAATAAAGTGAACGGGTACAAACTCCAAACCCAAAACGCCTTGGCATTTAGGTTGTGTGTAAGATGTTGGACACCCATGTTGGAGGTCCGTGATGGTGGTGGTGATGCAAAGAGCTCTTGCATCAGGATGATGCAAACCCCAGTGATGCCTCTAATGCCACTGAGCAAGTTTGGCCTGGGAATGCTGTGGACCTTCAATGTACGGCAAGGTCTTCCTTGTAAGGCAGGGTCTTGGGGTAGGAGTGAAGCCCCAACTGTGGAGTAACCCCCAAATCCAGAGTAACTACGGGAGCATGTAAGAGACTTTTATGTGCACCCGTAGTTACTGCACCACCTAGTGAAAACCTATGGGAAATTCATATTGGAATCCAGAATACGTTCTTACAGCAGAGCAAGGACTCCCCGTAGTTACTCTGGATTTTGCCCTAAGCCGGCCTATTCTTAAAGTGAATAGTACAGGGAACGTAAATGGTTTCTCCCACCTTGAGCTGCTCACTGAGTTTGGACTCCACATCCAGCCGAATCAAGACAGGCTCTGTGAGACCTGAGATGAAAACAGGAAAACACATGAAGGCTGCTTTCCAGGGAGGAAGACCCATTGAACAGAATGGGGCTTACTTTTGAGTCGACACGGTTAGAATTGTGCTCGAAGGCAGAATAAATCTGGGATAAATGAGGAAGAGTATCAGAGTGGAGGTGAAACATCTTCACACAACTCATCGTTACCCTGTGGAACTCACTCCCACAAGACGGGATGGCCACTCAGTTAAAGGGTATTGGATAAAGTCAGAGAAGAGGTCTACCAATGGCTACGAGCCACAGTGGTTATGGGCTACCTCCAGTTTTAGCATCAGTGTGCCTCTGAATGCCAGTTTCAAGGGAGAGAGGTGCATCTCCCCCTGTGGTTTTCCCATAAATGTATGGGGTCTACTTTGGGAAACAGGAGGGCCTCTGGTTGTGTACCGTTGCCGAATCCATCCCCTTACCAGCTCGGGCAAACTCCACCAGAAGTTTTGGCAGGGTGGCAGAGAAGAGCACCGTCTGGCGGCTCTCGGGCAGCCGTGCGATGATCTGCTGGAGCTGCTCCGCAAAGCCCATCTCGAACAGCCTGGCGGCACAAACAACACAAGAAGTTACGGCAATGGGTTCGAGGAAGAGGAGAGATCAAAAGCATGAACTGTTTCTCCCAGGAGGAGTAAAGGCATCCCTCACTTTCTGATGATCCACTTTTGCAACACCTTTTAATTACAGTGGTGCCTCACATAAAGAGCTGAATTTGTTCTGGAGGCCTGCTCTTCAAGTGAAACACTCTTTAAGTGAAGCAGATTTTCCCATAGGAAATAATGGAAACTCAGACGATTGGTTCCAGAACCCAAAAAATATTCATAGAAAAATATTAACTGTATTTAAAAATGATGACAAAACACTGGAATTGAATTCAAAACATGCATTCAGTGTGCAGGATCCTATGAAGTCTACTTAGGCTGCAATCCTAAAAACACTTTCCTGGGAGTAAGCCCCATTGAACACAATGGGGCTTACTTCTGAGTAGACATAATTAGGAGACTGCAATCTAAGATACTTTCCTGGGAGGCTTACTTGGGCTGCTGCTGGAGGTTCAAGGTGGTCGGTGGGAGCACTTGGGGGCACTTAGGGGCAGCTGCCTCTGGCATCCCCAGGCAACTGCCCCCAAGTTGGGGGTAGTCAAAGGTGGCAGCGCTGGCCGGCAGGCCTTTAAAAGAGCCTCCATGCGGAGCATCAGGGCTGCATAGCACGCGTGCCCATAGTGTGCTTGCTTGTTAAGTGAAGCGGAACTTGTTATGTGAAGCAAGATTTCTTGGAAATTTTTGCTTGTTATGTGAAACGCTTGTTAAGCGAGGTACCACAGTATACCAAAAACTCATTTATTCAATGCATGTTCCACTCATTCAACCTCTTTCTGCTGTTCTAAAGGCCAAAATTGCCCTCGACCTTGTTGTAGCTCCTGGTCACATCCCATTCCCATAGGTGCACATGAAACTCCATGTACAGAAATCTTGGGGTGGTAGCAGAAATTTGCAAGATAAAAGGGGCATTGCAATTTGCCAACTAAAAAAAGCATTGGAAGCAACAAAGAAGGGGTTTCACTTTTCAACCGTTTCACTTTTGGACAGTGCTCCAATTCCTAACCCAGCCAATAAGTGGGGATGCCTTACTGGCTCCATCCATCCTTATTGGATCCATCAATATGGTTCTTAGTAAGTCCGAGAAGGAAAAAAAAACCTTCTTAAACAGACATCTGTGCATGTGGTAGAGTCCTTGTCCATGGGGACTGTACCACCACGGCATGCACATTGGGAGTAGGGGTTCTTGAGGGTGCCTGTGGGGACAATCCACTGGTATGAGCATGAGTAACCAATGACACCTCTGGCCTTTGTGCCTGACCTGTCGGCTTCGTCGAAGACCACGTATTCCACGCTCTGCAACTTCAGCTTCATCTCCACAGCGACGTGGACCAGACGGCCTGGAGTGGCAATGATTCTGCAAGGAAGGCAAATGGGACGCTGTGACGGCTGGAGGGGAGGCGGGGAGGATGCGCTCTCCCCAAAAGTCAGCCAAGGAGGGGGTTTGGCAAGACTGGCTGCGTTGGGTCCCAAGATCTGGATTCTCACAAAGGCTCCAACCTTAAACACACTTTCCTGGGGGTAAGCCCCATTGAATACAGTAGGACTTCTGAGTGGATGTGCTTAGGATTGCACTGTAAAGTAGTAAACGTGTCTTTGCAAGTTTCTTCATAGGGGAACATACCCTCACCCTGATTTTCCTGAACGTACCTTGATTTTCAACCTTTTTCACCCTGAACATACTGAACATACCCTGATTTTCAACCTTTTCCACCCTGAACACACCCTGATTTTCAACCTTTTTCATCTCCCGGCACTCCGGCCAGGTGCTAAAATTTTCAAGGTCATCAATCTCTGGGCAACTGAGAAGCCACACCATGCTGCTGCTGGTGCGTTTAATTCCTCAATAACCCTATTAATTAATCATTAACCCTATAAATAAATGATGTTCATTTAATAAACGAATTGGCCAAACTCCTACGGTACACCTGTGGATCACTCGTGGCACAGCAGAGTGCCGTGACTCACAGTTTGAAAACTGCTGCCCTAATGCTACCCAGTGAGAGTAATGGTTAGAGCAGCAATTTTCAATCCATGTGCCACAGGATTAATAGGATCACGAAGGGGGTGTAAGACCCATACCGGCATGGGAGACCCCTGACAACGCAGGCAATGCAATACAGACCGGCTCGGCAGAAAGCAGTATCACCGTCACGTTGACTCACATGTCTGGGTTTTCATGCAGAGCAGCAAACTGGTCTTCCATCCTGGAAGAGAAGAGGAGGAGATGAATCTAGACCACTGGAAATGGACCTCTGGTCTAGGGTTGCCATATGTCCCGAAAAACAGGGACAATCCCAATTATGGGGGATTGTGTTCACATGCTGGCAAATGGGACAGAGGGTCCTGTCCCAGTTCGGTGGAGGAGAATTATGGCAACCCTACTCTGGTCTGATCTATCTATCTTAAAGCAATTTTAAACCCTGCGGGTCTCAAGGATGGAGATGAGTCAGAAATCCCAATGCAATACAGTTGCAACCTTGCTATACACTGAATTTCTATACACTGATTTGACTTGACATGAATGGCCACTGAAAATCACTGTTTTAAAAACTGCTTTTCTTACTATTGTAGAGAGACAGACACGCAATCATTCCATTCTTCAGCTAAGCCAGGAAAATACAGGGGATCCTTTGCATTTCTAATTTGATTTGTATGTTCTTGTATGTTCTACTGTACCCATTGTTGTTGCATTTCTAATTTGATTTGTATGTTCTTGTATGTTCTCCTGTATTCATTGTTTGTTGTTTGGTATGTACGTAGCCACTGCCGAAGCCAAATTCTAGGTATGGCATGCATACTTGGCCAATAAATCTAATCAAATCACTCCTACAACAGTAATAAAAGCTGTTTTTAAACCATTGTAAAGGGGCACACTCTAATTTTTTTTAAACTGATTTTATTTAACATGTTTTGGTATCAATAGGGAGTCCCAGAATTAAACCTTTCCAACTATAGAGGCACAACCAATAGGAGCAAAGGTCTAGCAAGAAACCCACAAGTGAGTCTTGACATCTGTTTTTCCATGGATTTTTTTATCCACTGATTTTTTTATCCACAGGACGTTCCAGAACGAAACCCTAGTAGATAATGGGGGAACACCTGTACTTACTTGTCTCCGCCAAGGATCAAGGCAGTTTTCAAGCCTGTGAATCGGCCAAGCTGCGGGACCAAAGGAAAGAGAATTACGAGGTGCTTCAAAAGGGTCAGTTATAAGATGCTCTCTCTTTTTCTCGTTCTTGGCTGGTCAAGCACTTGCTTTAAATCAGTGGTCAGGGAACAGGGGTAAATTACCCCAAATGGGGTAAAAATGAAATTCCTGGGGGTAATGGACAGTCGCGCTGCCGAGTCACAGCAGGGCATGCATAGGAATCTATATGCATGCCTGGCTGTGTATCGGCAGTGCAACCATCCTATAGATTCTATATGCATGCCTGGCTGTGTGTGTTACAGTACTGTAGTATACAAGGACCTGACACAGTGCACCATATTAATAATATATGATTTCCTTCCTTTCAAATCAAGGGGGTAAATTCAATGTATCTAAATATTTACCCAATGTAAATATTCAGTGTATCTAAATATACCTTTGGGGTAAAAGGTAAAAATGTTCCCTGACCCCTGCTTTAAATGAAGGGGGTTCCAGGCACCTCCAGGCAAGCGATCGTCACAAGGATCTCACAGCAGAATCCTAAAAACTCCCCAAATCCTAAAAGCCTTAGGATTCGTTGGCACAGCTATGACCAATTTTTTTACCATCCCCATCAATACCTCCTTGGTGAATTTGAGGGTCTGCAGCGCAAGCTCCCGAGTGGGCGACAGGATGAGGGCTCGTGCGCCAGTCTTGGCACTATGCGCCTTCAACCTCTCGAACATGGGGATGAGAAAACAGGCCGTCTTGCCGCTGCCGGTCCGGGCCATCGCCACCACATCCTTGCCATCTAGGATCATCGGAATCACCTGCAAAGCAAGTCAGCGGAGAAAAACACTCAGTCTTTGGAGAGCGCTACAACAATATTCTTAATAACAATATTCTTAATAATTACTGTATTTACTCTAATCTAATGCGCCATCAAATCCAATGCGCACCCTATACTTATAATCAAAATACCACATTTATTCACATCTAATTAACCACGTGTATCTTGATTTTGGAGACTGAGTTCAGCCGAAAAGGGTGAGCTGGGTTAGGTTCGAGTAAATACAGTATATTACTACTAATACAGCATACTCTAAGCAATATGTACAATATTGCTTTATTATTACAACATGTGCAATATTGCTTTATTATTTATCGCTTTATTATTTATTACAATAGAAATGCATGCATTAAATATACAACACCCTATATTGTGTGCCACCAAAACTGTTTAGGCTGACTTTTTAATGTTTAATCTACAGTTTAGATGTGCCAATTCCAAAACTGATTTTAATTTATTTATTTTTTTGTATCAGAGAGACTCTACTCAGGGAGGGAAGTACAAGAATTAACTTGATTAACCACTCAATTAACCACTCAATTAACCATAGCCCTGATTGGCGAGTACCTATGCAGTCACTCACCCATGGATTGGAATGGTAGGCATAGGGTGAAATCCAGAGTAAGGAGGGTGAGTCCTTGCTCTGGAGTAAGAACAAGTTACTCTGGATTGCAATATGAATTTCCCATAGGTTTTCACTAGGTGGTGCAGTAACTACAGCTGCACATAAAGTCTCTTACATGCTCCCATAATCACTCTGGATTTGGGGGTTACTCTGGATTCCAATATGAATTTCCCATAGGTTTTCACTAGGTGGTGCAGTAACTACAGGTGAATGTAACATCTCTTACATGCTCCAGTAGTTACCCTGGATAGTGCCCATAGTACTGAGTAAAGGAAGGCAAGTGGTGGGTGACACCGACCTGAGCCAACCATCTCAGCTAACCACACGGATGGGGCTGACCCTAAGAAGACACACCAGTCACCATCATAGACACTGGTGTGAGCCCAACTGTGAGGATCTGCCCTCCATGAATGAGATCTTCTGATGTTCTTACCTTCCTCTGGATTGGAGTCGGTATCTTGTACCCTTTCTTCAGGATCCCTTTGAAGACAGGGTAGCTCAAGCCTAGAAGAAAAAACTTGAGTGAGGATCCCCCCCTCTAGTTCTTCCCACCAACTGAACCTCACAGGCGGCAACAGCATCACCTGCAACTCCTAACCAGCCCCCCAAAATCAGAAAAATATTGTGAACAATAATGGGAAATATTGTAATAAATAAATAGTTGTGGTGTGGGTCTCCAAGAGGAAGACAGGATAAAAATATAGTTAATATTTATTTCATGTATCTTATCTTGTGGGTCTGCAAGAGGAAGACGATAGAAATATAGTCATATATATTTATTTATTATGTATATATAATATATTTAAATAATATTATGTATCTATTATGTTTCTAAAACATATAATATATATTATTATATAATATTATGTATGGTATCTTGTGGGTCTGCAAGAGGAAGTCAGGATAGGAATATATTTAATATTGATTTTATGTATCATCTCGTTGGTCTGCAAGAGGAATACAGGATAGAAATATATTTATGTATATTTACTATGAATATATTATATAAAATAATATTATGTATCTATTATGTATATAAAACATATATGTATTATTATATAATATTATGTATCTTGTGGGGTGGCAAGAGGAAAGCAGGATAGAAATATATTTATGTACATTTATTATATATATATTTATATAATATTATGTATCTATTATATATCTAAAACATATAATATATACTATTATATAATATTATGTATCTTGTGGGTCTGCAAGAGGAAGCCAGGATAGAAATATTGTATTTAATATTGATTTTATGTATCATTGTTTGATATATCTTGTTTAATATTGATTTTATGTATCTTGTGTGTACTGCAGGAGGAAGCCAGGATAGATATACTGTAATCAATCAATCAATCACCCCAGGTTCTGGGTGACCATTTAAAGACCATTATAGGGAACAAAACAAGGTTGATTGGTCAGTAAAGGTAACAGTAATAGCCTAGCATATTACCCTGCTATTGTGATGACCCTAGGGATCCCTATATAGGGATCCTTGTAATCCCTATTACAAGGCCAAAGAGCCAGTGATGTCCAGAGACGTATATGTGGTCATGTGGCTGGCATGATTAAATGCCACAGGCGCATGGAATGCTGTGACATTCCCAGTGTTGAAAAGTGGTATATAAATACGATTGATTGATTGATTGATTGATTGATGTGGTACCTATTTATATACTGGTAGTTGCATTTCCATGCTTTGGAACTGTTAGGTTGGCAAGAGCTGGGCAAGTAACGGGTGCTACCTCTACCACGCGGTACTTGGGTTTTAATTAAACAATTTTATTATGATGATTAATAATAATAATCATCATCATTAATGATTAATGACAGCCCTGATTGGCCAGTATCTCTGAGGCTACTCACCCATGGATTGGAATCCCCCTGATTTCTTCTTCTTCTTGTTTTGGGCACGCACCAATTCTTGGGTGTCCAGCTCAACATCAGAGGCGCACTCGGATGCGGGAAAGGCAGACACGGGCATCTCATGATCCTATGAGAAAGGCCAAGAAAAGCAAATCAGGGAAGATGAACTGGTCAACACCCAGTAAAACCAAGGCTGACTCTGTTTGGGGGGACATGTGGCCAAAAAGCCCCCCCCCACCATGAGACAAGGGGTACATTCAAAAGTTGAATGGATGAAGTCAGAGGAGAAATCCAACTTTTATGGTCATGACATATGGATTGTGGTGTGTGCAGGGGAGGGTGTCAGACATCTGGAACCCCAGCTTAGTCCCAGCACCCACTTAAGCCTCTGTACCCACTTAGCACCCAAGCCTCAGCACCCACTTACCACTCAGCACCCACACGCAAGCCAATTAAGTCCCAGCACCCACTTAAGCCTCTGTACCCACTTAGCACCCAAGCCTCAGCACCCATTTAGCACTCAGCATCCATATGCAACCCATTTAAGACCCAGCACTCACTTAAGCCTCCGTACCCACTTGGTACCCAAGCCTCAGCACCCATTTACCACTCAGCACCCACACGCAATCCATTTAAGTCCCAGCACCCACTTAGCACCCAGTTAAGAGCAGCACCCACTTAGCCCCTAGTTAAGACCAGTACCTGCTTAGTACCCAGTTAAGACCAACAACTGCTTAGCACCCAGTTAAGAGCAGCCCCCAGTTCAGACCAGCCCCCAGTTCAGACCAGTACCCAGTTGGCACCCAGCTAAAACCAGCCCCCAGTTCAGACCAGTACCCAGTTGGCACCCATTTAAAACCAGCCACCAGTTCAGACCAATACCCTGTTGGCACCCAGTTAAAACCAGCCCCCAGTTCAGACCAGTACACAGTGAGCACCCAGCCAAGACCAGCACCCACGTGTGTGTCCTGCTGTGAGCCTGAGTCCCTGCAGCGCCTGCGCCTCCTCCTGAGCCCCACAGCCTGGATCGGGGCCATCCCCGCAGCCTCTCCGGCCATGACCAGGAAGAGCCGCCACGAGGGTGCTGTGGGGGGGGAAGGACTGAACCACTGCCGGGGGAGGAGCCTCCCCAAGTCCCCCCCTGCCCTCCATGGTTCCTCCCCCTCCTAAGGCCAGCCTTGCTGGTGCTCAGCAGATACTTCGGGTTCCCATTGCACAAAAAGTTACTATGCATTTACTCAGGGGAGTAAACTCCACTTACTCAGAGGAGTCAATACATTTACTCAGGGGAGTAAGTTCCTATGGATTTACTCAGGGGAGTACGCTCCACTTACGCAGGGGAGTCAATACATTTACTCAGGGGAGTAAGTTCCTATGGATTTACTCAGGGGAGTACGCTCCACTTACTCAGAGGAGTCAGTACATTCACTCAGGGGAGTAAGTTCCTATGCATTTACTCAGGGGAGTAAACTCCACTTACTCAGAGGAGTCAATACATTTACTCAGGGGAGTAAGTTCCTATGCATTTACTCAGGGGAGTAGGCGCCACTTACTCAGAGGAGTCAATACATTTACTCAGGGGAGTAAGTTCCTATGCATTTACTCAGGGGAGTACGCTCCACTTACACAGGGGAGTCAGTACATTCACTCAGGGGAGTATGTTGCACTTTGCTCAATGTGCATGTTTACTTAGAGAAGAAAATTCCTATGCCCTTGGCTGCAATCCTAAACACACTTTCTTGAGAGTAAGTCCCATGGAACACAATGGAACTTACTTCAGAGTTGACATGCATAGGATTGTGTCCATTCCCAGAATTGAGTGCATGGCTTGGATGGGGTGAGATGCTCTCATGCACCACCAGGGAGCATCAACTCATAACTTCACATGAGAACCAGAAGTCAGTGCTGTGTGGATCTCTTTGGTGGCCAGACCTGCAAGGCAATGAGAAGCACCCAGTAGTAGCTGCACATCTGTCAGTGGTGCAGGTGAGTAGCTGCAGTGTTGGTGGGGATGCTCCTGGGGTGGAAAGCACATGCATGTGTTCCCCTTTTAATGCTCAAGTCTTCTTGATGTTAGCTTTGCATTGCCCTTGCATTGTGTACCAAATTGTGCACTGTGCAGGAATGTGCACAAACCCTTGCAGTGGACTAGTTAGCACAAATAGAGCTACAAATGGGTGGTGCAATTAATTGGTGCAATTAATTGCACCGCTTTTTGGTGGTGCAATTAATTCCTTTCCCCTGGAACAACAAATTTTCCAGCTCTGTGCCATGTTATACGAGTGGTCCATTGGTGTGCCATAGGTGTTGGTGCGCCACAGGTATAATTTATTGTTATTAGGACATAGAATTGTTGTTAATTTGTTTGAATCCCACCACTGGCCAGGATGGTGTAATGGCTAAACTTGCAGTGATTTTCAACCAGTGTGCCGTGGCCACTGGTGTGCCACGGATAGTCCACGAGTGTGCCGGGGGAATTTGGGAACGGTCATTAATTAATAGGCACACAATAGCACAATTTTAGTGTGCCGTGAGATGAAAAAGCTGAAAATCAGTGGGTTAAAGAGTTGGACTTGAGAGCACTGTCCTAACCATGTCTACTCTGAAGTAAACCCCATTGTGATCAATGGGTCTTACTCCTAGGAAAGTGTCTTTAGGATTGCAGCCTGAGACCCCAAAAAATCCAGATTGAAGTCCCCTCTGTGACCTTTGGCAAATCACGTAATCTTAGACCACAATCCTAACCATATCTACTCAAAAGTAAGCCCCATTGTGTTCAATGGGTCTTACTCCAAGGAAAATGTCTTTAGGATTGCAGTGTTAGCCTGCCCTACCTCACAGGGTTGTTGTGAGGACAGCAGGAGGAGAGGAACGGGAACTATGTAAATGGGGCAGGGTGAAATCCAGAGTAACTACGGGATGTCCTTGCTCTGGAATAAAAACGGGTTACTCTGGATTGCAATATGAATTTCCCATAGGTTTTCACTAGGTGGTGCAGTAACTACGGGTGCACGTAATGTCTCTTACGTGCTCCTGTAGTTACTCTGGATTGTGCCCGCAATTTCATTAGCATAGGAAAGGCAGGGTATAAATTATATTAAATAAATAAGTAAATAAATAACCAATCAGTTACTTAATTAAATTAGTAATTAATTACCAATTACTAACCAATTAATTAATAACTAATTAATTAATTAGTAGGGCTAATAAAAATATGAGCCTGGTGGCACTTGATGCCTGGTAGGGATGCCAGCACAGGACACGTGTTGGAACTTAAGCTAGCCTAATTTGGGGACTAACCCCCAAATCCAGAGTAACTATGGGAGCACGTAAGAGACTTTAAGTGCACCCGTAGTTACTGCACCACCCAGTGAAAACCTATGGGAAATTCATATTGCAATCCAGAGTAAGTTGTTCTTACACCGGAGCAGGGCTCCCTGTAGTTACTCTGGATTTTGCCCTAAGCTGATTGCAGCCTCTGTAGAGGTTCTGCCACTTCAAATCTAGAATGGCACACATGCCACCATGGAGGGGGGTGACATGGGGACCTAAGACAACCCCAATGGGGTGGCGTCGGAACCAAAAAGATATCCAAGGGAGTGACATGGACACCCAAAAGAACTCTCAAGGGGGTGACCCAAAAGAATCCTAATGGGGTGTCATGGACACCCAAAAGAACCCCAATGGGGTGACATGGGCACCAAAAGGAACACCAAATAACCACACGAGATGCATGTGCCCTCTCTGCATGGCACAATCTCTAAGCCATGGATGTTTAAGAGATGGCAGGTCATGCCATCTTCAGACTGTGTTTGGATCCCTCAAGAGCGGAACTTCCAGAACCGTTTCCATGGGATGCAAATAAACTCTAGAACGTAACCCTTGTGTACGGTCTGGCGCACCCAAGAACCTGTGGTTATCGAGTGCCAATGGCCACTAGTGGCTAACGGGCGAGTTCCCATTAGCAAGGAGTCGGATCCATCCCTGGCATCATGTGGACATCTGGTTCTTGGGGGGTCTGGTGTTTGGGGCAGAGGCGTTGGGGAGGACTCGGCTACTAGTCCGTTTTGATGTGGAAGGATGGGTAGGATCTCTGCCCGTTGCTCCCGTAAGGACGGAAAGGCGACAGCTTTTTAGTAGGATCCTTTTTAGCGGAAACCCAAACTTTCCTTTTAAAATTATTTTTAATAAGGAGAGGCTCTAAACAGCGCCAGTTAATTTCTCCCCTTGAAAGGGACGCTCACCAGATGGATTAGGGAAGCGGTATATATTGCCGTGCGTGTGACTTTGCGAACCCACAGTTGTCGAATAAAACTGTTTTTCCAGAACTTTCTTCCTCGCTCCTGGTGAGACCATTGGCATCAATGGCTGCCCCTGTTTTTCGGTTCTGCCAGATCCGTGAAGACATCCGTCGAGCTGGTTGCGTTGGGAACCCAGGCCAACAGCTGGCAATACGGGGCCAAGTCGGCCTTCGGGCCGCAGCCAAACCCTCCTACGTAGACGAGTCGCTCTTTGGCCGCAAGACCGGGCGTGAGTCACTGGTCGTGGAATTTGATCCCCCCTGGGTGGATAATAAGACCAGGCTTCATTGGTGGAGCCCAGATGCATCCCGAACCAGCAGCACCCCTGCAAAACCCACAGGGGGAACCAGCACTTCGAGGAAGAAATCCAAGTATAGGTAACATGTTTACTCAAATCTAATGCGCACCCCAATTTTAAAAGGCTTGAGATCAAATTTTTTTACTTGTGATTATAATGTGCAGCTGCAAAGCAGGTGCAAAATTTAATTTTATTGCATGTACGTAAAATTGTTACTGTTATATGACAATAAAAGTCATGTAATTTTACTGTTATGATAATAATAGTATGACAATGGATTTATATTATGATTTTTACTAATTGCACTACTTTATACAACAAGGGGGTTATGCTACGTTTTGATTACAATAAACTAAATACTGACCTACAGCGCAATCCTAAGCAAGAGGCAGCTGGTGGCACCATAAAATCTAAGACCTCATTGGATCAGGTCAAATCCTAAGGGCGCAATCCAGAGTAACTACGGGGAGTCCTTGCTCCGGTGTAAGAACAACTTACTCTGGACTGCAATATGAATTTCCCATAGGTTTTCACTAGGTGGTGCAGTAACTGTGGGTGCACATAATGTCTCTTGTTCTCCTGCAGTAACTCTGGATTTGGGGGGTTATCTCACTGTGGTCCACCAGACCTTTTAGGGCGCACACATGACTATATGAGACCTGTTTCCCGTTGCCACATCCTTGGGACTGGCATGTCGGAGACAATCCTGGACTTGTCTTATAACCTGTGATTGAATTTTCCTCCATAAATTTGTTGTATCTCCTTTTAAAGGCAACCAGGCCAAGTGTCGCACCCACATCCTGTGGGAAGGAGTTCCACAGATTAATGACTGGCTGGGTAAAGAAAGAGTTCATTGAGTCCTAGCTTTACCAACACTCAATTTTAGTGGATGTCCCCCAGGGCACCAGTGTTTCCCCAAGTTTCCCCAGTGTTTCCCCTGAAGTAGTGGCCTCATTTCCAGGTTGGAGTGGCCTTCAAAATGGAGCTGGCTGTATGTCTATATGTTGACATACATGTAATGAATAACATACGTGTGTATGTCATTCATTCAAAAAAAAAAATCAGTCCATTTTCTGCTTTCATGTCATGCAGTTTAAACTATTCCTAAAGTTTGGCAACAGTTTGGTGTCCAAAGAGGCACCTAAACATTGGTGCCCAAAGCGATAGTAAACATCAGTTTACATAGAATATTGGTAGTAAACATTACTTTTACTTTATTGGTAGGAAACCAATTGGTAGTAAACATTTGTGTTTTATTGATAGTAAACATCCATGTCCCTTATTGGTAGGAAACATCCCTTAGAGTACTAAATATTATTGTACCATATTATTTACCAATAGTAAACATATACCAATATTATTTTTTACCAATAGTAAAAATAGTACCAATATTATTATTTACCTATAGTAAACATATACCAACATGTACCAATATTATTTACCAATAGTAAACATTATTGGTAGTAAACATCCCTTATGGTACTAAGGGCAAAATCCAGAGTAACTACGGGGAGTCCTTGCTCTGGTGTAAAAACAACTTACTCTGGATTCCAATGTGAATTTCCCATAGGTTTTCATTAGGTGGTGCAGTAACTATGGAGCACATAAAGGGCGCAATCCAGAGTAACTACGTGGAGTCCTTGCTCCGGTGTAAGAACAATTTGCTCTGGGTTGCAATATGAATTTCCCATAGGTATTCACTAGGTAATGTAGCAACTATGGGTACACATAAAGTCTCTTACGGGCTCCCGTAGTTGCTTTGGATTGCAGGGAAAGTCTCTTACGTGCTCCTGTAATTACTCTGGATCTGGGAGTATATATTATTGTACCATATTATATACCAGTAGTAAACATATACCAATATTATTTTTACCAATAGTAAAAATAGTACCAATATTATTATTAACCTATAGTAAACATATACCAACATGTTCCAATATTATTTACCAACAGTAAATGTTATTGGTAGTTAACATCTCTCTCTCTGTTTCTCAATGAAGGCTAAAAAGTCACAGGCCATCCTATTGTGATGAGTCTCTCTTTGGCACCAAGCCAGGGGTCCAAGAATGGACAAAGAAAGACACTGAGATGACCAAGGAGGACGTTGCGAAGATCCGGCCTCTGCTTTTGGTTGCGCCATCTGCCCCCAAAGACCGTCCAGTCCTTTCCTCTCGTCCGAAGGAGACACCGTTGCGAGCCGTTCATCGGGAAGCCTGGGGCACCGAAAAGTCAGCAGCGAAACCCGGACAAGAAATCCCTCTCCAGAAACCTCCCGAGAACAATTCGGAATTGGATAACCGGCGTCGGGCACGATCGCAGTCCCTGACCCGGATCCACAGCAGCTCTGATCGGTTTCGGCCGTCGGTGGTCCGACCGTGGACGTGTCAGCCGCAAGAGAGCCGCGCCTCCATGACTTCCACGGGGTCTCTGTCCAGGCTGGGTTCGAAGAGGGCATCCGAATTGTCGGTGCAGAAAAGTAAAAGTGCATGCAAACCGAGGCCTCCTTGGAAGTAAACTTGCTACTGAATAAACGAGAGGGATCTTGCGACAATTCTGTATTTATCTTGATGGAAGGTGATCCTATGGCTTTATTCCGGAGCACGCGTGCCCTGGATTAGGCTGCAGTGTTGGGCCTTCAATCAGTCTTGCTTTCTCTGGTTTCAAATGTTTCTTTCCTTTTTTCTGTGGGTTTTTACAACCCATGATATTTAATTGCTCTTTCAATAAAATGCAGCTATTTCAGCTCATTCATAAATCCTTACCTGGTTCCTAATATTTCTAATTTTCAGAAACGTTACTAATTTTTCTAATATTTTTAATTTCTATTTCGAATATTCAGAAATATTCTGCTATTTCAGAAATCCTTCCCTCTAGAAATACTCCTTTGATTTCCTTATCTCTCCCCTTTGATTTTCTTTTTAGCCTCCCCTACCAAACCAAGTGGTGGGGGACCTCTACTGCTTGTCTTCTTATTTTCATCCAGACTTTAAAGATTCTGGTGGGTTCCCAAAACCTTCATCTATCAGACTTCAATCAGCCAATATCCTTTCCTCCTGTTTATGGTATAGCTATAAATTCAGTTTTTGTTTGTTTGTTTGTGCCATATGTGCTGAACCAAAATTAATAAACGCAGAATATTGTGGTGAATCAATGTATGTGGGCAAAGCAGCATTTATGGGAAGCGATGGCATGGCCAGAAGGTGACGTCAAACAGGATGTGACATCAGGGATGCCAGAGGTCCTCCATATCTATTTGGAAGTAACCCTATAATCCCGAGTAACTACGGGAAGACATAAGAGGCACTCACTATGGATTGCTCTATGCATTTCCTTGTGCACCATATCTACGTCGGTGTAAAAGGTCCCGTAGTAACTCTGGATTGTAGCCTTACTCTGAATTGCTCTATACATTTCCCATAGGTGACACCATAAGTGTGTCAGTGTAAAAAGTCCGTAGTAACTCTGAATTGTAGCTTTACTCTGAATTGCTCTATTCATTTCCCATAGGTTTTCCATAGCTGGCAGTGTAACTACATCGGTATAAAAGGTCCTGGAGTTACTCTGGACTGTACCCTTAAGCTACAATCCTAAAGCCACTATCCTGGGAGTAAAATCCATTAAACACAATAGAGCTTTCTTTGGAGTAGACATGGTTAGGATTGCAGCCTTTGTCTCATTCTATTCAATGAGACTTAGAGCCCAATTCTTTGCACGCCTACTCAGAAGTAAGCAAATGGGGCTTACTTCCTGGTAAGCGTGAACAGGATTGTAGCCTTACTCCTGGGAAAGTGTGGATTGTAGCCTGAGTGCCCATTCCAAGGAGATGGTGCCCGTTCCAGATTCCAAGATGGTGGCTACCAGCTCTTCGTTACCCCCCAAAGGGTTTCCTGACCCCCACTTTGAGAACCACTGTACAGCTGTGGGGAGAAAAAGTTGCATGGTTTTTTCAGTGGAGGGGATTCTGAAATTATTATTATTCAGAAACTAATAATAATAATACTATATTGTTACTAATATGGTTCAGAAACTAATATTATTTTGGTTCGCTGGCAGAATTGTAGGATCCTTGCAGTCCTGAATGCAAGTGTTTAAATACCATTGCTTGATGCAGGGGCTTGGGGAAGAAGGTGAGATGGGGTGATAATGGTATCAGAAACCCTTGCTCCAGCCGTAGTTTCTTCCTAGGGGACAGTGTGTTTTGGCTAAGAGAATTTAATATTAAGGGCACAATCCTTTAATATTAAGGGCACAATCCACAATATTAAGGACACAATCCAGAGTAACTATGGGGAGTCCTTGCTCCTATGTAAGAACAATTTACTCTGGATTGCAATATGAATTTCCCATAGGTTTTCACTAGGTGGTGCCGTAACTACGTTAATGTAAATGTCTCTTACGTGCTCCTGCAGTTACTCTGGATTGTAGGGTAAGCTACTTGACAGATGGTGATACGGATAAGGAACTGAAAATTTGCCCACTTACTCAACGGGTGAGAGACCGGAGCGCCCTCCAAAAGTTGAAAAGTGGAACACACTCTGAGTTTATAAATGTTGCTTCCAAAGCCTGCAAATTCTTGCTGCCGCACAAAGATTTCTGCCAATGGATTCTCCTTTGGGAACGGGACGAGACTCTACAACAGTGATTTTCAACCAGTGTGCCGTGGTGTGCCACAGATACCCCAGGTGTGCCACAGGAGTTTGGGGACTGACATTCACTAATAGGAAAATTGGGGGATTTGAGCAGTCTGGTGTGCCTTGTCAGTGGTAAAAACAACGGACGGTGTTTCTTGACAATTTCAGTGTCTTGTTAAGTGTGCCGTGAGATGAAAAAGGTTGAAAGTCACTGCTCTACAACATGGGGAAGGGCAATGTGGGCCTTTAAATCAGCAGAGAGAGGTTGAAAGAGCAGAACAAGAATGGAATGAATGAGTTCTGGGTGTAATTGAAAGGTGTTGAAAAGGTGAATTGTCAGAAAATGAACCGTCAGAAAGCAGGGGATACCTGTATTTTATGGGACGGTGGCTGCTTGCTGCCCACCCATCTCCTCCATTCCTTCTCCCTCAATTCTAACACTTACTTGGCTCTCGTGTGCATAATTAACAAAAATAGATACAATTAATACAATAATAAAGTACAATATAAAATAAAATAATAATTAATATAACATTTCTATATTATATTAATATACATTTTTCTTGTGTGTCCCACATTTTGGGGTTTTTAAGACATTTTGACATGTCCTACAATTTTCTTAGATGTCCTCCATTTTCCTTTTTATTTTGATGTGTCCTCCATTTTCCTTAGGTGTCCTACATTCTTCTTGTATGTCCTACATTTTAAAGGGGGGGTTAGCTTTCATTTTGATATGTCCTACAATTTTCTCAGTTGTCCTACGTTTTTCTTGGAAGTCCTGTGATGGGGGTTAAACTCTCCGGAGGAGGGAAGGTGCCCAAGGACTGGTAGGTACGACCAGGGAGACACTGGCAGGATCTCAATCACAACGTCTTTATTGACATCCATTTAGGAGGCACAATCTTCCCCGTTTCAACCACAGCAGTAACAAGAAAGTACTCCCAAGACAGGTAACCCCAACTAAACATTACCCCCAGCAGCACCCCTGCAAAACCCGCAGTGGGAACTAGCACTTCGAGGAAGAAATCCAAGTATAGGTAACATGTTTACTCAAATCTAATGCTTGAGATCAATTATTTTTTACTTGTGATTATAACGTGCAGTTGCAAAGCAAGTTCAAAATTTAATTTTATTGCACGTAACAGTAAAATGGTTACTATTATATGACAATAAAAGTCAAGTAATTTTACTGTTATGATAATAATAGTATGACAATGGATTTATGTTATGATTTTTACCTAATTGCACTACTTTATACAACAAGGGGGTTATGCTACGTTTTGAATACAATAAACTAAATACTGACCTACAGCGCAATCCTAAGCAAGAGGCAGCTGGTGGCACCATAAAATCTAAGACCTCATTGGATCAGGTCAAATCCTAAGGGCGCAATCCGAAGTAACTACGGGGAGTCCTTGCTCCAGTGTAAGAACAACTTACTCTGGACTGCAATATGAATTTCCAATAGGTTTTCACTAGGTGGTGCAGTAACTGTGGGTGCACATAATGTCTCTTGTTCTCCCGTAGTCACTCTGGATTTGGGGGTTTACCTCATTGTGGTCCACCAGACCTTTTAGGGTGCACACATGACAACATGAGACCTGTTTCCCGTTGCCACATCCTTGGGACTGGCATGTCGGAGACAATCCTGGACTTGTCTTATAACCTGTGATTGAATTTTCCTCCATAAATTTGTTGTATCTCCTTTTAAAGGCAACCAGGCCAAGTGTCGCACCCACATCCTGTGGCAAGGAGTTCCACAGATTAATGACTGGCTGGGTAAAGAAAGAGTTCATTGAGTCCTAGCTTTACCAACACTCAATTTTAGTGGATGTCCCCCAGGGCACCAGTGTTTCCCCAAGTTTCCCCAGTGTTTCCCCTGAAGTAGTGGCCTCATTTCCAGGTTGGAGTGGCCTTCAAAATGGAGCTGGCTGTATGTCTATATGTTGACATACATGTAATGAATAACATACGTGTGTATGTCATTCATTCAAAAAAAAAAATCAGTCCATTTTCTGCTTTCATGTCATGCAGTTTAAACTGTTCCTAAAGTTTGGCAACAGTTTGGTGTCCAAAGAGGCACCTAAACATTGGTGCCCAAAGCGATAGTAAACATCTGTGTTTACATAGGATATTGGTAGTAAACATTATTTTTACTTTATTGGTAGTAAACCAATTAGTAGTAAACATTTGTGTTTTATTGATAGTAAACATCCGTGTCCCTTATTGGTAGTAAACATCCCTTAGAGTACTCAATATTATTGTACCATATTACAGTGGCGCCTCATGTAACAAATTTAATTTGTTCTGGAGGCTTGTTCTTTATGTGAAACATTCTTTACGTGAAGTGTAATACGTGATACGTGAAGCGTATTATTTCCCATAGGAAATAATGGAAACTCAGACGATTGATTCCACAACCCAAAAAATATTCATATAAAAATATTAACTGGATGTAAAAATGATGACAGAACACTAGGATTGAATTCAAAACATGCATTCAGTGTGTATGATTCAATGTGCTCTGTAACATACTCTATTTTTATGGGTTTTTTTACGGTTCTCATAATGGTTTTTTAATGGTTTTATGGCCTTTTGACTTCTAAAGTTGCTGGTTTGTTGCTACTTTGTCTTTAAAGCTGTTAATCGGCGGTTACTATTTTTAAGCGGGTGGCAGTTAGACTTGGTGGCCGTTAGACTGGGTGACTGTTAGACTGGGTGGCTGTTACTATTTTTAAACTGGTGGCTTAGAGCACAATCCTAACCATGTCTACTCAGATGTAAGCCCCATTGTGTTCAATGGGTCTTACTCCCAGGAAAGTGTCTTTAGGATTGCAGCCATAGACTTGCTTTTCTAATGCATTAAGATGGTGTTGTAAATGAGGACTGCTCCTCATGAATAACTAGACCGCTCCTCAGCTTTATTGCTTTTTTTCTTTTTTTTTCTTTTTTTTTCTTTTTTTCATGGCTCCCTGCAATTCTTCTCGTATTACATTTACCAGAGAGGAGATTTTAAATATTGGAAGAGCTCCTTCATGTTTCTATCCTGTTTTTGAAGATGAAGTGTGCTGTCTCCTCTTTGGTCAGAGGAGGTGAGGCTCCTTGCAGGACTTGGAGGAAGCATCAGAGAGGGCGGTGTGCTGGTGCACTGATCAAGTTACGGCGTAGAGGTACAAAATCCGCACTACCGTCTATCCATCTTTCAAACCTCCGCTCGCTGGTCAACAAAATGGACGAATTGCACCTTATTAACCGGGTTAACTTTGACTCTTCTCGTTCAGCTGCTCTTTGTTTTACGGAAACTTGGCTCAATGAGTCTGTTCAAGACGGTGCAATTGATCTCCAGGTTTCAGAGTTACAGAGCAGATTGTGTGATGGAATCATCTGGCAAAACAAGGGGAGGTGGAATTTGTTTTTATATACATAGTAGTTGGTGTAAAGATGTTACAGTGTTAGCGAAAACTTGCAGTGAAGATCTGGAGGCTTTATTTATCAAATGTAAACCGTTCTATTCCCCACGGGAGTTTTCCTCAGTGATCCTGGGAGGGATTTATATTCCACCTCAAGCTTGTAACAGTCGTGCTCTGCAGGATCTTGCTGACTTGATTATTCAAATTGAGAGGAATCATCCAGACTCCATACCTATTGTATTAGGGGATTTCAATAAAGCAAATCTAACTCAAGAGCTGCCCAGATATAAACAGCATGTTAGCTGTCCTACCAGGGACAATAACACCCTGGACCATTGTTATACCACTGTTAAGGGTGCTTATCGCTCTGTCCCTCGTGTTGCCCTGGGTCTTTCTGATCACTGCATGATCTTTCTTATTCCAACCTATGAGCAGAGACTGAAAGCTGCAAAGCCTGTGGTCAGAACAGTAAAGTGTTGGTCTGAGGAGGCAAAGCTAAAGTTGCAGGCTTGCTTTGATTGCACTGATTGGAGTACTTTTGAAACTGCTTCGGACAACTTGGATGAGTTCGCTGACACTGTGACATATTAGTTTTTGTGAAGACCTATGTGTGCCCACCAAGACTTCCCATATATATAATAATAAACAACCTTGGTTTTCAGTAAGGCTCAGTCAACTCCGACATGCTAAAGAGGAGGCTTATAGAAAAGGGGACAGAACTCTGTATAACCATATCAGGAATGTATTGAATAAGGAGATCAGAGTGGCAAAAAGATCTTACAGTGAAAAATTGGAAAAACAAATTTCAAATCATGATTCTGCTACGATTTGGAGGAATTTACAAACCATCACAGGCTACAAGAAAACGTCCCCCTCTGTTCTGGAGAACCATAAATTGGCTGAGGACTTGAATGAGTTTTATTGTAGGTTTGATAAACAACTATCGCCATCTACTGTTACTTATTTGGGTTCAGATGTACCAAGCATTGTTTCCTCCACAACTATCTCTACTCCTGTATCTACTCCTCTGACAATCTGCGAAAAAGATGTGCGGGGCCTTCTTCAAAGGCAGAAGGCTAAAAAAGCCCCAGGCGCAGATGTGGTAACTCCTCTCTGCTTGAAAGTGTGCGCCATACAACTGGCCCCCATCCGTACACAGATTTTTAATATTTCACTAGAGCAGTGCAAGGTCCCTTCATGTTTTAAAGACTCCATCATTGTTCCAGTTCCTAAGAAACCTTCCATCAGTGGGCTGAATGATTATAGACCTGTTGCTTTAACATCTGTTGTAATGAAGGTCTTTGAGAGGCTGGTGTTGGCCCACTTGAAGGACATCACAGACCCATTGCTAGACCCCCTTCAGTTTGCCCACAGGGCTAACAGGTCAGTGGATGACACTGTAAATAGGGCATTACACTATATCCTGCCACATCTGGATTCTTTAGGGACATATGTACGGGTCCTTTTTGTGGACTTCAGCTCAGCGTTCAACACTATTGTTCCATCATTCCTCTATTCTAAACTGATCCACCTTAATGTATCTGCTCCTATCTGTCAGTGGATACTTAGCTTTCTGACGGACAGGAAGCAGCAGGTGAGGTTGGGGGAAATTACATCTAGTACTCGAACTATCAGCACAGGAGCTCCTCAAGGGTGTGTGCTCTCCCCGTTGCTTTTCTCCCTTTATACAAACGACTGCACCTCTTCGGACCCCTCTGTTAAAATTTTAAAGTTTGCAGATGACACAACGGTCATTGGTCTTATCCGTGATGGTGATGAATCTGCATACAGACGGGAGGTTGAACAACTGGTTCTGTGGTGCAGTAGGAATCATCTGGAGCTTAATTCACAAAAAACTGTGGAAATGATGGTATTTAGGAAGCACCCCTTATGCTACTTCCACTTTCCACCTGTGGTAATGTGGTTTCAGTGGTGGAGTCCTTCAAGTTCTTGGGCTCTGTAGTCTCCCAAGACCTGAAATGGTCAACTAACATCAGCAGCATCATTAAAAAGGCTCATCAGAGGATGTTCTTCTTGCGTCAACCTCAAGAGCTGATGACCCTGTTTTATAGGGGAATTATAGAATCTGTTCTCTGCAGTTCCATCACTGTCTGGTTTGGCACAGCATCCAAACTGGACAAGAAAAAACTACAAAGAACTATAGGTATAGCAGAGAAAATAATTGGAGTCAGCCTGCCCTCTATGGAGGATCTATATATCGCTCGGGTCAAGAAGAGAGCCATGAGTATTGCTGCAGACCCTCTTCACCCTGGACACATTTTGTTTGAGCTTCTTCCCTCTGGACGTCGATATAGGACACAATGGGGCTTACTTTTGGGTAGACATGTTTAGGAGGCTGCAATCCAAGACACCTTCAAAGTGTCTCCCCACTTTCTCCTTTTCTCCATCCTGAGCCTCTCTCTCCCCTGCTCCCTTCTGGCTAGCCCTGAGCTGCTTCCCTCTTCTCCACTGCTCTTCTCTCCCTCCGGCCACAGGAGGAACAGCGCAGAAGTGTTGCTTTCACTATGGCAGGTGCACTAGGCAGCCCTGACGCTTTTTAAACAGGCTGCCGGCCAGCGCGTCTGCCTAAACTGCCAACGAATGTGTTCTTTACGTGAAGCACTTTCTTTACGTGAAGCAGAATCCTAGAGAAATTTTTGTTTGTTATGTGAAACATACTTTACATGAGGCGTTCTTTACGTGAGATGCCACTGTTTTCACCTATAGTAAACATATACCAATATTATTTTTTACCAATAGTAAAAATAGTACCAATATTATGATTTACCTATAGTAAACATATACCAACATGTACCAATATTATTTACCAATAGTAAACATTATTGGTAGTAAACATCTCTCTCTCTCTCTCTCTGTTTCTCAGTGAAGGCTAAAAAGTCACAGGCCATACTATTGTGATGAGAACCTCTTTGGCACCAAGCCAGGGGTCCAAGAGTGGACAAAACAAAGACATTGAGATGAAAGCAGGACTAGAACCAACGGGGACAAATTGCAAGAGAGGAGATTCTGGTTGGAAATCTGAAAAAAATTCCTGAAGGTTTGGGAGTGGAAGAGACTGCCAAGGGAGGTGGTGGACTCTCCCTCACTGGGGATCTTTAAGCAGAGGCTCGATGAGCACCTGTCAGGGATGATCTAGGAGGATTTCCTGCTGCAGGCAGGGGGTTGGACTAGATGACCTACTAGGTCCCTTCCAACTCTAGGATTCTATGATTTAAAATGAGTGTTCATTTAATACTTATATGTTAAATTAATACCAGTATGATTTTTGTTCATGTTTTTATTGAGTTTGACACTTGCTGTTATTGGATGTGTCCCTGCATTGTATCACCATGTTCTCACCATTTTAGGCTTTAGTGAGGGTCTTTGTAGGGTGATGTGTAAGTTTGCCCTCGGGGCTAGTGGCGCTGTTTTTTAACCTTGTTTTGTGCACTCGCCTTCCTCGCTGTTTGCGGTTTGCGCTTTCTTTCCTTAGATTTTTCCCCCAGTCCTTTCTGTGTTTTTTCTGGGCCTATTTCCTCCCAAATTTCAATCTCAGTCTGTTCCAGAATGACCTCCTCCACTTTAATTTCATAGAGCACCATCTCCTCATACTCTCCATCATCACTGGAACTCCCTTCACCTTCTTCCAAATTGTTCAGATTGAAATTCTCCAGCTTTGGCACCAATCCGCTACTTCCTTCTTCACTGTCATGAGTGAATTTGACATCCTCATCCACTTCTCCTGAGATCTGGGCAGTAGTTGATCCAAAGGGTAGTAAACTTTGGTCAGAAGATTCAGGGTTGTTTTTATTTGCTGCTTGATCTTTACTTTGTCCTTTGCAGTTCTTCATTTTTAAGTCCTAAAAGAGAAAGATATTTCATTTCACTTCTTTACCTTTATTGGCATACAATACAAAAAGAAAATAATACATTACATAATACATACACTAGATTTAGGAGAAAAGTAATAAAAAGACTGGACTAAACGAAACATGGCAATAGAATGGAGAACAGTCAGGGAACAAGGAGTGCCGAAAAGGGGACGACACCTCGGTGATCAGATGTGGATGATTCTCTCTTCAAATTTGCCGCCACAATTTGAGCAATGAAGGTGGCAGTTTGAAGGACTATGGAAGAGTCAGTGGCGGATAGAAGAAATTGTATTCTGGAATTGTCACCAGGAAAAGGTTCAGGCAAAATGAAAGGGCCGGACATTTACTCCTTGCTTCGCTGTGGAGAGGACAGTGGAACAAGAGATGAGCTAGGGATTCGACGAGAGCTGTTATTGTTGACAAGTTTATTGCTGCTTTGTAACTGTTCAAGCTAAGTACCTCCAACATGGATGCCAGTAAAGAAGTCGTGGTTAACATTCCTCATTTGTCTCCCTGGAATTACTTTAATGGTGGGACTGATTCGTTAATCATGGGAACTCCTGGGGGAACTTCAACGTCTACCCACATTACCCAGGGCAGGGTTCCTGACAAGGACAGTGGAACAAGAGATGAGCTAGGGATTCGACAACTCACTGAGGGCAAAGACAGAGGCGGTTCGCAAGAGGAACACTGTTGAATCTGCCCCAGAAGACTGCTGAAGGGATGGAATTACAGCGAGCTAGGGAAAAAGAACGTCTAAGCCTAGGGCTTATCAAAATGTGCTGGTAGGCAGGGGTAAAGCCGATTTTAAATGGAAGTATACTGGGGAGCACGTGGTGTTGATCGCAGCAGAGATCTTGTCAGCATGGAGGTCCAGAAGTCTCTGTTTGATGTGGCGAAATGCCTCAACAAGTGAGAGGTGCCCTAGTAAGTCAGGCTCAAAGCCCAGTTGGATGATTTTTAGCACCCATGGGTTGTCTTTGAGATTGGAGTCTTCTAGGAAATGGTATACAAGAGAGTTGGGGTCGGTGTTATAAAAAATTTTTAACCAGAACTTTGTAGCTCTGAGCCAAGCAATGGTTTCCAATTGAATTTGACCAGTCTCAATGCAAAGGACCTTGTAGGGTACACACCGAGGTAGACCTAAAATGCTCCTAAGGAAAACAGAATGTATCTGTTCAAGTGATTTGTTAAAGGACTGTATCCAGATTGGTACCGCATAAAGAATTTGGGGAGGGCATTTGGCATTAAAGGCCTTGAGGGCTGCTGGAACAAACGACCCACCCTTGTTGTAGAAGAAACTAATTAGAGCTTACAAAGAAGCTTTAGCCAGGGTGCTGGTCATTGAGCGGTGGGGAATCTAGGATAAGTTGTACAAAAAGAGCAGCCCCAGATATTTAAAGGTTGTAACCTGTTCCAGTAAATGTCCATTGAATCGCCACACTCTGGGTTTCCGGAATCTTTCAAAGACGATAATTTTAGATTTGGAAAAATTGAGTTGCAACATGTTGGAGGTGAAGTACTCAATGCACTTGTTGATGAGCACTTGTTGACAAGTACTCAATGCACTTGTTGATAAGGCGTTTTAGCCCCATCCTAGATCGAGATAGGATGACTGCGTCATTCGCATACAGAAGGATTGGGACCAGCAGGTCCTTCAACTTAGGAGGGTGGCCGTCAACAGCAGCAAGAAGAGGAGCCAGATCATTTAGGAAGAGGTTGAATAGGGTGGGCGCCAGGATGCAGCCTTGTTTAACTCCTTTGTTGGTGGTGAATTCTTCAGTTAGATATCCTTCTGGGGAACATCTAACTTGCGCAGAGGTGTTGGAATAGAGACCGCGGATGAGGGCAAGCAACTTGGGGTCAAGACCCATGCTAGCAAGTTTGGACCAGAGGAGATTCCTAGAAACGTTGTCGAATGCCCCCTTGAGATCAAGAAAAGTAACAAAGAGTTTGGACTTCTGATGAATAGAGTATTTCTGGGCTAGGTGGTGGAGAACAAGAACATGGTCAAGAGTGGACTTCCCTTGTGTGAAGCCAATCTTTTCCCGGCCCAGGATATTGAAATGTGAGGTCCATTGGGTAAGTCGATGAAGCAACGTTTTGGCGTACAGCTTGCCAATTATGGATATCAAGCTTATGGGTCTGTAATTGGCTGGGATGTTCGCATCGCCCTTCTTAAAGATGGGAATCACTAAAGCCTTGAGCCAGTCTTTGGGAAAAACTCTGGTTGCATTTATGGCAGAGAATAAGGGTGCCAAGATGGAGAACCAGAAAGCAGGATCTTCCTTGAGCAAGCTGGGAGGGATGGTGTCGGGCCCCGGAGCTTTTCCGGTTTTGAGAGCTGAGATTAAATCAAGGATTTCGCCTTCGGTCACATCTGGCCAAGGCTCGTAACTGGAGAAAGGAATCTCAGGGGATCTTTGGCTGGTGATAGTTGGATCAAAAAACTGGTCTAAAAAATGCTGGTGCCAAGAACAGATGGAGATGAGATTTGGCTTGCTCAAGCTCGTGCAAGAAGCTTCTGAAACAATGCTCCAGAAGAATTTGTTGTTGTTATTAACGGTGGCTTGGATCAGAATATCCCAGGACTTTTGGATGAACTCAAGGCGTTTGGCCTGTAGAAGGTCCTTCAGGGCAGATGAGGCTGCAAAATAGGTTTTTAGGTCAGCCCTCCGATTGCTGGCTCTGAAGATCCCAAAACAGGACCTAGTTAGGGCCTTGGCACGTAGGCAGTCCTGGTCAAACCAACCAGGGCTTTTAGGGTTAGGCCTACAAGCTGGAACGCCCGTTGAGGACACGAGGTTTGCAAAAATGTACTGAAGTAAGGAAGCATAGGCAGCCGGGATGGAGTCTGGTGCTGGGCTTGATGTGACTTGTTCCCTAAGAGACCTCCCAGTCGGAGAGTCCAAAAGTGAATGGACTTTGGAAAAGGCGGTGGCATTCCATCTAATTTTGACTAGGCTGGAGGAACAGGGCCGAGGGCAGGGAGCTGCATCAGGGCAAAGCGTCCCAATGTTGAAGGAGGCACGAAGGGGGAGGTGGTCGCTGAGTTTAAGGTCGTCGATTTTGAAGCTGGAAACTACTGGCAGAAGTGAGGCTGAAATCAGAACGTAATCGATGACGCTAGTGCCTACTGGTGAGACAAAGGTGAATTCCGAGGCTCCAGGAAAAAACTCGTAGGCCATTAAGCCAAAACAGGTTGAAATGGAGGCTGAAATTGGCCAAGGAGAGTTCGGCATCGTTGTAGCATTTGTCTTTGGAGGTTCTCTGGAGAATGCCGTGAGTAGAGATGTACGGCTCACAGTCGTCAGCAGCTAGCTTGGAGAAAATCTCAACCCCATCCCCAACTCTGGCATTGAGATCAGCGCCCAGGATTAATGAGGCATTAGGAAAAATGCTGTGTGCCGCATTGCATTGATCCGAAAGAAAGCACCAGGCTAGTTCCCTTTGTGGCTTTTTTTGACAAGGGGGTAGATAGGTGTTGATAATAAGATACGACCGCTGATGGATGGCTAGATGGACAATTAGTAGGTTGCAGGAGTTGTAAGACGCCTCCACTAGGGTTGCTGGAAAACACTGGTTAATAAGGATTGCCAAACCTGCTTGTGCACGGCCGGTCTTATTTAGTCTGCGGGCAGGAAGATGGAAGGTTTGGAAATTGGCAAGGTGGATTGGAGCCGTAGACCAGGTTTCTTGGAGAAGTATGATGTCAAAGGAGGATACAAAGGCAAGGAACTCCTTGTCGTACCTCTTATTATTCTAGCCCGCGATAGTCCAAGAGACCAGCCGGAGGTGATTATGAGGATGCAGTGTTGGTAATGGCATTCTGCGGAACAGAAGAGAGGGCAGTTGGAGTGGCTAGTCAAGTAGGGTGGTCCAGACTCACGGTGTTTAGACTGTTGTCTGTGAGTATGCAGCCGTTGGAAGATGCACTGGGAATTTGGGCTTTGAGCGATTCACAGGAAGGTTCAGGCAGAGGGACCACGTCCTGGAGATTGATGACTTGCATAGGCGTAGAGACAGCCCTGGAATGGTCCAGAAGGGCGTCATGGTGTGGTTTCTTGTTGAATGGCTGAACAAAATCAGGAGCTGAAGTTACTTGGGCTTGTGTGACTATAAGTAGTAGTAGTAGTAACCTTTATTGGCATTATAAAACATCCATAAATAAACACCAAAAAAAAGTCAAAGCTCTACAAACTTAAGAAACAACAGGTCCATCAAGAGCGAGATAAGTTAGCTTGGATAATAGTATCTATGTAATGGTCCAGCTGTTTAATGAAGCTAACTTCTTGCATTTTGAAAAGCAGTTTGATGTTCCACTTGTCAGCAAAGGGTTCAACAAAGGGTTAGATAGCGCCGTCTACTCCCGGCATGGCAAGGACAGTGGAAAATTAAATGATCCAGGGATTCCACAACACCCTGGGCACATGGACATAGTCTTTCAGTGTAAACAGTCCCTTTAAAGCGGCCCCACAAAACTTCTGAAGAGACAGCATTACATCTAGCTAGAGACATTGCTCTGCGATCCCTAGGATCTTCTAGTAGAAAGAGGTAACTGGGGATCTGACCCGGTTGCACACCAATATGATGGTGTAGCGGTGAGCAGGTTTTATTTGCTTCAGATAACAGTTCTTGCTGGCGAATATCGAGAAGTCTGGTTCTGATGAGTCGAAATGCTTCTTTCTGAGTCGGAGCCCCAAGGGTATCAGTCCAAATTCCTATACTTTTTAATTTTTTAAACCAGGCATTGGGTTTGCTGTGGGAGTCTGTTAAGAGATGATATAGTAGGCTAGTTTTATCATAATTGAAATATAATTTCAGCCAGTAGCTGGAGGTTCTCAACCATGCCTGGGTCTCTACTTTGAAAAGGCCTGTCTCCAGGGATAACACAGCATATGGTACGCAATTAGGGAGACCGAGGATCTTCCTTAGGAAAAGGGCTTGGGGTTGTTCTATCAAACTCTTTGTAGCCTCCATACACACCGGGCATCCATATAGGATTTGGGGTAGAACTTTGGCCTTGAATACCTTCAAGGCAGCCAGTATATGTCGGCCTCCATTTTTAGGGAAAAATCTGAGAACTGTGTGCGATGATGTTCTGGCTGCATTCATGGCTGCTTTGCGGTGAGTTCTATGGCATGGAAAGATTATAGAAGAAATGAATTCCCAGGTATTTATATGTTCTCACTTGGTCTATCATGCCTTCCACGAAAGTCCATCTGTATGGCGACCAGGTTTTTGCAAAGACCATGATTTTGGATTTTGTAAAGTTTAATTGGAGTTTATTGAGAGTGAAATAGGCAAGTGATTTGTTAATTAAGTTGGACAGACCTCGTCGGGTTTGAGATAACAGAACAGCGTCATCCGCATAAAGTAGCAATGAAGTTCTCCTTCTGCCGAGTTTTGGGGGGTGGCCATCGGATAGATCAAGTGCTGGAGCCATATCATTTAGGAACAAATTGAACAGGGTTGGTGCTAATAAGCATCCCTAATGCTCCTGTTGGTAGGGATTTCATCGGTAGTCTTTCCATCTTGGGTAAGTCTTATTTGACACGAAGTATCCATGTATAGCCTTTGGATAAGGCACAATAGTTCCTTATCAATCCCCAAATGTAGACGTTTCTTCCATAAAAGATTTCTGTCTATGCTATCAAACGCAGCTTTAAGATCTAGGAACACCACAAATAATTTGGATTTGGGTAAGACTGAGTATTTGTGGGCGAGATGCAAAAGAACTATGGCATGGTCCATAGTGGATCTTCCATTTCTAAATCCAATTTGCTCCAGTCCCAGAATTCTGTGTTGGTCGATCCATTGCTGAAGATGAAATAATAGGCATTTGGCATAAATCTTTCCAGGAAGGGAAAGTAGGCTTATGGGCCTATAGTTCCCAGGAACTTTTGGGTCCCCCTTCTTGAATACGGGAACAATAATGGCTTTACGCCAAGTAGCTGGAATTTGGCCAGTTCTATTTACTGTTGCAAAGATTACATACAATAGATCAGCCCACCAATCCTGGTCAGCTTTCAGCCATTCTGCTATTATAGCATCTGCCCCCAGGGATTTTCCCAATTTTAGTGTCTTAATTGCCTCCTGGATATCTTGAATCGAGATCATAATCTTCCCATAATTGTGAGTTATTAAGGGTAGACATTCCCTATCTTGTTGAGCTGCCTTATCAAAAAAGAGTGCAGAGAAGTGTTGGGACCACTGCTGTTTAGCTATTAAGCTGGGCTCACTAGAATTGCACCTGAACGGGGGAGAAACAATCTTCCAGAAAGTTCTGGAATTTTTTTGTGTAGCAGCTTGTTCTAATTTACTCCACTGATAATGAACAATTTTGTTATGTTTACAATTCAGGGTATTCTCAAATTGTTTTTTGAGCAGAAAATTTTTTTCTAAACTCTCACATGAATTGGTTATCCTGAATGTTGAAAAAGCTTTTCTCAGCTGGTTTTTCAACAATCGGCATTCAGTATCAAGCCAGCCTTGATTAGACCTCTTAGCGTTGGTGGCATTCTCTCTTGAAGACTGGGTAGTATTTAATACTAAATATTGTACCAATTCCTCGTAGGCAGATATGATTTTATTTGGATCATTCCCCATGCGGATATTAGGTTAATGGCTGTAGTCTTCTCCAACAATTGGTGGATTTTATATAGAGTTGTCTCTTTCCATATTAATTTAGGAAGAAGGTGGCTGTTTTCCATTTCTGGTATGGAAGGTGATGTTCTGAATATTTCTAGATTCAACTTGAGCGATAATGGTAGATGATCACTAAGTTTAAAGTCCACTATCTCAAAGTCTATCACTCATGGAAACAAGGGTATTGAGATCAGAAAATAATCGATCACACTACGATCATCACACTCACATCTTATGGTGAGATATACCGTAAGTAAATTCCGATGTAGTCTTAAATTTGTGGAGGCCATTCAACCATGTTATATTATGTTGGAGACTCAGTTTGGTCAACAAGGTGCCTGCCTCGTTAACACATATGTCTTTAGTTGATCTAGGGAGCATCCAACAGTCTGGAGGTAATAAGTCCATTTCTTCCACCAAGTTAGTAAATGTTGAGTCCTTGATATCACCAACTCTCGCATTCAGATCCGCTCCAATAAGTAGATGTGCTTGGGGATCATTTCTAGTTTTTCTAAATATTCTGCCAGCTGCTCCCGTTGTAGTTTGTGATTTGTGGAATCCGACACAGGTGGTAAATAGACATTCATTATAATAATTTTTTTTTGTTAATTGATAATTTGATCGCTAGGAAACTACCATGGGCTTGGTCCGATAGAATCAACTCAGCTTTAAGAGGAGATTTTACGAGAGTAGCTAGACCAGCCTTGGGGCGACCCTTTTTGGTATTTTTACATGCTGGAAGGTCAAAAACTTTGAAATCTGCAAAATGAAAGGAATCCTGAGTCCATGTCTCTTGGAGTAAGATTATATCAAAATCAGACAAAAATTTACACACTTCCCAGTTGTTGGATTTCTTCTTCCAGCCCACTATATTCCAAGACAATAATGTTAGAGGTCTATAAGGGGAGAATGGGCTGGGCATAGACCTTAAGGTGGGGCTTTGGTCCTGGCGTCAGTCACCTACTGTTGCCTCCCGGTTGGTGCCATCTATATCCTGCATCCTCTGCACTGAAATATCCTCAGTATTCAAGGGCGGGCAAAGAAACTGGGTAAGACTATCGAAATGAGGATCATTTAGAAAAATGGCCCCTGGTCTGAAGTCTTGCTTGCCTGATGGGGATAGGCTAGCCAATGAGTTAAGATGTTTGATCAAGCTTGCTTCTGGTGGCTTAAACTCAGGGTCAGTCAAGTCTGCATTTTCGGTGGTGAAACCATCGTGACCTGAGGCCTTGATGGTTTCCAAAAGGGGACTTGGTGATTTCCTAGGGGTAAGACTCTCAGAGAGCGAAAATGGGCCCTCCGCATCAGGAAGGGAACAGTCAATCTTTGACTTTACAAGTGAGTCCTTGGGAGTCCATTTCGGAGTGGATTCTAAGCGCTTTTCTTCTATTTCCGCAGCACAAGCAGAACTGTGGAATTGAGTGGGTTTCAGTTTGTTCAGTTTTTCCGTATCGGTATTGTAACTTGGAGAAGGGGAAGCACAGTAAGGTGTCTTTAAAATCGCAGTGCTTTTCTTTCTGAATTTCATTAAGGATCCCACTTGTCTAAAAACTCTCTGGATAAAAATACTGTGGAATCCCAGGTTGGATCTGTTAGTCAATATCATATTAGGTACATGGGTCGAACTGAAAGATAGGTAAATCCGTTTAAAATAAAAGCGAGTGGGAAGAAAGAAAAACTCCAATAACTCCTTTGGGCGTAGTTCCTGACCCAGCAATTGAGATAAGGAATTCAGCACTCTTGGCTTATTGGTCCAAAGGGGTGTATCCTGGCAAGGGATATGTAGAACAATATCTGTGGAACACAGTGTCATCAGGGTTTTACCAGCAGCCTTATCTGCCCGAAGGTTGCTGTTCAGTGGTGGGCCCCGCCTGCCCTAACAACCGGTTCTCTGGAAGTGGGTGGGGCAAGGATGGGCCAGGAGGCGGGGCCAGGGTCAGGGGGTGGGGCAGGGGAGGGCATGCCACCTTAAACCTTAGTTTACCAAAAAAATTGTATCACTTGTGACAGCATCAATCAGTATTAAGCCCCTGGGTTCTGTGTAATTTATTCCTATGCATTACGCCTTGTTGTGCTCTCGGGGGGAACGTGTGCCACAAAGAAGAACATAAAAGCATAAGAAAAGCCTCCACTGGATCACACCAAAGACCCATCTAGTCCAGCTTCCTGAACCACACAGCAGCCCACCAGCTGCCTCAGGGAGCACATATGACACTTGCATCCAGGTGCCTAATACAGCAGACACACCACAAGTTCCACAGGTGGTACTCATACCACTGGTTGAGAAACACTGATCTACAGTTTAGGACCAGAGTCTGTGGTGTCCCCTCTGCAGGCTGAGGTTTGCCTCTAAGCCCCTACTTAAGGCTACAATCCTGTCCACACTTTCCTGTAAGTAAGCTCCATTGAATATATTGGACTTCTGAGTGGCCAAGCAAAGGACTGAGCTCTTAGTAACCAGCCTCTGGCTCCAATCCTATTCACTTTCCTGAGAGTAAGCTCCACACACTCTAATGGGACTTACTTCTGAGTAGCCAAGAATAGGATTGGGCTCTAATGCTGCACTCCTCTGCACACTTTCCGGGGAGTAAGCTTCATAGATTGAAATGGGATTAACTTTTGAGTAGTCAGGCATAGGATTACAAGCTCTTAGAAACCAGCTTCTTTCCAGGGAGTAAGCATCACTATTTTAATGGAACTTACTTCTGAGTAGACATATGATTGGGCTTTGAGGCTACACTCCTATCCTCACAGGGGAGTAAACCTGCTGACTTTAATAGGATTTACTTCAGAGTAGGCAGTGGAGTGGGCTCCTGGGGGGGCAGGATGGGAACTGGGGCTATTTCTTCAGGTACCCCCAGTGGTGGGCACCAGCAGGTTCGCACCTACTCTATAGAACCGGTTCTTAACAAGAGAGAGGACATATAAAGTTTAAAAATAGCCATTTAAAAGTGGCTGCCAGATGGACAGAGAACCGGTTCTTAATTTCTTTGAAGCCCATCACTGGGTACCCCCCATCCTTCCTGCCCACAATCGCAGGTGGAGAGATTTCTCAGAGGGGCAGGATGAGGTGGGGAGATCTCTTGGGGGGAGCAAAAGGTCTACAGTGTGGATAGGACTGCAGCCTGAGCCCAATCCTAACAGTGTCTACTCAGAAGTAAGTACCATTCAAGTCAATGGGACTTATTCCCAAAACTGTGTGGTCAGGATTTTAGCCTTACAATCCAATCCTATGAAGGCTTACTTAGAAGGAAGTCTCATTCTAGTCAGTGGGGCTTACTCCCATGTAAGTGTGGATATGATTGCAGCCTCAGAGCCCAGTCCTAATCATGTCTACTCAGTAGAAAGTCCCATTATAGACAGTGGGCTTACTCTCAGGAAAGTAGGCAGGGCTGGAGGATCAGGGCTGGAGGGAGAGATCCAAGCAATCCTCTGCCAATCTCCTCAGAAGTAAGTCCCTTTATAGTCCGTGGGCTTACTCTCAGGAAAATAGACAGGGCTGGAGGAATAGGGCTGGAGGGAGAGATCCAATCCTCTGCCAATCTCCTCAGAAGTAAGTCCCATAATAGTCAGTGGGCTTACTCTCAGGAAAATAGACAGGGCTGGAGGAACAGGGCTGGAGGGAGAGATCCAATCCTCTGCCAATCTCCTCAGAAGTAAGTCCCTTTATAGTCAGTGGGCTTACTCTTAGGAAAGTCTGGATGGGAAAATAGCCTCAAATCCTATGCTACTCAGAAGGAAATCCCATGATAGTCAATGGGAATTTCTCCCAGGAAAGTGTGGCTAGGATTGTGGCCACAGGCTGCAGTCCTCTACTATACAGTGTGGCTTACTCCTGAGTAGTTCTCCATGCCTAGTACTGGGCTGCAAAGGCACCTGGGGAGGCAGGAAGGCAGGCAGGCCTGGCCCCCACCAGAAGCCCTGGAGGAGCTCAGCTGCAGTCCTTTCCCAGTAGCTCCGGCTTCTGTATTCCCGCCCTTTGTAAGGAGCCCTTTGTAAAGCTGTCCATCATGTGCCCGATTCAAAAAAACACACAGAGAGGCTGCCTCATTTGCATATGAGAACCCAGCATGCTTTGCAAACTGCACAAGGAAATAACTTCTGAAAACTTGCTAGAAATAAGGTTTTTAATCAAAATAAGATGTTTAGCAAAGACAGGATTCCTGAATAGCCTCAGACAAAGGTTTGGGGCAGGAAGAATTTCCTCACCCTGACTTGAAAGCGTGGAGCTAATAGTGATGGAAACTCCCTCCCTCTCAGCAGTCAGAATCCGAACGTGCTGCGGGATGGTGGCAAAGCCCGCTCTGAATGAGGGCAAAGGGAACGGACTGCCTGTACTGTAAAATTAAAAAATACTCTTAGGGAGGGGAGGGGAGGGGGCTCAGAGGAGGAGGAGGAGGGAGGAGGAGAGCTTCAGCTCCGGCAAGACAGACCCAGAGGCCCTTTAAGAGAAATTCAAACACACTGGCATGCAATTCAAAGATGATGCCCCCCAATTAACAACCGGTTCACTAACGTCAGCCCCTAATTAACAACCACTTCTACAGAACCGGTCAGAACCGGCCTCAGCCCACCTGTGAAGATATTTGTCTGTCTGATGCACATCAATGCTCACTGCCTTGTTCCATGGAAAGGTAGTCGGGCTGGGAAAACAAATCCAGATCTAGAAAGTCACCCCAAGGTTCAGGGATCATCCTGACAAGTTCAGCAGCAGTTTCATCAGAGGGGTCTCTCCAATCAAAGGTTTTATACCCCATCTTTCTTATGCCAACATGAACGCCCAAGGCAACTTCCTTCCCTCTTGCTATCCTATCTACAGTATTCTATCTACAGTATTTATATACTGCTTTTCAACAACAATCCTGTGAGGTAGGTGAGTCTGAGAGCGAGTGACTGCCCAAGGTCACCCAAGGTCACTCTTCCAGATCCCAGTCCAACCCTCGAACCACTACACCCTATACAGACTCTTTCTGTGGGAGAGTACTTCATTCATTCAATCGTTTAAGGGATTTATATCCCACCGTTCCCATGCTAAAATTTAATGAGGAATAACAAAATCTTCGTTCCTTCCTTCATCAGTCCATCTATCCATCCATCTATACCCCGACATTCCCATGCTAACATTTAATGAGGGTAACAAAATCTCAGGCAAATATCTTCAGGCATTGGGAACCCCCATATCTCTCCCACATTAAGAACATTCACAAGGGGGAACACTCCAAGCTAAGAATGATGAAAACAGGGGAAATTAAAGGGCAAACAGTCCAATCCCATACATTTATGGGGTACTCTAAGTCCCAAGTCAGACAGGGGGAAAGGCTTATGCTGTTAGACATTGGCTTTGGATGGGGTGCAAGGTGGCGAAGCTTCTGGTCAGCCATCAGGATCTTCTAGGGATGGATCTTCAATGAACCATGCTATATTCTTCCCCCATTTCTGCTGCCTCTTACTCCCTTTCTCTCATTGGATGGGAAATTGAAAAATGTATGACATGCCCCCCAATCCAGAGTAACTACAGGAGCATGTAAGAGACTTTACGTGCAGACTTTACTAGATCATCTAGTCCAACCCCCTGCCTGTATCAGGAAATCCTCCTAGAGCATCTCCAACAGAGGACAGAGTTGGGTCAAGGCTTGGAGCCTCTTGGAGGCTTTTGCTCTCAGAGAACCCACAAAGAACCATCAGCCCAGGGTGGCCAGATGCCATAACCTCAAAAGAGGAAAAGCCCCTAAAATATAGGGAACCGACATAAAATGTAGGACATGCAAAATAAAAGCTAAAAACTCTCACATATATTGCTTTCATGAGGTTAATTTACCCCCAAATCCAGAGTATCTCTGGGAGCACGTAAGAGACTCTACGTACACCCATAATTACTGCAACACCTCGTGAAAACCTATGGGGAATTTATACTGGAATCCCAAGTAAGTTGTTGTACGTCGGAACAAGGACTCCCCATAGTTACTCTGGATTTTGCCCTTAAACACAGAGGCTAGAAATGAAGGCAAAATTGAACCAGCATCTCTGACATTCTATCAATACTGTATTTACTCAAATCTAACACTCCCCTTTTCCAGCCAAATTTAGGGCGCAATCCTTGCTCTGATGTAAGAACAATTTACTCTGGATTGCAATGTGAATTTCCCATAGGTTTTGACCAGGTGGTGCCATAACAACAATGATGTAAATGTCTCTTTATGGGTTCACATAATGTCTCTTACGTGCTCACGTAGTTACTCTGGATTGTAGGGAATGTTCTATATTCCTCTTAGTTGGCAAAATTCAAGGCTCTGCACACCTGTGGTGTGATGTGAAGCAGGAAACCGTCCAATACTCATAATTGTGGTTTCCTCACAGCTCTGTGGTGCATTGCGGTCAGGTGGCCATGCTCACATTTAGGAGATCACTGCAAAAAAGGGTCTCCCTATTCTGCATGTGGGACACATGATATCCCTAAGGGCGCAATCCAGAGTAACTACGGGAGTCCTTGCTCCAACAAAAGAACAGTTTACTCTGGATTGCAATGTGAATTTCCCATAGGTTTTGACCAGGTGGTGTAATAACAACAATGATGTAAATGTCTCTTTATGGGTTCACATAATGTCTCTTACGTGCTCACGTAGTTACTCTGGATTGTAGGGAATGTTCTATATTCCTCTTAGTTGGCAAAATTCAAGGCTCTGCACACCTGTGGTGTGATGTGAAGCAGGAAACCGTCCAATACTCATAATTGTGGTTTCCTCACAGCTCTGTGGTGCATTGCGGTCAGGTGGCCATGCTCACATTTAGGAGATCACTGCAAAAAAGGGTCTCCCTATTCTGCATGTGGGACACATGATATCCCTAAGGGCGCAATCCAGAGTAACTACGGGAGTCCTTGCTCCAACAAAAGAACAGTTTACTCTGGATTGCAATGTGAATTTCCCATAGGTTTTCACTAGTTGGTGCCATAACTACGTTGACATGTCTCCTACATGCTCCTGTAGTTACTCTGGATTGTAGGGTAAGTGATGCAGAAGAACTCTTGTGGCCAGGACTTCAGAGAGAACAAAGTCCATGCATTCTGCCCAAGAATGGTAACCCATCTGTGGTGAGGCCCCTCATCCCTTGGAAGGTTCCACTAGTGAAAGGGTTAAGGGAAGAGATGTCTGGGAGGAGGTTCTAGAAGGAACAGGATATAGGGCACAATCCAGAGTAACTACGGGGAGTCCTTGCTCTGGTGTAAGAACAATTTACTCTGGATTCCAATATGAATTTCCCATAAGTTTTCACTAGGAGGTGGCGTAATTACGGGTGGACGTAATGTCTCTTATGTGCTTCCGTAGTTGCTCTGGATTGTAGGGATAGCCTCCTCAAGCCAGAAGGAAGGGTTTGGACCTCCCCTGGAAGGGGAGGAGGGAGAGATAAGGGAGGAAAAAGAGCGGGAAAGAGAGGTTCAGGAGGAGCTATCCTGGAGAGAGGCTGGTGAGCACCAAGTCAACCTCGGACTGCAGAGAACTGTGTATCCTGGACAGCCCCGGCCTAGAAGACAAGTAAACAGAAAAGGGAGAAGAGTTCAAGGGCGCAATCCAGAGTAACTATGGGGAGTCCTTGCTCCGGTGTAAGAACAATTTATTCAGGATTGCAATATGAATTTCCCATAGGTTTTCACTAGGTGGTGCAGTAACTACGGGTGCACGTAATGTCTCTTATGTGCTCTCAAGTTACTCTGGATTGTAGGGTATGACTGTGGACATTTACTATGCTGTTGAGTTAAGTTGCTTTCCTGGGACCCAGGACTGTTGTATTAGTTGTATCTACTTATCCATGTTGGGAGGGAAGAGACCAGACATAAGGAAAAGAAACTGCTAAGAGATGGACCTCGCAGTAACCACCAAGCTCTGAACAAGTAAACGTGAGTTGTGAAGCATACCTGAGTCTGTTCTTCTGTCAGCACGTACACTTGGGGGGAAGAGGATGATGAGGGGGCACAGATATCTGTAATCCTAGACGAGGAAGTCACTGTCTGTGGGGGGACTGAGAGGAGAGAAAGCCAGACCCGCGACACCATCATTTTCCCAACTTGGCTCCAGGTCCTGGAAAAATAAATCCCATATTGGCTGCAACATGATTGAGGATAAATCTCTCTTAACCAGAGCAGGTGAATTTTAGAGCTGAAGTCTAAGAAGTCTTGAATTATAGGCATCCCCCACTTATTGGACAAATTAGGGACCAGAGGTTGAAAGAGTGCGGGATATGTTGAATGAGTCCTAGGTAGAATTGAAAGGTGTTGAAAGAGCAGAACCATCAGAAAATGAACTGTCAGAAAATGGGGGAGACCTGTAGTTTGTCTATCCCTACAAACCAGAGTAACTGCAGGAACATGTCAGAGACATTACGTGCACCCATAGTTACTGCATCACCTAGTGAAAACCTATGGGAAACTCATATTGGAATCCAGAGTAAGTTGTTCTTACACTGGAGCAAGGACTCCCCGTAGTTACTCTGGATTTTGTTAGTCTTTATTTTACACACTTTGTGAAATGGAGCCAACACTATTTTATCTTTCAGTGGTTTGTGACTGTAATAAAGTGATGATGATGAAGGTAGTTTGTTTCCCACTGAATTAATGTTCTAAATGCAAATTCATGTTTGGACAGGTGAAGAGGGATAGATCACCAGGGGGATGTGGTTTGTACACCTTCTCTGCCCTAAACCTAATTCCTTTAAATTCACCAAATTGTGACAACTTGGATGATGTTGCTCTTGTAGAAGGAGATGATGCACATTTTGCATCTGATGTATTAGTACTGTACTGGCATCCATCAGTCTTGACAGTCTATGACATTGTGCTCAATGCTGCATGCGAAGCACGAAGGCTGAGTAGATTAATATGGAGGATAGGCTGTTCCCCAAGCAGCAAATCCCCCCTCTCCACGCCACTGAAATAGTCCAATGAAAGGGCAGGGCCAATACGATGAGGAAGCAACATATTTGCATGGAGGGGTGGGTGACAAGCCCTGGGACATCTTAAATCTGTGATGTTGATACTCAGAGCACTATTGCTTCTGCAAGAGATGTGCTCTCAGGGTCCAATCATGCATTGGGTCCTTCTCCTTCCACTTCTTGCCTACAGCCCAGGTGAGGGGAAAGGTGTTTCAGTGCACCTTCAACCCAAATTTGAAGACACCTTCTTATTAAGGACTTGAATGCAGTTCCTTCTGGGCAAAATCCAGAGCAGTTACGGGTCCACACAGTTATGTCAGCCTCTAGTGTTATCTTATGGAAAGTCACCTTAACTGCTCTGGAGAAAGGGGCTTAATTTGACTTTAGGATCTGGGCCTATGTTTTTGGAAGACCCCACCAGGGGAACCCAATCCTATAAGTCTGACTGTTCCCAAACTTTCCAGGTGTGAGATCTCTGCCTTCGCTGACTCAGGATCCATGTCGCTGCAGGACACAGTGAGACTCTCTTGCAGCGGGTTCGAGAGTTATCTCATTGAGTGGTAGCGACAGAAGGAAGGGCAGGCACCCCAGTGGTGCTGCACAGCAATACCAGCAGAGCCAGCGGAATCCTGGAGCGGTTTTCTGGCTCCACATCAGGCAGCGAACGCTCTTGACCATCACCAGTGTCCGTCCGGAGGGTGAGGCCACGTACTACTCTGGAGTAGGAGACAGAACAGGGTAGCCACAATAATAAAAAAGAAGGAGAACTAACACAAAAATTTCTGGTACGGGAAGGAAGGAAAGGCAGACCTTGAAATTCAGCTGCTCACACTTGTCACTTGTCTTGAAATGAAAGACAAGAACTTGGAAAGGCAACTTGATTGACTGATGGATGGAAAGCACCTGAGAGCCCCATCATCTGCCAAGAACAGCTTAGAGAACCAGGGTTGCCATATCCCCGGAATTCCCAGGAGCCCTCCTGAAAACAAGCTCTGCCTCCGGACCAGCAAGCTCCACCTCCGGGCTCCGGAAAAAGAGGCTCCTGCTGCCAGCGGCCATTTAAATTTGGCGCGCTGCAGCCGTGGCTGCTTCTCTTCTCTGTGCCTGCAGCCCCAGCTGTGTCTGGTGCTGATCGGGAGAAAGAACCAGCAGGAGAAGGACACTCCTCCCCCTCACTGCCTCCCTCTGGATCGGCATCTCCAGCCCTCACTGCCTCCTGGATGCTGCCACTCTGCCTCCTCCCCACTGATTCCAGCCTTAGAAAACACTCCTGACCATGTCTACTCAAAAGTAAGCCCCTCTGCAGTTAATGGGTCTTACTCCCAGGGAGGGATCTTCAGGATTGCAGCCCTAAAAACACTCCTGACCATGTCTACTCAAAAGTAAGCCCCTCTGCAGTTAATGGGTCTTACTCCCAGGGAGGGATCTTCAGGATTGCAGCCCTAAAAAACACTCCTGACCATGTCTACTCAAAAGTAAGCCCCTCTGCAGTTAATGAGTCTTACTCCCAGGGAGGGATCTTCAGGATTGCATCCCTAAAAACACTCCTGACCATGTCTACTCAAAAGTAAGCCCCTCTGCAGTTAATGGGTCTTACTCCCAGGGAGGGATCTTCAGGATTGCAGCCCTAAAAAACACTCCTGACCATGTCTACTCAAAAGTAAGCCCCTCTGCAGTTAATGAGTCTTACTCCCAGGGAGGGATCTTCAGGATTGCATCCCTAAAAACACTCCTGACCATGTCTACTCAAAAGTAAGCCCCTCTGCAGTTAATGGGTCTTACTCCCAGGGAGGGATCTTCAGGATTGCAGCCCTAAAAAACACTCCTGACCATGTCTACTCAAAAGTAAGCCCCTCTGCAGTTAATGGGTCTTACTCCCAGGGAGGGATCTTCAGGATTGCAGCCTTAGAAAACAATCCTGACCGTTCCTACTCAAAAGTAAGCCCCCACCAGCCTCCCCTGCTGCCTGTAGCACCCACTATCCTGTAGCCACCCCCACCAACTCCCCTGGCCCTGCCTGTGCCCAGTACCCCAAAGAAAACCCCCACCAGCCCTGCATTCACCCCCTCCCCCCACAAAGCTCCCACTCACCTACGTTCCCCACCCCAGAGAAACCCTCCACCAGCCGCCCCTGAATGCACCCACTGCCCCTCCCCCTCAGGGCGTGTGTGTCTGTTGCCTTAGAAAGGTAATAGAGTGTTGGAATTAAGTACAGGAAAGTAATACCGGTAAATTAAGCTTATGTTAACATGTCCCACATTTCGTCCTACATTTTTGGACAATTTTTTTAATTACAGGAATTTTCTCAGGAATTTTGGCTGGACGGAGAGGACTTTTGGCCTTAAATCAGGAATTTTGGGGTTGCTGTGCAGGAATTTCCAGCTTGGCGTCTGGTAACCCTGTACAGAACAGCTTATGGATCATAAGAACAGCCTATAGATCAGCTTTTTCAGAACAGCTTATAGATCATTACAAAAGGAGAACATATGGCAACATAAAGAGCTTGCAACTAGGAAGTTGACTGACTGATTGATTCTCACCTTTCTCATGCCAAGACAAAAGCATTAATTGGCCTGGAAAACTACATCTCCCAGAATGCATCACGACAATTGAGCAACTATTGTTTCCATCCGTGTACGAAAAAAGAATTAATCGGCCTGGAAAACTACATCTCCCAGAATGCATCATGACATTTGTGCAACTCTTATTTTCCTCCGTGTATGCGGAATAGGCCTTGAAAACTACATCTCCCAGAATGCATCACGACAATTGTGCAACTGTTATTTCCTTCCGTGTACGAAAACAGAATTAGGAGCACTAAGAGAGATGCACTGCCCGAAGGAAATATGGCGGGGGGACTTCAGGAAAGGGCCGACGCAGCCCGTGCAGCCTTCTCCCTGCGTCCAAGAGGTGTGATGTGGTCATTGCAGCGGAACACTTCCGGCACCCAAGCGAGCAGCCAGAGGGCTGTGCGGGGACTCGAACCCGAGTCTCCGGCGCGCGAGGCAGAGTGGCTGCGGCTGAGCCACCGGCGCAGTCAGTGCGGGGAGCGTTGCGGGGGGGCTGCGGGGGGCGTGGCCGGGGCCAGGGGCGTGGGCGGGGCCAGGGGCGGGGCGGCGCCTTTAAAAGGCTCCCGGGGGCTCCTCTCCTCGCCCCTGAGACCCCCGAGCGGAGGGCGAGCGGAAAACTCCTCACCCGGCGCGCTCCGCAACTGCCCGGCTCCTCGGGCATCGGACTCACGGGCAGCCCCGTTCTGGAGGCGCCCCAGGGCGGGGCCCCGGCGGGCTTGTAACGCTCAGATCCACCTAGACGTCACTCGCGAAAGGGTCTTGCGAGGTTGCCCATCATGGTGGGAGCCAAGACTGCCGGGGCCTGCTTGCTCCGCACGAGGTCAGACACGGCACCTGCTGGGGTATTAGCTCTGCCGACCGCGAGCAACAGGCGCTCTTTTGCCCCCCAGCCCCGGCCCTCCCCCGCAAGCCCTGCTCACCCGCTGCGCCACCGCTGGAGGCAGAGGCAGGGGCAGAAGGGGGCTGCGGAGACCCCTGGAAGCACTGCAGGGACAGCCCCGGGGCACCCTCCTCCCGCACCCCGAACTCCCTCTGACACCCCCGGAATACCTACATCACACCAGATAAAATTCCGCAACCACTCTGCAGGGGGAGACCCTTCTTCCACCGTGTAGGAAGAAAGAATGAATGGGCCTTGAAAACTACACTTCCCAGCATGCATCACAATCGAGCAGCTGTTATTTTCTTCCGTGTAGGAAGAAAGAATGAATGGGCCTTGAAAACTACACCTCCCAGAATGCTTCACGACAATCGTGCAGCTGTTATTTTCTTCCGTGTAGGAAGAAAGATGAATGGGCCTTGAAAACTGCACTTCCCAGAATGCATCACGACAATCGTGCAGCTGTTATTTTCTTCCGTGTAGGAAGAAAGAATGAATAGGACTTGAAAACTACACCTCCCAGAATGCTTCACGACAATCGTGCAGCTGTTATTTTCTTCCGTGTAGGAAGAAAGAATGAATACGACTTGAAAATTACACTTCCCAGAATGCATCACAATTGTGCAGCTGTTATTTTCTTCCGTGTATGAAGAAAGAATGAATACGACTTGAAAACTACATCTCCCAGAATGCACCATGACAATTGTGCAGCTATTATTTCCTTCCGTGTATGAAGAAAAAACGAATAAGACTTGAAAACTACATTTCCCAGAATGCATCCTGACAATTGTGCAACTATTATTTCCTTCCGTGTACGAAAACAGAATTAGGAGCACTAAGAGAGATGCACTGCCCGAAGGAAATATGGCGGGGGGGGGGACTTCAGCAAAGGGCCGACGCAGCCTGTGCAGCCTTCTCCCTGCGTCCAAGAGGTGTGATGTGGTCATTGCAGCGGAACACTTCCGGTGCCCAAGCGAGCAGCCAGAGGGCTGTGCGGGGACTCGAACCCGGGTCTCCGGCGCGCGAGGCAGAGTGGCTGCCGCTGAGCCGTCGGTGCAGGCGGTGCGGTGGAGAGTTGCGGGGGGGCGGCTGAGGGGCTGAGGCGGGCGGCGCCTTTAAAAGGCTCCCGGGGGGTCTCTCCTCGACCACGAGACCCCCGGACCTGGCGGCCGAGCGGAAAACTGCTCCGCCTTGCCCAGCTCCTCGGGACTCCTGGCCAGCCCCGTTCTGGAGGCGTCCCAGGGCGGGGCCCCGGCGGGCTTGTAACGCTCAGATCCATCCTGGCGTCACTCGCTAAAGGGTCTTGCGAGGTTGCCCTCTGAGGGTGGGAGCCAAGACTGCCGGGGCCTGCTTGCTCCGCACGAGGTCAGACAAGGCACCTGCTGGGGTATTAGCTCTGCCGACCGCGAGCAACAGGCGCTCTTTTGCCCCCTCCTTCTCTTTGGGCGCTCTTGTGGGAACCGGAAGTGCCGAGGCCAGTCGCTTCGCCGCACCCCTTTGGCGCTGCCTCACAAAGCCCCCGCACCGCCTCTGCGCATGCGCCGCCCCAGCAGCAGGGCGGGGGCAGCAGCTGCAGGGGAGGTTAGTGCCAAAGAACGCAGGAGGGCCTCCCGACGACACCCTCTGGCTTGCTCAGAAGTAGTCCCATTGGAGTGAAGTGGTTTACTCCCAGGAAAGAGCGGATAGGACTGGGCTGTAAGCCTAGGAATAAGCCCATTGACTCCCATGGGACTTTATGGTGTCTACTCAGAAGTAGTCCCATTGGAGTGAAGTGGTTTACTCCCAGGAAAGAGCGGATAGGACTGGGCTGGAAGCCTAGGAATAAGCCCACTGACTCCCAGGGGACTTTATGGTGTCTACTCGGAAGTAGTCCCATTGGAGTCAGGGGGTTTACTCCCAGGAAAGAGCGGATAGGACTGGGCTGGAAGCCTAGGAATAAGCCCATTGACGCCAATGATACTTTATGGTGTCTACTCGGAAGTAGTCCCATTGGAGTGAAGGGGCTTACTCCCAGGAAAGAGCGGATAGGACTGGGCTGGGAGCCTAGGAATAAGCCCGTTGATTCCCATGGGACTTTATGGTGTCTACTTGGAAGTAGTCCCATTGGAGTCAGGGGGCTTACTCCCAGGAAAGAGTGGATAGGACTGGACTGGAAGCCTAGGAATAAGCCCATTGACTCCCAAGGGAGTTTATGGTGTCTACCCAGAAGTAGTCCCATTGGAGTGAAGTGGTTTACTCCCAGGAAAGAGCGGATAGGACTGGGCTGTAAGCCTAGGAATAAGCCCATTGAGCATTCCTCCGGAACGAATTAAGCTCTTTACGTGAGGCCCCACTGTGCTTTGCACTGAAGAATCGATGACTGAGGGATGCTCTGCCCCAACCCCTGGACCCAGAAGCATGAAATTCGGGGAGGGTGTTCAAATGCATTGCACCCCTTTTTGCCCCCTTCCAGTTGGAATTTCCAAAAACTGGTTCTTAGTGACTCCCTCAGTCATGGAAAGAACACCCACCCCAAATGTCGTGCTCCTAGGCCCAGCGGTTTTGGCTGGGCGTTGATGAGTGAGTCAGTGAGAGACTTTTCAGTTTTATGTATATAGAAGATAGATGTTAGCCTTTGTTTTGTCATGTTTTACATTTTTTGGTGTCTCCTACATTTTGGAAGGCCTTGTCCTCTTTTTTTATTATGGCACTTTTGTGACATGAAAGGTCTGGCACGAGGGACACATCATCACATGAGGACTGTGCCCACAGTTCCCGAGTTTGATTAGAGATCAGTGCAAATGAACCCACGCTGCGGGAGTAAAATTTCACCCATATGCCATCCACCAAACTGTACATCAGTCCCCCTTGCGCATTGTCCTCCCATGCACACTCTTCCCCCTTGTGCAAAGTGTCCCATGTGCATCATCCCCCCATGTGCAACACCCTCATGCGCATTATCTCCCCATAAACAAAGCCCCATACAACATCCTCTCATGTGCACCATCTGCCTCATGTGCATCACTCCCCATGCGCACTCATGTGGATCATCACCCATGTGCACCATGCCCCATGTGCACCATCAACCCCCTTGCACACTGTCCCCCCATGCGCACTGTCACCCCATGTGTACCCTCCCCCAAGTGCACCTTCCCCCATGCACATCAACCCCCATGCACACTGTCCCCCAATGTACACCGTCAACCATGCGCAAAGTTCCCCATGTGCAAAGTCCCCCCTGTGCACCATATGCAACACCTTCATGATTGATAGATATTCATTCATTCAAAGATAGACAGATAGATATTCATTCATTCACAGACAGACAGACAGATTCCACTGTTTGCAGAATGATGGATGGATGGATGGGCCAGGTGTAAATACTATACTTGGAATTTGGCTAATGGCTCCATTCATCACATTACGTTCAGCAATTTAATGGCACAAGGAAAAAAATTGTCCTTGTGCCTAGATGTATTTATTTATTATTATTATAATACATAAATACACAGTGAACAATTTTGTGCTGGTTTCATTCACATCACCAGTCGGACCCTTCCCAAGAGTCTAGGACTGTGTGATGTTATAGTAGACAAAACCAGTTATTAGAATTTATTAGAATTTATTTGACACCTCTGAGATCATTCTGTAAGGCTCTGACAGTTCGCAGACAGGCAGAAACCTTTAAACAACGCTCAAAGACTCCCCGGAGAGGGATTATGACATCAGAATGCACTCCTCAGTACCCCGGCTCTTTGATGTGGCTTCAGTAAATAGCCCACTCAACTTCAATAAATTTTCTCTTGCTCCCTGAAGAAGGGATTGTGACATCATAATACACTATCTATTGAGAGCTGTCAGTCAAGCGATGGTTGTGGTCTAGCGCTGATAAGCCCACTCAAGCCTTAGCCTCCAGCGGAGAAGGGATTATGACTTCACAATGAACCTCAGGAGCTTTGCGGTTTTGCAATAATTAGCCTACTCAAGACCTGAAAGAGACTGCCTATCTAGACGGGATGTTTTCCATTGTCCTTTGTTAACCCTCCAGCTGTCAAAGAGCGCTAGATATGAAAAATAAAAGAAACTGCTACACAGAAGGAAGGAAGGAGATTGTGATGGGGATATTGATTATCAGATAAGACGGAAGGACTTACCTGAAGCCCCAAGATTATAAAATTTAAGTAAAAATTTTAATTCTTTCTTCTTGAGTGAACGGAAGCTCAGATGAATCAGCCAATGCAAGAATCTATACGTGTTTGATAATCGCAAATGTCCTCCATTGTAATATTTGTGTAATCATACATCCTACCACATTCTGTTCCTTTCTCAGTCCAGGAAGCCGCTAGAAATAAAATCCCTTTCTGTATGAATTTCTCTTGTTATGAACAGAATAATCTCTTTATGTAAAATTTGCCTACGTGACAGTTAAGCTATAAAAAGTGTGTTCAAAATGTACAAGGCGCTCAGTCTTTTTGGGAGGCAGAAACTCTGCCCGACTGTAGTCTGAAGCTTCAATAAAAATTATCTTTTGCTTGCATAAGCCTCTTCTGGGTTTTTCCTGTCGGTACCAATCTCATTTCCATAACAATGTAGTGGGTATAATACCTGCTGAGGCTAGAAGAGTGGCTTTTTGTAGTTGTCAGAATGATATTTTTCTATTATTATTATTATTATTATTATTATTATTATTATTATTATTATTATTATTATTATTCCCTTCTCTCACAATGCCATTATACTAAAATTGAGTATCAGGAGAGTTGGAGCAGACAACAGAATTTCTTTAACCAGCATGTAGTTGGTGGAACTCCTTGCCACTGGCTGTGGTGAAGGCATGTAGCCTTGTGTCCAAAAGGGATTGCACTGATTTCTGGAGGAAAAAAGACAGGAACTTTGAAAATTATTTTTTAAAAAATAAATGAATATTAAAAATATTAAAATTAAATATTGCAATATTAAATTAATCAAAATTACTGAAAATGAATGAATAAATTAATGATTTTGAGGGGAAATGCGATTTGAGCAGATTCTGTGCAATGTGACTGAATGGCCTAGAAAACTACATCTCCCAGAATGCATCATAACATGTGTGCAGCTATTATTTCCTTCCGTGTATGAACAAAGAATTAGCAGTCCTTGAAAACTACATCTCCCAGAATGCCAAATGACAATTGTGCAGCTACTATTTCCTTCCGTGTATGAAAAAGAATTAGGTCCTTAAAGACTACATCTCCCAGAATGCATCATGACATGTGTGCAGCTATTATTTCCTTCCGTGTTTGAACAAAGAATTAGGTCCTTGAAAACTACATCTCCCAGAATGCATCACGACAATTGTGCAACTGTTATTTCCATCCGTGTAGAAAAAAGCATTAATTGGCCTAGAAAACTACATCTCCCAGAATGCTTCACGACAATTGTGCCACTGTTATTTCCTTCCGTGTACGAAAACAAAATTAGGAGCACTAAGAGAGATGCACTGCCGGAAGGAAATATGGCGGGGGGACTTCAGCAAAGGGCCGACGCAGCCCGTGCAGCCTTCTCCCTGCGTCCAAGAGGTGTGATGTGGTCATTGCAGCGGAACACTTCCGGTGCCCAAGCGAGCAGCCAGAGGGCTGTGCGGGGACTCGAACCCGGGTCTCCGGCGCGCGAGGCAGAGTGGCTGCCGCTGAGCCGTCGGTGCAGGCGGTGCGGTGGAGAGTTGCGGGGGGGCGGCTGAGGGGCTGAGGCGGGCGGCGCCTTTAAAAGGCTCCCGGGGGGTCTCTCCTCGACCACGAGACCCCCGGACCTGGCGGCCGAGCGGAAAACTGCTCCGCCTTGCCCAGCTCCTCGGGACTCCTGGCCAGCCCCGTTCTGGAGGCGTCCCAGGGCGGGGCCCCGGCGGGCTTGTAACGCTCAGATCCATCCTGGCGTCACTCGCTAAAGGGTCTTGCGAGGTTGCCCTCTGAGGGTGGGAGCCAAGACTGCCGGGGCCTGCTTGCTCCGCACGAGGTCAGACAAGGCACCTGCTGGGGTATTAGCTCTGCCGACCGCGAGCAACAGGCGCTCTTTTGCCCCCTCCTTCTCTTTGGGCGCTCTTGTGGGAACCGGAAGTGCCGAGGCCAGTCGCTTCGCCGCACCCCTTTGGCGCTGCCTCACAAAGCCCCCGCACCGCCTCTGCGCATGCGCCGCCCCAGCAGCAGGGCGGGGGCAGCAGCTGCAGGGGAGGTTAGTGCCAAAGAACGCAGGAGGGCCTCCCGGCTTGACACCCTCTGGCTTGCTCAGAAGTAGTCCCATTGCAGTCAGGGGCTTACTCCCAGGAAAGAGCGGATAGGACTGGGCTGTAAGCCTAGGAATAAGCCCATTGACTCCCAGGGGACTTTATGGTGTCTACTCAGAAGTAGTCCCATTGCAGTTATTTTCTTCCGTGCATGAGGAAAGAATGAATACGACTTGAAAACTACATCTCCCAGAATGCATCACGACAATCGTGCAGCTGTTATTTTCTTCCATTTATGAAGAAAGAATGAATAGGACTTGAAAACTACACTTCCCAGAATGCATCACGACAATCGTGCAGCTGTTATTTTCTTCCATGTATGAAGAAAGAATGAATAGGACTTGAAAACTACACTTCCCAGAATGCATCACGACAATTGAGCAGCTATTATTTTCTTCCGTATATGAACAAAGCATGAATTGGCCTGAAAACTACACTTCCCAGAATGGATCATGACAATTGTGCAACTATTATTTCCTTTCGTTTATGAAACAAGAACGAAAAAATAACAGCCCCTTATAAAAAAGTGATAATAAAACGGCATGCATCGCTAAACGCGCATTTTTAAGGCTTATTCCTTTAAAAATTTTAATAGAAAAATATTCCAAGAATGAAAAACTTTTGTTTTTAATGTGTTGTTGTAGGAAACCGGGGGGACCACTAAAAGTGATGCTCTACCCGAAATAAAGATGGCGGAAATAACTTCAACAGAGGGCAGACGCTGAGGCGGAGCTTGACTGCAGCCTTTTGACTCCAATCCCCTTTACTGTCCCGCACAGTCCTCGGCCACGCTGATTGGCTGGAGTCACAAAGCCCCACCCCCTCTTCCTGCAGTGCGTCTGCGCATGCGCCACCACCCAGCAGCTGGGCTGGTGACATCACCTGGAGGGCAGGTGAAGCCTCATGTATAGGGAGCACCAAGCAAGGTGGGGCGGCTGCAGTAGGGCCAGGTGCACCCTTGGGTGCAATGCAAGGGGAGACCCCTTCCTGCACCCCTGAATTTTATACCCCAGTTGTATTGCCTGGCAGTCTGAAAATAAGCAATACCTGCTGCGCCCATCACTTTTATACATACAAAGCGTGATTATTATTGACCCCATTATTTTTGTTCTGTTCCTTCACTGCTAAGTTAAGAGAACACTTAATGTAAAACTGCTGGGGTTTTTTTTACTGCACCTGTTTGCATGGCCACCCACCCAGGTGGTTTGTGGTTTATTATTATTATTATTATTATTATTATTATTATTATTATTATTATTATTATTATTATTATTTCATTTCTGTTAATTCTATTATTTTCTTTTGATGTTAGCAGAGTACACTTTTTATCGCAGGGGAGGCGAATGCAGCAGGCCGGTCTCTGCGTGTTCTGTGTAGGCAAAGCGTTTTACAAACTTCAAATTATAAGATCAGCCCAGTTTCCTTGTGGGGGGGAACTGGGGAGGGGGTTGTTTTCATGAGGTCTTCCCAGATCAGCAGTGGGGTTGGAAAAATCTCCTGGAGTTTGCTCCGCACTACAGGATTTGAAGACTCAGAGATGGAAGGGGGCGGTTGGAGAACTGCGTTCTGTGTGAGGATGGATTGATTTTCTCCTTCTGCTTTTCAGGTTGTGCAGACGGTGCGTCCTTTGACCTCACTGGTGCTGAAGAGCAATCCAGAGCAGTCCAGATCCAGAGCAGTCTTGAGGGCACCCCCTTCAGGCTGTGCAGGAGTGCAGGGAGGTGTCCAAGGTGCTGCTGTCGGTGGAGGGAACTCTCAGTGGTGCTGATCTGGAGCAGGCCTGCCTGCCTGCCTGCCTGCCTGCCTGCCTTGGGTGCCCCCTCTTTGCAAGGGTGGTGGTGGAGCTGCCCACTGTCACTGTTTCTCCAGCACATGTCCTCCTTTTTATCCTAGTGTCACTGGGAAAAATCCTCATTGTCCTCCTTTACCATGTGAGCAGGCAGCACGTAGCCTTCTCGTAATTAATAAACCAATGCACCACCGAAACGGATGTGCCACCAAATCTAACGCCACCCCTATTTTAAAAAATGTGTACTGGCTATTGTAATGCACAACTGCAAAGCGGCTGCAAAATTACATTTACTGCATACATTATCTGTATGTATTACCTGCATGAATTCCCTGTATTTACTCAAATCTAATGCGCCATTGAATCTAATGCGCACCCCTATTTTAAAAGACTATTTAAAAGATTTTAAAAATGTTTAAAACCTGAGATTTTAAAAATGTTTACTGGCAACTGCAGGCAGATACCAATTTTAATTTTACTGCAAATAATAATTGGTTATTTGATAATAATAAAATGGCAATAGATTTATGTTATGATTTTTTACCTTATTTTCACTACTTCATACTGTTTGTTAATTTTAATTAACGTAATTAATGTTATGTTAATTTATTTACATTTATATAATTTATGTTAATTTTAATTACATTTTAAATGCAATATAGCAAACTGTTAAACTCAATGCTGATCAATACCTATAATCCAAATACTTCTATTTACTCAAATCTAATGTGCCACTGAATCTACTCTGCCCCTTGATTTTTAAGACTAAATTCTGCTGAAAAGGGTGAGCATAATATTTGACTAAATAGGGCATATGATAATAATAATAATAATAATAATAATAATAATAATATGACAATAAGTTTAAATTGTGTTTAAATTGTATTTATTATCTAACTTTAATGGTATTTTATTGTTGTGTTAAATGCTGTGGGGTTTCCTTTTGTCAGGATGCAAATCTCATAAATAAATGTTATGATTTTCACCTAATTACATGACTTTATAGAGTTGGGTTTATAGTGCATTTTTTATTACAATATAGTAAGCTGCAATATACTATACTATAGTGTACTAATATACTACTATGCTCTATTAATAATGCATTGCCTTGGCATCCATCAGTCTCGAAAGACTATGGTATCGTGCTCAATGCTGTATGCAAAGCTGGAGTGTCCTCTCCGGAGCACAAATGCCTAGGTAGATTAATATGGAGGATACTAACACACTAAGGCTGCAATCCTAAAGACACTTTCGCAGGAGCAAGACCCACTGGACACAATGCAGCTTACTTCTGAGTAGACATGCTTAGCTTTGGGCTCTTAGTCAATTTTGATCTTATCGGACAGGTGCATACCTCTCTTCCCCTCTGGATTCCTCCTCAACGCAGGGATCTGTGCCTTGTTTCTTGCTCAGCCAGCTCTGTAAGGGGGCCATCCTATCTTTGGCTGGCACAACTCTTGGGCCTTCACTTTTCCATGGCAATGTAGGGAGGCAAGCGCATGTCTGTGCACCGGCCTCACCTTCCCCCCAGGAGTGGCGCAGAAGCACGTATTGCGACACCCCCAGGTCAGCACAGCACAGTAAGGCTGCAGTCCTAACCTCCAGTTAGGCTGTGAACTGGTGACCAGGTGAATTAAAATTACTATTAACTACTTTAACCCTTTTTTACCCAGACCGCAGGTGTGGACACATTTGATCCCTGTTGCATGTAAGCAACATTGGGCTGAAATTGATTCAGCGGAGGAGGAAGCCACCCAGAAGAGGTGAAAGGAGAAGGACGCTACCCGTTTTTTCCAACACAGAGTGGGGATGACGGTGGCTGGAGAAGGCGTGGAATGGCTTCACCCGCATGTTGTGGTGCTCAGATGTGGCTCTTTTGTTTGGGTTTATATTCTGGAAAGGTCCTCCACTGGGATCTTTGCAGCTCAGCCTTAAGGCTTGAGGGGCAGGATGCGACTCCTGTGTGGGAGAATCTCTTGGGACCTGGAAGCCCCCCAGATTAGCTGGATCTGAACCAGCTCCCGTTTCTTGGCTGGAGTGTAGTGACTCGTGGTTCTGACTCACAAAGGACTGTCATGCAGGACTTACGGATTCCACCCTCCTCGTGTCATCGACTCTCACAGGGGCTTTTCTGAGAGGTTGCACGTCAGGGCCTCCTATTTGATTCTTGGAGAACTCACATTTTAATCTATAATCCCACCAGATCTGACTGGACATGTGTAGGGAGATGCTCTGATAACTTGAGCATATCTTCTATATATATATAAAAGAGAAAACTCACTCACTCACTCACTCACTCACTCACTCATCAACGCCCAGCCAAAACCACTGGGCCTACAAGCGTGAAATTTGGGGTGGGTGTTCCTTCCATGACGGAGGAACCGGTTTTTGGAAATTCCAACCGGAAGGGGGTGAAAAAGGGCACAACACATTTTCCTCCCTATTCTTTGCATTGAAGAATTGGTGACTGAGGGATGTTCTGCCCCAACACCTGGACCTGGAAGCATGAAATTCAGGGAGGGATCCTTTTGTCACCTGAACACCCCCCAAGAACCCATGTGGAGGAATTTAACCCATCAGGGGCTGAAAAGGGGTGCACTTGTTTTTGTCCTATACTTAATATGGAAGACTGACCAACATCCAGCCAATTTGGTTTTCGGTGCCTGGTGCACTGGGAGGGAGGTTGTTTGGAGGGAGGGGTTGCACTGGAGAGGCTGCTGTGCATGGGGGGGGGGGTTGCACATGGGGAGATGACGTGGGTTTGCTTTTTGCTAGTATATTATAATTTAATCTCGTTTGGAATCTGCTGTAGGGGTGTTGAAGGCTGGCTATGAATTTTTCTGATAACTGATTTAGGGTGCAGTCCTAACCATGTCTACTCAAAAGTAAGCCCCATTGTGTTCAATGGATCTTACTTCCAGGAAAGTGTCTTTAGGATTGCAGCCTAAGTGTTCAGGTGGACTGATGTACAGTATATCTTCTTGGCCACGATTCTAACGATGAACACTTTCAGTGTAAAATTATTTATTTCCACAACAGGCTAGAGTAGTGGTGGTCAATTTTTTTAGCACATGGACCCCTTTTTGGGGGTGAAAGTCAGGGTCTGCAAGCAATGTCATTATGCTTGCGGTGATGCAGCAGTGATGTCATGGGAGTGATGTCATGGCCAAAGACTGCATCATCAGTTTAAGGCTTCATGTGACCATCTGAATTGGGCTCACAACCCACTGGGGGTCCCGAACCACAATTGGAGGAAATGGTGGGATAGTGTTTCAGAAATTCAGAGACCTTCTCAAGAGGAAGGAAAGGCCAAATAGGGCAGAAGGGGAAACGGTGATGTGTTGGAATGGGGTTGCAGGAAGTTTACCGAACACTTCTTGGAACCCACCAGCATCTGTCTTGATCAGCTATGGCTGGGATGTCCATATAGGGAGCTCATTCCTCTTATGGGCTCTTCTGATGGGGGTCGGAGAAAGAACTGGTTTTGCAACTACTTTTTAATTTTTTTATTTTGCAGGCTGTGGGTGTGGGTGGCACAAGCTGTTAAGACGTTGTGCCTGTTAACCAGCAGGCCAGGGTTCGAGACCCAGGTCGGCCCCACAAGATAGGGTGAGCTCCTGTCCTTAGCCCAGCTCTGCCATGCCAGCTGATCGTATTGGCTCTGCCTTTCCATTGGACTAATTCAGTGGCGTGGAGAGGGGGGATCTGCTGCTTGGGTCACAGCCTCTCCTCCATAACAATCCAACCCAGGCTTTCGTGCTTCACATGCAGCGTATGCAGCGCCCAGCACGATACCATAGTCTTCCAAGATCGATGGAGGCCTGCTTTTATTTTGCATATTTGTCTCCCCATCTGTGCTTGTTGATGTAGCCATCTATGGCAGCAATTTTCTTTTCATCACACAACACACCGACAAAGCACAACAATTTTCAGGGCACAACATAAGTTTTGGGGAGAATTAATTGTTGTTGTTTTAAAGTTTGTGGCCCCTTTTGTCGTGCAAATTCCTGCTGCCACAAAAAGATTTCTGCAAAAGGATTCTAGTTAACTCCTTTGGGAATGGAATTACACTAGAGGCAAAACCCCGAGTAACTACAGGGAGTCCTTGCTCTGGTGTAAGAACAATTTACTATGGATACCAATATGAATTTCCCATAGGTTTTAACTGGGTGGTGCAGTAACTACGGGTGCATTAAATGTCTCTTATGCACTCACGTAGTCACTCCAGATTTGGGGGAAGGAGCTACAAGGTGGAGGAAGGCAATTTTGGCCTTTAGAACAGCAGGGAAAGGTTGAAAAAGCAGAACACACATTGAATGAATAAGTTTGGGTATAAAGGTGTTGAAAGAGTGGATCATCAATAAACAAACGGTGAGAAAGTTGGGGGGGGGGACATACCTCTATCTCACTTGGGTTCCTAAAATAGCCACCAGGGGGGGCTCCAGTACCTTGGTGCTGAAGACCAGGAGGTTTTTAACCATTGATATCCTAATACTCACCCAGAGCTGCATTATGTACATTCTTAACCCGGCGGTAATTAAATCTGTGGAACTCCTTGCTGCAGGATGTGATGACGGCTCCTTTAAAAGGGAACTGGACAGATTTCTAGAAGAAAAATCCATCACCAGTTACAAAACAGTGGAATACCTGGTGTAAGAAGTAGGGTGTCTCTGAGTACCACGTGCAACGGAGGACACCGGGATGCAGGTCTCTTGTGGTCTTGTGTGGAAGCTGGACTAGATGGGCCTTTGACCCGATTCCATAAGGTCCTTCTTATGTTCTTACTTAACCCCCGGTCTAGTAAGAGTCTTTGCCACCCCCAACTGTCTGACCCCCCTGGGGGTCAAGCTCCACGGGAATATCTTTAGCCTCAGATGGTACTTCCGACTGTCTATTCTGGTCAGTGCTGATCTGAGTGTACCAAGAATTTCTGCGAAGGCTCCCTCCCTTCCTTTTGCTGAGTTGTTGCACTTTCCAGAGTCATGAGGCAACAACCGTGACGTGTGTCAAAGAGTCAAATAAGATAAAGAAACCGCAATCCCTGGAACTCTACGGCCACCGTGGCTATTTTTAAACCTGGTTTTTGTGCGACAAAATTCCCCTTCCTTCTCTGATTCCCTTCCAAAGATCTGCGCGGGCCGAGCTCTTGGCGGAAATGCGTGCGCACTTCTTCAACCTTGGTGGAGTCGAGACTTCCTCGTGCCCCCTCTCCTTATCTCGTAAGAGGAAGGGGAATTCTGCTTTCTCACGGGCGACGTGAAGGCCAAACGCAATTCAAAGCCTTCCGGCGGCTTTGGCGCATCATGTGCCAAAATGCCCCCAAATATTCTCCCCTCCCCATTCTTTAGGTTGGAAAAGGGAACTGAATCATCAGAAAAGGTACTCAAAGGTCTCCGCTTGCAGTTCCATTCCACACAGATGCCTTTTCCAGAGTCTTCTTCGATCCATGAGTTTTAGCCTTTGCACACTGGTGCACTCAAATGGCAACGTGGGAGTCAAGAAGAGGATCACTGGGTGGTGCACAGCGTGGTGTATCGACAGTGTGGTGTATCTTGACAATGGTTAAAAAAAACTGATGTGTCTTTGCAACTTTGCCACCTTGCCAGTGCCAGGGGATGAAAAAGGTTGCACAATTCTTAGAGCCCGATCCTATGCATGGCCACTAAGTATGCCTAAGTATGGCACTAAGATGCCACTAAGGATGCCACGAAAGATGCCTAAGTATGCCACTTAGGCCTATGTCCTTAAGTGAAATTAAGCCCCTTGCTCCGGAGCAGTTAAGATGACTTTCCATAAGATAACACTAGAGGGTGACGTAACTGCGTGGACCCGAAACTGCTGTGGATTTTGCCCTTATGCTCTCTAGAGTAGAGTTTCTCAGGACTCTCTCCTGGCCAATGGTGCTTCTTCTGTCTTCACAGAGGCTCACCCAAGTTCTTCTGAAATCTGGCAGCAGAAGACAAACAGAAAAAGGAGATTCAGAAGAAGTTCTCCGGCCCCGTTTATTTATTCAACTATTCTTCCTGCTTTATTTCTAAAAGGACGTGCCAATCAAGCCCAACTCAAGAGGCCGGTTGAGCGACCTCCACCTCCCGCCCATCCTTGCCCACGCCCCACCCTCCACTCTTGAGAGGTGTATAAATATAATTCCAATATTTTGAGAAAAGGTGCAGGAAATTATCAGCTCTGCTTATACTGCAACCCTCCAATAAAATTTATATGGAAATTAGCTTAATTACTAGTGAAATTAAAGATAAACTTATGAAGCGTGTAGAAGAACAAGCCTTGTTGGAGAAGGATAAGCATGGTTTCTACAAAGGTAAGTCCAGCCTCTTGGATCTCCAACATCCCGTTGACGTTGGACCTCAAAAATAACCTTATAAAGAAGAATCATAAGACCCTGATGACTGAACCCTCCTAGTGATAATTTTATTCTTTGCAAAGGGGATGGAGGAATGGCTTTCCTTACAGCAAGCCATGTGGCACCATGTGTGCAAGAGTGCCATCATGTGCCACCTTGGGCATCAGGAGGCCTTTGGCTGACTCTCCTGGATGGAGCATTAAAAAGAACTGGTTCAGGTGCTCCGATCTGAATCAGCGCAACTGTGACCTCTTTCCAAACCAGAGATTCATATTGTTCTTTTCCACTTTCTAAGGGGAGGAAGCCTTAGTTTATGAGTGCCTCGATGATGCAAACGCCCTTTTTTCCTTTTCGGAAGCATTGCACCACCATGGGAAATGGGGTTTTTTCTTGTTGAGTGGGGTGCGAGACGTGTGGGTGGGAGTTGAGGAACACAACGAACCCTCGAGGAACTCGTTTGGGGCTGAATTAATGGGCGATTCCTGGGTCAGGCAGCTTTGCTGAAACCCTCCAAAGGCCCAGAGAGAGCTTCTCTTTTTGAATGTGTGTGTCATGGTTTCGTTTCCACCACGTAAGGCCTAGTTGTTCAGCAGAGTTTGCCTCACTGGTAAAAAAAGGAAAAGGCAGCAGGCAAGTCCTCCCATTGTTGAGACACTTGCAAAAGAAGTGGCATCACTTGGCACGACAAGCCACATGCAGACAGGGGCGCATTGGTCTGAGCATGCTGCGGCAGCCTGATGTGCTTGGTGGTCAATGTGGTACGTTCTGGGTCCTCTTCCCTTTGCTGGGGCTCCGTCAGGTTTCTTTGCTGTCTTAAAAAAATTCCTCTTCCTTCCCCTTTGCGTGCTTCTGCTCTCATAGTGGTCAGTGTGGCGATCGGACAGCTCACAGAAAGAGCGAGAGCTGGAGACGGGCTCCGGTTTTGTTCCCAACACCTGGGATGCCTCAGTGAAACCTCCATGTCCAGAGATAGTATATCATTGAGTGCCAGATCCTTGGGACCAGCAATGAAGGGAGGTCATCACCAGATCTTGGAGAGCACCCAGGTGACCCGGTGTTCAAATGCTGGCCAGATTAATCTACTTCGTCAAAACGGCACTGTGGGGGAACCGGTGGAACTCTCTGCCACAGAAGGAGATTGATTTAACTCCTTCTTCCACCACCAATTAACAAATTTATTTCAATCAATTGAAATAAATTGATTTTCAAGACTCTGTGACTTTCCTTGGAATAACCTGGATCCTGTTTCTCATTTTCTGTTTCTCATTCTTGTGTTTGCCTTTGAGATTATTTGTCTTAATTATTATTATTATTATTATTATTATTATTATTATTATTATTATTACATACTATTTCACAGTCACCAGGTGTTTGACTGGAATTGGCTCTGTTGTGATTTGGTTCCTATTGAAGGAACTAGGAATCACAACGGTATCATCTCAATATAAATCAAGTTCCCAGGATTGCTGCTGCTGCTGCTGCTTCTTCTTCTTCTTCTTCTTCTTCTTCTTCTTCTTCTTCTTCTTCTTCTTCTTCTTCTTCTTGAGATCAATCTAGACATCAATAATAATTAAAACAAATGATGACTTTAGATTTTTTTATTCTCTTTCCTCAGCCCCGTGGGCATTGCCACCAGGAGAGATTTTTATATCTTTAAAATCCCATAAATCTTTGGGTTATGACAATACGGCAGAGGCAAGTCTGACAGGGTTATCAGCAATGCTGTTCTGTTGACCTCTTTCTACTGCTCTGGCTGGCCTGACTCTGCTGCAAGTAGGATGGTTGAGGCAATGGTAGCCCAAGATACCATTTTAGCTGTCCACTACCTAAAAGAGACACCGTTTTGGGAATGGGGTTGTGGAATGGAGTCCCACCTGCAAGGCGGGAGGAGTTTTGCTCCTTAAAGGACATCAGGGAGGGAAGGAACATGAGCCTCTTGGTTGCGGTTCCAACAATCTCCATCTATGATGGATGCACTGCTCCTGCCTTAGGGCTTCTGATGCTTCCATCTCCCTCGCCCACAACTAACCCTTCCCGATGTACCTTCATCTTCAGCCCTTCTGCCCACACTTGTTCTCCTGTCCATCGTATCGGTCCAGTCCAGCGCTACGTTTTGCCAGGGTTGCCCTGCCGAAGCTCTTTCCAGGATGAAACAACAGATCATATCCATGAGAAAACCCACACAGAAGCTGTACAAATCCTACATACAAGTAAGTAAATGGGGTTCCACTATGTTATGGTATGATTGACTACTGTGTCTGCCTTGAGTCTTTATGAAGAAGGTGGAGTGAGCCACAGTTAGCAGGTGCCAGGGAGGCCCATCAAATGATGCAGTGCGCCACTCGCCCCCCTACCCCTGGCTTCCTTGATTGGAAAAGGAAAAGAGGAAGTGTGTGTTAGATTGACCATTCTTCCCTCCTCTGCACTTCCTCTTCTGCTCCTTTCAATACCATACTTAAGGAGATCAAAGTAGGTCAATACCGGGGGTGCCACACCTGTGGATTCTGACCCCAGTCAGCCCACGGGCCAGGAACTGGAGAGAGATGGGCAGGCAGAAGTGATCTCAATGGGCTGGTCCTCATGCTTGAGACTCTTGGAGTGACTAGGGGCAGAATCCTATCCAATTTGGGTCAGTATAGCTCACCCATCTATCCATTCCTGCAGTGCCACGTGGAGGCTGGCACATGTTTGTGCACTGGCCTAACCTCCCTAGGAGTGATGCAGAAGTGCCTTATGGCACTTGGTTGTGATATGGGGGTACCACAGGGTGCAGGATATGGGGGTGCTGGCCTAACTAAGGGTTAAGGATTGCGCTCTGTGCATGTGTGTGAGCAATGATATGTAAGCAGTTGTAGGAGAGGCATATCCTTGGTACTGATTTAAGCCTTCAAGATTCCATAACGTCCCTCTGATTTCATTTCTAGTTGAACGGCATGCAGAAAAAGAAAAGTATTTGCCAGGAGGCGCTTCCTTGGCTTCCGGGTGGCAGCGTCACACAGGAAGAGGTTGGTGTGATGTTGCAGGAGTTGCACCGGACTCTGGAGTTGATGGAGGACTCCCTCGCCCAAATCGCTGAGCAACAGAGATCCTTTCAGGATCCGACCAGTTTGCTGCCCCGTGAACTGCAGTATGCTTTGCTGATGGCACAAGGGCTGCACGTCAACACCCGTTGCGCCCTCTGCAATCGGGGTCTGGCTCCGATCGCGGTCCCTCTCCCCCCGAGACGAACAGAGCCTGCTTTTCATCGGAAGGTCCGAGGATGCCAGGTGTTGTGGAACTATTCGAGATTTGTCAGTGCTTTGGCCAAGGTCTTCCAAAAGCAGCTCCGCAAAAAAAGGAATGTCAGGAGGGACAAAAAAGAGAAGTGAACTTATGAGACTTTCTGACTGACGCATCAGAACTGATGGTTAAAAAAAGCAAAGAGCAAGGAACGCGGAGGTCATATGCCACTTTCCGGAAGAATAACTTGAAACGCAACTGCGTCCAAGTCTGACACATGCGCAGGCACAAAATCTTTGAAACACATAACTCCAGATGGGAGCATCAGGCATAGTCTTTCTAATGACAAACAGTTTTTAATGTTATTTATCAAGTGGAATATTTATATTTTCCCCTTTGCCTTTTACCCCTCTTGGAACTTAAATGTACCGCTTCCGAGGTTGGGATGCCAACCCGCCAGGATTGGCCTGGAGCCTTCATGCATTAGCATCACATCAGCATTGGAAGGAACCCTGGATATTTAAAGATGATCTCATTCATTCATTTAGGGTTGTGGGTGGCGCAAGTGGCTAAGACGCTGTGCCTGTTAACCAGCAGGCCAGGGTTCGAGACCCGGGTCGGCCCCCCAAGACAGGGTGAGCTCCTGTCCTTAGCCCAGCTCTGCGACGCAGCTGGATCCAGGGTGACCAGATGACTGGAAAAACCCGGATTTGTCCGGATTTTTAGCCTCCTGTCCGGGTGTCCTACATTTGGCATCATTGTCCTACATTTTGGCTTCATTTTGAAACTTCGTGATGGTGCACAGTACCCCATCATGCCATATGTTGTTGGATTCATATTAAAGAGCAGAATCCAATGCAGAAATCAGTTTTGAGGTATCTCCTTCCTATCAAATGTTATGGTAAAAAATCCGTAATACAAAACCAAAAAAATACATTTTTGGGCATTTTTTTAAAGTGGGTAGGAATTTTGGCCAGGGATTAGGAATTTTGGCTTTGGGGTTCAGGAAATTTGGGTCTGGCATCTGGTCACCCTGGCTGGATCCAATCGTATGCCATAGTCTTTCAAGACTGATGGAGGCCTGCATTTATTTATTCATTCATTCATTCATTCAGGACACAATCCTAAAAAACTCACTTAGAATCCTAGAGTTGGAAGGCACCCAGTAGGTCATCTAGTCCAACCCCCTACCTGCAGCAGGAAATCCTCCCAGAGCATCTCCAACAGGTTCTTGTCAAGCCTCTGCTTGAAGATCACCTGTCACTGATGTCTCCCCCTTCTCATGTCTGTGCACACTGAATGTGTGCCAACCCCCATGAGTGGCACAGCACTCTTGTGACCCCCCCAAGCCAGCACAGGACTTTGCGGGGAGAGGTTAGGCCAGTGCACAGACATGTGCTGGCCTTCACACACCACCATGGGGGCAGGGAGTTGTATTGCCCTAAAATGGTTTTCATTCATTCATTCAGTGACTTGAAATCATGCTGGAAATTCAGGATCTCCAGAAAGAGCTTCAATGAGAGTTGACACCCTTTTTCCAAGGTCTCCCATCAAGGCAGGGACATCACTTTTCCTGCTCCTCAATGCTTTCAGACCATGCTATCCAGGGTTCGTAGCCAGCCAGGTCTGCCCAGCAAAGGCCCCCATGAATCCTGCCTTAGTGGTGTGTAGTTTTGACCCCACAAGAATCTCCAGTGCGATCCTTCTTGCCCCTTCCTCCCCCCATGTGCCGTTGTGTGAGTTCTGTGACGATCCAATCTGATGTTGGATCAAATCTGACATTCTGCACACAGTGCTAGTGTGAGTGCGAAGTTGTTGGAAAAGCCAAACATGAGGGGTCAGTGTCAGCCGGAGCCACAGGCTGGCTGAAGGTGGCTTTTCCATCACAGCCTGATTCTTTCCCTCCGGTGATTCAGCATCCAGTGACCAGCCTGACTAAACAGAGTCATGATCCAGGTCCAGGACACCATTGCCTGCATGTGATGGGGATGGACCTGCTCCCTGTTGCTCAGGGCCAAAGGTGTTTGCTGCAGGCCTTCATCTCGCTTTACCTACTCCCTAGAGTCCCATTTTGCTCATAAAGTCCTTTTATGCATGTTTACTCAGAAGTAAGTCCAATTATAGTCAAAACACCTTATTAAACCAATGGGGGTGCACCGAAGGCCAAACACTGGAGTAGATCCATCACCTTGGACCAGAGAAGGCAAAGGTCAACCATGAATTATGCCTTTAAGTTAACCTTATGAATCTCCAAATGCTGGAGTGTGTGGAATATATATAAAGACTCTATTATTTATTTAAGTGAACGTATCACTCTTTTTCAAAGCGTATTTTGCACTATTTAAACTTTGCAACGTTCCTATTTATATTGCACGCACAGAAGGGTGCAGATGTGTTTTTAATGTACGAAAAAGAGGGTTGCTTCTTGTTTAATTTAATTCTATGGGGCTTGTCTGCAGGTAGGCAAGCTCTTCGCAGTTCCTTGAGGACTTGGGTTTTTTGCAGAGCAAAAACAGAAGACTGATGTTCCCCCGTGTCAACAGTCCACTTTGTCGGTACATACGAGAGACCTTTGTAGAACGGGGGTCTCGACATGGGAATGGGCACCAACATCCTTTGGTTGATTTTATAACTGCATTTTATAATTGATATATTGAGGGTGAATTGATGATATAATGTTATAATAATTCTCATTGTCTTTAACACAGTTGTTCTCCATTTGTATTTTTTTGTATAACTGAGAAATAAACTGGCCTCAGGAATGGCTCCATTTGCTGTGAAATTTGTTTCTATTTTATGTTTTATTATATTTTATATTTTATTATTTAATTAGGTTTTATTTTAATCCAAATAAGAATGTCAACTCCTGCCTTTCTGTAGCTATTTCTCTTAAAGCTCCAAGTTTTTTTATTGATTGATTGTTTGATTGATGGATTGATGGATTGATTCATTCATTCAGTCATCTGCATGCATCACAATCATGGCCTATTCTGAACTGGGGGAGAGGAAGGGGTCAGTGTTGGGTCCAAAAAAAAATTAACACCCCCCCCCCCTCAATCAGAGAAGAAGCCAGCACTGAAGAAGCCCACAGTGGTGTCTACCTATTAAAGATAGTTAGGATGGACTTGGCTAGTATTTCTTAAAGAAAGACCTCACTGATGTCCTTACACAGGTGTAAACACACAACTGGTGTCCAGTTGTTCACCCAAGCTTTATCATGCCCTCTGGTGGCAGAAATGAGAAATTACATCATGGGAATTCAGGTTGGAAGCTCCAGTTGGGTCAGCATATGGAACCCCAGTGCAGGGGAAACATATGTCCTGTTTTTCCAGGACATGTCCTCCTTTTTAGCCATGTGTCCTGGAAAAAATCTTCATTGTCTTCCTTTTCCTTGTGATCAGGTAGCATGTACATATACAGCATGTACAAATCATATACAATAGGTTTAAGTTTAATGATAATGTAGTCTTAAAATTAACCACACGAAAAACATATAAATGTGTGTTTTAGCTTTTATTTTATCATGTCCTACATGTTTCTTGGGTGTCCTATATTGTCTCCAACCTACTTCTCCCCTCTTGGTCCCAGGGAGTCCCATCAATGGCCCCCTGAGTGTGTGTTGGCCACCCAGGATCTGTGCATATAGGTGCAGCGAGCTCCCCCAAAGTCTTCCCAAAAGACAATACGTAACTCATATTACGTTAAGGCTCCAACCAATTGACCTGGGAATAAATCCTAGTTGTAGGATCTGACTTAGGACTCTCTTGTCCCAGATTCAGAACATTAACCACTAACTAGTTAGTGGTTCTTGGGTAGAGAACTCTAGAACTCAAGGCAGTTTGCCTGAGACTGCCAGTGGCCATGATCCGACTCTGGTTTTCTTTGGCAAATATTGCAATCAAGAGTGGACTCAACCAGGAATGTGGCCAGTTGGGATGGACGGAGCTGCTCTTGACGGTTTAATAGCTGGCAGGGCAGGTGAACGAGAGAGACTCTCCCTGAGTCAAGAAGTCCGAAGGCGTTTGTTGTCTGGTCATGAGAACAACGGCAGTCAGTTGTTCCCCTCTTGCCTGACCACCACCTCCAGGCGCAGCCCAGGAAAGGATCGCTCGTTCGTTCTGCCGGGTCTGTGAGTCAGACTCTTTCTAGAGAGGCTCTGCTTTTCTACTGCAGCCTCTTGGAGGGCATGTGAGCTTCCCAGCCAAAATCTCCCTACATCCTCCTGCTCTAAGGTGATACAGGCATAGCCCCACTTGATGGCTATAACCCCTTCCATGTTGCTGTAGCATCCTTTCCAAGCTTGGCTGGTCCCAACATAGTACTCTGAAGGACAAGAAGGAGGCTCTCCAGACAAAGGAGCAACACTTTGGACTTTCTTGGGCCAGGAAAAGAGGACCACAGAAAAATCCAAGTTTATCGTGACCTCCTCAACTTGCTGTCTTGCAGCATCTCCAAGTCCAATACCTCTTTTTTCAATTTTGTCTGAAAATTTTTGCACTGAACAACAAAAACCTGGACAACAGAAGTGGAACAGACCATGTTCTAGTGTGCAGGTCCACAGGAGAACAGGTAAAGCAGCATCTTGTACTAGACTAACATGGTGGTGGGATCTCAATATGCAGAGACTGTATTAAGTTCTGCAGGTGTCTGTGCCCACGGCTGAAGGATAGACTGTTAACTGGAGGGAGGATCTGCATGCTTTGAAGAAGTTTGGGGTGAGCACCTCTGGACATTCTTTCAATGCATCCAGTATGGAGTGTACATGCCTGATTCACAGTAGGATTGCAGCTGACCCAAGTCTGGCTGCATAATTCTTGCAGGTGGTATAGTTCAGTGAGCATATGGGGGGCCTTGGGAATGACGTCACTGGACTGTTCCCCAGGCTCCCCATGTAAGAACACAAACGGAGAGCAATGTGTCACTCAAAACAAGAGTGGACATCCCTGTAATCTGAGTGGTTGGATAATGTTACAATCCCAATAACATCCCCATGTGAACATCCACCTAACCTGAATGCTTGGATTATGTTAACGTAACCGGCAATTTCAATAAAAGGTATCATTATTAACCTTTAACTCAGTGATTTCAACCAGTGTGCCATGGATAGTCCTCTGGTGTGCCACAGGAATTTGGGGAATTGACATTCATGAGTAGGAAAATTGGTGTGGTGTGCCTTGTCTGGTGTGCCTAAACAGTCTGGTGCGCCTTGTCAAGGGTGAAAACAATCAATGGTGTGCTTTGGCAATTTCACTGCCTTGTTAAGTGTGCCATGAGATAAAAAAGGTTGAAAATCACTGCGTTAACTATTTGTTAGCATCCTTACTTAGCGGAGTAGAAAAGCAGGGTATAAATTAGATCTAATCTTTCTTTCTGTACCTGGAATTAAGGAGTCATAGAGGCCAAATACTACAGATCCCTTCCCGAAGATCTAACAATCCAAATTTCAACAGTGGGGTCATACTTGGCCCCATATCTCTTGTTTTGAGTGCTGCGCACTGAGTGCTGCATCTTAGAAGAGGCTAGCCCTTCACCTGGGACAGAAAAAGGTGGTTGCCTTTTTTGAGATACTGCTTGCAGCCTGAAAGCTTTACAGGTATCTGTTATAAAAATCAATTTAAAAACTAACCCTACAATCCAGAGTAACTATGGGAGCACGTAGGAGACATTACGTGCACCCGTAGTTACTGCACCACCTAGTGAAAACCTATGGGAAATTCATATTGCAATCCAGAGTAACTTGTTCTTATTCCAGAGCAAGGACTCCCCATAGTTACTCTGGATTTAACCCTAAGCCTCAATCTTAAAACCCCCAGTTAGGCTGGCATAAGTTTGGGCACTAGTGCCGTGTTGGCCTGGGGGTGTCACAAAAGTGCTGTAACTGCACCACTCCTGAGGGGGTAGGCCAGTGCACAGACATGAAACGAGCAGGCCTCCATCAGTCTTGGAAGACTATGGTATCGTGCTCGGTGCTGCATACACTGCATGTGAAGCACGAAAGCCTGGGTTGGATTGTTATGGAGGATAGGCTGCTACCCACGCAGCAAATCCCCCCTCTCCAGGCCACTGAATTAGTCCAATGGAAAGGCAGAGCCAATACGATTGGATCCAGCTGCGTCGCAGAGCTGGGCTAAGGACAGGAGCTCACCCTGTCTTGTGGGGCTGACCCGGGTCTCAAACCCTGGCCTGCTGGTTAACAGGCACAGCGTCTTAACCGCTTGCGCCACCCACAGCCCATGAAACGAGAAGATGGCCTAAACTGGTTAGGATTGTGTCCTGAATCTGATACACAATTCAACTAAGGATGCCTTGTTGATCCTTCAGAAAATTGGTTCTGCTTAGAACAGACGCTGGAGCCTCGAAACAGGAACGGCTGAAATTTGTTGTATGCGCCGCACAAAATTGAACACCTCCAGAAACATGTTGCCCAAGAGCTCACTGTCTTCTTGGGTTCTGGTTTAGCAAATCCCTTGGAGGCGGTTGGTGAGGGGGGGGCTGATGTTGGAAATGGTGCGATGTTATCTCTGCAGAGTCGTCCCGTATCAACGCTGACCAGTTGACTCCTGTTTCTGCTCACTTTGCAGAAGCTGAAATGCCTCTGATAATCTCTCCTTCCCCTCCCTCTAACCTGGAAAGTCAAACAGATGTAGAATCCTTGGGACTCATGTCAAAAACCCCAAGACAATGCCATAAAAATCTGCAAATCCCCCCCAGATCCAAGACACGCTTTGTTCTGACATCAGATTGGCGACTCGCTTCATTCCGTCACCCCAAAGCATTTAATTTGCGCCAAGAAACTGCAGGAATAATAATTTTCAAAGGAGTGGCCCCTTCTTTGTCTTTCTGGAAAGGAATGACTGATATGATCTGGTATTGCTCAGGAGCAAAATCTCTACTCCCTCCCAGAGCAGGAAATCTTTTGCCCAAATATGTATTTATTTAATTAATAAGGAAATCTTTTGCGGGCATGCGCTTCGGTCATTGGAGTCACTGGGCGATCAAATCACCTCCTGATCACACCGGAAACAGATGCACAATTTCCAGAAACCCGTTTTTTCCTATAATTTTGTTTTTGTTTTGCATGTCGGGGCGGAAAAAAAAATAAAATCCAACATTTGGGAAAGGTTGAAATATATGCAATACCTCTTTCCTCATCCTTAATCATCATCTCATGTCATCATCTCAGGTTACAGGATGAGTCCCAAGTGGCGTAGCCAGAGTGGGTGGTGGAGTCAGTCGTGCAAGGGGCTGCTCCCCTTCAAAGCAACTACTGGCAGGGGGAGCAAAATGGAGCTGTATGTGCTTCACCCTCTGCCTTGTGCATGCACGAACTTTAGCACATGCTAAAGCTTGAAGCTAGTCACTCAGGGTGGCTGGCTTCAGAGTAGGACAGCACATGTGCTAACGTTTGTACATGTGTAGCTCAGAGCACTGCTTGGGAGAGATGGGCAGATTCCCCTCCCACCTGAACAAAAACTGAACATACTGAGCCCAGTGTGCATGCTTGGATGTACACTCCCCCACCACATAGTCACCCATACTATAAATACATAAATCCATACATAAATCCATCACATTGAAGGTACTATACTCACACCTGAACTGCGTTCCATGAACCCCTTGCCGCTAGTCTACCTCTTTCTCTTCTCTTTACCTACGGAAGAGGAGAACAGAAGAGTCAAACAATGGCCTAGACTAGAGCACTGATTTCCAGCCGCTGTCCCATGGCACGCTGTGTGCCCCAAATGGTTTGCAGCTGTGCCTCGATACTTGGGGGATAGAGCCCCTATGGCGTACCTTGTCAATGGTACAGAAAAACAAAAAAGAAAACTGATGGTGTGCCTTGACAATTTGGGCACCTTGTCAGTGTGCCATGAGATGCAAACAGTTGTAAATCACTGGTCTGGAGCAGGGGCGTCCAAAGTTTTTGGCAGGAGGGTCACATCGTTTCTCTGACACTGTTTTGGGGGCTGGAAAAATAATTTACATTTCAAATTTGAATACATTGACATAAATTTACGTATAAGAATGTATTGGAGTGGATTACAAGGCTTGCCCTAGGGCCAGATAGAGGAGTCTTGCCGGGGGCCAGATTGAGGGTTACTTCTGGCCCCTGGGCCGGGGTGTGGAGACCCTGGTCTAGTGTTTCCCATTGTTCCTTTTGTGGAGACACTGAAGCCCACCACTCTTCTATCCTCCTCCTTTTCTCATCTATTTCATTTCCCTGTATTTTAAAATCCAGGCATTGGCAAGAGTGCTAGTTGTGCCTTCGGGGAAAGGGTTACGTGCGGAGCATCACTTGGATCTTTTGTATTGTGTCTGGTGCTGGGAAAGGGTGTCTCGGCTCAGTCCGGTTTCTTGGTCACATTTTACACAATCACACTGACTGTACATGCGCTCGCTTGCAGAGCGTAATATGAGAATTTTGCCCACAAACGTGTTCAAGTTGGCAGTGAGCATGGATTTTTCTCCCTACCCCCCCCCCCCCCCCCGGAAGCCAATGACGGTAGCATGAGTGACTCCCTCTGACTTTTTCCTCTTCCTGCATATATGCAAATCTTTGTCTCTCTGCCCCCTCCCCAGACTTCCTAAATGCTTCGCCAGTGGTTTGCCCACCCCTGAGCGAGTCAAAACATCTGAGCCGCTGTATGTTTCTCTGCAACAGCCAGGATTCCTGATTCAACTTGGCAAGAATTTATTCTTTCAAAAACCAGCAGACAATTACCTGCCTATCAGGAGACATTTTTGGTGTTCTTTGTAATGCCCAAGACAAAGGAGCGCATATAGAACGGGGAAAGCTTGATTCCTCAAGCCTGAATCAACCCCCCAAGGAAAATTCCTATGCCGTTGGAATTGCAGTGGGAGGATTTAAAGAGACTTCAGCATTTAGAGGAATTCTTTGAAAAAGTTACCATCCACATTGATGTATTATTCCCCCATTTCTTCTGAAGGCGAGGAGTGGCACACGTTCTCCCCCACATCGTCACAACAGCCCTGTGAGGTAGATTAAATGTTCAATGGTTCAAAGTCACCCAGGGAGTTTCATAGATCAGAAGTGAGTTGGACTCCAGATCTTTGGGTCTTCCTCTGATAGTCAAACCACTGCACCTCCAAAATGTTGCCCAGAGCCATGGAAATGAATGACAGTTGCATAAGGTGACATATACTTCCTGGGAGGAAATCAGTGACTAGCCCCCAAATCCAAATGCACTAGACTTTACGAGCACCCATAGTGACTGCATCACCTAGTGAAAACCTATGGGAAATTCATATTGGAATCCAGAGTAAGTTGATCTTACACTGGAGCAAGTTACTCTTGATTTTGCCCTAGGGCTGCAAACCAACCTCCAGGTAGGCTAGCCAAAGGGGTGTCACAAAAGTGCCATAAGACACTTCTGCGCCACTCCTGGGGGAGGGTTAGGCCAATGCACAGATATGTGCACAGTGCACCACAGGAACAGGAAGACTGATGCCAGCCTTGGTTAGGATTTCACCCTTAGGCAATAATCCTATACATGCTTTCCTGGAAGTGAGTCCCACTGAACACAATGGACCTGTCTTCAGATGCTATGTGCAGAGCTTTGCACCGCAGAAGACTCTTCTGCAATGAATACTGAAGGTTTGTGGCTGTGAGCCACTCCATAGTGTGCACATTTTGTACACCTGGCCCCACTTTTCTGAAGACAGTGAGATTTGAAGGAGAAGCGTTTGAGAATCACCCTGGCTATGACCAGTAGCTGTCAAGGGAAGGAGCAATTGCGGGCAATTCATTGCTAACCCCCAGCTGTGCTGAACTGGAAGCAATTACCGGGCAGAAGATCCACAACAAAGGAGTGCAATCCTAACCTCCCTTTCTGCACTGGCATAGCTGTGCCAGTGGGGCATGTGCCGCATCCTGTAGTTGGGGGACCAGTCAAGGGAAGGCAATTTTAGCCCCTTGCCTTGGATTTGAAATGATAAATGGGTTTTTATTGCACCCAAAGATGCCTTTAATATTTGCTGAGTTTTACTAAAAATATCACACAAGGAAGTTGGCCACAGGAGTGGGAATTAGTGGCTCATGTAGCACAACATGGAATCCCGGAAGTGGCCAATTTAGGGAACGGGGAATTCAGGGGGCAGAAAAATCCTCAGTTGCGTTAAGAACATTCAGTGCCCATCCGGTTGTGCCTCCTTAATGTCTAGTCTATCTGCGTTTAACTCCATTTTGACCCAATTGCATAATGGCTGCTGACTTCCCTGTTCTTACTTGTCCTTCTTACCCATCTGGTATCCAGTTTCTAACCTCAAGATTTCTGCAATGCAAAAGCATCCTTGAACTTTCATCTGTTTGAAAATCGCTGGTCTATACTTTAATAAAAGAATAATGTCCCCCAAGATTTGGACCTCTTTATGGTCCCTCTTCATCTTCAAAGCAGGTAGAGAGTCTTAAAGCAGGTTAAGCCATCACAGACAGGCTGTAATTCGAAGCCCCACTGAGGCTGCCACGAGTCCCATGCTAGCCTGGGGGTGTCACAAAAGTGCCATAAAGTACTTCTCTCTATTCATGGGGGGGTTGGGTCAGTGAACAGAAATGGGCCGGCCTCACCATACCACCATAGGAATGAGGAGATGGGTGAGTCGTGCTGGCCGAAATTGGTTAAGATTGCTCCCACCACAGGCTACCAGAAACATCAGGATTCAGCATGCCAAGTGGAACCAAGTGGAATGGTTTGGATTCCAGTCCAAGAATTTTTTTCCATGTCAGAAATCCTATTTCTATATATTTAGAAGGGGGAGAACATTTATCCCTCTTTACCCCTCTGTAGACAGACAGACTGACTGACCGATTGTTATCTCTCGGGGGGATAGGGATCTACTGATTGATTGGTTTTACTGTGCAAATCTCTTTTTGAGGTGGTATATAATGTTACTTGCATCACAACCTTCCAGGCCACGGTTTGAGGCCCTCAGCCGTCAGTGTGAATGTTTCCAAAAGTGCACAAGTTCTGCCAGGTGGGACACTGAGTGCCACAGTGACCACTAGGGGGCCATGCTGCTCTCTCTCTCATGTACCAACACATGTGCCTGCACACTTTTTACAGACTTTCTTGTGTGTGTGTGTCTGACTGTGTGTGTGTTTGTGTTTTTTGGCAACCCACTCAAATTCTTTCACAGTCTCTTGTTTGCTCTTCCGTTCTGATAACCTGGAAATGAATGGATGGCAAGGGAGGGGTGGAGAAATTTCCATGTTCTATGCGCTCCCCACACTGCAAATGCCAGAGAAAGTGAATAGGGAATTCCAGGGCAATATCACCAGCAAAAAAGTGAAAGTGGCCTGCGGGGCAGGAGGGGGAAGCTATGATGTCACCCTCCGAGTTGACAGTTCTTTTCCCTTCTTATGACTCGCCGCTTCATTATCTATGCAGTGATGTCTGTGAACTTTCCTCTGGCCCAACCCCTGCAGTTGATCTTCTATTTTCTGAATGGTGGTTTTTTTTAATCAGCCCACTGAATCTGCATCAAACAATCAGAGATGAGCCATGCACTGGCCATGCAAGGGGGGGGCAAGTTCAGGGGGTGGGAGAAACCAGTTAACCACAAAAGAAGCAATCAGCCTTTTTAAAAAAAATCAAGATACAAAAAAACTTTCTGAGAAGTTTCAATGAAATCCTTACACTTATTTTGGATCCCTCCCTCCTGTTCTTACAACACAGGCTTCCCGGTATATATAACTGGTGACATCTCCCAGTATGAGTATCATTCATTGAACCAACTATCCTGTTGACAGACATCACTATTAAATCCTTCGGGGATGGAAGTTACGGTGAAAGCGGTTATTGCAGGTAATCCATTTCTTCTCCAACTCTCCCTTTTTCTCCTCCTCCTTTTAAAGATTTATAATGTGATTCTTCACAATATTTATATAGCGCTTTCCCTTCCCACCAAGATCCTCATTGACAGGCAGGCAATTCCGGCTCACTGGATCAAAGTTCTTCAGCCTTAACATTAGTGGCTTTGAACATCAACTTTCTCCCCTCTGAACTTTCAGTGGCAGCAAATACAAACTATGCCAGGACTGGGAATACTTCTGTTAAATCTTTATATGGCAAACAATAGAGCTTTTGAATGTTTTTCTTTATTTCTGACTGCTGGGGAAATAAGAGAAGAACTTAAGAAAACTATCAAGTAGTGCCAGCTGAACAGCCAACACCACTTGGGATGCTTGCATTTTTGACTCCTTTTTGAATTTGTCGCTTTTCTGGAGTTTTTTCCCCCCTCAGCCATTCTATTTATGTTACCAAATATTAATATTCTTGCTGAGTTTCAGCACCGTCTTGCTACATGGTGCTATTCATTTTGTATGGGTTATCACTGCTCTAGAAGGCTTTCTGCACGAGCTGCACAGATGGTGTGTCTTACTACAACGGACATAAGGCCGATGTAAGCTGAATGGTGTTTTAAATGTATCAAGTTCCAGTTCAATTCCCATGTCTCTGGTTAAAAAGAACACGCAATGTGCAAGACACTGCTGGCTGTTGTAGCAGGCAACGTTGGCATAGATGTGCAAGTGGCTTGACCCCAGGAAAGGCAGTGTTAATCACTGCCTTTCTACTCAGCTGGCTCCCAGGTGAACACAGGTGAACATGATCTGAGCATCCTGGGGAAAAAGAGATTGGGTAACAAGCAGAGACTTGTTCCTTTTCCTTTTAGAGAGTGCTTAGGGCATTGCTGCGGCTATGATGAGGATGAGGATGGCTGCAAACAGCGTTATCGATCACTGCTGCTAAAAGAGCTTGTAGGAGAAAGGCCAGCATTTTTCTGAACATGCTCCCGGCTTTTGGACTGGAGTTGCTCCAGCTGGCCTCACAGAGGCCGGGACATGTGGAACAGACCCATTTTGACAGCATTATGAAATCTGGGAAGGCTGCCTCTTGGCTCGCAAGCGGAAAGGGGAATTCTAGTGACGTAGCAGGGCAGGGCGGCCTGGATCAACCGACAGAGCCTGGCAGTGGGTGGTCAGAGAGGAAGGAATGCGCTCAGCTGTCAGAGTTGGAAACAGAGAAGAGAGAATAAAGGGGGGGAGGTAACAGGACAGGGCACTCCCCATTCATTTCCATGTGCTGCGATCACAAGCATGAAACCTAGGGCATGCATTTGGTTTTTTTTTAATGGCACCTAAAATGCAAAGCGTGAAAGTGGCAAATGGGTATTCAAAAATAAGACATAGGATGCGCAAGAGCATTTGTCAGATAGCTGGGATAGTCTGTGGTTCTTGGTAAAGTGGACAAATACTTCTTGGGAAGCCAAGACTGTGGCAATGCACATGCTGCGCAACAGCCACATTCATGCATTTTGGTTCAGGCTTTATGAAGAACAACTTTGTGCCTGACATTCCATTCCCTGCATAGTATACAAGCCCTTTCTGATGTATTCTAAGCATGTACTCCATGCCCTTGTGTCCTTCAGCCTTCTTGCTAGTACAAAACTCACTGCTTCTTCTACTTCTTCCAAACAGGAGTTGCGCTCATGCTGCTGGTCTTGCAGTGTCGGCTGGCCTCTGGGAAACCACTGCTCATAAGGCATCACGGCTCCATCTGTCAGAAACCCCATCCGTGCAAAAAGGAAAAAGTCTTGAACCAGATTCGATGCCAGGTGTCAAATTTGAACATGACGGCTCTAGATCTCTTTGACTTTTATGTAAGTTTCAATGTGCATCACACACACACACACACACACACACAGAGAGAGAGAGAGAGAGAGAGAGAGAGAGAGAGAGAGAGAGAGAGAGAGAGTCCAATCCTATGCATGTCTACACAGAAGTATATCAATGACTCAGAACCTATAGTCAGTGGGGCTTACTCCCAGGTTGGTGCATATAGGATTTTAGCCACAAAGCTGCTCTCCAAATTTGTGTTGAGTTGCAGTTCTCCTTTGGCAGCAAGTGCGGCAAAAATCACAAGCATACTTTATGAATGCACAATTTGAGCACATTATGTTTTTTTAAATTCTCATGAAAATTTCTTGCAGGAATTTTGGAGTCCAAATCACAACAAACATAGTTGTGTTTCTGAATTGGCACAAATATAGTGGAAATTCCCAATAAAGTAAAAAAAAATTTTTTTTGTAAATGCCATAAGAACATAAGAAGAGCCTCCACTGGATCAGGCCACAGGCCCCTCTAGTTCAGCTTCCTGCATCACCAGATGCCTCAGGGAGCAGATACGACACCTGCAACCAGGTGTCCCCCCAGCATCTGGCATTTTGAGGTTGTCCACCTCTACACACCCGTCATGGCTTGTAACTTGTGATGGTCCTCTAGGAATTTGTCCAAACCCTTCTTAAAGGCATTGAGGCTAGGTGGCATCACCACTAGATGTCGTCACCAGTTATGCTCCTGTGGCAGGGAGTTCCACAGACCAATTATATCATTCTTTTATTAAATAATCAGACACTTCTTTTTAGCATCTTAGAAATTGGCGCTGCTACTGAAATTGACCCATTTATGCATTCCAATTTCCAATTCCATATCCATCATTTCAGGATGAAATTCAGGGTGTAATCCATACCACTAGCCCATTACTCAACAACTCACCTGGTGTCCATTACCTGTAAAAAGGTTTGCACGTCCAATAGAGTCGCAAGCCCCCTCCCCTTGGGAAAAAAATACTCCACCTTTCAGATCTTTTGCTAGTATCCTCAGCATTCCTTAGCTGTTTTATCAGAAAGCGAAACTTTACATTGTTTTCCATATATGCTTTGGGCAAAGTAGGAATGCATGGAATCCACCTGAGGAATTTTGATGGCTAAATTCAAGCCCTTCGGCTTTTCCATGAGATTCCAAAGATGTTTCCTTCAAGGAGAAATCCTACAATTCACTTGAAATATTGCTTAAGGCTGAATTTCAGCAGCGATTCTCCATATGAGATCCTAAAAGAAGTGTATGATAAACATTCAAAATACATACCTTATCCTGTAATAAAAAAATGGATAGGCTTCCAAAAATGTTATGTGTGATACTTGCTGTTGAATATCCTCCAGATATTCTATGAATTAAACCAAATATTCTGGTATATTAAATAAGGTATATCAATATATGTAAAATATATGTAAAATCCACCAGTACAGGGTATCCATATGTCATAACCATAAAAGAGGACAAAATGTCAATCAGCCAAGAAAAATGTTGTATATAATAAAATAAGCTAAAAACAGTCATGAGTATTGCTTTCATGTAATTAAACACTTATGCTGCAATCCTATCTGCACTTTCCTGGATGTAAGCCCTATTGACTATATTGGGATTTTTTTCTGAGAAGACATGCAATAGGACTGGACTCTACAGTACCTATGACTAAATTAAAAAAAAATATTAACCTCCAAATCCAGAGTAACTACGGGAGCCCATAAGAGACTTTACGTGCATCTGTAGTTACCGCACCACCTAGTGAAAACCTATGGGAAATTCATATTGGAATCCAGAGTAAGTTGTTCTGACACCCGGGCAAGGACTTCCCGTAGTTATTCTGGATTTTGCCCTTCATGTCATTTATTAATAACAATAACACAACATGATACCTGAACAAAGAAATGGAAGACAATGAAGATTTTTACCAGGACAAGAGACTAAAAAAGAGGACATGCCATGGAAAAAGAGGACATATGCTTACCCTGCACTAGTACCTAATGCTTGATCATAGTTAGCCTATTTATATTGTTTGGCAGCTTCTATGGTGTCTTTAATATGTGACTATTTTGACTTGCAATAGTAGATTTGTGACCCTATCTGATAGGTGACATGCTATTATGCATGACATTGTGCATTATGTTTTTTTTTTGTTACCTGCCTAAATCATAACCAAGTGATGCCAATAAGAAAGACGTGCGGGCATTTTATTTGGCACTAATTTGTTCTTGTTCTCTCAAACAGCTGAAATGCCAAAGCAATCCATTTGATGACAGACGGAAGCTGGACAAATTATGTCCCAACAACCACAGCTTTCCCCATTTCCCTGCCAACCAGACGCTCAGTAAGGAGGCGCTGGTGGCCCTGTACAAGATCTCTGCCTTCCTCAACACCTCGCTGGGCAACATCAGCAACGACCAGAGGGCTCTCACACACAACGCCAGCCTGCTCGAACTCCTCAATAACACCACAACGATGACACGAGGCCTCATGAGCAACCTCTCCTGCCTGTTATGCTCCGAATATAAGGTCTCGCACGTCAACGTGATGTACGGCAAAAGCACAGGCAATGAGTCCGGCTTCCTGCAAAAGCAATACGGGTGCCAGGTGCTGCGGTGGTACAAGGATGTCATTGCCAGGGCAGCCCACACCTTGGGTCCATGCTCCATGAAGGAATGAGGGGCACCTGTGCCTTCTTTGGAGAAACTCAGGAATCCAAAGCAGAGGACTGGGGAAAGCAGAGATGGGGAAGAGGAAACCCAAAGCTGAAGCAGGCACTGTGTTGTGGTTCGATTGAGCAATCACACCTTCATCATCCTCACTCTCTTTCAAAGGATCTCCCCCCAATCCATAGTGGAGTTGATCCATCATCCCTGTACGAATCTTCCGTGAACCTCCAACAGCAATTCCAGGTTTCCTCCCACCCTAGGAGCATTTCATGACATCTTTCCTTATTTATTTATCTATTTGTTAATATCAGCTGCCCTGTTGCGTCACCCTAATATTTATTTGAATCTCAGTGATAGTGTGTGTGCGTGGATGTGTGTGAGTGTGTACATGTGTTTTAGTTCACAAGTGGGTCTTTGAATTCTGCTTTGTCAAGCACCTTAGCAAATACATGGGTACAAGAAGGAAGAGAAAGACAAGGTCTAAAAATAAGTTAGAATTAAGGACATTAAGGGGAGAAACTTAATATCAGCTGCTGTGATAATTAAATAGTTTTGTCTCAGATAATTTAATATTTATTGGGAGTTATAGCCCTTGTCTGCAGGACCAGACGAAGAATTTCTCAGTGGAATTAAAAGATAAATATATATAGATAGATAAAAATATATATATATTGCAAACGAAGAGGTGCTCCTGCACTGATATTTTCATAGAAGGAAAAAACAAGCAAAGGACATGCAGGTTTATGTTGCACTTTGGAATAACTAGCATAGAGCCCAATCTTATGCATATCTACTCAGAAGTAAGTCCCATTAGAGTCAATGGAGATTACTCCCAGGAAAGTGTGTTTAGGATTACAGCCATAATAGACTAGAGACCAAGCTGGGAACCAAGAAATTCCTTATTGAAATCCTGCACCATGTAGGGCTGCAATCTTTCTTGGGAGTAAACCCTACTGAACACAATGGAATATACTTTTAGAGTAGGACTGCACAGTTGGTGGTGTTCTGTGACAGCGGTCTTTCAGTCTGTGTCAGCAGACAGTAACCTGTACAAACTTCCCCTAAGGATTGTGAACAGGTCAGATATGTTGGAAGTACCTTAAATGTTCTCCAGGAAGTGCTATTTATTCCATTTAAATACAACAACAACCAACCATCATAATTTCTTCTTGGATGGTTCCACAAGGCAGGAGCTGAGCTGGTCAATAGGAGAAGAGCCTGGGATTCTTCTCATTGAACTCAGAAGCCACCCTAAGCAGAGCACTATTATTCAAAGAGTTGACTATTTTGGTGCCTTCAAGTAGCGGATGCTGTTTGGGGAGAAAAAATACCCCTGACTACTTAGGGGTATTGAGTACTTAGAGTTCTGATCGTTGTTAAAAAGAAACGCCAGGCTCTGTAGATGCTTTCTGACCGAAAAAGAATGGTACCCACAGAGCACCAGCAACTGACAGATGAATGTGACAATTCACCTAGCCCAGGAGTCATGGCTTCAGGCAGTGAATTGGGTCCCACCTTGACCCACCAAGTCCCACCTTGACCCACCAAGTGAATGTGGTCCCACCTTGATCAGTGATGCTTGACCAACTTTATTTATACTGGACACATCAGTGGAAAATCTGGATACACCAGTGTGTGAGAAGTGGAAGTTTAATGACCAGCCTCAGAAATGGGTGGTCCAATCCTTTTTCCTCCTATGTAATGTACCAGGGCAAGTGTGCAGGGCATAACCTTGATTTCATGGCCTCACAGGGTATTTAATGTCAAGAGATGTGAACTCTGATTATTTCTATTGCTATTATTAATATAATAATAATTATTATTATTTTTACTGTTAGAGTGTCTATTTATTTTGGTGTACCGCAACAGGGTAGTCAATGTGCCTTTGACAGTAACAGCGACGGGCAAAGGATGCCTGATGTGTTGTCATGTTTTAAATGACTGTTAAAAGAATTGCATGCTGAACATGCAAAGATGTGTAACTATTGCAAAATATTTATTTTTATATTTTTGTACTTGTTTGCCTTTTATAAAATAAAATATTTCTAAGATATGTTTGAGAGCCTCTTTTATTCCCCCCACCCCTGACTGGCTTCTATTTACGGTAACCCTTGTGGGTTTAGTTTAAGAGCAGGCCTTAGTGATGAGTTTGCCTTCAAGGAACAGCGCATCAGAACCTGAGATCTGATGCAACCATGTGAATGATCAGTAGAAATTTCTTTGGTGGGGTGGTCTGGAAAGTTTGGAATTCAGGATGGCACTGGGGTTTGCTGGGTTGAATACAGATTAAGGCTGTTCTTACCTAGAGTATCTCAATACCACTAATAGCAACGCACACACAAAATCAAGGACTGGGCCACCAGGATAGGTCACCATGGGGAGATCAGTAATGGTGTTATGGCTCTGATTTGGCCTGGGGTCTTTGTGTGGTCGAGGGGGCCACCATCATGGTTGACACTCACTATCCATCTTGCACACAGACCCTGCTTGAGATGATAATCAAGATGGCCCAGGAGGTCCAATGCTAGGAAGGAGAGGAATTTTATCAGGGAAATTTCCCGGAGGGGTGAAACCAGGTAGGAGAAGATACCAAGGGGGGTGGACAAAATGGGGGGTAGTGGAAAAGGGCATACCAGTGTAGCGGTATGCTGCCAACAGCTGGAAAAGTCTTTGGAATCCAGGCATCCCAATGCCTAGGCTGACCTGCCCAGGCAACATTGCCAGCAAGATACTGCAATATTACAAGATATTGTAATATGGAAAACCAAATGCACTTCTGCATCTGCCTAAAATCCTTTAAATCTAGAAGATCATTGCAGAAAATGAGCATCATCATACTGAGGGCCTCCTTTTGACCCTGGGCTGGGTACAAATTTCCTTCCTTAACCCCCTCCAGGCTCACTGGGGTTTCTGGGAAGAATCCAAATGGAAAAGGGCCCCTTGAGGGTTAATAAGCTGCCTGCAAACCATTTAAATGTGTACAGCCACTCTTGGAATGTCAAACCGTCAGAGCCACAATCAGGACATTGTTTATGTGCAGGATCAGAGCAGATGCTCTAGAAAATCATCCAGATAATGGATCCTAGAAAATCAAAAGAACATCAGTCAAGGTTGAGGCTGTGCATTTATTTTCCTTCACGCTCAGGGGCTCAGGACTGGAAGAAACATTATCCTCTTTCTTCCCATACTGTAAATATGATATCGCCCAATGGGAGCCCCGCAGATCACAAGATTGCCTTTTGCAGGCACACCAGCCCCAAGGAAAGGCAAAGGGATCAGATAAGGAGTCCAAAGCATCCCCAGAGATTCCACACCCGGAGCGGATCCCCAAGAACTCAGACCACCTGCGACTTTTGAGGAAGGACAGTGTACTCCCGAGCCCATAAAACGGCTTCTATCAGTTCACCAGACAGCAATCATGATTTGCGAGTGGCGTGATGAAATGCGCTTCCAAAGCCTGGCGGGTGTCTTGTCAAACCTCCCGGGCGTGAGATAGAAAGTGGATGAGCTAAGATCCTGTCTGATCATCGCCCACGTCTCCAGGGAATGCAATCCCCCCAGCACCCCCCTTAGATTTCTCTCTCTCCGTAAAAACATGCCCTTTCAGGTTCCTCTGCTCCAGCCTCCCTGGGCGCCAAATCACGAGGGATGGAGATGTCGCCACCTGGCCTTTGACCTTCAGTGATGCAAGGCAGCTGATGTGGCTTGTCCTTTTGGCAGCCTCCGTACAACAATGGCCGGCTTGACAAATCCCCCATTGATGGCTCCATTTAGACTTTTTTCCTGTGGGTCTCGCCGTGTGTCACCACCACCCTGCTGGGACGGCATCAGAACTCTGCGTCACGGGCCCAACATAGCAAGCCCTTAATCCTGGGTCTCCTACGGTTCAGATGCCTGAATACCCATTCTTTTAAAGTGGGAAAATCAGAGTCCGCTCCCCGAGGAGTTGTCACGATGAGGTTGAACCGCTAATCTGGGCTGCCTCGGTTGCCCTTTTGTTGAAGTCTCTCTCTGCAAAGCAGTGGCATTCAAATGCTCATTCAGGAATGCTGTTCCTTGCTGAAGTGTCCACTTTGCTTCGTTAGATCTCGATTCAAGCCTCCTCAACCAGATCGTGATGAAAAGGATCAGGAGTTCCTGTGTTTCTTGTCTGTTCCTCTGCCAGCTCCTTCTCCCCATGGCTGAAGTCAGCAAATTTTGCCCCACACTGAGTGGAACAGGCAAATGGGTTGATTGTGGATGGAACAGGGTACCTCTCTGGGTGCTTAAACGCTTAAAGGACCCATCCTTAGGTGAAAAGTCAAATAAATCAAATAAATAAAGTTTAAAAATTGAATAAATTGAATGAATAAAGTTGGTAAAGGTCAACTTCCATATTAGGTCTCGTGCATGTAATAATCTCTATCTCCCGACTATTAAAAGCAGGCCTCCGTCAGTCTTGAAAGACTATGGTATCGTGCTCGGAGCTGAATATGCTGCATGCGAAGCATGAAAGCCTGGGTTAGATTGTTATGGAAGATAGGCTGTTACCCAAGCAGAAAATCCCCCCTCTCCACGCCACTGAATTAGTCCAATGGAAAGGCAGAGCCAATACGACTGGATCCAAGCACTGTTGAAATTGGGCATGGCCCCTCTCTGATTTCCTGACACCTGCAACCTTGCAGCCAGCAGTTACATGCAAGTACAAAAGCACAACACCCAAGGTATGAGATTCCCCAGCTTTATAGGAGAGGTAGGAGCATCTGTAAGCAGGCTGGTTGAAACGGCATTGAGATCCAATCCATGCAAACTAGTGTTTTTGAACAAGGCCCAGCCAAGATCTTACCACCCAAAGCGGCATAATGAATGCTGAACCTGAAGACAGGTGCCCTGGCCTACTGACCACCTGAGACAACCATCTCAATCAGCTTCAAAGACTGGCTGGCCCTAAGCCATGTAACACTATGGACAAAAGAGAGATCATGGTTTAGTAGGAGACCAGAAAAGAAGGAAAAAGGTGAACTGGCAGATCTGGAGCATATATGAATGTGCAGATTTGGAACTGAGACCCAAACTGGGTGTTACAGGAAACGGTTTTCACACTGTCCTTGCCCAGGGTATGGGAAGGGTATAGCCTTGTGTATATGCCTCAAATGAGTGCTCCTCCCCAGAGCACCAGACGTGCCTTGTTTTGGTGGAACCTCCCTCTGTCATGTGCTGTGTCCTGTGCTCAGCCTCCAACTCAGTGGTCTGATCTGGTTGCGGCGCAAGTACAATCTGCGTCCCGTCTAAGCACGTGAGGGGCTGAGCATTGGATGACAGACGTCATGCCAGGAATATTTATTTTCTCTCAGGTGAACTCAGTCCTCATCATCACTGCAGAAATATTGCCCAGAAGTTCACCTGTTTTGGTTCAGCATTTCTGAACTTCCTTTTTTTTAAGGAGGAAGGAGGGATATAAGACATATTAAAATAAAATAATACCAGCAATGATAACTGGTTTTAAGAAACCAGACAGGAGTGACGTCTACATTTTCTTCTTAACATGCTCCACTGGTGTGATTTGAATGTTTTATGTCACAGCCTCCTACAAATTTAAAATAGTTCAATATCAATGCTGACCGTCCCTGAAATTTCTATGCTTATACATCCATCCTTCAGAACATCCCTTTATCCACTCTATACATCCCATGCATAATTCACCAGTGCATAATGAACACCAAATAGCTGCCATATAAGCTTCTCTGGCGAGAGCACCCTGGACACTGGAGAGTTCAATGGGCAGCACCAAAGAAGACGTGGCTCAGAGTGGTCGAGCAAGACTTAAAGGACCAGCAACTGATCACTGATGAGGCTAAAAACATCACCGTCAACTGCCAAGAGTGGAAGCAGATTGTGATTGATGCACAAAACCCAGCAGCAACTACAGCAACATATTGCTTGAGAGGATGATTCCCTCCCCAATCGCCAGCTAAGGACTGAAGAAGAAAGATGCATAATTCTACGTGTTCGAATGATGCCCCTCTTTCTAGACTGAAAAACCCAAAATGTAGGCTTTTGTCATACAGGAGGTATCCCCACTGAAGGGGCTATCCAGCACTGGGGCAACTGTGCTTCTGGGGCATATACTGCATCCTGTGTTATGGGGACAGTCATGGAGACTTGCTCCAGGCAAGGAGGTCCTCTTTTCTTAGAGTCGCATTGAGGCTGCATCAGCACTGGAAGCTTGGATAGGATTTAAACTGCTGTTCATCTAGATTGGAAGCTCCTTGGGGCAGGGAACTCTTTTCACTATGCTTAATTGGGCCTGCTTTCCATCCCTGGTCTTGCAGTAAATCAGAGAAGTAGATGCAGTGGTTGCCCTCTCTCGGGGATTTTAGTTGATCAGCAGCAAGATCCCAAAGAGAGGGAAACAAACCACCACATGTCTAGTGAGCGAGGTGGACGAAGATTTCAGGGTGGTGTGTTTGCACAACCGCACGGGATCAGGCCTGCTTTGGTGTCATGCGAAAGGACAAGGTTTATCGGTTTGCACCAGAAACATTTTTCTTTGGCTCATTGCACCACATAGAAACATCTGAAGTGGTGAAGTTTAAGTTCAACCATGACAAATGGAGAGACAAACAATAACACAGCAGTGTGAAAAGTAAAAAAAAACAAAAACTCAAGGAATGTGTGTTTGATGACCTGGACTTCCTCCAGACTTGATGGTCCATTTAGTTAGGACAAGCCTGGACTGGTCCTGACAAGTCTGGACACAGCCCAGCCTTGTATATTTTATAGTGGGGGGTGGGGGGTGGGGAGACAAACTCCAGGTTTGTGGAACTGCCTTTGTCTTTCTAATCACTGCAAAATGCAGAAATCTTAATCTGATCATGTAAAAAAATATTCTCACCTGCCCCCCTCCAAACCTCTTTCCCACCCTCTGGCTTGCTGGTCTGATTGCAACAGTGCAAGAGAGGAAGGATGTCTGCCCCCTCAAACACACACACACACACACACACACACAGGGCAAGTTGTTCAGCAATGAGTCAAGCATCAGGAAATGAAGTTTCTTATCAGTTATGCTTCAAAAACTATATTTTCCTTGCCTGTGTAATAGGCCAGGGTCAAAGTAGAAAAGAGAGACTTTCTGTCCATCTAGATTGGAAACTCCTTGGGGCAGGGAAGAGGTTTTTTTAAACTCAGTGTAATTCATAGTACTAATATATAGCACCACAATCCTACAGTTTTCTTCTCAGAAGGAAGCCCCAATTTAGTTCAGTGAGACTTGCAGTGCAACCCTGAGCATGTCTACTCAGAAGTAAGTCCCATTGTGTTTAATAGTATTTACTCCCAGGAAAGAGTGGTTAGGACTGCAGCCTGCATTTATGAAGAGCCCTGCTGGATCCGGTCGAGGGTGCATCCAGTCCAGCTTCCAGGATCTTGCTGTGGCCCTCAGATGACTCAGGGAGCGCACAAGAGGCCTGCATCCTGTTGCTGCTCCCTGGCATCTGGCATTCAGAGATAGCCTCCTTCTAGAACCAGCAAATACCCATCCCTGCCTACTACAGTATTTGTATACTGCTTTTCAACCATTCACAAAGCGGTTTATAAAGAAAATGAAAAAAAAAATTAATGGCTAATGGGCTGATCCCAACTTGTAACCTGTGATTTTAACTTATAACCTGTGATGGTTTTCTTGAAATCTGTCTTTTAAAAGAATCTAGATCAGCGTTTCACAAAGTGGGGGTCGCCTAGAGCTTTCTTGGGGGTTGCCTAAAGACCTCTGGTGCTGGGGGCCAGGTCATGCTTGCCAGACCTCCAGCTGTAGCTGCATGCGCACTGGGGCTGACGACAGCCTCAGGACCCAATCCTATGCTGTCTACTCTGAAATAAATCCCGTTAAAGTCAGTGGGGCCTTTACTGCCATGCAAATGTGTATAGGATTGCAGCTTCAGGGCCCAATCCTATGCATGCCGACTCTGAAATAAATCCCATTGTGTTCAGTGTGTGCATAGAACACACATTTCATTTGTAACAATGAAAATCCTGCGTATCGGATATTTACGTTACAGTTCATAACAGTAGCAAAATTACAGTTATAAAGTCGCAACGAAAATAATTTTATGGTTGGGGGTCCCCACAATATGAGGAACTTATAAAGGGGTGACGGCATTAGGAAGATTGAGAACCACTGATCTAGACCATGTGGTATCACGTCCTGGAACAAGCAGTTCCACAGGTTAATCACACATTTATGTGAAAACAGGATTGTAGTTTACTAGTAGCCTACTATTTCAGGGAGGGGATCATCATTCCTCGCTTCTGCCACATAAACCAGGCTGTGTATTTTTTTCTTTTGTTGAAAAGCAAATCCAATTTTCCCCGGGGCTTGTTATTGCTCGGTGACAACCTGATTGTGGCGAATTATTCACACTGATCTTGTTTGAAGGAAATAGCAGGCATCGCTGACAAGATCACACAACGGCATGGAGTTTAGCAACACAATCTGATTAGGAGTTATGCGCTTATCGGTCTCCACTGGTTCCCATCTGAAAAGACAGCCTTTTTGAGCATGATATCAGTGGCTTTGGAGAGGGGCCAGGACAGAAATAGCTCCAGTCATATTGGAGAATTTTGCTTGGGAAAAACTCCCCCTTGATTTCAATGGAATTTACAAGGAAGTGTGTGCAAGACGGCAATCTGAAGCAACACAAATAGCAGGTATCTTGTTCTTGAAAGGCACTTTGGCTTCATTGGAACCATCTGGAGTGCGCGGTTCGAAAATCACAGATGGAATTAATTGGGAGGAACCAGAGCCCCTTTGAGCACCTTGCAGTTAAAAGGAAGGATCCCCTGAAACAAAGGCTGGGAGAGGGAGGAACTTCATAGCCTTGTTTTTTCAACTTTATCCCACCCCAGCATGGGATGAGAATCCTTGGCTCAGTTACTAATTTCAACCCTAATGGTATTTTAGTCCATAGGGTATCAGAAGATGCAGGCATTAGGATTTGATGAATAGGTACCCCATGTAGCAAGAAGCATCAACACATCCAAGTTGGAGATCTAGTATCCTTAAGAAGACACACACACACTACTCAGTTCTTAAGAATTACATTGCTAGTAACCAATGCTAACTAGGCACACACACCCCCACGCCCCACCCAAGGTGGTAAAAACAGGAGTAACAATTGACCAGGGCCAGGAAACAGGAAATAGGGACTTTCCCTGGAGAATGCAGATTTCTGCTGGGAGATTCCAGGGTTGCCCCATGCTTTCCCTTTGCACACTGATCACTTTTTGGGGACATTTTTCCACTCCATCATGACTTCAAAAATCTGCAGAACCCCCTGAGAGGCGGAGACCATGTCATAACCGCACCCCCCCCAAATGTAGGATGCTAAAGAAAAATGCAGGACATATAAAAGCCAAAACACTCATATATATTTCATTCATGTGGTTAATTTAAACACTAAGAGCACAATCCTAACCATGTCTATTCAAAAGTAAGCCCCATTGTGTTCAAAGGTAAAGTGTCTTTAGGATTGCAGCCTTTATTGCTTATTTTTAAACTTAAAAAGCAGGCCCCCGTCAGTCTTGAAAGACTATGGTATCGTGCTTGGCGCTGCACACGCTGCATGTGAAGCACGAAAGCCTAGGTTGGATTGTTATGGAAGATAGGCTGTTACCACAGGTGGGCAGATGCCGGTTCGCGCCTACTCGCTTGAACCGGATCTTCCCCCTGGGCGGACGTTGGCGATCCGGTCACAGCCACGGCTGCAAGAGCCATGGGGACTGGTTCGCCAGCGTCCGCCGGCGCCGGGTCTCCTGGGGCTCGCCGCCAGGAAACTTAGTGCGCCTGCGTCCAGCTGGACGCAAGCGCACTGAGTCTCTTGGAGCCGAGCCCCAGGAGGCTCAGTGCGCATGCGTCCAGTTGGACGCAGGCGCACTTAGCGTCCTAGCGCTGAGCCCCAGGATGTTCAGTGCGCGTGTGTCCAGCTGGACGCAGGCGCACTAAGCATCCTGGAGCCCTTGCGCTGAGGACGCTTCAGGGGACGCACTGTGCATGCGCCAAGTGTGGCGCATGCACAGTGTGGCCTGGTTAGGACTGGCCCCCCGCCCCCTGACCCCCGGCCAGCCCTCGAACTTCCGGCGAACCGGATCTTCAGGGAGGCTGGGCCCATCACTGGCTGTTACCCAAGCAGCAAATCCCCCCTCTCCACGCCACTGAAACAGTCCAATGGAAAGGCAGAGCCCATATGATTGGATCCAGCTGCGTCGCAGAGCTGGACTAAGGACAGGAGCTCACCCTGTCTTGTGGGGCTGGCCCGGGTCTCAAACCCTGGCATGCTGGGGCTGACCTGGGTCTCAAACCCAGGCACAGCGTCTTAACCGCTTGCGCCACCCACAGCCCATCAAACTTAAACTTAAGCTATTCTATTACATAAAGGGCAAAATCCATAGCAGTTATGGGTCCACGCAGTTATGTCACCCCCTAGTGTTATCTTATGGAAAGTCATCTTAACTGCTCTGGAGTAAGGGGCTTAATTTCACTTTAGGATATAGGCCAATGTAAATCAATTACAAAAAAATTATGAATTACAAGAAGGCTAAATGGGCCTGCTCACAAGGAAAAGGAGGACAATGAAGATTTTTTCCCCCAGCCACAAGTCTAAAAAAGAGGACATGTCCTGGAAAAAGAGGACATATGGTCTGCTCTGAAATCAGCTTGAGCCTTTTGGTGTTTCTTTCTGAAATAAGTCAATTGGCCAAAGAAAATATTCAGGAAATTTGCTGGAGAGCCAAAGACTCTGAGACAGAAAATTAAGAGGAAAATAAATGGAAGTGAGAGGTCACTTGCCAGAGAAAAAAGGAGATGATGAAACCTGGTGGTAATCAGGAACAGCATCTAAACTGACTCAAGGTGTTTTATCCTTGACATTTGGTCTCTGTAAACTTTCCCTAGAAGTCTACTGTAAGTTTTCTTTCCCCAAGTGATACGTTATAGCAGGTGTTTTCAACCGTTTTCATCTCATGACACACTTAACAAGGCACTAAACTTGTCAAGGCACATCATCAGTTGTTTTTACCCTTGACAAGGCACCCCAGACTGTTCAAATCCCCCAATTTTCCTATTAATGATTTCCACAGCACACCTGAGGACTATCCACGGCACACTGGTTGAAAATCACTGTGTTATTGGGTTAGGAACAGTGGTGGGCTTCAGGGATTCTCACAGGTACTGCAGAACCCTTTGCTAATCAGCGCCTGGTTCTGGGGACAGGTTACTAACGGGACACAGAACCTGTTGTTAATTTAAATTATTAGGACATAGAATCTGTTGTTAATTTATTCGAATCCCACCACTAGTTAGGAAGAAGGAGAAAGGATATTACAATCTTCCTCCATTGCTGGCTGGACCTTGAAGACTGACTGAGCAAATGGACGGTGTGGAGTAGCGGTTAGTGCAGCAAGTTTTTCCTTTCCAAAAAAGAAAAAAGGAAATTCAGTGCATGTTCTGCTGTCTGTCTGTAAACACAAACTGGAAAGCATGACCCTCACGATCCCCTTCTTGACTCCTGCCCTCACCAAGTCTCCAGACAGCCCATAACCGCAGCCCTGATGATCTAGCAAAACACACTTCCTTCCAAAGTTTTTCTTTTTAACAGCAGTTGTTCTCCTCACCCATTTTTTTCATCTTTTCTCTCTTTTTTCCATGCCACAAAGGAAATTGAAAAACAGCAATAAATATGTCAACGCAACAAAAGGCAAACAGTTCCACATGCGTCTGGGAACCAGCTCGACAGTCAGTCGGAAGTGACTGCAAGGGAATGTGTTTGGGATGAAATATGGATGAGCCAGCCTTTGGCATTTGTCAAAAGGGAAATCATACCCCAGGCAGTTCTTCAGAACTCATTAGAATAGCAAGTCATGGGAGGTAACGCCATATGACAGGGCTGGAAAAATGGGTAGATCTTGATGGAGTGGCCCAGGTGAAAAATTACTTCCAAAATTAAATTTTTTAAAAAAGCATTTGGCATGGCAGGAAAGGACTTTACACTTCTGATCCTGACATCATCCTGAACTGGAGTTTCTTTCCATGCAGCTGTTAGTGCTGGGGGCTGAACAGATTGGGGAAAAACCATACAATTGGCAAGCATCTGCTCTTCCGTTTGGCCTGATGTTGGTGCCTCATTTCCACAGGAAAAGCATTAAATCTACTTTTTGTAAGAGTCAGGATGTAATACTGTGCACAGTTACCTGAGCATAAGCCCAACCGAGCATAATTACATCTACTTACATGTGAATGCATAGGATTAGGCCATTGGAAGTGGTGCTGGAGAGCTGTACCACAGACACTCTGCTCCTTGTGTCTTCAGATTAGACAGTACAGAGTAGACAGCATAGGGCCAGAGGACCTCTAACTCTGCATCAAGAAGATGTTTTAGAGTTTTGGTGCTACCACCATGAAGACCATGCTGTCTTTGATTCATTCCTGTTTGATCACATGTAGGCTGGAGAGGAAGGTTGCTGGCCTTGCTCATAAAGATAAATACCAAGTCATGAGCAGACCCAACCTAGCTGACCCAACTTCAGAGGCTTTCTCTGAGGAAGAGGAGGCACTATCTTGACATGCACAACAATGTCGCAGGTATGTACTCTCCCTTCCTCTAGCAGTCCCAGCCCCAGTGTCTTCAGATGAATTTTTCTTCCAAGGCCTCCTACCTCAGCTGCAATATTGTCTGAGAACTTGGTGCTTTCTTCCTCTCCTGTCATTCCTGACTTTGTCCTTCTTCCTCCCTTTCCTTGTATGTTTATTTAGATTGTGAGCTTGTAGGCAGGGACTTGTCCGGGCATAAAATCCTTAGTGACAACGCCTTGATTTATAGATGCATAGCAAATATAAAAATTATTTTTGAACAGTCTTCAAAGGTGGCCCCACAGAGATCTTATTGTAGAAAGCCAATGTTTTGATGTTGGTTGATGTTTCAGTTTATCTGTTGGTGTCCTGTCTTCTGCTTCTGCTTTTCATTGTGTTTTGCTTGTATTTTTAATTACCGTATCTGTAATTTCTATCATCATGGCCATTTGGAGGTATGGTGGAGTGTGGATACCCAAGAAGAATGAATACTCGAAATGCAAAAGATGATGGCACAGGAAAGGAGGCTGCAGGATAGATCTCTCACAGTGGTTCCCAAACTTTTTAGAAATGGGACCCACTTTTCAAAATGATACTCAGTTGGGATCTAACAGAGTTTTATGAAACTTTAAAAAGTTCTGACCCACAGTTTCAAGAAACATTACCAAGAAACATTGGCAGAGTGGAATGTGAGTTTCCAGAACTACAGCAGCTCTTGAAAAAAGGCCCCTCAGAATCATACAAGGGTATCATCTTCCTCCTCAACAGAAGATAGAAGGAAGGTTGATAAGCATTTATCCCAGAAGGGGATCACAGGTGGTAAAGCACCTTTGCCCAGAATACCCAGAGCCCATAACAGCTTCACAAAGACTTGATAGCCCTACAGCAAAAATTCCTCACCACACCCATTTTGGGTGCTGCAGGATTAGAATCATCGGGAGAGGAAAGATGGCATTCATCCAGAACTGTCAACAGTAATGGAGATGGAGTGAAGTCAGGGCGTGGTGGCACCCGAAGCCAAAAAATACCCCAAACTGAGCTTAATTAGACACTAATTAGCCACTTGGCATTGCTGGCAAAAATCTGAAGGTACTGCAGACATCCTGATCCATTTTTAGGAATTGCAGGGATGTGTCTTCTAGAGGTTGGTCTCCACACTGCCACCCCCTACCTTGAGACTGGATATTTCAGCCACTTTTGGAAACTTCCAGAAGCAGTTGTTAGGTATCACATTGTTGTGACACTGACTCTGCAAGCGTGTTTTCCATTTCCCAATGGGTTGCTACTATTATTTGCTACTGGTGGCGCAAGTGGCTAAGACACTGTGCCTGTTAACCAGCAGGCCAGGGTTCGATTCCCGGGTCGGCCCCACAAGACAGGGTGAGCTCCTGTCCTTAGTCCAGCTCTGCGACGCAGCTGGATCCAATCGTATTGGCTCTGCCTTTCCACTGGAGTAATTCAGTGGCGTGGAGAGGGGGATTTGCTGCTTGGGGAACAGCCTCTCCTCCATAACAATCCAACCCAGGCTTTTGTGCTTCGCATGCAGCGTATGCAGCACAGAGCACGATACCATAGTCTTCCAAGACTGACGGAGGCCTGCTTTTTCATTCTGCTATCCTTTTCTTCTGAATTGCCATCCTTTGGTCTCTCATATTTACTGAGAATTCAGGCTTTGAAAATGAATTGATAAGAACTTCAGAAAATGAGGAAATTAAGGGGCAATTAAAGGAGCAATTTGTCACCTGCTCTTCAATCAGAATGAACAGGAAGCAATAAAAGGAACAGAAACTGCAAAGAGAAAGTTACCGGTTAACATGAGAAATCTATGCTGAACAAGACTGTTTTCTTAGTAAACTGTAGGCATCACTTTAATTCTTTTTCACACTGATTGTAGGAAACCAACGCCTTAATAGTAAGAGATCTTGGTGAGGAAACAACCTAAGCCTGTCATGAGGATATACCCCAAGAGTTTGAATCTGACTCAGGTGACCATATAGAATGGAGGACCATTAAGCATTACATAGAAGAAGCAGGTGGTGCTTTTTAAACCCTTCTATGTTGTGTTAAATCTGCCTCAATTCCCTCTTCTATGCAGTAGTTAAAGGCAGAGGCACTCAGTCCTCCATTCTATTTGGTCTCCCTGCTCTGACTTGACCTTCTCCTCCATGCATCTCTATATACATTGAACCAGCTGTTTTTTTTTTTAAATGAAAGCGAGTCTCAAATCAAGGCAACTGCATTTTGTGGTTTTCTCCACAAAAGGCAAGCAGTAGCATAAGTAGACCATGAAGTCACCATTTTTCATGTGTCTGCATATTTGAATAGATTGTGCTGTTGCTCCCAATTGAGTGGTTGCCTTGCTTCCTCCTACAACTACACCCTTGGGCTACATCAGCAAAATGCTTGGCACTGGTTTTGAATTCCTTCATTCTTCCTGGACCTATAGGCAGAACTCCAGTGGAGCAAATCCAGTACTAGAAGAGGGTCACATTGAGAGCATGTCCATGCAAAATTGTGGCTTCTGTAAAGAAAGGCCAGGTGAGGCAGCAGAATAGAAGACTACCGAAGCTAGTTCGGGGAGCACAGTTCAATGGGAAGTTCTCCTGTGCAAGCAAAGTTCTCATGAATTTAAGTTCTCAGGCAGATCTCATTGGGGTTTATCTGTTGGGATTAGGTCTGAGACATTCAAGGGGTTATTAATTCAGCTCATCCAATGAGCAACAAAAAGCCCATTGGGGGCAGCAAAAGCATTTCTTCCAGAATTGGTCCAGCTTAGGCTCATAAACTGTGAAGATCAGGAGCCAGGTGCAGGTCCTGCAACATGTAAGATGATATCCAGGACTTAGGGCACAATCCAGAGTAACTACGGGGAGACCTTGCTCCAACATAAGAATAATTTACTCTGGATTGCAATGTGAATTTCCCATAGGTTTTCACTAGGTGGTGCAGTAAATAAGGGTGCATGTTAATGTCTCTTATGTGCTCCTGTAGTGACTCTGGATTGTAGGGTTATTCACTAATTCCATACATCTGCCGACTCTGGCTCTATGACCGAGTCACCAAGATGTCAGAAAGCACAGATACCTGACTGATCATAGCAAAGTCAGTCCAGTCCAGCTTTTTGTTGCCCAACCAGATGGCTTTGAGAAAGCCACAGAGCAGGAGACAACAAGGACATGACCCAACCGGAGAAAGAATTTTAGGCTTCTCCTTCTCGTATTCACTTTTGTTCTGTGGGCCATCTTAGTAATTCTGGGGATCCGCAACAAGGATCACCAGCCATAGAACCAGAAAGGAACATTCCATGCCACATCCCACAGAGTTCTCTTCATAATGCTGCAATCCTAAAGACACTTCCCTGGGGGTGAGGCCCATTGAACATAATGGGGCTTACGTTTGAGTAGACATGGTTAAGATTGTGCTCTGAGTCTGCAAAGAGATGCATCTTTGTTGGCACACACATATCAGTCATCATTTGTCGTCTGTTTTCCTGATGGTTGTTTCTGTCATGTCAAGTGTTCTTAGAAACAAACAAACAAACACCATGAATCAACTCTCTTCTGCTTACCTAACCAACACTAATTAATTACAAGACTGGCTTTGACTGGGAAATGGAAATATTTGGTATACAGTGGTACATCGCTTAACAAGCGTTTCACATAACAAGCAAAAATTTCCCAAGAAATCTTGCTTCACATAACAAGTTCTGCTTCACTTAACAAGCATGTGTGCTATGGCACACGTGCTATGCAGCCCTGATGCTCCACATGGAGGCTCTTTAAAAGGGCAGCCGGCCAGCGCTGCTGCCTCTGTCCCCAGCCTGGGGGCAGTTGCATGGAGGTTCCAGAGGCAGCTGCCCCTAACTGCCCCAAGTGCTCCCACCGACCACCTTGAACTTCCAGGGAAGCCTCCCAGGAAAGTGTCTTTGATTGCAGTCTCCTAACCATGTCTACCCAGAGGCAAGCCCTATTGTCTTAAATGGGGCTTTCTCCCAGGAAAGTGTCTTTAAGATTGCAGCCTAAGTAGACTTCATAGGATCCTGCACATTGAATGCATGTTTTGAATTCAATTCCAGTGTTTGTCATCATTTTTACATCCAGTTAATATTTTTATATGAATTTTTTGGGAGTTGTGGAACCAATCGTCTGAGTTTCCATTATTTCCTATGGAAAAATCTGCTTCACTTAAAGAGCGTTTCACTTAAAGAGCAGGCCTCCGGAACAAGTTAAGCTCTTTAAGGTTGCAATCCTAAACACACTTTCCTGGGAGTAAGATCCCTTGAACACAATGGGGCTTATTTCTGAATAGACATGGTTAGGATTGCAGCCTATGGGCACAATCCAGAGTAACTACGGGGAGTCCTTGCTCCGGTGTAAGAACAATGTGCTCTGGATTGAAATATGAATTTCCCATAGGTTTTAACTATGAATTTCCCATAGGTTTTAACCCATAGGTTTTAACAAGTAATGTCTCTTACGTGCTGCCGTCGTTACTCTGGATTGTAGGGTTAGTGAGACACTACTGTACTGAAGTTTGTTTAGGGTTCCTGTGACTCTCATAAGCTGGCTTGGATCAAGATACTCTGCAGGGAATTCAAGATAGCTTTTTCTATGTTCAGTGGGGTGAGAGGAATCATACCCATATTAGACTTTCTCCCATGGGGTAAATACTGACACTGGGTAGCAGGGGAGTTGCTACTTGAAAAAGGTTTGGGAGCCACTGGATTAGTTAATAATAATGATCTTTCTATTGATGAGCTGTTCATTAAATATTTTGAGATGTTGCTATTTGGCTCTTTACGGTTTCATTTTTGGTGGATTTTGTTTGGGGGATAGTGACATACTAATTTTGATGATGATGGTGATGATGATGATGAGGGCAATTCAAAATAACAGGAACCATAAGAGCAGGGAAATTTCAAAGAAATGAGTAGCTTATAAAAATTCCTGTGGTGTTTCTGAAAAAATTTCCTTACAGTAGAAACGTTTGAGGCAATAGAGCTGACCTGGGAGGCAGTTTCCTCTAACGTAATCTACCTTGTGAGCAATACATTGGCACGGTGTTTGCTCAAGAGGTCATCGTCTGGTAGCTGGCCTGATGCCGTCTTTGCCAATGAAAACAGCCACAGCCGTACGCCCAATGGCCTGGTGAATTTCTTGCCGTGTTAAAATCAGCCAAACATGAAAGGAGAAAGGAATAGACTGCTTCCCACAGATCCACCCCACAGGTCACATTTCCGACTGGATGCCTGGACTATTACAGCGTTAGGAAGCTTCGCAAGCACTGCTTCAGAGGCCCTTGAGTCACGAGGAGGCTCACGGACTGTCGCTGAAAGCCTCTTTGTCCAGTCCTGGGAGACTTGCCAAGGTGAAAATATTTTTGCAAACATCGATACACACACCCTAAAAGCATCATTCATTGTTAGGCTTGCTGGGTCTCCGGCACGTATCGTGGCCAAGTACTGGGGAAGTTGAATCCTTGCCCTTGATGCGCTCTCTTTCAGATGGAAAGCCTTGAGTCATGAAGTGGTGACGCTGGACAGCTGGCAGAAAAGGATTAGTAGCACGAAAGGAAGCATTTACATTCAGAGTAATTCAGTCCATTCTTTACTTAGGGGGCTCAGCTTCCTTGAAAGAGAACAGTGCTGATTTTATTCACTGTTAGCACATATTGGACCAAACTGTCATTCCAATAGATTTTCTTCCTGTTACAGGGAATTGTCCCTCTTGAAATATTATTTTTCTTGATATTCCAATAAGTAAGTGGATATCTTCTCTTTTTCTATGAAGGTGATCAAAGACAGCAGGGTGGCTCTTAGTGATCAATCTTAGTAATCAATTATTATCAGGCAAACTGCCTTCCCAGTAATTCCTACAATTATTATGATCAGTGCTTTTCAACCACTGTGCCATGCCACGGTGTGCCATGGTCTACCTTCAGGTGTGCTGGACAGTAGGGGGTGTGAGGCCCAGGCCTGCAGAGCATTGGCCATACCCCTTAAATCACTGGCTCTAGGACAGTCTATCATGTTCTACACCTTTCCTCCACAAAGCACTCACCCCCATTTTCCTCCAAAGCACTCACCACCTCCTGGAATTTGCATTTGCATGCCACAGCAACGCAACCTTCAGAATTTAAGGTGCAGTCCAAACCAATTTAGGCCAGCCTACCTCATGTGGCATATGAGGCAAGTGGGAGGTTGGCACATCCTGTGCACTATGACTGACCTAACCCTCTCAGGATTGGAGCAGAAGTGTCTTAAGGCACTTTTGTGACATTCTCAGGTGACAGAACTCATGCCAGTGTGTAGGCAAGGCTTAACTGGAGGTTAGGATTGAAGCTGTAGTGCTTTACACTGCTCTAGCTATGACACGGTGTCACAGTAAGGTACACAAAGTCCTCTTCTAGCTTCCTTGCATCTGTCATGTCCTTTTAATGCTAATGAGAAACAAACCCAAAATCTGGAAACTTTTTAGTGTATGGATATTGTTTTTATTTTTTATTTTTAAATTTGTACTGTTTTGCATGCCAGCTGGTTGCTAGGAACTTGCCAGCTGCACTTGCTGGGAACGCTTGGCTTCGAGATGTGCAGAAGTTGCTACCGAGTGGGTGGTTTTGCCTGGGCCTTGCAGTGGGATGCTTGATCTATTGAAAATTCTACTTTACACCATAATTTAGGTTTGCTAAATTAGTATAAAGCAGGCTTCCGTCAGTCTTGGAAGACTATGGTATTGTGCTCGGCGCTGCATATGCTGCATGCGAAGAACGAAAGCCTGGGTTGGATTGTTATGGAGGATAGGCTGTTCCCAAGCAGCAAACCCCCCCTCTCCACGCCACTGAATTAGTCCAATGGAAAGGCAGAGCCGATAAGATTGGATCCAGCTGGCATGGCAGAGCTGGGCTAAGGACAGGAGCTCACCCTGTCTTGTGGGGCCACCTGGGTCTCAAACCCTGGCCTGCTGGTTAACAGGCACAGCGTCTTAACTGCTTGCGCCACCCACAGCCCTAAATTAGTATAATAATTAGTATAATAAACTAGGCTGGCCTAAATGGGTTAGGAGTGGACCCAAAGTTTTCATAATTAGACATTTCACCTAAAGTTGCAATTTCCAAGAACTTGTCAGTGATGCTAAAGTGAGGACCTCCTGGAGCTATAAAACAGCTGCAGGTGAGCATGAGTTGAACAAATATGTCACATGAGATGAACAGATATGAGGACATGATCTATAGAAGCGGAGAAATCTATAATATATGCCAGATGGATTCCAAACATATTGCCTGGAAATGATCACAGTAAGAATATCTCTGTTGTTGATCTGGTTATGAGCTATATGTGGCTGATGTTCATATTTTCTGAAGATTTAACTGTCTGTCTTCAGAAACGACATCGTATTCCTGAAAGGTACAAGGCTGTCAATTCCAGGAACACTGAACATATTGCCGTGTGGCTTTTCGGCTTTAGCCCAACTAATGTCTTGAAAATGCCATCCTGAAAATTGACATGGTATGATCAAATGGCAGAACAGATAGATGATTCTTAGATGTGGGAGCCCTTGAGCACATCTGCATCCCATATGGTATGAAAAGCCACTGTTGTGGCCGCACTTGGCCAAAAAACAAGTGCCCACATGTGATGGATTACACCTAAATCCAGCCAGGAAAGTTTTGAAATACATATCCCCAGTATTTGATCTCTGAGGCTGTACAAATTTACCTGGGAGAAAGTCCCACCTAACACAGTGGGACTTACTTCTGAGTAGAAATGCAAATGACTGCACTTGAGTTGCACAAATAAAATTAGATACCGTAAATATAATAAAAAGCAAAGACCGAACCCTCCCTGGAAAGACCAGGGACCACCAGCTTGCAGCTAATAAGCTTGTGCATACTAGACCACAGTGTACCACTGGCCATATAAAGGCTTCCATAGAAAAATGAAGAAATAGTTTGTTCTTTTTGTCCTGAGCTGACTGTTAATTAATTTTCTGAGCAATCACAAATTCCAGTATTAAGAGAGAGGACGAAACATTTTTGGCTCCACATCATTCACCATTAATTTATGGGGTTCTGGACCCTTTGTCTCAACCCAAAATGGATGGGAAAAGAAGGAAATGTTTAAAACCCGTCACCCTCTGGCCCTTGCTGGCCCCTTCCTCCATTTATGAGGCTCAGAGCTGCTTTTAGCTAATCCCCCAGAATATTCACAGGAGACCAGAGCATTATTACCTTTTTGGACAAAATGCCAGAAGTTGTTAACATGTGTGCTGGTAAAACTGTGACTAATACAGAAGGTCCCATAACATCCTCCCTTTGATGTCTCACCAAGATACAAACTACAGTGGGTGTGAGTTGCATGACCTCTTGGAAATGGACTGTGTGGTGAAAAGAAAAGGCTGAGGAAACTGGAGAGAAAGTGGAACTCTTTATGGTGTCCGTCACCCATGAGCATGACAACTGAGAGACATTTCAGAATTTCCTAAACAACCAGGTATCATTTATGAAGAAGGAGCTGCTCCTTGATGGGATTTTGCTGGGAAAAGTAGCAAAGGTGGTTCAGAAAGCCACTTCCTCACACATCAAACTCATCTCAAGGGCTGACAGCATCTACGATGGAGGAGGCTGGCAGCAGTTATGACTGTACCATCTGCCAATGAACGGTTTACTCATTTGCTGTTTTGGTCAACAGGTTTTTCTTGGCCAAACCACTGATACCTCATAAAGATGTGAAAATGGAGCTTGCAAGAGGAAAATGAAACTTCAATACTTTTACTGCAAAAGGGGGAAAAATCTCAGGGCAAGAAAAATATGGTTTTATGGGATGAGTAAAAGCATCTCATAAAACAGCATTTGCCAAAATCCCCTACTCTACACAAATACTGAAACTATCAGAGTCCACTATTGTGTTTTCATGTGTTTTAATATTTAATGTGCCAACTGTGTTTTCATGTTTCTGGTCCAAAGTAACAAATAAGATTGCCATCTTACAACTATATTTTCAACTCACGCAGGCAGCAGATGAAGCATCAGAGGGGAAGGCTGCAAAAAATGAGTTATATTTAGGCTTTTTACTCCTGAACATAGGACAGTCCTACAGCTGTGTCACCTTGTTTGGTATGATGGACAGAAAGAATATAAACACTTTAAAGACATATGTGTATACCCTCCACAATTTCTACCCACCCACTTTCTGGCGATGGATTGTGGCCAGGCCTGTATGCCTGGGCACTTCACAACTCTCCATGTAGAATTGTAAATAAATTGAAATAAAATAAATGTATTAGTCTTGGTACTCCTGCTCCAAAGAAACCTATATCTGCCCCTGGAACTTGGAGGTGCTGGGAAAGTTGAAAGCTAGGAAAATAGCACAAATGACACAGTTTGAACTGTAATTTATATTTCCAGACCTTAAATCTTTTTGGCAATTCATTGTGGTGGGTCAGGTTGTTTGCTGAGTAGGTCAATCTAAACCCCTGTGGTGCCTGAGCCTGTGTGGAGAGGTGCCCCCCCACCCCTAGCAGTTCTCTCTCCATGTCCTTTCCCTATGGCTTCCTCTTTCTTTCTTATGGGCACGAAGAGTACACACTCCCCCTCCAGCCAACATCACCTCTTCCCTTCACCTTCCAGCAGCCAACACGTCTCCTTCTCTCAAATTTCCTGCCTTTTGAAAAGGGAACCAGTCCAGAAGAAGGAAGTGTGCATGAGGAGAGGGCTAGAGTTTCTTCACAGTTCTGGACCAGTTCCCACCTTCTCAATGTCAAAAGTCATGCAGCTTTGAAAGAAATAGCAGGCAGAGAGAGAGAGAGAGAGGCAGCTGGTGAAAGCAGCATCCCGTCTGTGCCAAACTGTTCACCTAGCAAAGGTGCCTTACCACACCTCAGAACGGGCCAGTCCTGGTAGTGACACTCACTTGCTCTACTAAAATGAATGAAAACCTTGTAAAAAAAAAAGAACGGGAGATATTCCCAGCGATGCAGACTAACAAAGGGTACAGTCTCTATAGGTTGCTTCTATTTATTTTTTTTAAAGCTGCACAGTTTGGCCATACATTTTTCTTTATCTCTCTTTTCTATTCAGTGTTCAAACAGGAAACCTCACTATTTATCAAAGATATTTGCAAGAAGACAGTTAAGATCAGAAGATACTGCAAACTGGAAGGGTACCTACTAGCTATTGCAGTCAGAGTTATTCCATTCCAGGCAGTTATGATTTCCGAGATGTAGGAATCAGATTGATTGGCTCACTGACCTTCCTTTTCTTGGATATGCCTCTACTCCCCTCCTGGCTATACGCAAAGTCCAGTCTACTCTTCTGAAGTAGTTACCAAGAGAAAAAAATCAGTGCATTAGAATATTTTATGAAAACCTGGACACATTTCCATGGATCTAAGCTACCTAAAGCTAAAGGTGGTTTTAAAAGGTGGACATAAAGCTAAAGGTGTAACCCACTTCTGTGGTCATGGGGCCAGCATAACTGCCGAAGATGCACGGAAAGCTCTTTTACCTTCCCACAGAGGTGGTCCCTATTTATCTACTTGCATTTACATGCTTTCAAACTGCTAGGTTGGCAGGAGCTGGGCTAATGAGAGGAGTTCACCCTGTCTTGTAGGATCCGGGTCTTAAACCCTGGCCTGCTGATTAATAGGGACAGTGTCTTAACCATTTGCGCCACCACAGCCCTAGGACCTAGAACAGCAATTTTCAACCACTGTGCCATCAGCAGTATGTTGTGTTAATTGTCAAAAAATGATGGTGTGCCTTGACAATTTTAACACCTTGCCAGTGTGCTACTGAAGTACCACTGGTTTGGAGATGCTGATTTCGGCCATTCCTACGACATTCTCCTTTGTTTCCCACAGAGGCATTCAAGGAGCTTCCTCTCCTTTGGACAGTCTCATGAAGACAGGCCATGCCCCACTATCTTGGGAAAATGCAGCCAGAGCACCAAAGGGTTTTCACAACCTTGTATTGTCACATTTGGATGCCTTCCTTTGATATGCTCCATCTTTCCTTTTTATGACAATTACAATTATTATCACATTGTAATAACACATTGTGTATCACACAATTGCAATTACATTTGCAAGAAAACTTCTCTTGTATTTCCCAGGCAAGTTTATTGGCAGTTTTACACAATCGTAGGTAGCGACAGACTGGCAACCACACTGACCATGTTTCCTTTGCAGAAACGCTGTTTCAGGACCAAAGTAAAATATTATTTTACTTTAAGCAAACAAGAAAGGGAGCTTCATAGAAGAGCAGGAAACCTCAAATGGTTAGAAAGCAACAAATTCTAATCTGGGCTTAAAAGCAAATAGAGGAACATTTCTCACAGATTTTTGTTAGTGCCTGCCGTCTACAGTGAAATCCTCCAGATTATTTTTAGGGGGCGGTGGGAGGCCTTCAGCAAACTGTACTCCAGTAGTACTTGGGGATATCAAGCCCAAGAAGACTTTCAAATTTAAAAATTTGTCCAGGATCCCATCAAACTTACTGGAATGTGACATCACTGTGATGCCAGAGCTCCTCCACATCTACATGGAACTAACCCTACAATCCAGAGTAACTACGGGAGCACGTAAGAGACATTACGTGCACCCGTAGTTACTGCACCACCTACTGAAAACCTATGGGAAATTAATATTGCAATCCAGAGCAAATTGTTCTTACACCGGAGCAAGGACTCCCTGTAGTTACTCTGGATTGCGCCCTAAGTCCCATTGTGTTCGATGAGACTTACTCCCAGGAAAGCCCAGTGCCACATTCTAAGATGGTGGATCCCACTCTTTCGTGATCCCCTGACCCGAGTTTGTGACCCCGAAGGGGTCAACTCCACTTTGAATACCACTGCTCTACTCCACCTTTGGTAGAAATGTTTCTCTTCATGCAGTATTTGAAACAGCCAGAAAAAGAAGAGAAACAGTTCTGAGCTTCTGTTTCAGTTATGACTAAAGGTCATGACTAGGTTATGAGGAGGGTTGTCTGGAAAATTTTGAATTAGAAATACCGTCTCTGATGAAATATCTGATGGCTTCAATTGATTGGGATATAACTTAGCATGTTCGTTTATTTAGCATGTTCATTTGATTTATATTTCATAAACAAAACTGACAAGGAAAGTCTGCTAACACCGTGCATTAGATAAATCTCAGAAGTTTTTGCAGCAGCCCAAAGTCGTTGAACAAGCATATTTGATATTTGAAGGCACTATGAATCTCAGCAGTGTGAGATTCCCAAACCAAAGGTTTGTGCATTACTTATGAGTGTGCGCATGTGTGTGCTTTCTTCCACAGGATTACTCAACCTGAAAAAGTTAATTTACAAGTCATAGTTTTTCTAATTACGGTAATTTTATGAAGTGGAAAACTTTTCGTGGAAAAAAAACAGTCGTAAAACATTTTCCACCACATATGATGCTCTGGATGTGCTTGAGAGATGTTCTAGCAACTTCCTGATAAATTATATAGTGATAATGAGCCAGAGATAAACTGTTGTGTGCCAGTCTCTAAGATAATGAATTTGAACTGGGAGGGAAAATGTCTCCAACTTCTCTTATTCTGTAAATTCACTTACAATCTTTTATAAGATAATTCTGAAAGCTCTTTCGCTGCAGTTCTTAGGAAAGTAAATCCATCCTTTTGGGGTAAGATAGATGTCTTTTACTAACTTTGGGGTATGTTTACACAATAAGAGTAGTGAACATGTCAGAAAAAAAACTTTTCAGCCTCTCAAAACCTGCTTCCTGGATGCCTCTTGTCTTGATTCCTTCCTTTTCACATTCAGACAGACAGACAGACAGAGTCTCTGCACTTTCCCAGCAACAGAGGAGTTCCCTTTTTCCCCTTTTCTGTTCCACCCTATTGTTCCTCTGGGGCCCAGCTGTTGTTGGAAAAGAATTCAAACTTCCAAGAGTGATGTTGGAGGAAGGGAGCTGCTCTCAGAGAGACTCCCAGTACTTCCCTGACCACATACCTTCTACCAGACTGGGTGGAGGGCAGAAGAAACTACATTACAGAACTAAGAGATTTTCCCCCATCTTTTATTCCTGAGAACAAACTATTGACTGAATGAAACTGGTGTGCAGCTGGAAAACAGATGCCCTGAAAGCTAAGGAATGGTAGAATAATAGTTTTTAAAAATTAAAAAATAATCAGCAACTTCTTAATGCCTGCATGAGGAATGCACTAGAAAACATAAACCATAAAGCAGCGTTTCTCAAAGTGGGGGTCATCTAGAGCTTTCCTGGGGGTTCCCTAAAAACCCTTGGTGCAGAGGGCCAGGTCAGGCTTTCCAGACCTCCGGCTGTAGCTGCGCGCGCACTGGGGCTGACTGACAGCCTCAGGGCCCAATCCTATGCATGCCTACTCTGAAATAAATCCCATTGTGTTCAGTGTGTGCATAGAACACACATTTCATTTGTAACAATGAAAATACATCCTGCATATCGGATATTTACATTATGATGCATAACAGTAGCAAAATTACAGTTATAAAGTAGCAATGATAATAATTTAATGGTTGGGGGTCCCACAACATGAGAAACTTATAAAGGGGTGAGGGCGTTAAGAAGACTGAGAACCACTGCCGTAAAGGGTTGTACAGACCCATTCCATCTCCTCACAGTGCTGTTATTAACAGCCAGGCTGTTATGTTGAATACAGTGTATCATTTTCAAAATATATTCAGGAGAAATTGTATATGCACTTCCTCCTGAGATGGTGCACATTCTTCTGAAATTGTAGGCTTGACCTTTTTAAAATAAGCTCTTAAGAAATGCTGAGTTTGAACATTTATATTTCCATTTCGCTGCTACCAAACATACTGATAAAACTGAAACTGTACCCTATTTATCTATTTGCATTTACATGCTTTCTAACTGCTGATTTGGCAGGATCTGGGCCAGAGACTGGAGCTCATTTTGTCTTGCAATACTTTGGTCTCTAACTACTGATCTGCTGGAATTCCGGACAAGCACATTGTTCTAATAGTAACAGTAACAGTACTTTATTTTTACCCTGCCTTCTTCCTGAAGGACTCAAAGCTGCTTACAGTTTCACAGATCCATTCTAACCCCAGCATTCTAACTACCCAGCCACTGCAGCACCCCCCTCCCCAGCCTCTTAGATCAGGGAGGTGATCATCGTGACCAATTTCCTTTTGACTGGTCAATAAACACAACCATTCCAATATTTTGGAAAGAAGGCAGTGCCTGTCGGTTCATCCGTCACCTTTTCAGTCTCACTGCAGGCCTCCGTCAGTCTTGAAAGACTATGGTATCATGCTCTGCGCTGCATACACTGCATGCTAAGCACGAAAGCCTGGGTTAGTTATGGAGGAGAGGCTGTTACCCAAGCAGCAGATCCCCCCTCTCCACGCCACTGAATGAGTCCAATGGAAAGGCAGAGCCAATACGATTGGATCCAGCTGCATTGCAGAGTTGGGCTAAGGACAGGAGCTCACCCTGTCTTGTGGGGCTAACCCGGGTCTCAAACCCTGGCCTGCTGGTTAAAGGCACAGTGTCTTAACCACCTGCGCCACCCACAGCCCACTGACAGCTCTGCTAAAGACTCACAGCATCTCTTCAACCAGGTAGGAGAGGGGATGACCAAAAATTCTGGTCTCTAAGCAGGGCCCAGGAGGGATGACTATTCTCAGGGTGACCATATAGAATGGAGCAAGACTGCCTCTACCTTTAAGCACTGCATGGGGAACTGAGGCGGGTGCTGCTTTTCAAACCCTTCTATGCAGAGCAAAATCTGCCTAAATTCTCTCTTCTATACAGTGCTTAAAGGGAGAGGTGCTCTGTCCTCCGTTCTATAGGTCACCCTGACTATTTGAAACTGTTTCATTGCAAGACTGCTCCAGTTGTGTTGGTATGCTGCCTCTCCAGGACTGTCTTTCCATATTTTGTCACATTTCAAGCAGAAATATGAATGAACAAATATTCATAAATGCTCGTTCCTTCCCGAGCCAGATGTTTTGATTGGATTTGGTTGTACACTGTGCGGTTGTACACAACTGGACCACCCTCATCAATCCTCTGGCCAATCTTGCCTACATTTCCTGTCCTTGGCACAGTCAAAACATTTGACCAGCAAAGCCTTGTTCTAATGTGGTTTTCTTTCATTGCTGCCTCTCTCAATTCTACTGAGGTATGTGCTGTCTCTTTGGCTTACCTACTTCCTAGTAAGACGGTGGGGAGGGAAAGTCCCAGCGATATGGAACAGAATGAATGAATCATTCATAAACTAACGGCATTTCCAGCCAATGTGCTCCTTTTGTCTAGTGACCCGATTTCCATTTTTCCCTGAAGTAGCCCACATGATGGGGCCCTTTTGTCAAGTGTCCCTGAGAAATAAGAGGCAGTTTCCTCATTAAGAGAATAGCCTGTAAAAATGAGGATTTTGCTTGTGCTGGAAACAGCTTTGGAGCCAGAAAAGAAAAAGGATAGTGCCACAGAATGCCCAGTACAGGACTGCTAATACCAACCGCCTACTATGAGCCATCAAAGGCAGACCCAGAGAGGCATGAATCATGCTGTTAATGAGGACCCATCACATTACACAGCCAGCCAGTGGACTGCTCTGGTGTCCAGTTGCGTGTTCAGTGAGTCAGCAGATTCAAACTGCTGATTCAAGGAAGAACTGCCAAATGATATCCTTCCTGCTCTTGCGGCAAGAGGCTTGGGATGATGTGAAGAAGGCCTGACATTTACCCAACATTTCAAACAACTTCCTCTGTCGTCATTTCAAAACACAAAATGTATGCAGCAAAGTGAGGCAGCGGTCTCAGTTGCCGGAGACTGGTATTATTAGAGGACAACAAATATAATTTATTATCAGCCAATCAAGCAGGCCTCCATCAGTCTTGGAAGACTATGGTATCATGCTCGGCGCTGCATACGCTGCATGCAAAGCACAAAAGCCTGGGTTGGATTGTTATGGAGGATAGGCTGTTACCCAAGCAGCAAATCCCCCCTCTCCACGCCACTGAATTAGTCCAATGGAAAGGCACAGCCAAGACGATTGGATCCAGCTGCATCGCAGAGCTGGGCTAAGGACAGGAGCTCACCCTGTAGGACCGACCCGGGAATCAAACCCTGGCCTGCTGGTTAACAGGCACAGTGTCTATATATAGCTTTTCAACAAAAAATGTTCACAGTTTAAAGAGAAAATAAAATATCAACTGGATAATAGTTCCCTTTCCCCAAATGGCTCACAATCTGAAAAGATGCAAAAAGAGCACCAGCAGAAGCCACGTAAAAGGCACTGCTGGGGTGAGGAGGGCCATTACTCTTCCCCTGCTGAGTAAAACCCACTTGAAGGAGTGCCTCTTGCCCAGTCAGCCAGGCTGCATTAGTTAGCAGTGAGCATTACTGTTTTATTGCCTGGGAGTGCTGTTGGGATTTTTGGCCAAAGACGCTGAAGTATTTTGGGTCAGCTGCAATGACCACACACATTGTGGGAAACCAGCCTTGTGGACCGCACATCCCAAGCAATATTAGGCACCCTTTCCTGGGAGTAAGCACTATTGAACACTATGGCACTTACTTCTGAGTAGACATGCTTAGGACTGCACTGTAATTTTAAGTTCCAATCCATACCTGGCAACGTTACATGCTACTTGAGGTTACTTCAAAGTGCAATCTCTGAAGTGATACCATGTTATATCTCCAGAGATATTTAGATAGGATTTGGACAGGTAGGGTTGCCATCATCCTCTTCCACAAAACCAGGACAGTGCCCTCTGTCACACTTGCCAGTATGTGAACACAATCCCCCAAAATTAGGACTGTCCCTGTTTTGGGGGACATATGGCAACCCTATGGACATGCCATGTGCTCATGAAGGAATAAGTTGGTATCCCATACAGCAGCACACCTGGTTTCATTCCCATTTATTCATAATGCACTAACCATTTATAATAAGGAGTCAGTCAATGGCAGACGATTCTCATATGCCACAATGCATTGTATTCTTAGTGGTTGGTGTACCAGTGCAAAATCTTTCCAGCCTGCATATGAGCTTCTATAGAAAATTAGCTTTGAGTAGTGTCTTGGGGGAAACTGGGAAGCCATATGACAGAGAGCCAGCTGATGTGATTCTTACCAGGCGAGATGTTCTCCCACAAGCCCCTCTTCCTGCCTCTTCCATCCCAGCTACCTGAGTTGTTTCTGAAACATAAAAACCATCACATCAGATGCTCCTTCCACCAGCTCAGGCCTTCAGTAGGATTCAATATGATGTGTTAATTATATGTTCATCTAAACAAAATGATGGAATCCATTTTGCCTAAACGGATTTCCCTAAATCCGTTTTCCCTTTGCCTAAATCAGTGATTTTCAACCTTTTTCATCGCATGGCTCACTAACAGGACAGTGGAATTGTCAAGGCACACCATCAGTTGTTTGTACCATTGACAAGGCACACCAGGCTGTTCAAATCCCCTAATTTTCCTATTAATAAATGACTTTCCCCCAAATCCTGTGGGACACCAGATAGCTATTTGCAGCACACCAGTGTGCCACAACACACTGGTTGAATATCACTGGCCTGCATGGTGAATTCCTCAGAGTTTTGAATGCAGAAATTACACATTTAACCATGGACATCTGCCTCCCCTCCCCCCCCCCATTTTCTTATGGGGATCTTATAGATAGCAAGTCTGAGAGAGATTTCAGCCTGAGAATTTGGGAAGCACTGCTAGGAAATTACTGGTCTGAAGAGGCCAATGGTGTAAAGCAATTAAAACATAGTAGCACATAAATAATTCTCCTGATACCATAGCCAAGGGCTGTCCCAGACTTTGAGGTTTACCCTTGCAGACTGCATTGTCATTGTTAATCCACTCACATATTTTCACACTAGCAATGTTCAGATTGTTAGACAATCACTGTCTCCCAACACCCAGACTGCTACTTGCTGGATATCAGGGCTAACAGTCTGTGGACAGGCAGGTGGTAGTCAGGCCAGGATGGGCATTCCAGGAACATCTGTTGCCTTCTGAGCACCAACTTGTGCTGACTAAGGGTGCAATTGTAACCTAGTCCTTATCGATCCTCCCATTCTCATGGTGATGCAGGAAGGCAAGCACATTTCTGTGCATTGGCCTAACCTTCCTGCAGGAGTAGCACAGAAGTGTCTTGTAGCACTTTTGTGATGCCCCCAGGTCAGTACTGGACTTAAGCCAAGGCTTAGGCTGGCCTAACTGGAGGTTAGGATTGCAGTCTAAGATAGACAGCAGCTTTAGTGGGTAGCGGTTGGGGCTAGTAATTGAAATCTGGCAAGTGATCTGGTAATCTGGCAGGTGAGGGAGGGGGAATTAACATAACAGAATTAAGTCTCAGTTTTTGCAGCTGTCGGACAACAAAGAACTGGTTTATTTATAAGTACTATATTCACTGAGTAGGGAAAAGCCATTCAGATAGGGTTGCCATAATTCTGTTCCACAAAATCAGGACAGGACCCTCTGTCCCATTTGCCAGGATGTGAACACAATCCCCCAAAATCGGGATTGTCCCTGTTTTGGGGGGATATATGGCAATCCTATGTATTCCGTAAAAAAACAATTGTGTGACCTTCTAACATCTGTTTTCCTTTTTGCCAGACAATTGCAAAACTGGAAGATACCCACATAACAACTCTAGTGGAGTGTTGTTAGTAAGCACTGCACAGAGGACGGGACAACACGCAGATTGGGCAACTAGTTCATTCTCACACATAGGGACGAGCAGCCTTGAACACAAGGAGGATTTGAATCTGGGGATGAACAGAGATTTTTTTCCTCAATGCCTCTGCACCCTCTAATGGCTGAGAACAGGCACTGCCTTTGCAGGGAAGGCATAGGAGGTTTTCTTTTAAGATGTTCCCTTCAAAACCTGCTTCTTGATCCTAAATAGGATCCAGATCGCAGGGGAGAAGCTACCACCAGAACGGCCACGCCTAGAAAGAGGGACAATGCTGTAACATGGACCCTTCTTCCCATACATTCCCTCACTTCCGGTGCTAAACAAGCACCACAGGAAGAATCTGTGAGGCTTTCCTGCTGCAAAGTGTTTTTTTCCCCCTGCATTTTTTTTGAGGGTGCCTTTACCTTCTCCTTTTGGTTTCAAAAACAAAATGTTCTTGCAGCCAGAAACTACATCCCCTTTAGAGGTCCTGTTTTGATCCAGCTTTACATCAAGTGCCTGAAGGTTGTTCTGTAAGAGACAATTTACATTATGTTGATTCCAGTTCAGTAGAGGAGAGAGATCTAACTTGTCTGCCTGTTTGTCCTAAAAAGCCCATCAATTCAACATCTGGCAAGTTTTGATCTGCCATCCCAGTTGGTACATTAATCCACTTATTAAATGCATCCAAGTTCGCAGAGCTGTAAGAATGGGGAAAATCCCAAACTTGGCATAAAGTCACAATGAGGGAAGAGTTTATTTGCCCCCAAACCACCATCATCACACACCCAAAAGGAAGCAACACTGTAGATTTGTAACCTGCTCCTCTATTTGAGTGCTGCTCCCCTCTTCTTCCTCATCATCGCAGTCCAGTCCCTGGTGGGAGATTTCAGTGGAATCCTTCTCCCCAGCCATACTGCTCTCCAGCATCCCTATTCTCTTGCTCTCAGTTATTACTCTCACTTTCAGTTCATGAAAACCAGTGGAGACTTTTCCAACTTTAATGTTCATAGGATCACCATTGAAAATCAGGCAATCAGGGGGGCTGCCTTCCTTAAAGCCTGGGGGTTGGTAATCATTCGGAGTGACTGCCAAGGGAATAGAAATGAAAATCCTGAGAAACAAATACAGTATAGGGCTAGCAGCCACTTTGTACCTTACACAGATGGTATTGTGGTTACCAGCTCAGCAAAGGAGTGAAGTTGCAATTCTATACTCCATTAGACTGGCATAAGTTATTTGAATCCCACCACTGCATAGGGCTGATAAGGTTTCTTCAGTTATATGAAGCCTGACTTCTCAGTTAGAGCAAGCTAGCTGCCCAATCTGCAATCCTAAAGACACTTTCCTGGCAGTAAGATCCACTGAACACAGTGGGGCTTACTTCTGAGTAGACTTGGCTAGGTTTGTGCCATCAACTGTCTCAAACTGCCCTTGAGGAGCATGATCACCCAGTTTCCTTCAAACCAGTAAGAGTTTGATGGCAGCTTTTTGCTTTTCTTGACTAGGTGACATACTCTAAGGATTAAATGAGAGGACATTTCTCACCACCTACCATCGTTGTAGTAGAACAGTTTCATGGTCAATGTGATATCATTAGGCAGCGGTCCAAGATTCTGCATTAAGACGTACAGTTTGCGGATCAGCAGGATGCTGGCGTTCTTAATTGCTTCACTGTTTGTTCCATTTGTGAAGCTCATCTGAGTGCTGCAACCAAGACTCAACATTAGGGAACACTGCTGTGATGAGGCTGCAACTGACATGTAGTATATATATCAATATGACATCTCATGCACAGGGAGCCGCTCCAGTTATGTTAACCAGTAGGGCATGATGTGGTTGTCCTACACTACAGGATGAGAGCAGCAAGCTTTTCAGCCTCAATTGAATCCAAAATAGCAAGAGGATGAACTTCAGTAGCAAGAGCTACTGACCTCCTGCTCCAGTGGCAAATATAGAACACCCACAGCTGCACATTTACAGTAAAAATATATAAAGGGGTACAGACTCTTTTCATCTCTTTGAGCAAGGGAAGAAAACCAGACTTGGTAAAAGTCATGGGCACTTGCTCAGAAAATGTGTCATTAGCACATGAATTGACCCCATGACTAGGACTAATCAACAAAAAAGGGTTACTAATACTTATTTGTGGGATCTTTACATCTTCCATTTGTGTGAACCCCTTTAAGGAAAGCAGGATCAATGCAGTAACAATCAAACAACCATTTGCAGAGACTGTGCTCAGTCTGTGAGAAGATTTAATTAGAAGGAGCTGAATAGCTCTCCTTCAGTGCTTCTGAATATCTGACTCAGGCCTCAACACCCAGTTCCAGTTCACACAAGCAGATAATCCCAGGATAGGACAGAAGGGGCAAAAATCACAAAGGCTGCAATCCTAAAGACACCTTCCTGGGAGTAAGATCCATTGAATACAATGGGGCTTACTTTTGAGTAGACTTGGTTAGGATTGCACCCATAATGAGTTTTGCTTCCCGAGTGTCCCCCCACTGCATTAACTTGAGTTTTAATATTAATTTATTACCTTTCTGCTCTGCCTTTGAAAGTGACGTGCGTGCTAATTGTTGCTGGAATGCAGTGTGATTCTAATACATGTTTTCTTAGAAAAGAGCCTAATGTGTTCACTGGGGTGGAATTTCCTAGAATGTGGACATAGTATTGCAGACTCAGTTTTCCATCTGTAAAAGGATGTGTTCTAATAATTTTTCATGAGATGAGTGATAAAGTGTCATGAGGTAATTTGCACATCAGTGAGGAAGACAAAAATTGCACCCAAGGGCTCAATCCGAACCAATTTAGGCTGACACACTCACCTGCTCCTTGTTCCTGTGGTGGTGCAAAAAGGCCAATGCATGTCTGCGCACTGGCCTAGCCCCCCCCCCCCGCCCCAGGAGTGGCACAGTACCACCTTTTGGCACTTTTGAGACACATGGGAGTGTGTCAGGATTTATGCCAGCCTAACTGAGGATAAGGATTGCAGCCTAAGATGTCTTTTTCTAATCAAGTCTCTCAATGTGCATTTCCCTTAAAGCACATTAAGGATTTAAGCATTCAGGCTGCAATCCTAACCTCCATAAGGTCTATGCTGACCAGGGGGTGTCACTAAAATACCATTAAGGCACTTCTGCCTCACTCTTTGTGGGGGAGGTGCAGACACGTGCTGGTCATGTCCTCCCACCACCATGGAAAGTTATGGCAGGTGAGTTATCCTAATATACCGGTAGTTAAGATTGAGCCCATGAGTCATGAGACATTTACCTGCCAAAATCCATCTGTGGTCCATTTTTTGAATACTTGAACTTAAATCGGTAGAACTCTGTCAGGCACTAAAGACCAAAAGGAAAGATAGTGAGCAATCATAACATGCTAAAATGCTTCTTTCCTTTAAGGGCGTTTCTAATCACACAAGCATTGCTGAAGAGACTCCAGAAGGTATCTTATAGTTTATCAGGACCAATAATAGTTTCTTGATATTTTCCTTCTTACTCCAGTTTGTTATTTCTTTGTCTACACCCTCCTCAGGCATGTTACATTGAAGACAGTTCCATATTTCATGAAAGCAAATGTTTTTGCTGCATATAACAGCTGTCCAGAAAATTTGGGGGGCCTGAGGCAGATGTAGTATTAGGGGTTCCCAGTTCCCTATAAGGGCCCACACATTTACATATAAAGTAAATGCATAGACCATAAATGAGAATTATTTTATGAACAGGCCATGTGCATTTTGGAAATAATTGTCTGCAATTGTCCATAATTATTGTTGTTTTAAAAATGACATCTGACATTCCCTTCACTCAGCAAGCGTGTGTCATGTTTACACGCTCTGACTGGCTTGAGCACAAAATCAACACTTCCGTCTACATGATCTGTGGTTTCTGCTTGTTCACGTTCTCTTACCTCAGGCTCTTTAGGATTGGTAAAGATCTGTGTTAAGAAAGGAAACTGGAATTAACCTTACACTTCCGTGAATTGCCACAGTCAAGAATATTAAAACTAAGCACAATTTTCTTTTGATCTCAGAAAAACTGCACAACTTACTGCAGGAGAATTTCTTGATCATCTATAACTAGTCACAGAAAGTGACCCATAAGTTGTGAAAGTGCTATACTGAGAAATGTTTCCAAATGCCTCAACTGAGCACAATTTTCCATAAGCCCTAACACCCATTCGGAGAATTTGGCAAACAGCGTGACCCACACCGATCATCGGTTCTTCAAACCACAGGATTTCCAGGCACTGCTTCACTTTTAAGAGGAAATAGCCTAAAAGCACCAAAGTCACCACAAACCAAGCCAGAAACCTGAAGACTATGAGCACAATCCTAACCATCCCTACTCAAAAGTAAGTCCCATTGTGCTCAATGGGTCTTTCGTGCAGAAAAGTATCTTTAGGATTGCAGCATGATTTCAGAAGTGGGATGACCGTGGATTTTAACCTGCAAAGTGGGGAAACTGACTTCTTTCTGGGTCTTATGGCATCTGCTAGGTGTCCATGAAAGGGTTAATAATGTGCACAAGCAGAATGAAAGGGATAATGTACTCCCACAAGAAACTCTGGCAATATATTATCCCTACAAGCAGGGATTCAGGATGTGGACAATCTGAGAGAGTCAGGGTGTGTGACGGCAACCTTTACCCTTGCAAAAATACAACAGGAGGGAAGTCAAAGCAACCCCTTGCATCACCAAGGCTCCAAAAACTAGCAGGAGAGGAAATCTATTGGGCATGGGTTTCGCTGTCTACTACTTACTGCCAAAACAGCCATACGCAACTGGAAAAAACAAACAAACAAAAGTACAGTTATTGTCCAAAGGAACCGATTGCCTTTTTGAAGCTACTGTTATTTTCAAATATTTTAAAAATATTTCTTTTGACTTGAACGTTCATTTTCTCAGTTATGAAGCAAATGCTGAGTTTCAGATCTGAAAGACCAGCTGTTCTTCCTCCAAAAATATTTGAAGCTGTGTTATTTGAGATGGGATTCAATAAACATCAGTGACACCTTGTGGGCGGCTACATTAAATGCAAGTGCTCTTGTTGGGTAGGATGCAAAGCACTACGTTTTGCAGGAAACCTCACTGTAGTGTGCAAGCTGCCCTCCCCTGCCTAGCCCTCCCCTGCCTCCCTATAGCCATCTCAAGCAGTGTTGCTCCCACTTTTTGCTCCCAGTATCCCTTGCTTCTGAGTCAAATCTGTGGATGCTAAATCTGTGGATACAAGATGGTATGTGACCCTGGAGATCTTGTAAGGGTGCTACTACTATCCTGTTGGGATCAGTGTTGGGCAAGAGACTTACCCTACAATCCAGAGTAACTACATGAGCATGTAAGAGACATTACGTGCACCCGTAGTGGCACTATCTAGTGAAAACCTATGGGAAATTCATATTGCAATCCAGAGTAAATTGTTCTTACACCGGACCAAGGACTCCCCGTAGGTATTCTGGATTGTGCCCCAAGACTCCCCCCTTCTCTGTGCACAACACATGTATTTACACACATGGAAGTCTTGTTTTCCTTCTGAAAGTGTTATCAAATGGACAACTTCAGCGGAGATATGTAGTGCAGGCCATGGAAGAGACAGCTTCTGAAGCTATTTAAAACCAATTTTTAAAAATGAAAACTTACATAGTTCTTTTCCAGTGCATCATAACATCCTCGAATCCTACAAGGACAGAAAATAATTAAAGGCTTTTATAATTAATTATAAAATAATTAAAGGCTTTGAGCTGGCAAATGGAGCTTGCGAGCCAACGGAATGGAGCTCTTTAGAACCTCAAAATCATAGCAGAATAATAAGTTGTAAACTGAATTGAATTGACTTATATTATTAAATAATTTTTTGACTTAAACTTTGGTCAGGAATGGATGAAAATTTGTACAGTCTCAGGCACTATTTACAATAGCTACTCTTGTTTTTTCTTGATCACAGGAGTTTGTTCTGCCTTACCATTTGACTATCTGCAATGAACCCTGACAGCTTTTATCTTCACGAAGGATTTTTAAACACATATCTAGAAAAAAAAAACACAAGCCAGGATTAATTAACATTTACCTTGTTGATTTCCAGGTACCACATCAAACAAGATGTGGGCAGGTACCCCAAGAACAAGACATGTGCAAAGGTGCATGTGTGTGGAGCTGTGGACCTTTTCTGCAGCTGAATGACTCCAGATCCAGGATCTGCAGATACGTGACTCAGCTGCCTAAACAACCGTCCTAACTGAATGCTATGGTATTAAGTGGTAAGTAAAATGCTTTAATGACCTTGAATATACAGAATTCTTTCCATGCCTACACACCCCTTCTTCCCCGTGTTGCCCAGGATCCAAATTTTCCTCCCTTATATGTGACAAAACGTTGCATTTGAAGTCCATAGTTTGCAATACTTTCCTACAGGTAAATCTTTTATCATTCTAGTAAATCATTTATCAGAATGAGGCATCTCACTTTGGAGATGCATACAGATTTGCATGATTCACATTCGTGACCACATTTGGGCTTCTGGTTGCAAAATTGTGAGGAACTGCAATTAGGAACGAACTCCATTCTCAGTGAATCAGAACTCAAGAAAGCCCTCTGCTTGCTTTCCTCCAAAGAGGCAGGTTTGGGGGGGCTACTGGTTGATTTGGTTGCATTGGAAATGGCTTCCTTGTCCTTCTTTTTCCTCTTTGCTTGGAAAATACCCAAGACCAAATAAGCAAGGTTATATTAAAGGGGTTAATCTAATTGTGTAGTGAAGCCATTTTCAGCGAAAGTGCTGTGGCACACTGGTGTGCCATATAGTCTGCAAGTGTGCCATAGGCGTTTGGAGGAATTGAGAGGGCCAATTTGGGGGATGTGAGCTCCAGCTGTGCAGAGTGACCAGATGACCGGAAAAACCCAGATTTGTCCGGATTTTTAGCCTCCTGTCTGGGAGTCCTACATTTTGGCATCATTGTCCTACATTTTGGCTTCATTTTGAAACTTTCTGATAGTGCACAGTACCCCATCATACCACATGTCATTGGATTCGTATTGAAGAGCAGAATCCAATGCAAAAATCAGTTTGGAGATATCTCCTTCCTATCAAAAGTTATGCTCAAAAAACCAAAAAACAAAAACAAAAAATGCCATTTTTGGCCATTTTCTTCAGCGGGTAGGAATTTTGGCCTGGGATTAGGAATTTTGGCTTTGGGGTTCAGGAATTTTGGGTTTGGCATCTGGTCACCCTGCGTAGTGCAGTGAACTTTCTCAGTTGTCCAGCAAACTGATGGTATGCTGTGGCTATTTGAGCACCTTGTCAGTGTGCCATGAAATGAAAGAGGTTGGAATTCACTGGAGTAAACTGCCTAGTCAAAGGGATCAAATGTTGTTACCATCCAAATAGCGGGTTCCATAAGAGCTTTCCGGGAAGAGCCCTCGGAGGTATGTTATGGAGGATACTGAAATTGCCAGCAGCCTTTTCACCAGAACCATAGACTGATGCTCAGTGACAACTTTGTTGGGAAACAGTGCTGTTACCTGGAGGAAGGACAAAGACATAACTACTCTTAATGTTAGGACCAGCTTTTTATTTTCTTTAAATCACAGCCATCTCAAAACAAGCACTTGAGGCAGAGTTCCAGATATTGCTTCCCTCGCCCCTCGCCTGGAGTATGGAGGAGAAAGATGGCTTAAGCCCACCACCTTATCTCCTCCTCACTTCCTTTCTGCTTTGTTTCTCAGATTGCCAGTGATGGGATTCAAAGAAATTAACAACCCGTTCTCTGCCCATGTGGGAGCCACTTTTAAATGGCTATTTTTAAACTTTATATATCCTATCTCTCGTTAACAACCGGTTCTATAGAGTAGGTGTGAACCTGCTGGAGCCCACCACTCGGGTAACGTTCATTAAAACCTAATTTGAGAAAATTAGAACACACAAAAGAAAGCATTATTTTACCCCGTGTGTTATTAACCTGTGGAACTCCTTGCCACCAGGTGTGGTGATGGCACCTGGCCTAGAATGCCTTTAAAAGTGGATTGGAGAGACAGAAGGAGGAAAAGGTCCACCACAGCTTACAAGCCATTGTGGGTATATACCTTGGAAGTGTTCTGGTTCTGTCCAGCATGCAGGAGCTGAGCAGTTGCCATTCTGGTTCAATTAGGAACCCAGAAATATCTACAGGGATATCTGGAAAAGACAATCAAGCAATTCAATGCACATTGCAAAACATTATTCAACCAGTACTGCTTTACTGGTTCAGTGTGACTACTTGCTTTTCTTCCTTTATGCATAACCCATCACTGGTTTTAATATTTCATCCACCCCATGCATTTACTGCCTCTTTATGGCCATGCCTGTTATTTGTTTTAGTACAGGTCCAACCTTGTTATACATGGACATTTTTTACACTGATCTGACTCAACACAAACGGCCACTGCAAATGAGGAGGTGTGTGACGGTCCCTGGAGAAGGAGGAAAAGGAATGCTTTTAAAATCACAGCTTTTTTCTTAAACAGCTTTTGAAACAGCTTTTTAAAAACAGCTTTTCTTACTGTTGTGCAGAGGCAACCATGTTAGCAATTATTCCATTCTCCAGCTGAGCTGGACCAAAGGGAGGGGGTCCTTTATATTTCTAATTGCTGACTGACTCTCTACAACAGTAAAAATAACTGTTTTTAAAACAACTGTAAAGGGATGCAATTTTTAATTTTTTTTTAACCTGCTTTTATTTAACACATATTTTTGGTGTCAGCAGGGAGTCCCAGAATCAAAACCCTGCAAATATATAGGCATGACCTTCTTCAATTTGGAGCAAGAAACCCAAATTTGGATCTTTAAGAACCCCATCCTATGCATGTTTCCTCAGAAGTAACCCTCATTACAGTCAATGGGCTTTACTCCCAAGTAGTGCTGATAGGATTGCAGCCTCAATCTATTTTTCCACTTTTTTAATCAACTGATTTTCTTTAATCCTTGGGGGGTTCTGAAAGAAAACATTATCAGGTGGATAATGAGGGACCATATCTAATGAGGGATCAGTATATATTGGTCAAAATAGTCTATGGAACAAGAATACTTTAAGTTACTGAGGGCCAGAGGAAACCCAGTGACAGATGGATGTGGCCTCCAAGCCATAGTTTTAAGACCCCTATTTTAATACATCATGTACCATGAATCTGGTCTACTTCAGTGACCATCTTTGTCACATTTTCATGTCCCTCTCAGGCCAATTTTGATGGCCATTTTATTATTCACTTCAATATGGCCCCCTTGAAGTGTTCAGCCAAAATTCTGCCATATTTTTTAAAGATGTGTTTCTTCTATCCTCCCCCCCAATTCAGTGCTGCTGAAAGGGGGAGAATGACCTGGATTGGGGGGGGGGGGCACAAACACAAAATGGCAGGGCTCTGGTGTGGGTGGGAAAGAAGGAGGGAAGCCAGGCAGGAGTCAACAGCCTGAGGTAAAAATTACCACAGAAATCTCCCTCTGAGGTACAAATTACATCGGAAATCTCCCTCTGAGGTACAAACTACCTCGGAAATCTCCATCTGAGGTACAAACTACCCCAGAAACCTCCCTCTGAGGTACAAACTACCTCGGAAATCTCCCTCTGAGGTACAAACTACCTCAGAGATCTCCATCTGAGGTACAAATTACCTCAGAAACCTCCCTCTGAGGTACAAACTACCTCGGAAATCTCCATCTGAGGTACAAATTACCTCAGAAATCTCCCTTTGAGGTTAAAATTACCTCAGAAACCTCCCTCTGAGGTTAACATTACCTCAGAAACCTCCCTCTGAGGTACAAACTACCTCGGAAATCTCCATCTGAGGTACAAATTACCTCAGAAACCTCCCTCTGAGGTACAAACTACCTCAGAAATCTCCATCTGAGGTACAAATTACCTCAGAAACCTCCCTCTGAAGTACAAACTACCTCAGAAATCTCCATCTGAGGTACAAATTACCTCAGAAACCTCCCTCTGAGGTACAAACTACCTCAGAAATCTCCATCTGAGGTACAAATTACCTCAGAAATCTCCCTTTGAGGTTAAAATTACCTCAGAAACCTCCCTCTGAGGTTAACATTACCTCAGAAACCTCCCTCTGAGGTACAAACTACCTCGGAAATCTCCATCTGAGGTTAACATTACCTCAGAAACCTCCCTCTGAGGTACAAACTACCTCGGAAATCTCCTCCTGAGGTAAATGCTGAGGGAAAAGTTTTGGTGCTTTCCAGTCAGGCTGGTCCAGAGAGTGGGGGCTCCCTCCCCCCAAAAAGACCCTTTCTTAATGCCCTTTAGAACATTTATGTCCCTCGTTTCATCTCTGAGGGAAACAGGACAACTCACAAAATTGTTCTAAATAACACAATATTGAAAGACAAGGTCTTTTCCCTCCTTTCACAGGAGGAGGAACCTGAAGTGGGGCTGCCTCAGTCTTTCTCCCTCCTGTTTGATGTATTTACAGTATATAAGTTGTTTTTAAATATGTTGCAGGATTGGTGCAATCAACCCTAACCAATTTCTGCCAGCACAACACACCTGTCTCCCCGTTTCTTTGGGGTGGAAAGGGGAGGCTGGGGCATGTCAGTGCATTGGCTTAATCCCTCCAGGAGGGGCACTTTTGGGGTTTGGGATTGCAGCCTATATATTTATATGTTTTATGTTCATTATGGGGCGCTTTGTCTGCCTCAGTTAGGGAAATGTGGGCTAAGACCAGATGGAAGGCCATGCATTGGAAACACTCTCTCCCTCTTAATACTTTGGTTTTCAAAGTGGGGGTCACAAAAACTGGCTCTTGGTGCCACCATCTTGGGATGGGACACTCAGGCTGCAATCCATACTTTCCTGGGAGTAAGTCTCATTGAACACAATGGGATTAACTTCGGTGTAGCTTCACCACTATTCTCCTGTTTGACCTTATTTCTAGCCATGACATCACTATTGGAGGGGTGTCTCTGGAGAGGGTTAAACACTGAGAAACACAGCTCTGTTATCCTGAATAGCTTTATTTCTCCATTTATTTCTCCAACACCTTCCTTGCCTGGATCAATTTGCTAGCCCTCTTTTGCACTATACATTCTCTTCATTCCCTTTCCTGGAGAATGGAGACCAGATTGCATCTTCTAAGCCACCTACCATCTCCAGCTTATAATCTATCCTATTTCCCAGCTTATAAGATGCACATTTTTCTCCCCAAAGGGGGGGGGATGTCTGTGCGTCTTATATAGGGCCAATCCTGGAGCACCTTACCCCATCGTGTCATATGTTTTTGGATTCATATTGAAGAGCAGAATCCGATGCAACAATCAGTTCTGAGGTATCTCCTTCCTATCAAAAGTTATGGCCAAAAAAGTAAAAACCAAAAATATAAAAACTAAAAAATACATTTTTTGGCAATTTTTTAAAGCAGGTGGGAATTTTGGCCTTGGGGTTCAGGAATTTTGGGTTTGGCATCTGGTCACCCTGGCACAGTTGCAATCCTAAGCAGCCTTCCCTGGCTTGGAGACTTGCTCCAAAGTAGACATGCACAAGACCTGGTCCCTCCTGCTCCATGCCTATGCCTCCGTCATTCTTCCCTATCTATTTAGATCCCCTCACCTTTCCCTACCTACCCCCCAAAAGAACCCCCCAACTTACCTGCCTTCCTGGACCATTTGCAATGAGATTTGTGCAAAAGTCACCAATCACTGACACTAGAGATGATGAGTTTTGGGGGTTTCCAGAAAATTAGAAGAGTGCTTGAAGCTTAGAGTCTTTCCTCATTTGTTAATGACAGTGATAATGGTTCTTAATACCACCGTTGACTTTACATGGTTGAAATATTATTCTGCCATATTTTATTAAATATATTAGTACACCTTTTGGATCAGAATATTTTTCTGTTTTGCTCCTCTAAACTTTGGTGCGCCTCATGGTAATAAGCCGGGAAATACGGTAAATTATGCATTTCTGATTCTGCTTCCAGTCATTAAAATAAGAAATCACTAATGTTGAGATGCTGCAACTTCTCTTCCCAAATGCAATTCCTGCCTCTGGTCCTAGAAACATTTGTGATACCAGAGCTTTAATAACCATATTATTCTCATGGAACTTGTGACTCGGTTTCTTTTGACTCCAGGCTGTGCTCCCCTTGTCTTCAGCTATGAGAAGTGCTACCAGTATACTTAAGGGGGGAAAGGCAGCAAGGAGAGTGGTTCTCAGAGTGCCATCTGGTTCACTTTTCTTGCAGGAAGGGAATCACTCTGTGCAATCCCCGGACTTGATGAATGTCGGAAACGGATTCAAAAGGATCAAAAGCATCACCACAAGCATCACTTGTGGAAGAAACTGGAAGAGTTTCAAAATGCAAGACTGATGAGTCTACTCTACGTCAAAATCCCTTCCTCTTCTGACCAGCCTCCTCCACACTGGCAAACATCACCTTCGGCTGCAATCCTAACCACACTTTCTTAGGAGTAAGTACTATTGAACACAGTGGATCTTACTCAGTGGTAGCTCTTACAAGTTCTATAAAACACTTTGCTAATGAACGCCTGGTTCTGAGAACCGGTTACTAAAGGGACATACAACCTGTTGTTAATTTAGGTTAGTAGGACCTAGCACCTGTTGTTCATTTATTTGAATCCCACCACTGAACTTACTTCTGAGTAGACATGCTTAGGATTGTAGTTTGTCAGAAAACTAAAACTGTTGAGGCATTACAGTGCATTGTTTCTCCTTTGCATTAATCAGCTGTACATCCAGTCAGGGTAGGAAGACCAGGGATGCTGTTAGCCCAGAGGAGGGGGCATGATCCAGAACAGGCAAGGTTTGAGACCCATTTGAGCAGATCAGAGGATGGGGAGCCAGAACTAGGGAGGACACGGGAGCTGGGCAGGGGTTGTCATTCCCAAGCAGAAAGTGCTGAGAGTGAGGACCAGAGAGTGCATGAAACAGAGTTAGGCCAAGGGTCACAATTTGACTCAAAGTCAGGCAAAGGGAGCCAAATCCAGACTGCTCAGCTCCGAAGCCATGCTGGTGCTCTGGGTTTGGCCTCTTGGGTCAGCTGCAGTGTGGGGTCAGCATCATAGAATCTTAGAATCCTAGAGTTGAAAGGGACCTAGTAGGTCATCTAGTCAAACCCCCTGCCTGCAGCAGGAAATCCTCCTAGATCATCCCCAACAGGTGCTTGTCAAGCCTCTGCTTGAAGACCCCCACTGAGGGAGTGTCCACCACCTCCCTTACCAATCTGTTCCACTGCCGAACCGCCCTCACCGTCAGGAATGTTTTCCGGATCTCCAACCGGAATCTCCTCTCTTGCAGTTTGTTCCCATTGGTTCTAGTTCTGCTTTCAGAGGCAGCTATGAACAAATGAGCCCCTTCCTCCCTATGTCAGCCCTTCAGGGATCTGAAGAGGGCAATCAGGTCTCCTCTCAGCCTCTTCTTCTCCAGGCTGAACATCCCAAGTTCCCCCAACCTTTCCTGGTAGGGCTTCCCTTCCACCCCACTGATCATTCTTGTCGCTCTCCTCTGGACTTGCTCCAGTTTGGCTGCATCTTTCTTCAAGTGAGGTGCCCAGAACTGAACACAGGACTCAAGGTGAGGTCTTACCAATGCAGAGTAAAGAGTAACTAGAACTTCTTGTGACTTGGAAGCTACAGTGACTTGGATCACTGCAGCCCTATCTCTGTTCTTTGCTTGTGGATGCAAGGGAGTCAGGCCCTTCACCTAGCCATGGAGGGTCTTCACATAAAGATTGCTAGAGAAAAATACCCAGAAAACAGAAATACCCAATAACCCCACTAAAACTCACATCCCACCCAGCCAGGCCAGTTTGAGTAACTCCGTTGCCATTTAACTACATTTTATGTGTACTAGTACCAGTAAGCTTTTGGTATCCAAAAGGGGTTCCAAATTCCTGCAACCACCTAATTTTCAGCTATCTCAGAATGCCAGATGCAGGGAAGGGCACCAGGACGTCTCTTATGGTCTTGTCTGTTCCCTGGGCACCTGGTAGGCCACGTTGAGATCAGGCAGGTTGGACAAGACGGCCCTTAGGTCTGAGCCATCAGGGCTCTTACATTCTTATATCCAAACTTACCTGGGAATAAGACCCCTTGATCACAATGGAATCTAATTCTGAGCAGGCATGCATAGCACTGGGCTATCAGACCACACTGGTCCAGCCAGCTCAGGGTTGCCAACTGTGACTACCAGGCATTCAAACAGAGCTCTTTCCTTTCTCCAAATGGACATAAAATGCCAGGGATTGAACCCAGGATCACCTGCACACAAAGAAAGGTGGGGGAGGATCTATCACCAAGTTGATCCAAGAGGATCTATTACCTTTTCATAGAGAATGTACAGGTGCCTCTCACTTTACACAGGGGCTATGCTTTTGAAAAGTAGCATGTGTCTCACAAAAGCATAAAATAAAAAGAGTGTCTTCTGATGGCACTTGACCACATGATTCAGAAAACAGAGTGTAAATTAGACTCTGGGACTCTAAAAGGACTCTTAAAAAGTGTGTTTTAGGACCGGTCACAAGTATGTTCTGTCAGGGTTTCTCAAACTGGGTGGTTCATGAGCTAATTTCAAGAGGATCATGTAGCACCAGCACAGCCACTACTGTTGGGTAGGGTGGGATCCTGGTGAGAATGAGGCATACGCTTTGCCCTGAGTAGGTGGGGACGCCAAAAAGGGGAGATTAGAAAAAGACTCAGGTCTGCCTTCTGCTTTGATTTCCCAGCTGGAAAGGTTGAATGGGAAATAACGGCACCAACACACTGTGTTGTGGGACCTTTGGCCCACACCTAAACTGATGGTGTCACTTTCAGGTTAATGACATCACACCCAATGGGTCCTAATAGGTTGTTCTAAAACACTGGTTCTCAAAGTGGGAGTCCTGAGGGGGTCCCTGACTTAAGTTTCAGGAGTGTCACGAATAGGGGGCCAATCTATCCAGAATGCCTGGATAGATTGGCATTCTCCGAATGGGGTCCCAGGCTGAAATGCTTGAGAACCCCTGGTATGAACGGTGGTCCCTGTTGCTTCTATGCTCTGAAAAACAGTATAGAATCAATTCAATCAAAGAGACCCCTGGAGGGACTGGTGTGGCCTGGTTGCCGCAACGAACTTGCTGAAAGTTTAATTAATCCCATTAATTCAATGGGAGGGAAGAAGGAAAAGCACCTTCCTAATAGCGCTTTCCCTTCTTGGATGTCCTCAGTCGGACTGGATTCCACTCCAGTTCACTGTTCCTCCATGCGTCCATAGCGGCGGGGCGGGAGATGCTGGGTTTCTTGGCTCGCTCGTCCATCTGCTGCAGCATCCTCTCGTACCTGCCATACTCCTTCTTCCACTGGGTCAGCTTCCTCTGTTGGTCATGAAAAAACTTCCTCTTCTGCTGGTCACACATACCGGCCACTCTCCGCCTGCTGTCCTCGATATGCTTAAGCTGTTTTTTAAAAAGGGATGATTACAACAAACCCTTGATTTAATGGACTGATAGGGAGGTGTGTGCGTGTGTGTGTGTGTGTATGCCAAAAGTTCATTAAATGACACATAGTTTGCCATAGTGTGACATAGCTCTCTTGGCAATGGGATGGAGAGAGCACTGGATGGGGTCAGGGACAGGCTGACCATTGAAGGTAGTGTAAGAGGCATACCTAGGCAAAATTTCGCCCATGGCAGGGACGAAAGTTTCACCCCTATCAAAACAGTTAGAAGGGATCCCAAGAGGTCATCTAGTCCAACCCCCTGCTTGTAGCAGGAGAGATCTTTGCAAAGGACTACATTTTCACACTAATATGTTTCAACACACACACAAATAATAAATAAAATATCACTCTGCCAATTGCAGAAAGCCGCTCTTCTGGGTTCAGCAAGAATTATACTCCGCTACATCACACAGTCCTAGACTCTTGGGAAGGGTCCGACTGGTGAAGTGAATGAAACCAGCACAAAATTGTTTGCTGTGCATTTATGTTTGATAATAATAATGCCAGTAAGTTCTACACAGACGATTCCACCAGAGGAGTTTAAGTGGCACCCCCTGTCACTCCTGGTGCCCTGTTGCCCATGGCAGATTGCATCCTGTGCTATACCCTCGTTATGCCTCTGAATGCACATGCACCCCTTAGGCAACCAGACTGCTTAGAGGAGAACCAGACAAAACCCAGAGGAAAAAGGGGGTGTACCAGGGGTGTCGATCAGAGATCTCAAAACCTTTTGGCCAAAGGGCTGGCACCAGGCTGGCACAGTGTCAAGGGCCAGAAAAATAATTAAATGTATCATTTAAATAAATAGATTAGAGATTGAATTTAGATTAATGAATAAATAAATTAATGAATAGATTAATGAATAAATACATGGGCTCAACTTTCCATTGTCTTTGGACAAAGCTGGGTCTATAGGCTTAGAAACGGGGATGAGCACCGCACACTACACCTGGTCATGGCTAGCAGGAAAACCTGTGGGGGACACCTTTACCTTATATAGACATACCTAATATGCTGCTTATAGGCAGTATCTATGCTTCTTCTCCTGGCCCTTAAAGACCCACCAGTTTGGGAACCACTGCAATAGAGGTACTTAAATTGGCAGTGATGGAGGCAACGGAGTGAAAATCAACCCAAAGATGCTTCACAATCTGCCACCGAGATCATCCCTGACAGTGGGTGGCACAGAAGAGCCCACACGAGGAGGAGGTCAAGGTGCCCGCCTTACCTTAACATCCTGCACCCGCTGCACACTGGTGTTGTCTCGGATGATCACTTTGGAAAGGTGACTCTTGGGTAAGAACCTCCTCAGGGCAAATTCGCTGCCACTGAACAAACTGGATGGGAGGAAGGAGACCAGTTATGCTGGAGACCAGCTGTCCATCCGTATGTCCATCCATGGCTTCCTTCTACTGTCAGAAGGGCCACGTTATCAAAGCTGGTCTTCCCAACACAGTCTCTCTTCTGCACCGTGCAGTATACACATGCCCAGTGGTGCGGCCTGCACATGTGTTTCTACATCCAGAGTTTAAAAAACCCACATGATCCCAGATTTAATGGGGAAAAGGATCATTCAAACATTCCATCCACCCAACAGAAAAGCTTTGGCTGACCCTATGGGATAACCCTATTTCTCTCTCTTGGCCTTCTTTCTCCCAAGGACAGCTGGAGATGTTCTCAAGGAGGACTTCCTGCTAAAGGAAGGGGGATGGACTAGTTGACCCTGTGGGTCCCTTGTGAACCTGGATCTTCCTATCCATTGGATACCATCTTGGATCATCATCAGTGCTTTTTTTTTGGGGGGGGGGTGTTTGCCAGTATTCACCATGGTGGCCTAGGTATGTCATCCCCATATGACTAACTATTTATTAGCAGCGGCGGGGGGACGGGGACGGGGGGGGACAGACAGGTGGAAAAGGGTGCCGGTACAAAGAACCCATGAGTACCCTCAGAAAAAGGCCCTAATCCTCACCCTCATCATTGTAATGAAGCTGAAAGAGCCCCACTTTTTGCCCTCTTAGCTACTGTTTTCACAAAGCTGGGGGAGTTTTACAAATTGGCCCCACTTGATTTGGGGGAGAGAACTGGGAGGGGATTTTATTTTATTCAAGGCTTCTATTCAATTTTATTGTATAAGACGCTGTGCCTGTTAACCAGCAGGCCAGGGTTCGAGACCCGGTGAGCTCCTGTCCTTAGCCCAGCTCTGTGATGCCAGCTGGATCCAGTCGTATGGGGTCTGCCTTTCCATTGGACTAATTCAGTGGCGTGGAGAGGGGGATTTGCTGCTTGGGGAACAGCCTATCCTCCATAACAATCCAGCCCAGGCTTTCGTGCTTCGCATGCAGCATATGCAGTGCTGAGCACGATAACATAGTCTCTCAAGACTGACGGAGGCCTGCTTTTTTTAAAATTAATAATTATTAAGCACCTGTAAACAGGTTTTTCGCTTTTGTTTGGTCTTCCCTACCTTTTTCTTGGGTGCCCTGTGTTTTGGGAGGCATGTCCTCTTTTTTAGGTCTCCCTGACCCAGTTGTTAATTAGTGCCAGTTCCTTCAGAACCATTAGCTAACCTGGGGGCCCCAGTCTTTGAATTGGAGGAGTAGGTCTCTTTACATTCCAGCTCTGGGACTTCTCAGAGCTGAAACAGAGGAGGGAACTCTTCCCCGCACCCAGGACCCAGACCTGCCTCCTGCCCCTTCTGAGGGGCTCTTCCGTGCCTCCCCCTCCTTTCCTCCCAACCACTTGTTTTAAAATAAACTTGTTCTGTTGGCATTCACGCCATAGGGACAGGTGGATCCTTCACACGGGTTAGGCACCATCTGCCCTGCAGCCTTGGCAGAAGCTGTTAAGGAAGCCTCTCTGCTGAAGATCTTACTTCCATTAAAAATCTTATTCCTAGCAGGTTTGGAGGAAGAATTTTCTTGGGGGGCTGCAAAGCATGATGTATGCAAATGATGCCCTCCTTCCTCCTCCCATCGTGTATTTTGGGGTTTCCTAGACCAAGAATTGCTGAGGAGGGAGGACCTCTGAGCAGCTGCACTCCTCTCTCCATTCAAAGTGGCTGCTGGGCCAGACACTGGGAGCCTCAGAGCCCAATCCTTTGCATGCCTCCTCAGAAGCAAGTCCCATCCTAGTCAATGGAGCTTGACTATTGCCTCTGAACCCAGTCCTCCTATGTATGCGTACTCAGAAATAAGCCCCAACCTAGTCAATGGGGTTACTCCCAGGAAAGTGTGGATAGGATTGCAGCGTCAATGTCATTAGACCACAGTTAGTTTGGACCTCTGGGAAGTGAATGAGACCTGATGAGTTTGTCAGGTATTTATAATATTTTAAAACTCTTTCTTAAAACACAGTCTCGCTTTGTGTACCTCTTTTATTGTTCTTACTTGAGTATTTAATGCATGAATTAGTTTAATAGTTTATGCATGAAATAGTTTAATAAAACTACCTTTAGTATACTTAGAATGGTTGTTAGGACATAGAACCGGTTGTTAATTTATTTGAAGCCCACCACTGATCAGGGGTCATGGGTGAGAAACTGATACCCCATGTCATGAGTAAGATTAATAAACAGTTGTAGGAATATTGTCATTTTTAATACATTGTTCATTTCTAGCCTTTCCTTGGGGGAGAAAGTTGAGTTCTAAACATTAAACAGCAAAAGGGCCGTCTCTGAAACTTGGTTCCAAGATCAGAAGCAAGAGGACAGTTTTTAGTAAATGTTGTGTAGGCAGATGTGACTGCAGACGTCATTCCTTCATTCTCTCTCTTGTGTGTGTTTTCTGTTGCCTTTTGTCCCTCGTATTCCTTGTTCGGGGCTGGAGCTTTCCATATGAATTTTCCTATGGAGCCGAAGGTGGTGCTACGTTTTTGGAAAAGCATCTCAAGGTTGGCATTGGAAGTTCTAGTTTCAGATACCTTTATATGGCTTATCGTCTCACCGAAACAAATAATGTTTTATAAAACATTATAAAACTATAATGTAATAAGTAAATCACATCAAAACAATATTGAAAGCAAGCTTGTTATTTTGAATATAATGGTTCAAAATAAAAAGAGAATGGTGAATTGTATCAGGTGACAGACCTCAGGGGGCAAATGGCACTAGAAGTGGCGAAAATTGTGGGAACCTTAGTAACCTTATAATCGGCAGGTTATATTTTGGCCCTCTGTATACATGGGGAATCTCATCTGTTTCGAGATCCTGTAATAATTTCTGCAGATGTGGAAAGCCCTCAATGGACTTTCCACAAACGACAGGAGGAAGTGCCTTCTGGTTGCCTCTGGGTGGTGGTCTGAGGTCCTTCTTAGGCAAGGTTGGCAGTCCAGTGGTGGGCTTCAGGGGGTTCTCACAGGTTCTATAGAACCCTTTGAGCATCTGCTTCTGAGAACCGGTTGCTAATGGAACATAGAACCTGTTGCTCATTTAGGTTATTAGGAAAGAGAACCTATTGTTCATTTATTTGAATCCCACAACTGGGTGGGTCTCCCTGGGACTGCCCCTACCTGAAGAGGACCAGGACTTGGTTAACATGAGGCTGGAAGAAAGTGACTCTGGGTTTAGGCTGCTCCTCCTCCAGTTCCCAGCGGGTTTTCTCCTTGGATCCAGCCATGGCACAGGGACTGGCACTGCCCTGGATGGTCTCAGGTGGGCAGTGGCTGGGCAGGGAGGGGAGGGCCAGGAGGGTCACAATGGTCCAGGCTCCAGCGTTGCCCTGGCAACCCTCCTCTCCATCTCCATCACCTGCAACCCACCTTTGTGCTGCACAGGAGGAGAGAGAAGGGCCACCTTCCTTGGGGGCACCTGGGCTGAATGGGGGTAAGCAGGGCTGCCCCACCCTGGAGGGAGGGGAGAGGCACTCACATTTGCCCAGAAAGAGAAAGTGAGCAGCCATCAGAGTCTCTTTCAGTGCCAAGTGGGGCTTGAAATACCAACTTGGGGTTTGAGATGAGAGGGCAAGGCTGGGAACTCTGAGTTGTCCTTATTACTGCTCCTGGTTTTCCATCCACTTTTGGGAACCCCAACGTGGATATGTGGTCTGTAGAGTTGCCAACATATGTCCCCAAAAAATCATTTGGGGGGGATTGCATTCACATGCTGGCAAATGGGACAAAGGGTCCTGTCCTGATTTCGTGGGAGAGAACTATGGCAACCCTAGTTGTACACCCACCCTGGGAGGAAGGCAGCTGCTGCAGATCAAGACATTTCCATATGAAACAACTCATTCTCACAATCCATATGATTTTTTGGGAACAGCTCTTGCTGCTGCTCCCCTGCCTCCTTTACAGTCCCTGGAGACTAAGGGCCCAGTCCTATAGGACTGTCCAGCTCCAGTGCAACCTCAAGGAAAGGGAACAAATGTGTCCCCACCAAAGGATGCAGCACATGCCCCATTGCAACACTGGAAAATTGGACAGGACTGGGATTCGAGACACATACAGACTTGTCTGCAAAGCTAGGAACATTGATACTGGGGGGAACGCTGGTGCAGATCAAATGCCCCCTTTTCTCCTTTTGCAGGCAACCCCAAATGAACTTCTGATAGGCAGAGAAGAGCCCTGAACTCGGAGGCATGCCAGGCTGGGGAGTCCTTCCAAGAAAGGTAGGGTTTCTGTCTCAGGGTGTGTTGCCAAAACCAGAGCTGGCCTTCAGAAACCCAGTTGGAAAAACAGTTTGCAGAGCCCCAGGTTCACAGCCATCGTCTGTAGAGTCTGAGATGTATCAATAAAATGTATTATAGACTTTATCTCTGCGGCAGAAGATAAAGCAGTTAAAGTGGTTTGCTTAAAAAGTGCACATAAGTTAACAGAGCCATTGATCAAAGCATTTCTTACTACAAAATTGTGTCAGGGTAAAGCAGGAATGAGACACAATGTGTAGGCGACATCTGAAAAGGAAATTGTCTCAGAACCACAAGTTTTAGTGATGCTGAAATAATTTAATCAATTGTTTAAATAATCAGTTACAATATTAAACTTCATTTAATTTAAAACATTTAGGGGGAAATTTAAAATGTTTATTGTAATGTGTTGTGGGTGTATATCCGTAAAGTCAAGATTCCAGCGTGCACTTGGGTTAGGCGAAGGGCCCAAGTTTGTGTGTGTGTGAGAGAATTTGAACTCCTCCCAGGGCCAGCCTTTAACTAGTTGCACCAGTTGCTCCCAGTTGCTCCCCCTACCTTGGGGGAGTGGCATGCTGGGGTAAAGATAACATTAATTTCTAAATCATTCCATAGTCATTAAATCAAGTGGTTTTGTAACTAGATCCTTTTCAAAGAAAATCTACTCTTCTTGTTTGTTTGTTTATAAGTTTGCACATATGCAATTTTATATTAAAATGTGCTTCCTTCCATGTGGTCCATTAAATCACAAGGAATTTTCAAGTGCTTTTCATGGTAACTTTCTCTGCAGTCTCTAATAAGAATATTTGTTTACAGTATACATTCCTGGGGGCATTACTGGGGTGGAGAGTGGGCTTTGGGCAACGATTGAATGGGACGGATGGATAGATTCCTGGGAGGAGGCCAGGATCCACAATGGTGCCCCCAATCCCATACTTTTATTGATTTATATATCACCCACAAATGGTTGAAGACCCCTGTCTAGGATAAGGAGAATCTGGATTTAGCCTGATGCCACTCTTTTCTCCTCCTTAGGCACTATTTGAAGACCGCAAGTAGAGTCTTAACCTTACCATGCCCATGAAGACAGCTTCCTGAAGTGTTCTGACAGGCACCCCCCAGCAGACACCAATGTGATTTGGCCAAGGCTGTATACAGGTACCTGTGAAGGGTTCAACACAACATTGCATCAACTTGGGGGTGGGGTGTGTGTGAGATCTCACTAGGAATTATGTTTTCTTCCCATTTCCAACACTGAACTTATATTTAAGGCAAATATAAGTACCCACATTTACTGGAATGTGATTCACCATTGAGTCTAATGCACACTCCAATTTCAAAAGGCTTGAGATTTAAAACAAATGTTTACTGGTGCAGCTGCAAATGTGCAGCTGCAAATCAGGTGCAAAATTTAATTCTACTGCATACAACAGTGAATCACAGTAGTACCTTGGGTAACGAATGCTCTGGGTAAAGTATGTTCCAGGTAAAGAACATACTGTTCCCCTGGGCTTCTGACTTGGGTAGCAAAGCTGATTTGGGTAAGGAAGGCCAGCTGGCAGCTCTTTAAAGTTTAAAGAGGTGGGTGGGGGGGGGGGGTGGATGGGAAGGTGCTTGGAGGACTGAGGGTCTTCTGGAGGTGTGGGAGGGTGTTTGGGGACAGTGGCGGGGGGGGGGGGGGAGATATAGAAAAAGCCTGCATTCCAATCCCAGGCTCCCTGCAAAGCTTTTGAAGAGGCTGGAGGGTAGGCAAGGGGATGCTCCTCCCTCCAGCCAGCTCTGCAGGGAGCCAGGCTTTTAAAGTGGCAGCCACTACTCCCATCTGCCTGAATCTCCGCCCCCCACTGTCTCCAAACACCCTCCCACCACCCCCGCAGAAGGCCCCCATCTCCCCAATGGGGCTTACTCCCAGGAAAGTGTCTAGAATTGCAGATTCCTAACCATGCCTACTCAGAAGTAAACCCCATTGTGTTCAACAGGTCTTACTCCCAGGAAGGTGTCTAGGATTGCTGATTCCTAACCAGGCCTACTTAGAAGTAAGCCCCATTGTCTTCAATAGGTCTTACTCCCAGGAAAGTGTCTTAAGGATTGCAGCCTCCTAAGTGTCTTTAGGATTGTGTCTTTAGGATTGCAGCCTAAGTAGACTTCATAGGATCCTGCACACTGAATGCATGTTTTGAATTCAGTTCCAGTATTTTGTCATCATTTTTACATACAGTTAATATTTTTATATGAATATTTTTTGGGTTGTTTAACACAATGGGGCTTACTTCTGGGTAGACATGGTTAGGAGGCTGCAGTCAAAGACATTTTCCTGGGAGTAAGCCCCATTTAACAAAATGAAGCTTCCTTCTGAGTAGACATGGTTAGGAGGCTGCAATCAAAGACACTTTCCTGGGAGGCTTACCTGGGCTGCTGCTGGAGGTTCAAGGTGGTCGGTGGGGGCACTTGGGGGCAGATAGGGGCAGCTGCCTTTGGCACCTCCAGGCAACTGCCTTCAAGTTGGGGCAGTTAGAGGCAGCAGTGCTGGCCGGTAGCCCTTTTAAAGAGCCTCCATGTGAAGCATCAGGCTGCATAGCACGTGCAGGTGCCCATAGCGCGCTTGCTTGTTATGTGAAGCAAGAGTTCTTGGAAATGTTTGCTTGTTATGTGAAACGCTTGTTAAGCGAGGTACCACTGTACCCATGTTTATTTCTATCTAATATGCCATAAAATCTAATGGACACCCCAATTTTGGAGATTAATCCCCACATCCAGAGTAACTACGGGAGCCTTTACATGCACCTGTAGTTACTGCACCACCTAGTGAAAACCTATGGGAAATTCATGTTGGAATCCAGAGTAATTTGTTCTTATACCAGAGCAAGGACTCCCCATAGTTACTCTGGATTTTGACCTAAGTTGGGCTGAAAAAAGGTGAGCATTAAAAATCACTGCATTTTAAAAAGTGAGTCCTGATGCCAAAAAGTTTGAGAACTGAACCGGGTTCATATAAGGGGTTCATACTATACTGTAAGGGGTTTGTGAAACATAAATTAATTTTGTATTTGGGCACAAGAGGTCTCATTATGTATATGAAAGTTTTCCAAAATATGGAAAATTTGGAATTTTGTTTCCCAAGTGCTTTGAACCTCTAATGTTATAGTCAGACCTCTAAATCCAGAGTAACTACGGGTGCAAGTAAGAGACTTTACGTTCACCTGTAGTTTCTGCACCATCTAGTGAAAACCTATGGGAAATTCATATTGGGATCCAGAGTAAGTTGTTCTTACACCGGAGCAAGTACTCCCCATAGTTACTCTGGATTTTGGCCGAGTCTGTGTTTGTGTCCAGGTCTGTAATGTTTTTCTCCTCTTGTGTTTCAAGCATCGCGAATGACAATGATGCCCTTTATGGTAGCTGATGTCTGAATTTCGCCTTAATGAATACAGCCTTCGGAGCCATCCCCATCCTGTTCAGGAGCCCTGCTTCCTATGGCCTCTCACGGATCACCAGCAGTCTCTTCATCAGCAATGGGGAAACAGCCAACAACAAGATCTTGCTGTATGCCAACCAGATCACTACAGTCATCAATGTATCCGTGGAGGTGGTCAACACCTACTTCCCAGACATTTACTACATACAAGTCCCCGTCCTGGACTGCCCAATGGCTCGCATTTATGACTTCTTTGACCCCGTAGCTGATAAGATACGCAACGTGGAATTAAACCGAGGCCGGACACTTGTGCACTGCGCGGCTGGCGTCAGTCGATCAGCAACTTTCTGTATCGCCTTCCTGATGAAGTACCATTTCATGACCCTGGCCACTGCGCACGACTGGGTGAAATCTTGCCGGCCCATCATCAGGCCCAACAATGGCTTCTGGCAACAGCTGATCGACTACGAGGACAAACTCTTTGGGAAGACAAGCGTGAAGATGATCTCGACTTCGTCGGGGGAGATCCCGGATCTCTACGAGAACGAGGACAAAGTCATGATCAATTTCTGACTCTTGCTGGTCCCACAGCCTCCGGCTGCGTCGGTGGTCCCGCAGGATGACGGGGACGGCCTTTTCCGAGCCAAGCGTGCAATAGCTGAGACTCAGGGCCGTGCCGCACTTGCTGCCGAATCAGGAAAGGGAGGGGTTGCCGTGTGCGTTGTTCTTGTTAATAAAAAACCCAACAAAAATTAGCAAACCAAGATCATTAGGTTTCTCCCTTAACTCTCCCTCAGAGGCAGTGGCATTAGTAGGGAGTGCATGGCACACTGAGGGCACAATCCTAACCAATTTAGGTCAGCACAAGTTACCCGTCTCTCCTTAGAGCCCAGTTCCTACAGTGATGTAGTGAGGCTGGTGTGTGTCTGTACACTGGCATGTCCCTCTGCCCCTCCTGGGAGTGGTGCAAGAGAGTCAAAGGTGACTTGTGCTGGGACTTATGCCGGCCTAACTGTGGTTTGGCTTCCACCCTCACCCTGTGGTCGGGTAACCCTTCGAAGACCAACTGGATTTACTGACCGTCTATTATAATTTATGCAAATTAGGCCATCCCTTTGAAGAACCTGAGCTTTGGAAAGCAGACTGTTATCATGCAATGCAGAAACCTCCAACACTTTTGTAAGGGGTGCTGCCTTGCGCCAGGGGAAGGCATGCAAACTAAGAGGCTTGACCCAGAGGCATGGAAGCCAAGTGGTTGCAGCCACTCAGTCTGACCGGCAGAGGGAGGGAAAATTAAATCCAACCAGAGCTCAGGCATTGCTTTGGGAAAACAATCCTCCAGACTTGGGCTTCTATCCAAGAATCAGGAAATCCAGCAGCAGAGAGAGCAAGAGGTTGTGACTCAGGAGATCTGGCCAGTGTAGGATTTAAATTATTAGGAGGCTGGAGGACCCAGGCCTCCCCAGACCTCCTGGTTCCCAAGACAGTGTGCCAAATTTGCTTTTGATATAGATATTCCAGTTCCAGACACTCTAGCCTGCTACTCTACTCCTCTGTGCTTTCTCTTCTGCTCAGTTTGTCTCATCATCTGGGACACTCTGCCAACCACTCCATGTTTCTGCTCTGTTGGCTACTTTTTCATAGAGGCAGAAGAGCAGTAAAGCTCACTGAGGAGCTTCACTTAGGGCAAAATCCAGAGTAACTACGGGGAGTCCTTGCTCCGGTGTAAGAACAACTTACTCTGGATTCCAGTATGAATTTCCCATAGGTTTTCACTAGGTGGTGCAGTAACTACGGGTGCACGTAAAGCAGTGTTTCTCAAACTGGGGGTTGGGACCCCTTTGGGGCTCGCCTGGAGCTTTCCTGGGGATCGCCTAAAGACTCCTGGCGCAGGGGGCCAGGTGGGAAGACCTGGCAGAAACGCTGGAGCCCCTGCGGCTGGAAGAAGCTGCTGAGAAGCAGCTCAGAAGGAGCCTCTGAGAAGCTGTGAAAGGATGTGGAGCCTTGGAGGCCGGGAGGATTGCAGCCTTAGAGCCCAGTTCTATGCATGTCTACTCGGAAGTCAGTGCCATGATAGTGAATGGGACTTACTCCCAGAAAACAGTGGCTGGCTCTGCTGCCTGAGATCCCAATCCTATGGAGATCTCCTCTCACCCAGGTACTTACCTTCCCATTCCTCCCTTCCTTCCTCCCTCCCTTCCTTGTCACCCCCTCTTAGCTATGCCACATCTATCTATCTATCTATCTATCTATCTATCTATCTATCTATCTATCTATCTATCTATCTATCTATCTATCTATCTATCTATCTATCTATCTATCTATCAGGTATTGTTTTTATGATTAATCGCTATGCTTTAATTATGTTCAATCTGTAACAATGAAAATACACCCTGCATATCAGATATTTGCATTACTATTCATAACTAGCAAAATTACAGTTATGAAGTAGCAACGAAAATAATTTTATGGTTGGGGGTCCCCACAACATGAAGAACTTTATTAAGGGGTCACAGCATTAGGAAGTTTGAGAACCACTGATGTAAAGGCTCCTGTAGTTACTCTGGATTTGGGGGTTAGTGTGGCACCCAAGAAAATGTAGGACAGGATAATATAAAAGCTAACAACACTCACATATATTACTTTCATCTGGTTAATTTAAATCCTATATTGCTTATGATAAAAATTTAAAATATTATATATTTTAATATTATATAATTAGGGCTGTGGGTGGCACAAGCGGTTAAGGCGCTGTGCCTGTTAACCAGCAGGCCAGGATTGGAGACCCGGGTCGGCCCCACAAGACAGGGTGAGCTCCTGTCCTTAGCCCAGCTCTGTGACGCAGCTGGATCCAGTCGTAGTGGCTCTGCCTTTCCATTGGACTAATTCAGTGGCGTGGAGAGGGGGGATTTGCTGCTTGGGTAACAGCCTATCCTCCATAACAAACTAACCCAGGCTTTCGTGCTTCGCATGCAGTGTATGCAGCGCCGAGCACGATACCATAGTCTTCCAAGACTGACGGAGGCCTGCTTTATATATAAATTATTACATTTAATTTGTGAATTACGAGAAGGCTACATGCTTCCTGCTCACAAGAAAAAGGAGGACAATATTTTATTTTTCCAGGACATCAAAGATATGTCCTGGAGAAGGAGAACATGCCCACAGGACACAATGCAGAGATACATATCTGTTAACCCCTGTTGACAACCTGCACTAAGCGCTGTTGTTCCCAGAGGGCAGAGGAACCAGAAGGGGTCCAATCTGACTCAAGCCTGAGTGGGGACAGTGTTGAAGTCTTGATCTGGATCAGACCCCTGTGTCTGTTCTTTACAGGTGGGGCACGAGACACACAAGGCCACTGCCTTTCAGGAAGTCACAGGCGCCGGGCCTGTATCACATGTGCCTCTGAGAATTGCTGCTACCAAAGGACTGGAAAAATGGCCCCAGCACGCTCCTGCGCCTCTTAGCTTTTCCATATGCAGACACCAGCAAATGGAGGTAATCTCCACAGCACAGGAGCAGTAAAACGTTGGCACCCCTCTTGACAGCAAGACATCTCTGCAGAAATCAGAGGATCTCTGTGAGAGGCTGCCCTGGTTTTCCTCTTGCTCCTGTACCCCTTACGGCTTCACCTCCCTTCAGGCTGCTAAAGGCGGAGGAGCAACAGGTCAAGGAGTGGCAACCTGACACCAGGGCGGTGCTTGCTTGTTGGCCAAGGGATTTCCATTCCCAATGCACAAAAAGAAAGGGGGTGTGTGATTTATTGTGGGGGTTGTTTCAGGAACCTTGAAAAGAATTTGAAGCTCTCCAATCATGTATTTCTGGCCCCAAAAGTCAAAGCAGTTCATGGCAGGCAGACGAATGGAGCCAAGGAGGACAAGTGTCCAAACCACAATTCCACCACTTCTTTGTGTGGCCCCAAAGCCGCCTCTTGTGGCTCAACACCAGGCTGCTGGCCTCCCTATCAGATGCCACGGCAGCCTCTGTAATGCAGGGCAATGGGCCGGCCGGTGCCTCGCTTGCATTGCCTGCGCACTGGAGGAAGCAAATCTGGACGGGAATCTTCCTCCTCTGACACAATGATCTGGACTCCTCTTGCTGCCCTTCTCTGAAACATCTGTGGTGTGCACTGCTCAGTGTTGAGAGGAAGGGGTTCCTGCTTCCTCCCCTGCCTGGGGCACCTGCCCTCTTGTCCCCCACATTCAGGCCACTCAAGGACACCACCAGCCAGTAAGACCAAAATAGAACTTTATTCAAAGGGCAAATGCAACTGGAGACCCCAGTCTGGCCTGTTGTGCTCTCGCCAGAGGTCTGCTTGTGCTTTGACCATGGCAAGTACATGGTGATCTAGGAGAGGAGACGCTCACCCCCACTGACCCACCCCCCAAACGTGCAGAGGTTCTGCAGGGACCGGGCCAGGTGGAGGGGGACAGAAACAGGACGGACACAGTCCCAGAGCACAGGCAAGTACAGTGTTGAGGATGGCCAAGCCGGTGCAGTCTCTTTCCTAACAATCCACAATAGTGGCCATTTCCAAAATACCTTGTGCTTTATGGACAGGATTAAGGACATCTGGGTCAAGGTCAAACAACACTAGACCCACTACATGCACCACTCTGGAAAAGGGATACACCTCACACGTGGGGACACTTCTGGGCAGCCCCAAACTTTCTCTTCTTTCATCCACCAAACGAGCACCAAGATGCAAGGAGCCCATGAATTCAAGAGGGGAAAAGGGGGGAGGCAAACACAGACATGCGCACATACCAAGGGAAGTGGAGAGTTGCACAGCCCTCTGTCCAGCAGAGGGAAAGCAGTAAAGCAAGACTCATAGCGCTGGACGGACACATAACATCCGTCAAAAGGATACCACTGTGCACACATGGAAGCGCACACATGCGCGGCCACCTGATTGACTCCAACCAGCAGAAGAGAATATGCACCTTCACAACCGCCCTCTACTCCACCCTCCGGAAATATATACACCTTCAACTACCTGGTGGACAAGATCCTATCTGGGCATTCACTACTACGTAAATGGGACAGATGAGGAGTGGTACCCAGGTCAAGATCAAAACAGGAACACGCTCCAACATTTCTTTGTCTGCATCCACATCATGCTTCCTTCTTGGGCACTGGAGGCCGCCACAAAGCTTGGCACAGCCGTCACGTGGCACGTGGGGAGCAGAGGTACGATTCAGCACATCAGTCCTTTTTGAAATGCTCTGCCTGTGGCCACAGTCTGTAGGGCAAAAGGGAACATGCGTGCAAGGACCCTCCTCTAGAGCAGCAAAGACCAACACTGCATGCCCAGTGACCTGCCTTGTCTCCCTGGGCAGAGCATTTGGCTGAGGTATCTAGTATGAGTGAAACAGACACACGTCTCCTGGCTTACTTTTCAACAGTCCAGCCCCACTCCTTGAACTGCGACCTCTTCATCTTCTGCACAGCGGCACGTGATGCAGGGAAGTGCGTATTTCAGTGTAGAAAAATCCCTTCATGTAGAAAACTAGCACCCAAGCAGAACACTCTCCCTGAAATGCTGGTTTTCTAGGAACGGGGAGGTGTTGCTAATAATGGGTGGTGGGAAATGTGCAGTTCCCGCCACCAGCGAGTGGATGAGGTGGGTGGATGAGAGCCTATCAGAGGAAGCTTTTGCACAGGTACTGCTGCCCCCTCAGGCCCTGTTGTATTCCAAGCAGAGCACAGGGGGATCGAGAGACACCATCCTCCAGCAGCCATCCAGCTTATTCTGCCTTGGCTCTGCGTCGACCCCGCGAATGCCAGTAGGAGGCAATGAGGTCACAGTGATGGTACATGAAGACCCCGAGGAGGGTGAGCAGGATGCCTGTGTAGCCCAGCAGAGAGAGGTGGCTCCCAAAGAGCAGGTGGGAGAGAAACAGGTTCCCCACCACGTTGAAGTTCCCAAGGATGTGGATGGTCAGGGCCGACGTCAGCGAGATGACAGAGAAGCTGGCCAGGTTGTACAGCACTGAGCCCAGGCAGCTCAGAAGGATGCAGAGCCAGAGGCTGCCGCCGGAGGCCAGCGTCCCATCCCAGGCTGGGCCCACCTCCAGCACCAGCGCCGCTGTCAGCAGGATGCAGAAGCTGGGCAGAGAGGTCAGGCACAGCAGCGTCAGCGAGTCTAGCCGCTCCTCCTGCAGCAGCGTACCTGTGAGGAGAGGAAGACACCGCGTTCAGAGGGTCCCACTGACACTTCAGAGCAGCTGTTCCCAAGCATTTCTCCCGGGACCCCCTGGACGTGAGGTCGTCGGTCTGGAAGTGATATCATGACCGGCAGGAAGTGGAATCACTTTGATGCCAGAGCTCCCCCAGGTCTACTCAGAAGACACACCTTGAATTGTTATGTAGGAACTTGGTTCTTAGCTGCCTTAAGTCCCGCTTGCGGGAGAAAGGCGGGCTATAAATTTGTTAAATACAGTGTTACCTCGCTTAACAAGCCTTTCACATCACACGCCAAAATTTCCAAGAAATCTCGCTTCACATAACAAGTTCCGCTTCACTTAACAAGCAAGAGCGCTATGCAGCCCTGACACTCCCTAAAGAGGCTCTTTCAAAGGGCTGCCGGCCAGCACTGCTGCCTCTAACTTGGCCTGGAGGTGCCAGAGGCAGCTGCCCCTAACTGCCCCCAAGTGCCTCCAGCAGCAGCCCAGGTAAGCCTCCCAGGGAAGTGCCTTTGATTGTGTGAAATGGGGCTTACTCCCAGGAAAGTGTCTTTAGGATTGTAGCCTAAGTAGACTTCAAAGGATCCTGCACATTGAATGCATCTTTTGAGTTCAATCCCAGTGTTCTGTCATCATTTTTACATCCAGTTAATATTCTTATATGAATATTTTGGGGGTTGTGGAACCAATCGTCTGAGTTTCCATGATTTCCTATGGAAAAATCTGCTTCACTTCCAGAGCGTTTCACTTAAAGAGCAGCCCTCCGGAAAGAATTAAGCTCTTTATGGGAGGGACCACTGTATATAACTTCTTTAAATGTATATAATGTATATAAGTTCTGTAAATGAGTAAACAAACTCCATTTCATTCAAAGTTCCTTATTGGTTGGCGGTATGTGTGACTGAGTGTACTTAGAATTGCAGCCAGTTTTCTGCTGAAAAGGTGTGCATTACTTGTGAGTAAATATGGTGAATTGAATGGAATGAATGAGGTCCATCACTGGGGCAAAGTGCACCAGATGGCACATACCCTAGTGACACCACTGCTCATAAGGACTAGGATCTCACAGCCCAATCCTATGCATGTCTACTCAGAAGCATGTCCTATTGTGTTCAGTGGGGCTTACTCCCAGGAAAGCACACGTAGAATCACAGCACTCGGTGTTCATGCAGAAGGTTGTTACTTACTTTGCTGGATAGACTTCAGCCCGCGAAGGAAGGTGGCAGCAAAGAGGAAGCAGCAGCCGGTGTGGTTGAATTCCACCTCCCCAATGATGCTCAAGGAGGCCCCCAAACAGATGGGCCCCATAGCTGCGTACTGGAGCAAGTGGTGGCTCTTCCCCAGCATCACCTTGGAGAGGGTCAGGGTGAAGAGCGGTGTGGTGGTGTAGACCATCTGCGCAAAGTCCAGCTGGACGTAGTTGAGACCCAAGTTCCCAAAAGCCACGCTGGTGCAGAAGGTCAAACTTAGGAGGAAGACCCTCAGCCTGGCTTTGGGGCAGAGGGGGGTCCGCCCAGTCCTGCTGGCTCGGAACCTGACCACGGGGTTGCCCACCACCACAGCGGTCAGCATGTGCAGCGACGACAACAAGACCGGGTAGCGGAAATTGTGGACGGCAAAGATCCATTTGTTCAGGCTGGACATGGTGGTGCCGGTGGCCAGCCAGACCAGGACGGTGGCCACGAGGGGCAGAGCATGTCGAGACCGGGCGGACAGCCCTGGCCCTCCAAATCGATCGGGATCCAGCCTCCAAGGAGAGAGCGGCCAGGCGCCATTGGCAGAGTTCATCCCTGCTTCATTCCTCCTCCGAGAGGCCAGGCACATGGGGAACAGCGGCCTGGCGCGTGCAGGAGTGAGTGGCCGAGATCCGAGCGCCTTCAAGGCTAGTGGCTCCTTCTCCTTTGCCTGGCACTCCTGGCAGCCCTCGAGGGACCGTGGACACTTCCCAGCACACGAAGCATTCCTCCTCCTTTCCAACCGTCACTCCCTGTGACTCACTGGGATCGGATTTCCAGTGGTGGCGAGGAGATCCCTGGCTCCTCCGAGGAAATCCGGAGCTGAAGGAAGCCCTGAAGGGAAGAGAAGAAGAGAAGAAGCAGAATAAACAGTATCCTTTTGTCTGGATTTCAGGCTCTGTGTTAGTGATCCAGCTTTGGCTGTGGGCACGTGGGGTCCTGTGCCCCTCTATGGAAGGGATCAGGTGGCCAAGGGGTCTTTGGGGTCTCCTGCCACCCTTCCTAGCAGGCCCGGCTTAGAGATGCGCCTGCATCTGCTGTCACCGGCACCCTCTCCATGCGCTGTGTGCAGAGGAATGCCAAAGTGGGAAAGTCTGGGGATGCTTTGCCGGTGGAGGCTCCTCCCTCCACGGTGTCAGCAGGGTGTGCGGCTGCAACCACAACAACAAGTCATGTGGCCGTGCCCTGAAAGCGAAGGCGGCCGGCCCGGGTGCGCCACAGATCCACCCAAGGGCGACTCATCCACGGAAGGGCCAGCGGTGTGCAGCCTGTGACATTCAAAACACAGTCACCACAGAGACTGGAAGGGATGTGTCAGCATCCGTGGTCAATTTCAGTGCCAGTGGGGAGGGAGGCGGGTGGCCACTCCAGCTTTAAAAGGGCACCTACTTAAACAGGGCCTCAGTGGAGCCGGAGAAGGAGGGTCTTTCTTCCTGAGAAGCTACCTTTCTAAATGCAGGGAGATTTTCTTCTCCCCCCTTCAAAGCCCACCTTGCAACTGCTGTCTGAAGCAACTGAGGATCCAGCTTTCCAACACCTGCACAGTTAGAATTACTCCCATCTGGCCAAAGCAAAGCAGGATTCAGACCATCAGTTGGAACAGACAACAGTGCCTCTGAGCAGCTGAAGAGAGCATTTCCCTTCTTATTTTTATTTTTTACCCTTTGTATCCCAGCTTTTCTTCTCCGGCTTGTGCCTGGTTCCTCCCCTCCTTCTATCCTTTTATCCTGTTGTCCTCACAACAACCCTGTGAGATAGGCAAGGCGGAGAGAGCGAGAGTGATGGGCCCAAGGGAAGACGGGGCCAGACAACGCACAGGGGCAGTGAAATAAATCCAAGTGCAGTACCTGTGATCTTGAAGAGGGTTTTGGAGGCTTCCTGGGTGTACTTGGGCCAGTCACTCATCTACCTCACAGGGTTGTTGTGAGGGCAACAGGATAAAAACTTTGTAAGCCACCTTGGGCATTTGCTTTGGCATGGGAAAGGCAGTGTATAAATCCCTTCAAGAAACAAATAGTGGGGATCCACAGGTCTGAGGCATCACAGAGAAACATTTCCCAGTTGACCAAAGCCAGAAGGTGGTTGCTCCAAATCCTTCCAATTGAAGGGGTTTTAGGGTTTCTGCCTCCTTAGGATAAAACAATTATGTGTTCTTAGGATGTCCTCTTTTTAGTATGTGGATGTGTAGCTTGGGGGGTGAAAGGCCTTAGACTGGGTGCCGAGTTCCTGGGGTGAAGTTGGGCCAGTCACTCTCTGTCTGTTTCGGCCTCGCAGGATATGGATTTATTTTAACAGACGCAAGACGTCTGTGCCTTAAAAGAGGACCTCCGACCTTTTGTGTCAACCTCTCCAAAGGTTTTCAGGATCCCAATGAACTCCCAGGGCAATTAAATTAATTAAGAAATTAATAGCCGGGGCACAAATGGCACCAAAGCAGGGAAGGAACTAATTAGCTGGCAGGGGCAGAACAGACACTCTTGGCACAGATCAGTCTGTATTTTAGTGGAAAACACTTGATCCTCACCTGAACTTTGGCACCCAAGAGGTCACGTTGAACTTAACGGCTCTGCTGCAGAGAAACCTATGGACATGAAAACCCTCTTAGGTTGGGGTACGTGTGACAGTTGCCTTCCCTTCTTTCAGTTTCAGTTCCTGAGAAGCTAAGTTTCTAGATGCAGGGAGATTTTTATTCTCTTCCCCCTTCAAAGCCCACCTTACTCCTGTAGTCTAAAGCAATTTACGATGCAGCTTTCCAACACCTGCACAGTTACTCGGAGGTAACTCCCAGTGTGATCAGTAGGGCTTACTCTTTTTTATAAGATTATATGAAGATCCTTATTGGTTGGGGGTATGTGTGACTGAGGGTTACCTCCCCTTCTTTCTCCGTTTCTGTTCTTGAGAAGCTAGGTTTCTAGATGCAGGGAGATTTTTCTTCTTCCCCCTTCTACTGCTGGACCAACTCCCCCTAATTCTGTTTAGGATCCAGCTTTCCAGCACCTGCAGTTACTCCAAAGTAAGTCCCAGTATGATCAACGAGGCTTACTCTCGGACTTTTTAAGATTAGTTATGCTCAGTTGGCTATAAGCATCCTTCCTCAGATGTAAATGCTGTGACTTAAACCTACATAAGCTATGCAGAGTTTATCCAGAAGTCCAGTGGTGCTTACTCCCAGGGAAGCCTGGACAGAATGGCAGCCTTGCCAACACCAAATGATGTGGTGCAGCTATTTTGGGAGTACAGCCCCACCAAGTTCAACGCAGACTTGACTCCCTGGTTAGTGTGCAAAGGACGTGCCTGCACAGATATGGCCCATACCCGGGTGCAAAGCACATGCATGTATCATGTCTGAACCAGCCCTCCGTGTTCTGGCCCTTGTGCAGGAGAAAGGAGGGGAATAAATAAAAAAGTCAGGATGGGGGCTAGATGCGGCGTTCCCCACCCTCTTACCTTCATGTTACTCCAAGGTGTGCAGCCCAGGGTTCTCCAGGTAGGGATCCTGCTGGGCTGTGGCCAGCCAGTGTTGAGCACCAGCTGGGACCAGCAGCTCCCAGTGACAGCTGCCCTGCATGGCCCTGGCGCAGGCATTGCACAGCATCCTTCTCCAGCAAAGGATGCTCTCAAGCCCTGACCTGCTTGCCCTCCTCTTCCTCCTGCCAGCCTAGAAAGATGCTGCTGCTGGAATCCCTGTGCCCTTCCTTGCAACCGAGTGCACACCTTGTGGGTTGGGGGGCAGACATGGACCACCCCCTCCTCTTCAGCCACCCCCCTCTGCCTGCCAACACAGCCAGGGCTGACTCACCTGCGCCCCCTCCTGCTTCCTGCTCAGCACTGCACCCTCCTCTTTGTTTGCTGCCTGCATCATAAGAACATCAGAAGGAAGGACCCTGCAGGATCAGGCCATCTAGTCCAGCCCTGCTTCTCATTCTCAGAGGGGCCCATCAGATGCCCACAAGGCCACGAGAGACCCGAATCCGGGTGCTTTCCCCGCATCTGGCATTCAGGGACAGCCTCCTTCTAAAATATAAGGATATAAAATATATGATTATATAACATAAAATTCAGTAGCTATGCTCGGCACTGCTTGTAACCTGCATGGGGGGCAGATAGAAAAGGGAGTTGGATCATCCACCCCATATTTAACCCCAGGGATTGCCTCGCATCACCTCTGCTGCCATTTAAATGTGCAGCCTAACCAGCGAGAAGGCCACAAATAGAGGACAAATACAAACTGAAGAAAGAAGACGAGTAGAAAGAAAATAATTGGCATTTTTATTAGTAGCCTCTAAAAATCTGACACTCACGGTTGATCAGTCTTGCCGACTTACACAGAAGCTTATCATTTCTTTTCAGGCTGCGTACCCAGGACTCGGGACTGCATGAGTGACTTGGGGAAAGGGGGTGCAGCTAGGGGGGCAGAGCAGCCAGATTTGAAGGGAGGCATGCAAGGGCCCCTCTCATTCAGAGCCATTCCAGGCTAGGGTCCACATGGCCCTAGCAAACCTCCCTCCGAGAGTGACTGCTCCACCCCCTCTAACTATGCCACTGCCCTTCCCCCAAATGGCTTTCATAATACCGGACGAGGGACATAACTCTGCAAAGGATCCAGCGATCCATCTGTGGAACTGCACCTCCTCCCTGGAAGGAAGAGCAAAACTGGGATGAAGATGGACGTTGATTGGTGGGTTGGTTGGAGTCTCTCTTTTTCAGGGCTATTTGGGTATTGCAAAAACAGCAACACTACTGGGAGGGAGAAAAGGAGGGTTTCCCCCTTGGGGGTCCGCAAATACAGGCAGTGGAATTCATGGAGAGGTGAGATCACTCTTTGGAATCAACGGAGTGCTGCAGCTTCTGGCAGGAAGGCTGTACCGCTCAGTGGTCCTGCCAGGGAAGGGGCTTCGTCTACCAAGAGCTGAATTGCAGGAGGACGGATTCACCATCTTGGGGGGTGTACTCAGCAATACCTGGGAAAAAGGGACAAAGACGGTGAGAGGAAACCCACTTGACGGTCTCTGGCTAGGTCTCGAACGGCGTTTCTCAAAGTGTGAATCTGGACCCACTGGGTGGGCCACAACTTAGCCAGTTTGTGTAATGGGACCTTTGCTCGATTGTGGCTTAGGAGAGGCAGAACCTACTCATATCCCGAACGGAGCTCGTCCAGACTTACCCTGCTCCAGACTGATGTGTTGGGGCCGCATGAGCCTCCAGTACTTGCGCTCCCCGTCCTGAGCGCTCACCCCCATCACTGAAGTGAGCATCGGGCCCGACAGCGTCATTTGGGTCTCAAACCTGTTCAGCAGGAGAAGGCGGATGAAAACACGGGGGAAAAGGTTTCAGTCCTGCTTCAGAGAAATAACTGCCTTAATGCAGTTAATATGATCACTATCCAAAAGTGCATGTCCGGTATTAGGGCCAAGGTGCTCCCCTCACCCCCCAAATTTTTATCAGCAGTTGTATTAAAATTAAATCAATTAATGTATTTACTTATATGTAAGGTATGTAGCCACCTTGAGTATCCTTTTTAAGGTAGAAAGGCAAGGTAAAAATAAGTAAATAACCTACACACAGACCTACATATATACATTACTGACCTCTTTTGCAGACAGGGTGAGCTCCTTCACCTCCACCTTCCTCCCCTGCACCAGTCCCACGAAACCCAGCCAGGACCATTCAAAAGGAAAGAGGGGCTCACCTGAATGGGTTGGTGACCTGCATCTCAGCAGCCTTCATCACATCCAGCAGGGAAGAACCAACAGGGACGGAGAGTAAATCGTTGTACAAAGGCAGGCTACCGCCGGGGCTTCTTGCCATCAGGTGGACAGTGATCATTTGGGACTCCTGGCTGGGATCAGGAGATGGTGAGCTTGGAACCAAAGTGTCCAGGTTGGGAGCAAACACTGGAAATCAGGAGCCAGGCGGGTTCCATGTTGGCATCACAACCATTAAGTATGTCTTTTAGAATCTGCTGGTTAAACCTCCCTGTCCTGCTTACCAATAACCACAGTCAAGATGATGGTGTCCCTGTGGTTACACTACCAGGGAGACCCCCGTTTCCTAATATTTGGTTCCCCCCATTTCCCCTTCTAATCCCAACCAGCTTAGAAGGGAGCATGAATACATCTCATGGGCTTGCACAGATCTCATTTATTTCAGTGGACCTGAAGATGGTTCGGTTGTCTCTCCCCACCCCACAACTTGACCAAGATGCCCCTTTGAGCTCAGTGTCATCAGGTCTCGGTCATTGGACCAGCTCTGAAGAGGTCTCCCCCACGGTCACCCCAGTGACTCAGTGTCATCAGGGCTGGCCCAAATCCTCCTGACATACGAAATGTCATGGATGGGTCGGCTTTGTCTTCACTGACCGGACCATCTCTCCAATGGGGTCCTTCTCAGCTCCATCTCAGGATGCTGCCTGATCCCGAACCTGGAGCCACCTTCACCTGCATACCCACTGCACTTCTAAGACAAAATTGTCCTTGATCTCCGTACCTCCATCCGACTGGCAATCGATGCTTGAAACATCCAGGTAGCTCTTCCCAGACAGCACAGGCAGCAACTGGGACCCAACGAGGGTGTTGTGGAAGTCTCCTTGCTTCAGGCTCTGCAGGAGGGCAGCCATGCCTTGGGGGCACTCTGGCTTCTTCTTCACCCCGGCGGCAATGAGAAACTAGCGCAAGCAGACAGGGAAAGGGGTTGGATGGGGAGGGCAAACATTGAGAAACTGAAAAAGATGGGGTTCCCTCTGTTCCCTAAGCCGTCCAATAGGCGGAGGATGCCTGTACTCCATGAAAGCCGGGATGGTGTAGTGGTTTTGGGAGTTGAGCTGAGATCTGGAAGATCCAGGTTCAAGTCCCTCCTTGGCCATGAAGCTTCCTGGGAGAACTCTGGCTGATCACTTAGCCTCACCTACCTCACAGGGTGGTTGTTGTGAGGACAGCAGGAGGGGAGGAACTCCAGCTTTGTAAGCCACACTGGGCATTTGTGTTGATGTGGGAAACGCAGGGTAAAAATCGAATGAATGAATGAATGAATGAATGAATGAATGAATGAATGAATGAATGAATGAATGGAGGTGAAACCTCCCTGAAGGGATGTAGGATTACTCACCTGCACTGCCAGGGGGCTGCTGTAGATGTTCCCAAAATATCCATCGGGATCCTGAGCCTGGAGGATCTTCTCCTTCACTCTTTGGACAGCCTGTTTGAGCTCATTCACCAGCCTTCGTGGATAGAAAGTGGCCTGTTGCAAGCAGGTGAAGGCTAGGCCTGCCGTGGCCTCCGTGTCTGGGGAGAGGAGAGCAAAAGAGCATCAGGGGGGCTACCTTCATTGCTTTCTGTTATCCAGCGTGCTTGATAATAAATTTGTTTTAGTAAGGGGACCTTCAGCGTATATGGTGAGGACTAGAAACTTAGTTTGCCTTGCAGTTCCTTACCTACGGAGAGTTTGCTGTGATGACTAAAGACGCCATTATTCTCTGCGTTCAAGAGCTTGTGGATCACGTGGATGTCGATCCTTTTGTTGTGGACACACATCGCCAGGACCCCTAGACTGTACTGGTAATAGTTGGTGATGGGATTGCCGCGGTCCTCGGGGCCTAGATCAGGAGGAGACAGGCTGAGATGGAGGAGACCGCACTACCAGCTCTTCCTTCCCACTGCAATTCATTACCTATTCCCCCCAGCACTGCCAAAGAAGCTACAAGAATAGGGACCCCATAACCTTTCCTTGGGACGCCACTGCTGTGACTCACCAGGGATATAGACAGAAGCGGTTTTGCTGTGGATATCGGTGCGCCAGCCTTGATGCTGCATTGTATATGGGGATGATTCTATACGGGGCTACCCTGGGAGCAGCAAAGGCGCTTTGAACCGAGGACCTCCCCAAAGACGTTGGGGTGTCTGAATGGAGGGTTAGTGAGCCTTAACCTTCGTGCACTCACGAAGAAGAGCAATGACGACACGTAGCCTTTCTCAGCCCAGTGTTCCCAGTCTTACCAATCTGCTCCTTTTCTGCATGCAGGTAAGATTTCAGCAGAGTCACCAACCTCCGGCTCTCCCGTGTCTCCATGTCGTGGCAAGCGGCACGTAGCGCAAGGAGGTACAGAGCCAGCCCTCCCGTATTGGCCTGCCCTGGGGGGCTGCTTACCCTGAGAGATCTATACCAGAAGAGATCCACAAGCCATGTGGTTAGTCCTTTGCTCGACCCCCTTGTCTCGTTTCTAGCAGTAGGATCTGGCGCTGTGAAGGCGGGTTCAGGCTGGAACCTTCCCTGGGCAAGAACTTGCTTATTTTATGTCCTCGCTTGAAACCTCCCAACTCCTGGCTCTGATCTCTGGTGCATCTCCCAGTTCAGGGGTTTCCAACCCTTTTCATCTCACAGCACACTGACAGGGCACACCATAAGTTATAGGACAGTTTACAGGGCACACCACATGCCCCATATTCAATCTTTTGTCCAAAGACCAAATTGATCTTCCTTTCCAGTGCAAATTCTCTCTCCTTCCACCTGCCAATGCCATAAATATTCCCAGATATTTCTCTGTCCTCCTCCTTCTCCTCCAACCAATTCAGCTGCTGCGGCTTTTTACTCGGCTCACATTTTGAAGGCTGTGGACGCACCTGGTGGCACTGGGCAGAAAGAGATCCTTCACCCGCTGGAGGTATTCGCCCTCCCTCGCCAGGTTGTGGTGGGCAGAAAGGCGGAGGCCCAGGTAGAGACTGGGGTTCGGCTCCTGGGACGCATCCTCAGCCTGCCTCAGAAGGTCCACGTTCAAAGACTGGATGAGATGAGAATGTCCTTGTGGGATTTCTGGCGTAAGAGAAAGACAGAATGTGTGCTACCAAATGAACGAGTGCAAAAGGAGGAGGCATAGAAAGGAGGTGTGATGAAAACATTGCAAATCCCTGGTCGACCTTGACCACAATCTGTTGCATCTTGTGGTGGTGTATCTGTGGAACTCCTTGCTACAGGATGTGGAGTGGATGGAGGGATGGGATGCTTTTCCCTCTGACCAGGGCACAACTACCAGCAGGGCACACCAGAGAGTTAGGACAGTCCAAATCTTTACCTGGTGTATCTATGGAACTCCTAGCCACAAGATGTGGGATGAATGGAGAGGACAGAAGGAAGCTGTTTTCCTTCTTGTGCAGGGAAAGGAGTCCATAATTGACACGCTATGCATTTTTGCAGAGAAGTCCCACTGTGTTTAATGGGGCTTACTCCTAGGTCAGTGTGCATAGGATTCAGTGTATATAGGACTGCAGCCTCGGTTATGTGTCACGAGGAGGTTTTGCACCAAAAGTAACAACAAGAACTGAGGATGAACCACAAAAGTATTAGGAGAAATCTTTCGTATTTAGGCAAAGGAAGGTTGCTTACCGCACAGTTGTACGGAGACCAACAGGATGGAGACGACCAGGAGCCGTGGCCCCCTGGGATCCATACTACAAGGAGAGACAGAAGATCAAGGTGATGATCCAGTAAGGAGATGAAAAGGATCCAGTATGGACAAGATCACCAGTTAAACTGGAGAAAGGTGACAACAACTGAGCTGTCCCAGGAATAAATGTTGAGTCTGCAAAACAGGAGGGACTTTGACTGAGAGACAAGGGGAAGGACCCACATCTCCCCGCCAAAAGATTGTGTATTAATTAATTAAATAAATAAACCAATCAAATAAATAAACAAACTCTAATGGTACATCCTTCTGATGTGTATAGGATTGGGCTCCCAAAAATATGCATAGCCATAGGACTGGATACGTATAGATTGGGCGCTCTGTTTTCAAAGCAGAATTTTGACCACCCCCTTTATCTTGCTCTTTGCAGCTGATAAAGAAGTTTTACACTTCTTTCCTACACAAGTTTACTTGGGTGTTCAAGGGAGTTTACTCCTGAGTAAGCATTTTGGGTTTGGGCGTCTTAATAACCAAGCCAGCCTTAGATCTGATCAAAAATCTCAATAGTTATTTGATATGGCGCTTATATTTATTGAAACGGCTCTGAAGCAGACCTACCCGGAGGAGATGAAGGTCTCTGTTTTCCCAGGAGTTGTCAGCCTCCTCTTCCTGGCTCCCCTTGGATCAGGAACTGGGGAGGAAGGGGGGCTCAAGGGAGCGGTGACTCCCAGCAGAGGCAAGAGTTGCCTGTTGTTGATCTGGGATCAGGTGACCTGGCAGCTGCTGAAGTCAGCGCTTTGCTGGAGGGACGGACGGACGGACGATAAGGCAGCCTGGAAAGGCAGAGCCACAGACAGGAAGAGACAGAGTCCAAAAGGGCCAGCAGGGTCACCCTTAACCATTCACTGAAGTTTCCACGGTCAAGACTGAGATCAAGGATGTCTTGGTTTGCGAGCACAATTCGTGTATCAAAGCAAATTGTGCATCAAAGCAAACTTTCCCATAAGAAATAGTAGAAATCCAGACAATTTGTTCCACAAACCAAAAATACAAAATAAGAAAGAAAAATAAAACACATGAACCTTCAGTTAGGCTGCAATTTTAAGAGCATTTTCCTTGGTGTCAGTCTCATTAAATTTACTTACGAGTAAACACAAATAGAATTGCACCATTACTTTCTCAGGCCCCCCCCTTACACAGGAGTAGCCCCACTGACTATAATAGGGCTCACTTCAGAGTAGACATGCAAGGTTAGGTCTCTCAGGCTCCTTCCCATTGCCCCCATTACATAGGAGTGAGCCCCACTGACTGTAATGGGCCTACTTCAGAGTAGACATACATAGGCTGATCAAAATATGTATGATCTAAATACATAGGCTGATCTAAGTATGCTGGCCACTGAATGAGTCCAATGGAAAGGCAGAGCCAATAAGATTGGATCCAGCTGGCATGGCAGAGCTGGGCGAAGGACAGGAGCTCACCCTGTCTTTGGGGCCGACCCGGGTCTCGAACCCTGGCCTGCTGGTTAACAGGCACAGCGTCTTAGCCACTTGCCACCCACAGGCAGGTTGCTTTCTTGTGACCTGCCAGTTCTTTCTCACGGCTTCTTTGTCTTGCTGACTCGGTCTTGTGCACACCATCCTTCCCAGAGTCCTCTGGCTTCTAGAACTAGAGTATTGGTTAGATCCTTCTCTAATAATCTGTATTTCTGATTAACAGCACAGTCCTAACCATGTCTACTCAAACATGAGCCCCATTATGTTCAATGGGTCTTACTCCCAGGAAAATGTCTTTAGGATTGCAGCCTAATTCTCTTATTGATTATTGTTATAATATAATCTGCTCTAAACAAAGCCTCCCCATCTCCAGAAGCTTACTGTGCAATCCCACGCATGTCTACTCAGAAGTACATTCCATTGTGTTTATTGGGGTTTACTCCCAGGAAAGTGCATGGCGAACTGCAACTTAAGAGCTGAGGATATTGGGTGGGAGGAAAGTCATACCCTCTCCATGCTACCTTGGGCACAATCCTAAACACGTCAACTCAAAAGTAAGCCCTATTGTGTTCAATGGATCTTACTCCCAGGGAAGTGTTTTTAGGATTGCAGCCCTTTTCACATAAATTGCACAAGATCAGTGGTTCTCAAACTTTTTTTGCACAGGAACCCTGTTATTAGAATAACAATTACTACCAGAAGTTATGTCAATAACCTGGAAGTGACACCAAACAGCAATGTCACACAACAAAACTTCACACAACAAAATCATATCAGTTGATTAGAGAACCTTCCTAACCTTTCCATTTTTGCTGATATGTTTTTTAAAATCCCCAAAACGGCTACAGTCCTATCCACACCTTGAAGTAAGGCTGCAATCCTAACCTCTGCTTAGGCCAGCCCAAGTCCTGTGCTGTCCTGGGGGTGTCACAAAAGTGCCGTAAGGCACATCTGCCCCACTCCTAGGGGGTGTTAGGTCAATGCAAAGGCATATCCAAACCGCCACACACCATCACAGATAGGCCAAGTGAGTTAGGCTGGCCTAAATTTCTTAGGATTGCACCCTAAGTCTATTAAAAGGATAGATCTGTAACATTTCCCAAAATGCTATCAGTACCATGGTAGCATCAAGTCTAATATATTAAAAAAATAAAATATACATTGAAATGAATGGGGTCACACTTGACTTTGGCTCACAACCCACATAGTGGGTCCTGATTCATCCAGCGTTAACCCTGCCACTTCAGACAAAAGTCAACAGAGACATCTGCTAACTCACCTCCAGATGTGTGAATTCAATAAAATCAAACACTCACTGTCTGTGCCTCTTTCCTGCCATATTATTCTTGTGATCCAACAAGTGTGCTGAAAAACTAGGCTTAACTCGAGTATATACGTAGCCTAAATTCTTTGTTTTGTTTTATACGGACTTTCCTGAACATCTCAGCATGGAGGGATAGCATAATCAGCCGACCACCGAGCAGTTCTCCAGAGATCAAAGTTGATCCAACCTGCCAACCTGTCTCCCTGGAGGGCAAAATCAAGGATGCGGTTTGGGGCAGATCCTCCACTATTGCCCCACAGACGTTTCCCATGTTCCCATAACACCTGGACCACAGCAAACTATATTTTGGGCCTCCTCAAACAGTTGGCTACTAAGAGATGTGGGGTGTGGCGGCCAGAGACAGGGTCTTCTTGGTGGTGGCACCCCGGCTTTGGAACTCCCTCCCCTGAGAACCGAGAAAAGCTCCCTCAATACAGAGCTTCCGGAGGAGCCTGAAAAAATTTCAATGAGGCAAAAGTTGGGGGGCTTTGTTTTTACTGCTTTTAGCTTCTGTGTTTTAATTGTATTTCTACTTACTGTTTTAATTACCGTTATGTTTATTGTAAGCTGCTTTGAGTCAGGCTAATGGCCCGAGTAAGGCAGGATATAAATTTTTAAAATAAATAAATGGGCATATGCAAAATCAGTTAGTTAGTCAGTTCTTTATTTACAACCCAAGTTCAAACAGCAAAAACATATCATTTGTTGTCAACTGTATACATAAAATCAGCAGCTATAAAATCTGGCCATTACAATAGGTGCCAAGTCACTTAAAGTACAAAATCAGAGTGGCCTGAGTCGCCCTCTGAAGAACCAAGCAGTCCAAGAAAAACACAAAGGGATCAGGTGAGAATTAACATGGGCTCAAAATCCCGCACACCAAGAAGGAAGTAGGATCTCTGACAATCCTCACCATGTCTACTCAGAAGTAAGCCCCACTGCGTTTAATGGTCTTACTCCCAGGAAAGTGTCTAGGGTTGCAGCCATAAATTAATTTTGTTTTTGGACCCAAGATGTCTCATTCTGTATATGGAAGTTTTCAAAAAAAGTTATTTCTGATGAGGTTCCCCTCCTTCCACACCCCACATCCTGTGGCAAGGAGTTCCACATATACACCAGGTAAGGAGGTAAGCTGGCCTGTCCTAATGCTCTTGGCACCCCAGGCTGATGGCTGTGCCCTGCCTGGTTCTAGTGCTGGTCAGGCTCTGCTGACGGAGGGTGACTCATTTGTAGTGTGACTCATCCCTTGGGGGGTTTAGATTTGTCGTATTACACCCTGCCACTTCAGACAATAGTCAACAGGCTTCCATCACAGAATGGCATCATCAGAGTCCATGCCAACATGCCGTCATCCACCCATGGGGAATGCCGCCATTCAGAATCAAGGTTTGGTTATGGGTTTATACCACAACACTATTGCCCCACAGACTTTTTGGGGAGAGTGCCGATGACAAATGCCTCCCCTCAAAATTTATGCCCATTCTGTTGGCATGTACAAGCTCGTGTGCAAAATCAGAGTGGTTTCTCTACTGGCTGTGTCTGAAAATCCACCTCAGGCTTGTTTCAATAGGCCACCAACATGATTCTGCTATTCTGGCAATGTGGCTTCTCCCCCCATTGGAAGTGGGGGTTCTCACAATGCACCCAACCCAGGGTGCTGGAATGTGCTTGCAGTAGGGCTTGGAAGAAATCAGAATGTATGCTGAATGTTCTATCTATGTTTTTAATTATGTTTTAATGTCAGCCACCTTGAGTCGGTCTATGGCCCAAGAAAGGCCGGATGCTAATTTTTACAAATAAAATAAAAAATATACACTGTCAACTTGGCCCCTCAAAATATGTCCTACCCAGGGTGCAATTCATCCAGCCCAGTTCAACAGGTTCTTTCCAGTGGGGCTGGCGACAGCACACAAAGTCGGGGAAATCACATTCAGAGACAGTAACTGGGAAGAGGAAAGCCATTTCTAATTCCACTGGAACAGAACCACCTGCTGAAGATCACCTGAATTAGGCCAAGGCTGTATAAAGGTATGTGTGAAGGGTTCAAGTCGATAACACTGCATCCGCTTGGCTGTGTCTGTGATCTCACTAGCAATCAGCTTATCAATGCATTGTGTTTTCTTCAGTGGTGGCTCCAGCAGGTTCGCACCCACTCCATAGAACTTGTTGTTAACCAGAGATCGGGCACAGAAAGTTCAAAAGTGGCTGCCAGATGGGCAGAGAACCGGTTGTTCATTTCTTGGAATCCCATCACTGCACAGGCCTCTCTCTCAAGCACGCCGAGACAGAGTCAGAAAAACAACTGGATTCAGATCCAAGGGACGTAATCCGAAATCATCTGCCAGTCTTTGACTCTGAGTAGAGCTGCCAGTTGCCACTTCTGCATAATTCAGCAGGACTTCTCTTGACTGCGTGATTGTTCTGCAAAGAATGCCATTTGGGCTGCATTCGGAGGACTGGAGCTTCCAAGTCGCAGAAGTTCTGGTTCCTCCTTGTTCTGCGCTGGTGAGACCTCACCTGGAGTCCTGTGTTCAGTTCTGGGCATCTGAAAAAAGTTTTTAAAAGACGCAGTTTAAAAAAGATGCAGCCAAACTGGAGCAAGGCCAGAGGAGAGCGACAAGAACGAGCCCTGGGATGGAAGGGAGTTGGGGGAACTTGGTCTGTTCAGCCTGCAGAAGAGGAGGCTGAGAGGAGACCTGATCACCCTCTTCAGATACCTGAAGGGAGGAAGGGGCTCATTTGTTCTTAGCTGCCTCTGAAGGCAGAACCAGAACCAATGGGGACAAACTGCAGGAAAGGAGAGTCTTGCCGAGTCCATCTCTTGTGTGGCTCTGAATCTGTCAAAACAGGGAGAGGGTCCAGCACTTGCCTTCCGCTTCTACAGCCTGGATAGAGAATGGTGGCCGCAGAGGCAAGGGAGCGGTGGCTGAACCTTGGACAGTGACATAGTAGCTAAGGGGGTGGGGGGCTGTCCTCGGTGCCATGCCTGGGGGGCAGTGGGGGATGCCATGCATGTTCCCTTTGGAAGGCTTGCTGAACGCCTTATCAGTGCCCTTCCCGTCTCAGTAAAACCCAGAATGTGTTTCTAAGGACTGCGTTAGGGTTGGGGGAGCATTTAGTATATTTTTTTGGCCAGGATTCCAGGTGTCATAACGATCTCACTACGAGCACAATCCTAACCAAATTTCCAGCACCGCAATAAGGGAAATCCAAGGTATGGGATCAAGTGTTCCTTTATCGTGAGGAGGCTCCCAGGACTGCCCCCCAATTGCACAATGCTTGTCCTACCGGCACAGCTAGGCCAGGGTTGGAAAGTCTGTTAGGACTGTGCCCTGGATGGGAATACATCTGCCCTGGGACCCCCCTCAAGGGGAACTTTCTGCCAAAATCCATTGATTTGAATACAATTGACTATCATTATCTTCTGAGTAGACATGCATAGGGCTGGGCCTCGTTATTTTTAGTGATGCTTGGTCAGGACTGGATTTCTTTGACCACAACCCTTAAAGTAACCTTTAGGGCACTGAAACCCATATTGATCATCTGTGGTTTTGGTGGAACGGGTCATGCGGGATGGAAACACCACAGAAGTGGCAAGGCTTGCTTGCTCAGAGATGAAAGCGGGACCGAAAAACACACAGATGGACACAAAGCGCAGGAAATCATCCCTCCCTCGTTCCACCTTCAGTTTTCATGGAAAACACTTGCACGTTTGCACCCAGGTCTAGAGATTCAAGAAGGCCAAAACTGCATCTCCAAAACAAACTCCAGTTGTCCTCACAACAACCCTGTGAGGTAGGCGAGGCTGAGCGGGAGAGAGAGAGAGCTGGTTCACTTCATGGCTAGTTCAAACTTCATGGCTGAGTGTGAATTTGAACCCAGATCCAGGTCGCACTTCATAGTGGAAAGCCCATGGTGACCAAATGTCATAACTGCAGAAGAGGACAGGTGTCCCTAGAATGTAGGACACCCAAGAAAAACGTAGGGCATGACAAAATAAAAGCTAAAAGCACTCATATATATGTCTTTCAGGTTGTTAATATCAACGCTAAATTACTTATTAAATTTAAAACCATTACTATAGTTTATTACTCATAATTTTGTAATTACAAGACAGCTACAAGCTACTTGCTTACAAGGAAAAGGAGCACATTGCAGATTTTTTCCAGGACATAAGGCTTAAAAAGAGGACATATCCTGGAAAAAGAGAACATATGGAAAACCCATTTGATGTTTGAGAGCCAGGATGATGTCATGGCTCAGGAGTCAGACTATGACCTGAAAGATGCGGGTTCAAATCCCTACTTGGAAAAGAAGTTTTCTGGGTGACCTGGACCTAGATGCTTTCTCTCAGCCTGGCCTACCTTGCAGGGTTGTTGTGAGGACAAAAGGAGGGGAGGAACTTTGCTTGGAGCTGCAGCTTGCTCAAGGAGAGCCCCACCTGGCCTAGAATGACAGTGAGAGCCAGGCCCTTGGGATGAGCGCACCTGAAGCCTGGCAGGTGACACTCCTGAGTCACCAATCTTGGTTCCTACACACTTTTTCCTGGGAGTAGCCCAGTGAACTCAAAGGGACTTGCTTCAGAGTAGACCCACAGAGGACTGTGCTGTTCCACCCTCTTGGGGGGCATCCAGGCTGGGGTTCCCCCTTCTCTGCTTCTCTACCCCCAAACCCCTGATCGTGTAGACTGGAGCTGAGCACCCTACACGTGTCCAGGCTGGACAGATCCTCAAGAACTTGGATGGTTTCTGTTTGGGAGGCGAGGCACAGATCTGATCTGCCAAGACAGGCTACCTGAGGCCCTCGCCTTCATCCTCCTCTCCCGCCCCCCCCCCCACTGCTTCCTGGGCTCACCTCCTGGGCTGCCCTGAGCAAAGGCAGAGTTTTCCCAGGTGGGGACTGACTGGGTATCAAAGTGCCTGGACCCAGAGGGTGGCTGGCACTGGCACACTTGGCTGGCTCCATGAGTGGGCATGTGGGGATCTGAGGCCCAAACAGCAGCAAGCACTGGCCAACGTGCTTCCAGCTCCCCCCACCTCCCTCCAGGTCAGGACAGACAGACAGACCAAGCTCTGTGGAACTCTTGGCCACTGGATCCCAGGGTGGCATCTTTCCTTGATGCCTTTCGAAGGAGACTGCACAGATTTGGAAGAGGAGTCGGGGAAGGGCAGGTAGACCCAGAAAAGAAGGCAGGGGTGGAGGGACACTGACAGCTGGGAGACCAGCCCAACATATATAGACCCACTCCCATATACATAATACATATGTGTGTGTATACATATATATATAATATGTATGTATTTTTATACACACACACACACACACATGAAATACACTGCATCCGCTTCCCCTCCCCCAAGAGAATAACTATATATATATGTAGTCTTTGTCTTCGGGGAGGGGAGTGGACGCATGTAATGGTGACTGGTAGTGGGTGGCTGGGGGTAGTGCAGGGCAGTGAGCAGGTAGCAGGGATGGTTAGGGGGTGGCTGGCCGGAGAAATCTATCCAGTAACACCCCCCCGCCCAAGAGGTTCCTTTAAACTTCTCAGTGGAGGAGAAGTAGGGGCGGCAGCAAGACCTCTGCTTACTGTTCGGCTGCTTGGGTCTGGTGGCGGCAGTGGTGGGCAGCAAGGGGTTTCAGCGGCAGCGAACAGCACTGGGGGAACCATTCCCTGACCCCACTCAGCTGCTTGGGGCTTGCAGCTGCGGGCAGCAGGAGGGGGAGGGATCTGGTTGGCCATGAGGCGGAAGGGGGAGGAGCTCCTTGTTCCACCTAAGGCAAGACCCACTCCCAGAGCAGCGTGCACAGCAGCGTGCCAATTTTGAAAATGGTGGCCAGCAGGGAGCCCCTTTTCCTGGCAGGCCGCCTTTTACCCCCGCTCTGGAGGGTGGCGTTGTTTGGAATCTCCCAAGGGAGATTCCAGGGGTCTGGCCATTGTGCGGGCACCTGCCCCTCCCTGGAAGGGCCTTTCAGGGATAGACACTCCTATCTTCTCAGTAACATTCATTTGCTAAACCAATTTTTAAAAATGTCACAAGGGTGTGTATTTCAAAGCTGTCTGCTGGAAAGTGCTACAAGCAGTTGGAGAAACTGATACATTAACAAGGCCGTCGTATGGCTCTGCAATTAGCCACACGGCTCCCCTCATAAGGCTAGCGGTGTCAACGGAGGCATGGACACTCCAGCCAAGACCTGTATTTCTTTTACAGACTCACCACAGGAACAAGTCAAACTGCATTCGCAGGGCTGAGTTTGGCAGGTGGGCATCAAAGAAGGCTTGGAACAGTCAAAGCACCTCTTTAGGTAGAAAGAGTCTGCTTTTACCGAACGGCAACGAATCAAAGGCAAGGCTGGTTCAATTGTAGTTATGAGCAGTAACACCGTATTACCTCTACAGCAGGATGAAAAAGAAACGGATCCAAAACAAGCAACACATTACACCTTGTATTCCGACTCCAGTGTCACTTTATTCTTTTGGATTCTCTCTTCCAAAGCTGGGTCAACCTGCCAAGTCAATTAAAAGGAAAAACATATATATCATTATATATATCATTATATCAGATGCATTTCAAGTTTGAAAACCAAAGCTGAAGGTTGAACATCGAGTATTTTGAGAATAAAGAAAATGTTGTTTGTGCAAGTGGATGTTGCCGTTTCTACCAGTCCCCACTTGCTGTTGCACCGCAATCTGTTTTCACAGCAGATTTTGAAGGGACACAAGAACTGCAGGGAAGGATCTGTACAAGTTGTGCCCTCTCATTCCCAGTGAATCAAATTCAATATGCATAAAAATACATAGCAATCCACTCAAAATTTGTGAAGGCATCCTCTATTCACAGGCAAAATCTCACAAGGCATCCTCGATTCCACTGCACGTGCAGCAGAGAACTAAAAAGAGATCTGAACTCGTGCAAAGGCAGTGCCCCATACCTCATTTTGGTCAGCTGATCCAGGATACACAGGTAGATGCTGTTGAAAGTGAGTGAGCCCCATCGACTGCAATAGGCTTACTTCAGAGTAGACATACATAGGCTGATCTAAACTGGTCACATTCTGGCCAGGACATTTTTTTTGCTTATATTGCAAGGCATAATGTTAGAAATGTTTGCTAGTCTTGCAAACGATCCAAGATGCTCTCTATCCACAGCTTTATTTTACAGTGTGTGTGTGAATACATACATATGTGTGTATGTATGTGTGTGTGTGTGTGTGTGTATACACACACACACACACACACACACACACACACACACACACACAGTGGTACCTCACTTAACAGGAGCCTTGCTTAACAAGCGTTTCACATAACAAGTAAAAATTTCCAAGAAATCTTGCTTCACATAAAAAGTTCTGCTTCCTTTAACAAGCAAGCGCACTATGGGCACACGAGCTATGCAGCCCTGACGCTCCGCATGGAGGCTCTTTAAAAGGGCTGCCGGCCAGTGCTGCTGCCTGGAGGTTGCCAGAGGCAGCTGCCCCTAACTGCCCCCACCTTGAACCACCAGCAGCAGCCAGGTAACCCTCCCAGGAAAGTGTCTTTGATTGCAGCCTCCTAACTATGTCTACCCAGAAGTAAGCCCCATTGTGTTCAATGGGGCTTACTCCCAGGAAAGTGTCTTTAGGATTGCAGCCTAAGTAGACTTCATAGGATCCTGCACATTGAATGCATGTTTTGAACTGAATTCCAGTGTTTTGTCATCACTTCTACATCCAGTTAATATTTTTCTATGAATATTTAGGAGGTTGTGGAACCAATCGTGTGAGTTTCCATTGTTTCCTATGGAAAAATCTGCTTTGCTTAAGGAGCGTTTCAGTTAAAGAGCAGGCTCTTTATGTGAGGCACCACTGTGTATAAGCTCTTTAATGGTGGCTTTTGCAAGCAGTCCTCAGCATGTCTGCTCAGAAGTAAGTGTCACTGTGTTCAATAGTACTGACTCCCAGGAAACTGCGGCTAGGACAGCAGTCTTAGAGCACAATCCTAAGCAGGTCTACTCAGAAGGAAGCCCATTGTGTTCAATGGGTGTTACTCCCAGGAAAGTGTCTTGAGGATTGCAGCCTTAGTTCTTTCCCAGGGCAATGCAGAGACAGCTCTAACATACACGCTTTACAAAGCAGGACTGAGAAGAGATTCTTCGAGGACAGAAGGCTCAAAAAAGAGGAGGAAAAAGAGGGCAGATCACATGCTCCTCCTGTCCTGGGAGCAGACCGAGAGCTGTCTCTACTGCGCATGCGCAACTCAGCTCGTGCGCCCCCCTTGAGCAACATTCTGAGCTGCGCATGCGCAGTTCTGAGCTACTCCTGCGTTTGTCCTCCGACGATAGAGAGGAGGGGACAGAGCAGTCTGCTTTTTTGACCGCTCTCTCCTCCCCCTCTCCATGGTCGGCAATAGAGATGAGAAGATAGAGCGGCCTACCATTGTAGCCGCTCTCTCCCCTCTTCTCTATGGTCGGTGAGACACCCGGACACCCCGCGGACAGCCGGCCCTCCTTGGAAGACCAGGAGAGTCCCCCGCGTCTTGTGCCGCCCTCCGCGCCGGAGTGTTGCTCCGAGGCCCGTCCCTCACGCGGAGCTCTCACCGGCCGCGTCTGACACTCCCAAGCTGAAAACCGTTATCCGCGCGTGACGTCACGCCACGCCTCCTATCCCAGGATGCACTGCGAACAGCCGCGCGCAGGAAGAGGGTCTTTCTGAGGACCCCAGGAAGGTGTCCAGTGCAGTGCCTGAGCAGAACGCCGCCACTCCCGCCCTCTCCCGCGCAGCGACTGAGGGGGAAGAAGAGGCTCTCCTCAGGCCCTCCTCCCCGCCTCGCGGGGGACCTTCTGGCGTCTCCGTCTGCTCAGGCACTGCACTGGACACCCCTCCTTGCGTTCTTGGGGTCCTACAGCCGTGACGTCACCGCGCGGGTCGGAGCGTGTGACGTCATCACTCCGGGAGGCGCCACGTGGGTGGCGGAGAGCAGGACGCGCGTGCAGCAGCCATGGGGGGCGTCGAGAAGAAGAAGGTCGGTGTCTGGTCGGCGGGGTCGGGGTCCTATGGACACGTGTTCGGTGTTCACGTGTATGACTTGACGTCACGTCTGAATATGGGCTTGAGTCCAAACATGCGTGTTTGGGGGGCAAATGGCATTCACAGGTCCCAGAGCCTCTGACCCAACACCAGAACCAGGTCGCAGCTCCCAGCATGGGTGGCAGTCCAAAGAATGCATTGCTTGTCCCGGTGCATCTGTGGAACTCCTTGCCACAGGGTGTGGGGTGTGGAGGGAGGGGACCCTCCATCAGGAGATCCTGGCCAGCCCTAGAACCAGGCAGGGCACAACCATCAGCATGGGGTGCCAAGCAAGGCCACGGTTCTTTCTCACCTGGTGTATCTGTGGAACTCCTTGCCACAGGGTGTGGGGTGTGGAGGGAGGGGACCCTCCTTCAGGAGATCCTGGCCAGCCCTAGAACCAGGCAGGGCACAGCCATCAGCATGGGGTGCCAAGCAAGGCCACAGTTCTTTCTCACCTGGTGTATTTGTGGAACTCCTTGCCACAGGGTGTGGGGTGTGGAGGGAGGGGACCCTCCTTCAGGAGATCCTGGCCAGCCCTAGAACCAGGCAGGGCACAGCCATCAGCATGGGGTGCCAAGCAAGGCCACAGTTCTTTCTCACCTGGTGTATCTGTGGAACTCCTTGCCACAGGGGGTGGGAGGAATAGAGTGAATGGAAGGAAGATGTTTTCCTCCTTGTGGAATACCAGAAACTGAGGACACCCCCCAAAATTGAGACATAAGGAAATATTTATTTGTCTGTCATGTTGTTAGTCTGTGGAACTCCCTGCCGCAGGATGTGGTGAGGACACCTGAAGGCCTTATACTGGCTGTTCTATCATCAGAATTAAGTGTTGGGAGTTTGTATTGAATTTGAATCTAGTTCCAGGATTTGACAAATGGGGTTGGGACTGATTATGCTTATTATGGACTGTTTATGGCCTATAAAAGGCTGATGGATTGTACTGAGTGTTCCTGGACTTCATAATGTCTCTCCCACCTGCACGTCCTGCACACACCTCCAGTCTGTGTCTCTGGGAGTTTCCTCTTCTCTCCTGCACTCCATGGCTTGGAATTCGTGTTGTGATGCCCTCTTGTCCACTCCAGTGAAACCACTCCAGATTCACTTCAGATCCAGCTTGAGAAACATGAGAGTTTCTAATGCTTCCCTCTTTTGTCTCCCCCTCCATCTCCTCCCTATAGTACGAGAGGGGCTCTGCCACCAACTACATCACCAGAAACAAAGCCCGGAAGAAACTGCAACTGAGTCTTCCAGATTTCAGGTGAGGAAACCAGGGGGTTACCTGATCTGATGTTACGGGGAGGGTGTTGAAAATGCAGTCCTAGACACTTTCTTGGGAGTGAGACCCATTGAACACAACGGGGCTTCCTTTGGTGTAGACATGGTTAGGACTGTGTTCTTAAAAAACTAGTTTCACCCAAGAGGCCTGGAGTTCTTTGCTGAAATGCCCTATTCTTAGATTCTAACCTGTTGGTAGAATTGTGATTTTCAATACTTTCCGTACCATCTTTTGCCACTCTGAGAAGGGCGCTGAAATTCTCTAGGCACACCATGTTTTTTTTTAACCATTGACAAGGCACACCCTGCTGCTGGTAGGGGGTTCAAGTTCCCCACTTGCCCTTTTAATAAGTCTGCAAGTCGGCACACTTGCAGACCCTCCATGGCACACCAGTGTGCCAGGGCACAGTAGATGAAAATCACTGTAATTGAAAATCTAAAATCATTTTAAAAATGGGTATATAACAGGGTTGGACCTGTAGTGGAGTTTTTCCCCTCACCTGGGGTCCTTTGGGGATAAAGAGCCCTCTAGTTCCTGTTCCCCGGAACACCTGGGACCTTCAGGCTGAGGAGTCTCCCCTGTTTTCCTCCTCAGGCGCCTCTGCATCCTGAAGGGCATTTACCCCCACGAGCCCAAGCACAAGAAGAAAGTGAACAAGGGCTCTACGGCTGCCCGGACTTTCTACCTCCTGAAAGACATCAAATTCCTCCTCCACGAGCCCATCGTGAACAAGTTCCGGGAGTACAAGGTGTTGTGATCTTGGCAGTCCAGTGGCCGCTTAAAAGCAGAGGATTTGTCCTAAAACAGGGGGGTCAAATTCCAACAGCTCAAGGGATCAGAATCTAAAATGCAGACTATGCCACGGGCCAAATTGATTATAATATGGAATAATATATTTTATTTATATCCCGCCTTTTTCTGGAGGGAGTTATTAAGATTTAACAAGTCTCAACCGGAAATATGAATCTGAACAGATTCCCTTCATAAACTTAATATAGGAACTATATATAAAGTTCCCCACTTGCCCCAAAATCTAGAGTAACTACGGGAGCACGTAAGAGACGGTACGTGCACCTGTATTTACTTCACCATCTACTGAAAACCTATGGGAAATTCATATTGGAATCCAGAGTAAGTTCTTACATGGGAGCAAGGACTCCCCATAGTTACTCTGGATTGTGCCCTTAATGGATGAGGGACTGGAGCACTGTCCAAAAGTGAAAACTGTTGAAAAGTGGAACCAGTCTTTTTCAGCTTGCAAATGCAAAACAGTCTCCAGAAAAAACATAAATCTCATCTCCAGAAGCCTAAATAACACATATTTATTAACACAAACCGTGCTAAGGCTACAATCCAGAGTAACTATAGGACCTTTTACACTGACGGAGTTATGGTACCACCTGTGGGAAATGCATAGAGCAATCCAGAGGAAGTGCCTCTTACATCTTCCTGTAGTTACTTTGGATTGTAGGGTAAGTTACAGTCAAAGGAACCAAGGCATGTGTGGGCAATGGATATCTTATGCACTTGAACGATGGTTATTTACTGAATGCCAAAAGCAGTTCGCTGAGCAGGTCACATGCCCCAAAGAGGCAGGGATGAGAAGGGAACGACGGGCTGAGTTGACCTTGGGTGGGGAAGCGGGATGGTTTCTGAAGAGCTTCTCTGCTTCAGGTGTTTGTGCGCAAGTTGCGCAAGGCCTACGGGAAGAGCGAATGGACCGCCGTGCAGCGCCTGCGGGACAACAAGCCCTCCTACAAACTGGACCGCATCCTCAAGGAAAGGTGAGAATGGGTGGTCCTGGAAGAACTTAGCAGAACACTTATGCTTGGTTCCTAAAAGCACAGTAGTGGGGAAACAAGGAGAAGGCTTAGGTCTGGGGGGACATGGGATCCTTGTGGGCTGCTTTGGGGGCTTTTTTTGGAGAGAAGTGGGATAGTGTTTGAATAAAATTTTTTAAAATGTGTTTGCTTCACAATATCTGCAGGTACCCAACTTTCATTGATGCCGTGCGGGATCTGGATGATGCTCTCTCCATGTGCTTCCTCTTTTCCACCTTTCCACGCACCGGCAAGTGTCACGTGCAGACAATCCAGCTGTGTCGGCGACTCACAGTAGAGTTTTTAAACTACGTCATTGCCTCACACTCTCTCCGCAAGGTGAGCAAGGCCCTGACGGTCCACAAGTAGGATTATGGCCTACTCACCATCCTCAATTGGTTCCCAAATGGTGAGTTGGGACCCACTAGTGGGTTTGCCACCTGATTGCCAAAGGGTGATGGGTAACGAATTGCTTCAAGCCCCAAAGCCTGGATGGAAACAGACAAAAGAGGAAAGAATGAAATATGTTGTGTGGTTATCATTGAACATAGATGTCTATGAAAGTGAGGGTGTTGCTTCTTCAAGCTCAGCCACTCTTGTGTTTGCTCTCTTTCCAGGTGTTCCTGTCCATCAAAGGCATTTACTACCAGGCAGAGGTGATGGGACAGCCAGTGACCTGGATAACCCCTTATGCCTTCTCACATGATGTGAGTGCCAGCATTTAGAGGACTGAGGCTGGGTGCCTGACCTTCCTCTCCCCCTCCGTGCCTGGCTGTTACCAGCTCTGGTGTCCTTGGGTTGCAAATGGTTAATTTGCTTTAAAACCAAAAGGAAAATGATTTAATTAACAGTTAACTCCAGGCGTGTACCTCCATCCTCAGCTTCTCATTGTAAAAGGGTCCTGCGATGACTCGTAAAACCAGGCTTGTTAATAGCTCCTTATTGGAATGAAATCTGGCCTCCGGGCGAGTAAATAGGGAGGTGTTTGTGAACTGGATGAGGAATTATTCATCTTTAACAAATTTCAGCAATAAATCTTCAGCCTGTGAATTTCCGAGAAGAAACGGAGAATGGAAATGAGCCCTTGGAACTGGTTCTGTTTTGGTGCCAGAACTGGAAATGAGCCTCCGTGCTCCACTTCCACAGCCTGCCTTCTTATTTTTCAGCACCCGACAGACGTGGACTACAGGGTGATGGCCACCTTCACCGAGTTCTACACAACACTCCTTGGCTTTGTCAACTTCCGCCTCTACCAGTCCCTCAACCTGCACTACCCGCCAAAGGTGAGCGGAGACTAGTATGCTCGGGGGGTCTCTTGAACATCATCAAGCGGGGGAAAAGACTGTACAAAAGGGGTTGGTTACCTGGAGAAGTTAAGTGAGCCTGATGACCTGCAAGGGAACCAGGTGGCAGCAAAAGATACAAAAGAACCCCAGCAGAAGCCACTAGAACAGACCACTCTTGTGATGGTTTTATTCAGGGCCACAATCCAGAGTAACTGCAGGACCATTTACACTGACATAGTTACGGTGCCACCGATGGGAAGCCTGTGGGAAATGCTTAGAGCAGTCCAGAGTGCCACTTACGTCTTCTTGTAGTTACTCTGGATTGTAGGGTTAATGTAGGTGTTTTATATTTATTGTTTTTAAGATGCCTTTTTTAAGTATTTTAGTGAATTGGATTTTATTGTTGATGTGTTGATGGAGTGTTTTGTAAGCCACCTTGAGTTCCTCCAGAAAAAGATGGGATATAAATAAAGTTGTTTATTATTGTTGTTGTTGTTGCTGCTGCTGCTGCTGAGGAGAGCCAGTTACTCTTCCCCTGTTCAAGAGGAAGACCCACTTGAAAGAGTGTCTCTTCCCCAGCCAGCCTTCTCTCCTCCGGCAAGGACACCGCACTATGCAGCTGATGTCTTGTATCTCTTAGATTGAAGCCCAGGGTGCAGAGCAGCTGAAACCGGAGGAAGGGGAAGCGTATGCCTTGGATTCGGAGAGCTACATGGAGGTGAGAGCGCCAAGATCGCAGTGGTGGAACGCAAAGGGTTCGGTTTCACGGGCCCCCCAATTCTCCTCTTAAGCTGCTCAGTCCCCCTGCTAAGAAAATTAATTGAACCCCTTCCAAGAAATTAATTGAATGCCTTTTTCTCCATTTCTTGTGTTTGTCTTAGTTATTCCCAATATAATAATTTTATAGTGTGAAATCCCCTGTTCTTTGGACCTTGTTTTCTCTCCAGAAACTGTCCGCGCTCAGTTCTAGCCTGGTCCGGGTGGTGGCCCCAAACCCTGAGGATGAGGTGGAGGTGGACGAGTTCCCTGTGGAGGGAGTAAGTAGACCATATGGAGACCTGGGATTGGGAAACGGAGCAAGGGAGGCATCCAGGGCCAGCCCAGTTGGTCCTCAGCCAAGAGCCCACCTGGTCAGGTCAAGCCACAGGTCAAGCCAGTCTTTCCCAAACATTTGGCCAAAGGACCAGACCGGGGGCCTGTCTTGGAGGGTGTCTTGTTCTTGGCATAGTATAAAATTGGGATTCCATGGAAAAGTGACTGGGGGGCCTCACTGTGCCTTTTTCCACCAGGAAAGCGCACAGCAAGAGGAAAGCCGGAGGAAGGAACAGGAGGCTCTTGAGAAGCAGAAGAAACTCTTTGAGGGGCTGCGATTCTTTCTCAACCGAGAGGTGCCCCGGGAGTCCCTGGCTTTTGTTATCCGGTACATGAGGGACCATTTTGCTGTGGGCAGGGACTGGTCTTTGCCCCCATCTTTCCAGCTATTCCAGTGCCCCATTTCCCCAGCTGTTCTGACTCCCATCAGGAGCCCACGCTGCCCTGTCCCCCGTCTTTTCAGTGGTAGCTGAGCTGAGTGCTGTCACCCACCTGAAATGGGCTTGCGATCCACTTGGTGGGTCATGACCCACAGTCTGAGAAACACTGTGCTAGTAGAAACAGCTTTTGTTTAAGACATTTTATCCTTTTAACTTGCACACTTTCCAGGGTTTGTATTGGTTTTGCTTTCCATTGATATACAGACTAAAGCATATTAGCAGAAAGAATTGAAAGATGTAATGGGTTTGTGGATAGCATGGCAGGATACATTCCCCAAAACCCCAATTCTAGTACTACTGATCCCATAAGTTAGCCATTGTTGATGCATCTTGTAACAAGGCTGACGTGAGTCACAGCCCACTCTGACTCTTTCCATTGCGCCTGTCCCCATCCATGCATCGCTGTCCCCATCCCAGTGTAAAATACGTTGCCTGCTCCCCTGGTTCTTCTTTCGTTTGCTTCCTTGATCCACTCTAAAAGAGTGTTTCTCCCTTTGTCAGGTGCTTTGGGGGCCAAGTGTCGTGGGACAAATCTGTTTGCATCGGAGCAACCTATGATGTCACAGACCCTACCATCACCCACCAAATCGTCGACCGTCCAGTTCTGGAGAAGCAAGTCATTGGCCGGTGGGTACTGCTGGCCATCATTCAAGGTTTGCAGCAGCATCAGGAGTTGGCCAGATCAGGTACTGGCTGGAGGTCCCCAGACACCTGGCCTGACCTCTGATGTCCTTGCCTTCTCCTTGTTGGTAATGCATTTCTACAAGGGCCTCCAATGAAGCCTGATTGTGGACGAGGAGGGTGGAAGTAGAGGGTGTTTCTTTGGTCTCTGTCGTTCCTGTCCTCCTCATACCTTGCTTTTCTTCCCACTCCAGGTATTACCTCCAACCTCAGTGGGTCTTTGACTCTGTCAATGCCAAGCTGTGCCTCCCAGTAGCAGACTATTTTCCTGGCGCAGTGCTGCCTCCACACCTCTCTCCATTTGTGACTGAAAAGGAAGGGGACTACATTCCACCAGAGAAACTGAAGCTACTGGCACTGCAGAGGGGCGAGGGTCCAGGTAACCAGATGTTCGGAGGTCTCGATCAAACCTCAAAGGGGTCTGTGGAGCCCTCCCTTGATGGGTTCTATTGAGTAGAGGGTGGAAGGGTCACAATCAGCAGCTGGAAATATGATGCTCTCAGCTGGAGATGGCTCTTTTCTGCAGGAGAGGAGTCTGGAGAAGAGGAGGAGGAGGAGGAAGAGGAGGAAGAAGAAGGCTCGGAAGGCTCTGAACAGGAGGAGGAGATAGAGGAGGAGGAGAATTCTGAAGAGGAAGATGAGGAAAGGCTGAAGAAGATGGAAGCAGAGAGGGCCCAGAGCAAGGTACTGTGTTCAACAAAATGATGCAGTGCTTTGGAGAGTTGACTGGAACAGAGGCTGAAGCCCAGTTTCTGCCTGTTCTCAATCTGACAGTGGCCGAGCTCCAGTAATGGAATTCTAGTGGGATTTCTGCACTTCTTTTCTGTCTTCCTTCCTTCCCAGGCTCTCCCAGTGAAAGTGACTGCTGGCAAGGTCTTGAAGGAGGACAAAGAGCGTTTGGCAGAACAGCAGCAGAGCGAGGAGAAGCGCCTGGCCATCATGATGATGAAGAAAAGGGAGAAATACCTCTATAAGAAGATCATGTTTGGGAAGAAACGCAAGATCCGAGAGGTACCAGAGCTGCTGTCCTTTGGTTTCCCTGCAGTGGACATCGGAAACCTCCAAATTCTTTTGAACTCAGTGCTTTTTTGCACCCAGTAATCTGTTTTCCCTCCACAGGCCAACAAACTTGCAGAGAAGCGGAAAGCTCACGATGCCACCGTGAAGGCGGAGAAGAGAAAGAGCAAGAAAGCCCGGCGGGAGTAATGGGGGCCTCTTGGCTCCACTCATCCCTTCCTACTCAGGCCTCCAGGATGGACACTGTTTTGCCTGGAGTTGATCATCTTGCCTGAGATGGGGAGCCTTGGCACCTCCAACTTTTCCCCACAGCCCAAATCATGCTTCTCCAAGACGGGGCTGCCTAGATGAGGGTGCAGTGGTGCCTGAGCCACATAGCCCTGGGCTTCTTGGAGTGGGGTGAAGGGGAAACGTCTGCTTCATTGAAAACATCTCTACATTCTCCTTAGAATCTGGATTCTTCTTTTCAGAGTCGGTCAGTTTCTGACAGAGAAACGTGAGCCAGAAGCTTCAGCCCAGAGAGTTGGAAGAGACTTTTCAGGTCCATCTAGTCCAACCCATTGCTCAGTTTAGTCTCCCCAAATTTAGTTCTGACCAGCAGAAAACATGAATGAATGAATCGATATTTCTGGGATGTTGAGTTGTTTTCTTCCAACCTAAGCCTGCAGATTGTACTGGTAGCCAAAGTGTTTTGGGAGTGACTGCATCTCCTGGAAATAAATTTCAGGCAGCTGAGAATTAGCATGGGCTCTTCTGCTTAAGAGAGAGATCCCCCCACGCTTAAGAGGGTAGTGGATTTGCCCTCACCTGTACTCGGCAAAGAGAACGACAGAGGCTTCCTTGGCACAGAGAATGAGTAGGTCTAAACACAAATCCCCAAAGAGCATCTTTGGTTCTGTGCCTTCCGAGGGTGGGATGCCCCAGAGTAGTTGCTGTCACTAGACTTCCTTCAAAGAAGTCTAAGTCTGCTAAGTCCCGGCTCCTCCTTTGGGCTGTCAGGCTGCGGCAGTCCCATCCACACTTTCCTGGGATTAAGTCCCATTGACTGTCATGGGACTTACTTCTGAGTAGACCTGCAGACTGGACTCTGAAGATGCAATGCATGCAGCCCTTACCCTGACCACACTTTCCTGGGAGTAAGTCCCATTGACTGTCATGGGACTTACTTCTGAGTAGACATGCTAGGATTGGGCTCTCAGGCTGTCATGAGATAGTTATCATGTTAACTATCATGAGACCACACTTCTCAAGAGACATTTGTACAACAGTGTATGGCTCCCTTGTATGGTGACCAGAATGCAGGCACCCAAAAAAGATTTAATGTGATTTTAAAACAATTTTAAGGGTCCTTTGGAGGACCCTGCCCTCCTTTTTGGGTGCCACTGCCAACATCTGGTCACCCTGGGGAAATGGCCACTGTGATCTGCCCTGACAGGTGAGGTGAGTAACTGAGTGAGTTAGGTGAGGTGGACTGAATGACTGAGTGTCTGCGTGAGTGAGGTGGAGTGAATGACTGTGTGAGCGAATGATTGAGTGAGTGAGGAGAGGTGGAATGAGTGAGTGCTCACTTGTCCTTAGCCCAGCTCCTGCCAACCCAGCAGTTTGAAAGCATAAATGCAAGTAGATAAATAGGTGTCACCTCGGTGGGAACAGCGTTTGGTTCCATGTGTCTCGGCATCCAGGTCCAGTCACGCTGGCCCCGTGACCACGGAAGTGACTTCAGACAACGCTGGCTCTCAAGGATTGGAAACGGATGAGCACCGCCGCACCCTAGTAAGAGGAGGAATGAGCTTTTTTCCCCCAAGATCCCGAAGTGGTGAGCCTTAAAAATTCACTGCAGTGCTCAGTGTTAGACTACTAACAATCTATCAGAAAGACATTCCAGTTTCACAATTGCAAACCGGATGTGGCTTGTGACAGTTACAAGACGGAAAGCAGACCACAGTCGCTGTTTTCAGAAAACCAACATTTTATTAAAGTGTAATACTGCAGCTGCTGAAAATACAACAGTCTGTCTGCAGTATTTATATACCGCTTTTCAACTGAAAAGTTCACAAAGTGGTTTACAAGAAAATGAAAAAATTAATAGCTAATTAATAGCTAATGGGTCCCTGTCCCAAAAGGGCTCACAATCTAAAGTGCAAAAGGAATAGTAAACAAGGAATCTCTCAGCATAACCGTTCCTGAAGGGAGAAAAGTGACCATGAACTTGCTTGACTCCTCTTTTTTAGGCGAACCCCCTCAGAAGTTATGCCCAAGGATCCCCAGCCAGAGCAGTCTGTTGTCCACCTGGAAAGCTACTCCTTCCTCTGCATCAGTGAGGCTTCTAGTTGGCCCAAGCCTTCAGAGAACCTTGGAGAGGAAAAGTGAGATGGGAAAAAGATATGGGTGCATTACAAGTAGCCTTAATCAGGGCCATTTCCCGTTATTTCCATCACACCACCTCTCTGGCTAACCTCTTCACTCACTCTGTAAAGGAGGTTGTCAGTATCTGCGGGATCTGGTGATCAGGGCAGCGCTGCCAGCTAGAACAAGTGCAAGAACTGATAGGTTTGCTGCAAATTGCACTCCAGGCTTCAGACTGCTGATTGCACAACCCAGCACACTGGACAGCTGTTAAATGATCAGCTGTACAGAAGGGGTTTGACAGTGCTGAGGATCTGAGAACGTTCCCACTGGGGGTGGGGGGAGCAGGATGTTTCAGCAAAACACTCAAGGGAAGGAGTGAAGGGAAGACAGTCCAGAAGCGCTTGGCTCTGGCTTCCTCCCTGTACCTGCTGGGGACACAGCTTCAAAGTGAACATGCCTTGGAAAGAGGAGTAGAGGTAGGGTGGCCTGAGTGGTGGCCTGGTGCTTGATAAATCATAGGAGGAAGGGGCTAATCCCAGAAAGACTGCCTATGCATGTGTGCTTGCTGTGTGCATGTGTGTGAGCGAGAGAGAGAGAGAGAGCGCTTGCTTGCTGTTCTACATCCTCCATGCTACATCTGCACTGGGGGCTTTTTAAGACTTAGAAAACCAGTGTAGTCCTACATTGGTTTTTTACAGTCCTCAGTGCCCCCGAATTCCCTCCCACCCCCCAGAACTGGCTCTAAAGAGCTCCCGCTGCCCCCAATCACCCTCCAACCCCGCTGGAACATATTTTTAATGTAGGATGTCCTGCATTTTGTCCTACATTGGTTTTTTAAGTCTTTAAAACACACACACGTGCCCTGGAGGTCTACTCGGTAGTAACACACAGATCTCACTGCTTGCTTTGCCCAAGAGGCCTCGTGGCGGTCTACTTGGAAGTAACACACACAGAGATCTCACTGCTTGCTTTGCCCAAGAGGCCACGAGGCAGTCTACTCGGAAGTAAGGACTTACTCAAGGGTTGCTGCTGGCAAGGCAAGGCACCAGGTCAGGTCAGGCAGGGACAGCAAGAAGCCGCAAGAAAGGTGCCTCGCTGAGGCAAAGCAGGCTGGCTGTTTGAAGAGCGCGTGATGTGGCTGCTCGCTCTCTGGTTGGCCCAGGAGAATAGGAGGCGGGGAGGAGGACTTCCACAGCCGCCTCCAAGCAGCAGCTGCGTGCGCACAGTACGCGCGCAGATTAAAAATGGCGGCCGCGGCAGCTGCAAACCGGTCCCGACAATTCTGCTCCCACACGGCCCTACCAGATCGCCACCAGCCGCCAAATTGCAAGATCCGGTCCGGGCGAGTAGGCCTGAACCGGGAAGTGCCCACCTGTGATTATAACCCTGTTAAGGCCTAGAAACCCATCTTTTCCATTGACTGACCTTCATTGACTCCTTTGGCAATACGTTTCCTGATTGAAAATGGGTTTATATAAATGATAATACTGTTCCTGGGTGACCTCGGAATTCATTCACCCTTGCCTACCTCGTAGGGTTGTTGTGGGTGTTACTTCAAGCTCCAGTGCAACGTAAAATCCTATTTGGCCTCCCTGCAATAGCAAATATTTCCAGGGCTGCTTTCCATGTACGTTAACATTCTGTGTTATTGCAAAGGGCAAAATCCAGGGTATCTACAGGGAGTCCTTGCTCCAGTGTAAGAACAATTTACTCTGGATTGCCATATGAATTTTCCATAGGTCTTCACTAGGTGGTGCAGTAACTATGGGTGCACAATCCTAACCATGTCTACTCAAAAGTAAGCTCCATTGTGTTCAATGGGTCTTACTCCCAGGAAAGTGTCTTTAGGATTGCAGCCAATGTCTCTTACATGCTCCCATTGTTACTCTGGATTTGTGGGTATTTTAATGTTTTAACATTTAAGCTCTGAAGTTTTTAAACCTTTTAATGTAGCCCTTTTTCTGACTGAAAATTGGATTTATATAAATGATAATAAAATGCAACAGAGGCCCATATCCTAAAGCCCATATCCTAAAGTCAAATTAAGCCCTTTGCAATGGAGCAGTTAAGGTCACTTTCCATACGATGACACTAGAGGACCTGTAACTGCTATGGATTTTGCGCAGAGTATAATCCTGTCCTTGTCTACTCAAATGTAAGCCCCGTTGTGTTCAATGGGTCTTACTCCCAGGAAAATGTGTTTAGGATTGCAGCCATAAAATCCTATTTGACCTCCCTGCAACAACGTATTTCCATGACCGCCTACATAAAACATTTGTTAACACTTCATATTAACCCCATGTCATATTTTAAGATTTTAACTCTATTTTGAACCTTTTATGGAGACCTTTTTCTGACTGAAAATTGGGTTTATATAATATAAATGATAATAAAATTGAAGCTCAAATCCTCTTTGACCTCCCTGCAATGACAAACATTGAAGTGGCTGCCGGCAGAAAACATTAAGCTGGACATTTTATGTTAACACTCTCACTATTTTAATATTTTAACTGCTTTAATTTTTTATAAACCGTTTAAATGTGGTTTTGTTGATGCAGTTCCATGAGGGACCCCGTCTTTTACGTTTTATGCTTATAATATTTTTTAGGAACTGTTTTCTGCTTCTATTAATAGAGTTTATTTTATGCTGATGTTATAATATGGTTTATTATATACTTGTAATAAACAATAAGTATACTTATAATAAACAGTAAATATTGTTTATTGTATCTTGTAATAACAGTTTATTGTATGCTGATGAACCGTTTATTTTGGGCTGTGAACCACCTTGAGACCTTGAATATGAGGGGAAAAGAGACTGAATATTCATTTAAAATAACAATAAAATATCTCAAGTTTAAAAATTATGTTTTTATTTTCCTTTTTAAGACTGTTTGTTGACTGGAGGACGCCGGCCTTGGCCCTGAGGGGGCTTCTGTCGAAGCCTGAGGGGGGCTTTGATTTTCAACTGCCAGGCCTCCATGGCCTCCTTCAGGCCTGAGTGTTATTTTGAGGGGGATCCAAAGAAATCCTCCTTTTTGAGGGGCCATTTTCTTCCTTTTGCTTTCTGGGGTCAGCCCTGCAGTGTCTTTCATGCTTCTGGGGGTGTATTGGGGAGCTTTGGCCTGTCTCCCATTCGGGTTTTCTCCCTCAGCAGAAAGGCCTGGGCTGGGGAGAGAAAGGTAAAATGGCGGCTTCAATATGGCAGCCTGTGGCGACTGTGGTCAACTGAGGCGCGGTGACCACGATGTCTTTGGCCGCCATTGCAGTGTGCCAAAACATGACAGGCCTCCGTGACAGGCTTGGTGTCCCTCAGTCGTTAACAGGCTTTTTGAACCCCAAAAGGGGCCCAAGAGAAACATTGTTCCCCTCATAAAATTCCTCTCAGAGAACCTAGTCTGGGGGAATCAAACAGAAAAGTCCCTGCGCCAAATGTGGCTCCCCAAAAGCAACTGATCAGCCCCCCAGTGATAAGTGGGCTCTGAGGCTTTTCTCTTTCCAGTCATTTTCAGATAGAGTTTCTGTGTGGGAACAAAGTGCTTATTCCTGGGCCTCCTTTGCTGAACGATGTCATAACGATGTCACTTTCTGCTTAATGATGTCACTTTCTGGTTTATGATGATGTAACAATGTCACTTTCTGCTTAATGATGTCACTTTCTGCTTAATGATGTCTCTCCTTCATGATGTCACAATATCACTTTCTGCTTAATTAAGTCACTTTCTGCTTAATGATGACACTTTCTGCTTAATTATGTCTCTCCTTCATGATGTCACAATATCACTTTCTGCTTAATTAAGTCACTTTCTGCTTAATGATGTCACTTTCTGCTTAATTATGTCTCTCCTTCATGATGTCACAATATCACTTTCTGCTTAATTAAGTCACTTTCTGCTTAATGATGACACTTTCTGCTTAATTATGTCTCTCCTTCATGATGTCACAATATCACTTTCTGCTTAATTAAGTCACTTTCTGCTTAATGATGACACTTTCTGCTTAATTATGTCTCGCCTTCATGATGTCACAATATCACTTCCTGCTTAATTAAGTCACTTTCTGCTTAATGATGACACTTTCTGCTTAATTATGTCTCGCCTTCATGATGTCACAATATCACTTTCTGCTTAATGATGACACTTTCTGCTTAATTATGTCTCTCCTTCATGATGTCACAATATCACTTTCTGCTTAATTAAGTCACTTTCTGCTTAATGATGACACTTTCTGCTTAATTATGTCTCTCCTTCATGATGTCACAATATCACTTTCTGCTTAATTAAGTCACTTTCTGCTTAATGATGTCACTTTCTGCTTAATTATGTCTCTCCTTCATGATGTCACAATATCACTTTCTGCTTAATTAAGTCACTTTCTGCTTAATGATGACACTTTCTGCTTAATTATGTCTCGCCTTCATGATGTCACAATATCACTTTCTGCTTAATGATGACACTTTCTGCTTAATTATGTCTCTCCTTCATGATGTCACAATATCACTTTCTGCTTAATTAAGTCACTTTCTGCTTAATGATGACACTTTCTGCTTAATTATGTCTCTCCTTCATGATGTCACAATATCACTTTCTGCTTAATTAAGTCACTTTCTGCTTAATGATGTCACTTTCTGCTTAATTATGTCTCTCCTTCATGATGTCACAATATCACTTTCTGCTTAATTAAGTCACTTTCTGCTTAATGATGACACTTTCTGCTTAATTATGTCTCTCCTTCATGATGTCACAATATCACTTTCTGCTTAATTAAGTCACTTTCTGCTTAATGATGACACTTTCTGCTTAATTATGTCTCGCCTTCATGATGTCACAATATCACTTTCTGCTTAATGATGTCACTTTCTGCTTAATGATGACACTTTCTGCTTAATTATGTCTCGCCTTCATGATGTCACAATATCACTTCCTGCTTAATTAAGTCACTTTCTGCTTAATGATGTCACTTTCTGCTTAATTATGTCTCTCCTTCATGATGTCACAACAATGTCACTTCCTGCTTAATGATGTCACTTTCTGCTTAATGATGACACCTGCTTCATGATGTCACAACAATGTCACTTTCTGCTTAATGATGTCACTTTCTGGTTTATGATGACGTAACAATGTCACTTTCTGCTTAATTAAGTCACTTTCTGCTTAATGATGACACTTTCTGCTTAATTATGTCATAACGATGTCACTTTTTGCTTGTCTCTGCTTCATGATGTCACAGTATCACTTTCTGCTTAATTAAGTCACTTTCTGCTTAATGATGTCATAACGATGGCACTTTCTGCTTAATTATGTCTGCTTAATTATGTCACAACAATGCCACTTCCTGCTTAATTAAGTCACGTTCTGCTTAATGATGTCACTTTCTGCTTAATTAAGTCACTTTCTTAACGATGTCACTTTCTGCTTAATTATGTCTCTGCTTCATGATATCACTTTCTCACACAATATCAATATGACAATATCACTTTCTGCTTAATGATGTCACTTCCTGCTTAACGATGTCACTTCCGGCCCTCAGCAAGTGCCACGAATGCCAATTTCAGCCAGTGAGAAACTGATTTTTCTCCTGGGAAAAAGAAATCAAAAATTCATTTGAGAAAATAATTGTCATCCAAAGAAACATCTGGAGAAAAGAGATCCCAAGAGGTGCATCTACAAGCACTTCTTCATCCTTTCAATGCATTTTTGGGCCTGCTGAGCAAACATATACATTGTATATAAGTGAACATTCTTCACCTCTGCTAATGCGCTGAAATAAGTCTAGAAAAGGGACACAGTGGCTCCAGGATGACCGTATTAGATGGTCCTCCTCCCGACCCCCAAAACGTTTGCATGAAGGAGGCTCAGGTCATGGTGAAAGGACCACCTTCAAGATGCTGCCAAAGTCTCTCTTGGTGAACCTGAGGAGGCCCATAATGTCCCCTTTTTCCAGGACACATCCTCTTTTTTAGCCTCATGTCCTGGAAAAGAATATAAATGTCCTCCTTTTCCTTGTGAGTAGGTAGCACAAAGCCTTCTTGTTGTTTATTTATTTATTTTCAGATTTCACCATTTTCCAAAGCATACAAAAGCCTACAAGACTTATTTAATCAGTGAGGAAGCCTCGCATGACCTATTTAACCAGAGACAGCTGTGGGGTGAGTGGTACAGAACAAGGTTGATCTCTTGGTCTGGGTGTTTAATGAAGGATTAATTCTTAAGATCAGTCAATCAATCAATCAATCAATCAATCAATCTAGGTGTTTTGTAAGACTTGATAGGCAGGGGAACTAGCAAGTCTAGAGACAGCTTACATACTCCATATGTCAAGAGTCAGATTTATTGTGCGTTAACCATAGGTTGTTACAAACCAGAATAGACAAACAACACATATATACAAAAAACATACATGTTATAGAAATGTTCCTAATCAATATTACTTTGCTTAATGTGTATTACCAGGTGGAAACGTGAAACATCCCTTGGACGTTTCTCCGGTTCATAAGACCACTTTTCCTGGAAAGAGATGTGGGCTCTTCGAAATGCACAGGCAAGTTTTTAATTTCTTTTTTTTTACTGGCTGCAATCCTAACCACCTGTTAGGTAATATAAGGCCTATGTTGACCTATGGATGTTACAAAAGTGCCATCGGGCACCAGCCCCACACCTGGTGATGTTTGGCCAGTGCATAGACATACACTGACCTCCCCACACCATCACGGGAAGATATGCCGGGTGAGTTAGGCTGGCCTAAATTGGTTAGGGTTGCGCTCCCATTCATTATCTCACCCTCAATTAATATCACTCTTCTCTCCCTGAGGAGGAAAGACTGTGAGTTCACAAGAAAGCCCCATCGTCCTGTGTAAGGTCTTGCAGGGCAGGGGGTGTAGAAAGCCCTAAGTCTCTGGCTGGTAGGAATCCACTGCCAAGCTTGAGAGAAAGCTCACTTGCTAGCTGGGGAGTGAGGGGGGGGCATTGGGAGATATTGGGTGCAATCCAGAATAACTACAGGGAGCCCTTGCTCCGGTGTAAGAACAATTTGCTCCGGATTGCAATATGAATTTCCCATAGGGTTTCACTAGGTGGTGCAGTAACTACGGGTGCACGTAACATCTCTTAAGTGCTTCTGTAGTTACTCGGCATTGTAGGGTTTGTTTGCCACTTTGGCGGAGGCCCAAGTTCCAGTCTGAATGCAGATTATGTTTCCAAAGACCTTTCGGGTCAAAACGGCACATGATGACAAATGTATGAGGTGGCCCTTTGTTTGGCAATTACATTTGAAAGAAAGCATTGGGGCCCTCAAAGCAGGGTGAAATTGCAGCACAGGGTGGGGGACTTGCTCTTAGCCCCCAGCACAGAGTACCCCCCGCACCATACGGTTTTCACTCAAATGCAGTTGAAATTCTCTCTAATTGCTCAACTTCTGGTCTCTCTAAGATCAGAAGTTGGGGTTCTGACCCCTACCCTCACAGCTTTTTGTCCCATCCAGATCCAATATGGTGTGCTACCTATTAAAATAAACAAGAGCCACACACCTCCTGGGTTGTAATGATAATGTGTAGCTATCCAAAGAGGAAGGAACTGTTGTACAGATGGAGCATAAAACGTTCACGTGAACTTTGCCAATTCCACCTGCCCCCCATCTCCCTCCTCTCCCCCCACCCCAATTTGAGCAAGTCTGACTGCTTCCATGGGTTGGAGATTCCAATCAGGCCGCTGAATCTGCATTGACTGGGTTCTCCTCCTGCCCTGATGCTCTAGGCAGGTGCATTCTCTGGGCTGTGACTTGGCTAACGGTATTCTTGGCTGTGAACATGTGACAGGCACATGGACCTAAGGTGGATGGATGGCTGTTGCTCCCTTTAAAAGCCTGGACTTCACCCTGACAGGCCAGAGCCCAGGCTGGTGCTGGCTGCACAATGCCTCACATTCTATACAGCTGGAAGGGAGGGAAGTGTAAGGCAGCCTTGGAGGACGGGAACAGGATACTATCATGTGGCTAGGAAGGGGACGCTGTGACCCTCTTTCAGCTCCCAGGTCACTGCTTGCTGGAAACAAAGGAACCAGCGGGCTGCCTCTCCAGTGATCCCCATCTCTGAACTTCTGGCCAAAGGGACAGTTTGTTCCCCCTGAACAAAACCCCAGTCTCTGCATTTGGAAAAGCCTGCAAACGCTTCCCTTCCTTGGCTCCTTCCAGTGCACAGATCTGTCCACAAGACATTGGCTTTTAAGGCAGCCGTTTTAATGAGGTGCTCCCTCTGAAGTCCTTTTTGAGGGCATCTGATGTCATCCTAGTTGTGTTGAAAACAAATTTGTGCTTAGAAGGTGCTCTGAGCATTCGTTTGGGGACGGAAAATAAACTTGAATGTTTGGCATCCATGATCTAAGTGCACACCTGTGCATTCCATGTTGCGAGGAGATGTGAATTTGGACCTCAATATTTCTTAGAAAATTATGCATCAGGGTGTGATGTCCCAGCACAGCTGAGACAGAAGTGGCTTCCTCTTTTTGGTGGCTGCTTAGCCACGCATGCATTCAAAAACATTGGCTTCCTGGATCAGACCTTGATTAGTCCAGAGAGATTCTTCATCATTCCAGATTAAAAGAGACATCCTGGTGAAAGGGAGGAGGTGCTAAGTCAGAACATTGACAAGTGGGAGGAGTGGAGGCTGGCACATGGTGGGGCAAGGGGGGCAGCAGTGGCATGCCACATCACATCAGGAGGTCTTACGCTAGATCTGCCTCAGCCACTCAGATCTTGGTGCGAAGGAGGGAGGGAGGGAGGGAGGGAGGGAGAAGTATATCACTTTTTTCTTTTAGCAAGCAAGCAAGAATCCATTGAGTTACAAACTATTGCCAAAATAGTTTGAATTTGCCAGAATTTCAGAATTTGGGCTTCTTTTGGTAAAGGATACAGCATAGAAACATTGGCTGCAATCCTAACGACAGTTTCCTGGGAGTAAGACCCATGGAACACAATGGGGCCTTCTTCTGAGTAGACATGGTTAGGATTGCACCCATTATTGTCTTGCAATGCATGATCACGCTTGGCAGTGCAAGGTGAACCTCAGTAGTGCCAGCATATGAGATGGCAGGGGGCTATTGGTCAGACACATACATCTAATACAGAGGCAGGGCACAATCCAGAGTAACTACAGGACCTTTTACACCAATGTAGTTATGGTGCCAGCTATGAGAAACCTATGGGAAATGCATAGAATAGTCCAGAGTAAGTGCCTCTTACGTGCTCTTGTAGTTACTCTGGATTATAGGGCTAGTAACCCTCCCCCTTAAACACTTGACTTCTACAGACTGGGGGTTGCAAGCTGAAAACTGAACAATGGCACCACACAAGCGCACACTAACCACATCTTAGAAAGCACCACCCACACTTCCTCCCAAGGCAAAAATAAGGACAGTGATTTAAAAGGGACAGTGTTAAAGTACCAGGATCAAAAGGAACTGCCCTACCTCTGAGCTGATCTGCTTTCCAGACCCTAATGCTGGCTATCAGTATGTGGCAGGTAACAGCTCAGTGGCAGAACATGTACTTTGAACACATATGGTCCCCAACCTCCACCCTACTCGTTTCATTTGCAGTGGTTCCCGACCTTCAGACCGTGAATCACAGGTAGCTCACAAGACCTTGAAAAGTGGGCAGCCAATGCTTAATGTTCCGCCATGGACTACCAAATTTAGAGCACAATCGTAACCATGTCTCCTCAAAAGTAAGTCCCATTGTGTTCAATGAATCTTACTCCCAGGAAAGTGTGTTTAGGATTGCAGCCTATTGTATTTTCTGTGTGCAGTGGATGGGTGGGAGGTTGCGTGTGGTCTGCAATGCTTCCAATTTTTGCCTAGTGGTCTACAAGCAACTCGGTGTTGGGAAACCCTGATTTGAGGGATCTCGGGGTTGGGAAAGATCTTTTGGGGAGACCTACAGCTAGACAGAGCAAGCAGCTCTGACCTGGTTTCATATCTTCCACACTGACTGAGACCATTCATGTGCTCAATGGTTATCCATTCTACAACGCACCCTCGTGTCACTTTCATGTCACCCTCATGTCACCATAAATAAGCGTGCTTCTTTTTTTCATTTATCACATGAATATGGATATGCCAACAGTCTTGATGTGGATAGTTTCCTAACAAACAGACACCTCAGTCTAAAAGTGTTTGAGGACAGTGGCTCATGGGATTTGGATCATGGGATTCTTCCAAGTCAAACCCAATGGAACTTGGAGCAGCTTCCAGGTACAGGTTCGAAAATAAATTTGAAGCTCATCAATACTGCCAGAGAATTTCAGAACACAAGAATTTTGCTTGGCCAGATTTGCCGATCGTAACCACTGGGAGCTTCCAGGCAAGATGGCCTGACCTTCTCTTGCTTGTGCTCAGCATCACTGCCTCAGAACATGAGGTTCCTTTCGCTACTGTGTCCAACAGCCTCTTTTCCCTGAATTGGTCTTCTTGGAAAGCTCTCTCAGCTCTCGGCCATCCCCACGTTGGAGTTCCATCAGTGAAGGGTGCATTTTCCTTCACGCAAGCCTCTCGGAGCCCAGCTCTGCATCATGGACAGAAATCTCAGCCCCGCATGGTTCAAACCAGCCCTGTCAAGAGTGGCCACAGAAGACACCACACCCCTTCTCCCGCCACTCTCCCCCCTTCAGCTCTACAGCAGGTACAGCTCTCCGCTTCCAGGTCCTGTACCTGTGCCAAACCCAGAGCTCTTCGCTTCCTATGGGTTTTTTTTGTCCCTGCCAGAACAGATTGGGGCTGAAGAACTGCAGGATTTGTGGTGCTCGAGAAGCCAGCCTTGCTTGGGACAATGTCTTTGTTGATGTCAGCCCTGCAGATGGATACAAATGGGTGTGTTGTTCTCCGAGTGGACCTTGTTGGCTTGTGAATGAATGCTCTGTCTTGTTGAAAGTAGGAGGAGAGAAAAAGCCAGCCTGAGTGGTAGTAGCAGGAGCTCAGTCACTGGACATATTCCTCCTGGGAGATGGTGGGAGGGTCTCCCACGTTTCCAGAGAGTGCTGGCCACTGCAGGGTGGTGGAAGAGGCCAGGCTCTGAGGTTTGGTGCTTCCATCTCTTCACTGATGCTTTTCCAGCAGTGCCTTTAGGGTGTTAGACCAAGGCATGCAAGGAGGACTTGTCGTTTGATTCTTCTGAATATCCATTTGTCTCCTGCGCCTGTCAGCATCTGCTGCTGTTCCATGTCGGAGAAGCATCCCGCCGTTTCCCTGGGACACTCTGCTGTGGCACGGACGAGGCAGCTGCAAGTTTGCCCAAAGGAGCAACAGAAGCCGGGAGACAGGTGAAGTACAGAAAGAGGCCCTTGAGGATGACTGCATCGCTGGCTACAGAAGGGAGGCTGAGGCAGGGGGTGCAGTGTTACGGGGACAAAACTGTGATGAGCTGCCATGCTTGTGTGCAGCAGGGGAAGGGTGAGAAGGACATTGCACAGCAAACATGCCCAGCTGGACTCTGGTAGGGGATTCGGGGCATCCCTGACTCTTGTGGACAGTGGTCCCAAATGTGGCCACCCCTGCCCACCTTATGCCTTCGTGGAGTTGGGTAGAGCACCTTTTTCACTGCCTCCTTCTACCTAGGAGGACTCAATTTCACCATACTCAGATCATGAATTTACACTACCAGATTCCAGGATTGGGGCTGGCATTGACGCAGGTTCCGGGGTGAAGGCTTAGGGGATCTAAGGCAAGGTTTCTTCTCTCCAAGCCCTCTGGGTGTGTACGTGTTCATTTATACTTTGTACTTTGATGAATTCAGTGCTTGGGGATTGTTGTTAAAAATGCCTGTGGCATCTGCACAACTCATGGTGGGATGAAGCAGGGGCTTGGCTTTGCATGGGTTAAAACGCTGGTTCAAATCCTCACTCAGCTAGAAAGCCTGGCTAAGTAGGATCAGAAAAATTCGTGACTCTGTCAGCCTCAAACCTCCAAGGGTTAATGTGGAACAAGAAAGCTTGTAAAGAAACAGGTTTATATAGGGAATTGTGCAGCCAAACCCTTTGCTTACCTTGCAGGTAAGCTTCTGTGGGCAGGGGTTGTTCCAGAGAGCGGAACAGAGACTGTGCATGTGCGCGCTTTCTGTATGAAAAGTACAAGTCTCACAGCCCCTCGGAGTCCTCTGTGTCCCTCTCTTTACTTAGAGGGCTGATTTGCCAGATATTTCTTTGATTGGGAGGGTGTTACTTCTCCTGGCATTGCAAGTTCCATGCTAAACACCTGGGCATCCTTTTGCTTGCTGCCTTGCTGCAGGTAGAGTCAATTCCCTTGCTGCTGTTGAAGCATATTAATCATTAACCCACCAACTGAAAGGAAAGTTCATACATAGGAAGGGCAGAGAGCGAGCGCGCACTTGCTGAAAACTCAGGTGGAATCCTAATGGGTACTAGAATGAGACACCCCACTATTCTCTCTGCAAGGAGATTTGTGCATAGGGTGAGGAACTCTGTTATGAGTTTCATAAGAACATCCTAAGAGCCTTGCTGGACCTGGCAGTCAGATCAGTCCCCCCAATCCAGCTTCCCATATCTCCTGGTGGCCCATAAAAACCTTTGAATACCATTGCCATGTTTTGCAAAAGGTTAACAAAAAAAAGTTAGTGTATTGTGCTGATCATCTGCAATACAGTGAGAGGTTGGAGGTCTTGCTGGCTCCACTATTAAGAAGCCACTGAGGTTGGGACGTCTTCTCAGCCGCCTAGATCACAGAGACCTGAGAGCTCCAAAAGCCCCTCTTCCACCTCTGGTTCTTTTTGGCAACCTTTGTGTTACGGGACAGGCACGTTGTAAATGTGCGGCTGAAGCACAATAACAGCATTTGACTACGTGGATGCCAGGAGCCGTTTCCTTCTTGTCTGGAGCCACAGATCATAGAGTTGGAAGGGACCCAGTGGATCATCTAGTCCAACCCCCTGCCTGTAATGCTCCAGATCCAGGGAAACACTGGCAGGCCTCCCCCTCCAGTGGTGGGCTCCAGCAGGTTCGCACCTACTCTATAGAACTGGTTGTTAATAAGAGATAGGACATATAAAGTTTAAAAATAGCCATTTAAAAGTGCCAGATGCACTTTTAGAACCGGTTGTTAATTTCTTTGAATCCCATCACTGTCCCCCTCGCTGCTTGAATATGAACTGGTTTTAATTCCAGTTGTTCCAGTTAACCCTGCTAACTCTTTCAAGTGGTGTTCCTCCTTTATTTAGCAGGGGAGAGTATTTAGCAGGGCCTTCCATGCCCCAGCAAGGTCTCTTCTAATGGCTTCTGCTGGTGATCTTCTTTGCATTTCAGATTGCGAGCAGTGGTGGGCTCCAGCAGGTTCGCACCTACTCTATAGAACCGGTTGTTAACAAGAGTTAGGACATATAAAGTTTAAAAACAGCCATTTAAAAGTGGCTGCTGGATGGACAGAGAACCAGTTGTTGATTTCTTTGAAGCCCATCACTGATTGCGAGCCCTTTTGGGACAGGGACCCCTGAGCTATTAATTAGCTATTATTGTTTTCATTTTCCTGTAAACCGCTCTGTTAACTTCTCAGTTGAAAAGCGGTATATAAATACTGTAGATGGACATACCAAGGTGAGATCTCGCTGAGGGAGCGATTCCAAGGATGTCCTCAAATTGGAAACACTCCAGGAGGAAAGAGAGGAGGATAAACACTTTCTGGAGTTCTGGGAAAAACATCCCTTCTCCTTCAGCTTGACAAACATTTTCTGCATATAATGGATGCAGTTTGACAAACTTGTTTCCAGCAACATCCTCACCCTCTCAAGTTTTTGCAGGAGGTTTAGCTTAGAAACTACAGAGTCAGTTACAACCCTACAGAGAAACTACAGACAGTTTAAAGCAGTCCAGCACTTGTGGGCAGACCCCACACCCCGCACATGAATCAACTGCAAATCCTCAATACACCAAATTATATTAGGCAAGGCCTTTATATTGTTCTTTTTGGCGACAGGGGTTGGGTCATCAGGAGGTGCATTTGCAATGTCCCAAAGACCTTCCTTTCTGAGGAACATTTCCATTTGGATGGACCAAGATAGACGTATAGGGAGATAATTCCTATCTTATATACCTAAGTATCTAACTATTACATATAGATAAAGATAGCTAGATAATCCCTCTCATTGAGACGCAGGGCTGAGAGTTGCCATCTTGCAAGGACTGAACACTGGACACTTGTTCTGGGAGAACAACCAGCAGGCTCTGCAGACACTCTGTAAGGGAACCTTGAGATCTGGTATAGCTTCCCAAATATCCCTGGCTCATAACTTATTGAGAAACTGGGCACAGATGGCATTACAACATCAAGTTGCAATTCCACCAGTCACTGGGTGATGAGAATGCTGATGCTACTCAGCCGTGTTTCGAGAAGGCAGGCGAGGCAGCGGAAGTGCTGCAAGACACCCAAGGGTGGACTGAGTGAAGTGCATACAATTATGCTCAGCCCAGACAAGTGAATGCTGAGAGGCCCCCTTGACCCAACAGTTGGTGGTTCTCCTGTAGTGGAAGGGGTGCTGTTGCCCTTGAAGGATCACCTGTCTAACAGGATTTGTGCATGTGCTCTTGTGAATTCTTGCTGGATTCCTAGCCAAAGATTGTGGCCAGAGGTGCTTCCTGCTAGCACAGGAGGGGGCAGGTCCAGTTCATATTTCTGAGTTTTGGTAGCACTTTTCAAACAGGAAGGACATTATCCTTCCTTCTCATCCGTCCAGTTTTGGAACGAAGAGCAGACTGAACCAAATCTATCCAGACCCCTGTGATAGATTAAGAGGAAGCCGTGATGGGAAAGGGCGGGCAAGTTGGGCCTTGGAGAGTCAAACTCAGTTCATAAACAGCTCTCATGGTGCCTGCTGAAGGCCAGAAAGTGATTTAATGAAGCAGGAAGTGATTTCCTTCCTCCACTTTCCAAACGCCTCGCTCAGAGTCTTTCCCTCCCAACTCTCCTGTGATGATCTGGTGGCCACCATCTTTGGTCACTCAAGATCTCGTGAGAGTCCTCAAGCTCTTGGGTTTCAAAGTCTTGCAATACATTAGAACAGCATTGGAGGCCTCCATGCTTTGGCCCTGCATCTACATCATAAAGAGCTTCTTCCATGGGCCTCATCCTGCTGTTTGATACCCCAGTTCTACAGCAACAGGGAGCCCTGATCAGAGCTTAATCCCTGTCCTCAGGCAGTGTAGGGTTATGTTGCAGGCGCAGGTTAAGTGACTGCCAAGATGGAAGGGCAGCACTGCAGGAGATGCCTCCATGTTCTCTTGTGCTAGACAGGTCAGAGACTAGATACTTCCTCCCTCTTACCCCCTCCATTTGTATCAGGTTCCCAATTCATGGATCAGCCTCCAGGGGCACACTGGGCTTCAGTGTTGAATGTCAAGGAGGAATAATGGAGCCTTTTTACCCAGTTCAGGATCTATTTACAATTTCCATTCATTATTCACTGAGACGAGATTCTCGGCAGCAGAATGCAACTACTCAGCATCTCCCGTCTCCACCACACTCCCGTCATCTCCACCACACTCCCAGGGCCCCTTTGCTCAGGGATGCACAGCACAACCTTAGCTATGCTGCACAGCCAGGGAGGCAGCAAACCCTCGGGGCTCAACTCAGCACCTGGAGGAAAGAGAGGGGTGGTGGTGGAGGGGGGAGGAGTTCTGGGAGAGACTTTTTAGAATACAGAGGGAAGGAGCTTGGAGGAGAGAGAACAGTCTGACGGACTTGCTGACTGATGAATGGACTGCGGGACTAATGGACTGACTGGTGGACTACTGGTCCTGTTATTAAACAACAGACTGATTTAACGGGGTCTGGTGGAGACTTGGCTGCTACAACCAAGCCTTGAGTGAAGCTGCTGAGAGGACTGGGTTGGAAGGAGGACCTTTGGCAGGTGAGATGTCTTGGTGGTGGGGTCCAGCAGTGCTGCTGAGCAGGAAAAGGGTCGTTATTAGGTCGTTATTAGGGAAAAGGGTCCTCCCCCCTCCACCACCACCCCTCTCTTTCCTCCAGGTGCAGGTTATAAGCTTAACATATAAGCTTAAAGTTGGCATAAGTTCTCCAAATCAGTGATTTGCAACCAGTGTGCCACAGTGTGCTGCAGATAGTCCTCAGGTGTGCCAGGGGAATTTGGGGATTGTCGTTAATGAATAGGAAAATGGTGGGATTTGAACATCCTGGTGTGCCTTGTCAGTGGTAAAAAGAACGGTGGTGCGCCTTGATCATTTCAGTGTCTTGTTAGTGTGGAGCATTATCAATATGGAGATCCTTCCAGTTCCGAACTTGTTTCCAAGAATAGCAGGCGGCCTGGTGGACCTCATAGAAAACTCTTGGCAGAATTCCTGCTTTCAGCCTTAGCCAAACTGAAGATATTCCAGCCTTGTCAAGTGAAGCCTCCCCAGCAGGTCAAAATGCAGGATTTGTGCTGCTCTGGGGTTTCTCTGCCATTCCCAGCCTTGCTGTTCCTGCCACTGCAGGGCCTGGGGTCACTTGTCTCCTTGGGCTGGCACAGAGGACAACTCTTGCTGCAGTGCAGCCGCTTGGATCCGCTCAGGCACTCCTCCCCAGCAAGTCTCGGGCATCTGTTTTCATCCATCCACTGAGCTCCAGGAGAAATTCAGAAGCCTGATGCCGAGAGATTCCTTTCACCTTGAATCCTGTCTCCCCTGCTCACTGCTAGCAAAGAGGATGCTGGGCAGATTTGGGGGGGGACGGGGACACCAAAGTTGCATTAAGGTCAGTGAGGTCAGGGGATATTTGCAAAAGGAAGTCATCCTGCTTTTGGGCCAGAGGGAGGAGGAGGAGAATGACACGCAGCTGTCAAGAAGGTGATTTCTTCCCAGGGGTGTTGAGGCTGGGTTCAAGGCTGGGCGTTGATGAGTCGGTAACCTTCAGATCTTTGGAAGATAGTGGTTTACCCTGGGAAGAAATAGCTGGTTGCACATATTACAGAAAACCAAGTGTATTCTCCTCCACATACATATGTCTTGCCTTTCTTCTATATTACAGCAAAATGGCTTTTTGAAATGAACGATCAGCCACAAGCCTATTGAATCTTATCTTGCTGGGTGTTCCTTCCCTGACCTCTAATGTTCACTGCATGTGTGAATTCACTGAAATAAAACACTCACTGTCTGTGCTTCTTTCCCGCCATTCTTACTATTCACGTGATTTAACAAATGTTTTTTTTCCCTGGGGAAAAAGGTGCTAATACTCACCACAGGTCATCCCCACTATCACTAATTATTAATTAGCTGCTGGGCGGGCAAGTGGAGAAGGTGCTGGTGCTGAGGACCAGTGAGTACCTCCAGAAAAATTGCCCTGGATATAACTACCGTATTACTCAGTACAATTTTGTGGGAAAAGGGGGTGCCAACAATATTTGGTCCCAGGTGCCTTTTTCCCTCTGCCTTTTTTCCAAGCGGAAGGTTCCGAAATGTGGCAGATGGTTGAGAGGCTGACTGCCACTAAGTGTTCCCTTCCATGGGCCTCTTCGGATTCTCTTCTTGCCACCTGCTCTGGCTGTGCCACTTGTTTCTGTGAATCAAGCACATGTTTGATTGGTGTCCATGAAATACCTTTACATGTGCCCTTTTTCTCTGGATTCTTCAGGTGACAGCAATGGTGTACCAGTGGAAGAACTGGAAGTCCATGTGCAAGGGTCTTGTGCTGGGAACGCTCCTGACCAGCTTCATGTTGCTGCTGTACTCCTACGCCATCACACCGGTCAGCATGACGGAGTGAGTGAGCTTTGCGTGTGTAGGAGCCCCATCTGCCCAGGACTTGGGGAGGATCGTGGGTTGGTTGTCTTGTGGCCAACAGTGCATAGGTGGTGTAGCTGGGTCGTCCCCATATGACCCATGGCTGCTGGGGGGCAGGTGGAAAACGGTGCCGGTGCAGAGGGAAAAGGTGCTGGGACTGAGTACTGGTGAGTACCCCCAGAAAAAGACCCCAGGGTTCAGTCCTCTGCAGATGGGTTTCAATACAGTTTATCCCCAAAGGAGAAAGGTGGTAGAGTCCAGAGATGCAGAATGAACTGCCTTGTATCGCCCTCTTCTGCCTGCTGCTTCCCTGGATCTCCAGCCCTCTTCTGGCTTGTTAAGAGAAGGATTGCATCTGCCACTGCCCACAGGGTATAGCTAGATTACCCTTTATCCCAGGGGTGGACAAACCCTGGCTTGGGGGCCATTTGTGGCCCTTGAGGACCCTCATTTTGGCTTGCAGTCTCCAAAGGGCCTCTCTGACCCATGGAAACTATTGGAGCCGGCCCACCATTTTAATTGCCTCCGAACAGCCACATTTCTGTATGTTTTCATGTGCAAGAGGTATGTGGCAAAGAGTTCATGGTTCTCAAATATAATGTGTATTATAAATAAGCTCGGAAAAATTCAGCCATTTTTGTAAGTTCCATCGCTAATGTATTTATGTAAACTTATTCGAATTGGAAATGTAAAATTAATTCTTTTTCCTGCCTGGCGCCAAGACGGTGTCTGATGTGGCCCTTCAGCCAAACTGGTTTCCCACCCCTGTCTGATCTTCTTCACTTCCTCTTTTCCCATTTTGGGTGTCCTGGTTCTTGCATTCCGAGCTGCCTCTTTCAATTTCATTCCACTTTGATGTTGTGGCATCTCCATCATACTCTGGGTCTACCTTTTGCTCTTTGTCCTCCTTCTCTCTGAAGCCTTGTGGTTTGGCTTCCCAAGACATCCTCTCTAACCCGTGAACCAACCTTAAGACACCTCTGCGCCACTTCTGGGGCACAGTCAGACATGCGCTGGCCTCCCTACTTCACCACAGGAACAGGAAGACTGATGGGTTGTGCTGGCCCAGGTTAGGTTTGCACCCCTGGTCCTGTGCTCTGCTCTGAGATCAGTACTAGTACAGAAAGTGCTGAACATTGAGCACCATTTCTTTGAAACGGCAGGAGACGCCCACCTGGGGAACCTTGAAAAGAGCAAGCTGTTTGCATATAATTATGCAGTGATTTTAATATCAGTATGAAATCTGAAATCCAGAGACTTTCTGTCTGAAGCAATCCAGAGAAGGAATACGGTAACCTGTATTTTAAAAAACAACAACACATAGAGCTGCTGAAGCTGCAAATCCGTCCACTCTTCCTATTTAGTGCTTATATGGACAGGCAGTTTAAAGCCCATCCACTTTCCTAGCACTAGGGGCATTGCTAGGGGTTTAGGAACGACCGGGTGCCACTTACAGGGGCAGTGACACCACTACTGGCCTAAATTTTTTAAATCTTGGTGTTTTCAAATAATACCATCAAGTGATGTCATTTGATGCATAATTTCATGTAGGATGTAATGAAACAAACACTGAAATATTCTGTTAGCCAAAAGCCAGCAGGAAGCAGGGCAATGATGCATCATCACACCCACTGCCCAGAGCATTGTCCTGTCCACTGCAGGGAGGAACTCCATCATGGGGATGTCATGATGCTCCCACACCAGGTGACGCAAATCCTAGTGACTCCACTACCTGGCACAGACCACTCCATCTTCCACGCCACTATCCATGATCTTCTATCCATGCCACTTCTGTTAGAAATAAATGGAAACAACAGATGCTAGGAATGGAGAAAGCGCCCATCCTACCCTCCTCCTAGAGGTGGCAGTGGGTGGGGGATTCAGGCAATGACACATGCCCTCCCAAGTCTGCCCTCCTCTCCCACCTCATTGGGTGGATGTTCTACAGATGGCCCAGCAGGTCCCTCCTCTCTTTTACTGAGTTTAGCTCTCTTGCCCATCTCCATCCCAGTGGAAAGGAGGGCTGGGACTTTTCCTGAGAGTCGTGCGGTCAGAGTAGTGGGAGAGCTGCTTCTTTTCTCCTGGGAATATCTTCATTGATGGCTGACCTGTGTTTCTTTCCCCAGAATCCCGAGTCCCTACTCATGCTCTTCCTATCCTGTCCCGGCCCGCTTGCCAGCTTCAGCCAACACCACCCACAACCCACCAGGACAGAAGTGCCTCCCCAAGTTGGATGTCATGTTCATGAAGACACACAAGACGGCAAGCAGCACCATAATGAACATTCTCTTCCGCTTTGGGGAGAAGCACCGCCTCAGGTTTGCCTTCCCCAATGGACGCAATGACTTCTACTACCCATCCTTTTTTGAGCGCAGGCAGGTGCAGGACTACCAGCCCGGCATGTGCTTCAACATCATCTGCAACCACATGCGCTTTCAGTATGAGGAGGTGCGCAAGCTGCTGCCGGCTGACACCATCTTTGTGACGGTGCTGCGGGACCCTGCCTACCTCTTTGAGTCGTCCTTCCACTACTTTGGGAGCATCATTCCCTTGACCTGGAAGATCTCTGGTGAGGACAAGCTGGCAGAGTTCTTGCGGGACCCTTGGCATTACTACGACCCCAATGGATTCAACGCCCACTACCTCCAGAACCTGCTGTTCTTTGACCTGGGCTATGACAACAACATGAATGCCAACAGCCCCCTGGTGGACCAGTCCATTCGTGAGATCGACGACCGCTTCCACCTGGTGATGCTCTTGGAGTACTTTGATGAATCTTTGGTGCTTCTCAAGGACTTGCTGTGTTGGGAGCTGGAGGACATCCTCTACTTCAAGCTCAATGCCCGGAAAGGCTCCACTGTTTCCAGGCTGACTGACCAGCTCTACCAGAAAGCCACAGCCTGGAATCTCATTGATGCCAAGCTCTACCAGCACTTCAACACAACCTTCTGGCGCAAAGTGGAGACATATGGACGAGAGCGCATGGCTCGGGACGTGGCTCAGCTCCACAGAGAGAATGAGAAGATGAAGAGCATCTGCATTGCTGGGGGGCGTCCCGTGGACGCCAATGCCATCCAAGAGTCCTCCATGAAACCGTGGCAGCCGCTCGGCAAGAGGACCATCGTGGGCTACAATCTGAAGAAGAGGATCAACAAGAAGCACCGAAAACTCTGCCGTAAGATGCTCACGCCTGAGATCCAGTACCTGACAGACCTCGGGGCCAATCTCTGGATCACCAACCTCTGGAGCCGGGTGCGACAGTTCCTCATGTGGTAGCAGGGGCACAATCTCTGTCTTCATTCCCTCTGCCTATTGACATTGTCCCTCTCCCAGGAAAACAACCAGGTTCTTTCCTGTTGGTTTCCCCGCTCACTTCTTCCTCACACTGGCTGGCCGGTCATAGCTTATGTTGCGCCCTCAGCCACTGTGGGAACTGCTCTGTGGCCTCAGAAGGAGAAGAGTGGCTTTGTGCTGACCGCTCCCACCTGGCTGGGGACCCCACTGGTGAGACTGAAGAAAGAGTGGGCTGGGGCTTCTGACGAGGGTGGGGATGAGGGAAGGATGCATGTCCCATTTGGGTCTGGGTCCTGGCAGGAGGGACCTGGGACACAGGACAGACTTGGGGACCTCCAGTGCTGCACCCCAGATCCAAACTCCTGAGCCAGACCCGCTGCTTCAGCTACGAGCAGAACAAAGAACAACAGCACCAAGACACCTTTTCCAGAGGCAGTATTTGATAGACTCTCCAGGGCTTTCTGTACTTCCTTCCTCTCTACTTTGCTTTCAGACTTTGTGAACAGACCGTGACAGAGGAAAGGCCACCCTCTTTCTCTAGTCGCCAACTAGAGGCAGAGCGTGGGGTGGGACTGAGGATTCATTTTCCTGGGCTGAGTCCCACTGGGGGGTTCTCACAGGTATTTGTGCTAGCCAGGCTCAGAATTGCCAGGATGAGTGAAGAGATGTTTGGCTGCACAGCATATGCGCGCAGCACCACTCCTGGCGCATGCCAGGCTTACGGCCTGCAGAGAGATCTACGTTACAGGGAAACGTGGGAACTGGTGTTCTGTGAAGAAGGATCAGATCTCTTCCGAGAATACACACCATCATTAAAGCACAATTTCCAAGCTTCTTAGTGCCCACCTGTGGATGAGATGAGGGGTTGTGAATTGGCGTGTTGGCAGGCCAAGGCTAGGTTCCGAGACTAACTTTAGGAGGTGGTGTTATAGCCTACACTTGTGACGTGTCTCCTGATGGAACAGTGCTGTGTGTGTTATGTGTAATGAATGGGGGGGAGGCTGAGTGTGTGAGGAATGATTGTGATCCCCCCGTGTGTTCAACTGTTCCACTGTCGCGGTTCACTTGCACAAGCCATACTGTGTACAGGCAACGAGGAGCTAAGAATTTGCACTGATTCTTATACCACCCTCTGGACACTGCTTATCCAGTGTATGAAATGCCATGTCCAGCAGCAGTATTTTATATGTATTTCCAGGAGAACTGCCCAAGGCCAGTGAGATCTCCCCCGGGATTGTCTCAGGACCCCCCTATGGGGGAAAGACCTGCCCTCTGGCCAGTTCTTGGCGGTTCTGCCCTTTTTAATCACACCTCGGTGCTTACGGAGAACTGATCCAGAGCAGTCTTGTGGATGGTGCTGCCATGAAAACAGCACCAGCTGCTCACAACAACACTATACAGGCGTGTATGTGGTGAGGGGGGAGTCAAGTTCTATCTGCTTACACTGCTTCTCCTTTGCTTCTAAAGATGCCATTTGATTGTTCTTTATTTTGTTTCCTCGTTAGTAATAAATCCTTCTTTTTCGGGTGTTATATTTATTTTAAAGCAACTTCTGCGTTTTGAGTTGTTTGCAGACGTGCCTCTTGGAGGGACTGCAGGGTGGACTCACCAGTGGCATCACTAGGGCTTGCTGGTTCCCTGGGGGGGGGGGCAGGAGGTCAGCATATCACCCCCCGTGATAGACGTCCGCCCATTCAGTGGGTGCGCAGAGTGGTGATGCAGCATTTCCCTCCCCTGCTGGTTTTTTTGGCTCAAACGTTTGGTATAATATAAATATTTCAACATAGTTTGTTTCATTGCATTCTGCATTAAATTACCTGTCAAATGATATGCGTAACATGATGATGTTATTTAAAAATACCAAGATTTGGACCATTTTGGCCAGTAGTAGTGTCACCCCTCCTGTGCATGTCACCAGGTGCGGCTCACCCCCAGTGATGCTATTGGTTTGACTGAACAATCTTCTGTAGATCCACATCTGAGTCCACATTCAGAAGAGTGGAACCTTTTCATGGCTTGCAGACCATCAGATACGTGGAGTGTGCCCAGTGACACAGAGCATCAACGTCCCCAAAAGGGTTTGTTAAAATGTGCTCCAAGACTGCTACAAGTTAATATAACTATCTCTGCGCAAGAAAGTAACCTAAATGCTTAGCCCCCAACCTTGGCTCTTCCCCCCCCCCCCATTGGCCACCAGAGCTAATGTCCCCACTGGTTGGAGGGTCCCTAGTTTTTGTCGGCTACAAGCCATGGGATCTAGTGATAACCAGCATTCAAAGGAGGAGGCTCTGGTTGGAACATGAAAGATAGGAGAGGGGTTTCTGGTTGGCACTTCTCTGGAAAGAAAGTAGGGGAGGCTGTCAAGAGAGGCTGGAACTGACCACTGCAAGTGGCTGTTTGGTAGATGGTGTGATGCGAAAGAGCCAAAGGGTGTGGCTGGACTCACAAATCAGAGCGTTGCGTGGCAGAGCCAGAGAGGTCCCCTCGGGAGTCTCTGTCCCTCTGAGGAGCATCGAGCGGGCCAGTGAGACCACAAGCAGGCACTTGAGTGGCCCCCATTTTGAGAGGAAGAAGGCAAGGCAGGGGCGAGAAGGTTCTCCCATCTGCAGCAGGTGCTCCAACTTGAATCCCTTCGGTGGAGGAAGAGCGAGGGCAGCAGAGACATTTACAGCTAAATATATGAGCTCAGCAGACTCACTTGCCAGACACGCGAGGTCAACCCATCTGCAAGGCCAAGTGGTGGGTTGGCAGGAGCTGGCCCTCTTCACACTCAGTGCAAGTGGAACAGAAGTGTGGAGGGCAGGAGACGAGGAGCCTCAAGCATCGGAGGTGCCCTGGCTGCCCAGAGTCCTCCATCCTCCACACTTCCTGTTCTGTTCCAGTTCCTCTCTTCCGACCAGTCAGTGTTGGGTGAACTGCCAGAGATCTTGGCAGGACTCTGCTAACCCTGCACATGCGGGAACAGTCTGCAGGTGGTAGCCTGCCAGCTAGGGAGGGGATCCAGTGCAGACACTCTGGGGCAAAGCTGGGGTCCCCAAAGACTGGCATTGCGTTAGTTTGGAGGAGCTTGTGACCCTGTGCCAGGGGAGATGGGCCTTCCCTTGAGATCTGCTCCAAGTGCTCCACACTGGTTGGAAGTTCAGGCTTTTTCCGCACGCAGAACGTAGGGCAGGTGCGCTGCTCTCCCTGACGATGGGACTTTGGGGTCTCCTGCTGTATCATCACAGGCTGTGATGCAATGGAGGTTCAGGAGAGGAGCAGCCAGCTCCATCTCTGCACATCTGCCTCCAGGCTCTTCTACGGGAGAGTTTGTGCCACCAAACCAAAGAACCCAGAGAGAAATTCTGTGAGTTTATCTGTTGACTTGTCCAGACCAGCCCATGCTGGACCTCCTCCGATGCAATGGGGGGTGTCAGTTCAGCCTGCACCCCCCTTGCAACATCCCTGCCACCTACAACAGTGAAGTCACATCATTCCAAAGCTCCGTTCTCCTCTCAAAGCCCTTCATTCTGAAGTCAAAAGTCAAATCTCCTTGAAGTCTAAACTCTCTGGTGCTGTAATTCCCATTCTCCTCTCCACTTCCTGTGGTTGCTACGCCTGCCAAGATGGAACGAGGCACTGGGTGATATTTGGGGTGCCACCTTGGGGTGCCATTCCTGGAGGAATTGGGCCAACCTTATTTTTGGCCCTTACCATTGAAGATGTTGCCATCTGGGTTCAGAAAGACTCCCTAAGACTTGGAAACCCGAAAGTAAAGGCTCAGCCCTGTGAATACCTTCCTGGCATCAACCTTAAGGGTGTCCATGTGTATGTCTGAACGGCCCCCCTCCCTCCAAATGCTCTATTGCACTGAATGGCAGCAATAGTCTCAGAGCAAATCACATCCTTTCCAACCCTTTTCTGCTGGAGAGAGTATATAAATGTCTCCCACTAACTGCACAATCCTATGCACAACTACTCAAGAGTCAGTCCAGTGGGGCTGACTCCGAGGAAAGTGTGCTCAGCATTGTGGCCTCTCCATGGACTTATGTCATGTATTCTGCTTAATGTATTTTAAAGGCATGAAATAAAAATCCACATAATTTTGTATGCAGTCATTATAATGTATATTGGACTAGTGTTTTGTGTTTTAAAATACTGTACAAAGAACTTTAGTGGTTCCTTCCTCCTACTCTTGACTTTTCTTGGCCGTCTGGAAGGAAAATTAGGGAGTTTTAATTCCCTAATTAAAACCCATAAGCTCCCAATGCCTTTGCTATTGTTTGTTAAACCATGCCTTGGTAGTGGCCCCAGCAGTCAAGGGAGTCATCACAAGGCTATGGAGTCTGCTGCCTCCCTTGTATTTCAAAGACGGGAAGGGAGGTGGTAGCGGGTGAGACCACAAGGACAAGGGTCAATGAATATCGATTTATTAGTACTGATATCAATAAATGGTTCCTTATCCCCAAAGCACTTGCAGTCTTTTAAAAATACCTGCAAAATAGACATCAGTCATCATTCATTCATCCATCCATCATCTTCTTAGCAGGAACCTAACCATGATGGGGTCCACTTTTCAGCGTATTTAATTTTATTTATTCATTCATTCATTCATACATACATACATACATACTCCTTTCTCCCCAAAGGGAACCCAAGGAGTTCTACCTCCATCTGGATCTATTACACAGTCACTGGGAAAGACACCAGGCTGGGGTAAAGAGGGGCAGTTGCTCTCCCCATTTTAACTATAGGAAAACATTGGTTTGGTTATGAAATATTTGCCAAGAAGCAAGAGGACAAATCATCAGATGATGTGCCCAGGCCCTAATGGGAGATCAAGAGCACAATCCTAACCACTTTTGGCCAGCATAACTCACCCGATTCCCATTTCTGGGGTGGTGTGTGGAGGCTGGCAGATGTCTGTGTGCTGGACTAACCCGTTCCTCTCCCGGAGTGGTGCAGACGTGTCTTATGGCACTTTTGCAACACCCCCAAACCAACACAGGACTGGTGCGGAACATTTTGGCAGCCACAGGTGTTGGGATAGCAGACGTTGAGGTCACACAAAGTTTCAGTCCTAATCATAGAATCCTAGAATCCCAGAGTTGAAGGGACCTAGTAGGTCATCTAGTCCAACCCCCTGCCTGCAGCAGGAAATCGTCCTAGACTAGAGCATCCCCAACAGGTGCTCATCGAGCCTCTGGGATCAAGCCCTGGGAACAAGTCCCACTGTACGGGTGAAATTCACACCAGAGTCAGCAAATGTAGGCTTTCGACTGACTAATTCAACCAGACTCAGCGTGGAGTTGTGTCAGAGTCCCCTGCCCTTGGAGGAAGGTGTTCCTGCTCCCCACTCCCTGCGTCTCTGCACGAGCTCTGGCATGCCCCATCCCACCGTTTGAACCTCAAGAATCCAACATGCTTAATGAAGTTTTATTTCATAAAACTTTTAGGATTTTATTTTATTTTAGGATTGCAGCCTAAAGACACTTTCCTGGGAGTAAGACTCACTGAACACAATGGGGCTTACTTTTGAGTAGACATGGTTAGGATTGTGCTCTAAATGCCACATTTTGCAAACACTTCTATCCACAGATAATAAGTATGGGATGCTGGAATTGTGTGTTCTGCTGAAACACTCCGACACCACATTTTGCATTTTAATTCAACAACAATAAAAAATTTCAAACCCTTCTACCAATAATCAGTTTACAGTACTTATATACTGCTTTTCAAGTAAGAAGTTCACAAAGTGGTTTACAAAGAAAATGAAAAATTAATGGCTGTCCCATTCCCTATCCTAAAAGGGTTCACAATCTAAAAGGAAGAGGGCCGCCCGCCTGATGAAGGAGACTGATGATGATCAGGAGGAATTCCCCACACCTGAAGCTCTTAAAAGGTGGTATAAATGGCTCCCTCCACAGGTATGGAAGAAGAGGGGTCTTTGTTGTAGAAGAGCAGGATGGGTTTGTGGAAGGCTCTCTTTGCAGTCTTTGTCTGGAGTTTGGTAGCTACTGCAGCCACCCAACGGGGTAAGTTGTGTTAGACTTGCTCCCTGTTCCCCATTAGCCTGTGGGGTGAGAGGGAGAAGCAGCACTACTAGGTTCTGGTGTCCTACAGTGGTGTAGTGGGAGATTTCCCCCCACATTTAAGTTGCAATCCTATGCAAACTTTCCTGGGAATGCGTTCCCATGAACAGATTCAGGCTTATTTCTGAGTTAAGCTATATAGGATTGTGGCTGTGGGTGGCGCAAGTGGTGAAGGCACTGGGCCTGTTAACCAGAAGGCCAGGGTTCGAGGGTTCACCCCACAAGACAGGGTGAGCTCCTGTCTTTAGCCCAGCTCTGCAATGCAGCTGGAACCCGTCGTATTGGCTCTGCTGTTCCATTGGACTATTTCAGTGGTGTGGAGAGGTGGCGTTTGCTGCTTGGGGAACAGCCTCTCCTCCATATCAATCTACCCAGGCCTTTGTGCTATGCATCCAGCATTGAGCACAATACCATAGTCTTTTGAGACTGATGGATGCCAAGTTTATATAGGATTATGTTCTAAATTTCCAAGATACAGTCGCTGAAGTTTGTCGTAAAGCTATTGTTTTATGTTGTACTGCTAAGAGTTCAGGCTGCAATCCTATACCTTCTTTCCTGGGAGTAAGTGAGCCCTTTTCAAATCACTGAGACCTAATTCTAACTACCCAGGGATAGGATTTTGCTGTCAGATGATAAACTCAGAGTCCCTCTCCAACCCCCCCTTCCCACCATAGAAGAAATTATTCATTTTATACTTGCCTTTCCTGCAAGGAGCTCGGGGAGTGTAGTAGGTGGCTACTGCTCTTCTTTGGTCCTCACAACAACCCTGTGAGGTAGAGATTGTAAGTCTGGTACCTAAACACTGCTTCTACTACACCATCCTGGCTCATAACCCATATTACAAGAAAATATCTAGCCTGAGGTTTGGTGTACAAGGCTAGAACTTTGGTATCTTCTACTCAACTCCCGGTCCCTAAAATATACAGGGTGATTGAGAAGTAACTCCCTATGTTGTACTTTATAAGTACTGTACAGGTACAGGGAGTGCAGGTATCTCCCGCGTTGTGATGGTTCACTTCCAGATGATACACTCTTTCAGCACCTTTCAATTATACCCAGAACTCATTCATCCAAAGCATGCTCTGCTCTTTCAACAAGGCCAAAATTAGCTCCTCTGATTGTGGCTCCTGGCCTGATCCTATTCCCGGAGGAGGGAATCCATTGCCAGAAGTCTTGGTGTGGCAGCAGGAATGGCAAGATCCAAGGGGCATTTGCAGTGTGCTAGCGAAAAAAGCCATGGAGGCAATGTTTATGAATGAAAAAAGATGGGGTTCCACCTTTCAATGTGCCAAAACAATGTGTCGTGAGATCGGCCAAAGACGGCAGTCATAGATGACCAGTTCTGGTTGAGCATAGGTGGATGATCCGAGTGTGCTTCTCTTCCTTCAGTGCCGGCGAACGCGGTGCTTCACGAATGCAACAAAACCGGCATCCACCTGGTGGTCAGAACAGACTCCTGGGGCTCCGGCCTCCAGCTGGAACCACAGTTTCTGCACCTGGGCAGCTGCCCCGTCTCCTTGGAAAACCCGCGCCAGGGTCTCTTTCACTTCCAATACACCCTGAAGGAGTGTGGCTTTGTGCGGATGGTGAGTGTTGGGGGATCGTGCCGGGCCCAGCAAGTCGTAATGATGGGCAATATAGAACTCCAGAGTTGGAAGGAAGGAGAAGCAAGTTGCTGGTGCCACAGCCGCAAAGACGTGGGCTGCGCTGCTAAATGGGACTTCGCTTCTTGCTAATTTCCCCAATCTGGTGAATAACTGGAGTGACTGTGTGTGTGCAGCGGGTGGTTGTGTGCAGGAATGAGACCTCTCGTTGCTCTCGTGGTTGAGGCAGGACACTGATGTCACCAAACTTCTTGAGATCTTGGTTTCATGTTGGTGATTCTTGCAGAGGACCGTCAAAAAGGTGGAGCATTCGGCCAGCCTGGTCTACAGGCCTCCAGCCCGTCGAGGCAGATCACGCATCGGCCCCTTCAGCAAGAGGATCAACTGCACGGATTACGAGTGAGTGTGGAGAAGGGCCCTTCGCCGTCATTGCGCCTGTCGCGCTCTGGGTCAGAAGGGCAGATCTGGCCATTTCTATAAGGTTTTTATTAACTTCAGACACAGGTCAAGGACAGAGCTGAGCTCTGAGATGGAGCCCTTTTGCTTTTGAAACCAAGTGGGCTGCACCAACTGGCTTGTGCCTGTGACCATAAACACCGTCTATTATTATTATTATTATTATTATTATTATTATTATTATTATTATTATTATCCTATGCCACTTGATGCCAACGTACCCTTGACCGAAGAACGGTACACTCCTATCTGGGATGATCATCCTCTTCCACCAAGTGCACAGCTTTGGGAGGGACGCACATGGAGCGGTGAGGGAGGAAGGGGACACCCGCCTAGCCAGCCAGATCCGAATCAACCCTGGCGATCAATGGGGTGACAGATGTCGCAGCCAGATCGCCCTCACATCCTTGATGCCAACATAAATCCGTCCAGAGAGCAGGAAGGAAAAAAGAGCCATGCTGTTCACTCTTCCAACATGCTCTGTTCTCTCTTTCTAGGGTAGATCACCAACCTCCTTCACGGATCTTGTCCTTCACCGGTGAACTCTCTGGTCTGAGTGTGCTGACGTTCACCACCACATTAATGAACGGTAAGTAGATTAGGGTGTTGAGATTGGGGGGGGGGGGGACAGAAGTTGACATCCCATAGCTTCAGACAAAGGACTCTGCAATTCCCTCTTCTGCATAACTGTGAAAGGTCCAGGAGCCCTGAAGTTGAAAAGTTGGCCACCCTGCCCTAAACAAGAGTGAGGGATTATCCAGACTTGAGGAAACGGAGCCAATAATTCTTGGCACCCCAATAGCTGAATATCAGAATTGCAGGTCCAACGAGTTCTGCAACATCAGGGGTATTCCAGGAATCATTGCAGTGTTGGGAGGCAGCTCGGGGAACATACAGATGCTAACATTACCCGTACTTAAAAGTGATGTTGCGCCTTCCTTGCACAAAGGCACAGCAGACAAGATTGGGGAGGTTGCCAGGATGTAGGTGTCTTGTGTGCTCCCTGAGGCATCTGATGGGTCATTGTGACATATTAAAGGGCGTTGGGCCTGATCCAGCAGAGCACTTATATTATGTATAGGATGGTGGAATAGCTTCTATGTAGCCACCACCAAGTAGTCTACAAAAACTGGACTTTGTCGAACACGAGAAGCACTGCTGTTGGATCATCGGCAATAGCGCAGTGCGCAGTCGAAACTGGCTGCTTGCTTTGGCCTGGGAAAGGTGAGCTATAAATCCCTTAAATTAATATCCTGTAAATAAAATTGAAAGCAGCACAGGTTTTTCTTAGCATTTTTATTTCCCAAGACTTAACAGAGAAGGAACAGAAATATTTAATGTTCCCAAAATATCAACAAAAAGAGGCCGTACGTATCGGCCGTAAATGGCTCAAGTCCTACAAAATAAACATAAAAGATCTTTCCAAGGGGGAGTTTTCCAGATACGGTGATTGAGTTGCTTCTTTTAAGAAGGCAGTCAATAAAAATAGAACCCTGTAGTTAAAAGTTATAGGACCAAAAGTTGAACTTCAAGCAATTTTGCACAATAATATTGTATCACCCGGATATGTTGTTCATTACTTACATCAGAGGAGCCTACACAACACTGTTGCTCTGTGTAGGTTTTATATTTTGGAAATGTACATTTAGTTTTTTCCTTTAATTTTTTGGGGACCTCCAAGAGAGGGGCTCCATAAGCTATAGCTTGTTTAGCTTATATGTAAATCCGGCACCGTTGGCTGGATCCCCCCCCCCCCCCGAGCTTTCCCTCCAGACACTACTGACTCTCCGATCCTTTGCAGAGGACTTCAGCAGCCCATCAGACTCCACAATCTTTCTTCTGGGCTCGCAGATCCACATTGAATTTGCGGTTCAGCGTTTTGCCCACCAGCCTCTGCGGGTCTTTGTGGACGAATGTACTGCAGCCGCCACCCCAGAACTGAACAGATCTCCCCGGAACTACAGCCTCATTGCAAACCATGGGTAAGCACACCTGGAAACACCAAAAACCCACACTTGGTGGCCTCTGGAAGCCTGAATATGTGGGCTTGGGGAGCATCTGAATGGCCACCGTGTCAGTCGCTGGGCTGAGTACACCTGTGTGTCTCCTCCATTTTTGGCTCTCTTGAGTACAACCTGGTGTTCTGCAGATGCAGCGAAGTGTCTTCTGCTCTCATGCACCGGGTGCTGGCTGGGTGCACTCAGCTGAACGGGTTGGGCAGAACCACCTGGAGGCAAACAACTGCTTAACCCACCCCTCTCCTTGTTAGTCAAACTACAGTGACGTGTCATCTTTTTAGGACACATCGTGGAAGGACATGGTGTAGGCAAGTCAAATTGCAAAATTTTCAGACGTGGAGAGATTGAACAGCAGGATAAGCCAGACTGATTATTGATACTGATCAGAGTTGGGGCTTTAATCTGTATTTGTCCATGTGATTACAGTCGTATGCTTCAATGTCAGTAAAGGTATCGGTCCCAGGGTTGGCACTGGTGGCTGCAGGTGGAGACAAGTCAGTAGCTTTGAGGGGAGGTGGAGCTGGGGACACGCTGGAACTAATGAGCAAACTTGTGAGTAACTGCCTCTTAAAACAGCCATGTTGGGCCAATTTTATGGGGCTGTTGCACAAATAACTCCCCCACGTTCAAACTTACGCCACAGGTTGCAACACTTTCTGCTGGGCGCCTTGCCTTTGAGCACTGATGGCACTCTCTTCTTTGGCAGGTGTCTTGTGGATAGCCAGGTTGCCAGTTCCCAGTTCCTGCCCAGGCAGAGCCCCCAAGTGCTCCATCTATCTCTGCAGGCCTTTGAATTTGTCGGGGTGAACGCAGACGTAAGTATGTGGCCTGGCAAAGGCGTCTGCTGGGGGTCAGAACTGTCTTGGTTCTCCTGGGCATGATCTGTTCACGTATGTTGGGGGACATGAAAAGTAACATGACAGGCTTTACTGGGCTGGGGGTCTCTGGAGGAGAAGAAACATGTTTCCACTTGGGGCTCTGAAGCAGTTGCAGAGCTGCAGTCTGGATCCATGAACACTTGCACGGTTACTCTTGCAAAATTTATACTTACCTGGTGGGGGGAGAAGGCAAGGAGAACAGGTGGTATTCCAGAAACCCACCTCAGCCCAGTCCTATCCACAGTTTCCTGGGAGTAAGCCCCATTGACTCTGATGGGTTAGACATGCATAAGATGGGGCTCTGTGAAACGGATCTGTGCTATGTCCCTTGGGATCATAACTATCTACTTACCAAGGGGACCCTTTTGGGACCACTAGTGCCGAGATAGTGACTGGAGAGAAGCATGACCCAAAGGGGGGAAGGTGGTCCGCGGGGCCTCAGAGATCCGACTGCAGCCCCGACTAGCTGAGGCAGGCTCTGATTTAGGCAAAGGAATCTCTTTTCTAGATCTACCTTCACTGCCGAGTTTTAATCTGGGACCCAGAAGTGCTCACTGACCCCAGCAGGAAGGCTTGTTCGTTCCACAGGGAATCCAAAAGGTAAAAGGATATTGGGAGGAATAGTATTTTTGATGTGCTGAAAAGCTTGGAGAGGGACCTCTGGTCCTGATCCACCACCTCCCAGACTGCATTGACCCACAGGTGGCACATCACTTATTGGCAGCACAACAGTTGGAAAAGGAGCTGGTTAGTGACCTTCCTGTGCCCCTCTCTGTCCCTGGAGTCAAGGCAGATGTGGGAGGTCAGAAGCTTGGTTAACTTCACAGATGGGACTGGCCAGCTCTAGGGAAGTGCCAAGGTTTGACAACTTGGGGCTAAGGGGGGCTGCCCCCAGGAACACCACAAAAGGCTTTCTAAACACCCAGCCATTTTTGCTGCAAAGTCTCAAGTTAACACCCAAGAACAACTTCTCCACACAAGTGTCCCTAACCCTAGAACCCTTTTGTTTAGGACCCCGTTGACTTCCCTTCCCAACAAACTACTTTGCACACTTGCATACTACCCTTTGTCCAATTAGCTTGAAGCAGTGTGCACAGTTCTTCCTCTCCTTTGGTCCTCACAACAACCCTGTGAGGTAGGCAAGGCTCAAACGGATAGACCCAAGGTCACCCAGGAAGCTTCATGGCTGAGCAGGATTTGAACTTGGATCTTCCAAGTCTTGGTTCAAACAGCTGGAAAAGGATTTTCTGAACCACTACACTCTCTGGCTTTCTATAGATTGGGGTGCCCAAACACTGGTCTGGGGGCCAGATGTGGCCCACGGCAAGCCCCTTCTCAGCAGGCCTGCAGGGAAGCCCTGTGATCTTGCAGAGGCAGCTCTGTGACAGATTTGTCAGATGTGGCCTTCCTGCCAAGAGTACATCCTGCTATACATAGTGCAACACGCAGTGAGGATGTGCATTTAAGATTTGATGGAAAACATGTTGCACAGGGGGGGGGGGGGGGCTGATGCGCTAAGGGGGATGGCGTACAGGGGAATTTTACTCCTGCAATGTGGGTACACTTTTTGCTAGTAGTATACAATATATATTGAGAGAGATTGATATTTTATATATACTATTAATATTATTTATAATATTATAATATAATATTATATTAAAATAATAATATTTCAAACTCCCCTTGCAGATGGCAACTCCTAGATGATTCCTCCAGTTCCTTGTGCAGTTGCTGTGATTCGGTGTGCCAGGCACCCCAGGCTCGCCAGAAGAGAGATCTGGAAGGTAGGGGTTTGGGCTTGGTAATTGCATCCCTTATGGAGAATAGGCAAGGCACCAACCAGCTGAATAGATGCCAGCTCTCTAATGGTCCCTGCTGACAATGTGAGGGGTTTCAGGTGGGTCTTTCCCCAGTTCTACCTGCTTGGAGAGGCTGCTGTCCTCCGAACGTGGAGCATCTGCTTGGTATCATTAACCTGGAAGTGAAGCTGCCCTCGCTGTTGAGTCCCTTTCAAAAAAGTGGGCCCTGTGCTAAGAAGTTTGGGAACCACTCAGAACGTAGCTCCAACTAGTTGGTGGTCAGGATGGGGGTGCAATGGGGTGGGGGGAGGCCGGGGGCCTGCTCTGATCTCCTTGCTTCTATTTCAGGGTCTTGGGCAGAAAAGGGGCTGCATTACAATGTGGTTGTGGGTTGCTTGAAGATCCAGAAACCGGCTCAGGATGTCGGTAGCCACATGCAGGACGCTAACAGTTCTGACACCAAGAGAACGAGCCTAGGTAAGGTAAGCCCACAATTGGTCCTGGACTTGGGGAGAACTTGGCGTCCTCGCCTGCCACCAAGAGGTATTCAGTCCCAGACTTGGCTCAGGGCGAAAAGCAGCTTGTCATGGTAGAGCCAGAGGCACACAGCCCCACATGCGACTTCTATAGGCCAGAGGGTTGAACCTAATTTCCATCTGTATTTACAGAAAAAGCAGTCCAGGTCCACTGACTGTCTATACATGGATATGATGTGAGTGGCCACTCCAACTCAGTCTAAAACAGCTTTTCTACACTTGTGGAGAGGCAGTCATTCCATTCTTCAGCTGAGCCAGGCATAGCAAGGGGTCCTTTGCAATTCTAATTGCCGACAGCCCCAGTACAACAGGAAGAAAAGCTGTTTTTAAGCAATTGTAAAGGGATATACCTTTAAAACTTGTAACACACTTGTGGTATCAGCAGGGAATTCAGAAACAAACCCTACAGATAGAGAGACAGAACCTTATTCCAATAGGAGCAAAGGAGGAGTAAGAAACCTGGAAGTGGATCTTAGAATCTATTTTTCCACTTCTTGATCCATGGATCTTTTTGGTGCTACTTTTCTGGGATTTTTCTCACCTACTGGTACTGACTGGGACTCACCTATATGTGTGTCTTTATGTGTGTCTTTATGTGTATGTGTGCCAGTACAGGGTGGCCATATAGAATGGAGGACGGAGTGCCTCTACTTTAAGCATTGCATGGAGGGAATCTAGGCAGGTGTGGCTCAGTATAGAAGGGTTTAAAAAGCAGCCCCTGCCTAAATTCCCACTTTATGCAATGGCACTCTGTCCTCCATTCCACACGGTCACCCTGGCTGGTCCTCCGTTTCGGGGGTGCATACCCCCTGAAAAAGACCGCTGGATTCTTTCATCCATGGGGGGTTCTGGAATGAAACCCTAGTAGATAATGAGGGACTCCTGAATATAAACAGTGCAAATTGTGTTGGCTTGCAAGGAGGAGGAAAGTGGGGGGGGGGGGACTGCCAAATGGGTGCAGCTGAACCGACCTCTTGCTGTTGGCTTCCAGCCTTTGCCTCTGCTTGAGAATAGAGGCATCCAATATATAGAGTGTCCCTCGAGAAGTGGTAACACTTCTGCAAGATGTCTCTGGGGTATTGAGAACGATTGAGAGAGAGGTTTGGTTTAGAAGGCTTTGAGAAGAGGGGACCCTAACCCTTGGGGAGCCTGTAGGAATGGAGAAGGCTTGCAGGTGGCACTACACCATCGCCACCAAGGAGGTCAGACCAGCCACAGAGTAGCAGTAGATTATGGGGGGGGGGGGGAGTTGACCTGGATCTTCCAAGTTTAGGTCTGAATCCCAAACCACACATCTTGGCTCTCCTGAATGAGGGCAGAAACTTTCCTGATGGAACTTTAATGACTGCTGGCATCTAACTTGGGGCTCTCCTCCAGCGACCCCCCTTCAGTCTTGTCCTGTTTCCAACCACTGTGTCAACTCTTGCTTTTCCTTGCCAGGCGGGAAGCAGAGCGTGATGCCTCCTGCCGTGGGCGCCTTGCTCCTGGAGGTGATGGTGGCCGCAGTCCTCTCCTTGGGCTTTTGCTTCTACAACGGCTATCAGAAGAGACTTTGCCTCTGCCACGGAGGGGCTGCATCCGCAGACACGGAGGGGCTGCTGGGGACGGGGCAGAGCTGTGGAAGTATCAGTGCCAATGTGGAATAAATGCCATGAAAAGAGCGAATGGTCTCTTGTGGCTGTGTTATGTGGCTTGGGGTGGTGGGACCGGCTGATCTTGGGGGGGGGGGGTGGATGGCCTTGGTGAGGGGGGTCAACCCTGCAATAGCATCTCAAGCAGGTGTCCAAACCACACTCTTCTGGAGTTGCCACTCAAGTGTCTCTGCCTGTCAGCTCCTTGCAAGAGGGGGTGGAACTGACTTCACCGACGCTGCATTATCTTCCAGCTTTGATGGGAGTTGCCAGCTTCTGGTTTAGCCAAGCTCTGCTTTCTGCTGCACAGTTTATGGAGAGCAAGGGAGGGAGCTCATAGAACTTCCTGTGGCAAGGAGTTCCACAAGCTGGGTGCCACCATGGGGAACACCCTTAACCTGTCTCTGTTATAAGAAGCATGGTCCATTCTGGCCTTAACCTAGTGCACTTCCCATGCCCTCTTCCTAAATACTGGACTATCCTCAGGCGTGGGGGTGGGTGGGATCCTAAATAAATCTGGTTATTTCTTGAGAAAGCAGCTACACCAAGTCGATATAATCCAACCTAGCTTTTTTACAGTTGCATTGATATGGTCTAAAAGAATAAAGTAAGCGCACAACAATACTGTAACAATAAACCACGAGTTCCAGTGGCAGAAGATTAGCAACTTCACCTCTCTTATACATTCCTTTGCATTCATTAAAATGGATATTGGGGTCTAAGTAATTGTGTTGTTGTGCAAGAGCAGCCTTCAAAAGTCTCCAGAGTACACAATTCTGTAGCGGCTGTTTTAGAACAGGCTGCTGAGAAGCTGCCTTAAAGTACTATTGGGAGCATGTACCATGTACTAGAAACAAGTTTCTGAGCAAATTCTGGACAGAAAGACCCAGGAACACGTCATGAGGCAACGTGGGTTGATCTCCTGGGCCTATGCAGCGGTGGGGTTCAAATAACTCAACAACAGGTTCTCTAATCACTAATAACCTAAATTAACAATAGGTTCTATATAGGTCCCATTAGAACCAGGTGCTCATTAGCAAAGGGTTCTAGAGAACCTGTGAGAACCCCGCTGAAGCCCACCACTGAGCCTATGGCCAGTATATCCTAATTTCCCAATATAGTGGGAAATATATTTTTCCAATTTACCCAGTGAGAAATCTGTTAGATAAAGCAGGGCCAACAGCCTTTGTAAAAGCAGCTGAACTTCATGCTTATAAGAGTTGTTTTTCCTACAGGTATTAAACCTTTTCTTACCCCCAAATCCAGAGTAACTACAGGAGCATGTAAGAGACTTTACTTGCACCCCTAGTTGCTGCACCACCTAGTGAAAACCTATGGGAAATTCATACTGGAATCCAGAGTAAATTGTCCTTACACCGGAGCAAGGACTGCCTGTAGTTACTCTGGATTTTGCCCATAGTTGCATAGGTTCTTACGTCACTCCAGGACAACACGGGAACTGTACTCTACTCCTGCACCTATAACAAAAAGGAAACTCTCCAGTGAGATTTATGCTTTTTTATTTTAATCAGTAAGCGGTGGAGAAGGAAGCGGAAGATTTGTTTCTAAGCACATTTCTTAAAGGACCCACCTCCGTTTACCAGTCCCTACCAAAGGTGATCTAGACAAATATAAAAAATAACCCCCAAAGATCCTGACACTTTCTCTATTTCAGATGCAGGCAAGTTGCTCAGGAGTTTGGCTCCTTCCAGGGTTGTTGTCGGCTATCCTGCAAACAGCCAAGCTCTTTGATGGTAATTGGCAGATGTAGTATCGGATTTTTCAATAGCCTTGAGGCATGGGGCAAATGGTTATTGGATCCTTCCGCCAGGCTTTGACGCTCCACCAAAGGCAGGTCACCAGCGCCCACCAGTGGCTCCCAGTTTGGGATGGGAACCACTGCAATAAACAATCACGTTAATCAATTCAAGCCACAAACATGTGGAGACAAATCAGAAGCAGGGACCCTCTTTCCTCCAGTCACCCCCATTGCAGGAGAGGTCCTTCTAGGGATCCCGAACTCTGGAAGATCAGGAAAAGATATCCTAAAAAAAACATTTTAAGGACTGTTTCTCATTCAAAGAAATAGCTTTAAAATTTAAAATACAGCCCCCCACTTATTGGATGGGTTAGGCACAGGAGCACAGTCCAAATGTGAAAACGGTTGAAAGGTGAATCTAATCTTTTTTAGTTTATAAAGGTTTTTTCCCCATTTTTTTAGCAAGCAAACTGCAAATGCACCTCTAATCTTGCAAATTCCTGCAGCCAGACAAAGATAGACAAGTGGGATTTACTGCTTCAGGAATGGGGTTAGATCAGGAGGGCAATTTTGGCCTTCAGAACAGCAGAGAGGTTGAAAGAGCAGAACATGCACTGAATGAACGCGCTCTGGGTATGAAAGGTGTTGAAAGATTGGATTGTCACAAAATGAACTGTCAGAAATCAGGGGATACTTGTATGAGAAAAAGGAACCTCGTACCTGGAACCTTATATGGGAGTTAGTTGTTGTTCTGAGCAACAAGGGGGAAAGAACTCTGCATGTGCTCAGAGGCAGTCTTTCCTCAAACTTGGAAAAGGGACAGGAAAAAAACCACAACTCAGATTTGGATGCATTTCTATTTTGGCTTAGGAAAAACCACAGAATATTTTGGGGAAAGAGACTAGAAGTTTACAAAATTTGGGATCCTACAGCTTTAAAGGCTTGGAAATCAACTTCAGGTGTCAATGGGCTGATCAGGACCTGAACTGGGGATGGGTTCAGGTGTGTCCAGTTCTGGAGGTGGCCAGAAGGTCTATGTAAGGAGGTGGGGGAAGGGGGGATTCACAGTTTGTGCAGCTTCTTCCTCTTGGGATGGCCTGGTTTGGGGCTCTGCTGACTGGGTTAGTGGGTAAGTCTGAGTAAGGTTTGCTGGAGTTCTGCTGGCTGTATTTCACCTGGCCTGAAAGGCTCAGATGGTTTGTCATCCCTTTATTACAGTCCTGGCTCCCTGAAAAGTGTTGAGGGGATAATTATAGGATTCTCTCTGCATTTGGACACTATTTAGTACAAGCAATTGAAGGGAGATGGATCCTCTTATAGGCTGACTTCAATACTACTTATTGCCTGTGAAGCTTCTTAGGTGACCTTGAGCAGTTGCCATCTCTCAGCCGTGTCTACCTCACAGGGTTGTTGTGATAACAAAAGGAAGGGAGGCTCCAGTTGACCAGGAGACCTCTTTTTCTGGGCCATGTTGTCTTTTGAAGCCTCATGGCTTGGAAAGATTTCCTTTTCTTTGTGAGTTGGCTCCTCTGGCAGTGCATACATTCTTGCAATAGTTCTAATATCCTTAATATATAGATTATAATATGTATAATACACCAGAGTATAATAATATAGTATTCAAAAGTTCACAGTTGGTAAAATAAATAAAAGTGTTTATAGCTTTTAATTTTTCCTGTCCTACATTTTTATTGGGTGTTCTGCATTTTGGGGTACCTTGTTCTGCAGTTATGCCATTTTATAATTCCCCATCCCTGGGCTCCTTGGTAGAAAGGGCAGTAACAGATCTACGAGAACAGTATAAATACATTTACTATGTCCTCAAATGTGGGGCTGAAGGATCTTTGGTATAGAGACCATCAAGGGAAACCCCCCCCCCCATTCTTGGATCAGATAGGAGAGGGTAAGTGACCATTGCTACAGGCTGAGAATTCAAGTAATGGAGAGCGCAATCCTATGTGGTTGTATTTGGGCATCCCATTAAAACTGGGGGAACGTCCTCTGGAGTGTGCCTGGGATTGTGGCCTAGGATTTTAACCAGTGCCCTGTCCCTTTGCCCTTCAGCTGCCCATGTTCTGGCCTCACCTCCCGTGGGCTCCGAGATGCCCCCTGGCATGACTGCAGGGCTGGGCTTCTTCCAGAGATTTGTTAAAGGTGAGATGAAGGGTTTAATTCCAGGGTACTTGGAGTATCGTTCTTGGGTTCATCTGTAGCCAGACTTCAGAAGTGCTCCATCTACTGTATTGCCATGTACTTTGTATCATCCAGGCAAAAAGCAGAGTACTCTGAAATGCATGTATTACTCAGATCTAATGTGCACCCCTCTTTTGGAGGGGTTAAAAAATGAAGGTTTTGAAAATGTTTACTGTGTTTTGTAATGTGCAGCGACAACATTTGACTGCATACAGTCTATCCACAGGATTTATAAACCTCTTTTCCACTAAAAAGTTCACAAAGTGGTTTACAAGTAAGTGAAAAACTGAGTGGCTTATCACGGGTCCCAAACGGGATCACAATCTGGAATACAAAAGAACAACAGCAGAAGCCACTAGAACAGACATTGCTGGGCTGAGACGGGCCAGTTACTCTCCCCTGCTAAATAAAATAACAATTAGGGTGCAATCCAGAGTAACTTCGGGGAGTCCTTGCTCCAGAGTAAGAACTGCATTGCAATATGCAAGGAGTAAGAAGGATTGCAATATGTATTTCCCATAGGTTTTCACTAGGTGGTGCAGTAACTACGGGTGCACATAATGTCTCTTACGTGCTCCCCTAGTTACTCTGGATTGTAGCCTTAGGTGATAATATAAGAATGGGTTTGTTATGAGTTTTACCTAATTGCACTTCTTTATACCTCAATGGGCTTATGTTGCATTTCTTATTATAATATAGGAAATTGCTAAACTAAATACTAATCTATACAGTACTTATAGTCAAAATACCATATTTACTTAAATCTAATGCACTGCTGAATTTAATGTGCACCCTGATTTTGAAGAGTTACCCTACAATCCAGAGTAACCACAGGAGCACGTAAGAGACATTACATGTACCTTTAGTTACTGCACCACCTAGTGAAAACCTATGGGAAATTCATATTGCAATCCAGAGCAAATTGTTCTTACACCGGAGCAAGGACTCCCCGTAGTTACTCTGGATTGTGCCCTAAACCAGGCTGAAGAGGTGAGCATTAGATTCAAGTCAATATGGTACCTTCAAGTGAGACGTCTGAGTTGAGAGCCAGGCGGAGAAGTGGCCCAGGGGTTCGAGCTGGAAGATCCAGGTTCAAATTCCTGCTTGGCAGTGAAGCTTTCTGGGTGATCTTGGGTCAGCCACCACCTCTCAGCTTCTCCTACCTCGCAGGGTGGTTGTGAGGACTAAAGGAGGGAAGGAACTCTGAGCTCCTTGCAAGGAAGGTGGTATAAAAATGTGAAAAATCCCCTTGGAAGTCAGTACCTGGCTTCTGTGACCAGGTCTGTGGAGGCTGAAATTTCTGTGTTCTGGGTCTCCCTCCCTCAGCTGCCAAAGGTCTGGTGTGGCAGGATCCTTCTGCGGCTGTGACCTCCACAGCTCCAACCACCTTTGGTTCCTCCACCAGCACACGGGTTCCTCCTCTGTTCAAAGTGGCAGAGTCCAAAGAGGCCGCCAGGATGAACTTCTCTCTCCGGGTCTTGAGTGGTAAGAGTGGATCTCCGACACGCTTGGGCGGCCACAGAAGTTTGGCGCTGGGCACCACCCGTGAAATCCCGGTGGGTTGACGTGTTCAACTTTCTTCTTGGTCTAGATGACCTCCGTAGTGCTGTCGAACCAGGTACCTACACCGAAGGCTCTGCGATCCACCTGGAGGCCAGAGTCCAAGCTAGCCCAGGCCTGTTTCCCAAGCTCTTTCTTGACGAGTGCTTTGGCACTGATACCATACGTGTGAGCCAGGCCCGGAGGGTCTACGTAATTGTGGATAACCATGGGTGAGTGGTAGGATGTGGCGGGTCTGGAGGACAGAGATGGACTTAACCACTTACCAGCATGGTGTGCCTTGCCATATTGGTGTGCCATGGTGTGCCATGACATACTGAAAATCCCTGACATATGGTCACCCTTTGGACAGGGGTGTGTCTATATTTCTACAACTGATGGTTGCTAGACTTCCTTGCACAGGGCAAATCACTGGGAATTGTTTGTACAGCCTTCTAAGCCAATGACTAGTCTACACTGACAACTAGTGATTACTAGTAGCATCACTTGAAGTGACTGGTAATGTTGAATCTAACCATGCCTTCTCAGCAGTCTTCAGAAGAGCCCAGGTAGTAGTCTAGTAGATCTGGCTACTCCAACCTGGCCTTGGTGGGGGGATCAGATGGGTCCGGGAGTGGACCTTTTCATTCCACCTTTATGGGTCTGGGTGGTGTCTGGACATTCTCTCCAGACAGACAGAATGTCTGGGGGGCGTCTTAATATCGTAATCATGACGTCCTTGGAAGTGGTAAATCCTAGAACCTGGATTCTGGTTTTGGTTGCATCCTGGCAGGTGCCTGTACTCCGGGGATCTGGAGACCAAGGCCACCTGGTTTCGCAAAGAAGACGCTGCCGTTGTGCTCACGCTGCCTGCTTTCTCCCTGACTAGTAGACTGGAGGAGAAGGTGAGAACTGGCTTGGAGTAGCGGGTGGGATGTTTGAGCTTGTCCTGCAGCAGAAGGACTCTTCTGCTGCCTTCCCTCTACAGTCGTCCTGAGCTGGGAAGTGTTCAGGTAGCAAGAGCAAAACAGAGACACTTGCCTGACTTTGAGGAGCGTTTCAGTTTGATACGAGCAATGGTTTCCAAACTGTGGGTCACAACCCCATTTTGGTGGGTCTCAAAACCCCCAGCTGAAAACATTGGTGAGGAAAGGTTCAGGTGACAGTTTCGAGCCCTGAAGCTATTCAAATACCTGCTGATTGCTTTGCAATGAACTGCAGTTAGTGACTCAGGGTGCAATCCTAACCAGGTCTACTCAAAAATAAGCCCCATTGTGTTCAGTGAGTTTTACTCCCAGGAAAGTGTCTTTAGGATTGCAGCCTTACATATATAGAGATAAAGGGCACAATCCTAATCCGGCTGGGCCAGCATAACATGCCTGTCTCCCCATTCCTGTGGCGGTGTGGGGAGGCCGGTTCATGTCTGTGTGCCCCCCAGAGCGGCACAGAAGTGTCTAACGGCACTTTTGTGACATCCCCAGTTTTGGTGGGTCTTGCACTGCGACTTACGCCGGCTTACTAGGGGTTAGGATTGCAGCCACAATGTTTGAGCACCTTTTTTCCTGCTTACCAGTTTGGACATTTACAGTCCATGACAATATTTACAACGGGTATATTTTAATACCTATAATATATGATTAATCTATAAATTATAAAATATTTTTTTTCTAGATCCAAGTCTCAAACCTACATGGATCCTATTAGAGTGTAATTTGTAAAAGGAGATACTGGCACTAAAAATTTTGGGTCTGACGAGTGTCTGCTGTAGACACTCTTTCCTTGCTCCAGAGACCTTAGATGGTGGCTCTGAAGGGGTTGAGGGACATCTAGGGAAATTGGTACCCTTATATGGAAATTCCCAGGATTTTAACAGGCAGCCTGATGATTAAATTGACATTAAAAAGGAGGTCCTGGTTATGATGCAGTTATGTGCAACCTAAAGGATTTATGAACCAGCTATTAATCCTTATTAATACATATATAGAGACAAAATCTCTGATCTCTCCACCAGTATCCTTGTATGTGTCTTCCCCAGATCTATATCTACTGCTTCTTGTCTGCATGGAGCCAAAGGATCCCCACAAACACGGGCAAGAAAGCCTGCTACTTTGATGGTCTCTCCTCCAGGTTAGCTCTAAGCTCTTTAGTATGTTAAACTAGGGAGGATCAGGGGGGATCACGCGTTGTAAGGAGTTAATGGGTGGATAAAACTTGCTCTTGTCCAACGTGATCTGGCTGAAGTTTTGTAGGGTCGGAAGTTTCATGGGAAGCGGCACAGCCTGTGATGTGCATTGCCTGTTTGGCTGTTGGAGTACCAGTCATGGTTGGAAAGCCACTGTCTCTTCTAGGTGGAAGAACATGGACGAGCCATCCAAGACTTCTGTCTGCAGCTGTTGTGACACCTACTGCCCTTCTCCGTTGGCCCGTCACGGAAGCCTCACCTGTAAGTGGCTCTTCCAAGAACCAAGCAATATTCTCAAAGCTCACACGGCAGAGGATTAAAGCCTATATATACATATATAGACCATTCAGATGGTCTTGCCAAAGTGGGCCTCCACCAATTCAAGATGCAGGTCACATGGGTACAATGATGCCCTGCCTGCACTTAACCATATATATATATGGGTTGTACCCATGTGACCTGCATCCTGAACTGGTGGAGGCCCACTTTGGCAAGACCATCTGAGTGCCCAAAAGATGATGTGGGGATTGCAGTCCAGCAATTCATGGATGTGGGACAAAATGTGAGGATTTGCTTCTATCATATAATGTGTTGGGTTGGGTTATATTCTATCTGTTAAATAACATATATGTGTTATATATCTTGCATGTGAAACATATGCCTTGCATCTGTGTTATATATAATTTTGGGTCCGTTACTGGGGTTAATGGGGCTACCGTAGCAATCGGGTATCCAGAAACTGGCACTGCATTTAAGACATTTATGGCACATGGAATAGGATGCTCTTTGACATGGGACTGTGGCTGCTGCAGACGTGGACAGCCTTGCTTCTCCTGCCATGGAGCGCTTGCCACGCTATCTTGCTCTTAGGATCGTGTCCTCCTTTGTGACCCATAAAACAGTTTCTTCCTGTCTTCCACGGCAGCGTTTGCAGGTGAAGGAAGATTACACAGGGAAATAGTTGGCCCCTTCATCGTGAAGAAGAAAGACGTTCCGTGGTTTGAAGGTTGGTCTGTCTTTGGGGGGTGGGAAGAGGACCCCAGGAGTTCAGGAACTCTGAAGACTTGTGTTATGAAAAACAAGTGCATCATTTGTATGAACGAGGCCAGAGGCCCATTGAGTGCAGCTTCTGTATCTTGGTGGTGCACTAGATGACCTGGGGAGTGCCCAAATCCATGAGCCCTGCACCCTGGTGCCCTCCCTGGCGTTAGACGTCCTGCTGCCCTCCCTGGCATTAGGCATTCTGAAGTAGCCTCCTCCCAAAAGCAAGACATGGTGCACACAAATCATGGCTTGTAAGCTTTGATGGGTTTTACCTCCAGAAATTGTCCAGTCCGCTTTGAAGGTATCTAGGCCAGATGCCATCACCACATCCTGTGGCAAGGAATTCCACAGACTCATTACGGGTATCTCCTGCTTTCTGGTGGTTTATTTTTGGCTGATCCACCCTTTCAACACCTTTCAGTTGTACCCAGAGCTCATTCATTCAATGCATGTTCCAGTGTTTCAACCTCTCTAAAGGCGGAACTTGCCCTTCCCATGTTGGAGCTCCTGATCTAACTCCATCCCCGAAGGAGTCCCTTTGCAGAAACCTTTGTCCGGCAGCAGGAATTTGCAAGATAAAAGGGGCACTTGCAGTTTGCTGGTTAAGAAGCAACATTTATCAACTCAAAAAGATGGGGTTCCACCTTTCAACGGTTTTCACTTCTGGATGGTGCTCCAGCCCCTAACCTGTCCAATAAGTGGGTCTATATCTCTGGACATGCTGGGGAAAGATTTTCTTTGGTCTGTCCTGACCTGCCCAACGTTCAGTTTTAGGAGATGTGCCCTCATTCTGAAGTTGTGCCCCAGGTTTGATGTTCCTCTAACCTGGATCACTCGTGTCGTGAATGCAGTTCCCGATCACTCCGCCATCCTTGCTCTTATCAGGTCTCAGTGAAACCCTCTTTCTCAACGTCTTCTCTCCCCGCAGGTCAGTGTCGCACCATGAAAAGGCTGTTGCTGGTGAGCGTTGCCTTTGTGGGCAGCTGCATTTTGGCTGCCCTTTTTGTGGGGTCCCTCCTGGCGCTTGGCGTGACCCTGCTGCGCTATTCCCGCACCCGCAAAGGCCACCGACTCCTCCAGCACACCAAAGAGGAGCCGTTCCACACCGAGCTGCGGACAGTGGTTGGGGCCATCGCCGAAGTGGACGAGACGGAGGAGGAGTCCAACCTGGACTATTGCAAGCTAAAGGTGGACACCCCATAAAAAGCTTGACCAAACCTCTGTGCAAATAAATGTTTCTTACAAATGGCTCCGTGTCTGGATGATCTGGCTGGATGGCAGCTCCTTCTTCTAGCTGAGGCCGCCAGCCTTCCAAGAGCGGCCTGACGTTCAGGAGTGTGGTGACCTCCATGGTCACGGAGGGTGGTTGTCTTCAGCCTGGGGGTCGGGACCCCATAAGAGTCACAGAGCATCAGTTGGGGGTTTGCAAAAACTTCCAGGAATGAGTCTCCCAGGCTGAAGTGCACGAGTACCACTGATGGTGGGGGAGGCGATGTCCAAATCCTGCTCTGGTTCTTGGCAATTGTTCTAAGAAAACTATCGGGAGAATTCACAGTAACCTTTTTCCATCTGAAAAGAATATTTTGGTTTTGGGGAGGGATGTGGGGGGGGGAGGGAGTGGGGGGCAGATCCAGTTGTGGGCTTCAGGGGTTCTCACAGGTTCTACAGAACTCTGCTAATGAGCACCGGGTTCTGAGAACCGGTTACTAAAGGGACATAGAACCTGTTGTTCGTTTAGGTTATTAGGAGCAAGAACCTATTAATTTATTTGAGTCCCACCACTGGGCAGATCAGGATCAAGAGGAGTCTATATTTTGGGGTCAGGCACAAGAAAGGTTGAAGAGCACAGCTTGAGAGGACAGAAGGGGGAGAAGGTCTACCTGGGAGGACGAAAGAAGCCCCATCAGATGAACCACATATATCTTTAAGGTCACACTTTTATTGGGTGGTGAAGCTTCGCAGCAGAGACGGATCTAGACAGAGCTGCCACTGGGGAGGACTGACGGGGGCCAGTGTTGCCCAGAAAGCCATACAGGACCGCTGTGGATCCCCTCACTGAAGGTGCAGTTCAATGGCCCGCATGTTGGGGCTTCACAGTGCAAACGGCAGATCTTTCCGGAAGCTCCTCTGCCTCACCACTGGGCACGGCGACCAGTGAAAGAGGAGTTTCCTGGCTGGTGGTCGAGACTTAGACCAGGTCTCATTTCAGAGCTCAATCCAGACCCCACACGCAGTCCCCGCGACCCTTGAAATGAACCCTCTGGCTTGGTTCTCAGATGCATCTCACACTTGGAAGGCCTGGAGAGGGAGGTCGTGGAGCGCAGGTGGCCAGGGGTGGGTTTGCCAGCGGAGACGGCGGAGGCCACGTCAGGAGGAAGAGGAGGGCTTCTCTTCTGGGCTGTAGAGCCTGCGCAGGCTGGAGTCCATCATGAAGTCCACGGACCTGCATGGGGTGGTTAATAGGGAGAAAACACCCTGAATGGGGGGTGCAGTGAGGAGGGGCTCCTCCATGACCTGAGGTGGGAGCTGCATCGAGGTTTCATTGGTCCTGGGAAGTTGGAGAGAACTGGGACCTCAGTGGAGATTAAGAGGAAACACTGCAGCCTGAGCTGAGTAGGGCTGGCCTTAGGTCTCCCAGGCGTACCCACCTCACAGGGTTGTTGTGAGGATACAAGGAGAGGAGGAACATCAAGTTCCTTGGAGGAAAGACCCTAAAATAATGCAGGCTCTTCTTGGCCTCAGCTTCCAGTTTTGATATGGGGATGATACCCTCACCGTGCCAGGGTGACCATCTAGAACGGAGGACGGAGTCCTCTACCTTTAAGCGTTGCATGGAAGAGGGTACAGAGGCAGGAGCTGCTTTTTAACCCTTTAGGTGGAGTTAAAGCTATGCATGGCTAAAGTAGAGGTCCTGTGACTGTCCTCCATTCGAGATGGTGACCCTCTAATGCTCCGCTCAACCCCCACCTCCATGTGCTCGTGCATCCTCTGCCTCCCCCTGGATTCCCAGTTTCAAAAAGATCAGCAAGGGGTCGGGGTGGAAGAAGGTGTGTGGAGGACGGTAGAGGGCAATCGAGGAGAGCCTCTCCAGGCTACAACTCTACTGTCCCGGCATTGGTTATTAATTATACTGACATATTGGTTATTAATTCAGGTTTGGGCTGGGGGGGCAACAACCCTATTGATGTCACTCTCTAGCCACGGGCAGGCAGAGGACTCTCCACAGCTCCTTCCTTAAGCCCTGGCCGAGCCCCTACCTGTCGATGGGTTTGATGATGAGCGGAATAGCCGAGAGGCCCACTGCGGTGGTCGCCCATTTCCTCACCGACAAGGGCCAGCGGGTGACGCTGCCCATCAGGTAGAGGGAGGCCGCGCAGATGCGGTTGATGGTGAACCCGGGAATGATCACCGAGGCCAGTGCCTGCCAGATGAAGGTGTCCACCACGGCCACCGCCACTCGCGTGGTCCGTCCTTCCTCCGGAGACTTGGCCTGTCCGTGGCAAGAAGGAGGAATGAACTCAAAGCTTGTCTGTAATCATTTCCTTGATTAATTTTCAGTAGTTAATGTCCTTAAGCCCTTAATTTTCCTTCCCACCCCTTGTTCTCAGCCTTCCTGAACTAGACAGAACAGATGCGCCCAGTACTCACAGCCGCGGCCTTCTTGCCCTTGTCCACGGCGTCCGCAGTCACGTAGGCGGTTGCCACTCCGTAGCTCGCCCAGACCAAGGAGACGGGCACGATGGCCCGGAAGGATTCCCCAACCTCATTGGCATACCCTGCAGCAAAGGACAAGGTCGATGGCAACGAAAGGCTCTGCCCAGCACCCCAATCTCTGCCCAGCGTCCCAAACCGTTCCTCTTGGAAGACTAGCGGTGGCCAAATTAAATGGGCATCGTCAGGACCGGCTCCGTCCATGAGGTCGACTGAGGTGGCTGCCTCAGGGAGATGGTCTCATGCAGAAGGTAAGATAAAGAAATACTAACAATACTAATAGCCTAGCTGGGGCGCCCCATCTCTCTGCCCACTTTCAGAACCGCCTGAACTGAAGGCGAAGGGGGTGGAGAGAAGTGGGTGAGAACACAGAGACCCTCCATGCGTCTCTTCTGGCCCTTCACAATAAATTCTACGTCAGTTTTAAACTTAAGGGTAAGTAATATCGTGTTTTAATGAATTACGTTTAAGAAAACAACATATATATGAGAGTGTTGAGTTTTTAATCTGGTTGAGTCCTACATTTTCCTTAGGTATGTCCTATGTTTCAGGAGGGGGCCTCGTCCTCTTGGGGTTTGGTTGCCCTGCCCTTAACGGAGGGTGCCACTGCGCCCAGGGTGACCCGATGTTGCAAAAAACACAAAAATGTAGGACACCCAAGAAAAATGTAGGACACGGCAAATAATAAAAGGGAAAAAGACTCATGGATATTGCTTTCACGTGGTTAATTTAAACACTTTGTAGGTAGGTAGGAAGGAAGGAAGGAAGGTATGGGATTTATACCCTGCCTCTCCCGTGCCATAGCAAGTGTCCAAGGTGGCCTGCAAAGACTTCGTTCCGCTGTCCTCTCAACAACAACCCTGTGAGGTAGGTGAGGCTGAGAGGGAGTGACCAGCCCAAGATCAGCTAGGAAGCTTGATGGCCAAGGAGGGATTTGAACCCGGGTCTTCCAGGTCTCGGTCTCACCAACCACAGCACATGCGGACCAGGAAAGGAGGACAAGGAGATGGTTTTCCAGGACACAAGGCCAGAAAAGAGGACATTTCCCGGGGAAGTAGAGGACGTGGAAACAGCAGGTGCCCCGGGGAAGTAGAGGGCATCTGCCTGGACAATGTCCCAGGAAAGAGGAGGTGTCCAGGGGAAAGAGAGGGCTTGTAGAGTGGATGGTAGAGTGGATGGTCCTTGGGGTTAAGAGGGGATGTCCTGGAGAATAGAGGGCATGTGCTGGGGGTGAGGAGGACATGTCAGGGTGTGAAAGGGGCATGTCCTGGGAGATGGAGGGACGTCCTGGTGGAAGGTATATGTCCAGGGAAAGAGAGGGGATGTCCTGGGGGTAGAGGGGATGTCCTGGGGATTAAGAGGGGATGTCCTAGAGAATAGAGGGCATGTGCTGGGGGTGAGGAGGACATGTCAGGGTGTGAAAGGGGCATGTCCTGGGGGTAGAGGGGATGTCCTGGGGTTAAGAGGGGATGTCCCGGGAGGACAGGAAGGAGGAGATGTCCTTGGAGAAGGGCAGGGGGGAGAGAGCCTGCCCAGCCAGCCGGAGACTCACCCAGGTAGCGCAGCCAGGAGTCCCTGTAGGGGTCCGGCTGGGGGGGCTGCGGGGGGGCTGCGGGGGACCCCATGAGAGGCTAGATCCCCCCCTCCTGCGCTGGGGGGCCCCGCATGGCAGGCAACGGACGGAGGAGCAGCCCAGCTGCAGGGGAGGCGGAGCTGTCCAGCCTTCCTGCCCCTCCTCCTCCCCCCTTGCAGGGCTCAGGCTCTGGACCAGCCCGCAATGACCTGCGGAACTCCCTGCCACTGGATGCGGGTGGCACCCGGAGGAGGAGACCTGCTCGCTGCTGCCCTCCTAGCCACACTTACCTGGGAGTAAAGCTCCCATCCATTCTCGTGGGGCTCACTTGTGAGTAGACCTGCCCAGGATGAAGCTCTCGGGCTGCCCTCCTAGCCACACTTACCTGGGAGTAAAGCTCCCATCCATTCTCATGGGGCTCACTTGTGAGTAGACCTGCCCAGGATGAAGCTCTCGGGCTGCCCTCCTAGCCACACTTACCTGGGAGTAAAGCTCCCATTCATTCTCATGGGGCTCACTTGTGAGTAGACCTGCCCAGGATGGAGCTCTCAGGCTGCCCTCCTAGCCACACTTTCCCAAGAGTAAGCACATTGGCTGTAATGGGACATACTTGTGAGTAGACCCAAGGCTGAAATCCTTGCCACACTTTCCTAGAACTAAAGCTCCCATTCACTGTAATGGGGTTTACTTGTGAGTAAACCTACCCAGCAGACCTGCAATCCTAGCCACACTTTCCTGACATAAGCACCTGCAATACTGACTCAAAGAGATCCTGTTCTGAGATCCTGTTGACGCACCAGATCCTGTTCCTCTCAAGGTGACCCATTTGGGGACAAGGGCAGCGGCAGCCTTGAAGTGACCAGCCGGGCAGTGAATGTGGATCAGGCCAGATGAATATGGAGCAGCTGCAACCCAGGCCCAGATCTCCGCTGGGAAGCCGCATTAGGAGCCCCGGCTGTGCTCCTGCAAGGCCTTCATTTGTCCTCTGGATCGCATCCCATATACAGTCTCCTTCCCAATCCATACCTTACGTCACTTACATTTCTATACTGTACTTAAATGTAACCAAGAGCTGTGTTTGTGGGTGGAAAGTCTGGGATGAAGGAGGCTCCGGCACAATCCAAGGACCTCTTCAAGGTGCTGCAAGAGTCTTTCTGGTCCAGCTCAGGATCAGGGAGATCATGATGTCCTCTTTTCCAGGACACGTCCTCTTTTGGTCCTAGAAAAACCTTCACTGTCCTCCTTGTCCTTGTGAGCAGGTGGCCTTCCTGTAATTAAACGTCACGTGTAATAAATTCCAGAAGTCATTTAGCACCTAAATTAACCCCATGAAAGCAACACACGTGAGTGTTTTAGCTTTTATTTTATGTTATGATTTATTTATTTTACATTTTTCTTGAACGCCCTGCGTTTTGGGAGGGCCTTGTCCACATAGAGCACAATCAAGCCTACTCAGAAGTCAGCCCCATTGTGTTCAGTGGGTCTTACACTCGGGAAAGTGTCCTGAGGATTGCTGCCATAGTCACCCTAGACTTAGACATTGGTAATTTTAGGAAGGGGTGACTGCCTTTTCCTGCAAGTCCTTCATTCCCAAGTCCTGACCCCGAGTAATAAACTGGAAGTAAGTCTGCAGTTCTGAACAGGCTTCCTCCAAGCCGGTGATTTCCAGCCTTTCCCATCCCGGCGCACTGGCAGGTGCGGAAATGGGCAAGCACCCCATTGGTTTCTTACCAGTGACGTGGCACACCAATAGGGTGCGGAAGAAGATATATCTGGGGTGCATAAAATATAGATGTTTACATGCAGTATTTTATATTTCATTGTATTTTATATTACATTGCAATATTTTATGTATCGTTGCATATTGTAATAGTACATACTGTATTTTACTATGTTGTAATAGTACATAGTATAGTATATTGTTTCATGTGTTACATACTGTAAAATACATCTTGTTACATGTAACGTGTAATATTTTATTCGTGTAAAATATGTTCACTGTTTTCTAGGAGCAAATGGGGAGGCTTTTCCCCCCAGCCTCAGCTGCAGCGGCCTCTTCTTCTTCCCCCCTTGGAATGTCCTCTGCCCCCCCCTGCACCTGCTCCTGGACATCACTCCTTCTCTTGCACGAAGGGGGTCGCTTCTGCCCGTAAGAAGGATGGGAGCCACAGGCCCAGCTCCGGAAGCACCGGCTTGGGCTGGAGATCCTGAGTGACAGGAGATCCTGAGAGGCACAGCCTGGAGCCGGGAGCCGGAGCACTATTTCTGGCCACTGTTCAGAAGGAAACTTGCCGTTGAAGTGGAAAGTGGAAACATAAGTAGGTCTTTCCAAGGTCTTTTTGGGAGCTCCCTAAACTCACAGCCACCCATGTGCGAACCACCTGGAACACGGCCGTGCATGCTGCACCACAGGTCTAGGAGAGGTGCCGAGCCCTCTCTTGTATTGAACTCGAGAGGACTCCAAAGAGCATTACTTTGCCTGGATCGTGATGTTGGTGTGTGTGCACATGTGCATCGGTGCGCCCAATTTGGTGCTGGGGTGTTGAAGGAAGAGGTGCAAGGGCTTCAACATGCATGCTCAGCCCCCAAAATATTCATATACAAAAATGAACTGGATGTAAAAATGATGACAAAACACTGGAATTGAATTCAAAACATGCATTCAGTGGGCATGATCCTATGAAGTCTACTTAGGCTGCAATCCTAAAGACACTTTCCTGGGAGTAAGCCCCATTGAACACAATGGGGCTTACTTCTGGGTAGACTTGGTTAAGAGACTGCAATCAAAGACACTTCCCTGGGAGTAAACCCCATTTAACACAATGGGGTTTACTTCTGAGTAGACATGGTTAGGAGACTGCAATCAAAGACACTTTCCTGAGAGGCTTACCTGGGCTGAAGGTTCAAGGAGGTGCGTGGAGGCACTTGGGGGCAATTAGGGGCAGCTGCCTCTGGCATCTTCAATCAACTGCCCCAAGTAGGGGCCAGTTAGAGGCAGCAGTGCTGGCCGGCAGCCCTTTTAAAGAGCCTCTGTGCAGAGTGTCAGGGCTGTCTAACTGCTCTTTAAGCGAAGAGGAACTTGGTGTGTGAAGCAAGATTTCTTGGAAATTTTTGCTCTTTATGTGAAACGCTTGTTAAGCGAGGTACCACTGAACAAGGGTGCTAACACTGGGTCCTACACTGGACAACACACCTTGTCTTTAACCAGAACTCCTGCTCACAGGTCGGTAATTCTGCGTTCCATCAGCTGACCAGCAGCGTATTCTCCGTCCTGTACGCTTAACGCTTCTTGTTTCAGGCCTGACACCTTCGCTGATAACTTCAAACCAACCATCTTTATAACAGTAAAACCGAATAGAGACATCTGTGGTTCCCGTTAAATAAAGAACGTCAGGATCCCGACTCACTGTTGTGTCCTGTGACTGAATATGTGCTGTGCGAGAAGATCCTATGAAGGCTGACCCTACAATCCAGAGTAACTACAGGAGCACGTAAGAGACATTACGTGTACCCGGAGTTACTGCACCACCTAGTGAAATCCTATGTGAAATTCATATTGCAATCCAGAGCAGATTGTTCTTACAACTCCCCGGAGTTATTCTGGATTGCGCCCATCGAGGGGCATTCATCCCTCTGCAGGTCAATGAGTGGTCAGTCTTGTACGCCTTGTGATGCTAACACTAGAAGTGGGGCAGACGAGTCAGAGTGACCGACAGGATTGTCCAGGCTGCCCGGTCACTCTCTACACTTCCGCAGGCAGACATTTCCTCTACAAAGGTGAACAGGGACTGGACTCTCAGGCTGCAATCCTAAGGACACTTTCCTAGGCAAAAGGCTCACTGAGCACAATAGGGCTTACTTTGGAGTGGACAAGGTTAGGATTGCACTGTTCAAGGGTCTCTCTGCTGTGAGAGGAGCCTCTTCTGTTTCCTTTCGCAGAAGGCAAGAAGCTGATGACGGGAAATGGGCACTAGACAGGACTGGGGAGAGGAACCCGTCCGATGTTTGGACCTGGCCTTGTCTGGCTAGATTGAGTGGGACTTGTCTGGCCATATTCCTACGAGAACTGAAGCGGCTGGAATGAGCACAGCGTCCTCCCCAGCAGTGGCACCCCTGCCTTTTGACTCCAGCAACAAGTTACGTGGAAGGAACTTTTTCTGCTCCCTGGGGTGGTGGTGGCGGCACAGTGGGAGGGTGTGCACGATGGGAGGCTGAGAGCAGCTTCAGCTCCCCTGCATCCTCCAGCATGGCAGCTGAATGGCTTCAGGGAGCCACTACAACCTCTGGGGCTGTCACGCCACAGTGCTGCCTTCTCCACGGCTTGGGCAAGGTCAGGTGCTGTGCAGAGGCTGCCCATGTTTTCCACCTGCATCTGCAGTGCTGCTTCCTGAAGGCTGAAGTGATGGTGGGCAGAGAAGCTGCACAACCACTGCCTTCACCTTCAGGTGCACAGGAGGACCCAAACTGATAGCATGGGGTGCGTCCAGTTCCCAACAGGCCACAGACTGGTCTCGGGTTGGGGGTTGGGGACCCCTGCTCTGCAGGCTTTGCTAGTTGGAATGGCAGAAAATATGAGTCTGGCGCACTGAAATGAATCACCCAGATGAGTGCGGCTGCCTCTAATGGGACTGAAGTGCAGTATAGTCCCACTGCTTCTCCTGCCTTTGAGGGACAGTGAGGACCCCCTTTCGCCAAACTGATTCCGCACAAACATGTCGCAAGGAGCCTTTTGCAAGCCAGCTTCCAAGGGCCTGTCTTACTGGTCCCATTAGAACAGCGTTTCTCAGAGTGGGGGTCGGGACCCCTTTGGGGGTCATCTAGAGCTTTCCTGGGGGTCGCCTAAAGATCCCTGGTGCAGGGGGCCAGGTCAGGCCTGCCAGACCTCCAGCTGTAGCTGCGCATGCACCGGGGCTGACTGACAGCCTCAGGGCCCAATACTATGCATTCCTACTCAGAAATAAGTCAGGGGGCCTTTACTCCCATGTAAATGTGGATAGGATTGCAACCTCAGGGCCCGATCCTATGCATGCCTACTCTGAAATAAGTCCCATTATAGTCAGGGGGGCCTTTACTACCATGTAAATGGATAGGATTGCAGCCTCAGGGCCCAATCCTATGCATGCCTACTCTGAAATAAATCCCAATATAGTTAGATTGGCCTTTACTCCCATGTAAATGGATAGGATTGCAGCCTCAGGGCCCAATCCTATGCATTCCTACTCAGAAATAAGTCAGGGGGCCTTTACTCCCATGTAAATGTGGATAGGATTGCAACCTCAGGGCCCAATCCTATGCATGCCTACTCTGAAATAAATTGCATTATAGTCAGGGGGGCCTTTACTCCCATGTAAATGTGGATAGGATTACAGCCTCAGGGCCCGATCCTATGCATGCCTACTCTGAAATAAATCCCATTATAGTTAGATTGGCCTTTACTCCCATGTAAATGGATAGGATTTCAGCCTCAGGGCCCGATCCTATGCGTGCCCACTCTGAAATAAATCCCATTATAGTTAGATTGGCCTTTACTCCCATGTAAATGGATAGGATTGCAGCCTCAGGGCCCAATCCTATGCATGCCTACTCTGAAATAAATCCCAATATAGTTAGATTGGCCTTTACTCCCATGTAAATGGATAGGATTGCAGCCTCAGGGCCCAATCCTATGCATGCCTACTCTGAAATAAATCCCAATATAGTTAGATTGGCCTTTACTCCCATGTAAATGGATAGGATTGCAGCCTCAGGGCCCAATCCTATGCATGCCTACTCTGAAATAAATCCCAATATAGTTAGATTGGCCTTTACTCCCATGTAAATGGATAGGATTGCAGCCTCAGGGCCCAATCCTATGCATGCCTACTCTGAAATAAATCCCATTGTGTTCAGTGTGTGCATAGAACACGCATTTCATTTGTAACAATGAAAACACATCCTGCATATGGGATATTTACATTACGATTCATAATAGCAGCAAAATTACAGTTCTAAAGTTGCAACGAAAATGATTTTATGGTTGGGGTCCCCACAACATGAGGAACTTGCAAAGGGGTCGCGGCATCAGGAAGATTGAGAAGCACTGCATTAGAAGAACTCTGTCACCATATCGGAGGGGCTGTGGGGAGTGATGTGGCCTCTGAAGAGGGAGGGAGCATCAAAGCCATCTTCATGGCCTTCAGGGCCACCTCTAGTCCACAGGATGCCCGTCTGGGAATTTAAAAAGTCAGCCCTTCCTCAAGGACAATATTTCTAAATTCTAGAGTACTGATCACTCCATAACACTTTCTTTTTACACTCCAAGCTGCATAGCAGGCAGAGGACTGGGCTGCACTGGGACCCATCTTGCACATTTCTTCTGACTGCCCTCCAAGCAGGCTTCTCCAAACCCCAGGCCAGGGGCCAGAAGTGGGCCACGGCAAGCCTCAGTGTGGCCTGTGTCAAGACCCTTCCACTGAGTCCATGAGGAAGCCTTACAAACCTCTTCCTAATATACCTAAATACATATGGAAATTTCTTCAAATTAGAAATGTAAATCGCTTTTTAACCCCACCCCCACCCCACAGAGTCTCAGAGAGATGGTGTCCTCCAAAGATGATGTCCTCCAAAGTTCCTCACTGGGGACCTTCAAGCAGAGGCTTGATGAGCACCTGTCAGGGCTGTTCTAGTCTAGGAGGATTTCCTGCTGCAGGCAGGGGTTGGACTAGATGACCTACCAGGTCCCTTCCAACTCTGGGATTCTAGGATTCTGTGATGTCCTCCAAAGGTGCAACCCCTTCGAATGCTGCCAAACCCCAGCTCCACAGTCTGGAAGTTCTGGCTGATTCTGCCCCAGTTGTGGTTCATTTCTGAACCTCTCACTGTCCTTAGTTTAATCTCTGATATAATCTCAAACATACCTTTATGTTCACTTTTCCCCCCATCAGTCCCAGCAAATGACCACCTGATTTGTTAGCCAGAATTAGGGTTGTGACTCTATAGGAGTTGTAGGGTTTTAACTCCATTGCGTTCCAAATCCCAATGAAATTTCAAATGCTCACAGCTAATTTGTCACGTTAATTCCAGTGGTGCTTAATCAAACCTACGGAAACTCTCTTTCGATACAAATCCTGCTTGACTTAAAATAAGATACACGTTAAACATGAATTTCCAGTATAACCATTATTTAGGTCATGAAGAGGACTGTTGCTTCCAAGTTGTGGGAAGTTCTAGTTCCTCTTTATTCTGCATAGGTTGGACCTCATCTTGGGTACTGTCCAAACTGGGCCCAAAGTGTCCCTATTTTGTGTGGTCACCATTATTTCCCAGCACAACCCTCTTGTGCAAGGAGTTCACCAGAGCTTCATGGGTTGCCACTGGAGTTCTCTTCCACTCCTCCATGAAGACATCATGGATGCCAGTCCATCACCTTTAGCCTCTGCTTCTTCAGCAAGGCAGTGGTCATCTTGGAGGCTTGTTTGGGGTTGTTGTCATGTTGAAATACTGCCCTGCGGCCCTGTCTGCGGAATACTCCTCCCTGCTGCCCATCCTCAGCCTGTCCTTGAACTGGAAGGGAGACAAACCGAGCAGCAAAGACAACAACATCAGGGTAAGACAAGGAAGAAGAAGACCTCTGTGGTGCTGGGCTTGGACCCTGGCTGATCTCCTACCCCTGATCCTACCCAGCTGAAGGGTTGGACTAGAGAGCACTAACAAAAAGCGGGTCCTCTATATCCATAGAAGATCCATTTCAGGATCACCCACAAATACCACAGAAGCAATTCTCTAATAAGGGTCTGGTCCTCCTTAATCTTTGCAGGCCATGGAGAGCAAGGACATTCTCTACCACCGTGAGCTCTGTGGCCCCAAACGAGGCCACCAACTCCGGATCGACCAGCGGCGCGCTTGTGTATCGTCCTGGATGTCTACCTGGAGACTCAGGACGACAGCGTGGAGGGGCCCAAGGAAGATGTACCTCCACGTGGTCGGGTAGGTTCCCCGCTGCTGTGAGGTCTCTGCGCTGTGCCTACTTCCAGAGAAGAGCTCAGGCTTTGGCTGTCCTCCAGGGGGAGGAAAATCCTTCCTGCAATTTCTTCCCCTCTGGATGAGGTCCGAGGCCCCTCCAGTCCAGCTTCCTTTATCTTGGGTGGGCCACCAGATAACTCAGGGAGCAGGCAAGACAACAAGGAGCCCACCAGTGAATGGCAGGCCGAGATTCAAAGCAGGACACCCCAGTTCTGTCTGCTTTGTTGCTGTGCTGCGCAGGCTCTCCCTTCCCTGACCTAGATTGGCACCCTCCGTTTTTGGAAGACGTTGCTGTCTTGCCCTTTCCGTCCTTCCCTCCCAAGAGCCTCATTTGATGCCCCAGCCTAAGAGAGCTCATTCTGTCTCCCACCTTCCTGTGTCCACCTGCACTGAAGGTCCCTCCTCTCCAGGAGGCTGGGGGTGGCTGATCTTGGGCCTGCGCTTTGATCTCCTGCTTCAGTTCCCTTCTGCCGAAACTGCCACCCGTTTCAGATTGACTGGCTGAGCTGTTTTCCCTTCAAATGCACCCACAATGCAAATGTGGCGTGCCATGTTCAGCGCCTCTGTGACGGGTGCTGTGACGGACCCTTTGGCTGTCAGCGCTTGATCTCCTTTTCCTTTCAACAGAGGCAGCCAGACAGCGCAGTGAAGCAAATAAAAGGTTTTGTGTCTCCAACCCAAATACCGTGTTTCCCCTATAATTAGACCTACCCAGAAAAGAAGACCCACCCAGACTTTTGCCCTAAGGTCTCCCCCCAAAAGACCTACTAAAATCCCACTTCCGCATAGCAGCATCAAAGCCCAACAAAGCCTATGCAGGTCTACTCAACAGTAAGCCCCATTATAGTCAGTGGGACTTACTCCCAGGCAAGTGTGGCTGGGATAGCAGCCTCAGAGCCTGATCCTTGCATTGCTACTCAGAAGTAAGCCCCATTATAGTCAGTGGGACTTACTCCCAGGAAAGTGTGGATGGGATAGCAGCTTCAAAGCCCAACCCTTCTGTGCGGACACACACAGAATAGGGATCTTTCAGCCAGACTTTCCTGGGAGTAAGCCCTTGAGTGTGGTGGAGATGGATGGGACTTACTTCTGTGCCCAGGGTGACCATATGACTGGATTTGTCTCAATTTTTAGCCTCCTGTCTGGGTGTCCTACATTTTTGCTTCATTGTCCTACATTTTGCTGTCAATGTTAATTAAAATAAGGCCGACCCTGAAAATAAGACCTATGGTGGGGTTTGTTTGTTTTTTTTACAAAAAAAGACAGTGTCTTATTATCAGGGAAACATGGTAAGTGACTAAGGGCGAAATCCAGAGTAACTACGGGGGGTCCTTGCTCTGGAGTAAGAACAAGTTACTCTGGATTGCAATATGAATTTCTGATAGGTTTTCACTAGGTGGTGCAGTAACTACGGGTGCACGTAATGTCTCTTACGTGCTCCCGTAGTTACTCTGGATTGTAGCCTAAGGCTACAATCCCACTTTCCTGGGAGTAAGCTCCATTGACTATAATGAGACTTACTTCTGAGTATACAGGCATAGGACTGGGCTCACAAGGAGAAAAAAGTGAGCTTGGATTTCCTGGCTACGGGCAGTGGGTGTGTGGGCTGAAGAGAGCTGAGAGAGGAGATCATCGGGGAGAGAAGGCAAGGCAAGGCAATGCCAACTGGGGTCACACAAAAACCTCTTGCATACAATAAAACCTTGGATGGCGAGTAACTTGGATTGAGAGTGTTTCACAAGACACGCTAACATTTCTTTAAAATTTTGACTTGATATACCAGTTGTGTCTTGATAAACAAGCAAAAAATATAGTCCCGGCTGAGATAGGCTGGTTTCTGCACTCCTCCAGCACCTGGAGGAGTCCTCAGCCTCTCCTGAGAGACCAGCCTATGCATGTCTACTCTGAAGTAAGAACTATTATAGTCAGTGGGGCTCACTTTTTTCCTTTTTCTCTTTCTTCTTTCAGGGGACCCAGTGGAATTAGGCTGTGGGTGGCGCAAGTGGCTAAGACGCTGTGCTTGTTAACCAGCAGGCCAGGGTTCGAGACCCGGGTCGGCCCCACAAGACAGGGTGAGCTGCTGTCCTTAGCCCAGCTCTGCGATGCAGCTGGATCCAGTCGTCTTGGCTCTGCCTTTCCATTGGACTAATTCAGTGGCGTGGAGAGGGGGGATCTGCTGCTTGGGTAACAGCGTATCCTCCATAACAATCCAACCCAGGCCTTCGTGCTTCGCACGCAGCACCATAACATAGTCTTCCAAGACTGGCGGAGGCCTGCATGTGGAAGAACAGAATCTGTTTTCTAAATCCCATCTCTGTGTTGATTTGTGATGGTGGTGTAGAGACCTCTGCACTCCAAAGGGCCGGGGCAGGGGGACACACCACACTTGCATCCGTCCACGCCAATGAAGTCCTTCTTTGACCTGCCTGCCTCCCTGTAAAGTTTGCAAACCAGCTGGAATACAGGATCTAAAGGGAATAAATGCTGCAGTCCTAGACACATTTAACTGGGAAGAAACCTCACAGAACAGAGAGGGACTTAAGGCCCAAATCCTAAAGTTAAATTAAGTCCTTTGCTGTGGAGCAGTTAAGGTGACTTTCCAGGACAGAGGGTGGCATAACTGCGTGGACCTGAAACTGCTCTGGATTTTGCCCTAAGGCTGCAATCCTAAGCTCCAGTTAGGTTGACCTAAGCCTTGATAGAAGTCCTTGGGGGTGTCAAAAAAGTGCTGTAAGACACTTCTGCGCCCAATCCTAAAAGGCCGAGGCTAGTGCACAAACATGAACTTTCACCACAGGAACAGGAAGAGTTGTGCCGACCTAGGTTAGGATTGCACCTTTCATTCTGAATAAAGATGGATAGGATTGTTTTTAAAATACAGTCTTGAGTACAGTGTAGCTTAGCTGTTTTCTACCACTCGTGTGCCATGAACGATCCATCGATGTGCTGCCAGAATTTAGGGATGGGTCGTTCGTAAGCCCGTTGGAGGTGTGCAGAGCCACCTTCAGTCTGGTGTGTCTTGTCAACTGTCCTAAAATGCAACAGAAATCCTATAAGAGGATTTCCTACTATTAGCCGGGGGAGCAGTTGGTGAGTATTTCCTGACTCTGTGATTCAGTGGAATGAAAACTGGAGAACAGCCTGGATTGGGGAGGACGAAGGAGGTGATGGGCAGAGACTTGGGTGCGGAAAGTGCTGTTCCGTGGGGACCGTGGAGAAGCTGGGTCAGGCTGTCTCGCGTCAGGCTGGGTTAGGCTGTCTGGGTCAGGCTGTGTCCCACCTTCAGTACCTGTTGGGCAGCTTCAGCGTCCGCCAAGTCGGTTGGCGGAGGGAAGGGAGGCTGCATTGCAGCTGCCATTAGAGGCCTATTTTGAGCCTTGTTCCAATGAGTGCAGGAGGGAGAAGAGGTGGTGGCACGCAAGCAACTCTGGCAGAATCGAGACATAAGCCACAATCCTAACCATGTCTACTCAAAAGTCAGCCCCATTATGTCCAGTGGGTCCTACTCCCAGGAAAGTGTCTTTAAGATTGAAGCCAGAATCAAGCAGGGTGGGTTGGAACCCAGAGAGCGAATTCAGGTGGGTTGGGACATCCGCAGAAGCCATGCAGGTGCTTGTGGTGCTGCCTTGCCAAGAAGGAGCTGCTGCTCTTGACATCCAGTTTGAAAAAGACTGCTTGGTTGCTGAAGGACCAGGAGCTTCTTCACAGTCCCCACAGTAGGGTTTCTATTTAGCCATACAAATAAATAAAATCCAGGATAGGCTTAGGCCTGTTGGTGTGGTTCGGGCGGTTCGGCAGTGGAAGAGATTGCCAAGGGAGGTGGTGGACTCTCCCTCACTGGGGGTCTTCAAGCAGAGGCTCCACCAGCACCTGTCGGGGATGCTCTAGGGGGATTTCCTGCTGCAGGCAGGGGTTGGACTAGATGACCTACTAGGTCCCTTCCAACTCTAGGATTCTAGGATTCCATGAAAATCCAGAGTAACTACGGGGAGTCCTTGCTCCGGCGTAAGACCAATTTGCTCTGGATTGCACTAGGAATTTCCCATAGGTTTTCACTATGCAAGTCTCTTACATGCTCCCGTAGTTACTCTGGATTTGGGGGTATACCTACTGACTTTAGACTGGGTGGAAACCTGCACAGAAAACGTGCCTGTTGGGGAGGTTAGGCTAGAACCACTTCCTCCAGGGTTCTAGCTTTCTGTGGGGAATGTTTTGGATGGAGGAGTATCCTGGCTTTTGGGTCCACCCCTGAAACAGTGCGTTGCAGTGTGTCAAATTTGGGGTTTTATTGGATTTTTTTGGTCAGTCTCAGGGGAGGCATGACTGAGACATACCCTACAATCCAGAGTAACTACAGGAGCATGTAAGAGATATTACGTGCACCCGTAGTTACTGCACCACCTAGTGAAAGCCTATGGGAAATTCATATTGCAATCCACAGTAAGTTGTTCTTACAGCAGAGCAAGGACTCCCTGTAGTTACTCTGGATTTCACCCTAAATTTGGTTGGAAAAAGTGCACATTAGATTCAAGTAAAGAGGGTTGTTCTGTTGACCTCTTCCTATTCAAATCCACATGATGGGAGCATCCGGGAGCATCCAGGATTGTACCCATACACGATTATGGGGTGGAGATGGATTTTTTCCCCTCTTGCCCCGCAGCAGAACTGGGGATTGCATCAAGCCGTCTTGAATGATGCTATAACCATGTTCTTTGAGCTTCAAGCAGCTCATCCGAAGAGGCCACTTGCTCTGCTTCTTTGAATCCGTCCCCCCCCCCCCCCCTCAGAAAAAGGATACAGCCATTTATAATCCAAGCAAGAGCTCAAAGGGAAAGACTGGAAGGACGAAGGACGAAGGGGGAGACACTCAGAGAGGCTGATGACACGGATGACCCGGGTAGCAAAATCTCAGCTCAGACACTGAGAAGTGTCCAAGTTAGTTAATAGGGCTGGCGTGACTCAGCCCTCTGTGGAGTGGGAATTTGACTTCTCGGGACATCTGATCTGTGAAAGGACGGATGCTTTGCCAGAAGAGAATTTTCTGGACTGGGTTAGGAAATCTGGCAACTTCAGAAGCCTATCTCAGGCTGCAGCTGGGTGGAAATTCAATGGGTAGAGCACCTGCTGTCCGTGCAAAGAAGCCCAAGGCTCGCCCACCCACCCGCTACAATCAAGAGTTAATTCTGAGTTTGACAGTCCTGACTCTATTGAGCTTCGTCTCTAGATGTTCACCTTTGAGTCACTCTAGCCCAGTGCTTCTCAATCTTCCTAACACCGCGACCCCTTTGCAAGTTCCTCATGTTGTGGGGACCCCCAACCATAAAATTATTTTCGTTGTGACTTTATAACTGTAATTTTGCTACTGTTATGAATCATAATGTAAATATCCCATATGCAGGATGTGTTTTCATTGTTACAAATGAAATGCGTGTTCTATGCACACACTGAACACAATGGGATTTATTTCAGAGTAGGCATGCATAGGATTGGGCCCTGCGGCTGTCAGTCAGCCCCAGTGCGCGCGCAGCTACAGCCGGAGGTCTGGCAAGCCTGATCTGGCCCTCTGCACCAGGGGTCTTTAGGCAACCCCCAGGAAACCTCTAGGGACCCCCACAGGAGTCCCGACCCCCACTTTGAGATACGCTGCTCTAGCCCATCGTTCTTCCGCGCCATACAACCCATTTCTACTTGAATCTAATGTGCCATTGAATCTAATGCACACCCCTATTTTCAAAGGCTTGAGAGAAAAATGTTTACTGGCAATTGTAATGCACAACTGCAAAGCAGGTGTAAAATTTAATTTTAACACGTAAAACAATTGAGTTCTATGACAATAATAATATGACAATGGATTTATGCCTCATTTTTACCTAATTCCACTACTTTATACCACAATGGGTTTGTGTTACATTTTTATTATAATACAGTAAAGAGTTAAACTAAATACTGACCTATATTTATAGTCAAAATACTCTATTTACTCAAAGCTAATGCACCACTGAATCTAATGTGCACTGTTTTTGGAGACTAAGGGCACAATCCAGAGTAACTACGGAGAGTGCTCGCTCCGGTGTAAGAACAACTTACTCTGGATTCCAATATGAATTTCCCGTAGGTTCTCACTAGGTGGTGCAGTAACTACAGGTACACATAAAGTCTCTTATGTGCTCCTGTAGTTACTCTAGATTTGGGGGATAGGGCACAATCCAGAGTAACTACGGGAGCACGTAAGAGACATTACATGTACCCTTAGTTACTGCACCACCTAGTGAAAACCTATGGGAAATTCATATTGCAATCCAGAATAACTTGTTCTTACTCCGGAGCAAGGACTCCCCGCAGTTACTCTGGATTTCACCCTAAATTTGGTTGGAAAAGGTGCACATTAGATTCAAGTAAAGACGGTAGTTCTGCAGTTCTGTTGACCTCTCCCTATTCAAATCCACGTGATGGGAGCATCGGTTGTGCGCTGTTGGGCATGGGGGGGGGGGTAAATTTGATAAACGGCCTCCATCACCGGAAGATCTTAGCCCATCCCTCCCTCCACGGATCTCTCTTCCTTCGAGCACCTTTCACAAGAGCTTCCTCTGTTGCATTCAAAACCAGACCACGGCACACGGATCAACTCAGAAGCATTTTTTATTTGCTGGAATTGCACAGAAGCAACTGTGTCTGGGTGGTGCACTCCTCATCCACATGCGTGTGGCTGTGCATGTGTGATTGTGAGAAAGAGAGAAGGTGATGCTTTACAACAGTGCCGGAGAGGGCAGATCTATGCGGCAAAACTTGCCAAATCTAACCAGCTGTATGTCAGAAGAGCCCCGCTGGATCGGACTCATCTAGTCCAGCTTCCTGAATCCCACAGTGGCCCACCAGGGAGCACCCAAGACCACAAGAGACCTGCATCCTGGTGGTCTCCCTCGCATCTGGCCTGAGCATCTAACCTGTGCTGTGCCGTCCCAACTGAATCTGCTGAAGGGACGCTTCCAGCAAAATAAGAATTCTCAAGGGTCCCCTTGCATTTGGGGTTAGGGACCACCAGGATGAAACCAGATTAAAAACCCATTTATTCACCCAAGTACGATCTTCCTCCTAAGACCAGCTTGGGATGAAGTTCTTGGTGGTGAGCCGTGTAGGTGGACGTGTGTTAAATGAAGACAAGGCATTTCCAGATCATTTTGGAATTCTATCCTATAATACATTCCCTCCCCCCCAAAGCTGAACTCTAAAACGGTGTACATTCGATTATTGCGCTTGACCAATACTGTAAATAATGCACTTATTTGGGGTGGCTGGGGAAAGGGGCAGTCAAGGTTTGCACAGGGTTCCCCCAACACCAACCCACCCCCTATAAATAATTCAAGTGTTTAAATGTGGCATTCTGCATGTATCAACATTCTGCTACAGAAGCTATCATAACATAGTCGAACTTCCCGGGACCGGAGGCTCGGTTCATTGCTTGTTGGAGAGGGTTTGGTTTCTTTCACATAAACCTATTGCTAACATGAGTTCCAAGCCTTGGTGAGAGAGAAGACAAAGAGGACTTCTCACCAAAGCCTAGTTTCCTCTTTTGAGGGCGAGGGAGCCAGCCAGCCACGTAGCGGGTCTGAACTCCCCGAATCCTCCAGCAGCCCATCATGTACCTCCAAGGTCATCTCCATCACTTGTCCCCCTTCTGGGCCTTCTCGTCCACTGGCTTGCTGTCTTTTGACTCCGTGCTGGAGGACTTTTCCACTTTCGTCTTGGGCTTGGGAGATTTGGGGGCCTCTCTGCCAGACTCTGGCTTGGAGGTCTCCTTGGTGGGCTCCTTCTTGGACTCCTCTTTGGGTTTCCCTTCTGCTTTGGGTTTCTCCTCCTGGGCCTTCTTGGGCTCCATCTTCTCCTTGGGCTGTTCTTTCTTCTCCCCTGTTTTTGGTTTATCCGCTTCCTTCTGGGCTGGCTTGCTGGGTTCCTTGGTCTTCACATCTTTAGGTTCCTTCTTGGCCCCCTTCTCCTCTTCATCCTTGGATTTTGGTGCTGGCTTGGCAGGTTCTTTCACCTTCTGCTTGTCCTCCTCATCCTTTGGGGTCTCTTTCCTCTTTTCCTTGGGGGAAGGCGGCTCAGGCTTGGTTGCCACCTTCTTCTCTTCTTTGTCCTCAGCCTTGGCCTTCTTGTCTTCCTTCTCAACTTTGGGTTCCACTTTGGGTTCGTCTTTGATTGGCACCACTTTTGGTTCCTCCACTTTCTTGCTTTCTTTCTTTTCATCTGTTTTGGGCTTCACCAGAGCCTTCTCCTCTTTTGCAGGTGCCTTGTCCTCCTTCTGAGATGGTTTGGCTGGTTCCTTTGCAGGGGCCACTTCCTTTTCCGGTGATTTGCTTTTTTCTTTTGCCGGTGGCTTGACCTTTACCTCCTCCTTGGTGGGAGACTTGACCTTCTCTGGAGTTTTTGCTGGAGACTTCGACACTGGAGATTTGGCTGCCTCCTTCGTTGGCGTCTTAACCTTTTCTGGAGACTTGCTTTCCTTCTTGGTGGGAGAAACAACTTTTGCTGGAGCCTTGGCTTCATCTTTGGTCAGAGAAGGAACCGTTGCCGGAGCCTTGGCTTCCTTTTTGGTTGGAGAAGGAATCTTTGCCGGAGACTTGGACTCATCTTTGGTCGGAGAAACAATTTTTGCTGGAGATTTGGACTCATCTTTGGAGGGAGATTTGGCCTTCTCAGAAGACTTTGCTTCCTCCTTGGGTGGGGTCTTCACTTTGGCCTCCTCTTTGGTGGGAGAAGCAACCTTCTCTGGAGACTTCACGGCTGGAGACGTGCCCTTCTCCGGAGACTTGGCTTCCTCCTTCTCCGCTGTGTCTGCTTCTGCTGATGGAGACTCTCCCCCCTTTGCTGGTGACTCTACTTCCTTCTCTTCTTGTTCTTCACCTTCTCCAGATTCTTCCTTGTCTTCCTCTTTGGCTTCCCCTTCTTCCTCCCCCTCCTCCTGCTCTTCCTCTCCTTCCTCTCCCTCTTCTTCCTTCTCCTCATCTTCCCCCTCTTTTTTCTCCTCTTCTTCAGTCACTTCTTCGGTCACTTGAATCTCCTCCGTCTGTTCCTCCACGATCACCGTCTCCTTCTCAGACTTCTCCACCACTTTGATCTTCTCTTCACTCTTGACTTTGATGTGGGTGGAAATGCTTGGAGCTTTGGGGAGGGCTTCGGGGAACGGGAATGGACCCAATCCGGCTCCAATGCGGCATTCCTCCCCTTCTAGGAGTTTCCTGTTGGGAGATGGAAGCAAAGTAAAAGGTTATCAGAAACAGCGTCTTCATCTTGCATCTTGTTTCACTAAACCTATTGAAACAACCATTTCCTCTTTATCCAGACCAAGTAGTGGAAACAGAAACAACTGTATATTATTTCCGCACCTGGGATTCCTTGAGTGGCATAGCTAGAGAGAGTGGAGGGGCTGCAACTGCACCAGACCACCTGGAGGCCACATCCTGTTCACCAGTTGTGTCCTCCTCCTCCCCCTCCCTGCAATCATGGCTCACAATTTGTGCAAAATGTAGCAGAAATAATGTGGAAGGAGGACCATTGCTGGGTGGTGTATGGCCCAGTTGTCTCCCTTGAGCGCAGCCTCAGTTATGTCGGGTGTCGGGACTTTAAGGGTTCCCCGATCTTGGATATCTAGCTCTCCCCAACAGATTGACACCTACCTGTAGGAAGCGATCTCTATATCCAGGGCCATTTTGACATTGAGCAGGTCTTGATATTCCCGCAGCTGAGCAGCCATTTCCCATTTGGTGTTCCGCAGCTCGTTGTCCAACTGGGCAATTGTCTCCTGAGGAAGAGACGGGGAACTCAGGCGGTCATTTGGCCTCCGTGCCAGCAACTGAGCGGCTGATGGCCCACAAGGAACTTCAGGCATGTTCCACTTATTGGACAGGTTAGGGACCAGAGCACCGTCCAAAACTGAAAACGGTTGAGAAGTGGAACCCAATCTTATTTACCCCCAAATCCAGAGTAACTACAGGAGCACGTAAGAGACTTTATGTGCACCCGTAGTTACTGTACCACCTAGTGAAAACCTATGGGAAATTCATATTGCAATCCAGAGTAAGTTGTTCTTACACCGGAGCAAGGACTCCCCGTAGTTACTCAGGATTGTGCCCTTAGTTTATAAATGTTGCTTCCAATGCTATTATTAGCTAGCAAATTGCAAATGCCCCTTTTATTTTGCAAATTCCTGCTGCAACACCAAGATTTCTGCAAATGGATTCTCATTAACTCCTTTGGGAATGGGATGAGATCCAGAGCTACAACGTGGGGAAGGTCAACTTTGGCCTTTAGAACAGCAGAGAGAGGTTGAAAGTGGGAATGAATACTTTCTGGGTATAACCGAAAGGTGTTGAATGAGTGGATCCTCAGAAAAGAAACTGTCAGAAAGTGGGGAAGACCTATATATCCATCCTCCATTGATCCCTGCAAATTTTAATCAAGGCACAGTCAAAGTGGCCAGACAGGTTACGCTGGATTGAATTCAAGCAGCACTTAACAGTTGTTTCCTTTTAAATCCTTTTATTATAAAGAGAAAAACACATTTATAGATGGGGAAAATATTTTTGGTGACTTTGCTTCTTAACTTGTTTATGTGTAACAATAATGTATAACAATTAACGACGTACATATTGGTTTTGTTATATGCCATTTTGCTTCCAGTTGACAGTGTGTCTAGGGCTGTGGTAGCACAAGTGGTTAAGACACTGTGCAGGCCAGGGTTCGAGACCCACGCCCTACAAGATGGGGTGAGCTCCCGTCCTTAGCCCAGCACCTGCCCACCTAGCAGTTGGAAAGCAGGCAAATGCAAATAAATAGGTCCCACCACAGTGGGAAGGTAAAACAGCATCCTTTGGCAGTCGAGCCAGCCCCAGGACCACAGACCTTTATTTGGACAACGCTGGCTCTAAAGGCTTAGAAACGGGGACGGGCACAGCACCCTAATGGTGGTCACGACGAGCAGTATAGCCTGCAGGTAACACCTTTATTTTTTGTAGTGTGTCGATAGCTTAACAAGGGTCAGGACTGAAATAAGGCGGCCCAGTGCCAGATATATACTATATCCATTGGAGATATGCAGGCCTCCGTCAGTCTTGGAAGACTATGGTATCGTGCTCGGCGCTGCATAAGCTGCATGCGAAGCACGAAAGCCTGGGTTGGATTGTTATGGAGGATAGGCTGTTCCCCAAGCAGCAAATCCCCCTCTCCACGCCACTGGAATAGTCCAATGGAAAGGCAGAGCCAATGCAATTGGATCCAGCTGGCGTCGCAGAGCTCAGCCAAGGACAGGAGCTCACCCTGTCTTGTGGGGCCGACCCGGGTCTCGAACCCTGGTCTGCTGGTTAACAGGCACAGCGTCTTAACCACTTGCGCCACCCACAGCCCATATATATATATATCTCCTATATGGATATAGGATCAATAAATGGATATATACAGGATAGATAAATGGGATAGAATAGATATGGATATAGGATAGATAAATGGATATATATATATATACATCCAATGGATATATCTATCCTATATCCATTGCCCCTATATCCATTGCCCCCAACGTCATGTGGTGCTGTGTTACCTGGTAAGACAGGACATCCACTTGATGGCGATCTTCCAGGTCAGCCCTCTGCCTCTCCAAGGATTCCTTCGTGCCCTTGAGGGTCTCAAACTCAGTGATTTTGGACTGCATCTGCCGGCGGTACTCCAATATCTCTTCCTGCGCTGTTCGGATGGCATCGTTATTCACCTTGGCAGCTTCGGACAGCTTGTCCAGTCTTACTGCGGTAGGAAGGAGAGAAGAGAGTTTTTAAAACACATGTTAAGATTAATATCATTATTAATAGGACCATTGGGGGCTTTCAGCCCCCTCCCAGCAGTATGGTGTGCCGTGACAATTTCAGTGTACCTTATTCGAGTGCCATAGGATGAAAAAAAAAGTTGACAATAACTGTGTAGCTACCAGACTTAACCCCAAACCCATAGTTACTGTACCACCTAGTGAAAACCTATGGGAAATTCATACTGCAATCCAGAGTAAGTTGTTCTTACACTGGAGCAAGGACTCCCCGTAGTTACTCTGGATTGTGCCCTTAGCGGTTCTCAAACCTTTTCACACCAGATCACACTTCTTTTAATGACACTCTATCAGGACCCACCGTGGATGACCAGACATTTTAAAGGCAATTAAAAATATTAATATTTTATTTATTTACAAGAAGATCCTGTAAATTTTGTTTCCTTCTATTCGCACACGCTTGCAAACTGCAGGAGCTGAGCTTTGTAGAGGGTAATTAGCAGCTAGAGTATTGAAGGAGGGTGTAAGACAGAAGGGGATGGGACTGCAACTGTGATCTTCCCATCACACTTTGGCAACACAGATCACACCTACCAGTGGATCCCAACACACAGTATGGGAACCACTGACTGGACTATAACTTAAGAGCAGAAGGAAAACCAGTTTTGAAACAAGCAACTTAGGGCACAATCCAGAGTAACTACGGAAGCACATAAGAGACATTACGTGCACCCGTAGTTACTGCACCACCTAGTGAAAACCTATGAGAAATTCATATTGCAATCCAGAGTAACTTGTTCTTACTCCAGAGCAAGGACTCCCTGTAGTTACTCTGGATTTTACCCATAGGCTACAATCCTGTTCCTGGGAGTAAGCATCACGGACTCTAATGGGGCATTATAATCAATGAGGAAATTACTTCTGTCGTCCTATACATAGGATTGGGCTCTGTTCCTGTAATCCTGTACCTACATTCCTGCTAATAAGCCCCACTAAAGGCAATAGGGCTTACTCCTGAGTAGACATGCCTGGGATTGTGCTGGTAAGAAACACACAAACCTTCTCCAACCATGCATTATCGGGGAGGGGTGGTGGCGGCAGAATCAATAGGTCCATCCCCAGTTTGCAGATCTAAAAATGAATAAGGAAGGGGGCGAAAGTGGCACAGAGGATGCTTCTTAAGGATCCCCTCCGAGCCTTCCCCTTCCTCACTTGACCTCCTGGAATGGATGCCGACCCACCCCCTTCTGCAGCACCCCATTCAGCAACTCACGAGTCTGGAAGGGAGTCTCCGGGGAAGCTCTGCTGCACCAGAAGCAGCCTTAAAAATCCATTTCTTTTTTTAAGAGAAATGGTTTTGGGTTCAGGTTTAGAAATATGAAATAAATAATATTATTACGCAGAACTTACGCAGAATCTAATGGTGCTTACTCCCAGGTTACTATAATGCGCATAGGATGGCTGACTTAAAGTAGCAAGCACTATCTGGAATAGGGGAAAGAAGAATGACGCTATTCAGAATAAATGAAGTTATTCTGGAATAAGGGCTCAATCTTAGCAGAGTTTCCAGTGCAGGAGCAGCCACAAGGTAAGGCATGATCCTAGGCATGTCTTCTCATAACTGCCACTGTACTCAGTGGGGCTTACTCCCAGGTAACTGTGGAGAGGATCGCAGCCAAACATTCCCTTACCTTGAGGAGGCATCTATAACTGTCCACCACTACTTTGGCATACATACCCCTTTGGCAAGGCTACATCAGCACTAGAAAGTTGGACAGGATTGGGTCCTAAGGCAGCAACTGAGAGGAAGGGAGGAAAGTATCATTTGAGAAAGGAAGGACAAAAGAAAGTATGGAAGATGGATCAGGAAATTCAAGGGAGGTCAGAGATCCCTCACCATCAACAATGTATGAATCGGGGCCAATGAGACTTCTCATGGATGCTTATGTTTTGCTTAATTTAGATTTTAAAAGAAAGATCCAAACGGCAGCAAGATTCTGGCAAAGAGAAAGCCAGAGGAAATTCCTGTGGCAGGGAGTTCCAGGTGCTGAAGGCCACTATAGAAAGGCCTGTCCTTTCTCCCCAGGATGTGCAGGTTGTTCAGGGGACAACCAGTCTCATGTGAGGGGTGGTCACCCTCTGGGCTTCTTGGTCCTTAGCTTGGAAGTTTTGAACTTGTATTTATAACCTGCCTTAGATCCCAGATCCCCAAAGCTGCCCATATAGCCAACCCTTGATGGGCACCAAAATAAGTTAACCCTACAATCCAGAGTAACTACGGGAGCACATAAGAGACATTTACGTCGACGTAGTTATGACACCAGCTAGTGAAAACCTATGGGAAATTCATATTGCAATCCAGAGTAAAATGTTCTTATGTCAGAGCAAGGATTTCCTGTAGTTACTCTGGATTGCACCCTAAGTCTTGTAAAGATAGGTGGGTCCCAATAAATTGAGTGGGTCTGGAACAAAAAAAATTGGGAAGAAGTAAAGAGTGGAGACCAAAAAGAAGGGAGGTGGTCATAGCTGACTATTAAGAGCTAAAGCTGCAATCCTAAAAACACTTTCCTGGGAGTAAGATCATTGAATACAGTGGAGCTTATTTTTGGGTAGACATGGTTAGGATTTCACCCTAAGTGAAAGAGCTGGACATTAACACCGAGTCTCCAGGCTGGAGGGGGAAGGGGCTTCCCTACTCCTACTGCTTCCCTACTCTATAGAAACGTTTTGTTTGCATTATTATACTGAGAAATGGGGTGTGCTTGCAGGGAACTTGGCCACCCACCCTAGAGACAAGAAAGGGGGCATGGGGGGTTTGGACTCTGATCCTCTGCTTGCCCAAGACAGAAAGCCTTGAGTCCTTGTGAAGGAGGAGGTGGGATGATGATGATCATGATGATGACGATGACGATGACATGACGATGACGATGATGAGGGAGGTAGACACCCCGCCTTGACAAGTGCTATTTCAGTACCATGGACAGCTCTGGTGGCAACGGACAGCTCTTTTGCAACCCTCTCCTGCAATCCTATGCATGCTCACCTGGAAGCAAACCCCACTGATGTCAGTGAGGCTTACTTCCAAGTAGACCTGTCTAGGATTATGCTGTGGAGGGGGATGGTCAGAGTGACTCAGATTTCAGGATGTCAAGTGGATTCAGGGAAAAAATTTTGCTGCAGTGCTTGGCACTCACCCATGGATGGGACCACGTGGGGGGGAAGGAGGAGGGACATCCATGCTATGGTCTTGTACTTCCCAAAAGCTGCACTCCTAACCTCCACTTAGGCCGGCCTAAGCCCCAGCATTAGTCTGTGCTGACCTGAGGGGGTCACAAAAATGCAGTAAAACACTTCTGCCCCACTGCTGGGGGGTTAGGCCAGTGTACAGGCACAGCCGACCTTCCCACACCATCACAGAGAGATAGGACAGGTGAGTTAGGCCACCCTAAATTCCTTAGGATTGCACCCTAAATCAGGCCCACAGATCCAGGGATAGTCAATGGGTACCCCAGGATTGAGACCCCCCCATTATTATTTATAGATTGCCATGGTGTGAAAAAGGTGCCGCTTGCAATCTAGGTAGCCATTCAAGGGTAACCATATGGGGTGGGAGGAAGGGGAAGGAAGGCAGGGGTGGAGATCCTTTCAACCACACCTAAAAAAGGGTCTGGAGCAGGGGAACCAGATGTTATAACCAAAAAGAGAGGACAAAATGGAGAACATGACAAAAGTAAAACACAATAAAATAAAAGGTAAAAGCACTCGTATATAATGTTTATATGTGGTGAATTAAACCACAAGAGCTGCAATACAAAGAGCACTTTCCTGGGGGAAATCCCCATTGAACTCAATGGAACTTACTTTTGTGCAGAAACTAATAGGATTCCACGGTTTTATTACTTATTAAATTGAAAACTATTACATATAATTCATGAATTTCAAGAAGGGCACACAAAGAAAAGGAGGACAATGATGAATTTTCTTCAAGGCTGAAAAAGAGGACGTGTCCTGGACAAAGAGGACATCTGGGCACAAAGTCTAGTCCCACAATTTTCACAGGGAAGATGGGAGTTAGTGGAGTTGAGGCATAAGGGGAAGGATGGAGGGGAGGTTTGGAGGAACCAGGATTGGGGGCTCAAGCTGGTTGGGTAAAAGTTATGGGGCAGGAGGGTTGTTGGACAAGAGGCTTCCCTGGGAGACAATTAGGGGGTGCTAGAGATGGCAGGGGTCTTGGAGGTCATCTAGACACCCTCCTGATCACTGCAGGATATAATGCAGAAGCAAGTCTCTCCAAGAAGGGCAGGTAACCAACTGCTAGTCGACTTGTTCTGCCATGGAGGGTCTCCAACATCTCACTGCAATGAGGGGGTGGGGAGCAGAACTTCAGGCACCCCATTATGGCAGGGCTGTGCATGTATAGACTAGAGGGAGTTGACCTGCCTGAGAAGGACATCCTTTGGGGACACCCTCCTTCCTCATCATGCACCCCCACTGACTGTGCTGCTGCAGGTGAGATGGAAACTGGGAGGAACACTGGGACTACTGCACACTCCCCCCAAAATTGCAGAACACCCAAGAAAAATGTAGGATATGACAAAATAAAAGCCAAAAAACCCCAAAATATATATTGCTTTCATGTGGTTAAACTCTCTATTAACTATTATTAAATTTAGGCTGCAATCCTAAAGACACTTTCCTGAGAGTAAGACCCATTGAACACAATGGGGCTTCCTTTTGTCTAGACAGGGTTAGGATTGTGCGCTTAATATTATTTCAATTTATAATTAGATAGATAATTTATAAGATATAGAGCAATGTTAATAATGTGTAATTATTAATTATACATATACAGTTTGGCTACATGATGCCACCTCACAAGTAAAAGAAGATTTCTTTTCCAGGACATGAGGATAAAAAAGAGGACGTGTCCTGGAAAAAGAGGACTGCTGGGTCAGAGTCATCCTGCACCCCCCTCCCCTTTTGCAGGATCAGACTCTGGTCTGAAGTTGCTGCGGGATATTCAGCGCTGACTCAGCAGGGACTGCAGAGGGCGGCCTCCCCCTCCTGCTGCCAGCAGCCCCACAGGCTCCCCCTTGCTCTCCCCAGCCCACCAAAGCTGCCCCCAGCTCTGATCTCCCCAAAAGTCTGGGTACCTCCCCCCCTTTCCATGCATCTCTGCATCACAGCTGGGAAGGATCCCCAGCAACCTCCCCCCCTTTTTCAGGCACCACAGCTGGGAAAGGTGTCTTCCCCCAATAAGCTTCAGATCCCCAGATTTCCCCCCCCCCCAAAAAATAATTTATCATTTGCTCCCCCTGGGATATCCTCAGCCCCTCACTTTTCTGAGCCCCAGATACAGCCCAACCTCTGCTCCATCAGTGCCCCCCACATCTCAGCCTTAATATGGGGGTCTGTCTATTATGCCCCCCAAAAGGTAACTCCCCTCTTTGATTCATCTCCTGTACTTTTCTACCCCTCCTTGCAATGGGAGGGGTGGGCTTAATGGAGGGGCTGGGAGAAATCTTATGGGGGGAGAGAAAATTACATAGGGCAGGGAATGCCCTTTCAGACTTCAGTGGGGAAGGAAAGAGGGGGAGACCAGGATGAAAGACCCAGACTAAGCTGGGGGTGGGGTGGGGTGGGGGCTCTTCTGTTTGGATCCATTAATAGTTTCGGATCTTTGGGGGGGCCATGGGGCCCCCTCCTTAAAAATCATTACTATTAACCATTTTTAATGAATACAAAGCATGTATCATTAATGCAAACCATGTGCTCCACCCCAAGTTTAATTCCCCCAGAGGTTTCGATCCTATCCACACTTCAGCCCCACTGACTCCCATGGGACTTACTTCCGAGTAGACACGTACCGACTTGGGTCCTTAGAGCACAATCCTAACCAGGTCTACTCAAAAGTCAGCCCCATTGTGTTCAGTGGTTCTTACTCCCAGGAAAGTGTCTTAGGAGAGGAGAGGATTGCCCTCCTCTCTATGCTGACCTGGGATTAAAACTCACTGGCTTAAACGGGGCTTACTTTCGAGAAGGCATGGTGAGTCTTAGGCGCTTCACTACACTCTCCCGCCTTACCTGGGAGTAAGTCCCACTGGTTATAAAAGGACTTCACTTCTGAGTAGACAAGCCCAGGGTCGGGTTATATTTGACTGCCCTTACTTGTGGCTATAACAGGACTTACTCTCGAGTAGGCGCAGTGACTCTTGGGCTTTAACTACACTCTCCATCCTTGCCTGGGAGTAGGCCCCACGGGTTACAAAGGGTCTTACTTCCGAGTAGGCAGGGGTGAAGCTTGGGCTGCACCCTGGGGTTTCCCCTGCCGGCGGGCTTGCTCGCGAGTAGGCGCTCACCTCGGAACCACTCCTCGGAGTGGACGGCGCTCTGCAGGGTGTGTCCCTCCATCTGGGCGCGGATCTCCTTGAGGGCGGAGGCGAGGTCGGGGGACGGGCGCGGAGGGTCCTGCAGGGCCTGGGCGCCCCCCTGCTGGATCAGGCGCAGGAGCTGCGCCGCCTCCTCCTGGTGGCCCCTGCGCAGGAGCGCGCCCTCCTCCCGCAGCGCCTGCAGCCGCTTCTCGATCTCGGCGGCGGCCAGGCGAGCCTCCTCCGCGCACCTGCCCAGCGCCCTGGCGGCCGCCTCCGCCTCCTGCCGCTGCCGCGCCTCCTCCTCCAGCCGCAGCCCCAGCGCCGCCAGCTCCTCCTCCAGCCGCTCGCCCTCCAGCCGCGCCCGGCCCTTCTCCGCGGCCAGCCGCAGCAGCGCCCCGCGCATCTCCCGCACCTCGCGCTCGAAGAGCTCCCCGATGGCCGCCCTGCCCGCCCGCTGCGCCCTCAGCGCCGCCGCCTCGCCCTCCAGCTGCCCGTTCTGCAGCTCCAGCTGCCGCACCCGCTCGATGTACCCCGCGAAGCGCTCGTTCAGCGCCTGCAGCTGCTCCTTCTCGTTCCGCGGACGCGCCTCGCCCTCGCAGGGCCCCTCCGGCTGCAGGCTCTCGCTGGACGCCCCCCGCTGCAGCCGCCACAGCCCCCCGCTCGACCCCGACGAGGACCCGCAGCGAGACCCCCAGGACTGGAAGCCGCTGGAGGAGAGCGAGCCCCCCGCGCGGGACCCTCCGCAGCGCTCCTTCCGCGGCCCCCACCAGCCCCCCGCCGAGGCCGGCTCCGGCCCGAAGCTCATCATCCTGCCGGAGGGGAGAGACTGCGGCAAAGAGGCTCCCGCGCTTATATGGGAGGGATCCGACCCCCCCCCCGGCTGCAAGGGGGAGGATCCCGCAGCCTCCACGCCCCCAAGGCCGCTGGCGTAGCCGGGGGGGCGCAGGGGGTGGCCGCCCCCGGCGACCTGCACCACCGGGGCGACGCAGACGCCGGGCGCGCTCGTAAAATCTTCCGAACTTGTGGCGTCTGGTCCGATGCGGAGTTTCCGGCAGAGCCGCGCAGAAAAGCGCGTGGAAATAGCTCGACCCCCTCCAAAGTTACAGCCCCAGACTCCAGTGGGGCAGGCGGGGTGCCGGCCGGACGGGGCGATCTGCAGGGCGGGGGCCACGGTTAGGAAACCCCTGGGTGGCTCCAAATAACCCCAGCACGTGGCACTTCCTAGGATGCGGGATTTCAGGCACAGCGCAGTGCAGGGAAGCGCATGAAAACAGCTCCAGCCATCCAAAAATATACCCAGATCTCGCCAGCATAGCTTCAGGGGGTGGCCACACCAGCTGACCTGCACCGCAGGGTTGTGGTGCAGCCACAGGCCACGTTTTCCAAATAACCCCAGCACCTGGCACTTCATAGGATGCGGGATTTCAGGCAGAAGGTAAAGGAAGAAACCACACGGATATAGCTCAGTGCCATCAAAAGTTATAGCCCAAAACTCCAGTGTGGCCACACCGGGTGACCTGCGTGACAAAGTGGCCACAGAGCCACATTATTGAAAATCTCAGTGCTTCTGCATAACCCCAGCATGTGACATCTCATACGATGCGGAATTACGCGCAAAATGCGCTGCAACAAACTACATGGAAATAGCTTGCTGTTTACAAAAGTTACAGCCAGAAAACCAATGAGGATGACGGTGCATCACTATGTCCACCGCCGAGAGCGTGGTCCAGTCCACCGCATGGATGGAGGTCCATCATGAGGGTGATGCATGGAGAAGTTCTTCTGCCCTTTCCAGACCAGTGGCCTCACTTGAGAGGTGTTCACGGCACTGGGTGATGCACCCAAAGGGATAACACCACCACTGGCCACTTTTTTGGTAATCTTGGTGTTTCCAAATAGGCCCCAACAACTGATCATTATCAGGCTGGGGGGGCCTGGAGCTATGGGGGGGGTGTTGTGTATCAAAAGAAACTGTGCCAAAAAACAGGTTGTGGGTGCAGCTGTCTGCCAGTCACAGATGTGGGTTAGGGTTAGAGTTTTTAGAGGGTGAACGGCACAGGTCAACTTCACCTCCTCCCTAAGGGACAGAAGAGAGGATGAAACTGACTAAGCTGGGGGCTGTGTGTAGTGAGACCACCTGGATGGTCCCAGCCCTGACTGGATCCACCTCCTGCATCACCACTCTTGTCTCCATCATAGTTTCTTATGATGGAGACCCCTTTATCACCGACCCCTTATCACTGACCCCTTTAACGAGGCTCCTCGAAATCTTCCAGCACAAGACACATACACAGCCTGGTGATGTGCAGACTGGAGTCATCCAGAGATCGCCCCCCTTCCCTGCTGCAATCCGGATGCCTTTAGATGGAGAAGGGAGGCTCCTTGGTGTGGCTGCTGCAGAGGCTTGAGTGGCACCAATCAGGGCCTGCTTCAGGTTCATACGTGCAGCTGGGCAGATCCGCTTCTCATCTATAAGTTATAACTTATAGATGGGCTTGTCTGACGCAGGCCTGCCGGGCCAGAAAATATTCTGCTTATGCAGGAAAGCAGACCCCCAGGGTCTTGGAGGCCCTCCCCACATGCAAAGCTTTGGGAACCTTAAACTCTATGGATCATTTTCCCCAGTAAAGTAATAAATAAAGTAATAATAACCCCTTTGTTTTCAGTGTGACCCTTTCTTACCTGTGCTGGCCAGTGGCTCAGGAGGCGAGGAGGGGATAACCAATCTGGGTTTAGCTATCTGTGTGCTGCGCTTGGGGGCATCTGTCCTCTTTTTCCAGGACATGTCCTCTTTTTTAGCCTTGTGTCTAGTGGAAAAAATCTTCATTGTCCTCAATTTCCAAGAGATTAGATAGCATGTAGCCCTCTTGTAATTAATACATGAATTTAATAATTTTTATTCATAATAAGTAACAGTTCAAATTAACCACATGAAAGCCATCTAGGTGAGTGTTTTGAGTTTTTCATGTCTTCCATTTTCTTTGGTTGTTCTCCATTTGGGGGGCCTGTCCTCTTTTGGGATTATGATATATGGTCACTCTGTCTGTGCCATCTCTGAAGGTGGTGCACATCCAAGCCTCCGGGAGGCTCCTTTGGGGTGCCCCAAAAGTGGGGTCCCCAAGTTTGAAAGTCCTTGTTTGGATCTCTTTGCCAGGGTCCCAGGAAAGAGATGGGAAGAGATGCAACATGATGGAGCATTTTCTCCTCTTAAAGGCTTGGCTGAAAAGTCCAGTATATATATTGTCAAGTGCTGAGAGATCCAACTCCAAGGGGGGGGCAATCGGAGGGGACCTGCCTCAGCACATCTGGGAACCTTGGCTCCCCCCTGCCCCCCCAGGTGAAGATCAGCAGAGGAAGTGCTGAGCCGGCCCTGTCAACAATTAATGCTGCCGGAGACAATATAGCAGAGCATCTTGGCAGGATGCAGAGGAAGGGAAGCGACAGCCCTGTGACATTGAAAGTGGGGGGGGGGGCATTGTTTGTGCCAAGCCGAAAAAGCCCCTTAGGAGTGGTGGGGCCCAATTGGAAACATGGTTGAGGGGAGCCCTCCTTGTCCCCCCTCTAGCCCATCTGCTTGCCCAGGTCCCTCCTGTAGCCTGTCTGCCTGTCTGTCTACACTGGAGCAAGGTGGCCTGGAACCCCCTCTGTACAGACTTCTTCCTTGCCTTGAGATGGCTCTTCTGAAAGATATTCCTCTCCCTTGCCCCAATCCTTGTTTCCATCTCACACCCACAGCTTGACCAAGGCCCTGCTCCAACACTTCAACCTGGGGGTCCAACTTTGGATCCCAAGATGGGACTCTCTCGGTGGTGCAGAAACTGAGCCCGGAAGTTACTTCGGAGAGAATGAACGGGTTAATTAAATAACCAATCTCTTTACCTACTAGTCCTGCTAGTCCCATTTTGTGTTGCACACATCCAGGGTCTCCAAAATCTGGCCAAGGGCCATAAGCAGTCCACATGAACCTCTAACCAGCCCACAGCCAGCCCCCACTTCCTTAAGAGCCTCTGACCTAGGGCAAAATCCAGAGTAACTATGGGAGTCCTTGCTCTGGTGTAAGAACAATGGACTCTGGATTGCAATATGAATTTTCCATAGGTTTTCACTAGGTGGTGCAGTAATTACGGGTGCACATAAAGTCTCTTAGGTGCTCCTGGAATTACTCTGGATATGGGGGCTAGTTGACCAAACCCAACTGGAGCGGTGATGGTGGGGTGGGAATGGAGGACTCTTTAGCCATGTACTTTATTTCTATACTGTGTATTGGTGTTTGTAGAAATCCTGGAAATTTGAGCCCATTCATTAATTTAAGTTCCACCTCTAAAGATTTTATGGAAAGTTTATATTTAAATTATTTTCTGGCCATGGACACCTTGCTCAGTATTTGATTTGGCCAAAGCATTTGGAGACCCTGATCAGAGAGGGCCTTTTCCCACCTGGTGCTGGGATACCCCACAACCTGTCATTACATTTCGGGGGCCTCATTTATTATTCCACATTGTTGCGGTTGTGCATATGATATTTGGATTTACCAAGTGTGGTCTGGACTGGGATGTCCATCATGGGGTGATGGAACGAGCTCTTGCACATGTCACACAAACCCTAGTGACTAGCCCTACAATCCAGAATAACTACAGGAGCACGTAAGAGACATTACGTGCACCCGTAGTTACTGCACCACCTAGTGAAAACCTATGGAAAATTCATATTGCAATCCAGAGCAAATTGTTCTTACACCGGACTCCCTGTTGTTACACTGGATTGTGCCCAAAGTCATGATAAAGTAACAGAGTAATTATTTTTGGCTAAAACCAGGATCTTCTGGGGTTCTCCAAGTTGCTGTTTCCTACAGCTGGATCTGCCCCACACTGCGTGAAAAATATTGAACCCGGAGCCGTGCAAAGAGAATGCAGAAACCCTGCCTGGATGACATGATGTGAACATTTCCAGCAGTGCAAACCCCGCCTATTGAGAGGTTCAGTCCGGACATCTCCCCTTTCTCAGCTGCAGACTGGCAGGTGCGCCTCCCTTGCTTTCCTCTCCGACTCCAGCAAACTGGGAGGTCACTGCAGGAAAGACACCAGCGGGGGCCAAGAGGCACAAGGACTGCTTGTCCTGAAATGAACTGGGAACTGAGCTGGAGCAGACTGTGAGAGTGGCCGGGGCAGAAGCAAGACCTCCAGAAGGAGGAGAGTCTCTGGTCCTGGGAGAATCCAAGTGGGTCGCATGACAAGATGCCGTTTCCTGACCAGACAGGGTTGGGGGCACCATCCCAGCCAATTTTCCAGCTCTGCAAATGATGCACACAGCCTCAGTGCAGTGGCATCACAAGGAAACTTGGAGTAACTTTTTCTTTATTTAATAAATTTAATTTATTAAATTTAATTAATTAATTAATTTGTGATTTCCCCACAGCTTCGCCCACATGCATCTCTGCTTGAATGGAGGGGAGGAATAGAGTACAGTGGTACCGCGCCTAACAAGTGCCTTGCTTAACAAGTGATCCACAAACAAGCAAAATTTCTCTAGGATTCTGCCTCACTTAACAAGTGTTGCTCCACTTAACAAGCACATTCGTTGGCAGTTGGGGCAGGTGCGCTAGGCAGCCCTGATGCTTTTGATAAGGGCTGCTGGCCAGCGTGTTAAATGGGGCTTACTCCCGGGAAAGTGTCTTTAGGATTGCAGCCTAAGTAGACTTCATAGGATCCTGCACATTGAATGCATGTTTTGAATTCAATTCCAGTGTTTTGTCATCATTTTTACATCCAGTTCATATTTTTATATGAATATTTTTTGGATTCTGGAACCAATCATCTGAATTTCCATTATTTCCTATGGGAAAATCTGCTTCACATGAAGAGCATTTCCCATAACAAGCATGCTTCCGGAATAAATCAAAACTTGTTATGTGAGGCACCACTGTACATGGATCACCAGGCACTGGATCCATCACCCAAGCGTAGTTCATAACCACACCAGTAGGTGGTGGGCAAGACGCAGAGCACAATCCGAACCCTGTCCACTCAAAAGCAAGTCCCATTGTGTTCAGTGGGTCTTCCTGCCAGGAAAGTGTCTTTAGGATTGCAGCCATAGCCAAAGAGCGCACATCCCAGGAAGCTGGAGTGCCTCCCCGGTTGTGGCTGCAGAGTGTTGGTGCTTCGCTGCAAAACTGCTAATGCTGGCACCTGCTGGCACCTTCCACCAGCCTCTCTGATTGCAGGCGCTTGCAGCTGCTCCGTCAGCATGGTGCATGGTGGGGATGGGGCCAAGTCCTGCAGCACTGCAGTAATCCAGCCACACGCACACAGCCACATACACCATCCTCAGCTCGGGGAACAGCAGCTCCATGCATCACAGCACTTCCATTTCCGAGACCCAAGTGGCTCCCTCCCTCTCCCCCTCTGACACTTGTGGCTGCAGCCAGGTCTCCTCCACTTGCCTCTCCCACCTCTTATTAGCCGTACAGCATCATTTGGCGTCTGGAGGTGATCCTTCCAGGAGGTGACCTCCAAGACTGAGCCATCTCAGTGACACATCCTGGGCCGCCTCTGTCTGCTTTGTGGGCTTGTGTTTCATCCAAAAGCGGTCCCCGCATTGCCTTTTCGTCTCCTTCAAAACCCCCAGTGCTGAATCATGGAGTCTGGAGATGAATTTCATGGCGGCCTGGCGGGGGGAGGCAGTGATGGGACCATCATGTGTCCCAGGACCCAGCTGTGTCCTGGGCTAAGGGCATCCTGCTCACTGGTATCTCGTACCATTTTTTGTGTGTGCCCCGGATATTTCGACATATATTCAATGTCCTGCTTTATTTTTAAAACACAAAGTTCTGGGATAAGAGGCTTCAAATACACAACATGGAGTTTGTGGCCTAGTTATAATGGGATAATTATTACGCCATATACAGAGGTACCTCACTTAACAAGCATTTCACATAACAAGCAAAAATTTCTAAGAAATCTGGCTTCACATAACAAGTTCCGCTTCACTTAACAAGCAAGCGCGCTATGGGCACTCATGCTATGCAGCATGACGCTCCGCATGGAGGATCTTTAAAAGGGCTGCCGGCCAGCACTGCTGCCTCTAACTGCCCCCAATTTGGGGGCAGTTGCCTGGAGGTGCCAGACGCAGCTGCCCCTAACAGCCCCCATGTGCCGCCACTGACCACCTTGAACCTCCAATAGCAGCCCACATAATCCTCCCAGGAAAGTGTCTTTGATTGCAGTATGTCTACTCAGAAGTAAGCCCCATTGTGTTAAATGGGTCTTACTCCCAGGAAAGTGTCTTTAGGATTGCAGCCTAAGAGGACTTCATAGGTTCCTGCACATTGAATGCATGTTTTGAATTCAATTCCAGTGTTTTGTCATCATTTTTACATCCAGTTCATATTTTTCTATGAATATTTTTGGGGTTGTGGAACCAATTGTCTGAGTTTCCATTATTTCCTATGGGAAAATCCGCTTCACTTAAAGAGTGTTTCACTTAAAGAACAGGCCTCTGGAATGAATTAAGCTCTTTATGTGAGGCACCACTGTAATGGGATAGTTATGTGGACACAAATAGGACCCAATGACCAAGACACATTAGACTGAGACATAGGGTTGCCATAAGTCCTAAAAAACAGAGACGACCCCCATTTTTGACGGTGTTGTTCACATATTGGGAAACGGGTCCTGTCCTGATTTTGTGGAAGAAAACTATGGCAACCCTACTGGAGTGGGACAGACCCCCAAATCCAGGGTAGCTACAGGAGCACGTAAGAGACTTGATGTGCACCTGTAGTTACTGCACCACCTAGTGAAAACCTATGGGAAATTCATATTGCAATCCAGAGTAAATTGTTCTTACACCGGAGCAAGGACTCCCCGTAGTTACTCTGGGTTTTGCCCATAGTCATCCAGTTGCAGCAGTGCAGACTCAGGGGGCTTGGAGTGACTTGAACCTGCTGCCTAAGCCAACCAGCTCAGTTGTCCTCTGCAATGGGCTGGACCTGGGGGGGGGGGAGGTATCCCCCACTCTCTGGCAGTTCATTTTCTGACAATCCACTCTTTCAACACCTTTCAATTATACCCAGAGATCATTCATTCAACTGATGTTCTGCTCTTTCAACCTCTCTTCTGCCCCAAAGGCCAAAATTGCCCTCCCCGCTCTTGTAGCTCCTGGTCTAATCCCGTTCCGGAAGGAGTTAATGAGAATCCATGCGCAGAAATCTTTGTGTGGCTGCAGGAATTTGTAAGATAAAAGGACTTTTGCCATTTGCTGGGTAAAAAAAGCAACATTTATGCACTTCAAAAGATGGGGTTCCACTTTTCAACTGTTTTCAGTAAGTGGAGGATGCCTGACTCTCAACCAGGCACTCTGCAGCCGGTTGTGATCTCTCCAACAACCAAGTAAGAAAACCAGCTGAGAAAGGGGGATTGGAGGCAGGATGTGCAAGAGGGGAGGGGACGTGGGAAGGGGATGTGGGGTTGTGGGGAGGGAACCCATGGCTTGCCATGACATGCACATAGGTAGGCTAAGGCTAGGTAAGAACTCCCTCCATGGAAGAGCCCTGCAACCATCAACCAGGATGGCCACCTGTCAGGGTGCACTAAGCTGGGGCTGGACTAGATGACCGCAAATGAAGCCCTTCCAACACTCTTGGCAGTCAGTCAGCACCTCAAGAACATCAGAGCTTAAGAAGAGCCTCCACTGGATGAGTCCAAAGGCCCATCTAGTCCAGCTTCCAGTCCACACTGGATGAAGGGAGGAAGACGAAGGGCTGAGAGTGACGTGCCCTCCGTTTTGGGAGCAGAGGGAGGGAAGAGCGCAGGCCACAGAAAGAGAGATTTGGCAAGACATGGAAGACCCGGGTTCAAAACCTCACTTGGCCATGGAGCTTCCTGGCTGAACTTGGGCCCCATATCTCTCAGACGCACCTACCTCGCAGGGTTGTTGTGAGGACCAAAGATGGCAGGACCCATGAGCACCACTGATTTCCTGGGAGAAGGAATAGTAGGTATAAAAACATGAAAAATCTAAGTTATTGTCTTGTGTAGGCTGGAAGGGGGTGTTTGGGGAATTTGGGGCTCTTTGAGCCGGGAGGCCTGAAACCCACCCAGAGAACTCACGGCAAAGTCACAGCACAGGCTGTAATCCTATCCACACTTTCCTGGGAGTAAGCTCCATTGCCAATAAGTGGTGCCTCACATAAAGAGCTTAATTCGTTCTGGAGGCCTGCTCTTTAAGTGAAGTGGATTTTCCCATAGGAAGCAATGGAAATTCAGACGTTTGGTTCCACAACCCCCAAAATATTCATAGAAAAATATTAACTGAATGTAAAAATGATGACAAAACACTGGAATTGAATTCAAAACATGCATTCACTGTGCAGGATCCTAAGAAGTCTACTTGGGCTGCAATCCTGAAGACACCTTCCTGGGAGTAAGCCCCATTTAATACAATGGGGCTTACTTCTGGGTAGACATGGTTAGGAGGCTGCAATCAAAGACACTTTCCTGGGAGGCTTTCCTGGGCTGCTGCTGGAGGTTCAAGGTGGTCGGTGGGGGCACTTGGGGGCAGTTAGGGGCAGCAGCGCTGGCCGGCAGCCCTTTTAAAGAACCTCCATGCGGAGCGTCAGGGCTGCATAGCACGTGTGTCCATAGCGTGCTTGATTGTTAAGTGAAGCGGAACTTGTTATGTGAAGCCAGTTTCTTAGAAATTTTTGCTTGTTATGTGAAACGCTTGTTAAGCGAGGTGCCACTGTAATTGGATTTACTTCTGAGTAGACAGATATAGGATTGTGCTCTTTTGCTGAGATCAGTATTCAGACATGTGAAAACAGATGAATCAGTGTATCATCTTATTTTAGCGTTTGATGCAGCTCAGAGCTGCTGACGGTGGTTCCCGCGCATGGGCATGGCTCAGGCTGGCACCTGCAAGAGGAGGTGATGCTGCAGAGGAGTTGCTTCTAGAGACTTCCAGGCATTTCCTTAGGAAGAAGATGGAAAACAGGCAGGCCTCAAACTCATGAACTGGGTGGCACAGCTTGGCATTTGCTTTCCAATGAGGTTTTCCAGCTTCCAAGGAGGCCGCCTCCCTGGCAGAGGGACGTGCACCACCTCCTGGGCCGGGTGCCGCATGACATGTTGCATCAGAAGAACATAGGAAGAGCCCTCCTGGATCAGGCCCAAACTCAGCCAGGGAGGACACGTGTCCTCTTTTTCCAGGACACACATCCTCTTTTTTTGGAGAAGAATCTTCATTGCCCTCCCTTTCCTTTGAGCCTTCTCAGAATGAATCGGTGACATGTCATGAATCACGTGCCATGTCTTAACGTTGTCTTTAATTGATATTGACGCATTTTAACTCTGTTGTTGTTTTTATGCTTTTGGTCCCGGAAGCATCTGGAGCCCCCTGCGGAAAAGGCCGGATATAGTCAAAGCATAAATGATGATCATGTAAGAGTTTTCATTTATATATACAAATAAATACAAAGCTGAAAAGTCACTAATTGACTCACCAACTCACTCATCAACACCCAGCCAAAACCAGCAGACCTAGAAGCCTGAATTTGGAGAGGGTGTTCCTTCTGTGACTAAGCACCCATGGAGAACCAGCCACTGGTGCCCGGTACCTGCTGTGCCTGGTGCCCAGCTGGGGTGCCTGGTGCTCAGTACGGTGCCAGGTGGTACCAGTAGGGAAGGGCAGTGCTCACTGGTGCCCAGTGGTGGTGCATGTTGTCCACTGGTGCCCAGTGGTGCCAGTAGAGAAGGGCAGTGCTAACTGGTGCCCAGTGCCCACTGCCTGGCGGTGTATGTTGTGCACTGCTGCCCAGTGGGGCCAGGAGGGAACGGCAGTGCTCACTGGTGCCCAGTGGTGGTGCATGTTGTCCACGGGTGCCCAGTGGTGCCAGTAGGGCAGGGCACTGCTTACTGGTGCCCAGTGGTGCCAGTAGGGAAGGGCAGTGCTGACTGGTGCCCAGTGCCCACTGCCTGGCGGTGTATGTTGTGCACTGGAGCCCAGTGGGGCCAGGAGGGAAGGGCAGTGCTGACTGATGCCCAGTGGGGCCAGGAGGGAAGGGCAGTGCTGACTGGTGCCCAGTGGGGCCAGGAGGGAAGGGCAGTGCTGACTGGTGCCCGGTGGGGCCAGGAGGGAAGGGCAGTGCTGACTGGTGCCCAGTGGGGCCAGGAGGGAAGAGCAGTGCTGACTGGTGCCCAGTGGTGGTGCATGTTGTCCACTGGTGCCCAGTGGTGCCAGTAGGGCAGGGCAGTGCTGACTGGTGCCCAGTGGGGCCAGGAGGGAAGGGCAGTGCTGACTGGTGCCCAGTGGGGCCAGGAGGGAAGGGCAGTGCTGACTGGTGCCCAGTGGGGCCAGTAGGGAAGGGCAGTGCTGACTGGTGCCCGGTGGGGCCAGGAGGGAAGGGCAGTGCTGACTGGTGCCCAGTGGGGCCAGGAGGGAAGGGCAGTGCTGACTGGTGCCCAGTGGGGGTGCCCAGTGGGGCCAGGAGGGAAGGGCAGTGCTGACTGGTGCCCGGTGGGGCCAGGAGGGAAGGGCAGTGCTGACTGGTGCCCAGTGGGGCCAGGAGGGAAGAGCAGTGCTGACTGGTGCCCAGTGGTGGTGCATGTTGTCCACTGGTGCCCAGTGGTGCCAGTAGGGCAGGGCAGTGCTTACTGGTGCCCAGTGGTGCCAGTAGGGAAGGGCAGTGCTGACTGGTGCCCAGTGGGGCCAGGAGGGAAGGGCAGTGCTGACTGGTGCCCAGTGGGGCCAGGAGGGAAGGGCAGTGCTGACTGGTGCCCAGTGGGGCCAGGAGGGAAGGGCAGTGCTGACTGGTGCCCGGTGGGGCCAGGAGGGAAGGGCAGTGCTGACTGGTGCCCAGTGGGGCCAGGAGGGAAGGGCAGTGCTGACTGGTGCCCAGTGGGGGTGCCCAGTGGGGCCAGGAGGGAAGGGCAGTGCTGACTGGTGCCCGGTGGGGCCAGGAGGGAAGGGCAGTGCTGACTGGTGCCCAGTGGGGCCAGGAGGGAAGAGCAGTGCTGACTGGTGCCCAGTGGGGGTGCCCAGTGGGGCCAGGAGGGAAGGGCAGTGCTGACTGGTGCCCAGTGGGGCCAGGAGGGAAGGGCAGTGCTGACTGGTGCCCAGTGGGGCCAGGAGGGAAGGGCAGTGCTGACTGGTGCCCAGTGGTGGTGCATGTTGTCCACTGGTGCCCAGTGGTGCCAGTAGGGCAGGGCAGTGCTGACTGGTGCCCAGTGGGGCCAGGAGGGAAGGGCAGTGCTGACTGGTGCCCAGTGGGGGTGCCCAGTGGGGCCAGGAGGGAAGGGCAGTGCTGACTGGTGCCCAGTGGTGGTGCATGTTGTCCACTGGTGCCCAGTGGTGCCAGTAGGGCAGGGCAGTGCTTACTGGTGCCCAGTGGTGCCAGTAGGGAAGGGCAGTGCTGACTGGTGTCCAGTGGGGCCAGGAGGGAAGGGCAGTGCTGACTGGTGCCCAGTGGGGCCAGTAGGGAAGGGCAGTGCTGACTGGTGCCCGGTGGGGCCAGGAGGGAAGGGCAGTGCTGACTGGTGCCCAGTGGGGCCAGGAGGGAAGGGCAGTGCTGACTGGTGCCCAGTGGGGGTGCCCAGTGGGGCCAGGAGGGAAGGGCAGTGCTGACTGGTGCCCAGTGGGGGTGCCCAGTGGGGCCAGTAGGGAAGGGCAGTGCTGACTGGTGCCCGGTGGGGCCAGGAGGGAAGGGCAGTGCTGACTGGTGCCCAGTGGGGCCAGGAGGGAAGAGCAGTGCTGACTGGTGCCCAGTGGGGGTGCCCAGTGGGGCCAGGAGGGAAGGGCAGTGCTGACTGGTGCCCAGTGGGGCCAGGAGGGAAGGGCAGTGCTGACTGATGCCCAGTGGGGCCAGGAGGGAAGGGCAGTGCTGACTGGTGCCCAGTGGGGCCAGGAGGGAAGGGCAGTGCTGACTGGTGCCCAGTGGGGCCAGGAGGGAAGGGCAGTGCTGACTGGTGCCCTGTGGGGCCAGGACGGAAGGGCAGTGCTGACTGGTGCCCAGTGGGGCCAGGAGGGAAGGGCAGTGCTGACTGGTGCCCAGTGGGGCCAGGAGGGAAGAGCAGTGCTGACTGGTGCCCAGTGGTGGTGCATGTTGTCCACTGGTGCCCAGTGGTGCCAGTAGGGCAGGGCAGTGCTTACTGGTGCCCAGTGGTGCCAGTAGGGAAGGGCAGTGCTGACTGGTGCCCAGTGGGGCCAGGAGGGAAGGGCAGGGCTGACTGGTGCCCAGTGGGGCCAGGAGAGAAGGGCAGTGCTGACTGGTGCCCAGTGGGGCCAGTAGGGAAGGGCAGTGCTGACTGGTGCCCGGTGGGGCCAGGAGGGAAGGGCAGTGCTGACTGGTGCCCAGTGGGGCCAGGAGGGAAGGGCAGTGCTGACTGGTGCCCAGTGGGGGTGCCCAGTGGGGCCAGGAGGGAAGGGCAGTGCTGACTGGTGCCCGGTGGGGCCAGGAGGGAAGGGCAGTGCTGACTGGTGCCCAGTGGGGCCAGGAGGGAAGAGCAGTGCTGACTGGTGCCCAGTGGGGGTGCCCAGTGGGGCCAGGAGGGAAGGGCAGTGCTGACTGGTGCCCAGTGGGGCCAGGAGGGAAGGGCAGTGCTGACTGGTGCCCAGTGGGGCCAGGAGGGAAGGGCAGTGCTGACTGGTGCCCAGTGGTGGTGCATGTTGTCCACTGGTGCCCAGTGGTGCCAGTAGGGCAGGGCAGTGCTGACTGGTGCCCAGTGGGGCCAGGAGGGAAGGGCAGTGCTGACTGGTGCCCAGTGGGGGTGCCCAGTGGGGCCAGGAGGGAAGGGCAGTGCTGACTGGTGCCCAGTGGTGGTGCATGTTGTCCACTGGTGCCCAGTGGTGCCAGTAGGGCAGGGCAGTGCTTACTGGTGCCCAGTGGTGCCAGTAGGGAAGGGCAGTGCTGACTGGTGTCCAGTGGGGCCAGGAGGGAAGGGCAGTGCTGACTGGTGCCCAGTGGGGCCAGTAGGGAAGGGCAGTGCTGACTGGTGCCCGGTGGGGCCAGGAGGGAAGGGCAGTGCTGACTGGTGCCCAGTGGGGCCAGGAGGGAAGGGCAGTGCTGACTGGTGCCCAGTGGGGGTGCCCAGTGGGGCCAGGAGGGAAGGGCAGTGTTGACTGGTGCCCAGTGGGGGTGCCCAGTGGGGCCAGTAGGGAAGGGCAGTGCTGACTGATGCCCAGTGGGGCCAGGAGGGAAGGGCAGTGCTGACTGGTGCCCAGTGGGGCCAGGAGGGAAGGGCAGTGCTGACTGGTGCCCAGTGGGGCCAGGAGGGAAGGGCAGTGCTGACTGGTGCCCTGTGGGGCCAGGACGGAAGGGCAGTGCTGACTGGTGCCCAGTGGGGCCAGGAGGGAAGGGCAGTGCTGACTGATGCCCAGTGGGGCCAGGAGGGAAGAGCAGTGCTGACTGGTGCCCAGTGGTGGTGCATGTTGTCCACTGGTGCCCAGTGGGGCCAGGAGGGAAGGGCAGTGCTGACTGGTGCCCAGTGGGGCCAGGAGGGAAGGGCAGTGCTGACTGGTGCCCAGTGGGGCCAGGAGGGAAGGGCAGTGCTGACTGGTGCCCAGTGGTGGTGCATGTTGTCCACTGGTGCCCAGTGGTGCCAGTAGGGCAGGGCAGTGCTGACTGGTGCCCAGTGGGGCCAGGAGGGAAGGGCAGTGCTGACTGGTGCCCAGTGGGGGTGCCCAGTGGGGCCAGGAGGGAAGGGCAGTGCTGACTGGTGCCCAGTGGTGGTGCATGTTGTCCACTGGTGCCCAGTGGTGCCAGTAGGGCAGGGCAGTGCTTACTGGTGCCCAGTGGTGCCAGTAGGGAAGGGCAGTGCTGACTGGTGTCCAGTGGGGCCAGGAGGGAAGGGCAGTGCTGACTGGTGCCCAGTGGGGCCAGTAGGGAAGGGCAGTGCTGACTGGTGCCCGGTGGGGCCAGGAGGGAAGGGCAGTGCTGACTGGTGCCCAGTGGGGCCAGGAGGGAAGGGCAGTGCTGACTGGTGCCCAGTGGGGGTGCCCAGTGGGGCCAGGAGGGAAGGGCAGTGTTGACTGGTGCCCAGTGGGGGTGCCCAGTGGGGCCAGTAGGGAAGGGCAGTGCTGACTGGTGCCCGGTGGGGCCAGGAGGGAAGGGCAGTGCTGACTGGTGCCCAGTGGGGCCAGGAGGGAAGAGCAGTGCTGACTGGTGCCCAGTGGGGGTGCCCAGTGGGGCCAGGAGGGAAGGGCAGTGCTGACTGGTGCCCAGTGGGGCCAGGAGGGAAGGGCAGTGCTGACTGATGCCCAGTGGGGCCAGGAGGGAAGGGCAGTGCTGACTGGTGCCCAGTGGGGCCAGGAGGGAAGGGCAGTGCTGACTGGTGCCCAGTGGGGCCAGGAGGGAAGGGCAGTGCTGACTGGTGCCCTGTGGGGCCAGGACGGAAGGGCAGTGCTGACTGGTGCCCAGTGGGGCCAGGAGGGAAGGGCAGTGCTGACTGGTGCCCAGTGGGGCCAGGAGGGAAGGGCAGTGCTGACTGGTGCCCAGTGGGGCCATAGGGAAGGGCAGTGCTGACTGGTGCCCAGTGGGGGTGCCCAGTGGGGCCAGGAGGGAAGGGCAGTGCTGACTGGTGCCCAGTGGGGCCAGGAGGGAAGGGCAGTGCTGACTGGTGCCCAGTGGGGGTGCCGAGTGGGGCCAGGAGGGAAGGGCAGTGCTGACTGGTGCCCAGTGGGGCCAGGAGGGAAGGGCAGTGCTGACTGGTGCCCAGTGGGGCCAGGAGGGAAGAGCAGTGCTGACTGGTGCCCAGTGGTGGTGCATGTTGTCCACTGGTGCCCAGTGGTGCCAGTAGGGCAGGGCAGTGCTTACTGGTGCCCAGTGGTGCCAGTAGGGAAGGGCAGTGCTGACTGGTGCCCAGTGGGGCCAGGAGGGAAGGGCAGTGCTGACTGGTGCCCAGTGGGGCCAGTAGGGAAGGGCAGTGCTGACTGGTGCCCGGTGGGGCCAGGAGGGAAGGGCAGTGCTGACTGGTGCCCAGTGGGGCCAGGAGGGAAGAGCAGTGCTGACTGGTGCCCAGTGGGGGTGCCCAGTGGGGCCAGGAGGGAAGGGCAGTGCTGACTGGTGCCCGGTGGGGCCAGGAGGGAAGGGCAGTGCTGACTGGTGCCCAGTGGGGCCAGGAGGGAAGAGCAGTGCTGACTGGTGCCCAGTGGGGGTGCCCAGTGGGGCCAGGAGGGAAGGGCAGTGCTGACTGGTGCCCAGTGGGGCCAGGAGGGAAGGGCAGTGCTGACTGGTGCCCAGTGGGGCCAGGAGGGAAGGGCAGTGCTGACTGGTGCCCAGTGGGGGTGCCCAGTGGGGCCAGGAGGGAAGGGCAGTGCTGACTGGTGCCCGGTGGGGCCAGGAGGGAAGGGCAGTGCTGACTGGTGCCCAGTGGGGCCAGGAGGGAAGAGCAGTGCTGACTGGTGCCCAGTGGGGGTGCCCAGTGGGGCCAGGAGGGAAGGGCAGTGCTGACTGGTGCCCAGTGGGGCCAGGAGGGAAGGGCAGTGCTGACTGGTGCCCAGTAGGGCCAGGAGGGAAGGGCAGTGCTGACTGGTGCCCAGTGGGGCCAGGAGGGAAGGGCAGTGCTGACTGGTGCCCGGTGGGGCCAGGAGGGAAGGGCAGTGCTGACTGGTGCCCAGTGGGGCCAGGAGGGAAGGGCAGTGCTGACTGGTGCCCAGTGGGGCCAGGAGGGAAGGGCAGTGCTGACTGGTGCCCTGTGGGGCCAGTAGGGAAGGGCAGTGCTGACTGGTGCCCGGTGGGGCCAGGAGGGAAGGGCAGTGCTGAGTGGTGCCCAGTGGGGCCAGGAGGGAAGGGCAGTGCTGACTGGTGCCCAGTGGTGGTGCATGTTGTCCACTGGTGCCCAGTGGTGCCAGTAGGGCAGGGCAGTGCTTACTGGTGCCCAGTGGGGCCAGGAGGGAAGGGCAGTGCTGACTGGTGCCCAGTGGGGCCAGGAGGGAAGGGCAGTGCTGACTGGTGCCCAGTGGGGCCAGTAGGGAAGGGCAGTGCTGACTGGTGCCCAGTGGGGCCAGGGGGGAAGGGCAGTGCTGACTGGTGCCCAGTGGGGGTGCCCAGTGGGGCCAGGAGGGAAGGGCAGTGCTGACTGGTGCCCGGTGGGGCCAGGAGGGAAGGGCAGTGCTGACTGGTGCCCAGTGGGGCCAGGAGGGAAGAGCAGTGCTGACTGGTGCCCAGTGGGGGTGCCCAGTGGGGCCAGGAGGGAAGGGCAGTGCTGACTGGTGCCCAGTGGGGCCAGGAGGGAAGGGCAGTGCTGACTGGTGCCCAGTGGGGCCAGGAGGGAAGGGCAGTGCTGACTGGTGCCCAGTGGGGCCAGGAGGGAAGGGCAGTGCTGACTGGTGCCCAGTGGGGCCAGGAGGGAAGGGCAGTGCTGACTGGTGCCCAGTGGGGCCAGGAGGGAAGGGCAGTGCTGACTGGTGCCCAGTGGGGCCAGGAGGGAAGGGCAGTGCTGACTGGTGCCCTGTGGGGCCAGGACGGAAGGGCAGTGCTGACTGGTGCCCAGTGGGGCCAGGAGGGAAGGGCAGTGCTGACTGGTGCCCAGTGGGGCCATAGGGAAGGGCAGTGCTGACTGGTGCCCAGTGGGGGTGCCCAGTGGGGCCAGGAGGGAAGGGCAGTGCTGACTGGTGCCCAGTGGGGCAAGGAGGGAAGGGCAGTGCTGACTGGTGCCCAGTGGGGGTGCCCAGTGGGGGTGCCCAGTGGGGCCAGGAAGGAAGGGCAGTGCTGACTGGTGCCCAGTGGGGCCAGGAGGGAAGGGCAGTGCTGACTAGTGCCCAGTGGGGCCAGGAGGGAAGGGCAATGCTGACTGGTGCCCAGTGGGGCCAGGAGGGAAGGGCAGTGCTTACTGGTGCCCAGTGGTGCCAGTAGGGAAGGGCAGTGCTGACTGGTGCCCAGTGGGGCCAGGAGGGAAGGGCAGTGCTGACTGGTCCCCTGTGGGGCCAGGACGGAAGGGCACTGCTGACTGGTGCCCAGTGGGGCCAGGAGGGAAGGGCAGTGCTGACTGGTGCCCAGTGGGGCCAGGAGGGAAGGGCAGTGCTGACTGGTGCCCAGTGGGGCCATAGGGAAGGGCAGTGCTGACTGGTGCCCAGTGGGGCCAGGAGGGAAGGGCAGTGCTGACTGGTGCCCAGTGGGGCAAGGAGGGAAGGGCAGTGCTGACTGGTGCCCAGTGGGGGTGCCCAGTGGGGCCAGGAGGGAAGGGCAGTGCTGACTGGTGCCCAGTGGGGCCAGGAGGGAAGGGCAGTGCTGACTGGTGCCCAGTGGGGCCAGGAGGGAAGGGCAGTGCTGACTGGTGCCCAGTGGGGCCAGGAGGGAAGGGCAGTGCTGACTGGTGCCCAGTGGGGCCAGGAGGGAAGAGCAGTGCTGACTGGTGCCCAGTGGTGGTGCATGTTGTCCACTGGTGCCCAGTGGTGCCAGTAGGGCAGGGCAGTGCTTACTGGTGCCCAGTGGTGCCAGTAGGGAAGGGCAGTGCTGACTGGTGCCCAGTGGGGCCAGGAGGGAAGGGCAGTGTTGACTGGTGCCCAGTGGGGCCAGTAGGGAAGGGCAGTGCTGACTGGTGCCCGGTGGGGCCAGGAGGGAAGGGCAGTGCTGACTGGTGCCCAGTGGGGCCAGGAGGGAAGAGCAGTGCTGACTGGTGCCCAGTGGGGGTGCCCAGTGGGGCCAGGAGGGAAGGGCAGTGCTGACTGGTGCCCGGTGGGGCCAGGAGGGAAGGGCAGTGCTGACTGGTGCCCAGTGGGGCCAGGAGGGAAGAGCAGTGCTGACTGGTGCCCAGTGGGGGTGCCCAGTGGGGCCAGGAGGGAAGGGCAGTGCTGACTGGTGCCCAGTGGGGCCAGGAGGGAAGGGCAGTGCTGACTGGTGCCCAGTGGGGCCAGGAGGGAAGGGCAGTGCTGACTGGTGCCCAGTGGGGCCAGGAGGGAAGGGCAGTGCTGACTGGTGCCCAGTGGGGCCAGGAGGGAAGGGCAGTGCTGACTGGTGCCCAGTGGGGGTGCCCAGTGGGGCCAGGAGGGAAGGGCAGTGCTGACTGGTGCCCGGTGGGGCCAGGAGGGAAGGGCAGTGCTGACTGGTGCCCAGTGGGGCCAGGAGGGAAGAGCAGTGCTGACTGGTGCCCAGTGGGGGTGCCCAGTGGGGCCAGGAGGGAAGGGCAGTGCTGACTGGTGCCCAGTGGGGCCAGGAGGGAAGGGCAGTGCTGACTGGTGCCCAGTGGGGCCAGGGGGGAAGGGCAGTGCTGACTGGTGCCCAGTGGGGCCAGGATGGAAGGGCAGTGCTGACTGGTGCCCGGTGGGGCCAGGAGGGAAGGGCAGTGCTGACTGGTGCCCAGTGGGGCCAGGAGGGAAGGGCAGTGCTGACTGGTGCCCAGTGGTGGTGCATGTTGTCCACTGGTGCCCAGTGGTGCCAGTAGGGCAGGGCAGTGCTTACTGGTGCCCAGTGGTGCCAGTAGGGAAGGGCAGTGCTGACTGGTGCCCAGTGGGGCCAGGAGGGAAGGGCAGTGCTGACTGGTGCCCAGTGGGGCCAGTAGGGAAGGGCAGTGCTGACTGGTGCCCGGTGGGGCCAGGAGGGAAGGGCAGTGCTGACTGGTGCCCAGTGGGGCCAGGAGGGAAGGGCAGTACTGACTGGTGCCCAGTGGGGGTGCCCAGTGGGGCCAGTAGGGAAGGGCAGTGCTGACTGGTGCCCGGTGGGGCCAGGAGGGAAGGGCAGTGCTGACTGGTGCCCAGTGGGGCCAGGAGGGAAGAGCAGTGCTGACTGGTGCCCAGTGGGGGTGCCCAGTGGGGCCAGGAGGGAAGGGCAGTACTGACTGGTGCCCAGTGGGGCCAGGAGGGAAGGGCAGTGCTGACTGGTGCCCAGTGGGGCCAGGAGGGAAGGGCAGTGCTGACTGGTGCCCAGTGGGGCCAGGAGGGAAGGGCAGTGCTGACTGGTGCCCAGTGGGGCCAGGAGGGAAGGGCAGTGCTGACTGATGCCCAGTGGGGCCAGTAGGGAAGGGCAGTGCTGACTGGTGCCCAGTGGGGCCAGGAGGGAAGGGCAGTGCTGACTGGTGCCCAGTGGGGCCAGGAGGGAAGGGCATGCTGACTGGTGCCCAGTGGGGCCAGGAGGGAAGGGCAGTGCTGACTGGTGCCCAGTGGGGGTGCCCAGTGGGGCCAGGAGGGAAGGGCAGTGCTGACTGGTGCCCGGTGGGGCCAGGAGGGAAGGGCAGTGCTGACTGGTGCCCAGTGGGGCCAGGAGGGAAGAGCAGTGCTGACTGGTGCCCAGTGGGGGTGCCCAGTGGGGCCAGGAGGGAAGGGCAGTGCTGACTGGTGCCCAGTGGGGCCAGGAGGGAAGGGCAGTGCTGACTGGTGCCCAGTGGGGCCAGGAGGGAAGGGCAGTGCTGACTGGTGCCCAGTGGGGGTGCCCAGTGGGGCCAGGAGGGAAGGGCAGTGCTGACTGGTGCCCGGTGGGGCCAGGAGGGAAGGGCAGTGCTGACTGGTGCCCAGTGGGGCCAGGAGGGAAGAGCAGTGCTGACTGGTGCCCAGTGGGGGTGCCCAGTGGGGCCAGGAGGGAAGGGCAGTGCTGACTGGTGCCCAGTGGGGCCAGGAGGGAAGGGCAGTGCTGACTGGTGCCCAGTGGGGGTGCCCAGTGGGGCCAGGAGGGAAGGGCAGTGCTGACTGGTGCCCGGTGGGGCCAGGAGGGAAGGGCAGTGCTGACTGGTGCCCAGTGGGGCCAGGAGGGAAGAGCAGTGCTGACTGGTGCCCAGTGGGGGTGCCCAGTGGGGCCAGGAGGGAAGGGCAGTGCTGACTGGTGCCCAGTGGTGCCAGTAGGGCAGGGCAGTGCTTACTGGTGCCCAGTGGTGCCAGTAGGGAAGGGCAGTGCTTACTGGTGCCCAGTGGGGCCAGGAGGGAAGGGCAGTGCTGACTGGTGCCCAGTGGGGCCAGTAGGGAAGGGCAGTGCTGACTGGTGCCCGGTGGGGCCAGGAGGGAAGGGCAGTGCTGACTGGTGCCCAGTGGGGCCAGGAGGGAAGGGCAGTGCTGACTGGTGCCCAGTGGGGGTGCCCAGTGGGGCCAGGAGGGAAGGGCAGTGCTGACTGGTGCCCAGTGGTGGTGCATGTTGTCCACTGGTGCCCAGTGGTGCCAGTAGGGCAGGGCAGTGCTGACTGGTGCCCGGTGGGGCCAGGAGGGAAGGGCAGTGCTGACTGGTGCCCAGTGGGGCCAGGAGGGAAGGGCAGAGCTGACTGGTGCCCAGTGGGGGTGCCCAGTGGGGCCAGTAGGGAAGGGCAGTGCTGACTGGTGCCCAGTGGGGCCAGGAGGGAAGGGCAGTGCTGACTGGTGCCCAGTGGGGCCAGGAGGGAAGGGCAGTGCTGACTGGTGCCCAGTGGGGGTGCCCAGTGGGGCCAGGAGGGAAGGGCAGTGCTGACTGGTGCCCAGTGGGGCCAGGAGGGAAGGGCAGTGCTGACTGGTGCCCAGTGGGGCCAGGAGGGAAGGGCAGTGCTGACTGGTGCCCAGTGGGGCCAGGAGGGAAGAGCAGTGCTGACTGGTGCCCAGTGGGGGTGCCCAGTGGGGCCAGGAGGGAAGGGCAGTGCTGACTGGTGCCCAGTGGGGCCAGGAGGGAAGGGCAGTGCTGACTGGTGCCCAGTGGGGCCAGGAGGGAAGGGCAGTGCTGACTGGTGCCCAGTGGGGGTGCCCAGTGGGGCCAGGAGGGAAGGGCAGTGCTGACTGGTGCCCAGTGGGGCCAGTAGGGAAAGGCAGTGCTGACTGGTGCCCAGTGGGGCCAGGAGGGAAGGGCAGTGCTGACTGGTGCCCAGTGGGGCCAGTAGGGAAGGGCAGTGCTGACTGGTGCCCGGTGGGGCCAGGAGGGAAGGGCAGTGCTGACTGGTGCCCAGTGGGGCCAGGAGGGAAGGGCAGTGCTGACTGGTGCCCAGTGGGGGTGCCCAGTGGGGCCAGGAGGGAAGGGCAGTGCTGACTGGTGCCCAGTGGTGGTGCATGTTGTCCACTGGTGCCCAGTGGTGCCAGTAGGGCAGGGCAGTGCTGACTGGTGCCCGGTGGGGCCAGGAGGGAAGGGCAGTGCTGACTGGTGCCCAGTGGGGCCAGGAGGGAAGGGCAGTGCTGACTGGTGCCCAGTGGGGGTGCCCAGTGGGGCCAGTAGGGAAGGGCAGTGCTGACTGGTGCCCAGTGGGGCCAGGAGGGAAGGGCAGTGCTGACTGGTGCCCAGTGGGGCCAGGAGGGAAGAGCAGTGCTGACTGGTGCCCAGTGGGGGTGCCCAGTGGGGCCAGGAGGGAAGGGCAGTGCTGACTGGTGCCCAGTGGGGCCAGGAGGGAAGGGCAGTGCTGACTGGTGCCCAGTGGGGCCAGGAGGGAAGAGCAGTGCTGACTGGTGCCCAGTGGTGGTGCATGTTGTCCACTGGTGCCCAGTGGTGCCAGTAGGGCAGGGCAGTGCTTACTGGTGCCCATTGGTGCCAGTAGGGAAGGGCAGTGCTGACTGGTGCCCAGTGGGGCCAGTAGGGAAGGGCAGTGCTGACTGGTGCCCAGTGGGGCCAGGAGGGAAGGGCAGTGCTGCCTGTTGCCCAGTGGGGCCAGTAGGGAAGGGCAGTGCTGACTGGTGCCCGGTGGGGCCAGGAGGGAAGGGCAGTGCTGACTGGTGCCCAGTGGGGCCAGGAGGGAAGGGCAGTGCTGACTGGTGCCCAGTGGGGGTGCCCAGTGGGGCCAGGAGGGAAGGGCAGTGCTGACTGGTGCCCAGTGGTGGTGCATGTTGTCCACTGGTGCCCAGTGGTGCCAGTAGGGCAGGGCAGTGCTGACTGGTGCCCGGTGGGGCCAGGAGGGAAGGGCAGTGCTGACGGGTGCCCAGTGGGGCCAGGAGGGAAGGGCAGTGCTGACTGGTGCCCAGTGGGGCCAGGAGGGAAGGGCAGTGCTGACTGGTGCCCAGTGGGGGTGCCCAGTGGGGCCAGTAGGGAAGGGCAGTGCTGACTGGTGCCCAGTGGGGCCAGGAGGGAAGGGCAGTGCTGACTGGTGCCCAGTGGGGCCAGGAGGGAAGGGCAGTGCTGACTGGTGCCCAGTGGGGCCAGGAGGGAAGGGCAGTGCTGACTGGTGCCCAGTGGGGCCAGGAGGGAAGGGCAGTGCTGACGGGTGCCCAGTGGGGCCAGGAGGGAAGGGCAGTGCTGACTGGTGCCCAGTGGGGCCAGGAGGGAAGGGCAGTGCTGACTGGTGCCCAGTGGGGCCAGGAGGGAAGAGCAGTGCTGACTGGTGCCCAGTGGTGGTGCATGTTGTCCACTGGTGCCCAGTGGTGCCAGTAGGGCAGGGCAGTGCTTACTGGTGCCCAGTGGTGCCAGTAGGGAAGGGCAGTGCTGACTGGTGCCCAGTGGGGCCAGGAGGGAAGGGCAGTGCTGATGGGTGCCCAGTGGGGCCAGGAGGGAAGGGCAGTGCTGACTGGTGCCCAGTGGGGGTGCCCAGTGGGGCCAGGAGGGAAGGGCAGTGCTGACGGGTGCCCAGTGGGGCCAGGAGGGAAGGGCAGTGCTGACTGGTGCCCAGTGGGGGTGCCCAGTGGGGTCAGGAGGGAAGGGCAGTGCTGACTGGTGCCCAGTGGGGCCAGGAGGGAAGGGCAGTGCTGACTGGTGCCCAGTGGGGCCAGGAGGGAAGGGCAGTGCTGACTGGTGCCCAGTGGGGGTGCCCAGTGGGGTCAGGAGGGAAGGGCAGTGCTGACTGGTGCCCAGTGGGGCCAGGAGGGAAGGGCAGTGCTGACTGGTGCCCAGTGGGGCCAGGAGGGAAGGGCAGTGCTGACTGGTGCCCAGTGGGGCCAGGAGGGAAGGGCAGTGCTGACTGGTGCCCATTGGGGCCAGGAGGGAAGGGCAGTGGTGACTGGTGCCCAGTGGGGTCAGGAGGGAAGGGCAGTGCTGACTGGTGCCCAGTGGGGCCAGGAGGGAAGGGCAGTGCTGACTGGTGCCCAGTGGGGCCAGGAGGGAAGGGCAGTGCTGACGGGTGCCCAGTGGGGCCAGGAGGGAAGGGCAGTGCTGACGGGTGCCCAGTGGGGCCAGGAGGGAAGGGCAGTGCTGACGGGTGCCCAGTGGGGCCAGGAGGGAAGGGCAGTGCTGACGGGTGCCCAGTGGGGCCAGGAGGGAAGGGCAGTGCTGACGGGTGCCCAGTGGGGCCAGGAGGGAAGGGCAGTGCTGACGGGTGCCCAGTGGGGCCAGGAGGGAAGGGCAGTGCTGACGGGTGCCCAGTGGGGCCAGGAGGGAAGGGCAGTGCTGACGGGTGCCCAGTGGGGCCAGGAGGGAAGGGCAGTGCTGACGGGTGCCCAGTGGGGGTGTCCAGTGGGGCCAGGAGGGAAGGGCAGTACTGACTGGTGCCCAGTGGGGGTGCCCAGTGGGGTCAGGAGGGAAGGGCAGTGCTGACGGGTGCCCAGTGGGGCCAGGAGGGAAGGGCAGTGCTGACGGGTGCCCAGTGGGGCCAGGAGGGAAGGGCAGTGCTGACGGGTGCCCAGTGGGGCCAGGAGGGAAGGGCAGTGGTGACTGGTGCCCAGTGGGGTCAGGAGGGAAGGGCAGTGCTGACTCGTGCCCAGTGGGGCCAGGAGGGAAGGGCAGTGCTGACGGGTGCCCAGTGGGGCCAGGAGGGAAGGGCAGTGCTGACGGGTGCCCAGTGGGGCCAGGAGGGAAGGGCAGTGCTGACGGGTGCCCAGTGGGGCCAGGAGGGAAGGGCAGTGCTGACGGGTGCCCAGTGGGGCCAGGAGGGAAGGGCAGTGCTGACGGGTGCCCAGTGGGGGTGTCCAGTGGGGCCAGGAGGGAAGGGCAGTACTGACTGGTGCCCAGTGGGGGTGCCCAGTGGGGTCAGGAGGGAAGGGCAGTGCTGACGGGTGCCCAGTGGGGCCAGGAGGGAAGGGCAGTGCTGACTGGTGCCCAGTGGGGCCAGGAGGGAAGGGCAGTGCTGACGGGTGCCCAGTGGGGCCATAGGGAAGGGCAGTGCTGACTGGTGCCAGTGGGGCTAGTAGGGAAGGGCAGTGCTGACTGGTGCCAGTGGGGCTAGTAGGGAAGGGCAGTGCTGACGGGTGCCCAGTGGGGCCAGGAGGGAAGGGCAGTGCTGACTGGTGCCCAGTGGGGCCAGGAGGGAAGGGCAGTGCTGACGGGTGCCCAGTGGGGTCAGGAGGGAAGGGCAGTGCTGACTGGTGCCCAGTGGGGCCAGGAGGGAAGGGCAGTGCTGACGGGTGCCCAGTGGGGCCAGGAGGGAAGGGCAGTGCTGACGGGTGCCCAGTGGGGCCAGGAGGGAAGGGCAGTGCTGACGGGTGCCCAGTGGGGCCAGGAGGGAAGGGCAGTGCTGACGGGTGCCCAGTGGGGGTGTCCAGTGGGGCCAGGAGGGAAGGGCAGTACTGACTGGTGCCCAGTGGGGGTGCCCAGTGGGGTCAGGAGGGAAGGGCAGTGCTGACGGGTGCCCAGTGGGGCCAGGAGGGAAGGGCAGTGCTGACTGGTGCCCAGTGGGGCCAGGAGGGAAGGGCAGTGCTGACGGGTGCCCAGTGGGGCCAGGAGGGAAGGGCAGTGCTGACGGGTGCCCAGTGGGGCCAGGAGGGAAGGGCAGTGCTGACGGGTGCCCAGTGGGGCCAGGAGGGAAGGGCAGTGCTGACGGGTGCCCAGTGGGGGTGTCCAGTGGGGCCAGGAGGGAAGGGCAGTACTGACTGGTGCCCAGTGGGGGTGCCCAGTGGGGTCAGGAGGGAAGGGCAGTGCTGACGGGTGCCCAGTGGGGCCAGGAGGGAAGGGCAGTGCTGACTGGTGCCCAGTGGGGCCAGGAGGGAAGGGCAGTGCTGACGGGTGCCCAGTGGGGCCATAGGGAAGGGCAGTGCTGACTGGTGCCAGTGGGGCTAGTAGGGAAGGGCAGTGCTGACTGGTGCCAGTGGGGCTAGTAGGGAAGGGCAGTGCTGACGGGTGCCCAGTGGGGCCAGGAGGGAAGGGCAGTGCTGACTGGTGCCCAGTGGGGCCAGGAGGGAAGGGCAGTGCTGACGGGTGCCCAGTGGGGCCATAGGGAAGGGCAGTGCTGACTGGTGCCCAGTGGGGCTAGTAGGGAAGGGCAGTGCTGACTGGTGCCAGTGGGGCTAGTAGGGAAGGGCAGTGCTGACGGGTGCCCAGTGGGGCCAGGAGGGAAGGGCAGTGCTGACTGGTGCCCAGTGGGGCCAGGAGGGAAGGGCAGTGCTGACGGGTGCCCAGTGGGGCCATAGGGAAGGGCAGTGCTGACTGGTGCCAGTGGGGCTAGTAGGGAAGGGCAGTGCTGACTGGTGCCAGTGGGGCTAGTAGGGAAGGGCAGTGCTGACGGGTGCCCAGTGGGGCCAGGAGGGAAGGGCAGTGCTGACTGGTGCCCAGTGGGGCCAGGAGGGAAGGGCAGTGCTGACGGGTGCCCAGTGGGGCCATAGGGAAGGGCAGTGCTGACTGGTGCCCAGTGGGGCCAGGAGGGAAGGGCAGTGCTGACGGGTGCCCAGTGGGGCCATAGGGAAGGGCAGTGCTGACTGGTGCCCAGTGGGGCCAGTAGGGAAGGGCAGTGCTGACTGGTGCCCAGTGGGGCCATAGGGAAGGGCAGTGCTGACTGGTGCCAGTGGGGCTAGTAGGGAAGGGCAGTGCTGACTGGTGCCAGTGGGGCTAGTAGGGAAGGGCAGTGCTGACTGGTGCCAGTGGGGCTAGTAGGGAAGGGCAGTGCTGACGGGTGCCCAGTGGGGCCAGGAGGGAAGGGCAGTGCTGACTGGTGCCCAGTGGGGCCAGGAGGGAAGGGCAGTGCTGACGGGTGCCCAGTGGGGCCATAGGGAAGGGCAGTGCTGACTGGTGCCCAGTGGGGCCAGGAGGGAAGGGCAGTGCTGACGGGTGCCCAGTGGGGCCATAGGGAAGGGCAGTGCTGACTGGTGCCCAGTGGGGCCAGTAGGGAAGGGCAGTGCTGACTGGTGCCCAGTGGGGCCATAGGGAAGGGCAGTGCTGACTGGTGCCAGTGGGGCTAGTAGGGAAGGGCAGTGCTGACTGGTGCCCAGTGGGGCTAGTAGGGAAGGGCAGTGGTGACTGGTGCCCAGTGGGGCCAGGAGGGAAGGGCAGTGCTGACGGGTGCCCAGTGGGGCCATAGGGAAGGGCAGTGCTGACTGGTGCCCAGTGGGGCCAGTAGGGAAGGGCAGTGCTGACTGGTGCCCAGTGGGGCCATAGGGAAGGGCAGTGCTGACTGGTGCCAGTGGGGCTAGTAGGGAAGGGCAGTGCTGACTGGTGCCAGTGGGGCTAGTAGGGAAGGGCAGTGGTGACTGGTGCCCAGTGGGGCCAGGAGGGAAGGGCAGTGCTGACTGGTGCCCAGTGGGGCCAGTAGGGAAGGGCAGTGCTGACTGGTGCCCAGTGGGGCCAGGAGGGAAGGGCAGTGCTGACGGGTGCCCAGTGGGGCCAGGAGGGAAGGGCAGTGCTGACGGGTGCCCAGTGGGGCCATAGGGAAGGGCAGTGCTGACTGGTGCCCAGTGGGGCCAGGAGGGAAGGGCAGTGCTGACGGGTGCCCAGTGGGGCCATAGGGAAGGGCAGTGCTGACTGGTGCCCAGTGGGGCCAGTAGGGAAGGGCAGTGCTGACTGGTGCCCAGTGGGGCCATAGGGAAGGGCAGTGCTGACTGGTGCCAGTGGGGCTAGTAGGGAAGGGCAGTGCTGACTGGTGCCAGTGGGGCTAGTAGGGAAGGGCAGTGCTGACGGGTGCCCAGTGGGGCCAGGAGGGAAGGGCAGTGCTGACTGGTGCCCAGTGGGGCCAGGAGGGAAGGGCAGTGCTGACGGGTGCCCAGTGGGGCCATAGGGAAGGGCAGTGCTGACTGGTGCCCAGTGGGGCCAGGAGGGAAGGGCAGTGCTGACGGGTGCCCAGTGGGGCCATAGGGAAGGGCAGTGCTGACTGGTGCCCAGTGGGGCCAGTAGGGAAGGGCAGTGCTGACTGGTGCCCAGTGGGGCCATAGGGAAGGGCAGTGCTGACTGGTGCCAGTGGGGCTAGTAGGGAAGGGCAGTGCTGACTGGTGCCCAGTGGGGCTAGTAGGGAAGGGCAGTGGTGACTGGTGCCCAGTGGGGCCAGGAGGGAAGGGCAGTGCTGACGGGTGCCCAGTGGGGCCATAGGGAAGGGCAGTGCTGACTGGTGCCCAGTGGGGCCAGTAGGGAAGGGCAGTGCTGACTGGTGCCCAGTGGGGCCATAGGGAAGGGCAGTGCTGACTGGTGCCAGTGGGGCTAGTAGGGAAGGGCAGTGCTGACTGGTGCCAGTGGGGCTAGTAGGGAAGGGCAGTGGTGACTGGTGCCCAGTGGGGCCAGGAGGGAAGGGCAGTGCTGACTGGTGCCCAGTGGGGCCAGTAGGGAAGGGCAGTGCTGACTGGTGCCCAGTGGGGCCAGGAGGGAAGGGCAGTGCTGACGGGTGCCCAGTGGGGCCAGGAGGGAAGGGCAGTGCTGACGGGTGCCCAGTGGGGCCATAGGGAAGGGCAGTGCTGACTGGTGCCCAGTGGGGCCAGGAGGGAAGGGCAGTGCTGACGGGTGCCCAGTGGGGCCATAGGGAAGGGCAGTGCTGACTGGTGCCCAGTGGGGCCAGTAGGGAAGGGCAGTGCTGACTGGTGCCCAGTGGGGCCATAGGGAAGGGCAGTGCTGACTGGTGCCAGTGGGGCTAGTAGGGAAGGGCAGTGCTGACTGGTGCCAGTGGGGCCAGGAGGGAAGGGCAGTGCTGACTGGTGCCCAGTGGGGGTGCCCAGTGGGGCCAGGAGGGAAGGGAGGTTCTGCTTCCCGGGCAGGAGTTTGTCTTCAGTCCTTCCCTGCAGGGGCTCCCAGAGCAGGATCCCGAGCATGTCTACTCGGAAGTAAGCCCCGTTGTGTGCAGCGGGTCTTCCTCCCAGGAAAGGGTGCCTGGGCTTTGCTCAGCGCTGCAATGCTTTGCAGGGACTTGCAGGGTCGGAGGACACAGCCGGGAGTGAGGCCCCGATCCTCCTCCTCCTCCCCCGGATCAGGGGCTCCTGCTCCTCCTCCTGCCCCGGCAGTGCTCGCTACGTGGCTTCCCTTCCTCCGCCTCCTCCGCCCGCATCAGGCCGCAGCAGCAGCAGCAGCAGCCTCGGTAGGTGCAGCCCCTGAATCCCCCTCCCTCCCCCCACTGAACCCCCTCTTTCCCCGGGACCCCCCAGCCCCACACGAAGGGGTCGTCCTTCTGCAGAGCAGGCCCTCCAGGTCTACTCGCGAGCAAGGCCCTTCCCCTCCCCACGTTACTTGACGCCTACTACTTGCTCACCACAGTACTTACTCACTGCTCCCCATGTAGCTCTACTCGTGAGTTAGTCCACTTGATACAGTACTACTAAGTTACTACAGTCCTTAGTGGTGAGTGCTGCTCCCCCTGTTACTTGTTACTATTGGTAAGGCCCCTTAGAGTCAAAGGGGCTTCCTCCTGCGTAAGTCCGGGCAAGTGCAGTGCTCCCTCTGCTGCCCCTGGGCTACTCAGCCTCCTCCTGCTCTCTGTTGCAGGAGACCCTCTTTCTGGATTCTGCAGCCTGTTCAGCCCCACTTGTGAGTTCTGCTCCCCTCCCCCCTCCCCCTCCCCTCCCCTCCTCCCCTCCCCCTCCCCCCCCTCCCCCCCTCCCCCCCCTCCCCCCCCTCCTCCCCTCCCCCCTCCCCCCCCTCCCCCCCTCCCCCCCCTCCCCCCCCCTCCCCTCCCCCTCCCCCTCCCCCCCCCTCCCCACAGGTCGAAAGTCCAGGGCTGAACCTCTTCCCTTTGGCTGTTTCCTGGGAAGGTCAGCGGCCTCCAGTCCTGCACTTTCACCTCCGCCTCGCCCTGATCCTGAGCTCTGACCTCTCAAATGGGAGTATAGGATCCCACAGGGACCAGGGGCCGCTTCTGCGGTTGGGGTTCCCCTTCCCCTCTGTCCGAGGACTTCCCCAAGGTCTTTCCCGGGAGGCGCTGAAGGGGTCACTTGCTATTTCCACTAATGCCTCTGGGGTCAGCCTGTTTTACACAAGAACCATTGGACCGGAATGAACCAGTTATATAATAACTCAATAATACCCAATAATAATAATTCCAGTAATTCCAATAACACCCTGTGGGATCAGCCTGTTTTACACAATTGGACCAGAATGAACCAGTTAGCAAAGGCTTCAGTATCTTCTTGTTGGGCAAAATATCTGGGTCTGTCGGGTTCTGAGTTGGCAGTACAGACTCTACCAGGTTGAGCATGTCAGGACTCTACCATCAGGGAGTAACACATGCCTTCTGTCACCGTAAACTGAACAGTTCAGGCTTTCTTCCACATGCTGTTGTTGGCAAAGGCTGCCGTCCTAAACACACTTTCCTGGGAGTAAGACCTATTGAACACAATGGGGTTACTTCCTAGGAAACATAGTCAGGATTGTGCTCTAAGTCTTGGTTGGTATATAAGTCTTGGGTATCCGAAAGAAAGAAAGAAAGAAAGAAAGAAAGAAAGAAAGAAAGAAAGAAAGAAAGAAAGAGTATTGTGCAGGGCCTGCTTGCTGGTAGCTCCCAGTCCATAGAACCCCATTCTAACCGCAGTGGGTTTGTGCTGCTCCCTCTTTTCTTGAAGACCCACATTTTTCCCTGGAGAGCATGGAGGACCCATCCTTGTGGCCACGATCCAGCATGGTTTAATATTGGATCTCTGGCAACTTTTAAAGCCACACTTGTTTTGGCTGCTTGGAGGCCATTGTGGAAAGGGGGGTGAAGGAGAAAAATGTCCACCAGGCTTGAGAACTTTGAGGGAAGGAACCAAGTCTGGATATTTGCCCTCCTCTAAAGTGAGGGTGAATTTGAGGAGGAAGAAGCGGAACAGAAATCTTCTCCCCCTTTTCAGACTTCCAGGTTTGCTTCCTCTCTTCAGCCCTCCCTGGAAGGGAAATTCCAAAAAGCTGGTTGCAGAACTGCAAAAACAGGTTGCAGAGGGGTTTTTTTTGGGGGGGGGAGAAACTCTTCCCTTGAACCTAACCGGTTTGGGGGGGAAAGATTTTTTCCCACTAGATTGAGATGTTTCCATTTGAAGCAATGCATAGTTTTGTTTTCCTCCGTTGCTGAACTGCTTCCAAACTGGTTTGACCCCCTAACACATCCTCCCTCCATCTGGAGTGTAAAAATATTTTTTCCGGGGGGGGGGGGGGGAAGCCAGCTGTGCTCAGCTAAGTTGCAAAAGAAGGAACTGAAAGTAATGGGGGAACAAAACACTGGCACATCAAAGCGCACATCTGTGGTGTTTTGCTTCCAAGCCAGGAGGAGTGATGTGCTGTTTGTGACGGAGTTCTGTCTCTTCCGTCCTTACTTTCTGGACTCCCAGCCTGGTTTGCCCCTCTCCAAATCAGTTTATAATAATACCAATAATACCCAATAATAATAATTCCAATAATTCCTGCGCTTTATTTTCCTGCACTTTATTTTCCTGCCTTTTGCAAGCTACCATTGAGGAAACCAGGTTTAAACCATGGTTTCCGTTTCCCAGTTTGGAGAGGTTGAAACCACCGTTTCCATTTCCAGGACACACCGGTTTGTTTTAAAGGTCCAGCAGTGGGGAGAACTGGGGTTCAGAGGGAGCTCCTGGCTTGTCCTGTCATTGTGCTGACCCTGGGGTGGGGGATTAAGCAAGAATAAACTGGGGTGGGGGACACAAGCCCATCATAATACTGACTCCAGAGTTGTGGCTTTCCTTCCTAGAGGTTGGCTTCCAGACTTCTCCAGGGGGCCGAGCCACTCAGTGGGTTTCAGTGGTGACTCCTTAATCCCGAGCATGTGGGTGCCCTGGCCTCTTAGAGCTAAGCCTGTTAGGAAGCTGCTGCTGCTGCTGCTGCTGCTGCTGGCGATTACATAAAACCTATTGATGTTTGGGGTGGTTTCTGAAAGCAAATTCACATTAAAAAAAAATTCCTTGAAAGCCCCCTCCAAGCGGAGCTGCCCTCCATAAAGCAACCACCCAGTCTCTGCCCCAAGGAGCTTGCAATTTGTACCTTGATAATAGGATTGGGAGGGTAGTGTCCACCCCGGTTGGCATTCTAGATGGCCCCACATTGGCATCCTGACGGCACTATGAATATTACCAGCAGAACAGGATCCGTGCAGTTTGAACACCCTCCAGTGGCACTCGGAAAAGGGGCTGAATCCTGATCAGTGATGGTTGGCGGCCTTCTTGTGTCACAGGGCAGAGCGGGTGCACAGGCCCCTCTTAGGCAGAGTGGGTGCATCTCCTCTTCCAGGCGTGGGTTTCAGGGACCTGCTCTGGCCCCGTTCAAGCCCCAAATGGTTCCAGTGCAGTAAGACCGCAGGAGGGATTTGCTGCAAGGAGGAATTGGCAGTTCTGCAGAAATCCTTTCTTGACAAGGCCTTTGGGGACTTTAAATTGGTGTTTCCCAACCAGTGGGACTCGTACCACCAGTGGCACCAGTGGTGACCACTGGCTGGTACTGAAGGCCGTTTGATATATGGAAACCTGGCAGGATCCCAGTTTTGGCACAAGGGCGTGAGAATTACATGGGGATCCAGAGGGGATACTTCTGAAAATGTCCTCTGCAACTTTTAATTCTTGTTCCGGACAGGATGGGATGTTTGTGTACTATCTTTTTGGAGCACGCAGTGTCCACGGTGGACTTTATCAGTTTATGGTTACTTTGTTTGCACTGAGTTTTAGAATAGAAAGTAGAAGTTTCTCTCTCTCTCTCTCTCGTTCTCTCGTTCACAGACAGTTCTTTCAGAGCTGCTCTGCCGCCAGGCAGTGTGAACGTTTGGGTCTGTGGGTGGCTGATCATAGTGATTACCTGCGAGCACCTGGTGCACATGTGCTGAGAATGTGTGTGGATGTGAGGCTGATATATTTGGGGGCAGAATCAACCACTGTAAGATTTGGGGGGCAAAACTCTTAACCAGAATGACGGGCAATCGACTCTCATGGGACAGATCCAGTCCCAGAACCACTGCTGGATACCAGCAGGTGATCTGCAGTTTGCATATGGGCCAAATCCAGAACAACTACAGGGAGTCCTTGCTCCAGTGTAAGAAGAAGTTACTCTGGATTCCAATATGAATTTCCCATAGGTTTTCAGTAGGTGGTGCAGTAAAGTCTCTTAAGTGCTCCTGTCGATACTCTGGATTTGGGGGTATGTCTCTGTTTTTTCTTTTTCACATTTTTACGCTGCCCTTCGTCCAAGGAACTCGGGGTGGTGGACTTTATCCCTCCCCTCCTTTTGTCCTCACAACAACCCTGTGAGGTAGGTGAGGCTGAGAGCGAGTGTCTGACTCAAGGTCACCCAGGAAGCTTCTTGACTGAACGGACACTGGAACCAGGATCTTCTTGGTTAAGTCCGACTCCTCACCCACGACTACCCCATTGTGTAGCTGTTGGCCAACTTAGTCCTGAGATGTGTGGTCCGGAGATTGTGTCCAAATGAGTGTGTGATGTAAGAACGTTGTGAGCTTTTGCATCTCGGTTGCAGGAGGCAGTGGGGTGGATGTGGGGTTTCTCTAAGACTGAACACTGGTAACTTCTTGTTCCGCCTGTGCCGTGTGATCCTGATTGCGGGTCTGTTCTGGGAACTCCCCACCCACGCCCTGGCAAGGCCAGCAGTTGGCAGTGCCCTCCTACCACTTCTGATCCTTTCCATAGATGAGAGTTTTTTGCAAAGCACCTTCTCAAAGCGTCTCTGAACATCCCAGATAAGGCTCTTCGTCCCCCCAACGCTCACTTTCTCTCTCCTCCCTGCCTGTTCTCCTATTTTTCCATTGAGGGTGCCAAATATCTCCCCGCTCTCCATCTCACCCCCCTTTTCCTGGCCTTCCTGTGCCTTATTCTTGGAAGGGGGATATGATCTCTGTGTTAAACCGTCTGCCGGCTGTTTGATTCCTGTGTTTCAGAGGCGTCCAGCGAAGCAAGGCCAAGATGACGGACTCCAAGTATTTCACCACCACCAAGAAAGGTAACGCGTGTTGCGGCATTGCAGGGATCCTGATTGGATTCCTTAGTGGACCCGATTCCCAAGTGCAAGAACTTGCTGTTCCCAAGATTGAATTGTCACAGGCAGGCAGGGGATCCCAGGGTTGATAGCCCCACATTGAAAAATAATACAGGCATCCCCGCTTATTGGACGGTTTAAAGACCAGAGCACCGTTGAAAAGTGGAACCCGGTCTTTTTCAGTTTATAAATGTGGCATTTTTTAGCTAGCAAATGTCCCTTTGATCTTACAAATTCCTACAAAGATTTCTGCCAATGGATTCTCATTAACACCTTTGGGGATGGGATGAGACCAGGATCCACAACTTGGGGGAGGGCGATATTGATCAGGTTGAAAGAGCGGAACATGCGTTGAATGAAAGAGTTCTGGGTTTAATTGAAAGGTGTTGAAAGAGTGGATCATTATAAAATAAACTGACAGAAAGTGGGGAACATCAGGACACATCAGGGTGCCCAGATGCCAAACCCAAAATTCCTGTAGCCAAGACCAAAATTCCTACCCACTTAAAGAAATGTATTTTTTTGTTTTTATATTTTTTTGTTTTTCAGTTTTTTGGTCATAACATTTGATAGGAAGGAGATATCTCAAAACTGATGGTTGCCTTGGAGTCTCCTCTTCAATACAAATCCAACAACATATGACATGATGGGGTACTATGTGCCATCACAAAATCAAGCCAAAATGTAGGACACCCGGACAGGAGGCTAAAACTCCAGGCATGTCCGGGTTTTTCCAGTCATATGGTCACCCTGACACGCGCACGCACACACACACAGAGACACGTATGAACTCACACACAGATGGGCTGGTGAGAGTGAGTGCCAAAGGGGCAGTTGGCAACCGTGACTGGGGTTAAGGCTAAAGGAGCGCAGTTCAGCCGATGAATCCAGCAGGGATGCACCAGGACGAAGCTGCCTTCCAGCGCATGGCTTTTCCCATGAATGCAGTGGATCTGCTGCCTCCATATGGCACGTATCTCTTCTGCTTTGCATGTTGCGTTAATCGGGTCTAACTTGGCAGATCCTTGGCACGTCCTTGATTCAGTGCATGTGGCGCTCTCGGTGCGGATGAAGAGCTGCCAGGGAAGCATCGTCTGCAAGAGGGTTTTAAAAAAGAAGCCGGCTAAACCTTTTCTCCCTGCGGGGTCTTGGAGAAGCCCCGGTGAAGCTTCTCCCAAGCAGTGGAGGACATAGATCTCTGAGGCCTGGCACTTCCTGCCCTTGGATCACTTAGGGGGATTTAAGCTCCATTAAATCTGTGGGCCTCCTAAAGGGAGACTGTCTGAGGAATGCGAGGGCGGAATAAAAGACGCCAGATGGCGCAGGACACCTTTCTTAAGACGCTTCCGAGGATATTGAAAGCTGCTTTGTTACTTGATTGACAGTTCAATTGCCTGCTATGATTGTCCCCATTTCAGGATCCCCCCCCCACGGATACTAAATTATGTGGATAATGAAAACTTAAATTATGTGGATACTGAAATCCGTGGCTGGAGAGCTTTGGAGGTGCCTTCTGGTCCCCCCAAGGGGTTCCTCCAGCATGAGGAGGATACATGGAGGATATTCCTCAACGGATACATAAATCCAGAGATTAAATGGGATGCTTTCTCCATGCAACCCCATATGTCCTCTTCCTCCATCCTCCCCAAACCCTGTTGCTGTAAAATCTCTTACCCCCAAATCCAGAATATGTGAGTGCGTAAGAGACATTACGAGCACCTGTTGTTACTGCATCACCTAGTGCACACCTATGGGAAATTCACATTGCAATCCAGAGTAAGTTGCTCTTACGCCGGAGCAAGGACTCCCCATAGTTACTCTGGATTTTGCCCTTGATTTCTTCTCCAGGGGAGATATTTGAGTTGAAGGCTGAACTTAACAGTGACAAGAAGGAGAAGAAGAAAGAGGCTGTGAAGAAGGTGATCGCGTCCATGACTGTGGGCAAAGATGTCAGGTATGTCAGCGGGACTAAAATAGTGAGAGGACAGGCCCGCCTCTGGCCATGTGATCCCTTAGGAGGATTTGCCAACACAGGTAAGACTAGATGGCCTTGTGGGGTCATGATTGTATTGGGTAAGAACCAGGGGCTAGAACAGGCCATCTTGGCAAGTGATTTGACTCGCCCCTATCAGGTGAAGCTGCTGGGATTTGAACCCAGCACCTGTTGACTGCTAAATGGGTGCTCAGCCCCTCTCTCCGAAAACTCACTGGGTCCCCTCGTTCCTGACACCGGTTCCTCTTGCTTCTCAGCGCTCTCTTCCCAGATGTTGTGAACTGCATGCAGACGGATAACCTGGAACTGAAGAAGCTGGTTTACCTGTACCTGATGAACTACGCCAAGAGCCAGCCGGACATGGCCATCATGGCTGTCAACACCTTCGTCAAGGTGAGCTCGGCCATCGCCACACCAGTGCGCAGGAACTGGTATAGCAAGGAAGCATTCAAGTGGAACCCCATCTTTACAGTGGAACCCCAGTGCTTTCTTCGCTAGCAAACTGCAAATGCCCCTTTGATCTTGCCACCTCCTGATGCCACACCAAGGTTTCTGCCAATGGGTTCTCGTTCACTTCATCAGGAATGGGATTAAATCAGGAACTACGACATGGGGAAGAGCAATTTTGGCCATTAGAACAGCAGAGAGAGGTTGAAATAGTGGCACACATGTTGAATGAACGAGTTCTGAAAGGTGCTGAAAGAGTGGACTGTCAGAACGCAGGGGATTCCTGTATATGGAAACTTTGAAGCTGCTCTGGGTGCTCCAGGAGCAAATTAGAAATAAAGTTATAATACTGTGTATGGCTGCAATTCTAAAGACACTTTCCAGGGAGTAAGACCCTTTGAAGACAGGGGGCTTACTTTTGAGTAGACATGGTTAGGATTGTGCTCTATGTAGCTGATCTGTATGATGGGCTTAGGCCGGGGTGTCAAGCGTCTGGCCCGCAGGATGCAAGGTTTTCACTTTTGGTTCCAGCACCTCATTACTTCACTTCTCTCTGGTGTTTATTCTTCTTAAGTATTTAAAGCAACTTGGATTTGAAGATTGCCTGAAGAGACTGAGTCTCCCCAACCAGCTTTTCTGCTCTCCTGCAGGACTGCGAGGATCCGAACCCCCTTATCCGGGCCCTGGCGGTGCGCACAATGGGCTGCATCCGGGTCGACAAGATAACAGAGTATCTGTGTGAGCCACTGAGGAAGTGCCTGAAGGATGAGGACCCTTATGTGCGCAAGACAGCCGCCGTCTGCGTGGCGAAGCTTCACGACATCAATGCCCAGCTGGTGGAAGACCAAGGCTTTCTGGACACCTTGAAGGACCTCATCTCAGACTCCAACCCCATGGTGAGTGACCCCTCGGTTCCCATTCCTTCCTCGTCTAGGCTGCCTTCCAGGCAGGCCACCCTCCAACCCTCAATCCCACCTTCTGTGGGGACCCTTTGGCACCATGACTTAGACCCTCTTGTATTTTTCTCTCTTCTTCCCCTTTCGCCTTTGTCTTTCTGGATTAACCCTACAATCCAGACTAACTACAGAAAGATGTAAGAGGCACTTACTCTGGATTGCTCTATGCATTTCCCATGGTTTCCCATAGCTGGCACCTAACTATAGTGGTGTAAAAGGTCCGTAGTTGCAATTCTGGATTGTAGCCCAACTCCCTGTGGTAGGATTCTCTCTCTCTCTCTCTCTCTCTCTCTCTCTCTCTCTCTCTCTCTCTCTCTCTTTACACAGAGTAAAACTACCAGTGTGTAACTATCAGTGTGTGGCCTGCACTGATTGTTGACAGATAATAATAAATGGATTGCGGTGGCGATAGGCTGCGGGGGTCCAGCATGTTTGAGTATCCCCCCCCCCCCCCAAGAAAACCCCTCATAATAAATCTCAGAAAAAACACAGAAGACTAAAACATCAGGAACTGTATATGTTCTGGATGTGCCATGTATATTTATGGATTTTAAATGCTAATGCAGTTCAGACCACAAAGAGCTCCTGCCTATTGATTTTGCTAAAAGCATGACCTGAATGTGCGCTTAGGATTGGGCCCCACAATTAATAACAGCAACTCCACCTTGGATCTTGCTCATGCTTGGATCCCATGTGGTTAAATGGTTGCCTAGTCTGGATGCTGCCCTTTCCGCTGCCTTGGCCTGGCTTCTGACAATCCCTACAATCTAGAGTAACCCCGGGAAGACGTCAAAGGCACTTATTCTGGATTGCTCTATGCATTTCCCATAGGTGGCACCGTAACTACGTCGGTGTAAAAGGTCCCATAGTTACTCTGGATTGTAGTCTAAGGCATGCAGTTTGAGAATTGTTTGTCTTCTGCGTAGAGCTGGAACCCGAATGAATAACTGATTTAAATTGACGTCCCGTCAAACACCCTGGGAATGTAGGTTGCACTGAGAAAGCAGCCAAGCTCTGGCCAAATAAATAATGTATATTATTTAAAATAACGATAATACATATTCCAACTCAATGAAATGTAATTCATTTGGGTTTTTACCCAGAATCTTTTGCATCATCTATCTTCACAAGCTGTGGGGAAGAAAGTAGTGTAGGTGCAGCTAAAGATATAGGGGAAGGGAAAGTCTGGTGCAAGTGTGGGACTTCAGAGAGTAAAGGACCATCAGTGTTGTTTATTGATGGCTGTTTTGGAATCATGGTCTTCTGGTTGGTTCCCTCCATCAGGTGGTGGCAAACGCCGTGGCGGCCCTTTCGGAGATTGCCGAGTCTCACCCCAGCAGCAACTTGCTGGACTTGAACCCCCAGTCGATCAACAAGCTCCTGACGGCCCTGAACGAGTGCACCGAGTGGGGTCAGATCTTCATCCTGGACTGCCTGGCCAATTATATGCCCAAGGATGACCGAGAGGCCCAGAGGTGAGGGCGGGGGTTTGGGGAGACCCTGCCCCCCTTGAGCCCCATTGATTTGCACAAAAAAATTCCAGTTTCCTTCATCCTCTCTCTGTTTTTCTCCTCCTCTTCCTCCTCCTCCCGCAGCATCTGTGAGCGGGTGACACCCCGGCTTTCCCACGCCAACTCCGCTGTGGTCCTATCAGCGGTGAAAGTGTTGATGAAGTTCATGGAGATGCTGTCCAAGGACTTGGACTACTACGGCACTCTGCTCAAGAAGTTGGCTCCCCCCCTTGTCACGCTGCTGTCGGCGGAGCCCGAGCTGCAGTACGTGGCACTCCGGAACATCAACCTCATCGTGCAGAAAAGGTGATGGGGAAGGCGAGGGGTGACATTTCATCAACAGTACTTCTGGATGCGAGGGGTGGGGAGCAAGGGGGACCATTGCAACTCCTGGAAACCTTTGTTTCTGCTGCTCTTGGGGAAGGGGGATGAATGCTGCCCCAAGACTGGGGTCTGGATCTGACATGGGGAGTAGCCTAATTCCTTCCCTCTTCCAGGCCAGAAATCCTGAAGCACGAGATGAAAGTCTTCTTTGTGAAGTACAACGATCCCATCTACGTCAAGCTGGAGAAACTGGACATCATGATCCGACTTGCTTCCCAGGCAAACATTGCTCAGGTGACTATTCCCAAGCAGAGCCCCCCCTTCCCTCTCCGGCCTTGGAATCTCCACACCAGTTAATGGGGGGAAATGTTGGAGAATCCAGGGGGGAATGTTATGGGCCCCCCCTTATTTAAGGGCTCTGAATCAACTGTGGATTGAATTTTACCCTACAGTCCAGAGTAACTATGGGAAGACGTAAGAGGTACTTACTCTGGATTGCTCTATAGGTTTCCCATAGGTGGCACCGTAACTACGTCAGTGTAAAAGGTCCCGTAGTTTCTCTGGATTGTAGCCTCATTCATGGACCTAGCCATTGCGCTGTGTTCATCAGGGGAGTCACTGGGGGAGTATGGACTGTACTGATGCGCTTGAAGAGGGTGGCGCCAGTACTGGCCAAAATTGTGACATGTTGGCATTTTCAGATGCCATCATGTTATATATCAATTGGTATGTAATTTACTGCCAAACGCAATGAAACAAACCACACTGAAATATCTATACTCTATCAAAAGTTACGGCCAAATAACCCGAAAAGGAAAACGCAACCACCTTGTGTAACAAAAAGTGGATCTCTTTGCTGTCCAGTGAGGCTGGTTGTTTTGATAGCCAACGAGATTGTGACGCAAAGAGAACCAACAAGGGGTTGGCAGGAGTGTCTCTTACCAGAGCTCACACCAGAACTCTTATTCAGGCTGCATCCTGAAGACACTTTCCTGGGAATAAGATCCATTGAACACAGTGGAGCTTCCTTTTGAGTAGACATGCTTAGCATTGTGCTCTCAGTTCTGCAAGTGTTATCAAGTTGGCTGTTGGTTTTTTGTTGGTGATCTGTTTGGGGTGGTGATCCGTTGGGGGTGGTGATCTATTGGGGTGATCCGTTGGGGGTGGTGATCCATTGGGAGTGGCGATCCATTGGGGTGATCCATTGGGGGTGGTTCCACCAACTCTTGTGATGCCACTGCAGTTTAGGCCGTGCCGATGATGTTGTAATTCTGTAAGATCCAGTCTTGGTGGACGTCTATTATGGGAAATAAGTGCCTTCTTTCTGACAGTCCCATGCGCTGTCTCCCCACATCCTGTGACAGGTGCTTGCCGAACTGAAGGAGTACGCCACAGAAGTGGATGTGGACTTTGTGCGGAAAGCCGTGCGAGCCATTGGGCGCTGTGCCATCAAGGTGGAGGTGAGATGGGGAAGTGGTTCTGCGCAAGGTTCTCCTTTTCAGAGCTGCTTTCCCCCAGAAAACCACAACAAACCAGTTGGCAGGGAGGGCTCTTGATGGGCACATGTGGGGGCTCTGCATTTGCAGCTGGAGAAGAGAGTTCTGGTGACTGTACTGTGGGTAAAGGACTTCAGAACATCAGAAGAGTCATGCTGGATCAGGCTGTGGACCCATCTAGTCCAGCTTCTTGCATCTCAAAACGGCCCACCAGATGCCTTGGGGTCACTCCTTTGCATCTGGTATTCTTGGGTAGCCCACTTCTAAAACCACATGTACCCATCGTGGCTTGTGATGGACTTTTCTTCCATCCTGTGTTGGCTTCTTCCAACCTGTGATGGACTTTTCTTCCTGGCGTCTAGGCCAAGGTACATCCACCACATCTTGTGGCAAGGAGTTCTACCGACACCAAGGAAAGAAAGATTTCCTTTTGTTTTTCTTGCCTCTTGATGACTGTTGTGACTGGGTGTGGGGAGGTGGCTGGCCTTCCTAAGCGTCCACTGCTCTTTTCAGAGCAGCTTTACCCAAATGGCACAGGGATACTTTAGCTTCTCTTTCTCCCCTCCTGTAATGTGCAGCCAGCTTGGACGTGACTGTCATGCGCCTCTGGTTGTTTTGCTGGAGCCAGGAAATTCCTGCACTTCCTATGGCAAACACCCACCCGGGCTGCAAGAGAGCCGGGAAGTGCTTGGACTTCTTTCTAACCTCCGTGGTTATTATCGGACATGGCTGACCCCCCCCCACCACCCCCAACACACCCCTGCTTCTTTCTTTCCTTCCAACCAGCAATCCGCAGAGCGCTGCGTCAGCACCCTGCTCGACCTCATCCAGACCAAGGTCAACTACGTGGTGCAGGAAGCAATCGTGGTCATCAAGGACATTTTCCGCAAGTACCCCAACAAGTACGAATTTTTTTCCTATGACTAGTTGTGAGCTGGTAGCTAAGCTGGTTGTGTCTGGAGGTAAAATGCCCCTGAACAAGGAGGCTCTACCCTTCTATGAATTCCCCTTCATTCATTCATTCATTCATTCATTCATTCATTCTCTTCAGTGAATTAAGAATTAAGTCCCCTTGGCATTTGTCAAATCCTGCTAAACCAGTGGCCGTTACTGCACCTCTGGGCAGTAGATCCATAATAAAAAAACAGTCTGGCTGCAATCCTAACCACATTTTCCTGGGAGTAAGTACTATTGAACACAATGGGACTTCTAGGTAAACATGCTTAAGATTGCGCTACGTTGAGTTGCTGATGATGTCTGATGTTAGCTCCATGGTTCTGGCCTGCTTTGCACATAAGAACAGTTGGGCCAAATACAGTCAAGTATAAATAAATATTTAATGATAAATATATAAATACAGTAAAGAAATATTTATTAATATTATAAATTATTTATATTTAAATTATAATATAAATTATTATTGACAGAATTAATTTACAGATTTCCTTTCTCTTGGGGGTCCAAGGCAGCTTTCAAACCTGTTAGAACTTGGCACCCTTCTCTTGGATGTCAGAACTAGCTCTGGTTCCAAAAGAGCCGTCTTTTAGGGACAATGGGTGCAATCCTAACCACGCCTACTCAAAAGTAAGCCCCATTGTATTCAATGGGTCTTAATCTCAGGAAAGTGTCTTTAGGATTGCAGCCAAAGGAATTCTGGAGTCCCAAATTCCAGCCTGCTATACTGGACCCGGTGGGGTTTTTTGCAGGTACGAAAGCGTGATTGCCACCCTGTGTGAGAACCTGGACTCCCTGGACGAACCCGAGGCGCGGGCGGCCATGATCTGGATTGTGGGAGAATACGCGGAGCGCATTGACAACGCAGATGAGCTGCTGGAGAGTTTCCTGGAGGGATTCCACGACGAGAGCACCCAGGTGACAAGGCGGAACCTATCCGGATCTGACCCGACTGAATGTGTCCTCGTGTAACCTTCCTGTGAATAAAAGTGGCCTTTTATTAATTCCTCGTTGTTGCAACTTTACCTGGAAAATACCTGTATCTACCGCAGCAAAAGCACCCTTAGATGGAGAAAAATGGTGTAGTTTTCAGGCTTTGGATACTTGTGTAGAATGGGGGGCTCTTTTGGGGGCCACTTAACTATTTAATCAGCCCCTCTTTTTCCTTATGTTTTTGGGACAGGTTCAGCTTCAGTTGCTGACGGCCATCGTGAAGCTCTTCCTTAAGAAGCCCACCGAGACCCAGGAACTTGTACAGCAAGTCCTCAGCTTGGCTACACAGGTTGTTTCTTTGTTTGTTTGTTTTTGCAGTGGGGGCAGATCTGGTGTTGGACGGGGCGGAAACCTGATTTTTAGTGTTTTGCCAAAGGGCGCAGGAAAGATCAGGTAATTAATTGATCCTGCAAAATAAATTGTAACTAACAGATATAGCTGCACCTACCCTACAAATAGCTTGTCTCCAGTTTGCGAGGCTCCTGTAAACTTAGAGGGATAAATATTTGAGGGACTTTTCTTGTCATAATTATAAGATACTAGCAAAGTGTACCCGTGTTGTGGGAGTAAAATACCCCCTGTGCCATCCCTCATTGCACATCGTCCCCCCATGTGCATCGTCCCCCCAAGTGCATTGTCCCCCCAAGTGCATCGTCCCCCCAAGTGCATCAACCCCCCACGCTCAACATCCCTCCCAATGCATCAGGCACCAAATTGGCTGTATGTTGATCAGTTTGTCTTCAATGTGAAGTATAGAGCCAAAATATGTTGCACCCCTTTTCAACCCCTCCCGGTTGGAATTTCTGAAAACCGGTTCTTAGTGGGTGCCTCCATCATGGAAGGCGCACCCTCCCCAAATTTCATGCCTCTAGGCCAGGCGGTTTTGGCTGGCAGTTGATGAGTCAGGCAGTGATTCAGTCAGTCAGTGAGTGAATCAGTCAGTGACTTTTATACACACACACACACACTTTCTCGATCTCCTTTAAAAGTCTGTTAAACCCAGCTGGTCCTGCTAGAGTGTCCTGGGGCTGCAAGTGGATCCTGGTGATAAAACATTTGGGAACCACCTCCCTTGATCGTAACTACTGCTTTTTCCCAGGACAGCTGGAAACAGGGACATGGTTGGCAACAGCATGTCCACAGTTTTAGACAGAGGAAGGCAAGTTAGTGCCCCCATCCCAGCCCTGCCACGGCTGAGCTTGCACAAGTATGGCCCCCGCCCCCCCCCCGATAGCTTGATCCCCTCTGTTTCTGTTTCAACCAGCCTTGATTTGGGAACCCATCTTATGAGGTGGTTTAGATCAGGGTGTTTTCACATCCCCGCAAACAGGACTCAGACAACCCCGACTTAAGAGACCGTGGCTACATCTACTGGCGCCTCCTGTCCACCGACCCTGTGGCGGCCAAGGAAGTGGTCCTGGCCGAGAAGCCCCTCATTTCCGAGGAGACGGACCTGATCGAGCCCACCCTGCTGGATGAGTTGATCTGCTGCATCGGCACCCTGGCTTCCGTCTACCACAAGCCCCCCAGCGCCTTCGTGGAGGGAAGTCGGGGCATCGTTCACAAGAGTCTCCCTCCGCGGACAGGCTCGTGAGTACTCCTGAGCCACAGCGGCTGTCCTCCTCAGGAGAAAGGCGGGATAGAAATTGAGAAGAGCCCTACTTGACCAGGCCAAGTGTCCCAATTCCCTTTTAAAGGCATCGAGATGTGGTGCCATCGTCCCATCCTGTGGCACGGAGTTTCACAGATTCAGAAATATTATTTTTCCCTTACATTGAGCGGGGAGTAAGTGTTCAACCTAGCAGAGTTTTTTTTATTTTCTAGTGGCCCTGCCAGAAAATATATTTGATATATAAAGCAAATAAATATTGTGAGGCAGAAACTGGTAAATAAGTATTGATTTTTGCTTCCCATTGCAGAAGCGAGAGCGCAGAGAGTCCGGATGCCACTCCGGTCGGGGCTCCCCCTTCTGAGCAGCCAGCGGTTATCCCGACGCAGGGTGACCTCTTGGGTGACCTGTTGAACCTCGACCTTGGACCTCCTGTGAGCAACCCCCCAATTGCCACGTCGTCTGTGCAGATGGGAGCCGTGGATCTCCTTGGCGGCGGCTTGGACAGTCTGGTGAGTCCAACTGGTGGACGTCTCCATACAGCCCCCCTTCTCTGGGGTGGTGGTTTCCGGGTCACACCACAGTACACTAAACTTGGATCTGCTATTCCGACATTCTTGAGATTGCACCAGCATGCCTTCTGCTGGAAATACCTGGAGTAGGCATTTTCCTGGCAATGGCCCGGCCACACCCAGGACTCTTCATGGCCGAGGGGGCACTGAAACCCCTCTCTTCCAGCTCTTGATCCAACTCCCAAATCACGACTCCATCCCGGGTCTCCTGGTTATGATGATAACAGCATCTGACTGCCCTGCTGGCCTGGCCTGGCCTGGCAAGACTGGCTCAAGGAACTAACCTTCCCTTTTGTAGCTTAAAATGGTTGGGGGTCAACTTGATCTTTTATGGGGGTGTCTTTCCCCTGGGAGGTTTCTGCAGCCCAGATGTTGGCATCTCTGTGTGTTTGTAAGTCTGTGACTAATCTCTCTCTCTCTCTCTCTCTTTCATCCCTTTCTTTCTCTCTCACACCTTTCCGGCTTGTGTGTATTTTCTGCATGCGGCTGCCTCTTCTCTCCACCCTGCCTGCTTCTGCTTGGAGATGGGGGACGAATCCGAAGGGGTATGGCTCAGTCCTCTTTCTAGCATTGGTGCCTTGCATCTGCAACGCACGCCCTACCTCCCCCCTCCTTCCTCCTTTGCCCCCCCTTTTAGCAAACCTGGACAGAATTCAGTGCGTCGGGTGCTCAAGTCTGTGTCGCCTCAAGTCCGACTATCTCTGGTGTTGAGAACTCAAGTCGAACCCCTGTCCTCCCAACAGTGAAGAAAATGGGCAATTTTGGTCCCTTGCACACATTTTGCAACGATCCTACATATGGATCCTACATATAGGATTACACATTTTGGATCCTATGAATTCAGGACAGGCAAAATGCTGGTTCACAGACGTAACCGGCCCATCCATGAGGCCAACATACACTGATTGCATCAGGGGCAGATTGCGTGGAGTCCAAGAGGGGAGGGCAGATGTGGGGTGCTTTCCATGCCCTCTGCTGCCAATGATTATGCTGCAAGGATCTGTATCGTTCCTCTCTTTCTAACTCTCCCAAGGCACTGCTGTCAAACCTGAAAGTGCAGGACTTCCCATAAATGGCACCGGAATTCCTCCCTCCCAGGTCCCCAAGATCTGGCTGGTGCCCCATGTGCTCTGCCCCCTCCACAGTGTTTCCAATCCCTCCCTGCTTTGTGCAGGAGAAGTTAGTGTGGAGAACGTCCTCGGAGGATAAGCAGTCAAAGCTGCTGTGTTTGTCCATTGATGTCTGTCTGTTCTATTCTGTCCCCCTCCTACTACTTCTTGCTTGTCCAAGTGATGTCTTGCCTGGCTCGTTCCTTCCCCCCCACCTCTCTTGATAGGCCTCTTTCCCCCTCCTCCTACGACCCACCAACTTGATCTCCTTTTCTCCTACAGATGGGAGGCCCCAGCTTTGCGGCTCCCAGCACAGTCATGCCCTCAAACTTGGGGGCACCTCTCAGCGGGGGCCTAGGAGACCTCTTTGACCTGGCTGGCGGTGTCGGCACTCTGTCGGGGTCCTACGTCGCTCCTAAAACGGTGAGTAGTGCTGACCTCCAAATATTACTCAAAGACACCTTGGCTGGAGTAGTTTCTCACTGAGTCCAGTGCTTGGTGTCTGCTTCTTCCCCTTGGGGTCCTGGGGCAACATTGGGGTGTGCCTAAAGGGGTGCACCAAGTACACCATTGGATAGGGTAGACTTGGTGCTTGAACACTGAGCTGGACTCTCTCTCCACCCTTTCCCTTGTCATAAAATGAAAAGTTGAGGGTCAAGTGTTGGTAATAATGCAACATAAAAAAATGGGTCCTCCCCATAAATGGCACCAGATTCTAGTCCTCAAGGGGGAGGACTCGCCTTGGACTGCAGCCCAAGAAATGGAGGTGAATCCTCGATCATGCTGAGGGTGGCCCAGGTGGGTACAGAGTTGATCAGGCAGGAAGCCGTATCCAGTCCCTGACCTTGCCAATCTCCAGTGCCAGTCCTGCAATAGTTGGACCTGATCCGAGGCTGCTTCATGAGTTTAGCAGAACTTCCAAGTCAAGGCCCCCAAGTTAAACCCCCAAAGCATCAGTTCTGAAGGACCAAACGTCTTTGGAGATGGGCTTGGACGTTTGCTGACTCTGACCCCGTTTTTTGAAGGTCTGGCTTCCAGCTGTGAAGGCCAAGGGCTTGGAGATCTCGGGCACTTTCAGCCGCCAGGTGGGCTCCATCTCCATGGACCTTGTGCTGTCCAACAGGGCTCTCCAAGTTATGTCCGACTTTGCCATCCAGTTCAACCGGAACAGGTAATTCCATCTCTTTCCCATGCCCAGTTTGGATGTGGTCTCCCCCCCAAGCCCCCCTTCCAAAGTGAAAAGCCTTGCGTGATGACACTTTCTTACCTGATGAGCCATGAAGAGCTTAATCCTCTAAGAAGTTGACTGACGGGCTGACTTTGGAAGGCTGGGTGGGGGGGTGGTAGCTGGGGTGATGGCTGGGTGTCTGCTTTGCTGCTGAGGAGCTTCTCTTTCCGTGAGGAAGGATTTTATTCCCATTAAAAAACTATGTCCATACCCAAAATCAAGGCGCACTCTAGATTTCAGTCGGGCATTAGATTTGAGTAAATGCAGTATTTTGATTAGACATATAGGTCAGTATTTAACCGTAATAAAAATATAACAGGGAGCAATCCAGAGTAACTACGGGGAGTCCTTGCTCTGGAGTAAGAACAAGTTACTCTGGATTCCAATATGAATTTCCCATAGTTGTTCACTAGGTGAACCAGTTAACTACGGGTGCACGTAAAGTCTCTTACGTGCTCCCGTAGTTACTCTGGATGTGGGGGTTAGTGGATCCTGACCCACAGTTTGAGAAACACTGAGCTAAGGAGCCTGTGCAGTGAAAGGGTGGGATTGCGGTGGTGATCGCTTGAATATAGGACCATCCCTTTCTCCCCCTCCCGCTTGCACTAAGCAAGTTGCCCCCCACAAGTGGCCGTTGGGTAGTTGCATTAGCTGGCTGCCTGGTTGTGGCATTTTCTCTGCAAACCCCTTTGAGAACTTTCTGTCGCGAAGCAGCCTGTAAGTCCTGTTGATTGACTGTGTGTTGTCTTCAGCTTTGGGTTGGCGCCAGCTGCGCCACTTCAGATCCATGCTCCTCTCGCTCCAAACCAGAGCGTGGAGGTCTCCCTTCCCCTCAACACAGTGGGCTCGGTCATGAAGATGGATCCTCTGAACAACCTCCAGGTGAGCCGGGGCGGGGGGTGTCCGGAATGGGTTCAAGCCGGGGACCCCTCTCAGTGGTGTGATCAGCCAAGGATTTCACCCTGAGCTGAACCAGACCACGAAAGCTGGTTCAGAGAGCCTTTGAAAGTGAATCGGATCAGACTTTAATCCGCTATTTATTTCTGATCGATCCGGAAAAAGGATCTCTCTTTCTCTCTCGGTTCTAGGTGGCCGTGAAGAACAACATAGATGTCTTTTACTTCAGCACCCTGTACCCCCTTCACATCCTCTTTGTGGAAGATGGGAAAATGGGTAGGTTGGGGTCAGTGAAAGGTGGGCACGAGCGTGGGCCCGATCCACCGGGGGAATGGGACTTTTCCCCCAAGGGTACCCCTTAGATATTTTCTCAGCCACCTGGCAGCGTCCCCCGAATCCACCCAGAAGTGGGCTATTTGGCATCAGAGGAACCTCTGTGTAGTATTCCCAGAGCAGGGGGGGCCCTCAGATATGGAGAAGTGGCAGAGAATGTGTTGAGGTCCTTCAAGTCAGAGTAGAATTAAAGAGTTACTGATGACTTGGAGTTTGTAGAATATAGTTTTTAGGGGTGTGTTTTTGGGGGTTCTCCCTTTCCACCCATTTTGACCTATTGTGTCCCTTTCTCCACCCTTCAGAGCGACAGATGTTCCTGGCCACTTGGAAGGACATCCCCAACGAGAACGAGGCTCAGTTCCAGATCAAAGACTGTTCTCTCACTTCAGGTGAAAAAGAGAACCCGGATGTTATTTGTGATGATAGTATTAATATCCCAGTTTTCCTTCCTCCAGCCCTTTCCTCATCAGTTACACCTGAGATCATTAATGGGTCTTTTTCACCACTGGAACAGTGATGGTGGGAATGGGGGCCCTATTGAGAGTCCTTTATTTCTGTGCTTGCAGAAATCCGAGCCCACTTATTCATTTATTTAGGTTTTATCTCTAAAGTATTTATTTGAATTTTACATTTACATTTTTTCTGGCCCTCGACCGTGTTCTAGATATTTGATGCAGCCCTTGAGCCAAAGCATTTAGAGAGCCCTGAGCTGTATGTTGAGACCCCGGAGCTATAAGGCTCTGTCTTGGCACTCCTTGAATTTTGAACCATCCTCAAGCCTTCAGTCTAAAAACACACCATGAGGTCTAGAAACTTGCTTGTTCTCGTTCTGGGGTCTCAAGGACGTTACCTTCTGCGCCCAGCCCCGCCTCTCTGGGGACCAGCCTCTGCTTGTAACATTGGACCAGTCCTTGGTACTGAGTTCTGTTCCTCCTGTCTCTTTTTGGGGGTCTGGGGGTGCCCACAGACGCAGTCAGTAGCAAGCTTCAAGGCAGCAACATCTTCACAATAGCGAAGAGGAACGTGGAAGGTCAGGACATGCTGTACCAGTCCCTGAAACTGACCAACGGCATCTGGGTGCTGGCAGAGCTTCGCATCCAGCCGGGGAACGCCAACTTGACGGTACCTCCTCTCTTCCTCCCCCTTTATCCTGCCGCGTTCCTTAAAAATCATATTTTTAAGTTTTATATCCAGGTCCAGCCTTTTTATCCACTGATTTATTGAATCAGTGGATGATTCAAAAAATGATTTTTGGGCACAGCGACATATCCTACAATCCAGAGTAACTACGGGAAGACTTAAGAGGCACTAAGGGTGAAATCCAGAGTAACTACGGGGAGTCCTTGCTCCAGAGTAAGAACAACTTACTGTGGATTGCAATATGAATTTCCCATAGGTTTTCACTAGGTGGTGCAGTAACTACGGGTGCACGTAAAGTCTCTTACGTGCTCACGTCATTACTCTGGATTTGGCTGTTACTTTGGATTGCTCTATGCATTTCCCATAGGTAGCACTGTAACTACCTCGGTGTAAGAGGTCCTATAGTTACTCTGGGTTGTAGCCACTATTTTCCCCACTCTCGGCCTTCGGTTGCATTCAGAATCTCTCCTCTGCCTTTTCCCCCCTCCAGCTTTCCCTGAAGTGCCGTGCGCCGGAGGTCACCCAACACGTGTTCCAAGCCTACGAGACCATCCTGAAGAACTGAAGACCCTCCTGGAAGCGCCATCCTCTCCTTTCCCTCCCCAACTCCCAAGCAGAAGAAGCAGTGATGATTTATTGGGACCAACCTCCCTCCCCTCCAAGCATGCCCCCTTTTTGCCTGCAGAAGGCAGACACGTGAGAGCGATTCAGGTGGTGGTGCATCCCCCATAACTGGAAATCATGGGGGAACCAAGAGGGCTGGGGGGGTTTCAGGGACAGACGGGGTGATCTTGGGAAAGAGGATCTGGAGGTGTCTCTCTGTGTTTGAAGCCATGCTGTGTCTTCTCTGCTGATGTGGCCCTTTCTCCGAAGCCCCGTAGTCCATTTCTTTGCCCTTGATGGTGTGCAAAAGCTGGGCAGGTGCACGTGCTCCATGCTGCAGTTGCCCAGGGGGTCCCCTGCACTTTCTGAGTGTTTGCTGTCTTGCTGTCCTTCCAACCAAATAAACAACCAATGCTCCGAGTGCTGAAACGGACCTGACTTGGTTGCCTGGTGTGGCTCTTGGGGGGGAGGTTGGGCTGATGAGAGCCTCTCCTCTTGAGCTACGTAACGCCGCCTGCTCTGGCCTCTCCCAGGCAGCCCATCCTGGCACGCTGTCTTTGCCACCAGCATTGATGTTTTCAGGGGCCGTCCTGGCCGGCGACCCCTATTTGCAGACCTAGTTCTGGAAGGACGTCTTAATGGTGTGGCTGGTTTGAGGGTGGAGGAGGTTGCCAGGAACACGGCCAGTTCTTGCTTGTAGATGAGATCAGGTTCTCCAAAGCCCAGCCTGGAGGCCACATGTGGCCCATGGGAAGCCTCTGCTTTCCCCACTTGCTTGCATATGTATATGTATGTATACACACAAAAAGACACACACACACTATATATATATATATATATATATATATATATATATATATATATATATACACACATATATATATACACACATATATATATACACACATATATATACACACATATATACTCACATGCAGACACACACATATATATATATGTACACACATGTGGAGCAAATCCCCCCTCCACGCCACTGAATTAGTCCAATGGAAAGGCAGAGCTGATACAATTGGATCCAGCTGGCGTCGCAGAGCTGGGCTAAAGGCAGGAGCTCGACCCGGGTCTTGAACCCTGGACTGCTGGTTAACAGGCAGTGTCTTAACCACTTGCACCAGACACAGCCATACACAGTGTGTGTGTATATATATATATATGTTTGTGTATGTATATATACATATGTGTGTGTGTGTGTGTGTGTGTCTATCTATATATATAAAAGAGAAAAGTCACTGACTCATCACCGCCCTGCCAAAACCGCTGGGCCTAGAAGCGTGAAAATTGGGGTGGGTGTTCCTTCCGTGACGGAGGGGTGCACTAAGAACCGGTTTTCAGAAATTCCAACCGGAAGGGGGTGAAAATACAACACGTTTTCCTCCCTATACTTTGCATTGAGAATTGCTGACTCAGCAACATTCCGCCCCAACTGCTGGGCCTGAAGCATGGAATTCTGGGAGTTCCTTCTGTCACCTGAACACCCACCAAGAACCATCTGGAGAAATTAACCCTTCGGGGGCTGAAAAGGGGGCAACCTGTTTCTCTCCTATGCTTAACATGGGAGACTGACCAACATCCAGCCAATTGGGTGCTCAGATCCTGGTGCACGGGGGCTGGGGGGGAATGTTGTTCAGAGGAAGAGGTTGCACTGGAAAGCATGCTGTGCATGGGGTAAAGTTGCACACAGGATGATGCGCATGGGGGTTTAATGCACATGGGGGGACTGATGCGCGTGGGGGGAAGTTGGGCACGGGGGAAGTTGCGCGTGGATGGGATGATGCACATGGGGAAAGTTGCACATGGGGGGGGTTGACGCACCTGGGGGGTTGGTGCACCTGGGGGGAAGTTGTGCATGGGGTATAGTTGTGCATGGGGTATAGTTGTGCATGGGGTATAGTTGCGCATGGGGGAAAGTTGCGCATGTGGGGATGATGCGCATGAGGGTTGATGAGCATGGGGGCATGTTGCGCATGGGGGCATGTTGTGCCGTGGGAGGATGGCGTATGGGGAAATGTTACTCCCGCAATGCGGGTACACTTTTCGCTAGTGTATAAATATACATACATAGTATGGGCTGTGGGTGGCACAAGTGGCCAACCCCCTGCATGTAGCAGGAAATCCTAGAGGTGCTCAGCAAGCCTCTGCTTCAAGCTCCCCAGTGAGGGAGAGTCCATATATATGACTATATAGTCACCCTGCCCCCTCCAGCACTGCATGCATCCACTCTCCCTCCCCCAATCCAGTGTGTGTGTGTGTGTGTATTACCTTCAGAAGGTAATATAGTGTTGAAATTAAGTACAGGAAAGCAATAGCAGTGTTTTTAGCTTAACATGTCCTACATTTTGTCCTGCATTTTTGGGTCTTGGTGTGCAGGGATTCTGAGTTTGGCATCTGGTTGCCCTGTGCTGGCTGCCCCAGGTGAGGACAGTGGTCCATTTGGAGATGCTGCTGGAGGGCCCATCCCAGGCATTCCTACCCAGACCAAGGAGTCCAGCAACATCTCAGCACAAGGTCTCCAACCGTTTCCAGCCAGAATTCCACTTTTTTAAAAAACCTCTTGGGAACCACCAGCAGTGATGTCATTCACCTGCAAGTGATGTCATAGCAGATGTGACATCATCAAGCAGGGAAATTGTTAACACCCTCAAACTGACTATGGGAAAAATCCAGAGCAACTACGTGGAGTTCTTGCTCCAGTGTAAGAACAACTTACTCTTGGGGAGTCCAGTACAATATGAATTTTCCATAGGTTTTCACTGGGTTTTCACTGCAGTAACTACAGGTGCATGCAAAGTCTCTCATGTGCTCCTGTAGTTACTCTGGATTTGGGGGTAATTTAAAAATATATTTCCAATAAAGGTCTCCTAATCCTCCCAAGCAATTGCTGATGGTTTCAGAAATGCTCCAAACATCACAACCTACAATTATTCAGACTGACTTGGGCGTAATCCCATTGACTGCAATTCTTGATATCGTATGCATAGCAGGCAGTGAAAAGTACAGATCTGTAAATGAATGGGGACCCACCTGAAATTGCCACATTATTCACCTAGTGGGTCCAACCCATAGTTGGAGAAACACAACCGGTTCCTCGTGTGGCCCCGAAGGCAATGATGTGCCCTCCCTGAATGCCCTCCCGGGGTCTTTCCGACTGGCATCTCAGGAAGTTCTGCATGGCCTCTTCTGGGGCACATGTCTGTGTTGCAGCAGATGGATTCAGGGACAATGAGGGGAGCCTTTTTCCATAGGGGGGGAGTGAGCCTTGTGGGTCTCTCCCTCTTTGCCTTTCTTTTTTGCTGCCATCACCATTTCTTCTTCCTGATGCGCTTTTGTGCCGAGCAGAAGAAAACCACCTCCTTGCAGTCAAGAGCCCTTTTATGAAGCTTTCAGCTCAGGACAGGCCAACGATTCCTGCATTCTTGCAAACCTGCAGCTGGACCTGGCACAGACAGACAGACAGACAGACAGACAGACAGACGGCTCTCCAACAAAGGGCCTTGCGTCTGCCGCTCTGCAGATGGTGGGATTCGGCCAAGAACTGGGCCTGCACACCCGCCCCCAAAGCAGTTTCTTCCTCTCCTGTTCCCAGTTCATTTACTCCTATTCCCAGGGCCACCATACCGTACACAGTGGTGCCTCTCATAAGAAGCACCTCACATAACAAGCATAAATTTCCAAGAAATCTGGCTTCACATAACAAGTTCCGCTTCACTTAACAAGCAAGCATACTATGGGCATGCATGCTATGCACCCCTGATGCTCCGCATGGAGGCTCTTTGAAAGGGCTGCCGGCCAGCGCTGCTGCCTCTAACTGCCCCCAACTTGGAGGCAGTTGCCTGGGGGTGCCAGAGTCTGCTGCCCCCAAGTGCCCCCACCGACCACCTTGAACCTCCAGCAGCAGCCCAGTTAAGCCTCCCAGGAAAGCCTCTTTGATTGCAGCCTCCTAACCATGTCTACCCAGAAGTGTCCCATTGTGTTCAATGGGGCTTACTCCCAGGAAAGTGTCTTTAGGATTACAGCCTAAATAGACTTCATAGGATCTTGCACATTCAATTCCTGTGTTTTGTCATCATTTTTACATCCAGTTAATATTTTTCTATGAATATTTTTGGGGTTCTGGAACCAATTGTCTGTGTTTCCATTGTTTCCTATGGGAAAATCTGCTTTACTTAAAGAGCGTTTCACTTAAAGAGCATGCCTCGGGAACGAATTAACCTCTTTATGTGAGGCACCACTGTAACTGAAAAAGTGCCCCTTTCCCTTTTTTTGGATACCCAAGAAAAATATAGGACATGACAAAATAGAGGCTAAAAAAACTCTCATAGATTGCTTTCATGTGGTTAATTTAAACATAGTATCGGCTACAATCCAGAGTAACTGCAGGACCTTTTACACCGACATAGGTGCCAGCTGTGGGAAACCTATGTGAAATGCATAGAGCAATCCAGAGTAAGGCTGCAAGCCTAAAGACACTTTCCTGGGAGTAAGAACCATTGTTCACAGTGAGGTTTACTTTTGAGTAGACAGGGTTCGGATTGTGCTCTATGTATCTCTTATGTCTTCCCACAGTTACTCTGGATTGTAGGGTATATTCTTTAAATCTGATACGTGTTATTCATTACCAGTGCCGGATTCACGTATAAGCTAAGCAAGCCCTAGCGTAGGGCCCCTCTCTCTTGGAGGCCCCCCCAGCAATTTACACTGTATTTCAGCTGAACAATGACTTTTATTAAATACCTATTTTAGGTGCAAATGGCCTGAGATGCCTGCTAGGTCCATAAGGGGCCAGACAGCATCTATTCTACACAAAAATCCCCCACATTTGATGTTGAGAAAGGAGAGCTGGAGATGTAAAGGGCCCCTTTACCCCCCCCATAGCTCAGGGCCTCATCCAACCTCAATATGTTCACACATGCAATTTAGGAAGAGGGTGGGGGATGCTGTCCTTTGGGAAAGGGAGCCCATATTCTACGGGCGACAGAGGTCATGGCGGAGGCGCTGATCTCTGGATATGGAGGCTCTGGGGGTGGAGGAGAAATCGTTCCAATGTACCGGCGCCTTTTGCCGCCTCCTGCCAGACTCCTGTTTCTCCATCAGGGTTGTGGAGGGTGTTTCAAGTGCAATTTCTTTTTATAGCTGCGGTAATTAAATCATTACATTAGCCACAGGCGGAACTCCAGTCAGGGATGGAGCTCTCTCTCTCTCTCTCTCTCTCTCTCTCTCTCTCTCTCTCTCTCTCTCTCTCTCTCTCTCTCACCACTTCAGATGGGAACAGCTGGGCAACGAGGCAGAGGTGAGGACGCTGCCATCTCTGCAGCACTGGAAATACAACACATGTTATATTTCCAGTGTCCCTGCAGTGTGGGCCCAATCCATCGGGGCACAGGACTTTTACACCAAGGGGTACCCCTTCGGTGTTTTACCAGCCACCCATCAGTGTCCATCAAATCCACCCACAAGTGGGATTTTTAGCACCAGGGGAGCCCCCGTGTTGTATTTCCAGTGTCCCTGCAATGTGGGCCTAAATTGTGTGGCATCTGCAAGGTGAACAGGGGTTTGTGGTCGAAGGCTGCAAGCCTAACCCCAGTTAGTCCAGCATAAGTCCCAGCACAACTTCTGTGCTAGCCAGGGCTGCTGTAAGGTACTTCTGCACCACTCTTGGGGGTTTAGGCCAATGCTCAGGCATGCACTGGCCTCCCCACACCGCCACAGGAATGGGGAGACAGGTGGGTTACACAGGCCTCCACGGGTTAGGATTGCACCCTAAATGTCTCTCTTATTCTGGGGTCTCCAAACCACTAATCAGCTCGTGGCCAGCCTCTGGCCCCCTAAGAACCTCTGACCTGAACCTCTGACCCGAACACGGTGGGGGAAATGAAGGTCCGTTTAAGAGTGTGCTTCGTTTCTGTGCTGTGTGTTGGTGCTTGTAGAAATCCTGGAGAATGTGTTCATTTCTTCATTAATCTACATTATCATTAATGATTATCATTAATTATCATTAATGATTCATCATCATCATTAATCCACATTCCAACTCTAGTCTGTTGATTAAAATTTTGTATTTAATTTTTTCCCTGGTTTTATAACACTGCGCTTGATGTGGTCCTTTGCTTGCCATATATTCTGATAAGAACATTTTTGTTTATAATTTTCAATTTGTTTTCATTTTTCCTTTTAATTCTTTTTTTCTTTTGCTTTCCCTCTTTTTTTCCTTTAATGTTTGTCTTTTTAAAAAATAAATACAAATTTTTTTAAAAAACCAAGCAGCTCACCAAGGCCCCCTGACTTTTGCAGATTTAGCAATAATTAAACTCTACCTTTGCTCATATAAGGATGAGCACAGGCTGGGACCTACAATCCAGAGTAACTACGGGAGCACGTAAGAGACATTATGTGCACCCGTAGTTACTGCACCACCTACTGAAAACCTATGGGAAATTCATATTGCAATCCAGAGTAACTTGTTCGTACACCGGAGCAAGACTACACCAGAGTAGTTACGCTGGATTTTGCCCTTACTCCGGATTGCTCTCTGCATCTCCCATAGGTTTCCCACCATAACTACGTTGATGTAAAAGGTCCTGTAGTTACTCTGGATTGTAGCCTAAGCCTGGTACAAACTGCAGGCTTCTAGAGTTTAAATTCATGTCTCCCCTTCCAAAAACCTCTGCTTGACATTCACTCTGAAGATGAGTTTCCAGCAGGGATTTTCAAGCGGTGACCCACCAGGTGTGCCCCAAATGGGCCCCACTCAGGTGTTCTTTGGGTCAAGAGAGGGAAATATTTATATATTGCTTTTCAACTGAAAGCAAAGCAAGAGGTTGAGAGGAAGGAAGGAAGGAAGGTCGGTCGGTCGGTCAAGGGACTGCAGGAGAAGAGGAACTTTTTGTTTCTCTGGTTGGGTGAGTGGAGAGGAGGAGGAGGAGGAGGAGGAGGATGCATTTTTGGCACAGGAGTGTGAAGGCAGCTTTTCTGCATCCCTGGCAAGGACAGGGGGGCTGGTTTGTGATCAGAGATGAAGTGCCCCCTCCAGAGAGAGAAAGAGGGAAGGAGGGAGAGAGAAGGAAAGAGAGAGGGAGGGAGAGAGAGAGAGGGAGGGAGGGAGGGAGGGAAGGAGAGACAGAGAGAGAGCAGAGCCCCCTTACCTCTCCATCCCGCAGAGACACAGCCCTGCTGCCCCCTCCCTCCCCTGCACCATTCTCACGTGCTTGACCTCTCCAGCTGGGACGCGTGTCTGCCTGCCTGCCTGCCGCATCCCGGCCCCTTTCTGGGCAGTGCCCTGTCCAGGGTGCTGAAAGGCAGGCGGGGGCTGCTGGAGTCCCGGGCGGGGGGCTCTTCTGCCTGGCTGGCTGCCTGGCTGGAGGGAGGGCAGAGCTTGGAGCTGCGGGCAAGGTGGGCAGGTGGAGGCTGCCAGGGCAGGCTGCGGGAGGCGGTGGTGCCCAGCAGGGAGGGGTGCAGGAGAAGAGCCCTGCCAGAGCCTGCCTGGCATGCTGGGGATCCGGCTGGGTGCTGAGCCTGAGCACCACTTGGAGGAGCTGCTGGGAAGCCCAGCCAGGAGGGGCTGAGAGGGGCTCATCCTGGACCAGGATCCCCCAGCAACTTCGCAGAGGACTCTCCGGGCTCCTCTCCAACGCTGGGCAAGTCCCCCTCCTCTTCCTCCCTCCCTCCCTCCCTCCCTCCTCTTCCTCCCTCCCCCAACCCTGAGCTCCTCTCCATCCTGCAGAGTTATTTCTGTCTAACTCCCCCCTTTCACCCTCTTTTAGTTCAGGACACAGAAGCAGCAGCCTGGCTGAGCTGACAGTCTCTCCTCCGTTTCCTGATCTGCTTAGTTTATTGGTTTAGTTGACTTAGAGCACACTCCTAACCATGTCTACTCCAAAGTAAGCACCATTGTGTTCAGTGGCTCTTACTCCCAGGAAAGTGTCTTTAGGATCGCAGCCAATGTCTTCTATTTCTCCAGTGCTTGGTAGTCCTACTTTCCTTCCCCCTTTAAAAAAGCTCACACTGTCTCCGAGCTTCAGTGCTTCCTACGTATTTAATTCGGTTTAACTCCCCCTTGAATTCAGTTCCAGTTCAGGACCTCAGAAACAGCATCTCCAAACCAGCATCGCCCCAGCCTGGTTCACTTGGCAGTCTGGCTTCCTTCCTTCCATCCTTCCTTCCTTCCTTCCTTCCTTCCTTCCTTCCATCCTTCCTTCCACCCTTCCTTCTACCCAAATTACTCTCATGGGGCGTCAACCAGCATCATTTCGCCATCATCCCAGGGCAAAAACTTGCTCACACTTCCATTGACTGGGTTGGTTCTTAGGAGGAAATCCCACTCAACATAATGGGCTTTACTTCTGGGCAGGCTGGAAGTCCTTCCCTTTAGGTCGCTGACTCTCAATAGGGCAGGATCCTGGACACCAGCTCCAAGTAGGACTCTTGGGACAGGGAGATGTGCAGGGTCTGAAGGCAGACAATGGTGGAAACCCTCACAGTGGCTATTTTGGGTGCCCCAAGAGTGGGCAAAACTTCCATCGTCCGCCAATTCCTGTACCACGACTTCAAGGAGGTGTACAGCCCCACAGAAGCCAGGTTCACCTACAGACCATCGGTTATTTTCAACGGGAACATGTATGACCTGAAGATCATGGATGTTCCATACTTGACGGCGTTCCCAGCAAACAGCTCCCAGGTACGTGCCACACCGGTCTACTACTGGCTCCCTAAGGTGGGGCGAGAGGCCTGGCACCTGGATTAGGAGGCCAGGTGGTATAGTGGTTCTGGTATGGATAGCATGGCAGCCTGACAGCACAGTCCTGTGCCTGTCTACTCAGAAGTAAGTCCCATCAGAATCAAAGGGATTTACTTGCAGGAAAGTGTGGATAGAATTGCTGTGTTAAGGAACCTCCTTCCTCTCCCCCACTTCTAAGGCTGCCTGTCATTTTCCAAGCACAGACACCAGGAGGATTCTCAGAATAGTAGGTCTGCTCACAGATTTGTAGGCTAAAAACTCACCCCGGCTTTGCATGGGGGAGAAGGAAGCACAACAGCTTGGCAGGAGCTGGGTGGATAGGAGGATGGCAGACTAGCAAAGGAGGAGGAGGAGGAGGAGGAGGAGGAAGCAACCCCAGGAGAACAGAACTCCGGTACAAGGACCCCAAACCATCTCCTTCACAGAGACACCCCTCAAAGGCCTTGTCACTCAACCGTGCAAAGGTATTGGTGGGTCCCCCTTCACTGTTGTGGACAAAACCATTCCCATGACATCCAGCCCTTTTGATCGGGTTATAATGAGCGGTTCTCAAACTGTGGGTCACAACCCAATTCCGACCTCTTCTGGGGCACACTGGGGCCGGCTCATGTCATAAGTCAACCCCATGGTACTGAAGAGCAGAATCCAGGGCAAAAATCAGTTTTGAAATATCTCATTCCTATCCAAAGTTATGGCCAAAAAATAAAAATAAAAATATGCATTAAGCACGATGGGAAAGTGAAAGTGCCCAATATCACAGCTTTACTCGTGAGTAGGCAAATGCAGTTTGCTGAAAAGGCTAGGCAGAGAGGAGTCCAAGATCTTGTCCTCCTTTTGAGGTTGGGTATATCCATGATGGTATATCATGTGTAAACCTGCTGGTTTTAGAAGTAAGCTATGGGCAAAATCCAGAGTAACTATGGGGAGTCCTTGCTCCGGTGTAAGAACAACTTACTCTGGATTCCAGTATGAATTTCCCATAAGTTTTCACTAGGTGGTGCAGTAACTACGGGTGCATGTAAAGTATCTTATGTGTTCCAGTAGTTACTCTGGATTTGGGGTTATGCCTGATTGCCTGATGCAAGGGAGTTACAACCAGAAGTTCCACTGACCATATGTGGCTTGTGGGCCTTCAGTTTCATACCCTACTAGGGCTGTGGTGGTGCAAGCAGTTAAGACGCTGTGCCTGTTAACCAGCAGGCCAGGGTTCGATTCCCGGGTCGGCCCCACAAGACAGGGTGAGCTCCTGTCCTTAGCCCAGCTCTGTGGCGCAGCTGGATCCAGCCGTATTGGCTCTGCCTTTCCACTGGACTAATTCAGTGGGTGGAGAGGGGGGGATTTGCTGCTTGGGGAACAGCCTCTCCTCCATAACAATCCAACCCAGGCTTTCGTGCTTCATATGCAGCGCCGAGCACGATCCCATAGTCTTCCAAGACTGACGGAGGCCTGCTTTTTCAGTGCTATTGCCCTTTAGGAATCATACAAAAGAGAAGCATAGTAGAGTCCTATATTGCAGGGACTGACATCCCCTCCATTTCCTTGTCCTCTCTTCAAAGGAGTGGTCCGACCTGAAGTGCCGAGGGCTGAGAAACACCGATGCTTACGTGCTGGTGTATGACATCTGCAGCCCCGAAAGCTTTGAGTACGTGAAAATGATCCGGCAGCAGATTCAGGAATACAGGTGAGGACCAGGTAGGGTGAAGGGAGCCAAGGATTCTGCACAGGAGGTGGGGGGGGGGGAAGGGGGTCTCATGCCCAACTGGAGACCACAGGCACCAGCAATGCCAGGTGAGCTAAGGAAGCACCCCGATTCAGTGGTGTCTACTTCTGAGTAAACACCGAGCATGGGGATCATGCGCCAAAAAGCCTTGCACATGTGCAATAAAATGTGTGTATACGAAATGCTGTAGAGAGTATTCATCATTACTATTTTATTTTAAACTAATTATAGAATATTATTATTCTCATTTAATATTATCATACTTATTATATATCAGTATCAAATTAGGTAACATATTCTATGGGGTCCCCCCAAAATGGTCTCTATTTATTTAAAAGTTAGATATGTTCTTGGATATATCAAAAAATGGTGTCAGTATGGCAGTTAATCATTTTACAGAGCAATCCTAAGCATGTCTACTCCGAAATAAGTCTCATTATGTTCAATGGGTCTTTCTCCCAGGAAAGTGTCTTTAGGATTGCAGCCTAAGTCTTGGAAGTACGGCATTCCCGCACTAGATGCCAACGTGCAGAGGACGGGTGGAAGTGGCACCAAATGTGGTTATGCTGTTATCTCCAACACCAGTGCCAGTCAGGCAGAACCTGTACTATTTTTTGAATCAGAGCCCTAAATAGTTCCAATAATAGGACCTAATTTTGTAATCAACATCAAAGTACATGTTAACTGGGTTATTCATCCCCATCAAATACTATACAAAAATTCTCAACTCAGTATTTAAAAAGCACAGGCACATCACCAGCTAACTCAGAGCAGGCTTTGATGCGCTGTCTGACCTGTCAGGGGTCTGGGGCCAGCTCTGGAGGGTATTGCCAGGCCACGGCTCTGGGGCTGTGTTCCCCAGTGATTACATGAAGAGGGCATCTGGGTGTTCTTTAAGGAGCCATCGGTGCCCGGTCACCCACCTTGTCTTACCCTCTCCCAGGACGAACAGCAGCGGCGAAGTGCCCCTCATCGTGGTGGGGAACAAGCGAGACCTGCAGAGGCAACGCTTCACGTCCCGGCGGGCCCTCTCGTTGCTGGTGAAGAAGAACTGGAAGTGCGGCTACATGGAGTGCTCGGCCAAATATAACTGGCACATCGTCCTCCTCTTCAAGGAACTGCTATCCAGCGCACTGGCCCGAGGCTGCAAGAACAACCACCCCACCATGCGCCTGCAGGGGGCGCTCCACAGGAACAGGTGCAGCCTCATGTGAGCAGCTGCTGTGGCCAATGCTGGCTCCAAAGAATGTGCTTTTCTAATGGGACCTCATGAGTGGTGGGCACATCCCAATGGCCAGCAGGTTAAAGGTAGCCACTCGACAAGGGCAGGTTTGAGGGCTACCTCCAGCTGTGGGTTTGGGGCACCTTTAAAGGGGGAGACAACAGAAGATGTCGAAGGTTTAGATTTTGAAGATCCCCCCAAGGAGAGAAGATAAAGTCCTTCTACTTCCTGCCTTGACCCAACAATCTATGTAGCCCTCCGATAGTGGACAGCTGTAGAAGTAGGGCATGTGCCCTACTGGTGCCCCCCCCCCCCCAGTGGTGTTGCCCATCTAAGGTGCATGATCTCTTGACCACAGAGGCTTTTGGAGCATAAATGCGCAGGACGCAACCCACTGGACAGTTCTGCTCACTGGTGCTCGTGCACGGCTCTGGCTCCCTTGAGATCCTGCCACTGGGATCCGTCCTCACCTGACCCTCAATTTGACAAGGCTGTCATGTGCTGTTGCCACCGACCCTCTTTGCATGTTGCACGACAATCATGTGCTTGCGCTGTGGGCGCACCAAGGGCTTGCAGTCTGCGCATGGCGCAAGCCGCGCATTGCCAGCTGTACTAATCAAATCAAAGGATTAGAGCTGGTGCATGTGTGTGTGTGTGGGGGGGCAATTTCAAGTGGTTACTGCAAGCCATGAGGTTGCGCAAAGCTGACACCCTGTCACACACACACAGAATGGGATGTGGCAAGGGTGGTTACTCCTTCCCAAAGACAGGGAACTGCTTCTGATAGGATTACCAACACAGGAGAAAAGGAATCCATAGGTCAGTGGTATCCGCATTCTCAGGAATTTATGCCACAGTTCATCTGTGGCAACCATGGGCCACCTCGCCAAAACCACAGATGTGTCTACGTCACACTGATGAACCCTATGCCAGAGTTGCCAGTGTGGATTGCAACATCCCTTTCCCCAGTTGGCACGTATTGGAAAAAATGGAAGAGGGGTAAAGAAGCCTTAACCAGATCGTGGCATGATGTACTTCCCTACAGCTCAGTCCTGTATGTGTAAACTCAGAAGTATGTCCCGTTGAGTTCAATGGGAGTGACTCCCAGGAAAGCATGTATAGGTTGGCAGCGCTAGTGAGCTATACTAGTGGGGCAGTCCTCATCACACCTTAAAAAAACTATTTCCAACTAAGGGCTATATCTCCATCATGCAATACTGTACGAGGCGCCACCAGGAAAGTATGAAGTTGAGAAAGAAGCAGGTCTCCAGTCATCCTATTATTTGCTGGATGGGATACTTTTAAAAGAGGGGGAGAAACTTGTGTGGTGGCACAACCTCTCTGCTGCCCACACCGGAAAGAGGAACCACCGACATTTGTATTATAACAACCTCTGGAGTGCAGCCCATGGGGCAAGAGGGCAGGGCAGGCAACAGAAACTGCTTCTTTGGAACCTGCGGAACTCACCTCCACAAGGTGTGGAACATCTTTTTTTAAAAATTAAAAAATACAAAGATGGACAGTTTCTTAGTCGTTGCCAGAAAAGCCATGTTTTGGACACCTAAAGGGACCTTAATACACCAAATACGTAGCAGTCAATCTCCTTTTCCAAACACACAGACGACTCCCCCCCCGACCCCCCCACAAAAACACAGAGGCACAGCAAGGCAATTTATCAACCCTTTACTATCTGGATTTAGAGAGCTCCACGCACGGGTCATTCAGCTACATTCGTGGGGTCGGATGATGGGCACTCTACGGGAAGAGAGCAGATACTCCATATGACTTATATAAATATGCATAGATTATTCCACACACCTACAGTACACAAGGTGGGGGGAGGGAAGGGGCGATTGGGGGGAATCCAAAGGCCCCCATTCTGGGCGGTTGAGGCGGTCCAGCCAAAGGAGGATTCATGTGCAAGACTTCAGCATCCCAGCCTCAGCACCCCCTGCTGCAAAGGCGCTACTTGTTCAAAAATATAATCTGCTCCAACAGGAGGGCATGGAAAATAAATTCACACACAAGCATGCTATCCCCCGGCACACTTGGGGTCGATCATGCCGTGACCCCCCTGCAAACACTGACACAGCCCCCTCCCGTCAGGAGCGGCAGGACACCAAAGATGCAGCCGTCAGTCTGTTTCCCACCAGCCCCCCACCAAAAGGGGGTGTCCAACAATGGAAAAGGGGGAAGAGGTTCAGAGGTCCAAAGTGCTATTGAATTCAGGAGGCGAAGGAACACATGGGGCAAAATCCCCCCCAAGTCAAAACTCTGGTGGGCTTTCAGCATCTGGGGCAACCAACCACCAAAGTGGCCTCCTCCAGCTTCCCTCCCTCCATCCAGTGCTTAAGGACATGCCCTTAAAAAGCATCTCATAGAAAACTAAGAGGTACAACAGAAGCCTCTGTTTGTTAAAAGAGAAATTAAAGGACACCCATCAAGAAGGGCCACCCTCAAAAATCAAAGGTATCTACCATTCCCCCCCCCCCAAAAAAAAAATTCCCATTTCCAAACAGCAGCAATATCAGGGTCACAGAGAGACATGCCAGGCAGCAGCGGGGACGGGTCAGGCGATGGAAGGGAGTGGACAGGCAACCCTCATGCCCATGTGCCCTCATCGGCCACCCCGGACTCCGCTGGGCCACGGGGAGAGTCCACGAAGGAGGCAAACACGTTGTGGAGTGCTGCCCACGCTCGGTGCTCCAGGGGACGCTTGGAAGGGCTGTCCTTGGGGGAGGCACCCGCCGTGGCAGGCTTGCTTGCGCCAGCAGCGCGATAACTGAGGGGAGTGGGGATCTTGGAGGGCTTCTTGTCCGGCTGGGAGTCAACCCGGGGCTTGACCTGGGACCGGACTTTGAGTTTATAGATGGAAGGCACGCGTTCGGGTTTCTTTAGGGATGGCTTGGCTCTGAGGACCACTTCCTCAGAGGAGGGAGCTTCTGGGGAGCCACCAGGGACTTCAGCGGTGGCCACTTCCAAGTCCCCATTGGAAGCCACCAGTTCTGTTGCATCCCACAACCCGTCCACCAGGGTCTCGGGAAGTTCAGCCCCCTCTCGGACCTCCTGCAAGTCGTTCAGGCCCACATAGCAGTTGCTTTCCTCTGACGAGCTGGACAAGACCGGCTTCCTCCAACGCGTGGTCTGCTCCAGGCTCGCAGATGTGTCCCAGAGGTCAGGCAGGTCTGCGGAGCCATTGGGAGCGTCGGAGTGCGCAGCCCCCGCGTCGGAGGCCCACGGCCTTCTCTTGGTCTCATCTTTGGGTTCCGGCTGAAAGCCGTACTTGCTGAAAAAGTTGAGGGAGGAAGAGGAGGAGCTAGAGGAACAGTAAGCAGAGTCTGCAGCCCCTGGGTCTGGGGTGGTTTGCAGGAGCCGGGCGCCATCACAGGGCCGGCCCAGCGGCTCCACCGGGTCTTGCTCCTCGTCCTCCTGCAGCCCCATCATCTCCGAGTTGGCCAGAAACTCCTCTTCTAAGCGGCGGTAGAGCTGCTGCTCCTGGCTGGGGTCCAGGCGGAGTGGGGTCCGGAAGGTGCGGGCCAACTCCTCCAACTCCTGTCCCAAACTGTCCGAGGCCTGCTTGGTGTGGAGGTTCTCCCCGGATTGTGGCACCCGCGGGGTACGGCGCAGGCCTGCCACACGTGACTGATGCGGAGAGCCCGAGGGTGGCATTCGAGCAGAGGAGTCTGTCATTTTTGTAGCCGGGAGGGACCCCCTGCGGGGGGTGAGTGCTGGACTCCTGGAACCCACTGGAGTAAGATGACCTCGTGCCGGACTCTTCGTCCGGGGGGTGGACCTGCCAGACCCTCCCCCGTTCTCCCTCGGCTCCTCAGTGCGTGTCCAGGAGTGCTGTCCATCCTTCCCGCGGCTGATGAGCAAGACAGGTTCCCCGGCTGGCCTCCCTTGACTACGGGCCCTGGGGCGGGGGCTCTGGGGTTGGGGCTTACCAGACCCGCTGGGCAGTCGTGGGCGGCCTCGCTCGTCTGCATCAGTCCTCCTGGCGCCCGGCGACGGCCTCACCACCCCGCTCCGCTCTCGGGACTGGCTACGACTGCCGGGTTGCTTCTTCAAACCGGTCTGGGTGTGCAGGTCAGTCCCTTCGGCGAGCCATCTCCCGGGCTCCCTTCTGAGTGCCCGGCTGCCATCTTCGGTACCCTTCCTGCACAGAGTGCCGCTCTGCACGGACGACGCAGAGGAATCGCTGTCTCCAGAAAGCCGCCGGGCTCTGGGGGGCCTGCAGGAGGGAAGGATGGTTAGGAACACAGTCATTATTCTGCTCTGTGACAAATACAGAACAGGGCATTCGTTGTCCCAGTCTCAGCCCTGCAGGGAGGCCAATACGACACCCACATTACAGACAGGCAGACTGAGGTTCATTGATTTTTATCATTTATTTAAGGGATTTATACCCTGCCTTTCCCATGCCAGAGACAAAATATTGGAATTTGGGGTGTCCTTGATCAAGCTCCTCCAAATTTCTCTTCTCCTGTCGGGCCCCCCTTCCACTGAAGGCTGCAGTGCGTGAACGGGCCCCAAAATATGGGCAACGGGAACAGAAATAGTTTCAACTGTCTGGAGTCCTACCAGGAGAGCGAAACGGGGTGGCAGTTATTTATTTTATTCAGAAGACTTTCTTCTGGCCTTTCTTCTTTTAAGAAGCAGATGCCTGGCTTACCACCAAAAAATAAAATGTTTGCCAATTGGCAACTCTCTAATGCCCCACCAGGGGGCACCGTCCCAAAAGAAAAGGAACACTATGCGCTTTCTGTGCCAGAGGCAGCCTGGCATAGTGGTTGGTGTGCCCGGGGATCCGAGAACCCAGCACTGAACCCCGACTACAGATCTCCTTACATCAGCCCCCCAAACGCCTGAGATCACAGCAGGCACCAACCACGTGGTGTCATCTTCACAATCATAAGGACTAGGAACATTGGCTGCAATCCTAAGCATGCTTTCCTGGGAGTAAGACCCATTAAACACAATGGGGCTTACTTCTGAGTAGTCATGGATAGGATTGCACTCTTTGTCTTTTTTTGTAATGGACAGAGTCTCAGGCAGACCCAGCGGAAAGTGGTGCCCTCTGCTCAAATTCTAGCTGGGGTTTGTGGGGCGTGTTCATCCGTCTTGGCACAGGCGCGGGCGGCACACGTAACCAGGCAGCCAGACTAACGTTGTGCAACGGTGGGGAGCTTCAAGGAAAAACAGGAAACCAAAAGGCTGATTCAAGTCAAAAGGGAGAAGGCAGCACCCCAAATACACAACCAATTTGGGAAGTTCCTGAAAAGTGGGCCCTGATCCAGTATTGACCACCAGCAACGCGGGCTTCCTGTTTGGGGTGCCTCCCTGACTCTGGGTCTGCAAACACCCTGGTGTTTCCTGTCCCTCCATACAGTCCTCCCTCCTTGTCTCTTTTAAAGAGAAGGGCTGGCAGAGCGGAGCGCCCCGTAAGGATAGGACGGGCCCCAAAGAAAAGGAACAGGGTATACTCTTGGAATCAATCAACTTCAATCAATCAATCAACAGTATTTATATACTGCTTTTCCACAAAAATTTCACAAAGCAGTTGACAGAGAACTGAAATATACAAGAGTACTAAGCAAGCATACATCAGTAGGATGAGCACATCCGGTAGGATGAGAAGTGACCCCTCCACAGTGACAACTGCTGGTGGAAATCCTGTCGGATCAGGCCCATCTCGTTGTTTCCCACAGTGACCATCTGGGAAAAGCACAAGCCAGAGATGAAGGCAGAGGCATGAGGCCACTGATCCCAGAGACGGCCACTACAACCAGTAGGCCACTGGGAAGCGAGACAGTGGAGAGGTTCAGGAGTTGGACTCAAACTTTGAAGATTCAGGTTCAAATCCCAGTTCTGCCATGAAGCTTCTTGGGTACCGTTGGGCCAGTCACTCGCTCTCAGCTTCACCTACCTCACAGGGCTGTTGTGAGGATAAAAGGAGGGCAGGAAGCATGTCCACCCTCCAGGCTTCCTCAGGCAGATTGTACTGTATATAGTGCACCTTGTAGGAGATACCATTCCAGATACTTTCCATTCGTGGACACTTTTCAAATCCACAGGAGGGGCAGAGCCTTGCCATAAAACTGCCACATATTCAGGGGTCTTTTGGAGGGGTATGCACCCTACAGAGTACCGGCACCTCTGTGTGAGTACCGGCACACAAACACACATGCATGTTACCTGTGAGTACCGGCACTTATTTTTCAAGAAAAATAGTGCTGCATATTATTTATATTATTTTAATTCCCTTTTATCCTTTTAACTGTATTTTTATTATGGATTGTTAGCTGCCTTGAGTGCCATTTGGGGAGAAAGGCAGAATACAAATCTAATAAATAAAATAATAAAAATAAAACTGGGACTACCTCTCAGAAGCCTCCTTGGATGGCCTCCCCATGCGTAGAAGACTTCTAAGAATGAAGTCCATTCCAGTCCAGGCCTTGCAAGTAGGGTCGGATCCTGCGGTGGGGTCGGATCTGTGATGAGTCAGATCAGCAGATCCCGAGTCCTTGCAGCTCATTTATGTGCCTGACTGAGACTGGCATTCATCACACCTCACTTGAAGACATAAATGAATGAGCAGCTTGCCCACCTGGGCGCATTTTACCTGATGGCGTTGGAGACCCGTGAATCAGAGGCGTCCCTTTGGGCTGCAGACCCCCTCGAGGGATTGGTGGGACTCGGAGCAGACGGACCGGTCCTTGCGGGGAGCCCATCGTGCCTGGTGGTTGAGTTGGACACCAGTCTGGGAGTGGCAGGATCTCCCGTTCCTTTAGCCAGCTGGCCAGGACGGCTCGTCTTTGCGTGCCCGCTGGTGGTGGCAAGCCGCCGATCCCCTGTGCGGAGGGCTTCGGGGGGCTTGTGGAAGCCCATCGCTTCAGCCCGGCGCTGGGTGCTAGGGCTGGCAGCAAGAGGACTGCCAGGACTTGTCATCTTTTGGGGGGAGAAACTGCCCCCTCGTGACTGAGTCAGGCGGTGAGCTGGAAAAGAGCCAAAACAGGAGGCAAATGAGCTGGGGAAAGAAGGGCAACTGGAGACCATGACACAGGGCCTTTTGCCCCCAAAGACAGCTAATGGGAATCTGCAGTCTCTTGACAGCCTGCGCTGTAGCTCCGTGGACGGCCATATGTACTGCATGCCAAAGGGGAGATCCCGGACTCCGTAGCCAGGAAAAAGCCCATCAAAAACTCCTGGAAAACCAGCCCAGACAGCACTAAATATGCATGAAAGGACCTGCTATTGCCACAAGGGGGCGCCCTTGCCATGCACAAAACCCCATGGGGGAGCTCAAAGTTCCCAACTATTAAACAGCCCTAAGAAACTCCCACTTGGGAACATCAAGAACCCCAAAACGAAGAGGGAAGGGGTAGAGAATCAGCTTCTTTGGAAAGAGGCTCAAGACATTTTAGTGACCAACACACTGCAATCCTAGGCAAGCCTATTCCTGAGGAAACCCCACTGAGCTCACTTGGGAAGCGTGTATAGGATTTCAGCCTGATTTACAAATCCTGCACAAACTGGTGGAGCAGAGTGGATGATGGAGCAGGTAAGCCCTACCTTTCCACTCTTTGGGGCTTTAAGGAGAAGCAGTTCCCCCAACCCCTCCTGCTAGTAGGGCCAACCCAAACTGCCGCACCCCAAAATAAAAATAAAGAATATCAAATATTCATCTCTTTTTCTGGCTGGATTCCAGTCCTCCAATTTGTTCTGCAGAATCTGCCAGCCATTAAAAGCTACCAGGAAAGTTTCTCCAAACCATTTATGCTCATTAAGGAAACATCTCCAGCTATTAGCAAAATAGAGCATTTGAAAAAAGTTATCTCAGTTTATTCCGAGGCTTGAATCGGACCACAAAAATCAGGAGCTCCGACTATCACCAGCAGTCCCACCAGCCAGAGCTCCACATCCTGTTGGGGGAACCGCTGGAGGACCCAGAGAAGCTGCCTCACTCATTCCACTTGCTCTCCATCCCAACACAGGATGATCCCATGTCCTCTTTTCCCAGAACATGTCCTCTTTCTTAGCATTGTGTCCTGGAAAAAGTCTTCCCTGCTTCCTTTCCCTTGTGAACAGGCAACATGTAGCCTTCTGGATGGTGATGGTGGAGACACCATGTAGACCAAGGGTCAGGGAACTTTTTTACCTTTTACCCCAAAATATATTTAGATACGCCAATGTTACCCCCTTGATTTGAAAGGAAGGAAACCATATGTTATTAATATAGTGCACTGCGTCAGGTCCTTGTACACTACAGTACTCTGACACACAGCCGGGCATGCATAGAGAATCTATATATAGATTCTGTATGCAATGAAATGAAATTCCTGGGTTAATGGACAGTTGCGCTGCTGAGACACAGCTGGGCATGCATGTAGCTTTCATATGCATGCCTGGCTGTGACTCGGCAGCACTACTGACCATTACCCCCAGGAATTCCATTTTTACCCCATTTGGGGTCATTTACCCCTGTTCCCTGACCATTGGTGGAGACACTGCTGCCTGTCTTTGCTCTGGAGCTTTGTAGAGACCCAGGCCAGGCAACCTCTTCCTCTGGGAAAGACCTCTGCAAAATTAATAGCCTTGTGTTACCCCCCTCCCCCCCCCCCCGCCGATGGAGAACCCACTCACTGAAAGAGGTACAACGGCACGGATCGTGTTTGTCCAGGTAGTGTTCCAGGGTATCCCAGCCACCGCCAACCCGGACCATCACGTGGCTCCTCAGCACCTGGTGGGCAATCAAAGAAACCCTGTGATCAAGAAGGTGGGTATGGCGGACAGTGAGACAAACTGGGAAAGTGTTAAGAGGACACCACGCTGGCTGGAAAGCAGGGAGATCTCACCAGCTTCCCCAGTGTTTATGGGCAGCCCCGCGATGACAAAAGAGCCCACAACAGAGCAAGGGTTGACCAACAAATGGAACTTTTCAAGACTGGTTCATTTGCCTGCCCATCTTCAGAAAATGTGCCTGGTTCTTCCAGATTTAAAATTAAATCAAGAGTCTAATTTTCTGGGTTTATCAAGAAGTCAAGAACCTGACCTTCCAGATTGACAAAGAAATCAAAAGAACACTTGAAAGGAGGGGCAGAGAAGGCTTTGTAGATAAGCCACCAAATGTGTGATGGAGAAATTCCAGCGTGTGCGTCCGTCCCACGTGACGCTATTTTAAGCTTCGGGTTCAGAAAAACATCAGAAGAAGAAGCACCGCAATGGATTTCCAGCCACCGAAAATCCAAAATTAAAATGCAGCTTTAAAAGTTAATCCGGGGTCTGCGTTGATCTGAAGCTGGCGCTGCCAAAAATAGGAAAATATGTTTTGCGTATTGTATGGCATCCCAAATCTGTTTCGCTCAGGGCTGGATCCTGCTTTGGCAATTAAAAAGGGCTCTTTCTGCAATAATAAATTCAATTTATTATTAAATTTATTTAATAATATATTAATTTAATTTAATATTAATTAATTTAATAATATATTCATACAGGCTCATATAAATTTTCTAGGATACTCAGAGTCCCTCATGCCTTCTTTCCGGGTGGGGGGCTGCAATGTGGGGCAGGAAACTCTGTGTTAGAACCTTCCCAGAGATGCTATCCACGGCTACCTTCCTTTAAAAAAACTGGGAAAAATGGACATGGCAGGAACGATGGGGAGGTGAGGCGCTGTGTGGGTGCAGACCACACTCCGCATGCACTTGGGGGGCACCACAACTGGCCAAAATGGCTAACTCTTGGTATTTCTGAATAATATTAGGCACAATCTAGAGTAACTACGGGAGCACATAAGAGACAATATGTGCACCCATAGTCATTGCACCACCGAGTGAAAACCTATGGGAAATTCATATTGCAATCCAGAGTAACTTGTTCTGGAGTTGGTAACTCCAGTAACTAACTCTGGAGCAAGGATTCCCTGCAGTTACTCTGGATTTCACCCATTACCATGTTATCATTTGATGCATAATTTCCTGCATCGTGCAGTGAAAGACTGCATTGAAATCTCTCTGTTCTATCAAATGCTACAGCCCCCAAACCAGAAACCACAACTGCCTTCTGGAACAAAGCGTGGATTTGCTCCACTCCAAACTGACACTGAGACCAACGAGACACACATAAGTCGAATCTTACCCGAACAAAGATCAGCGCGTTGGAGTCGCCCACTTTGTATTTGCCCTCCGAGATTTTGACCATCGGAAACTGAGACGGGCACGTGCAATTCCCCAGGATCTCTCGTACCTAAGAGGAAAGCAAGAGAGATGTGAGGAAAGGGGAAGAAAGCAGCAAGTGCTCTATACCAGCAGCTCCATAGTAAGGAAACCAGCCCCACTGCTTCTTCCCACCCCAGCAATGAATCCACACCGTGCTTTAGGAGAGAGACTTTGGAGGTGCAGTCATGGGGTGCAGTGGGTGCAGGGAGGCCGGCAGGCACAGATGGGCACCCCTTGCTACCAATCTACTCCCCGAGGCTCCAGTCTGAGTTGGCCACACAAATGAGCCGGCCCATAAAATTCATATATTCTGATTGATTCACTGACATAGGGCAAAATCCAGAGTAACTATGGGGAGTCCTTGCTCCGGTGTAAGAACAACTTACTCTGGATTTCAATATGAATTTCCCATAGGTTTTCACTAGGTGGTGCAGTAACTACAGGTGCATGTAAAGTCTCTTACATGCTCCTGTAGTTACTCTGGATTTGGGGGTAACTAATTAGTAATTTTACTGTAGAAGTCAATGCATTTGTCAGTTTTTGGGTTCAGTACTTTGAAAAATCATAAGGTATAATTTGCCTTTTTTGAGTGTTTGTAAAAAATTCTGCATGTGGAAAAACAACGTATTGGAGTTGCATTTTCCTGGATGGAGCAAAACCGACCTGTGGAATTTTACAAGCCTGCTTTGTACACAGAAAGACGGAGAGGGAAGGAAGGAAGGAAGCAGGAGAGAAACTGCTCTAAGGGAAAATTAGGATGACCACAACTTTTCCACATTTGCGTCTTCGACACATGAAAGCAGAGGATGCTCACCTCTGACACCACATCTGGAGCAGAGCTTTACATAAAGGGCTGTGGCGGCCCAGGACATTTCGGGAGCATTCGGGGCGGGAATCAAATGACGCCACCCTCTTGCACAAATGAGGGTCCCTTCAAAGAATCGGGGGCCTGCGGTTGTGGGGCAGTCATGGAGGCCTCCTCAAGGTAAGGCAGTGTTTGTTCCCTGGTCTCAGAGTTAAATTGCCCTTATTCTGGAGCTGGAAAATCGGTTAGGATTGCTGTCTTTATCACACATCCTTGAATGATCTTGAGTCTCGTGAAGAAGGCGGGATAAAGTTCTCATCGTCGTCATCCTGGGGAACTATCTGCCCTGATCTCCTCCCCCAGTCTCAAGGAAGCACATGGATCACCGTAATATCAGTGGAAGCTTACGCAGGAGATCAGCATACGGGACTACCCGGCATTCTCTGCTCCCAGTTAGGGCCGGCCCAGCCGAGGGCCAACTGATCCAGCTGCCTAAGCTGCACAGAAGTGCCAAGGACTGCGCATGAACAGACAAGAAAAGATCTGGTTTTCTCTTCCCACGTTTGCAACCGTCTTGATACACAGACCCACAATCCCATCACTCCTCACCCATCACACAAGTTGCAAAACACCAGGAAGTTTCAAAGTCTGGCTTGGAGATGCCATCAGCGGGAACCAAGCCAAAGCCCCAGAGGGATCAACACACTTTTCCCTGCCAAGTTCCCCAGGTGCACATTTGCCAAAATTCGCAACACCAATTAGTTACTCCTTAAGCACCGACTGGCGTTCCAGGGCTAAGAAAGTGGCCACGAAAGGTGAACGGGGTGGGGGCTGCTCACCACATAAGGCATGTTACCTGCGCATCACTCAAAGTGTGGGAAGGGAAAGCAGGACAGATTACTCCAAGCGGGGGGAGGGGGCAAGAACCAAAGCCTGGACTTGGGAAACATAAAATGGTCTGATCAGGAGACAGAAGATTTGGGAGTGAGCCTACCAAGCCAGAGTCACCAACGTTCCCAGCACCCCAGACCAGCATGGCAAACCTTCCCAGTACCCTGATCCGGCACAGCAAGATAACGTTCTGCTTCTGTTGAGCGCAGAAGAGTTTCAGAAAAACACCAATACTCTTTTTTAAACATTGCCGTTTAAAGTTGACGGCCCCCAAGTTACCACATTCTTGAGAGTGTGTCGCTGATGCTTGCCAAAAACTCACTGGCCCCAGAACCAGATTCCCAGGCATTAGAGGATACCCTGTGGAAGCTCCTCAGCTTGCGTGATAAAGCAAAGCAGGAATCATGATGGTAATAAAGTATGTAAAAGGAGGGCATTTCCCTCTTTGGTTGCGTAATGCACGGCCTAATCCTATCCAGCTCTCCAGCACTGATGTAGTTGCGCCAAGGGGGTGTGTGTGGCATCCTCCAGAGGGTGTGTGTGGCATCCTCCAGCGGTGGTGGCAGTGGCGTCACCAGACTGGTGCGGGCTGCACCAGGTGACACACCACTGGGGGGTGACATGCCGGAGGAGCTTGACACTCCTCGGGCCGGCATCGGGTGCCAGCACACCGAATTGGGCCAGCGCCGAGGCGGAGCAGCAGTCAGAAGCCACTGCTCCACCTTGGAGCTGGTTGGAACGGCTGGCAGAGGTGGTGTGTGCGGAGACACACTGTGTACGTCCAAGCCTTTGGACAAGCGCATCACTTGTGCAAACACTGCACATGCGTCCTTCACTGGGGGAACGAAGCCCTCTCCTGAGTCAGAGCATTCTCCCAATGAAGGACTCATGTGCAAGCTTTCCCATGCATCCCTCAGCTGGAGAACACTCCTGCAGAAGAGAGGGCTGCCCAAATGTTGTGCATGTGTCCTTTATTGGGGGAACGCTCCCCCATACATATATAAACAGATGGATGGATGGATGGATACCCAGAGTCTGGTTAAAACAGGCCGCCCTCTCGTGGGTGTGTCCAGAGTTTTGCAGTGGCAAAACTGTACCGTTCAAGTTCCCGTGGGGCACCAACATCCAAACCCCACTGCATGTGAATTGCCAGGTTTGCTGCCAGAGCGCAGTGTGCATCCCGTCCCCTGCCAAGGCCGTGTGTCCTTCCAGCTGCACACGTCGGCACGCTGATGTGTTTGGTTTTTCTTCCAGGCCGCTGAGAACAAGTGGCCTTTTTTGCCACATCTCTGGCCAAAAACCTGGCTGCGAGATGGGCGGCCGCTGAGAACGCCGGCGGGGGAGGCGGGGACAAGGGGAGCTCAACTATTTATAAAGTATCATTGAGAGAAAGCTTTTGGAGCGCCAAGGAAATTAACAGGCAAAATCCCTCGTCATGCTCCGTTTAATCCACCCGGCCAGATTGTGCGCGCAGCATCTTGAAAGCTATGGCGCACCGTGTGCGGCGGGGAGAATCCTGCACATGTGGCACAGCTGGCCTTCAAGAACACACGTGGCCCGGCTTTGCCACAGAGACCAGACCTCGAGCGCGGCTGGCTCCCCACCAAGGGCAAGATCTGAGATTTTCAGCCATGTGTTCAGGGCCTGTTTCGGCCCCCCCCCCCCCCCACAGGGCGCAGCTGACGTCTCCCATATGGGGCAAAGGGGAAGCCATCCACGGCGCATTTAATGGCGCTCAGATCTCCAACCACCCAGAACAACAGCGTTTGCAACTTCAGTCCTCCCGGCTGCAATCGCTTCCAGATTTCCCAGCCAAGGGGGGGGGGGGGGGCACCATCTGCGGTGGGAGGGACGGCAGGCCCTGGGAGGGCAGACAGCCAGGAAGCTGAAAATACCAAGCTGGTCGGGGTCACCTCGTTGGCAAAAGCAAAACTGATGTGCACAGACAAAGCACACGGTGCAAGTGGACGCCGCCGGTGGCGCAGGCACACGGGCTGCAGTGGACCCTCCCAGGGATGCGCTTCCCTGGATGATGGAGCTGACCATATATTATAACCAAAAAAAGGAGGACAAGGACACCCAAAAATGTAGGACACAACAGGATAAAAACTAAAAACTATCCCTACAATCCAGAGTAACTACAGGAGCAAGTAAGACACATTATTTACACTTTTAGTTACGGCACCACCTAGTGAAAACCTATGGGAAATTCATATTCCAATCCAGAGTACATTCTTACACCAGAGCAAGGACTCCCTGTAGTTACTCTGGATTGTGCCCTCTATCTATTGTCTATCCATGAATTGCTTTCATGTGGTTAATTTAAATAATACATATTAAATTTAAAATAACATATAAACTAGGATATAAAATTTATTAATTAAAAGAGGGCTGCATGCTGTCTGCTCACAAGGAAAAGGAGGACAATGAAGATACACGTCCTGGAAATAGAGAACATATGGTCACCCTGCGTGGTTTGGGAGTTAAGACTATGGGCAAAATCCAGAGTAACTACGGGGAGTGTAAGAACAAGTTACTCTGGATTGCAATATGAATTTCCGATAGGTTTTCACTAGGTGGGGCAGTAACTATGAGTGCACGTAAAGTCTCTTACGTGCTCCCGCAGTTACTCTGGATTTGGGGGTAACAGTGCAATCATATTTGTATCTACTCAGAAGTAAGTTCCATCGAATTCAATGAGGCTTACTCTCAGGAAAGCACTCTTAGGATTGCAGCCTTAGACATGTAAGATCCAAGTTCTGATACTCGCACTGCCAAGAACCTTCTGAGGTGACCCAGAGCCAGGCATTCAGCCTCACCCACCTCACAGGGTTGTTGTGAGGACAAAAAACCCACATCAACCCTAGGATGAGCTCCTAGGAAAGGGCAGTGTAAAAATGTGAAAAAAGCATTAATTGAGCCTGTTTTTAATTACCCACCAATTTGGAAAAAGCAACATAAAAATATTTTAAATCCACAAACATCCTGGAAGTTGAATGCAGGACAACAGAGTAAAGGGATCTGGTGTCCCTTTATTGCAACTACAGTGATGCCTCACATAAAGAGCTCCATTCGTTCCAGAGGCCTGCTCTTTAAGTGAAGCAGATTTCCCCATAGGAAGCCATGGAAACTCAAGACGATTGGTTCCACAACCCCCAAAATATTCATACCAAAATATTAACTGGATGTAAAAATGATGACAAAACCCTGGAATTGAATTCAAAACATGCACTCAATGGGCATGATCCTATGAAGTCTACTTAGGCTGCAATCCTAAAGTCACTTTCCTGGGAGTAAGACCCATTGAACACAATGGGGCTTACTTTTGAGTAGACATGGTTAGGATTGCACCCTTAGGCTGCAATCCTAAATACACTTTCCTGGGAGTAAGCCCCATTGAACACTGGGGCTTACTTCTGAGTAGACATAGGAGACTGCTATATCAAATTCACTTTCCTGGGAGGGAGGCTTACCTGAGCTGCTGCTGGAGGTTCCAGGAGGCTGGTGGGGGCACTCGGGGGCAGTTAGAGGCAGCAGTGCTGGCCGGCAGCCCTTTTAAAGGGCCTCTGTGCAGAGCATCAGGGCTGCATAGCATGCCTGCCTGTAGCGTGCTTGCTTGTTAAGTGAAGCGGAACTTGTTATGTGGAGCAAGATTTCTTGGAAGTTTTTGCTTGTTATGTGAAACGCTTGTTAAGCGAGGTGCTTGTTAAGTGAGGTGACACTGTATATAAAAGACATTTAAAAATTCAGTAGGACCTTGTTCCTACTCGGTGGTCCGAGGACCTCTTAACTTGAGAACGTAAGGCGTATGGTCTTCAGATCACACTTTTGTAAGATAGTCTCAGACTTCCAGATGTATGTCCACGAAGCTTCTGGATGTCTGGCTACACAACCACACACAGGCCTAATGACAGCTCTCTCTGCCTCTCTCTCTTGCTCTCGGCTGCCAGACACGCCCTGCCAGGAGCTGAGCCTCTCTTCCCCTCTTTGCCCGGCCGTGCCCAGGCTGATCATCCTCACCCACTTTTGTAACCCAGACACTCTCAGGCCACGGCCCTGCCCACCACCCACGCCTTCCCCATTCTTGCTTCCCCGGAGGCAGCTGCCAAGAGGCGCCTATATATGGGAAGCCTCTCTGAAATCAGCCCAGGAGCCAGAGATCTGGAGCAAAGCTGGCATCATCCAGCAATTCCGCGGCAGGAGGACAGGCTCCCTGGGACGGCACAGCCAGGGGGGGACGCAGGAGGCTGCCCCTGCCCAGTCAGACCCCGTTCTGCTTTGCTGACTCATGTCAATCACTGGCTGGCAGGGGCCTCTCCCAGCCCCCGCTGGAGAGGTGGCCTGAGACATCTATAGGCAAAGCAGGCGCTTGACCCGGGGGCTACAGTCCTACCCTACAAGACCTCCCGACCCCCGATATGTTCCCGTTATGACCCCTGCTGGTGCTGTTCTTCTGCAGGGCTTGGAATTCAGACATTCCAACTTGCACGTCAAAGCACAACACAGACCCAGATCCTTCTCCAACCACCCTTCCTGCATCCTCATCTTCCCACATATTATGATTTATTATTATTATTATTATTATTATTATTATTATTATTATTATTATTATTATTATTATTATTACAACAGTACTTATAAACTGCTTTTCAGCAAAAAGTTCATAAAGCAAATTCAGGGCAAGGCAAAAATTTTCAGGGAGCATCTGATGCTAAACCTTTCAGGAACCACCACATTAGGTAATAGGAAAGACAAGAACACAAAAAGCACAATCCCAACCATGTCTACTCCAAAGGAAGCCCCATTGTGTTGAATGGGTCTTACTCTCAGGTAAGTGTGTTTAGGCTTGCAGCTATAATTTAAGATGACGTAATCTGGGTGATGCAAAGCACAGTGATGCCTCTACCTGGAGGGGCCACGTGGAGCACAACCGGGGTCAAGCTCTGAAACCAGCCTTCTGCCAGGAGGTGAAAGAGAGGGTGATGGGTTTGTTTCCCATCCCTCTGGTTTCAGAAGTGAATGGGGTGCGCCTGTCGGACATATGTGCGCCTGGAGAAAATTCTCCGGGTGGTGAAGGCATTGAAATGCTGAAGGGCCAAGCCTGGCTCCCAAAGGGTGCCTTGCGTGTAGGAAGAAACTGAAGGCTCCTCCTCTCGCAAGAGGGTGATGCCCAGAAATGCAGAGGGCCCTTCATTCCAATGTGGCAAAATAATGTTTATATACATATATAAAAGATATATTTGCTCTCCCCAAGCAGAGAACAGGATCAGGAAAGGGGGAGAAAGAAGCCACCCCCGTCAAGCAGGGCAGACATCAGTCCTTCCCGAGCACAGCACAGAAGCCGCCTCTTTGCCGCCCCAAAGGGAATTCCCTGAGAACGTTTTCTCAGTGAGGACGAGATCAGCTCCCAGCTATGTGAGAACGGACAGAAATACTCCGCACTCCGGGTGGGAAATTCAAGCAACCCTTACCTTGCAGTTAACACGGCGCACGAGGCGCTGGGGAAACGGCATTGGTAGGGAGGTGTGGGGGTGCGGGCCAGGTGGGCTGACACCACTACTTGCCCAAGTTTTCAAAAGTCCGCTATTTTCAATTAATACGTCAATTAATGCGCAGTTTCATGCAGAATGCAATGGAATGAGCCACCTCAAAGTATCTCTGTCCAGAGTTATATCTCTGTCCAAAGCAGCGCAACAGTCCATCCATCTCATCGGAGCAGTGATGTTCAGCCACCAGGCTGTGCCATGGATGGGCCAAAGGCTTTGCTGCAAGGCTTTGGGGAGGACAGTCGGGCAGTTGGGGGATCTGAGCCCCTTCCCAACAGCATGGTGCGCCTGCTCACACTAATAGTGGGTCACACCAACAGTGTGGCCTTGACCAGTTTTGCAGCTGGTGAGACGGAAAGGGTTGAAAATCCCTGCCTTGGAGGAAGGGCAGGAGGGAATGGAGAAAGAGGAAGTTAGAAAACAGCAAGTGGAATGCAGGATGGAGGAGACTTGGAGGAGATCAAATCAGTGGCATAGCAAGAGGGGGTGAAGCAGTCAGTCTTGGAGGGCGCCTCATCCCTTTGGAGCCATCCCGGGGAGGGGAGCAAAACGGTCCCCAGAACCAGCCGGTCGGCCAGTGTAGCACAGCCCAGTCACAGCCTCAGCTGATGGAGCAACTCTATGTAAACCAGGACTTCATTCTTGCAATCTCCACACATTCACCCCAGTATCAATTCTGGGAAAGCCCAAAAGCATGTGTGGGGGGGGGGGACAGTGTGGTCCCAAAGACCGTGCAGGGCAAGAGAGGGAGGGCATTATTCCCTCGGGCTTTACTGCCTTCTCTTCTCCCAAACCCTGTGCCAGCCCTCCCTTGGCACCCAACACTGCCACCATTGAGAGGCGGCAGCTGCAATCAGCCCCCCCTGCCCAGGCCGGCAGGCGACAAAGAGGTCGGCCTCCTTGCCAGCGGGGGGACTTAACATGGAGTGGGGCGAGGAAGGCGTTTGGAAATTAAAAAGGGCTTTCAGCTTACAGAGTCAGAGGAGGTCAGTTCTGTCCACCCTCCCGGCCCCGTATTAAAGAGGACTCCATAATCCAGAGATTCGGGATGGGCACAGAAATTCACATGGGGGGTGATGGATTCATACAACCACGTGGGATGCAAAGCCAGGAAACCCAGCAGGTACCCCCAAACATGCCAAACTACATCTTATCTTAAATTAACATAGGGCACAATCCAGAGTAACAACGGGGAGTCCTTGCTCCGGTGTAAGAACAACTTACTCTGGATTGCCATATGAATTTCCCATAGGTTTTCACTAGGTGGTGCAGTAACTACAGGTGCAAGCCAAGTCTCTTACGTGCTCCAGTAGTTACTCTGGATTGGGGGAGACTGTCTCTATTTTTTGAATGTAGTAAACGGACAGGTTTTGAATGCAGTCAGTTGACCGACTTCAAGCCAGCCTTGTCCTCAGCCGACCAGGGGACGAGGGAAGCACCCCTACTTCTCACAGGGAGCATGCGGGGTTCTGCACACGGTGCTGGCAGTTTCCCCAAGCGGCAGAAGAGCCGTCCTATTCACGTGCAGGCATTTACTCACTTAGGACTCAGTCCACAGTTATTTTCCACTTGGAAGCACAAGAGTTGCATAATGGAGTCATTCACTGGTGGGTCACTGGACTCCAGTTCCCTCCGCTCCTGCGTCCAGCTTCTTGTCAACAGACCCATGCAGAGCCACTGAGGACCGGAGCATTGCGAGGGAGTGCGGGGTGAGGGGTGCAGGCTGCACCAGGCAACAGACGTTGGGGCGACACCATGGCTGGTCAATCATGTTACATACATCGTTAGCTATATAGTGCTCAGAAAAATGCCATCAGGATGAGAAGAGTTCCATGAACTGCCTGCAGAATCGTTTCCTACCTTGCAAGGTTGTTTTGAGGACAAACATGCCCAGCATGGGAAGGGGGGGGAAATCCCTTAAATACATCATTCATTCATTCATTCATGGAAACAAATCATGAATTCAAGGAAAACAATCATGTTTAAATACCTCTGTTATATCTTACATGGCTTTCCTGCCATGTGGAGGGGGCAACACAATGAACCATCGCCCCACCCCCTGGCTATAACCTTTGATGAAATAGATATAGGTTGCAATCCTAAACATATTTTCCTGGGAGTAAGCCCCACTGAATATAATGGGACTTACATTTGAGTAGACAGGGTTAGGATTGCACCCATAGTTTATTTCATTGCATTCTGTGGGCTGTGGGTGGCGCAAGTGGCTAAGACACTGTGCCTGTTAACCAGCAGGCCAGGGTTCGAGACCCGGGTCGGCCCCACAAGACAGGGTGAGCTCCTGTCCTTAGCCCAGCTCTGCGATGCAGCTGGATCCAATCCTATTGGCTCTGCCTTTCCATTGGACTAATTCAGTGGCGTGGAGGGGGGGATTTGCTGCTTGGGGAACAGCCTATCCTCCATAACAAACTAACCCAGGCCTTCGTGCTTCGCATGCAGCGTATGCAGCGCCAAGCACGATCCCATAGTCTTCCAAAACTGAAGGAGGCCTGCTTTTCTGCATGAAATTACACAACAATTGATATTCAACATGATGGCATTATTCAAAACTCTTTAAGATTTTTAAAATTTGGGCCAGTATGGATGTCACCCCCCCATGCACCTCACTCCCCCCACCCCCGAGCAAGACCACTGCTAGTAGCTCTAGCCCTCCAGCATTGGTTGCAGGTCTGAAATTGGTTGGTTGCAGCCCTTCACCTTTGGTTGCAGGTTGCAGGGACCCTGCATGGTGTTTGAAACACAATGCACACCCAAGGCCCAACTCACACTTATCCACGGTTTTCACTACTTTTTAAAAAACTTAAAAGACACCAACAGGACATTTCTTGATCACTTCTCTGCAAAAAGGGAGCAGCCTCAAGTCAGCAACTGCAGACTGCTGGGCTGGACTCACCAACGTACATGTGCCAACCTGTCCGAGATGTTTGTCCCTTTCCCAGATTCCCCGACACAGACAGACAGACACACACCCGGAACCAGACAGTTTGCCTTTGGCCAGGCTGGCTTTGCAGAGCGGGTGTGATCGGGATTGCGCGGCACAGACATTGCTGCAAGTTTCCACTTGAGAAGCTATAAAAACAAGCCGCGCACAAGGATCCAGTCAGCAGTTTAGCCAAAGCGCTCATTTGGGACTGTCGCGGGACGGGGAAGGAGAGCGAGGCTGTTCCATGCTCAGACCGCACAATTATAGCTTTGATCACCTGAATGACAGACCTGGATTGGGACCGCAAGAGGGACCAGCCCAATCAAACCCATCATCTTGAATCTACTGCAACAGTCTCCTTTTTCTCTGTGGTTATATCCTAACCTGAGCCCAGGGTGGCCGTGTGCTATGACCCCCCCACACCCCCCCCCCAAAAAGTGGACAAAGCTCTCCAGAAATATAGGACACCCAAGAAAAATGTAGGACGCAGTATAAAAGCTAAAAGGCACAATCCTATGCATGTGTAACTCAGAAATAAGACCTACTGTCACAACAGGACTTACTTCCAGGAAAGCGTGGATAGGATTGTACCCCAAAACACTCGCATATATTGCTTTCATGTGGTTAATTTCAACTCTAATTATCATTAAATTTCACACTGTTGCATCTAATTTACTTATTTATTTCCCTATAATAAATAAATTATTTTATATCTTGACTTATTCCTGAAGTCCCAAAGCAATTCATGCATTATTAATTCCAAGAAGGCTACATGCTGCCTGCGCACAAGAAAAAGGAGGACAATGAAGTATTTTTCTCCAGGACACAAGATTGTTATCCAGGGCACACCCTGCACAACCCCAAATTCCTCATTAAATGCAAGGAGCAGGAGGAGGAGGAAGAGAAGGAAGCCAAAGGAGGCAGGGACCCCTATTAATCCATAGCCCATCCTACTAATCCACCACCCTATTAAGCAGGTAGCCTCACGGAGAGAACATGCTTTTCCACTGGCATTTGAAACGGGTTCAGGGTAGCCCAAGCGGAAGGAAGAGGTGGGTCCCGCGAGGGTGCCAAGTCAGCCATGTTTAGTCAAGGGGAGAGTCCTGTTGACCCCTGCCAAACACTGAAGAATAAGGAAGAGCCCTCGTTTCCTAGATCCACTGATAGACCAGAGGTTTTCACCCTTTTTCATGTTACGGCACGCAGGCACGTGTGACCATTCACACCATGCTGCTGGGAGGGGGTCAAATCCCCCAGCTGCCCTCTCCCCAATGTCCGGTGGCACACGAGTATACCATGGCACATTGGTTACAAATCACTGCAACAGACAGAAGCTAGTCTGACTCACACAACCGACAACCGTTGATTGGGGATCATCTCAGATCCGGTCCCAATCCTTACTCAGGCAATTGTTCCCGGAGACTTTGGACCCCCAAATCTGCAGGGGATCCATTCCAGGCAGAACCACACTGCAAATATGGGGGAAACGGATAGGCTCCACACTCTGGGGTGCACCGGGGCGACCAAACCTTCCACTTCAGGGCTCCTAGACCTTGAACAAATGTAGCTTGTGACCTGTGAGATGAGAAGCTGCACCTGCAGAAATTCCCTCCTCTGCAGGTTTGTTGAAGGTCCAAGAGCCCTCCCTGAAGTTGAAAGTTTGGACACCTCCGGACTAAACCAATGTCACCAAGAGTAACATTATACGGAGTCGTGCCCAAGGCACATCTAGTCCAGCTTCCTGGATCTCATGGTGGATCTCCCCCTGGATCTCATCAGGTGTCTCGGGGACAATGAAGGACCTGCACCCTGTTCCATTCCCTGAATCTGGCCTCCTAAGGTAGTCACAAGTGTCATATGGGACTCACCAGCTCATCCAGGTTCTTGAGATCACACAGGGCTATTCTCTGAGGCCTGCTTGGATAGGCGGGAGTTTGGGGTCCCAGACTGTGGCTGGCCTGCTCCGTCTCCATCGCCTCGTAGCGACGGTCCCGCATCTCCCCCTCAATCTGGTCCCGCATCTCCTCCTCGATCTCCTCCTCCATCTGGATGAGCATCGGGGCCAGCATCCCAAACTTGGAGCCTTTCCTGGCCACCTCCAGGAGGCAAAGCACAAAGTTCTTCTCGTTCTTCTTCAGCACCAGGTCGTTGGTCTCAAACATGAGGACGTCCTGGATTCCCAGCTCTTGGCGACACCACTGGATGAAGTTGGAGATGTTATCCCTGGCGATGAAGGAACCGGGCACCACGTTTCTGGCCTGGAAGACCACCTCCTTCTGCGGGATCCTCATGCGCGCGGCTGACTCCGGGTGCAGCTGTTGGTACTCCAGGGCTATGCGGTTGACGTTGTTGGCGTGCTGACAGAGGTTGTAGCCCGTCTCCAGGACGTCCATGAAATTCTCCACCTGGACGTCGAGGTCGTAAAGGGTGTTGAGCCACTCGGCCAGGTCCTCCTTCATGGCGTCGAGATACTCCTCGCTGGAGTGGAACGGGCGGATGCTCTTGGACGCCGCCGATTGGATGTTGCTCTGGTCGGCCATCTTGCACGTCCTCTGGAGGTCTCACTTTGGGAGAAGGAGACAGGAACATATTAGGAACATGCAACTACCACAGCTTCCAAACCCATTACAGAGATTTTGTCCATTGGGCCTCACAACACCCCTGTGAGGTAGGCAAGGCTGAGAGTAAGTGACCGGAGCAAGGTCACCCTGGAAGCTTTTCACCACTTTTCACAACTATTTTTTCCCCCTTATCAGCCCTGACTTTACGTGTGCGTGTGCGCCTGCGTGCATGCATGCGTGTGTGTGTCCACGTGCACACTTACTATCGAGGACACGGTCTGGATCTTGGGTTGCAGATGTCCCAGAAATCCTGTTTGGGGGGGATTGCGTTCACTTCCCGGCTAGTTTAAGAGGGGGTCCCGTCCTGGTTTTGTGGAAGAGAACTATGGCAACCCTACCTGGATGTGGTGAGACGCACTGTGGCTCCAAAACATCGATGCCAAAATAAAGGGGTGGCCTTGAAGAGAATCAAAGTCTCTGTTGTTGTTTTTTGGCAGGGGACACAACTCGATGGGGGGACGAGAAGAACGGGCTGCTAATATTCCGGGAACATTTTCCGCCCTTGAACTAACAAGTGTTATTGAAAAGCGGCAGGAGGAGCTGGAGGTGGTGCAGTCACAATCCTTGAGCCGTTTGGGGCAAAGTGGCACATTCTGGCTGCGACGGGTCTGCAAGAACGAGGAGTTTCTATGGACGGGTTTTTTGGGGTGGGGGCAGGGGTGGTAACGTTCGATTGCAGGACAACCGCCAAGCTGCGCCACTGGGTCTTTTCAGGTGCCGGCACAAACTCCTTTTGGCTGCCGTCCCTGTGCCGAGAGCATGACTCATCTCGGGCATTCAGGAACCAGCTCGCTCTTCCCATTCAGAGCCTGTGAACCTTAGGGTGGGATCCTCTTTGAACAAGTCTCCATTCTCCCTCTCATTATTTACACTGGCCTAGTACTGGGGTGGGGGGGAATTGCCTTTTAGGACATGTTATTAGGGCAGCAAATTAGTAGGGACGCCTTCACCCCATCATCATCATCAACCTGATTCAAAGAGGGGACCACACAGAGGAGAAGAGTAAGGTGGGCTGGAGAGACTCACCCCCACCTCAACACTCCCTCTTCCTTCTTGAACCCAGGAAGGAAGAGATTTTAAAGTACAAACTACATGATGCCATGGTAGCCATTTGTCCTCTTTTTCCAGGACGTGTCCTCTTTTTTAAGCTTTGTGTCCTGGAAAAAATCTATCCTGTGTTATGCATTGCTGAGTATAGAGGTTCTTCTTTGATCTTTCTACTAATCTTTATTCAGAAGCAAGAGCACCTTCGGACATGTGCAGAGCGTGATTTTTTAATACAGCCTGAAATCAAAGGGAGGGCAAAACAAGCTTCTCTTTCTCTTCTACAGCTTCAGCTGCAATTTCTGGAGCTGGAAACATCCCTCCACATACAAGAGAGACTTCATTTTAATAATACGGGGAATATACAGGAATACCTACATTTATTTGCATCTATAAATTTCAAGTCGCTAGCACCATATATATATATGGTGCTCTATATATATATATATGAGAAATGACATTTTTCTAGCTTGATCAGCCTAGACTAATCTCTCTCTCCTGGCACTGATCCCCCAACCCAGCCTTCAGGGGGGCCTCCCCCCTCCCTCGGATACAGATGCTCCAATAAGCTATCACAGCTAATAGCGGGCCACAAACGTGCCAGGCTCGCTGGCAGTCACCGCCGCAGGATTCTGCAGACAGCAAATTCGAGGCATGAGAAAGCAAAGAACAGCACAACCCTCTGCACACCTACTCCCAACTCCCATTGGGTTCCATGAGGGTTACTCCTAGGAAAGCATTGTAGAGGATTGCAGCCAAAATCTGCAGGCAAAACAAAACCTGCAAGAACCATGCGCTTGAAAGAGAGGCGAGAGTCTCCCAACCGCAGTGAAGACGCTGGTTGGGAAGGTCGGGGACCCACCAGGTGGAACAGTGACCGAATTCTGCCCTACACATGGGTCCTGGTCACACAGACACCAGGATCAGAGGTCCTGTTTCGTGGCCTTGAGGTCTGTGACAAGGCGCTTCCCCCACGTCCGCCCCACTGCAGCGCATGGCCTGGAACATCCACACTCCCACAAGGCCTCCCACCCCCAAAGGACCCTGCCAAGTGGCTCACCACCCTCAAGGCCACTTTTATTGCCACCAGGTGGCCAGGGCACTCATCCCGCAGCGCACAGGGGGGATGCAAGACCCACAATGACCTGTCATTTGATCAGGAAAGGCCAATGAAAAGAAAACAGATATACCTATTTGGGGGGGGGGAGGTGAGCAAGGAGCCCAGTCCTATCCAGATTTCCAGCACTGATGCAGCCCTGCCAAGGGGTGGTGGTGGTGGACAGTCATAGAGGCGGACATTGTAAGGGGACATTGCTCTCTCACCTGGGGACAGACAAGAGAATATATTTCTTTACCCAGCAGGTGGTTGGTCTTTGGAACTCCCTGCCACAGGATGTGATAATGGCATCTGGCCTCAAGGCCTTTAAGAAGGGATTGGACACATTCCTAGAGGACCATCACAGTTACAAGGCAGACAACCTCAAAATGCCAGATGCAAGGGGGGCACCTGGATGCAGGTGTCCCATGTGCTCCCTGAGGCATGTGATGGGCCAGTGTACCTGGTGGGAAGCTGGACCAGACGGGCTTGTGGTCTGATCCAGCAAAGGAGGCTCTGCTGATGTTCTTGTGTTGAAGTTGCATCCGCACTAATACCCTGGATAGGATTGTGCCCCAACACCTGTGCTCCGGGGCTGCACATGCACAGGGCTCAGCTGCGCCCAGCACTGAGCAGCCTATGCGAATGAGTCGCTGCAAGTAAAACTGCCATGTCATGCTCAGTGTTTTGGGGAGGGGTTTGCAGGGCAAAGTGAGTGGGTCACTGACCGATCCTGCCGCTGCACCCGCGCATGCCATGATTCAGAGCGACCTGGTTCACTCACTCAGCTGACCATTATCCAGGGTTTCTTCACACAGAGGTTCCTGCGCTTGACGCCTGGAACATGTTCACATGTTTGTGTATACCTGGGTATGTGGTTCACATGTCTTGATCGGTGGAGGGGGCACACGCAGACTCCTGGAAAAATGAGTATGCACAGGAACAGTGGTTCACAGGGATGGGTACACGTGATGTACTCATGAGTGCTGGGTACAGACGAACACAAACACGGTCCTTATTTGAAGGATGTTTGAGAGGGAAAACATGTATGTGCAAATGCGGTCACAAGTGACATTCCGTGCCACGGCCATAAACTGGGAAAGAAGCAGGCCTGGAACATGATGCGCATTCATCAAGGACATGTAGACAAAGCAATACAATAGGAATGTTATCGTCCGGCCCGGAAGGGCCAGGGTTCAAATTGGTGTCTCAGAAAGGAATGTTATCATGGGGTACAGAGTGACTTTTAGAGCCGGGGGTGAAACCGAAGGGTGGCAACAGGGACGGGCAAAATCTAGCTGCCCACGTGGTGTCCCCATCCAGGGTCCTTCAGGTAAGATCAGAAAATGGAAGACCCCAGAAGATCTCCAGCTCCCTTCTTGAGCTGGGCCCAGGGATGGCAGCCCCTTTGCAGCCCTCTCCTAGGGGTCCTGGCTGGGAGACCCCAAAAGAGAAGATCCCTGGAAACTTCTCCCTCCCCACCTTTGGCCCCCTGTCTGACCCAGGACCATGGGGACCAACTCTCCTGGGCCCTGGTTCAACCCCCACTCTCTCTAGACAGCCCTGAGCCAGCCCACCTGGCAGGGTTGTTGTGAAGCCCAAGGAGAAGAAAGAACCGCTTTCCCCTTCAGGATGAAGGCAGAGCATCCTCACCTGGATGGCCATGACGTTGCTTGGAGGGGGAGGTTTTCCCAGATGGGGCTGAAGAAGCGGGGCCCCGGACACCCCCTATCGCCAGTGGGAGAAGGGCTGTTCACCCAGCCTGGTCCTCCCAGCAGCAGCTGATGCGCATCATCATCATCATCATCTTCCCCACCATCCTCCTCCTCCACGTGTGTGGCTCCCCTCTCTGCAGTGGCGTAGCAGGGTGGGGGCGCAGAGGGCCCCTTCCAGGGCCAGGGCGACCTTCCTCCTCTCCCTGCCGCAGGATCCCAGGCAAGCCTCCCTCCTCTTCCTCCGCTGGCTGGAGTTAAGCAGCTCACCCCGGGCTGAGCCCAGCTGGGAGGAAGAGGTGGAGCTGCTGGAGGAGGGAGGATGGGATCTTGGTCTTCATCCCTCCTCCTCCTCTTCCTCCTCCTGGGAAGGCTGAGATCCCAGGCTCAGGAAGCAGCTGAGCTGCTTACTCGCGAGGAGGCAGGCAGGCTGCGCAGCGCTGGACAGCAGCCTCCAGGACTCAGCTGCTTCCATGGCTGGCTGCAGTGACTCCAGCCTTCCTCCTCCTCCTCCTCCTCCCCAAGATCTCCTACTTGAGGGTGACCATGTATGTCCTCTTTTCCCAGGACACGTCCTCTTTTTTAGACTTGTGTCCTGGAAAAAAATCTTCTTTGTCCTCCTTTTCCTTCTGAGCAGGCAGCAAATAGCCTTCTGGTAATTCATACATTATGTGGAATAGTTTTACATTTAATAATAAGTAACATAGTGTTTAAATTGACCACCAGACAGACAGACAGACAGACAGACAGACAGACAGACAGATAGATAGATAGATAGATAGATAGATAGATAGATAGATAGATAGATAGATAGATAGATAGATAGATAGATAGATAGATAGAGATCTCTTTCATGTGGTTCTGTGTTTGGAGCTTTGATTTGTCCTCCTTTTCCCAGGCCTGTCCTCTTTTGTGTCCTTGGCTCCCAGTCTGCCCATCCTTCTGCTGGGGGTCAGTGGGGGCTTCCTTCCCCCAAGGAGAGAAGGTGCTGGCCACCCAGCAAGGAAACCTGGCTTGTCCAGTGAGCCAGATGGGTGTCTGCAGGATTTCAGCACATCTTTGCACTCTGCACTTGCTCAGAGGCAGGCAGGTTTCTAGGGGTGCACGACCTTTATTCAGCTTCCAAGTCCTGTCCCTGCATATTGGTGGTGGGGGGTCCAGTGCTCCCAGCCTGACTTGTCCAGTGACCCTCATGGATGTGTTTGCAGACCCTCAGCCTATAGTCACACTCTGCACATGTTCAGAGGCATGCTGGCCCTGGTTTGCTGTGTGTTCAACTTCAGGGGGGGGTCCACTTCCCCCCCCCCTCAGGGAGTGCTTGCAGGTGCCCAGCTCCTCTTTGTGCTCTGCATAAGCTCAGAGGCCCAACTCTGGCTGCATGAATGAACACTGCAGGCCTGCTTGATGCTGAGTCCTCCCCCCCTGCACCCCCTGCACCCCCCCAACTTGGCTGGATTTTCTGTTCCTCTGGGGAGGGGGGAGAAAGTTGTGCTTCCCAATTGCTATGGAAATTCCCTGCCTTTCCTTGCCTTGCAGGAATTTGGAACTGGCCCAGCAAAACAACTCAGCTGGGTGTTAAAGAGACAGTGTGTCTTTCTGTGCTGGGGGAGACTGGTTTATACTGGAGGCTGCCATACAACCCTATAGGAGGTGATGGGTCAGTGGGCGAGTGCATGCCTTGCACACAGCATTGCCTATAAAAATAAAACCTCAGCCTAAGTGACCAGGTAAGGCTGGTTTGAACCCTAATGCAGGTGCCACTTCTGGGGGGGGGCCTTCAATGGAGCTGGATCGGTGAATTGGGGGGGACCCCCATTGGGTCAGTGAGCTCAGATATTTGCAAGACTTGATCCTCTCCTTACATTTGGATACCGCTTGGTGAAAAAATGAAAAGCTAAAAACACTTTTTTTATAGATATAGATATATATAGATATAGATAGATAGATAGATAGATAGATAGATAGATATAGATATAGATATAGATATAGATATATATAGCTTTAATTTGAATTCTATACCATTCATTATATTTTGTATTTAAAACTGCTATATATAATTAATTACACAGACTCCATGACTTACAAAAAGGCTCCATGCTGCCTGCTCAGAAGGAAAAGGAGGACAATGAAGTTGTTTGTTTCCAGGACACAAGGCTAAAAAAAGAGGACCAGTCTTGGAAAAACCAGACATATGGGCTACGATCCTAAACCAACTTTCCTGGGAGTTAGACCCACTGGAGCAGACATGGGGAGGAAATGGTTGGGCTGACCGTCACCCTCACGTCACAGCAGCTCAGCCAGCGGTTGGTGATTGAGGTCAGTGTCACAGGAGAACCGTGTCGACTTCCGAACCTGTCTCCTATTTGTCCTCACACAACAACCCTGTAAGGTAGTTGCGGCGGAGAGTGCCTGGCTGGCCCGAGGTGACCCAGGAAGTTTCCGGGCTGTCTGGTCCAGCTGCCTGACCACTGCACACCTTCTCTCCTTCGTCAACACATTAGCAGGCGTCTCAGTTGCTGGGACTGGGTGGGGGCAGAATTTCCAGGGGGCACCTTCGGTTCCTGTTTCCAGGAGAGACTGTGGAGCTGCTCCCTGATGAGTCACTTGGACCTGCTGCTCCCTTTGCCCAGCGATGCCTCACTTCCTTTCTGGAGAAAAGCTCCGCTGTGGGCCTCACCCCAACTCCCTTCTCTTGTCAGGAGGCCCAGCAAATTCCTCTCTAAAGTTCACCATTGTTTTGCCCCTTCCTCCCTCTTAACTTCCCCCAGGTGACCTTTCCTCCTACCACTTCATCACCCTCTGTTACCCAAAATATCTTGCCCCCCTAAAGTCTCTCCTTCCTAGAACCTGGATGACCTTATTTCCACTTTTTCCAGGACACGTCCTCTTTTTTTAGCCTTGTGTCTTGGAAAAAAAATCTTCATTTTCCTCCTTTTCCTTGAAAGCAGGCAGCATGTAGCCTTCTTGTAATTTATAAATTATATGTAATAATACATAATGTATATATAATGCATAATATTTTCCTTGGGTGTCCTACATTTTGGGCTTGCAGAACTGTCTTCCAGGTGGCCCTCCAATGTCCCTGGACTGCAATTCTAACCTCCTCTTAGGCCGGGATAAACCCCAGCATAAGGCCTGTGCTGACCAGCGGGTGTTCTGCCCCATTTGTGGGGGGATTAGGCCACTGTACAGGCATACCTTGACCTCCCCACACCACCACATGAAGATATGCCATGTGAGTTAGGCCAGCCTAAACTTGTTAGGACTGCACCCTTGGTTTTTGTTCCCTACTGCACCAGTTTTCCAGCCGTGGATCAGGACCTGGCACTGGGTCAAAATCAAATTTTCAGTAGGGTTGTACAACTAGCAAGCTGATCACAGACATGGAAGATGTGTCACCTGGTGTGGCTGCTGCACACGCACACACACAAGCATATCTACTGGCACCACTGCTCAGCGCCTGTGCAGTGACATCCACAGCATCAGGTGGCATCCACAAGTGGCACAAGGCAGTCACTTCCGGGTTCTGATGCCCCATCTTGGCCGACTCCCCCCAGACGCCCCCTCAGGCTCTGCCCTAGTTATGGCACCCTCTGAATCAGGCTGTCACCTACACCAGCCTCAGTACTGAATAATGCAAGACTGTTTTCCTCTCTGCCTTTCTTTGCTCTTGAATAATTCAGCCAAGCTGTCATGTGAGCCGCCTGGAAACAGACGCCAAGCCCTTTCAGGATCCGTGAGCGGCTGGAAAAGTGAGCAAACCTTCAGGTCTACACAGGACTCCTCACCCTCCAGAGAAGGAGAGCATGTATGTTCACAAGCATCCATGTTCATTCCAGGGCTGGTCCCTGCCCCAAAGAGCTTACAGTGACAGGTGTCCATTGGATTCCATTCTGGAACCTCCCTTGGATTTTAAAAATAATCAGTGGGTTATATACACGTACATGTGTATATATATGGATTTATAGTATATGTATAGTATACATATCGTATATGTATGTAGTATACATATCGTAAATGTGTGTATATATAGATTTATGTGTATAGATATAGATTTATGTGTATTTATGTGTATTGCTCCTAACAGAATAAGGTTACGCCTCAATATCTGCAGCGGTTGGATTCTGGGACTCCCTGCTGAGACCAATAATAAAAGCAGTTTAAAAAATAAAGTGTGTCCCTTTACAATTGTTTAAAAACAGCTTTTCTTTCTATTGTAGGAAGGCAGTCAGCAGTTAGAAATGCAATGGGCCCCTGCATTTCCTGGCTCAACTTGCATGACTGTCTCTACAACAGTAGAAAAGCTGTTTATATGATTTGCAGTGGACGTTTGTGTTGAGTCCATTCTGTGTATTAAAAAAACTGTGTATAACTATAATGAATCAACACAAGGGAGCAAACTGAAAAAGGAAAGGGACTGTACCAGTCCCCTCTAAAAGTATAAATACTATTGATTGGTGGGTTGACTGATCAGTCTAGGTTAGAGGCCAGCACTGCATCCTGTGGCAAGGAGTTCCAAAGATAAATTAACAGTTTAAACTGTGATTTTTTTTAAAAAAAAGGATGCATTTTTACACTTCTCCGGGGACTGGCACGTTTCTTGCCAGGACTGGAGGAAGCCGTGACCCCCTTTCAGCCCATTTGCAGAACTCTGAAGAGATGCAAGTGATGCCTGTGTTTCTAGCTGGAGACCACGAAGGAGCTCATCTGCTCCTGAGTCAGGATCTCACTGCAGATCTTGAAAGGGCATTTTTGCCTCTGAACACCCAAAAGAACCATTTGTTTCAAAGAGAGCAGGAGGGAAGCATCAGAGGGAGAGGTTTTCCTGCAAAGAACTGGATCCCCTCCTCTTGTTGGCCAGAGGGGAGGCTGTGCTTCCCAGAGAGCACAGCACTACTTGGCCAATTCCCTGGCCACCGCCCACCACCAGATGTCATAACCACAAAAGAGGACAACCCCAACCCCAAGGCAGGAGACCCCAGAAAAAAATGCTGATTATATATATAGTGGTACCTCGCTTAAAAAGCACCTCGCTTAACAAGCATTTCACATAACAAGAAAAAATTTCCAAGAAATCTTGCTTCACATAACAAGTTCAATTCACTTAACAAGCAAGTGCACTATGGGCACGCGTGCTATGCAGCCTGACACTCTGCATGGAGGCTCTTTAAAAGGGCTGCAGGCCAGCACTGCTGCCCCTACCTGCCCCCAACTTGGGGCCAGTTGCCTGGAGGGGCCAGAGGCAGCTGCCCCTAACTGCCCCCAATTCCCCCCACTGACCACCTTGAACCTCCAGCAGCGGCCCAGGTAAGCCTCCCAGGAAAGTGTCTATATTTGCAGCCTCCTAACCATGTCTACCCAGAAGTAAGCCCATTGTGCTCAATGGGGCTTACTCCCAGGAAAGTGTCTTTAGGATTGCAGGCTAAGTAGACTTCATAGCATCATGCACATTGAAGGCATGTTTTGAATTCAATTCCAGTGTTTTGTCATCATTTTTCCATCCAGTTAATATTTTTCTATGAATATTTTGGGGGTTGTGGAACCTATCATCTGAGTTTCCATTATTTCCTATGGGAAAATCTGCTTCACTTAAAGAGCGCACCATCCAAAAGTGGAATCAATTGAAAAGTGGAACCCCATCTTTCAGTTCATAAATGTTGCTTCCAATGCTAGAAAATGCCAAATGCCCTTTTACGTTGCAGATTTTTGCTGCACACCAAGATTGCTGCAAATGGATTCTCACTGGGATGAGAAGAGGAGCTGCAATATGGGAAAGGGCAATTCCGGCCTTTAGAAAAGCAGAGAGAGAGAGAGAGAGGTTGAACGAGTGGAACATGTGTTGAGTGAATGAGTTCTGGATATAACTGAAAGGTGTTGAAAGAGTAGATCTCAAAATGAACTGTCAGAAAGTGGGGTATCCCTGTTATTATTAAACTTAACATAATATATAATTTATTACAAATAATTGGTGAATTATAAGAAGGCTGCATGGTACCTGCTTGAAGGAAAAGGAGGACAATGAAGATTCCCCCCCAGGGACATGAGGCTGAAAAGAGAGGTCAAGACAAGGAAGATTTGTAATGCATCACTGACAAGTGTAATGGAGCTGGGCAAAAACCATCTACTATCCTGACTAGTACCCGAATCTGCCTCTCAGGGCTTAAGCTAGTCCTCCTGTCCCCCCCAGCCTCCCCCATGAAGCAGTTGCTGGCAGTAACTGGCGCAGTGGCTGGTGAGTCCTCAGATGCAGCAGCCGGCAGGTCTGCAAAGGAAGGCCAGCTGGGAGTGGAGGCTGTGCAGGGCTGAGCGGCCTGATGAGATGCTCCCCTCTGCTGCCCGGACTGGGCACTACTCTTGGGCACCACATACCCCAGGGAGCTCCATAGCGTGGCAAGGATCTCGGCCTTTGGGGAAATCCTTTTAAACAGACCACCAACAGGGGGTTCTATATTTTAAATACCTTTTCAACCTTGTTTTTGCAAACTGTTCAGGTCCTGCACTTGCTTGATTTTGTCGTACGGGAGGGAGTGGAAATCCTCCTGCTCGATGTCACTTCTGCTGATGATACCATTAGTGATTATTACATTAATCTTCACCACCTACAGTATTTATAGACCACTTTTCAACAAAAATTCTCCAAGCGGTTTATTGAAAGTATATGTACAAACCATACGTAATGGTTTGAAATTTAATACTAATGCAGTGGTGCCTCGCTTAACAAGTGATCCACATAACAAGCAAAAATTTTTCTAGGATCCTGCCTCACATAACAAGTCTTGCTTCACTTAAGCACACTTGTTGGCAGTTGGGGCAGACGCGCTGGCCGGCAGCCCTTCTCAAAAGCCTCAGGGCTGCCTGGCGCACCTGCCATAGTGAAAGCAACACTTCTGCGCTGTTCCTCCTGTGGCCGGAGGGAGAGAAGAGCAGTGGAGAAGAGGGGAGCAGCTCAGGGTAGTCAGAAGGGAGCAGGGCAGAGAGAGGCTCAGGATGGAGAGAAGGAGAAAGTGGGGAGACGCTTGGAAAGGGTCTTGGATTGCAGCCTCCTAACCAGGTCTACCCAGAAGTAAGCCCCATTCTGCTAAATGGGGCTTACTCCCAGGAAACTTTCTTTAGGATTTCAGCCAAAGTAGACTTCATAGGATCCTGCACCTTGAATGCATGTTTTGAATTCCGTTCCAGTGTTTTATCGTCATTTTTCCATCCAGTTAATATTTTCATGAGAGTATTTTTAGGCTGTGGAACCAATCATTTGAGTTTCCATTATTTCCTATGGGAAAATCCACTTCACATAAAGAGCGCTTCACATAGCAAGCAGGCTTCTGGGATGAACTGAAGTTGTTATGGGAGGCAGCACTGTGTAAAGGAGCCAACACAGCACAGTTCAAGTAGACAGATGTACTGTGGCTGCAGCCAAAAATATATACAGGTTCAGCAACAGAAAAAGGTATCCCTGTATACAGTCAAACACATATGGAGTGGAATAAGCTCCTGCTGCACGTGGGAGATGCAGGGGACAGTGTGCCACTCGGGGGCTTCTTTTTGGGGTTCAACCAGGTCTTTTCAGCCAGTGGATGTCTCGGTCTTCTGCCTACGTTGGCACCGTGCCACGGGGCACCTGAGAACTGAATTGTGTTGAATGGCACAAGAAGTCAGTGTGGAAAGGAGTCGCTGGAAAAGCATCGACATGCAGATATTGGGGCTGACGGACAGGAGCGAGCCCAAAATTCTGATTCTGTGGGTTAGGAAAGGCAGGCTATGTCAATAAAAATAAATAATAGTCTAACCACTTTTAATATCGTTTAGCGGCACAGAACCACATGACTACAGGTGGGAGAAAACGACACCCCCCAATTTTAGTGTTCAACCAGGCTGTACAAAGAGGTAAAATACAGTGGGTAAAAAAAAACTTGGCATCCATCAGTCCTGAAAGACTGGTCTCGTGCTCGATGCTGCACATGAAGCATGAAGGCCTGGGTAGACTGATTTGGAGGACAGGCTGTTCCCCAAGAGCAAACCCCCTCTCCACGCCACTGAATGAGTCCAACGGAAAGGCAGAGCCAATAGGGTTGGATCCAGCTGCGTCGCAGAGCTGGACTAAGGACAGGAGCTCACCCTGTCTTGTTTGTGGGGACCTGGGTCTCGAACCCCGGCTTTCTGGTTAACAGGCAGTGTCTTACAACACTTGCGCCAGACAAAATACTTTTTTTTTCAGCATGTAGTTGAATGTGGAGAAGGCCAAGGGTGAGGGTGTGCATTTGGATAGGTCTTCTCGGGAACCCATTTGCTTTTCCATGAAGTCAGCCTAGCAGGATTAGCTAAAATCATTTGTGGGCTGTTTTTCCAAATAAGTCCTAACTTTTCCAAGTTTGGCTTTGATGTTAAGGGTGATGGGCAGAGAGGACACCCAGGGAGGAAGGGGAGCGCCTGGCACTCCAATGAACGTTGAGTCAGCCGTCATGAGCCCAGCAATGTGCTTTTATTTCAATATGGATGAATGACAACAGTTGCAGCCTCCAAATGCAAGAATCCAAACAACTTCTACAACACATTTGGCAAGTGGCCCTCCAGGCGCAGGTTTGGATCCTGGTTCAGGCCTGGTTCAAACCTCAGAAGGACAGACTCCTTGGTGGACCCACATAATCCCCCACACACCTCGGTACCCGAAGGACGCAAGGGCAGCTGCGCAGGGAGGAGTGGCTGCCGAAGACACGCCGAGAGGTGCCACGTTGATCAACATGGGAAAGTTTATTAAAAAACATCACAACCATTAACATTGCTAGTTAGTCTCCTTCCTGCTGGTCTCCCACACAAGATTTACTGAGCATGCTCACGACAATGGTTTCTCCTGGTTTCTTTAGTTTAGACAACCATTTTTAAAAAGGAAAAGAAAGGAAAAAGAAAGAACTCGGCACACTACCATTAACTTTGCTTTTAACGGTTCTCCACAAATGGTGAAAAATACTAAGTACAGACAAGGAATCATCATAATGTTGTGGTCAACATTATAAATATGGAATTATAAATTTAAAACATTTTCTGGTTTAAAAAATAAATCTGGTAGTAAATGCAGTCCTGCCGGAGGGAGGAGAGGGGGTCGTCTGCCGCTAGTAGGGTCGGTCTCTGCGCTCCTGGCGATGTTCTCCCCTGCAAGGAAAGAGACCAGACCCAGCTCAGCTGAAAGTCCCAAGAAGCCAAGCGCTCTAAGAGGCTTCCACTGCCATCTCCACCCCCCTCCTGCTCTCCCCATTTCCAAGCTTGCTCCTAACTCCTGGCTGCGTCCGCCACGTCCAAACCCCTTCCCCATGTCCTCAGCCATACTTGTCCATTTTTCCTGGTCCTCCACGTCTTCCGCCTCTGCCTCCCATCTGCTCCATGAGAGGTCCAGGTGGTCCCCCGGGGCCTCCTCGACGTCCCCCTCCAAAGCCACCTCGATCCATGCCCCGGCCTCCTCGGAATCCACCTCTGTCTCCACCACGGCCACCTCGGAACATCCCTCCAGGACCGCCACGATCCATGAGGCCACCTCTGCCTCCTCTCATGCCGCTGGGGCCACCTCTGGCACGGTCACCACCTAATGCAGAAGAAAAACAGCCAAACCCCTTAAAGCTAAGAACCAACAATAGAGTGGTTACACCAAACAGGCTGCTGGAGACTTGCTTCCAAAGCAAAGGGAGCAAAAACCTCATGACACCACAGGCTTCCAGCCAAATAGGAGCCAGCAAAGTGATTTAAGGGTCTCAGGGGCCCTGGTATCCCAGGCATTAGTTCAGAAATACGAACCGTATCGGGTGTAACAACACCCTGCACCACAGTTCAGAAATATGGCACCTGTTCCTTCGTCAAGTGATGCAAAAGGCACACTGAAATATTCCCCCCAACAGCACAGGAAGAGACCAAACACCAAGTGTTTCCTCTTTGTAGCTTCACACCAGGCAGTCTGATCAGCTGAGCAGGTTAACTGATCACAAAACAGTTTGTGAGCCTCAGTAAGGCTCCTGCCTTTTTGTTAAGCCTGAGCATCAATAGGAACGCAGTCCTATCTTAGGGGCAGACTCAAGAAGGCAGATCAGGGTGAGTGGCAAGGCCAATCTGCTTCCGCCTGCAGCCCTCCACACCCAGGGTAAGGCGACTGTGTGATGCTCCCAGATGCAAACCCCACTGCCCCGCATGCTGTCTAAGTTTTCACTTGTCCATGGTTGATGCTGTCTTTCTGGGGAATCTGAGATCCCTGTGCCTCCAGCCCCCCAGACGAGAGCAGAGACGCCTAGACCAGGTGGCATTTTTGTTTTCTGCATTACCTTAAAGGATTCTGCAGAGTTGCCCACACTTTTTGTGAAGCATTTTTTCCAAGACTCCCCTACAGACCCCCAACACAGCCTCCCCATTCAATTCTGGGGTACCCAATGCCCAAGAGCCCACAACAAACACGGGCTGACTCAGAACGGCAGCCTATCCCACCTCCAGTATGAACTCCTGCAAGAGACTCTGCCTGCGGTCAGTGCTTCCAGTTCCGCACAGTGGTCAGCATCCGCACTGCGCGTCCAGTGGAGTCAATGTCCCATTTACTCTTCAGAAGTGCATACACAAACGAAGGAAAAATATACCACCTGTGCCCTTACCACTATTCCCGTATATGAGCCCTCTAAGTGGCACCGGTTTTCCAAGCAAGGGTCCAGGACCTTGTGAACATCACATAAGCAGAGATCAGTGTCAAATATTCCTACTCCCACCCCAGCTCGCTTATAACAGGAACCTACCTGGAGGCGGGAAGGGTGGAGGGAGGAAGCCCTCTGGCTTCGGCGCCTTGCACTGGTTGCACTCTGTTCTCCACGCAAAGTTCTGGTTTCCACATCCCCTAGAAAGGAGCAGCATTCAATGGAAAGGCCCTGGTTGGGTCACAGAAGAGGCAAACCCAGGCATGGCTCTGTTCTCAGCCAGGTTGGCGGAGACGGCACACTTGTGGCAACGGCCATCTTGCCCCTCCAATGGCCACATTCACACTGAAGGAAACATGGCTCCTGTCCATTCTGGTGCCAAAGCGGCCTATCCAAGCAGCCAACTCCACATGCAGGTAAGGCCAGGAGTCCAATGCAATTCGGAACAGGTTGGAAGGGGGGACTGAATTAGGAGCGATGGACTAAGGAAGGCTGGACATGCTAGTTTGAAAATGCTGCTGTCCACGTAGTCAGGGACTCCCTGCCTAGGGAACTAGGAAGGCAAAGGACTTCAGGGCTGTCTGGCAAAAGCAACATACATAACCACCAGTGCACTCACACATCAGAGGGTAATGACTTACGGGTTAGGGCACTGCCAGTCTCCTGCGCGGTGCTGCACATTCCCTCCACCAGAAGGGTTTCCTCTGGATCCCCGGGGTCCTCGAGGGGCAAAGCCGCCGCCCCTGTCGCCGCCTCTGCCTCCCATACGACCCATTGGACCACCAGGACCGCCGGGGCCTCCTGGTCCTAGAAAAAGAAGGTGCTTTAGCCCTCACACACAAGGGCCCTGGGCACAAAGCATCTTTGGCTAGTTGTCAGGGAATGCAATGCCTCAAGAATTACCTCCACGGAGGGGGGGAGGCATGCCTCGTGGCTCACGGGGTGGCATCCCTCCTCGCATGTTCAGGGGCATCTTCTTCCTAGCTAGGGAGACTTTGAGCTTGCTGCCTTGGAAATCTTTGCCTGAAACACACAAAGGAAGGGTATGTATGGCATGACCTTTCAAAGCATGTAGAACTAGAGCTGAGGGAGACCAAGAGCATCTTGCAATGCTGGGCTGAAATAGTCAGCGTCAGACTAGTTTAAAGCAGTCAAGGGTGCACACAGGGCTGAACATCTGTGTTCCCCCTCCCAGGCATTCAATTGCTCACCATCCAGCCATTCCACAGCAGCTTTGGCAGTTGGTGGGTCATCGTAGCACACGGTGGCATCTCCCTTCGGCTTTCCCGTGTCTTTGTCTAGGTAGATGGTTATCATGGGCTGGCCAGTTCTTTTGTTCATCTAGGGGAGCGGCAAAAGCACATACGTGTTCACAGCACTGAGACGTGGCAATTCCAAGTGTATAAACACACAGAGCACAATTTCACTTGTATAATGAATGCCACCAACAGGCATGAACATTTCACACTGTAGAAAGCCATGTTCCTGCCCACAGAAGCCTACAATGGAGATACTGACAAATAAACTCAATTTTCATGAGGTCAATCGGCATGAACTCCGTTTCCTGCCAGAATCAGAGGAGAATCACATTCTGTACAAGGAAAGCTACATCATTTGGCAAGAAACTATACATGGGCTGCATGCAGAAAGTACAGCAAAGGGCCAAGAACGGAGCCCTGAGGATTCCCCACCGACAGAAGGAAGAAGCGCCACAGTCCTCGCTTGGTGGCCACGTCCACTCTCAAACTTCCAAACTTTTGAACATCAGGTTGTCTCACCGGACAAACCACAAAGGCTGCTACACTTCTAGTGCCAGTTCCATCAAGCTGCATTTCTTGATGCGTCCGCATTTGAAAGCACCTACCTTGACAACACCACACTGTTTGAAAAAGTCAGTTAGATCCTCCAGGGTCACGTTGTCAGTCAACCCCTGAACATACACTGAACTGTTGTCAGCATCGTCATCCAGGTCCAAGGGGGGGCCTGTGGTCAAAGGGAGGCACTGGTTACTAGAGCAGCACCATTACGGCTCCAGCAGAAGGCACTGGTCCTCCTTCACAATCACGTACAACCCAACTTCCATTTCTCCCAAACCTGACAGTGTCAAAGAGCATAGCTCTTCCCAGATCGGACCAGAATTTTCCAGTATCTTTTCTTTAAACATACCTCCCCACCCCACCTGCTTCTTGCACCACCTCTTGAACATCGGAGTGGTGCCGGAAGCTGCACAAGGTTGTGGCCAGCAGCGGAGAAGGTGCACCAAGATGGCAACACTCACAGAGGACTGAGTGAGCAGCCAGAGGCCCTGACAAGTGCCAACCCCTTTCCAAGCCTTGCTCAACCTTCAGTGCTGAAATTAGAAAGCAACACTGGAGTAGAAACAAGGAGACCAAGTGTGACGTTACCTAAATCGAGATCGGGTCCTTCGTCCATGTGTCCTGTCGCCCAGGGAGGGAAATCACAGAAGGCATTGTTAGTGCACGCCTTGCAAGCTCTGCTACCAACACACACACACAGCTACCTATTTACAACCGCCATTTGATGGCATGTGTTTTAAAAACTCCAATTGTCCGCACTGCAAAATAAACCTTGCAATGCACACCCTTTTCTGCAGGTGCTGCTGAAATCAGCTTGCCACTTTTAGCAGCCTTTTAATCCACCACCTGGGCTGGGGTTACACTCGTTAAAAGGGGCTTTTCTCGGGCCAATCAATGCACGTTAACCAAATGCTTTAACTTTAACAAAAATCCAAAAGCCTCTTAAGTGACTCTTTCCCCAAATTACAGAAGCAGTTTTTTTTCTCATCACCCTTTGTTTTACCCTTTTGTTCTGTCACCACAGGTTAAAACCTTATAGACCCCTAGGCATTGCCGGCAGTACCCATTAAAAAGTCTGGTTTGCACATGGAACTTTAACCACTTAGGAAACTAACAAATGTGCTTTGTTATTTTTAATATTCTGGCTGCAATTTTTTTAACACTATCCCATTGTAATGCTCAAAAACTTACCACCAGGCTTATTGAAGCCACCTCGCTCTCCAGCGCTGCTGGGGGGATAAACGAAGAAATGAAGGCCTTTCCCTTTAAAAAGCCAGTACCGCTCGGAGCCTCTGGGGCTCACTGGGAAGAAGGGCGCTGGCTAAACATATCCAAACAATGCATGTGTCTGTCTGTCTGTCTCATCTCGTCACTAGGCCTTTCTTCTGGGCAGCTCGTTCAACTCGCCTTTACACACACGTAACCTTTGCTTGCCTGTTCCTGGACGCCCGAGTTGGGCAGTGGGACTCTCAGCACTAAAGGGATTAACAGTGCAATACTTGGCCCCGAGGAAGGAACAAAACAGAAGGTCTCGGTTACCATCGCTGTTCATTTAGAAAAGGATTGGCTGTCAAGTCCCTCTTCCTGCTGCGCACACAAAGTTGCACCCTCGGCCTCTTGGGAGGAGCAAACCACGCTCCAAACGGAGAGCCATTTACATTAACAGTTTGAAGGGAAGGGGGAAAAATAAGACAGCAAGCCCTAGAACACAGTTCTCTTGACAGTTACTAAAACCATACATATTCAGGTCACAACTGGATTTTACAGTGTCTGTGGAAGGAGAACTTACAGAGATAACCTGGGTTCAAAGGTCAAAGGGCGCAACTTTGCGGACGCAACACACAGAACCAACACAAAAAGGGGCAACCTGTACACTTTTAATACAGGGTGATGCCACAAATGCAAGAAATATGGGACAACAAATCAATAAAGAATTGCCATGATGTTTTTTGGTGGGGGAGGGGGAGATACTTTGGAAAAAAAATTTGGGGGGGTAGAAGTGTGAGATGAGGGAAGAGAACAACCAAGAGCAAGTATTGCACCTTTAACCCGGAAATATTTCATATACACATTTCCAAGCTGTAGCATGCAGCTTCACTCCCTTTTCCATATTATATTATACACCATATATGTCGCCTCCCTTTTTAAACAGATGTTTATACTTTAATGTTACACAATTCGAAAGTTATTACACCTCCCCTCTAAGTTTCATTACCAAACATCAAGTACTATACGCAGTTACCAAAGTTACAGAAGGTTTCCATTTATACAATGAACACATTTGGTTAAAAATATTCTATGTATATTTTTTCCTCTCCATATGGACACCGTGTCTAGTCCCACTTTTCATTATGCTGCCGGCTGAGTATGAGTACGGGTACTTTTTAAGTACTGAAGTGTATACAAGGCTCTCACTTTGTAACCTGTAGCATATAAATGCGACAAAGCATGTTAAAAAGTTTCCATGTTTAACAGCCAGTGAAAATATAAAAATACTGAGGCAATGAAAAAGGGCATGTTAAGAACATTGGGCTCCTTACCTGCAGGAGAGACACTGAAATGCATCACCGCATCGTGAAGGGGGGTCCACATTCCCCTCCCTGACTCTCCCCTGGCCCATTTGCTGTTTCACAGGAACCACCTTTGGGATGCCATCTGCACCTGGCCCAGGTGGTCAGTCCCCTCCCCTTGCAGTCTAGAGAGCTGGAGAAATTTGGAGCCCCTCACGCTAATCAGGTGAGCTACGGCCGTGTGCGTTCCTTTTAGAGATGCGGTGACAGCCATTTCAAGCGCCCATCTTGACTTTTAAAACACATCTAGGAATATCCAACACATCAAGTCTTTATCAAGAACTAGGGAGCCCTTTTCCATTCAAGCCAGTCCAAAAGGGTTACTCTTTAGAATCCATTAAAAGGCTTGGTCGTTAACGGGGCGGTTCTGAAAACAGGAGGAGCTGGACTTCAAATCAAGACTGAAGCCACCTGGATTCATTTCAAACTATGCAGAGTGATTGAGGCTTTTCAGGCTTGCAAGGGGCTGGAAGGCAACCAACACTGGTCAGCACAACCAGCCAAGATGGCCATCTCCGGAGTCCAACCTCCTCCCCCTCCAAAATTTTACCAAAAGAACACTCTGCATAGCTTTGTACACATGGATAGAACACACACAAAAGCCCCTTCATTACTGCAGTTGGCCTCCATCTCCATCAACCAAATAACGGGACACTGGAACAGACCAGGAACAGGCTTGGACAAACCAGCTTGTGCCATCAGTGGAAGTGGCCAAACCCATTTTGAAGGCCTGACAGCTCCAGCGGGGAGCTGTGCTCAGACTCTTTTGCCTTTCATTGGAGGGCTGAGCTTCCCTCCAAGCTCTGACCCACACTGGACACCACATGCGCAACAGCCACACTCGAGGCCTGGGCTTTGACCAGCAGTTGGACACCTTCCTCTCTGCTCTGACACCAGCTCCAAGAGCTACTGCCAAAAGCAAACTTGGGGCAAGAAAAGTGATTTACAAAAACAGCAATCGCCATTGTACATACCTGCAACACACCCGACAAGAACAGAGTGACATGCGGACCTCTGGGAAGGGCACATGTGTGTGTGTTCAATCCAAAGGCTGTTAAACCCAAAGAAGCCTCCCCCTCTGTTCAACTGTGGAAGGGAGCTGAAAGTTGTGCGCTTTGAATCCCCTCCCCAAACCCTCTCATCCCCCCCAACCGATTGCAGGCAAAATGCTTCCTGCCCCTAGCCCCCCAATGAAGACGCTTCCATGGGTTAATTAACGGGAGAGTCTCCATGGAATAGTGAATTGTACTGACATCTTTCAGCCCTTCTTTCCAAAGGACACCCTAGGGGGGTAAAACCAATTTAGATGAGAAGAAGAAGAGGTTTGCTCTTACCCCATTCCGCCGCGGCCTCCTCCTCCCCGCCCACCTCTGCTCACTCCTCCACGGTCAAATCCCCCTCGGCCCCTGCCCCGGGTATCAGGGCCGCTCATGCTCCGATTTTCTCCTGGGCCTGAAAAGCCTCCAGAGTCCTGGCCGTACGCACCCATGCTGCTGGGGTGGTCTTGACGGAATGAACCTGTGGAGAGGGTGACGCCACGTTATAAAGGCAGGTGCAGGCTGGGGAGGCCACTTTCTTCCCTGCTCCATGCATGGCTTCAAACTTTAGCATCTTAAGGACACTGAAGCTCTTGGTAACAAATCACAGAGATACAACCAGAGGGGACCAAGAACTATAGCTTACTAACAACCTGCAAGTGGTTTTGCCTGACTTTATACAAGTGTCCCCCACTTTCTGCCATGATGTTTTTGGTTGTTTCACAATTTCATCACTCTTAAAATATACCCAGAAGTCTGTTTTTCATCAGGAAGACTCAGATTCATCAGTAATTTGCCACATATGCATATGTTTATTTTAATATAATTTGGTGTGCACATTGGCTACGTGTTGAGAAATATGTGTTATTTTAGCTTTTGCAAGTGATATATATATATACGCACACACACACATATATATGTACCTTGTATGTATGTGTATGTATGTGTGTGTGAGTATGTATGTATGTGTGTGTATATATATATATATACACACACACACACACACACACACATACACAAAAAGCAGGCCTCCGTCAGTCTTGGAAGACTATGGTATCGTGTTCGGCGCTGCATACGCTGCATGCGAAGCACGAAAGCCTGGGTTGGATTGTTATGGAGGATAGGCTGTTCCTCAAGCAGCAAATCCCCCCTCTCCACGCCACTGAATTAGTCCAATGGAAAGGCAGAGCCAATACAACTGGATCCAGCTGGTGTCGCAGAGCTGGGCTAAGGACAGGAGCATGCATATATATGTTTGTGTATGTGTGTATGTATATATATATACATGTGTGTGTATATATATATACGTGTGTGTGTCTTTTTTGATGCCCATTTTGCATTTGCAAACTGGAGAAGGCTGGGTTCCACCTTTCATTGATTTTTCACTTTTGGTCAGTGCTCAGGTCCCTAACCTGTCCAATGGGGGGAGGAAGACTATACAGCTGAGCCCCACTGCAGAACCCAAAGATCAGCTACACCAGCCCTTCAGAATAGCACCATTTCTGCCTGCAGTCCAAGCCCAAATGGCAGAGCAACTGTATTCTAGCCAGGGCTGCTGACACTCACTTTGTTGCCCGTAGCTGCTGCTGGGCTGGCTGTACTGGCTCGGTGTTTGGCTGTAGGATCCAGCAGGAGGTGGGTAGCTAGTGGGGGGCTGCTGCCCGTAGCTACTCTGCTGCCCATAGCTCGTCTGCTGCCCGTAGCTGCTTGGCTGAGAATAATTGCTCTGCTGAGAGTAACTGCTCTGCTCATAACTACTTGGCTGTGAAGAGGAGTAACTGAAAAGACAGATTAAAAGATGGGAAAAACAGCTGTAATACAGATGGAAATTGAGGCATTTGGCAAAAGGGCAACCTGCCCCACATGCTCATGCCCGCTCCTTAGCATGCAAACAGAACTGAGAAAGGCTTACCTGGTAGGAGGATAGGAAGGAGGTGCAGTCACAGGCTGCATGGGGTAACTGCCAGGCACCTGGTAACTGTAGTTACTCTGGCCATATCCTAGGCTGGGCTGGCTGTAGCCTGTGGTGCTTGACTGAGGCTGGCTAGTCTCCACTGGCTTCGTGCCATCCTGGGGTCTAAAAATTAAATCCAACAATAAGGACACATCTTCAACCAAGCCTTTCACATGGCGCAAATTCATGTGCAAGTCCCTATGCGCAACATGCTCAGAATAAAACCCAACATGTTTGACTTTCAAGATTAGCCTTCCAAGTCCTACCCAGAGTCAGAAAATGCCCATTTTAAAATCTAACTAATTATGTAAATGACTGGTCTGGTAAGAAGGGGGCTCCGTTAAGATATTTGTATGTACTGTTCAAATGATTTTGATATCAACGCATTAGCAGCAATGCAAGGTTGTGCAATTCACATACTTGCACCTTAATGCAAAAGTAAGAGGCACTGGTTTTCAGGTACTTCAGCTGGAAACAGCTGGAAACAGGGCACTTTGTACTTACTGTTATGTGTTATGCTCAAGCTAATCACCCGTTTGTTCTGTGCTGTACGTTCTGATGCCGTCTCGCTCTTTTGGGAAATTTTCTCAAGTGGACATGTGCGCAGCTCATCAGAACTGGACATGTTTGAGGCAGCAGTGAATTCATTTTGTACTAGTCACCAAACCAGGCCAACTACAATGTCACACTCCAAAGGAAAGGTTGTACTTCCTCTTGGTACTTGACCAACATATGTCTATACTTTTCTATCCGTGCAGTACACTAAGAGTGCAATCCTAAGCTAGGCCAGCACAACTCATTGGTCTTTCCATTCCTGTGGCAATACAGGGATGCAAGAGCAAGTCCGTGCACTAGCCAAACCCTCCCCGAGTGTCTGACAGCACTTTCATGATAGCCCCAGGTCAGCACAGGACTTATGCCGGGGCTTAGTGACTCAGTGTAAGTGACTCAAAAGTACTCGTGAACAAGAAGAGCAGAAGCCAGGCAGGACATGGCATTTTGGGAGATTTACACCCTCGCCAGCCTGATAAAACTCTGTCACGTTGTTTGCCAATTACCTTGCAGGTGCAGATGTTGCAGGCTGCTGCCCATAGGTGGGATAGGCAGGCTGTGTGCCATAAGCAGATGGTGCAGCATAGGAAGCCTGGGTGGTAGTAACTGTGGCTGTGGTTGTATCATAAGCAGCAGTGCCATATCCTTGGACAGGCTGGCTATAGGCCTGTGGAGCAGTCGGGGCAGTGTAGCCTGCAACAAAAGAGCACTTATTAAGTAGACGCACCTGAATTTGTGATGTTCAGACATTCTTCGGGGACCTCCTTTAGTAGAACATTTTCTTTCCAATTTAGGAAGTTTGAAAATTAAAAAGGAGTTATGTGGGGAAGGGAGACCCTTAGCATTAATATCAGCCCAAAACTTAATTAGCAAGTTAATTAACCTCTGCTGGCCACTGGCTTTTAGACTCATCTGGCCACGAAATTCCCAGACTCAACTTTCAACATCAACGTCTCATCCCATTTGCTAGCAAACTTTGTAAACATATCCAGTAAACCTCACACAAAACATTACTTTATCTACGTTTTAGGCCGGCTCCAAACTGGAATCAGAAGGAAACCACCAAAATCTACTCCCAATCTCATGAAAAACAGCCTCAAAATATTTTCCCCAGAGTACTTACTCTATGGTTAAAGATTGGCCCTTCTCCTCAACTAAGTAAATGACTGATGTGCCGCACCATGACGGGTAATGAACCACATTAAATTCACAATTTATGAACGGAGACAAGTTTCAGGAAACAGAAACTACGAAATTTTGGGGGGGAGGATTAGATTTGGAGACCAACCATACATAATTCTGTGACTGGAGACAACCGTATCATAAGGAAGCCTCCTCTCTGTGCCCGACTGCCCCCTACTGACTGCCCGCAAGCAAGCTGCTTCTGGTTGCAGCGCCCCCGAAGGCTTTGAGAGTGGATCTCCAGGCAGATGCAGCTGGCCAGCACTAGAGTCAGGGGAGATATGAGATGTGGAGAAGAGGCCCCAATGGAATGGGAAGCGCCCTTTGTGATTTGCTGGCACTCAGTGAACTCCAGTTTGGAGACTGCTTTTTTACTGGACATTCTGAACTCATTACCAAGCAATTATATTTGACTGCCCAGGTGCCCGTTGCAAACCGAGATCCCTCTAAGAACCCCCTAAGCTGTGGCGCAGCTATTAGTTTCAAGGACAAGGTAAACATGCTGCATGAGTGGTAGCCATGTATTTGCATGCGCTTTTAAAAATGCATCTGACAGCAGCATCAAGTGGCTGCTGCTGCACGTCCTCCAAAGACAGTCTGTTTCCCAGACATCAAAATAGCACACTTGGATGAATGCCAACTCCACTTTAACAGCACAAACAAAATAATTTACAGATCATTCATGACAACAACACTGAAATTGATCTTTGAAAGAGGAACCAATCACATGGAACATGCAGGGATGATGTGGCAGCAGCGGATGTGGCTGGTCATGCTGTTCACCCTTTAGAAAACTGCATTTGAGAAGGGTGACTCGTTTTGGCCACAACACGGTAGCCAGAGAGAGGGCATGAATGGCACCCTTTAAGGGACCCCAATACTGAAAGTGTCACCACTCGAGGCACCTAAAGGGTAAACACCACAAGTTTAGACAAGATGGACAGCATTTCCCATGCAAAAGTGAGTAGGATAGTCAAACCTGTACTGGTCCCTTCTACTGTGGAAAGCACAAGACAAAGAGCAGATGGGCAGAGCATCAGAACAGGTGAGCACTCTTAGGAAAGACCCTCACCCTCAAGCACGGGAAACGTTTTCAAAGAGAGACTGGCACCAAAGGCTCTAAAGCACCTCACCAAAGGGATTCATTGGTAAGTGATTCAGAACGGCCAAAAGGAGCGTTCACTGGCGACACAGATACCCAACCCCACTTCTAAAATGCCCTCCAAGTGTAATAAAGATGAGATGGGGTGAGCACACTTACCGGTTGGAGGCTGGCCATAAGTGGCAGCATATGCGGTTTGCCCATAAGTAGCTGTTGACTGAGCCTGTGTATAGCTGACATCAGTGGGTTGCCCATACGTTCCGTAGCTTTGTTGCCCATAGGCCTGCTCCAAAGAGGAAAAGAGATTTGCTTTACTTGGCATCCATCACAAACGAGTGCATGTTTAAGCTGGATTGTCACCAAAACCATCATTGAATTCAGCAGAAAAAAGTAAGCAGGCCAATCTGAGCAGAGGTTAAGAAGATACACTCACCTCTAGCATCAAGCCAGAGGTTCACAAAAGCAAAGGTCACCTTCAAGCAAGCAACTATCACCTCTCAGGTGCCTTTATATAATAGGAGGGTATTGCACTTTCTTCCCACCGCACAACTTCCAACATTTTATATTGTGCTAAAACCCCTTAGTGTCTGGATATGTTGCTCGCATGAAGTCCCCCCTGCAATTAGGAGTTTCCATGCAGAGGCTGTGCAATTAGACCGAGGCCTGGCAGCCACTACGGCTGCTGCGTACCAGGTTTCCAAAGCTCAGTACTGGGTGGCTGCTGCAGCATGACTGTCAGCACCAGAGTGCAGGGTGCTCTGCTGTGCCTCTAGCAGAATCTGATAAGGGCTCTGCACATGCTCTTTCTCCTGTTTAAGGCCAGAAGACAGACAAAGGAACCAGATCTGCTCTGGACCTACACAAGACATTGGAGTAGCCTGCTGTTACATTTTACCTGGGTGGTCTGCGCATAGCCTTGAGTGGGCTGAGCTGCATACGCAGTGTAGCTGTGAAAAAGAACACAAGGAATGTCAGGTGCTGGAATACAACCATCAACAAAGCAACAGTTATTCAAAAATTACTTTCAAAATAACAAACACAGAACTCTTCATCGTCATCAACAGTAATTCTTCATTATAATCAAGGTTCAGCAAAGTCCTGAGTACAGGCAATACATTTCAGAGTTCTTAAACAAGGTTTCTCTGCAGAAGGGGCTTTGGGGAGAAAGGGACTTACCCCTGCTGTGCTGCTGTTTGACTGTAAGTACTATAATCTGTGGATAAGAAACAAAAGAGTATTAGCTGTGATCAGAAAATGAACAACACGTCTCTACCTAAGCTCAGTACCTGACAGACACCCTTCCTTTCTGCTTCTCCACATTAGAGGCCCCCAAATTAGACAACTTGTGTTCCCATTTATTTCACCAACAGAAGGTGGAGCAATTTAAAGTACATCTACTCAAAGGAGGAAAGCTTATCTTTCTATTTAAAGAGCCCTCCTCAGTCACTTTAAGACAAGATCACGTATAAATAATTCACATATAATTAGGCTACACCTATAATGGTTAAAGGAAATTTTTAAAAATCCAGGTAGCCATAGCTGATGGCATGTAAGGACGGTTCAGCTGATAGCATTTACTTGCAGGTTCAACAGGTTTCATGATACAACTAAAAGCATAACTAAAATCAGTTAGCAATGACATTAAAATACAGTTTATTGAAACCTGTGCTGTAATATTAAAGCAGCATAGTTTGGGGTGTTTGCTAACTCCGACAGACATCTTTAAACAACGCCATCCACATTGGCAAGCGTGGATTTTGGCAAGTGTGCCCACATTGGCAAGCGTACCCATTGTAAACCATAATTCTGTTATCTGTGTAACCAAACTTGTTAATATTAAATTACTAACACTTTAATAAATTAGCGGTCCCCAAAATGGTATGATCGGTAGCCACAAAAACTACAAACTTTTACAGAGTTCTACTTTTTTGAGTATTAAAATCCAAAATTTATCACTATCCACTCTGCAGTTCTCAAATGTCTTCTTCCCTATTAAAGTTATAGTATGAAATGGAAAAAAATTTGAGTGGAGGAAGTGGAGGTTCACGCTTCAAGGTCCGCACTAAAAAACAAAGTAATGATGAATCACCACCATAAACGGAGTGACAGCCATTTCTTAGTCATACTCAATACAAATCCTTCAAATTAAGAGCCAATCAAATAAAATGTTGGCAGAACCAATAGTTAAATCCAAGACAGCTTTTTCTGTATCCAAACATGCAGTTTTGTCTTGTGGTTCAAACCATAGAACTAGCCTGATGAGCTGCTTCCTGCTATGGAGGCCTCCTCAGAGTAAGGCAATGTTTGTTCCCTTACCTTGGAGTTGCATTGCCCTTACCCCAGCTAGAAAACGGGTTAGGATTGTGCCCTTAAAGGAGTAACCTGTCATACACCCAAATCCAGAGTAACTACAGAAGCACGTAAGAGACATTACGTGCACCCGTAGTTACTGCACCGCCTAGTGAAAACCTACGGGAAATTCATATTGGGATGCAGAATAAGTTGTTTTTACACCAGAGCAAGGACTCCCCACAGTTACTCTGGATTTTGCCCCTATTCTGTTTGTTCCACAACAGATTTACACTGCACCAACTCATCACAGTGAGTCTCTTTTCAAAAGCCCCATCTCAGTGACTTGTATAATAACGAGGACGTTCTGCAGGGAGCCACTGACTAGGCAAGAACTATCCACACAAGCCCTCCCCTCACCCCACACCATTTGATCCAGACAAAGTTAAAGTGGGAGAATTTATTAAAGTGGTTGGGAATGAATGTGATTCCTAATTAGGAATCTCTTCTACAGCTAAACTGACAAGAAGGACTGAAGACTAATTTCAACACTGCACCACATAATAGAAGAGACCAACCTGAATGGACCCAAACAATCCATCCAAAACATGCACACCCTCCACAGTCTCTGACACCGACGATCTATGGTGGAAGCAGTTCTGTAAGAACACTTGCCAAGGTATTAACCAACACCTTACATAACCTTGGAAGTGTCTGGCAAGGCCAGTTTGACAAGGTCAAGACAAACACTGTTAGCCAAGAGGGTCCATCACTTCCAGCCCCTAAGCACAGAGGGAAACAACTCTTAAGAGATCAAAAGTCACAGGGCACAAGAACCTATAGGGCAGGGACTCGCAAAGCACGGCACCAAGACCCTCTTTTTAGAATGGGAATCTGTCCAGACCAGTGGAAGTGATGCTCTGGCCAAGTGACATCATTAAGGGGGAAATTTTTTAACAATTTTAGGATGCCATCCTACCCACTTTGACCCAGCAGGAAGTCCCATTTGCTACCATTTATAAAAGCATAAGCAAAATAGCCTGTTGTAAGATATTCTATTTAATTATAAATTATACATCTGAATGCCTGTAACCATTCTGCGTTGCCAAAAAAGTATAAACAGTATTACAAAACATCTGTACACACACTTTTGTATGAACACACACGGGCTGAGGTGCTTCTGTGCAGGTGCATCCCATGCGTTCTAGTGCTCTACAACTTCCTAGCAAATCTAGAATACAGGGGTCAACTCAAGGCCTATCTGGACCACCTCACCATTTTACGTGGCCCACAAGAGCTTCAAATGCGCACAATTGTCCCAAATAAGGTCTTTGCTAAACAATTTGGCCTGCAACCCAGGCTGCAATCCTAAACACACTTTCCTGGGAGTAGGCCCTATTGAATACAATAGGACTTAATAGGACTGTGTTTTAGATTATGGCTCCTTACATTGTTTCGAGTTTGAAACCCCTGCTTCTTGAACAACACGAGGACAAAAATTAGGAACAGAGGGCCTGATCCTGTCCTACTTTCCAGCCATCAAGACATGCACTGGAACCTGAGTTGGAGCAATCAGAGGCCTCCTCCAGGCAAGGAAGCGTTTGTTCCCTCGCCCTGCTCTCCACTGCAGCTAGAAAGTTGGACAGGATTGGGCCCTTTGTGTGTATGTACTTCCCTACCCAGGACTGCATCTTTCAACGGTTCAGTGCTGGGGCTTCTTTCTAAGAGAGGAACCCACTTGTTTGGCTTCCCTTGCAAGGCATAAAGTGCCCTTGCTTAAAACTACCATGTTCAGTCCATGTGCAGTCACTTGTCTGCACAAATGTAAATCAAAGGGGAAGCAACAACACACAGTGGCTGCTCTCACTGTCAACCCCCTTACTGTTCAATGAACTACCAACTAGCCCCAATCCATTCGTCTCCCCACCAGCCCCGTAATTAATTTGCTGATCAACCATTACTCCCAAGTAGTCAATTCAATCGAATTCAACTCCATCTGCCAACTACTCGGTCAACCCGTCACCCAATGAACCGATTCAATGATGTACGTACCAATCAATTCATTGACCGACCAGCCAGCCCCAATTAAACTGATCAATCACTAATTCATGGATCAACTCATCGGCCGTTAACCCATTAAGGGAGCAATCAATTGGCCAGTCAACAGACCAGTCAATGAACTGGGTCAGCCGATCAAGTAAACGAGTGATCAATAAACCAGTCAGCCAACAGATTAATCAATAAAGAAATCAATGGATGAGTCAATCGGGTTAGTAATCAATGAAGTAACCAGTGAGCAGCCTCTAATAAGTGAACTGAATAATCAACTGATCAGCGACTAAACAGGCTGATCCACGAAAGAGGCAGCTGGTTAGTGAATGGTTTGGGTCCCTCTGTTGAGAGGCCTGCTCAGCCCTGCAGTCAGGCCCCCTCCAGTCCTCCAGAGAGGGCGACCACAGAGAGGGGGGCGCAGAGAGGCCTCCTCCAGGGGACGCTCTAGGCGCGGGTCCCCTTCCCCCTCCCCCACCCCTCCCCCTCCCGCCGCACGCGCTTCCAGTGGCCGCCGCGCATGCGCAGTGCGCTCCCCCTTCGCGCTCCCTCAACGGCCGCCCGGCAACGGCCACTCCCGACCCCCCGCCCGGTGCGGCCCCGACCCCCCGGACCCACCCCGCTCCCTGCGCCCCGCTCCCTCCGCCGCCCGGGGCCCGGCCTGCTGACCCGTGGACGCCATCTTCCTTCCTTCCTCCCTTCCTTCCCTCAGCGCGGCCTCCGCTCCCTCCTCAGACGCCGCCCAGTCCTTCTGCCTCCGCAGGCGCGCATGCGCACTCCCTTCCCGGCGCGGACCAGACCATTCCCCGCGGGGGGGGCAGCTCCTCCTCCTGACGCTTCCAGGGCCCTCTCGGGGGCGCGCAGGAACCCCCCGCACGGAGATGGTCGCGCCCGAGACGGCCCCGGAGAAGGACTCCGCGGGTGGAACCACAGACAGGCGGGGGGGGGGGGACTGCGCTCCCCCACGGACACCACGTGCTCCCTACAGACACTGCTGGAACTGTAGGTGCTCCGTGTCCACTCACGTGTACAGTTATATAGTTATGTATACACGTGTGTCTGCACACGTATAGTTTTATGCATAGCTATGTATATAGTCATAAATATGTATGTTTACTAAACATGTACTGAAACTATGTATAGTTTTATATATAGATAGTCATGTACATAGTTATACGTGTGTGCGTATGTGTATATATATGTAGTTTTATATATATAGTTTTATATGTATAGGTATAGCTATGTATATAGTTACATAGTTATACATGTGTGCGTATGTGTATATATATATAGTTTTATATATATAGTTTTATATGTATGTATGCACACATAGTTTTATATATAGCTGTTTATATAGTTATACACATGTACGTGTGTGTATGTATAGGTATAGTTATGTATATAGTTATATAGTTATACATGTGTGCGTATGTGTATATATATATAGTTTTATATATATAGTTTTATATGTATGTATGCACACATAGTTTTATATATAGTTACTTATATAGTTATACACACGTGTGCGTGTATGTATATGTGTGGTTGTGTGTGTAAGTGCAGTAACCTTTGATGAGTGTGAGGTGTGTGTTGTTGGGGGGTCCATCTCATTCTGAACAAGCCCCGTCTCCTGCAGGGCTTGGTTCAGGCCCCCTCCCGGGAGGAGGGAGGAGGGAAGGCCTGGCTTGGGGGGCAAAGCAGGCCTTGCGGGAAGGGGAGCAGCAGCCAGAAGAATCTGTGATGCGGGAAAGATCTGGTGAAGGTGACAGTGTGGGAGAGGCTGTGGGCAGAGCTCACTGCTGAGCCCTGGGCTGTCCAGGACGGGGCCTGTAGGTAGTCAGTGTCTGGGAATGGCCCCCACCTCCATGATGGCGTCAGCAAGTCCTGTGCTTGGCTGCTCCCCCCTCCAGAGACAGCCATGCTGCCAAGAGAGAAGGAAGACACTGTCTGGGGCCCCTTCCCCTCCTGGGGCTTGCTTGGGGTGAATTCCTTCTTTGGTTTCTCACCAGCTGGAACTCTTCTCTGGACGCTGGTGTCTTCTTTCCAAACCCTGAGAACTGAGGGGTTCCTGACACTCTGTACGTTTCATCTCCAGCTGTTTGTGGACGCGTAGCCCTCCTTCTGCTCTTGCAGTCAACACCAACAACGTGTGGGGAGGAGGTTCTTGGCCAACCTGCAGCTGGAGTATCTTCAGCGTGAAATGCCCGCCCCCTCTTTATTTCCTCCTTCTTCTCCATGGATGTGAAAACCTGTTCCCTCTTCATCAGCCCTCCATCCATGCTCAGAAATGCCTTCCTCGCAGGTTTGGAGTTCATGGGGTCCCTCCGACATGATCCTGGTGCTTCCCTCCAGATGCAGGTGATGTACATCTTCTGATTCGGTTAAGTTCACAAACCATTAAATAACACCAAGAGTTGCCCCCTGCCTCAGTCCGCAGTCAAGGCCCTCTGCCCTCTGATCCACTCTAAACCTCAAGTCTGAAAGCACTCCCCAAAGAGAGGGGGCTGAAGAACACCTAACCCTTGTTTCCTCTACCCAGCACCCATGACTGATGCTCCTCTGCTGCTTCCCAGTTCAGGCTCCATCCTTCCACCTCAGTAATGTGTCCCCCAAACCCCCCCCCCACACACACACCCAGACACACTTGTGGAGGCTCTTTCCCTCTCCTTTCTGGGGGTCCAGGCTGGTCCCCCATCCCAGCCCAGGGGAGATGCTCCCTCAAGGCCCTCTTAGGCACCTCTCTTTGGAGAGGGAGTAAGTGCCATTGTCTTCCATGGAATTCACTCTCAGGAAAGTGTGCTTTGGAGAATTGCAGACTTAAGTTCACCAGGCTGCTTCTTATAACTTGTAGGACACAATCCTGGGGGGCTGATTAAAGGAGGGAGGTCCAGGATCAGGCAGAACTTTTTTTTAAAAGTTTTAAAAGTTTTGGCTGGCCAGTGGACCATAATAAACTATAACTAAGTATATATATGTATATATGTTTATATTTGTAGATTTGTGTGTGTTTGTATGTATATATATACACACACACACACACAGATATATATATCTGTGTGTATAGATATATATATATATATACACACATATACATATATACATACACACACATGTGTATATATATATATATATATATACACTCACACACACCCCTCATACCTATGTAATGGACCATATATATAATATTTATTATAATATTTATTATATCTATATCAGTTTATCTACACACAGAGAGTGCACAGTTTTTCTTATGGAAAACAGCACCACAACAAGGACAACATACAAAGTGCCATCAAGTACAATCTCATTAGCGCTTCAGCTTCCAGCCTTCGGCATTTACACATTGCTCACCCTTAATAACTGTGAATGAACCTTTGTGGGCCCCCCCCCTCCACCCATGAAGCTTGCTGGGTGTCCTCAGGTCAGTCACTCACTCTCAGCCTCACCTACCTCACAGGGTTGTTGTGAGCAGAAAGGATAAAAAAGCTTTGTAAACTGCCTCGGGCACTGGCATTGGACAGGCAGGGTATAGGTGCAAACAAACATTTCCAACATGCATTTGCTTAATTAAAATGCATACACCCAGACCACACATTTTTATTCCTTTGCATTTAAATGCCTTTCAGTTTAAATGCATTTACTTATTTAAAATGCATGCACTCATATATATGCAGTTGTATTTATTAGATTTGTCCTCCACCTTTCTCCCGAAAGGGCTCCCAGCGGGACTAACAATAAAACACTTAGTAAAATACAAATTAAAACAGTAAAATACAATACATTTAAATGTCAATAAATTAAATACATTTTTGGGTGAATTAATTACATGGCACTGCTTTTTCTCCCCCCAGTTTTCCTGATATTCCTCCACTGAGGCTTGTGGCACTTTACACAGAGTGAGAGGGTTCTGCCCCGAGGGCCTTACAGTTTGGACAGAGCAACCACAGAGGAAGTGGGGGAATTCAGAGCCCAAGCCTGTGTGTGGCTACTCAGAAGTAAGTCCCAGTATAGTCAAACGGAGCTTACTCCCAGGATTGCAGCCTCAGGGACGTAAAATTGCCGGGATAGTGTTTGGGAGATGGTCTTAAGCCTGGAAGATCCAGGTTCAAATCCTGCTCAGCCACTGGCGACCTCTGGCCAGTCAGGCACCGTGCATGTGTTTGATCTGTGTTGTGTATGTGCAACACTGGGCAAAGAAGTGGTGACTCAGCCCTCCCCAGGTGGAAAGGAAAGCAGGAGAACAGAACTGAAACACTTCCACTCAAAAAATAAAGCCACTTCAAGGGGCCTGAGTTTGAATCCTGCGCCTGGGCTCCTTTGCTGCCACCCAGCCCTCTCTGCACCCACTTTGGCGACAACCCCTGGCCCTCCTGGAAGAGTGTGCAACCTCTCCTGGCCCTCTGGCTGTCACAGCAAGGTTGTGCAACTGGAAAATGGCTGAGCTGATGCCCACTGGCCCTGTGCATGATGCTCTGCTGGTGGAAACCCATGGCTGACTCAGCAGGCAGCCATTCTTGCGCTCAGTAAAAGCTTGTGTGTGTGTGTGTGGTGGGGGGGGGTGAAGAGTGTTCTCTAATTTTCCACCAGGTATGAATGTGGCTGTGCTGATGTGCAGCAGGCAGTGGAAAATTTCAGAGTGGTTGCAATGCAAAGGAAGGTGTGGGGTGGAGCAACCACCAGACCAGCCCTTGTACAAGAAACCTCATCAAAGGTAGATGACAAAAGAGCTCCAGCAAATCCAGCATGTTGTCAAGATGTCCCTGGAAAGCTCTTCCCTACCTGTTGTGCGTCCCCCCAACACCTGTAATCCAGGTGCTTCTATGGATCTGCTTAACATTTGCGTGGTCCTGCCTTCCTCTGCCATGGATTTGCATCATCCAGTATAACCCATGACTCACTGTTTGAATGGGGTCTTGTATCTGCCCCCCCCCCCCAGTGTCATTGTTGTGCTCCTGACAAACTATCCATCACACTGTGTCCGACTGTAAATCGGAATGGCTGGGTGGAGTGGACATTAACATCTGATTTACCAGAAGTCCACGTTTTGTATGCCGTTTGCTAAATAAAGTGTTTCTCAACCAGTGGTGCTTACTTCTGAGTAGACACGCATAGGAGTCCACTCTACACTTGGTTAGGAAAAGCTCCAGCATGTTCTTTTCTATGTGCAGAAAGGCCACCCTGTCCACCCTGCACTTCTTATCAGTGTTTGTCACATCGATGACATCATCACAGCCATCATCACAGCGATGACATCACCACCGTTCCTTTGCCAAAGCTACGCACCCTGAGATCTCTGCCATTGGTGGATTGAAATGGGGGGATCCACAGACAGTGAACTTACAGTGAACCCATATTTCACATATAGTGATCACAGGATAGGATCAGTGGATCTATGGGATCAGTGAGGTCAGAAGGGGATGAATCTGTGGTTCAAGCATCTCTGCAACACACCTTAACTTTCTTTTGTCTCTTAGGGGGATGCTGATGAGAAGGCTTTTGGCCAAGCCGTGGTGGGGGCTGCAGTGCCCCCCGATTGCTTCTTCTGCCCTGATGCTTCTTCTCTGTGTCTTCTGGATGTTGGGGATAAGGGAGGACCTGGCACTGGTGCCCAGCCTACTCATTAGACCTTCCCAAGGTAAGTACGTGTAGGTGTCCCTCATCCACTAGGATTCTGTTCCCGAACCTCCCGTGGATAAGAAATAAGTGGATTTAAAAAATTAATCAATTAATTAAAATTTATTCAGACCCACTTTTTTGTTCCTAATGGAATAAGGTTGTGCCTTTATTCTGTAGGGTTTATATCTTCCAGGTCGATTCTGGAACAACCTGATGATACCAAAAAATGTATTAAATAAAAGCAGTTTTTAAAAAATAAAAAGTCCCTTTATAATGGCTTAAAAACAGCTTTTCTTACTATTGTGGAGAGGCAGCCAGCAATTAGAAATGAAAGGATCCCCTGCCTTTGCCTGGCTGAGCTGAAGAACAGAACGATTGCTTGCACAACCACCTCCCGACAGCACTAGAAAAGCAGTCCCAAAACTGTTATTTGCAATGGCTATTGGTGTGGAGACAAATCCGTGTGTTTAAAAATCAGCGTATAACAAGGTTGAACCTGCACATGTCTTCTGCTGGGTTTCTTTTTGCCTTCATAACAGCAGGGGAATGTCAGGGGGGCTGTTTTAAAAGCCCCAGACCTTGACAGATTACAAGGGGTGCAGGATCAGGGCTCAGGCTCCAGGTACAGGTCAGTTGTCCTTCTCCACTCATTTGCCACCTGCGGATATTCTTACCTGCACTACGTGGTTCTTCTACTGGACCATGAATGGCCATCTGTGCTTTGCTATCAGCCATGGATGTGCTTCAGACCCTCAGCTATCCATATCTCAAAAGCTTCTGGTGGCCATGTGGTGAGGCCCCTCGACCCCTGAAGGTTTCACCAGAAGGAAAGAGATGCCTGGGAGGAGGTCCTGGAAGGAACAGGACGTAGCCACTTCTGAGCACAAGGAAGGGCTCTGGCTCTCCCCGGAAGAGGAAGGAAGGGGGAGAAAAGGGAGAAGGAGTGGGGAGAACAGCAGTGGGTGTGCAGGAGCTGAAGGAGACCCCACTAGAGAGAGGGCTGGACACCTGCCGGTTCGGGGCTCTGCCGGAATGACAAATGGGCGAGGGGGAATTGGACAGCATGATGTTGATCCAGCAAAGAGGACAGACGTCCTCAGGTGGAAATCCTCTGCTTCTTGGTGAAGGAACCTGGAAAGAAAGAGAGACAATCCACACTGAGGAAGCCTTGAATGTCAGTATCTGCTTAGGAAACTAACTTACTGAAATGCAAAGAACCTTTTGATCCCCAGCTGGTGTCTTCTCCGGAGCTGTTGTGACGCTGGTATGGCTGAAAAGAGGAAGGGACAACAGCAGGGAGGGGACTGGGAGGATGGCTCTGAACATGACAGGCCATTGCAAGGGTCCTACACCATTTGGAAGGCCTCTCCTACCTTCTGAACGTTTCATCAGCCTTGCTGGGGGTCCTTGTGGGATTTTCCAGGTCTCCACTACCAGTCAGCTACCCCTGCCCTCATCTCCTAGGTCATATAGGATCAATGGTTCACAGTACGTGAATTCTGATTCCCCCAACCCTATGGATTCTAGTCCACAAACTGACCCCAGTAGTGGACAAGAACTGATTGCATCTGAGTGGTCCATGAGCTGAGAATGGGCCAGCAGTCCGATTCAGTTGCCTTCCAGCTCCTGGCTTCTTGCGACCTCTTTCCACAGCCTACCGCCTCATCACGTATTGTCTGTGCCACACGGATGGCGCCCAGCTGCTCCTCAGCTTGCTTCCCTTCCCGCTGCTGGGTTGGCACCAGGAATGCCAGCAGGGCACGCTCCGTTACCTCCACGCCTCAGCACTCGGCGCCACCGTCTCCGCCCTCCTCTGCCTCCTTCTCACCAGACTGTGGGGTGCTCAGCCCAGCGCAGCGGTTAGCGGCTATGCACCAGTGCACCTGGCCATGCTGGGGTGCCACCAAAGACGGTCGAGGCAGAGGTGCCGCTCGGGGTGGATCCCCGTCTCTCTGTTCACTGGGCTGCTCCTCGGGCTCAACCAGCTTCTGTCCACCCAGTCGCCTTTTCTCCTGCACCTGAGTGGGTTGCTCACCTGCCTGGCATGTATCCTTTCTCTAAGGTTGGGGTGATGATGCCCCACTGCCAAACTTCCACCAGAGGCAACTAGCTCAGCTGTCTCATGGATGGGCCAGCCCTGGGTAGGCCAAGTGGCCCATGGACTCATTCATGGACTAAAAGCTGTCATCACACTGGCCCGGAAGGTCTGCCAAACTGGCTTTCTGGGGCCAGAGAAGTCCAGTTTTCCTTGACCATGGTGGGCACATGTCTCAGACCAGGCCGGGATTTTGTCCCCACTGGACCTGTCAGAGAGATGCATGGAAAGGGTGCACAAAGGGACCCTCTGCAGGGCCCTGGCGAGACGCTCTTTCCTCCACTTTGTGGTGCCTCCAGCAACCAGAATCCTTCCAACGGCCGACCCGGCAGCCGGCAGCAGGAGGTAAATGCAGGTGAAAACATCTCAGGGCATTTGCCCCCACCAGTGTCAGGAGCTAAAGTGTCTCATCTGGCCTTTTTTTCTCCCCAACTCCCAGGATTCCTTCTGTGCCAGAGATCCAAACCCAGTCGCTCTTCCCACTGCTTCCCACTCAGCCTCCAGGACCACCATCAGCCTCTTACTGGAGCGATGAACACATAGGGCTGGGGCAGGAATCCAGGCTACTGTACCCTCCACACTCTCCAAGCCCCTACCCAGAACCTTCAGATGGGACTTTCTGGGCCCGGAGTGAGTCCCTCTTAGACGAAGAGCTACTGCAGGCCGGGATCCAGGCTTCTCTGCAGGACGTGACTGACGAAGGAGTGAAGCTGTCCAAGTCGTCCGTCTCTTCTCTCCGGTGAGGGGTGGGCTAGTACAGGGACTACCCAGTGGGTGGGATCTGGGTGGTTGGGGCCACCACTGAAAAGGCCCTGCCTCGTTAGCTGAATTTCCCACTTTGTGTGGTGGAGAGACCACAAGTGGTCTCATGGACTGAGCAGGCCTGGGGGGTGGGGAAGATTGGTATTCATGAGCCCCCCACCATTGAACCCATCTCTTTGTTTCAGACTCCAGCAGCTCCAGAAAATGGGGTTCCCCACGGAAAGGGCTGTGGTGGCCCTGGCAGCCACTGGCCACGTGGAGGGTGCAGTCTCTTTGTTGATCGGAGGCCACGTTGGAGACGAAGCCAGGGTGACAACAGAGACCCGACCGGCTCCATTGGGTGGCAACCAGTGAGTGGAAGAAAGGAATGCCCCTGCTTCGGATGCAATACCCAGCGGGGCAGAAACCAGCCACACTTGGCGTGATCTCCGAGAGGCTCTCCGTAGCCTGAAGCGGGAAGAGCCAAACAAGGAGGCAAACCAGATATGAAGTTGAGCCTGCAGCTGGCCCACCCATGAGGCCACTTGGTGTGGGTTTTGATGACATTTGAGTGGTCCAAGATGGGTGGATTCAGGGTGCCCTTCACCCTCGCACACGTCATCGTTACTGCCGTATGCCTACCATCAACTGAAACCGCTCATTTGAGTGAGAACTGAACTGCCCTCGTGAAGCTGGAAGTGCAAGAGTCTCAGTTTGGTTTTCCTTCAGCTCTTTCCACACATCCCCTTTTCTTGGGCTAAAGCAATTACGAAGGTGGCCAACAACGAGGAGGAATCTCTGCTGGAGGCCTCCTCAGTGCTAGGGGGTTATCGCCCTTTATCCAAACCAGAAATCAGCAACAGTTTTCTGAAAACTTTTTATTATTTTCTTCCAAATACATTCATTTGTGCCCTAATCCAGTGTTGGTAATGCGGGGCGAGGGGACTGGGAATGGGTTGGGACATGGTTCGGTGTGCGACGCAGCCCCAATTTTGTATAATGTAATCCCTCAAGGCAGGACCTGAGCAACCTTCGTATCAGAGGTCAGAGCTTCAGGCTGCAGCTGCAAAGACCACTTTTCAGCTTCAGCTTCGTTGTGTAGAGATGCCACGGTCCAGATCCAGCCGGGTGAGGGCAGACAAGACCCTCCACCATTTACAGGCAAGGAATTTGCTCAGTGCCGGAAAAGAAACTTCTGGAATGTTTTCACCTTTTTCACCAGTGCACAACTCTCTTCTTGTGCACATCCAGGCTCTGCAGTGCACTTTCAAGCTCTCACAGTCCCCAGTCAGTGTTCAAGGTGGGATCCTACCCTTGCCGCCCCCTCTGCAGCCCCGTACCGAGTACCTTTGCAAAGTCCACCAGCAGGTTTCAAGTATGAGAGAGTCACCCTGTGGTTGCCTTCGAGCGCCAAAGTGCTGGGAGGGGGGGTGTGCCCCCGGCCTCCAATGGCCTCATGAAGCCCTATAGGTGAGGAACTCTTTCACTTTCTTTGGGACGGGCAGTGCCAGGACCTGGTACGTGGTCAGGACGCAGCGAAGGGCTTTGCGGCACAAGTGCTTGAGAGAAGAGAGCGCCTGGGGGGCGGTCCAAAATTGGACGTGGCCGTCTCTTGTCCTACAGGGAGGGGAGAAGAGGAGGCAGAGACTGTTACGCACACAGAAAGCAGGTGCACTTGCACCATCACCAGCTACAATTACACTCAGGCCACCATCCTAACCAACGTAGGTCGGCACAACTCATTTGCTCCCCGTTCCCATGTTGGCTCATTTGCTCCCCGTTCCCATGGAGGCCGGCGCATGTCTTTTATGCTTTATTATGTAGACAGGAGCGTATTGAACATACCCCGTGGCGATGATCCCGCCCCCTGGGAAGTAGGTGCAACACAATCCATTCTTCACAGGGGCAAAGGCAATAGGGTTTCCAAGTTCCAAAGCCCAGATCCTCAGAAGCCTAGAAGATGCAAGTGAGGTGAAACGCAGTCTATAAATACTGTAGATCAATAGATGTTCTTCCTCAGGGGAGCCAGAAATCAATGGTAAAGCACAGGCTTGGCACTCAGGAGGGTTCAAACCCAGGTAGGACACAGGAAAATAACGATAACAAGAACAGCAGACCTCACGACTCAAAAACTTGCATCATATCCTCCATTGGCCCTGCTGCCCCCACCTCTAATTGCCCAGTGGGTTTGATGGCCAATGTTCCCAGGTCTAGCCACCATGTCGCCACTCATCTCAGCTCTGGATAAGGCATCTACAGGGAGGAATACCAGAACACATGGGAAGCGGAGGCCCAGATTCATGGGCACGATCCCTTCTCCCACCTGTCGTCCGCCACCGTGGCGAGATAAAGGCCTTCCGGTGAGAAGCACACCGATCGCAGGGAGCTGGCCTGGATATCGCCGCCATAGTCCAGGGTGGACTGCGATGGAGAGTGGCTGAAACAACAGGAGAGGTAGCATCACTTTGGTTTCTTTCGATGCCTTGGCGAAGGGTCACCAACAGAAGTGCCTCGTTCCCTATCAGAGGATCATCTCAGCAAGTGATCGGCACCAGGACTTCTATTATTTGATTTATATCCGACACTCAAGGCTGCCAACAGCATTTCAGAGAATAAAATCAACTGAAAAAGACAAATACCAGAGATAAAAACAAAACAACTGAAAACTAGATAAAAGCAAAATAAAAACGAGGAAAAACCGAGAGAACAGATTAGTGGTGATTCTGTCCACGCAGTGAGGCTCTGGGTGGAGATGAATCTCGGACGGACCTTTCTCGGAGAAATCTTTCCAAGGCCAACTGGGCCATGTGCCGTCACCTCATCCTGTGGCAAGGAGTTCCACAGACTAATTAAGCCCTGAGTAAATAAATATTTTGTCTCTTCTGGTTCTTCTGCCACCCAGTTCGAGCGGATGGCCCTGGTTCTGAAGTTGCGCAAGGGGGAAATCAGTGGTACCTTGCCCACTGATGGATCGTACTGGCCACCAGTGACCTCCCTTACCAGAGGGCTCTCAGTTGCTCCCCAGTGTAGGGGTCCCAAAGGATCACCGAGGTGTCGTATGAAGCGGTTGCGAGGAGGGCCGAGTCTGGTGAAAACTCACAGGACACAACACAGCCTTGGTGCCCTTCCAGCTTCCTGAGGAGGTTGTAGGTGTCCATGCTCCACAATAGGGCCTAAGGGGGCAAAGGGACGGGATCCAAAACGAAGAATAAGTATGAGGACAAAATTCAATTTATTCTTTTTCACATTTTCTCCTGCCTTTCCTCCAAGGTGCTCAGGGTGGTGCTCCCCTTCTTTTGTCCTCACAACAGCCCTGTGAGGTAGGTGAGGCTTAGAGATGGTAACTGGCTCAAGGTCACCCAGGAAGCTTAATGGCTGAGCTTGATTCGAACCTGGATCTTTCAGATCTACCTCTCAAACCACTACATCATCCCAGTTCTACACTTACTCCAGCAGCTCTCCAGGGCTCCAGATTTGGGTCTTTCCCAGCCCCACCCAGAGAGGCAATGATCTTGGTGTTAATAAAAGGCAGCAGAGAGGCCTCTCCCCCTCTGGAAAGCAGCCCTCTGCAGCCTCCAGCCACTCCACCTGTCGAAAGCACAATGGAGTCAACACTGGGCCTTCCTGGCGCCACCTTACCGACTTTTCTCCGGCTGCAGAGCACAACATGCGACAATCGGGGGAGATGCAGCAACAGTAGACCCACTGCACGTGGCCAGACAACACCTGAAGCTGCTTCCCTGAGGAGATGGGGGGAAAGAGGTTGGCACCCTTTTGGGGCAAGAGCTACAGAAACGATACTCCTCAACCAGCCTCCGAACCGCCCTTCCCCGAAGAGAGAGGGCACATCACTCGCTCCTACCATTTTGGTTCAGGTCCCAGATGCGCAGGGTTTTGTCACGCGACGCGGAGACGAGGATCGAGTAGCTCTCGCCGGGGGCAAAGCTCAGGTCCCTCACCACGTCCTGGTGGCCGGACAGGTTGAAAAGCAAGTGGCCTACAAACAGCAGGAGGTTGACCACACAGGGGACAGCCGATCCGTCCCTCTCAAGCCACTCTGTCCTCCCCAAATATGGACTTACCTGTCTGGACTTCCCACACTTTAATCTGTCCGTTGTTCAGCCCCGTGGCGAGGACCAAGCAAGGTGCGCTTTCTGTCCGCGCAGTGCGCTTGCTGGGCAGCCAGGGGCTGAACGCCAAGCCCCAGACAATTTGGCCGCACTCCAGAGTCTTCTCCTTGGCTGCACCTCGGTCTCTGGGCTGTGATTTTGCAGTATGGCCCTTGCGCTCCAAGGCTCTGCAGCGTCTGCAAGGTGGAGAGGTCAGAAGCAGGTCAGAACAGCGGAAGAGGCCGCAGAGCGCAGGGTTCACGGTGGTTCTCCCCTTTTTAGCACTGGGACCCCATTAAAAATATCTTTGTCTGTATGGATCGAGTGATCCATATGTCTTTTTTTCCCAGGACGTGACCTCTTGGATGCCCTCCGTTATGGGGGAGGCTTGTCCTCTTTCTATATGGTCACCCTGTGCCGATCTCCTGTACTGGGTGACGCGAAACTTAATGACGCCACTGCCGGTGGGGCCATCAAAGGCTTACAAAATTACAATCAAGGAAACTGGGAGACTATTATGGTCTGTCACGTAGAACATTAACCCAGAAGGCAAACTTTTCCTGTGAACTTTAAAAGCCACGTGACCAAAACAAGGGTGCGGCTAACTTGGATTCTTCTCATGGTTTCCCAAAGGGTCACCTCCGCCTTGAGGCAATATTTTAGGCTGTACTTAAAAACGCTGCTGCTCTGAATGGAAGCCGCCCAGGGCGCATAAGCCTTCCATAGGGACCCCAGGTCCAGACCCCCAGTTTGAGAAGTAGAGGCAAGGCAGATGTGGGTACGCACGGCTCAGACCCTTCCAAAGGCCAAGGGAGCAGCTTGACCACACAGTGACCCTGAGACCAGGCAAACCAGCTACAGTCCGGGGAGAAGGCCACGCTCCACGTCTCGCAGCTCGCGTTCCAGTCGTACTGCTGAGGGTGTCCCGACTTCAGCTCCGCCACAATGAAGGGCTCCCCTAAAGGAAGAGCATCGGGAGATGTGGAAAAGGGCAACCAAAACAACCGGGGGGGGGGGGCTGAGGCCCCTTCTTTATGACATTAGGTATGACTTCCTTATGAAGTTACATAGGGCTTTGCATCAGAACCACATGCAATAAGCTTCAGATGTCTGCGAGCGGTACTTATACGCAGGGTGACCATATATCCTCTTTTTCCAGGACATGTCCCCCCTTTTTCAGCCTTGTGTCCTGGAAAAAAGTCTAACTTGTCCTCCTTTTTCTTCTGAGCAGGCAGCATGGAACCAGCTTACAATTAATAAATTATATGTAATAGTTTGAAATTTGATAAGTATTTAATTTAGTATTAAGTAATATTTATGACTATTACAAGTAACATTTATGTCTATTATTTTAATTATGGTATATAGTATTTCCTAGTAAGTAATACTGTTCTTAAATTAACCACCTGAATGCAATTTATAGGAGCGTTTTCAGCTTTTATTCTGTCCAGTCCTACATTTTCTTGTGTGTCCTCCTTCTTGTCCTCTTTTGTGGTTATGACATATGGTTGCCCTGACGTAAAACAGCATTTAACTTCTGAAATATATTTACTTACTCAATAAAGATTAAATTTATATTTTAACCCTAAACTGACCCAGGGAAACTTGCTCCACTCTAGCTAGGTTCCCCTTTGCTACGCTGAGGCTGAGGCTGCAATCCCATACACACTTTCCTAGCTGTAAACCCATCAACACAAGGGGACCTTTTCTGAGCAGACATGCGTAAGGATTGTGCTCTTGCTCTTGGCTGGCACCCACTGGTTTCTACTGGTCTGTGCTCTGGTTTTATTGGTTTCAGTGTTGGTGTCACCCCTTTCTCCCAAGGCGGCTGATGGAAAAAGGAAGGGCGGATGGAGGGTGGATGGAGGGTGTGGAAGTGCCTTTCCTTCCAAGGAGCCTCAGAAGAGCCCTGCAGGACCAGGCCCCCTGTGCTCACAGTGGCCCACCAGCTTTGCCAGGGAGCACCCCAAGCCCTGCCTCCTGGTGCCACCTGCGCCTGGCATTCTAGGTCAGCCCACATCTAAAATAAGGAGCTCTCTATGACCCCCCATAGCTTGCAATATAACCTGGGATGGACTTTTCCTCCAGAAATGGGTCCAGGCCCTTCTGCAAGGCATCCTGGCTTGATGCCATCACCGCATCCAGTGGCCAGGAGTTCCACAGATCCCCTCCTGTCTCTCTCCTAATTCTCCCCAAACTCCAGTTCACTGGTGTGGAGTCTGGGGTGCTGTGAGTGGAAAGAGCTCTCCTTTCCACCCCGTGCATGAATAAGGGGGGATCTGGGGGTGCTTGTGAAGGGGGGGCTCACATTCCACCCTCCCCCCAAAATGAGCACCCCATACAAAAGGTGGGTGCCCCAGATGAACACCCCATGCAAAAGGTGGGTGCCCCAGGCCAGTGCGCACGGACAGCAGTGCCACCCCCAAAATGAGCACCCCATGCAAAAGGTGGGTGCCCCCTTCCCTTCCAGTGCCAACAGCCGGGGTGCCCCTGGGAAGGGAGGGTCTGCTGCTGGCTTCCCGGGGGGGGAGGAGGGGCGCCCCAGGATCTGTCCCCAGCAAGCAGGCTCACCCTCCGCCGCCCCTCCGCAGCAGGGCGTCCCTGGCAGCCCCTCCATCCGTCCAGGGAAGGGAAGGGAAGTCCTCGCGGGGTGCCCAGCCCTGCCCTCCCCATCACATGATGGCTGAGCCGGGGCGGGATCTCACCTGGACAGACGCCTGCCAGCCAGCCAGCCAGACGGCCGGCCCGGGATGGGGACGGATGCGGGCACCTCCTCCCCTGCAGGCACTGCGGAGGAAGCCCTCGGCACAGCCGCCTCTCAGGCTTCCTCCCGGGTAAGCCTGGCCGGTGCCCTCCCTGGTGCAGGTCTACTCAGAAGGCGTGGCGGTGCCGCCATCATTCCCGCAGCCCGGCTGGGGTTCCTGCCTGAGTGCCTTCCTGGAAGTGCTTGGGGTGGCGTCTTGCAAACCTCCAGCGCCAGGCTCAGTTCTGCATGGAACGAGTGGGGTTTACTCTCGGGAAAATGCCGGAGAAGTGAGCGGTCTCTGGGGGAGAAAGAGGGGCTGGAGTTCCTCGGGGTCCTGCGCTCCAGGGGTGGGTCTCCCCCTCCCTCGCCAGTCTGGCCAGACAGAAGCTGGGTCTCCCATCCACAGCTGACTCCCTCCGCCTCGGTCCCTTAAAGGACCCCCCTTCTGGTGCCCGGAGTGGCCCTTTCCAGGGATTTTTTAATCCTCCTCTCAGCCCCTTGGAGGCCACCAGGAGGACCTAAACCCTTTAAGCCATAACTAAGGGGGCTTCTGCTAGTCAGACCAAGTAGGGTTGCCGGACCTTAGGGTTGAGATTGGGGGGAAGTTGTAGGATCAGCCACCAGCCAACCAACCATCCTCCCAGCTGGGTGTAGACACTCCACCTGAAGCCAAAACCAGTGTTGTCGGACGCTTTATTTGGCCTTGAAAAGGCTGGTACCAGGATCAGCCCAAATCCCATTCTGGGGGAATCAGGATGCCCATTTTGGGGGGCACGGGCTGCAGAGGAAGCCCCTCACCCCTTCCACACTTCCACTGCCCGCGAGCGTCCCCCTCCACCACACACAGGGTGGGCACGCGTGAAGTCCTAGGGTTTGTTTTTGAATCTGGGCAACCAAACCCTGAGAAGGCCTGCCTTCAAAAAAAGCCAGGTTTCTAGTCCTCAGCGCTGGGGAGGTCTTTGGAGAGAGACGGAGCCCACCTGTCAACCACTGAAGCCGCACACATGCACCTTTGCGGTGGATGTCCCCGGGTTGAGCGAGCATGGGAAAGGGGTGGCCTGCGTCACCCTAAAACACCGCGAGAAACAGGAATGCCCAAAATGTGTCACACAGCAAAGTCACAACAGATTCAGTGGAGACGGGGCACTGTTCATGGGTAAAGATTCAGTGGAGACGGGGCACTCACTGTTCATGGGGAAAAGCCTTGGTTCAAGTTCCAAGAAAATATCAAGGCTTGACCTAATCCGACCCACCTTGCAGGGCTGTTGTGGAATAACCGTCAGGCATGAGTACTGAAAATGAATTTCTTCTCTTAACAAAGAGCGGATGAGAAGAGAGGTGGGGAAAGCCCTCCTCAAAAATGGGGAGGGGGAATTATACAAGGGCTTCAGTGTAGGGTTGCCAGATGTCCTGAAAAAGAGGGACAGTCCCAATTTGGGGGAAACTCTTCAAGTGTGACAGATGGTCCTGCTCCAATTTTGTGGAAGGGAATTGTGGCATCCCTCCTTCTATGGGAGGATGTTCTCAGTGGCCCCCCTCCCTGTAAGAACTGAGCAGTCCCTATAGATCCATCCTTTGCTGGGTAATCTGGAGAGGCCCTGAGTTTCACTCCCCAGGAGCAAAATATGGGTGTGAAGAGAAGGGCTGTTGCTGCCGGAGCCCCCAAGGACCCTTTTCCCAAGTGGTAGAAGAAGCATCAGCGCTAGCAGGACCAGGACGACTCCCCATACACTACTGTAGCACCCAAGGGTAGAAAGTGCCCCCTGCAGGACAAAGAGGCAACTACACAAATAAGGCAAGTGGCGGCCCTGATTCTGGTGGCCAAAAGCACAAACGGGCGTGCCACACACATGCACACATAGCATCGGTTACAAGGTGCCCTTGCACAAAAACGAACAGACCAAATAAATATGAAGCCAGGGCTGCGTCAGCAAGTGAGCACCCTCCTGGGCGCACTGGCGTCCTCCACCGCCTCTCTGGGTGGACAGTCCAAAGTGGGCAGAGGATTGGGTGCCACCCCGGAAAAGGCCCTGGCGGTCCGGATCGCCCTTCTCCTGCCTAGACAGCAAGGCTGCTTCCTCTTCACTTCCTCTTGTCCTCACTCGTCGGGGAGAGGCGGTGCGAGATCATCCGGTAGGCAGCCAGGTTCTCGTCACGCTTGCCCCGGTAGTAGCTGGGCGGACTGGGGGAAACGGGTCCGAGGCCTGATCCTGGCTCTGGTTCTGTCAACCAAAGGAAAATAGAATGAGATCTCCAGTTACTTCCCCCTGCTATGGAAGTTGGCAATCCCATTATCCCAGTCTAGTTTTGAAACTGGTTCTAGTCTCTTTGATTTCAGAAGAGGCAGCGCAGCCTTCTTGACTATGGGTGGAACAGGCCTGGTGCCGGGGGTGGGGAGACGTTTGCCAAGGGGGGTCTGATGAGGTTGAACGTGGCCGGCTCCTGCCCACTGGTTTTGGAAGGCTGAGCACATGGCATGGAGCATGGCTGGGGAAGTGCTCAGCCTTGCAGGATGTTCAGTCGAGCAGTGGCAGGTGCTGGGGATGACCTCTGAAGCTCAGCCGACGGGGGGGGGGACCACATCCCCTGATCCTTTTTGGGCCCCAGGCACAGTGAAAGAGGGGGCTGCCAGAGAAAGAGGGATGTGACACTATTTGGGGTGCCGGAAAGTCTTGGGCTAATCCCAATTGTGGTCTAATTCCAAAAAGGAAGTGCTGCCTGAGCCTCAAGTGGGGTCACCGGCCTGATGCCCACCCTCCTTGCCCACTACCATCACTCCCCACACGGTCGATGCGCTTCCCCATTCCATGCCAAGCGTGTGTGATTATTGATTCCTATCCCACTAGCCCAAGCAGGGTCTGTCCTGTAACCATGCAAGAGTGCCACAGAGCACATGCAGAGTTGCATCAGAATGCCAGGGTGCCCCCCAATTGCCGGTCCTAACCCCCAGATATCTCCAATTTCACTCTGTTTACCCGGAGTGACCCTTCCGCGGATGTGGAGCATATCCCATGCTGAGGTTGGAGATCATGCTGGGGTGAAGGTGGAGAAAGCCCTTTCCTCCCCGTTCTATTGCTAGAGGATGTGGCCCTCCTCCCGATGTGCCCCCACTGTGGATGGCCATGGGACGGCCACAGTGCTGTCATGCCAGACTCCGTCTGTGAAGGGTTTGTGGGGGGGGGGGGGAGCTGCTGTCATAGACTTGACATGCACAGTGAGAAAGGGGTGGGAAGGCAATGGGGGGTGAAAGCCCATGGGAAGGGGGCTCCAGGCTCTGTGCTCCCAGTCCAGCAAATGCGTCATGCCACAGAAGGACAGAGGGTAAGAGTCGGGGGGCGCCTTGTTACCTGGCCAAATGATAGCTTCCAGCAAGGTCACTCGCCTCACCAGGAGCTCCAGCTGAGCCTGCTGTTCTAGGAAGCTTTGTAAGCTAATGGCCTGGTGGGGATCAAGAGCAGAGAGCACATTCATTCACCCACCAGGTGGGAACAGGAAGGGGGTGCGGGCGCACGCATGCGCGCATGTGTGAGACGCAGGTCTGGGGGCTCAATTGGGATGTTGGGGCTCTTTGGAGGGTGAGGAAGGGCTGGAGTAAGGAGTAGGGGGGCCCAACCTATGACCACCATGAAACCTCTCCTTAAGAAGTGGTGATGGATTGCTCCACGGGAGCACATGGGCAAGCACATGGACACATTTCTCACCTTGTCCAACCTCAAAGTCCACCTTCACCTGCTCTCCCTTCCCACATAAGTCTTCTCCCACGTCAACAATATCTGAAGGACACAGCTTTGAGAAGCTCCCACTTGTCTTGATGATGAATCGCACCACCCAGCATGAAGAGGAGACATCTCCCCCCCCCCCACAGGCACCTCTTTCTCCAGCACCCTCCATGCACAACAGCCACATCAGATGCCACTGTTGGAAGGCTACACGTCAATCTGAATCATTGGTCAGGCCTGGCCAAATAGGAACTCTGGGTCACCGCAACTGAGATTTCTCAAACATATAGGGCAGCAGTGGTGAACCTATGGCATGCATGCCACAGTGGGTATGCAGAGCCCTCTCTGTTGGCACGCGGGCCAAGTCGCCCCACCATTGCCCCAGCGCTGCTCCAGACAGCAGCTTTTTGGAGCAGAGCTGATTGGTGCCCAGCGCAAGGCATGTGCATTGGGCCAGGAGTGTGCATGGCGGTTCTGACATATGTTCACCCTGCATGACCCCCAAATAACTGTTGCTTTGGGTGTTCCTCCACCGGGACAATCCATTCCTCTGCTTTGTTCAACTGGACCGACCTCAGCTCTGCTCCTACCCTGTGGCTTCATTTGCTGCCCCTGGACATTGACATGGCCTGACCTGGACTTGACTCTGGCTCACCCGACTGACCCCCTTCTAGGCCTGAATGTGGCCTCTCAGTTCTGGAATCTGGTCCCTCCTGGGGTTCAACCGGACACCTGCTGGACAGCCAGATCCCATCGCTCCATGCCCGAGAGCCAGACCTTGCTTGGGCTGTGGGGTGCGGGGGGGGGGGCAGTGTTGGGAAGCCATCGTGTGTGGCTGGTGGCCTGTGTTCAGCGTGGCCTGGAGTGACCCCCCAGTTCTTCCCTGCACCTTCTGACCTGTGGGTCTGTCCTTCTGTCTGTCTCTACTCACCATGGAGCCCAATCATGGTTTCCAAGATTAACACCCTTTCAGCTAAAATCTTCAAAGCCTCTCGGAGCTGGTGTAACCCCTCCCCCTGCAGACGAAAGAGACAGATAGAGCCGTGAAGGGGGTGCTCGAGCGGGGTGGGGGATAGAGAAAGAAGGGGGCCAAATGGTTGGCTGCCTTTGCCCCCTACCCTTCCCCACCCCTTGGGAAAGGAGCAAACTTGGAGAAGTAACCAGTCCTTGCAAGAAAGCAACTCATGCACATTCCTCCTAGCAGGCAGTAGCGTTCAGTGGGTGCAGCTCATGGGAAATCTCTGTATCATAGGGAGGGAGCCCAGCTGGAGAGGAGTCCTTCAAAAGGCATGCAGGCTGGGTTTCCCTCTTGCCCCCAAATCTGTGGCTTGGCACTGGGCACAGAACAGCTGCCTGGAGACTGGTGATGCCTAACCTTTTTGGCACCGAGTGCTGGCTGAGTGTGCTGGTGCCCAGTGCATGTGCCCAGAAGTCTGGGCATATGCATCCTCTTTGTAGCAGACCCAACTGGGTGCGCCAGTGCTCAGCGTGCAGGGGCATGCGCGCTGGGCTTAGAGCGCTCATCTGGGGGTGCTAAGGCTGCAATGCCAGCAGAGAGGGCTCTGAGTGCCCACTCTGGCCCACGTACCATAGATTTGGCACCACTGCTCTAAACTAAAGTGTCAGACCCCTTTCCAAGCTGTAGCATGACATGTTCTGCCCCAGAGTCAGCCCGTTCCTCCACCCACATGGCAGAAATGGACTTTGCCTTAGGGAGCCAGGTTGCAATCCTAGGTACACTTCAGACTAATGGACAATGTTTATATTGAAGTTTGTACTTTATACTAAGAGTAGTAGGTGACAAATGAACGGGGCTGCAGTCCTAACCCCCAGTTAGGCCAGCACAAGACCCATATTGGGTCTTGTTGCACTCACCCCTGCTAAGCGGGCAAGAAGCCCTCTTTCAAGAGGGTGATCCTCCTTTATTGGGGGGGGGGGGTAGAGGAACTGGCCCTACCCACCTCCCCAAGCAATGTCTCTTCTAACGGCTTCTGCTGGTGATCTTCTTTGCATTTTAGATTGCGAGCCCTTTGGGGACAGGGACCCCTGAGCTATTAATGAGCTATTATTGTTTTCATTTTCCTGTAAACCGCTCTGTTAACTTCTCAGGTGAAAAGCGGAATATAAATACTGTAGATAGATAGGGTGGTGTTGCATAAAGCTCTTCGGCACCATTCTTGGAGGGAAGGGGGTTTAGGCCAGTGGACAGACCTGCACCGGCCTTCCCACACCATCTTGGGAATGGAGGGGTTAGTTGAGCTGGCCTAAGTTAGTTCAGATTTTGCCCTGAATGAATGAATGGTGAGCCTCTTATCCTAGTGCTAACTCTAAACCTACTTTTGCATTTTAATCTAATATACACAAATAGGGGCACAATTATGTCTGGGATGCAAAAGGAATGGAGACAAACATGCAATGCTGGGTTTGGCCAGGATGCAGCAGCCCAGGACAGACCCCAGTGGAGCTGATGGTGAGGAAGGGAAGGGAGGCAAGCAAGTCCTAACCCTGTCCTTTGCCCCAAGCAGGTGGCAGTTTTGATATGTGGATGCACGAGAATGCGGTAGGCACATGCGTGGCATTAGTAGCAGGCAATGGTGCGTCAGGCAGGGATCCCCATAGATTGTGTGGCTGGAAAGAGAGAGAATGTGAGAGAGATGGGAGTCACCAGATCCCCACAGCTTAATCAGTTGCCCTGTCCAGAAGGTAGTGGGTCCCCCAAATATTCATCCCACTCCAGCTAATGCTCACCCCAGCTCTGACACCTGAAGACCTTTGGTCTGGCATTCCTGCCCTTCCTCCCAAAGAACAGAACAGGAAGGCAGGAGGAAAGTGGCAGGCTGAGCAGCTTCCTGGAACCCCCACCTTCCTGTCCTCAACTGCTTCTCTTTTGCTGTGCTCCGCTCTATCATCATCATCATCATCATCATCATCATCATCATCATCATCTCTGGGGCATCATCAGTATGCCTGTAACCCAGCACTGTCCTGAACATATGGTTTTTAAAGTGGGGGGAAAGGATAATGACCGCCATGCCTTTGCCTGTCAGTTTTGCACCCCATTCCTTCTGTGGCAATGAAGGGGATGCAGGGCCCAATCCTATGCCTGTCTACTCAGAAGTAAGTCCCACTGTAATCAATGGGGATTACTCCCAGGAAAATGTGGATAGGATTGCATCCACACTTTCCCCCTCTGCCATCTATTCTTGGTGTCAGTGAAAATAACATAATTTATTAATAATTTATTATCAATTTAATCACAATGTATTATTAATAGAAATAATTTAGTGCTCCCTGTTCTGAGACCGAATTGCCAACAGGGGCTAGAATTGGTTCTTCCTCCAGGCAAGGGTGATGTGGCAAAGGACATCCCAGTGACCCCCAAATGGAGAATGGATGTTGTGTCCTGAGATGGCAAGAAGAGGCCTCCAAGGAATGGAAAGGAGGTGCTCTTTCTCCCCTGCGCAGGCTGGTGCCTGGGCAGGAACTGGGCAGGGGCAAAGAATCTGGGATGGGCACTGGGAATGGAAGTGGACGGGCTACGGGGCAGACTTCCAGTAGGATCATCTGGTCCCAGAGACCAGATCCCCGCTCAGTAGGGGTAGGCACTGCGGTGTGGTGGTGGTGTTGGGGAACAGAGGAAGCAAAGGTGCTGTTGTCCAAAGCTTACCCAAGTGCCCTTCTCTCCTGGTTCACCTTTTGGCCCCGGTTGCCCCTGAAACAGAAGAGAGGAGACATTTAAGAACCCAAGGCCGGCCATGCATGTTATAATGGTGTCCCTGTCCCTTCCACAGGGCACAACAAGGCCAGAGATGGGCAAACCTTCATGGCAACCGGATCACCTGCCTCTGCTGTGTTGGTGTCTTGGGAAACGGGACACTCCTTGGAGTCACGTTGGAAGGAGACACCTGGGTTAGGGTTAGGGTGGTTCCCTGGCTGGGTTCTCCAAGGCCTGCCCTCCGTGTGGCAGCCTCAGCTTGGTCAACACCGGCTGGCAACAGCATCCCCAGGTATCCGGCCGTGGTTTCCTCCCAGCCCTACCTGGTGATGCTCCTGGAGACTGAATTGGGCCCTTTGGCATCCAAAGCAGGAGTATCTCCCAAGGCACATGCAGGTCTTCCTATCTATCTATAGTAGTGGCAGAGGATTCAGAGTACTGAGTATGGCCGCCTGAGTATCTTCCCCTTGTGCCTGGGTGGCAGGGGGTGGCCAGGAGGCGCTCCAGTGTTTCCCGCCAGCCATGTCTCCTCTACTTACCTTCTCTCCGTCTAAACCCCTCTGTCCAGGATCCCCTTGTGGTCCCTGCGGAAGAGATAAAGGAACGATGAGAGTGACCCTCGCAGCCTGCCAGATCTCTCACTCGTACCAGCCTTGCCTGGTCAGGGCTGTGCATCTGCCAATACTCACCCTCTCTCCTTTTTCCCCAGGGACACTGGCGGCCCCGTCAGCCCCAGGCCTTCCAGGGACACCCTGAAAAAGAAACCAAACTCTGGTATCAAACAAGCCAAGGGGATTTCTATTTATTGGGGTAACACAGCCCCTGATGTGATGGATCAACAGACCATTCCTCTAATTTTGGGTGGAGGTGATTCCAGATGCCCCCTTGAAAATATTAGTGGGACATACAGTTAGGCTGCCACCCGTAAGCCCCTCTCGCCCTCCCAGGGATTTGGGATACTCACATCACGTCCTGGTGGGCCTGGCATTCCAGGTGGCCCTTGAGGGCCTAGAAGGAAGAAGATGCTTTAGATTAGAGCTGTTGCCAACATGGGGCTGCTCTGGGAAGAGGGCAAGAGGGGTGGGTGCAGCATCTCCCACCTTCACCCAGCCACTCAATGGCATGCCAGAAAGACACATTCCTGCTGTTGCAGTGCCCTCCGTGTGTTTTTTCCTGATCTCCAAGTAACAGTTGTGTTTAACCATGTAGTAACCATGTAGTAACCATGATCACACCCCAGCAACTGCATCTAGCCTGGGGAGAGCAAGTCAGAAGTTGGATCCCAGTTTAACAGTTTTTCCCTTCCTGGGTAACTCCTGAACCACAACACCAACAGGCTGGCAACATCAAGGGGTGTGTTTGTCGCCTTCTCATGAGTGGCATCCAAGGGGTTTGGAAACCATTTAGAAAGAATTTGGGCATATCTTTTATGCCTGATGGGCACCTCATCCTGACCTATTCCAAGTCCCTTCTTTGCCATGAAAGGTGCAATAATCATTAGAACCACAAGAGGGCCCTCTTACCCCATTTCTCTAATAGGTCACCAGTGGTGTTTTCAGCTTCTAAATAATAATTTGTCTACTACTACTACTACTACTACTACTATTATTATTATTAAGTTAATATTTAATTTGATTCACAACCACTGACTGATAAAACCTAACAGTTCAGATCATAATCAAGGATCTAAGAGCTGTTGAGGTATCATCTGAGTATAAAAGTGGTTCCTATTATTAATATTAATATTATTATTAACATTTTTCTGTCTGCTCAGACATTACTGTCATTCTGTTTCACAGGACAAGTCAGATGGGAGACAATAAAGATTTTCTTTTTCAGTGAAAGATTTGCATGGAAGATGAGAAGGTTGAGAAGGAAAAGGAGGGTGTCAAGGAAAACAGTGTAGTTTTTCCCAGGGCACAAGGCTAGAAAAGAGGACATGTCTGGAAAGGGAGGAACGAGGGTCATCCCGTTGCATCAGGGTTTGGTGGTTTGGAGGGGGAATCATCTGTTCTGTCCTGTTGATTTCTCTGATTCCTCAGTTGTTAACAAACAAACTTGTTGACAAAGAAGGTTAAGGTACAAGGAAGGAGGATTCTCACCCATGGGTCCTGGAAGCCCTGGGGGGCCAGCCGGTCCTGTGATCCCCATTTCAGTAAAGGTGTTAGACAAAAGTGGGTCCCCTGAGGCCAGAGAAAAATCAGGGCATGGATTAGAAACACATAAATAGTGACAAGTGTTACTACTTCTCACAAAAAAAGAGAAATACATGAGGTTAACTAAGGGCTCCTTCCCTTGACAGACAGACAGACAGACAGACAGGCAAGCAGGCAGGCATGTGGGAAGCAGACTGACAGACAGACTGATTAAACCCTCACACAGGACAAACACTGTGGGCCAAACTCAAATAAAAAGCAGGCCTCCGTCAGTCTTGAAAGACTATGGTATCGTGCTGGGCGCTGCATAGGAAGCATGAAAGCCTGGGTTAGATTGATATGGAGGATAGGCTGTTCCCAAGCAGCAAACCCCCCCTCTCCACGCCACTGAATTAGTCCAATGGAAAGGCAGAGCCCATACGATTGGATCCAGCTGGCATCGCAGAGCTGGGCTAAGGACAGGCGCTCACCCTGTCTTGTGGGGCCGACACGGGTCTTGAACCCTGGCCTGCTGGTTAACAGGCACAGCGTCTTAACTGCTTGCGCCACCCACAGCCTGTAGGTGCTGTATTTGTATATTTGTGCCACTCAAATATGGCCACATAAATGAGCTAACAGGTCACTTTTTGGAGGGGGAGGGAGTCCTGGGTATTTTACCTTGGTCTGGGATCTGCGATACCTTTGGCCCTACTGGGGCTGGTGGTCCTGGTGGCCCTGGTGGTCCTGGAAGGCCCTTCTCTCCAGGGAGCCCCTGAGCTCCATCCCTTCCTGGTGGTCCAGGAGGCCCTGGGGGACCTGGAAGAGAAGACAGGATCCCTGGGAATACCTGAACTGTTTTAAGACTAGTTTAAATGCAAGGAAGGAAGAAGGTGCTGAGCGCTGCTGTGGCCCTTTCAGCCTGGATGCCTCCCAGAAGAGTCCTCTGAAATGGTTAATTACAGCTTCTCTGGGACAGGATCCAGTCATGATGTTCCTAATCAATGCAAAGCGTTTCATGGCCATGGTTTGCTGGGCACACGTGCCCAGAATGACAGTCATGGAAAATCTCCTCCAAAAATCATTCATGGATGTTGCAGTTCAGGAAACAGCTGAGGGCTGCCCCAGACCCCACTGCCAGGACCCTCCATAGATCCATGAGATGGAAACACAGTTTTGCTTGAACGGAGAAGAGGATCGTGACAGGAGAGTCTTCCTCGTGTACTTGTGGGCTGGATGTCCCAGCTTAAAAAAAATAATCCTGATCCCTTAAAAATGAGAACAGGAGGTTCAAGGTTGTGCTATGGCACGCACCCAGACAGAACCCCCCTTCCCGCAGAAGGCAGAAAGCAACGTGTCAGCAAACACATCAGTAAGAGCTCTCAGTAGGGCTGGGCCTTCACAGTGCAAAATCAGGGGATTGTTCCACGTATTTTATTCCTCTCCACTAGAGAGCAAAACTGTGCCTTGATTTCTTACTTATTCCTCTCCAAGATGTCTTAACCTGCTCAGCTTGACCACAGCTGAGCCACTGAGCCTCCATGTTCCAAGGCAGTCTGCCCCAGACTACCAGCTGCAAAGCACCAATGGCAAAGCATGGCTGTTGGCCTTGAAAGACCTTTGGTCTGACCCCCGCAGGCCTACTACTCTTCTTTTGTGGGGGTTTCAAAGGCAGGTCTTGGCTCGGAGCATCCTGGAGCTGAAGCCTGGGAGTGTGCAGATGAGAGTGAGTTTTGGCAAGGGCTGATCTTCCTTCTCACCCCCCCCCCCCCAGGATCCAGGGAGGTCTCAAACAAAGAGGTGGAAGATGGGGGGGGGGGGAGAGAGGCCTGGAAAGGAAGAGGGGGGAGTCTATAGGCAAGGGAGGCCCATTGATCTGGGGTGAGATCGGGCTGGTTCATGCTCAACTCTGCATGGCCAGAGGCGGCTTTCTCTGGGAAACCTTCCAAACCCAATAAATATCAAGCAGACCCACAGAGTTGGCCGAGGGGCTGCCAGAAACAATCAAGAGTTCCATGTCAGCTCAGTTTCTTGGGCCCGTTTTGCATGGGTGGGAGGGGGCATCTTGTGTCCCCCCCTCCCAGCAACCCCAAAGCCAAGGGATCCAATCCCCGGTTTAGTCTAGCGCTCTGTCATGAGCCTTCGACAGCCAACAGAGTTATCCAAACTTCTGATATGGGGGGGGGGGGACTTTCACCCCCCCCCTGAAAATGCGGATGCTTCAATCAGGGCCAGCTTTCAGCCAACTGGACCCACTGCTCCCTATAGAGCCCCGTGTAATGTGATCTGCATAATGTTCCAACGTGTGCAGAAAGCAATCTGCTGGAGACAACTCTTTTCTTTTCTCCAAACTACTGAGCAATTTTGGTTTCTGTATCTCCATCCACCCATCCAAGGAAGCCAGGCTCTCTGTGGGGGCTCTGCAGACACTGCCTCCTGGTTGGGCAGGGGGGGCAGACCCTGAGCAGGCTGGATCCGATCTCCTGTTGGGGCACCATGACCCCTTCAGTGCCAACCACTGATAGCAAACCTATAGCAGACCTATTGCAAAGGGTTTTGCCTCCTCTGCAGGCGCCGTTAAGTGTTGATAGCAATTCGCTTGCTGTACATAGTTTGGAGGCCTCTCAAGCAGCCTCTCGGAAGATCTGCTGTTGAAATGGGAAGCAAAGTATCCTTATCCTTGCCGATGAGAGGTCCGATCTCCAGCCCTTCAAAGCCTCCGACCAAATCGCCCAGACACCAGGCCCTTAAGTGGCCGTGGAGGGCACGGTTTTCAAGAAGTGTTATTTGAACTTCAAATAGCACGGCCAAGAAGTGGGGAGGGGTGGGGCGGAGGGGGAAGCACAAAGCATTTTGGAAAAGGTGTTGAGGGGTGATGGCAAGTGGTCCTGGAGGGGATCCAGGCATGAAACAAGTGCCGTCCCCTGTAGCGGGGACAAGATCAACATGCCAATGTTTCAATATGGCTGCAACGTCCTTGATGGGCCTGACCGAATAACAAAGTTTTACGATGACCCACAATGGGCTTTACTTCCAAGTAAACATGCATCAGGTCGCACTGCACGTTTGTCCTCCAACAGCGGCATCACGAGGGTTTGCATCACCCAGTTTGGGAGATCAACACGTTCACCTCTACAATATGATAAATATATTATTACTGTTTACCAGATATTATAACAGGGTAACTATATTTCAGAACCCAAAACGAGGACAAGCGCCTGCCCAAATGAAGATATTTGGGATGGAACAAGAAAAATGTAGGACATAACAAAATAAAAGCTTAAAACACTCATATATATTGCTTTCATGTATTTCATGCTTTCATATATCTAAACACACTATTACTTCAATAATTACCGATTAAATGTATATAATAATTACTAAACTAATATAATAATTACTTATGAAATTTAAAACTATTACATACAATATATTACATATGATTTATTAATTACAAAAGGCTATGTGTTCCTGTGCACAAGGGAAAGGAGGACAATGAAGACTTTTTTCCAGGATCCAAGGCCAAACAGAGGACATGTCCTGGGAAAAGAGGACAGATGGTTTCCCTGCCTACACTGGCCTGCTTCCCATGCAGGGGAGGGATAACAAACACCACCCTGAGCTCCTTGGAGGTCGGACAGCATAAAAATAAATACTTGGATACATTTAACCAGGGCACAGTTCAGAAGCGAGAGACTGAATCGGGGCCGTTGGGCATGTAAAACATGTGCTCTGATCTGTGGCCTCTCCCAATTCCCAAGGCTTACCTTGAGGTCCTGCAGGGCCCTTCACGCCAGGAATCCCCGATGGCCCCCGGATTCCACTGTCTCCTTTTGGACCCACAGGGCCTGGGGGTCCCCGCGAAGCGAGTCTCCCTGAAATAAAAGTAGACCAGAAAATGCGGTCAACTTCAATCAAAAGGAAGGGCCAAGTCTTGAGACCCCCAAAAGCTCATATTCTTAGAAAGAAAAATGGAGGGGTTCATTTTTGGGAATTTCAGTGTGGGGTGAAGGCAGTGGTGCCACTCCTCTCAACCACCAAGGCCCAGGACGCCATTTTTACCCCCTCTTCCCATCACCCCAATGTGACCTCAGCACAAAGCGCCACGGCGGTGATGTTTGTTTTGGTTCAGTTGCCAGGATCGGTAGTGTAGCTAGAGGGGGTGGAGCAGTCAGTGTCGGAGTGGGGGGAGCATGCAAGGGGCCCTTCAGAACCATTACAGTTGTGGGAACAAATTGGAAGTGCCTGGAATTACTCAGAAGGAGACAGGCAGTGCATGCTTCCTCCGAGCCCCCCTCTAGCTATGCCACCGATCCCAATGATGGTAGCGCTACCTCTGCACCGCCAGCAGACATAAAATGGTGGCCAAAGAAGGTGATGCAGGGGGGACTCTCCCACATCACTCTCCTTCCCCCAATTTCAATTGACAGCCATTTTATGAATCACACTGTTTGAGTGATGAATATCCATGTATCCATGTTTCAGTCCATGCACATACCATCACGTCCTGGAACGGAAGTCCGTGGCTTCTCCCAGGGACCTGAAGATCCTGTGGAATAGCGAGGTGGTGAGACGGGCCCAGGGAATGAGGAGGCCGCGTATGGCCCCCCTCTGACAACAGCCTTCCCGTCCACTTTCTCTCCTCGTTTTGGGGTCAGCAAACTTTATGGCACAGGTCAGACTGATGGGGGGGAGGCTTATTCAGGATTTAAAATTCCCCACTGAAGTGTCCTGCACCCCCAGTGGAACACCACATTCACCAGTATGGTGCGGGCACAATAAAATGGCATCTGCCTGCGGAAACCTCCATCTTCAAAACCCAAATAAGCCAGTTTGCTTGGGGTGGGGGGAGGGTTCGCTATGTTTCCTGCAGGTGACGGCAAGCCACATACTTAACACACTGATGAGGCGCTGTCACAACAGTGGTTGTCGTGCCAGAGCTGTGGCGCTGTGGCTGCATTTGCCGCCAAATGTGACAACATGGGTGCATCACAAGCCAAGTCAGGGGCTTTGCAGAATCCGGCTTGGCTGCCAAAATGTTCTGTGAGATGCACAATGTGGTGCATGCATGTCTGCGCATTCTACCCTAAAAAGTGTTGGGTGGCTTGTGATGAATAGTGGAAGGAGTGGATGCCCATGTGCACATCCTGGAAAGGTCTCCCTCTTGCCATCACCCCCCCGCCCCGACGTCTGCCCCCCATCTCCTCACAAGCAAGCAGGCCCTCTACAGTTCATGACTCTCTCTCCTGCAGCAAACCAGAAACACATGTTCTGTCGGGGAAGGGAGGGCCGGATAAGTCTTTCCAGCTGTACAGTCGTACGCCAAGATTTGGAACGCCACTGCCAACCTCCCAGCACCCACATGCTTCCATTCCAGCCTCACCAGTCCTGATGCAATGCTGGCCACGGGACGGAGGGATGGGGGAACGGCTGGAGTTGACAATCAGAAGGAAACTTCTCCACTGACCTGGTTCCTTTCCAGGCCAGGTGAGGCCAATTTCCAATGCAATCTATGCGCAAACCAACCGAGTCCCAAGCAATTTGCTTCCTTTTCCCAAGCCAGTCCTTTCGTCCAGTGCACACTCACCTTTGGTGCTCTCATCACCGGGGCTCCCTTGTGCAGCCACAGAACCCCACAGAGCCGGGGAATCTGCAGAGGCGTCTCCCTTCAAGGGCCGTCGTCCGTTGGGTACATGGGAAGCCACAGATTCTGTCGCTGAAAGTGTTGCCACCTGGAGATGAGAAGGAGCATTTTTGAGCCATCCAGCCTTCAGGGGGGTCTCACGTGAGGGTCGGGGATGGTGAAGGACACATTGAGACCCAACTGGTTTGGCACCGCTGGAACATTAAGATGCCATCAGCTGCCCAGGGGCACTGCCAGGGTGACGATAAGTCACAATCAGAAGGTCCTCCCAAGAAAAATGTAGAACATGATAAAATAAAAACTAAAAATATTCACATGTATTCTTTTCATATTGTTAATTTAAACACTATATTGATTATTATTAATGTTAAAGCTGTTACATAAAATTTATTATATTTATGAATTACAAGAAGGCTACATGCTACTAGCTCACAAAGGAGGACAAAGAATAGTTTTTCCAGGCTAAAAAGAGGACACGTCCTGGAGAAAGAGGACATCTGGCCTCCTCCCACCTCTTCGCTGAAACCAACAGGAAATGCACAGCAGCTTGAAAGAATTTGAACCATGATGTCAAACTATGTTGTATTTTTGGTGTGACAATCAAAGTTTGGCCACAATTTACGCCACACAAGACAGCACGTGCTCCAATACCCAAACGTTTCCAACTGGCGGCTCCCTTGAGCTGCTGAACCATTTTGCCGGGGCTCCCCATTGGGGCTACAATCCTATGTATTATATAAGGCAGCAGGTTCTTCACCAGAATTCTGCAGCGCCCCTCATTGGTTTCAATGGGTACCCATGGCTCACAAGGCTCACAATTTGGGAACCAGTGGATAGGACAGATTTTATTTATTTATTGTACAGTGGTGCCTCACTAAACAAGCGCCTCGCTTAACAAGTGTTTTCCATAACAAGCAAAAATTTCCCAGAAATCTTGCTTCACATAACAAGTTCCGCTTCACTTAACAAGCAAGTGTGCTATGGGCACACGTGCTATGCAGCCCTGACACTCCGTAAAGAGGCTCTTTCAAAGGGCTGCTGGCCAGTGGCTGCCTCTAACTGCCCCCAACTTGAGGGCTGTTGCCTGGAGGTGCCAGAGGCAGCTGCCCCCAAGTGCCCCCACCGACCGCCTTGAACCTCCAGCAGCCGCCAGGTAAGCCTCCCAGGAAAGTGTCTTTGATTGCAGCCTCCTAACCATGTCTGCCCAGAAGTAAGCCCCATTGAGTTAAATGGGGCTTACTCCCAGGAAAGTGTCTTTAGGATTGCAGCCTAAGAAGACTTCATAGGATCCTGCACATTGAATGCATGTTTTGAATTCAATTCCAGTGTTTTGTCATCATTTTTATATACAGTTAATATTTTTATATGGATATTTTGAGGGTTGTGGAACCAGTCGTCAGAGTTTCCATTGCTTCCTATGGGAAAATCCGCTTCACTTAAAGAACGTTTCACTTAAAGAGCAGGCCTCCGGAACAAATGAAGCTGTTAATGTGAGGCACCACTGTATTTACTGATCTATCTATCTATCTGGCAATTGCTGGAGGGTCCTTCTGAGGTCCAGCAGCTACTTGGTGTGGACTTTTCCTGCCTGGGGTGCATCATGAGAAGGCCAGAGAGATAGAAACACAAGAGTTTAAATAATGTAACATGTTTTGGTGGTTCCAAAGCCCCTTTTCAACAGCACTTGTTCTCTCTCTTCCCACGTGGAGCTTCTGACCTTGGATTCCAAGAAGTTCAGCCGTTCCAGCAATTCAGAGAATTTGCTGCAGTTTAAACAACCTGAGGAGACAACAATGCGAAGAAGGTGTTGGGGGAAAGCGGAGAACAGGGTTAGTATTTTGCCCCCTTTCTTGCCCCCCACCCCAGCAAGGGAGGACCAGGCAGGACTTCTAACACCAGAACATTACTCATCATGGCTTATAACCTGCGATGGACCTCCATACATTCGTCCAATCCTTTTTGAAATGCATTTTATGGCTTGCCACATCCTGTAGCAAGGAGTTCCACAGGTTAATCCCATGAAATATTTCCTTTTATCACACTTAGGCTACAATCCGGAGTAACTACGGGAGCACGTAAGAGATGTTACGTGCACCCGTAGTTACTGCACCACCTAGTGAAAACCTATGGGAAATTCATATTGCAACCCAAAGCAAATTGGAGCAAGGACTCCCCGTAGTTACTCTGGATTGCACCCATGAGCCAAAATGCCCATCCGCACCCGCGGCCTTGATCCAAATTCCCTTCGTCCCACAGTTCTTTATTTAGAGGAGGATGTTTGGCAGAAGAGAAGCGTCAGTGACTGCAGCCTTCTCCTTCCCTCCTCGCAGCGCCTACAACAGGGTGAAGCGCAGCTCCCCAGAGTGGACATGGCACCTTGATCTTCCTGAGCATCCTCTCCAAAATAAGAATAATAGTTACAACCAGACAGATGGTGTTGTGGCCCTTTTGTGTGGCTGCCCCCCTTGAGCTCTTCTCTGCAGGAGGAAAAAAGGATCCAGACAATCAGTGATCAGGCTGTGCTTCTCCTGCGACATGCAGCGTGAGACTGCGCATTATTAAGTGTGCCAGAAGCGCTTTGATTGCAGGTTTCCTGCTGAGGACAAAAGTAGTCCTTCCTCTGCCTGAAAGACAGATGCGGTGCCCCCCCCCCGCCCCCCATACTTAACATGGGAGACTGAACAACATCCAGCCTATTTCGTGCGCAGATCCTGGTGCACTGGGGGATGATGTTCGGAGGAAGAGGTTGCGCCAGCGAGGATGCTGCGCATGAGGGGAAATTGCGCATGTAGGAAAGTTGCGTAGGGGGGAAGTTGCATATGGGAGGAAAATTGCACATGGGAGGAAGTTGCGCATGGAGGAAAGTTGCGCATGGGGGAAAGTTGCACACAGGGGGGAAAGTTGCGCATGGGGCAAAGTACAATTCTAACGCGCATCCTGATTTTGGAGACTAAATTCAGCTGGGAAAAGTGAGCATGACATTAAATATGGTGTTTATGTATCTTTCCTTGAGAACATATGTTCTTAACAGAGCAGATATCATTGGTTTGGCCAGAACCACATTGAACCAGTTAGCCTGGGGGGATTTTTTCTTCAAAGCCTTACCTGAGTAGGATGTGGGTCGTAGGGGAAGTCGGCGCAAGGGGGCACTATGTCCGGAGTCACGCGCATCTAAGTAGCTGACCATCTCTGGAAAGGAAAAGAGTTACTATAATTGCTTAGGACCCTGCTTCTCAAATGTTTTACTGCTGAGACCCACTTTTTAGAACGACCCTCAGTCAGGACCCACTGGAAGTGATGTCACGGCCAAAGTACATACATCAACCTGATAGCGCACTGTGAATGCTGACAATGCAGGAGTCAGTGTGGCCAGATTGCCCCCCCCCCCCATGGACATGGAACCACAACCTGTTCCCCAACCCTGTTCAGACCCCCCCCCATCTCTCCCTCTCCTACTCCTGTTGTGATGGGGCAGATCCAGCCTTAACATGCAGGTGGCCTGGATCCTTAGAGCATCAAGAAATTGCTCTGAGCTTCAGGACCACACAGTGGGAGGAAGGGAGACCCATTTGGGGGGTCCCTCCTTGACCAGCCCTATTCAAATAGACCAGAGCTGCACACGATCCAAGTGGGAAGGGTGATTCTTTCAAAGACTCTGGAGTGTCCCGGGCAGGTCCTCAGCTGTCTTGAGCTCAGTTTTTAGAGTGTAAAAGGTGGCCCTGCAGCAGAAACACTCTTTAAGGAGCTCCCGGCATCTTTTGACAGGGTTGAGTCTCAGGAAGGAGAACATCACTCCAGGAAACCTAGAGCTGCTCAGGGCTTTGGAGTCTCTGGAATGCAGGCACTGATTCCTCTGGAAGGGAAGGGAAGGGAAGGGAAGGGAAGGGAAGGGAAGGGACGGATGCCTCCCTGCACTTTGCAAGAACACCTTTCCCAAGCGGGAAATTAAAACTAAAATTGAATCAAATGCCTGTGTGGCTCATTCGTGTTCATTCATGATATATATGTATGAATGAATGAATGAATGAATGAATGAATGAATGAATGAACGAACGAACGAACAAACAAACAAACAAACAAACAAACAAACAAACAAACAAACAAACAAACAAACGAATGAATGAATGAATAAGGGTGCAATCCTAACCAACTGGTATAGTGTAAGTAGGCCAGTGTAACTCTCTTGCTTGGGCAGCAAGCCATTCCCATGGAATAGTGGCGCAGAAGTGCCCTTAAGGCACTGTTGAGATACCCCCAAGTCAGCACAGGACTTGTGCTGGGACTAACGCCAGTCTAACTGGGGGTTAGGAATTGCAGCCTCAATGAATGAATGAATGAATGAATGAATGAATGAATGAATGAATGAATGAATGAATGAATGAATGAATGAATGAATGGCCGACTATTTCAGTGCTACCCTTTTGTTCTGTTTCCTTCAGGTTCAAGGTGTTTTGTGTTATTAAAGTAGGTATTTTTGAGATTGAGATTCATAGCCTACTATGAATTATCAATGGTTTGGTTCAAGTCATGAGGACTCTGGGTGGACGGACCAAGACCTCTCAGCGTTGGGGCCCAATCCTATTCCACTTTCCAGCACTGGTGCAGCCACAATGCAGGCTTGAGGTCAGGGAACAAACTTTGCCTGACCATGAGAGGCACCCATGACTGTCCTCCTATGGGAGGATGCAGCACATGCCCCATCAGGATGGATGCATTGGTGATGGAGAGCTGGCTAGGACTGGGCCCTCAGTGCTCCTCATCTGCAATAGGGGAATAATAATACAGGGTTGGCATGCTTAAGACCCACATGCTCTGATGCTAGAGCAGCAAGACCCTGCTACACACACGCGCACGCACACGCTTGTGCACACCTGGCCTGTTCTGTTTCCCTTTCCCAGCCCATGTTGTCCCAGGGCAGGAGGGAAGCCCTAGAGAAGGACCCATGTAGGAGAAAGACAGACCCCATCTGAGACCATCTGCAGGAAATCTCTCTCCTGCCACAACCCCAGGACTGCTGATTCAGACAGTCCACTTCCTCCGTCTCCCACATGCCAGAGGGCTGCGCATTAATGGGGGGGGGCAGGAAGGATGTGAGGGGGACCATTCTTGCAAGCCACATAGAAAACATCTTGGGGTGAAGGGGTTGTGTGTGGTTGTGTCTTGGTCAAACATCCCTTGACATCCTGTCTTGACATCCCTGGACACTTCCACATGGTTTTTAAAAATGTCCCAATTACATCACATTTACTTGAACCTAATACACTATCAAATCTAACGCACACCCTTATTTTAAAAGGCCGGAGACAAAAATGTTTACTGGCGATTGTAATGCGCAGCTCCAAACCATTTTACAGTGCACAACAATAAGCTCTATGATAATAATAATTTGACAAAGGGTTTCTTTTACAATTTTTATCTCATTGCACAAATTTATCCAACAAACCCTACAATCCAGAGTAACTACGGGAGCACGTAAGAGACATTATGTGTACCCGTAGTTACTGCACCAAATAGTGAAAACCTATAGGAAATTCATATTGCAATCCAGAGCAAATTGTTCTTACACTGGAGCAAAGACTCCCCGTAGTTACTCTGGATTGCGCCCAAAGGGTTTATGCTACATGATTGCAATGTAATCTACTTTGGCTGGGCTGTTCTTCAGAGCTGAAGTCATGCCGGATCAGGCCGTTCACCCAGCCCAAGCAAGCCTTGATCTCTGGGTTGTTCACCGACAGGACACCCCGAGGAGAACGTGGCCTCCCCTCTCCTTCCCTCCATCTGAATTACATGCATCTGACCACCTCTCTATAAATATTTGTTCTGCAAGGAGGGGCGTGGAAGGGGGGAGTCTGTTTATTCCGCTCCATACAAGAGACTTGCAGCTGGCAAAAAACAGAAATCAGGCCCTGCATTTTTCTTGGGTGTCCCACATTTCAAGGGGGACATGTCTTCTTTTTGGGGTGATGATACATGGTCACCCTGACCACACTTTCTGGATGGAGATCTGAGAGGCTGGTGGTTTGGAGCTTCTGGCATGACCTGGAAGGGGCAGGAATGGCTGCTTCCCCGGTTCCCTGGAGGGAAACGGACTGGAGCGGATCTAGAGGCAGGGAGTGGTGCTGACCCAGCAAGGAAGGCTCCGCAAACAGGAAGCATGAACGGCTTTCCTCTGCGGTCACCGTCACAGGTCGCTGGAGAGGGAGATGAAAGGACGTTGACAAAAGAGAGCCCTGCTCAGGCTGCCAATGGAGATGCTATCCTGTCCTCTCTTCCTTTTGTCACCCTGGAGGAGGGCTGGGGGCAACCATGAAGTGAATGACAGCAGGTATTTGTGTCTTCTGGTGCTCTGGTCAGCTCCATGTCAGGCTACCACCAGGCACACCAGTGGGGGCTGCCCTTGAAGACTGTTCAGAAACTCCAGAACATGGATCTTCAGAATATCTGGGGGTCAGAGGTGGCCTGTGGCAAGCCTCTACCCGGCCTGTGCCAACATCTGGTCCACTAGGAGCCTTTGACTCAGTTGACACAACACGAGCTGTGATGAGAAGTGGGGCCCATTTCAGAGTGTCCTCTATTTCTGTGCTGTCCTTGCAGAAATCCTGAAAATTGGAGCCCATTTCTTCAGTACTCTAACTCCCATCTCTAATATTTAAAATATTTTTTCCAGCTCTGGACGCTGTGCCGGGTCTCTGATGCGGCCCTTTGGCCAAAAGCTTTTGAGACCCTGGTCTAGAACATTGTTCCAGGTTGGGCCAGAAGATCAGAGGACACGGCTCTGGTCTTTCACCAACTTCACAGGTCGCCAAGAGTCTCATCAGATTCAATTATTTTGGGGGCCAATCCCTCCTGACTTGAAAATTTTTTAGATAGTGCCACCATTTCAGAGGAGGGGAGAGCCCCTTTACACTAAAACCCCCTCTCTGATCCAGCTTTCCAAAATAAAGGGGGGCATGGGCACCTTAGATCCCAGGAGATCTGGGGACCAACCCAGGTTCTAGACCAAAGACACCACATACTGCACTTTTGTGACGCAACAGCCAACATAAGGAATATTAGAGAGACATCTCTCTTCAACTGCCCTCATTGAGCCTATTTGCCCGTCACGAACGGTTGCCCCATACCTGCCTCGCAGTTTGGTCCTGTGTGCCCCGGGCAGCATTTCCACTCCAGAGCTGTAAGCGTCTTGTATGCCTGCTTGTACGTCGGCCTGACAATGGTTCGATAACTGGGGAGAGGGGGAAATGTACAGAAAAAATCAACCTAGAAAGGACCCACAAGGTCATCTAGTCCAACCCCCTGTCTGTTGTCCAACCTCCCCTCAGCCTCTGCTAATGAGGGAGAAGAACCCATCACCTCCACTGCAAGAGGAGAAGAGTGCTGGGATAGACTGTCTCCTAGGAGCTAGAGCACCTCCCCGGCTGGAGGGAGGGAATTGCTTCCTTACCTGCCTCCAGTGCAACCCATGGGCCATCGGCAGCTCTGGAAAACCCTCTGGAGGTAGGTGCCGTTCTGGACGTGGCAGGAAACCAACCTGGTGACGGTGTATGAGCACCAATTCCTGAAAGAGAGCAAGGCATGGGAGGATCATCATGGGAAGAGCCAACTGGATCAGGCCCAAGGCCCATCTAGTCCACCTTCCTGCATAGTTGCCCATCCTGTGGCAAGGAATTCCACAGACTGATGACACAGCTGGAGTCCCCTGGATCAGTCCAGTTTCGAGTTTCCCCATCTAGTCCAGTTACTTGGATCTCGTAGTGGCCCATCAGATACACAAGACAACATGATACCTGCATCTTGTTGCCTTGCTCAGACACTACTTCACAGCCCTTAATTAGGAAGGGTATGTAGAACCTCCCCATTCAGAAGCAACCTATCTTGGAATACCAGTATGAGGCCAATGCCACATGTCCTGAGGCAGATTTCCTGGAACCATCTAATGGGCTGATCCAACCTTATTTCTAAGCCCGGCAACCAACAGAGGAAGCAAAAGAAAATCAGTGTCACTAGAAAAGGAGCATGCATGCGCTCCCCGACCCCTGGCTCAGCTCCCATCAGCAGCCATCAGCTTTAAGAGCCCCCTGACTCCTCAAACCAGGCAAAGGAAACAAGAGGCGCTCAGGCTGCACACCAAACCGCACAGCCTCTTCATGCTCTGCGCATAGAGCATGGCTGGTCTGCGATCAGGTTCAGGGGGGAGGTGGAATCACACTTGAAGAGGCTGGAAAAGGGCCCTGGAGAGGCCATTAAGAATTCTGGAGAGCAAACAGGAAGGGAAATCCAGCCTCGGGTCGAGCCGTGCCAGGTTCAGATCTGGAGAGGTTTGTAAATTTCCATGCCAGAGTCATAAGTCTTTGACTGGCAGGGGAAGGAGAAAGGCAAGACTCGTGAGCCCTGTGGGGGGTGCACATGACGCTGCAGTGCTCCCCTCCCTCTGTCTGGCACAATATTTTTGTAGACACACACACAGACACACAGACACACACACACGAGAGTCAGTCCTGGCAAACGGGACTCAAGCCAAGCCTGCAAGACGTCTCTGGTGAGCCATCAGGTAACACAACCCAAAGCAGATGGAATTGGGGGGGGTCTGGTTTCAAGCCACCCCCTCCCCACCCCTACCTCTATTTGGAGAGCAAACCCAGAGGGGTCTTTCCCTTCTCATCTGGCAGGCAGGGCCAGACGAGAATCTATAACATGAGTTCTAACCAAGGGCAGTCCCCCAAATCTTTCTCCCTGTCCCTGGCTCCATCATCTAGGGCAGTGGTTCCCAAGGTGGGGGGTTGGGACCCCCTTGTGGGGTCATGACTTCCTTTCAAGGGGGTCTTGGGAAGCCGGGTGCTGCTGTCTTGGAATGGGGCACTCAAGCTGCTTTCATAGAATCATAGAGTTGGAAGGGACCCAGTGGATCATCTAGTCCAACCCCTGTGAGTAAGTCCAGGCAAGGAAGTCCATTCCAGGCAGGGGGAGCAAAGCAGAGCCGTATGGAATGGGTCAGGGAACCCTATGGAACAGCTGTGCCTAGATTGGCTCCACATGAGGCTCCCTCCAAGAGGGATTCCTTTGCCCCCCTCTAGCTACGCCACCGGTCAGGACAGACAGGCAATGTTTCTTTACCTGGTGCATAACTGATCTGTGGAACTCCTTGCCACTGGATGTGGTGATGTCTTTAAAAGGGGATTTAAAAGTACAGATGAATGGAAGAAAAGGCAGTCAGAGATTACAGGTTATGGTGACTGTGGGAAACCTCTGGGTCTTAGAGGGGGATGATCCATGAATGGCAGACTCTCAACTTTTTGGCCAAAGGGCTGCATCATCTCCCTGACACTGTGTTGGGGGGATTAGAATAATTTGAATAAATTTACATTTAAGAGCTTATGCAAGACAGATTGAGAGGATTAGGGCTTCCCGTGGTCTGCACTGTGGGCTGTATCTGGCCCTTGGGCCAGGGTTTGGAGACCTCTGCTCTAAGAGAATAGCATGGCTCTTCTTGTTAGGAATCCTCTGCAAGGCCGCGGGTGGGGGGGGGGGTCTCCAAGACCTACCCCAGGGCTCTGAAGCCATTCTCCAAACAGGAGCTAATTGCAGAGCCGAGTTACGGGTGGAGGGAGATCAAAGGCACCAAGATGCCAGCACACATGATCCTGGATCCGAGCTAGGAAGGAAGCCACAAAACCTCCCCCACCCCATAACCGCCTTCCCAACACCCTGCATCGTCCCACCAGGCATGAAAGGCAAGGCCTGGGACTTGGACGCCCGGCAGCCCAGCCCAGCATCTGCCAAAGGCCACCCACCGACACTGGGGATCATTCATTCCTCAGCCGGGACCAGCCAGCTCCAGACCTTCCTGGAAGGACTAAACTGGAGGTTCAAGGAAATATACCTTTTCCGGCAGGGATCGTGTGCAACTAATTCCTCGCATGCAGGATCTATTTATTGATCCAGGAGAGGCCATCATGGCGGTGAAGCTCTGGTACCGGGTGACTCTTGTACTCTCAGAGGCATCACTAGGTTTGCATCACCCGGTACAAGAGCATACTGTGTGCCTCTCCACGGCGGGACTTCTGTACCAGACCATCCAAAATAAATTATAATCATTAATTAAAATAAATTACAATGATTAATTAAATTAATGACAATATCCTATGCCAAAAGGCAATGGAATCATTAGAGTGTATGTAACCCCCTCTCTCAATTACCGTAACTTCATTTTAATATAGAACAGTACAGGTCACCCACCAACAAGAAAAAACAGGGGCCAACTTGATGGCACTCAAACAACTAAATAAGGGTACTGTCCGAAGCATGTCTACCCAGAAGTAAGTCCCACTGCGTTCTATGGGACTTTCAGGAAAATGTGTATAGGATTGCAGCCTATGAGTTCTATTCTGAGCTAAGCGAATCTACTGTTTGTTACATACAGCAGTTGTGCTTTCCTCTTTTTTTGGTTAATTGGCTATAACTTTTGTTCAAACAGAGATTTTTCAAAGTGATTTGTTGCTTAAATCACACAACAAATGATATAATATGATGGTTCTGTAGGGAAATACCGCAATGGTGTCAGTTTTGGCAAGCAGTTGCGTCACCCTCCCTCCCGAGGGTGTCACTCAACTCAGTCCGCACCCCACTGCGCTGGGGCCAACGCAAGGAACAGCATAATCTCACACGTACCAACACAGCAGTGTTCCTTACTGTAAGGCTGCAATCCTAGACAGGCGTTCCTGGGAGCAAACCCCACTGAACACGATGGGGCAAACTGCTGGGTAAACTTGTCTGTGTTTGTTCTGTGTGTCCAATTCAAAGGAGGGAGACTCAGGTTCAAACCCAGCCTTTGTTTGGCCATCTCAAGAGAGAGAGAGAGAGAGTCGGGCAGATCCATGGCATTAAAAAGCTGACATCCTCCGGCGCAAGTGACCCTACGCTGGCTTCTGTCCCGGGGAGACTCCCACAGATGTTGCATTCCTCTGGCATTTCTTGCTGGTTCCACCAGCCCTGCAGAGCGGGGCTGTGCTAACCCTTGGTTCCTACACTCAGGTCCCGCACAAAAGCTCCATTCTGCTCTGCCGGGCCCCTTTGACTCTGACCTCTACTGGTCCTGACACTGCTGGCCAAGGGGTGGCTGGGTGGGTGGGCAGGCGGCCCCCCAGGTCTCCTTCAGAGGCAAAAGGTCGGTTGATGTGGCTCTCACAGCAGCACATGGAATGGCAGCACTCAGCATTGTGGCCACGTTCCCTGCCTGCACCACGATGTGGGACTCAGAGCAGTGCTCCCCAGCCTTCCACAACCCCCCAAACGGGGCCCACCACAAGGCCATGTCCTCAGCTGGCTCTTCCACCCTCCAGCTGCAAGACCTCCCCAGTCACGGTTCCCATGACTTCCCGAGGCAGCCTGCCCGATCCAAGGAGTCACGTCATCTGGCAGGCCTCTCTGCTGATGCTGCCGAAATGACGACCACCTCCTTTTCCAGCAGGATGTCCTTCACCGATCCCGTGGAGCAGGGCCCCACGCGCATGACCGCGGCCGGAGATGCCAACATTACCTGATGGGGTCTTGTGCAACAAGGAAAGAGTGTGGTGGGCGACACCTGCCCATAATGCACACGCGCCTGGGAAATTGAACACATTTTGCAGACACTTGCACAGTCCCGTGCAAAGCTCCGACAAACCCAATCCTAAGCATGTCTACTCAAAAGTAAGTCCCACTGTGTTCAATGGGGCTTACTCCCAGGTAAGTGTCTTTAGGATTGCAGCCATACTGCAACATTAAGGAGGTTGGACTAGATGACCTTTAGGGTCCCTTCTGACTCCTGGATTCCATGAGATATGTCTCCAGTACTCAAGAGGCAGCATTTGGGACACCATTAGGAGGCTTGGGCTGGCTCTAACCATAAGGAGCAGCACCTCCTTGATGGCAGCGGGTGGGGAAGCCCAAGCCTGGCAAAGGCAGGGGTTTGCTGCAGGGGCTGGCAGTTGGCCTTTATGGAGCTACAGTTTTTCCCTTCTGCCCATCAATGGGATTTATATTCTGGAACTTATTTATTTAGAGCACGCGAGTTCCTGTTTGTCTGTGCATGCAAGTGTGGCATGCTTCTCAATGGCAACCCCAGACTGGTACCCAACAACAGGAAACGCGGGCACCCTTCCCTCCACTCCTTCTCAGCCTATAATTAGAGACGGGATTCAAAGAGGAGGAAATACCGGCCTTCCTTTCCCTCCACTATTTATCATGTTCTTCTCTTTTCTTAACCTGCAGCTGCAGACCACGTGGCTTCCTGGGGGGTGGGGGGGGTGGGAAACGCCTGTAAAACCAGCCTGACCCCCCCCCCCTGCAACCCTAAGCCTTGGAAGTCATTTGTGGTCATCAGAGATGCTGGAAAAAACCTACACTGAGACTTGGGTCACAGAGATTGAATATTATGTGATGTGGGTCTGCTGGGATCAGTCTTGATGAAGAGGGTGAGAAAGGTTTCCTTGGTTAGGCTGGACTTAGGTGTTTAGATGCAAAGGATGCAGTCCTGGCCTAAGTGCTGACCTGGGGGTGTCACACCCTTCTGCCCCACTCCTGGGGGGTTAGGCCAGTGCACAGGCATAGCCGACCTCCCCACACCATCACAGAAAGATAGGCCAGGCGAGTTAGACCAGCCTAAATTTCTTAGGATTGCGCCTTAAATCAATGACATTTAAACGAAATCTAAATTCAATTCAGATGCATGGAACACACGGTAAGGGACAGAGGCTCTTGTAGCTATTCAGGGTTGCCAACTGTTTACCAGGACCCTGCTATTGTGACCTTTAACTCTAGCCTGAACTATAGAGGCTGGCAAATGGCAACCGTTGGCCTCCATGCATCGGATATCTGCGGATATCTATCCTCAGAGCTGTGGATATCTATCGTCTGTTTAAGCGGAGGTGCAGGCCAGGTGGTTGTTCCAGGTCATGTGGCAACCTTACCAAACTGTCAGTCGGCCAGTCTCTCTCGGCCTCAGTCTTTCCCATTCGTAGAATTGGCATCATGTCCTCTTTTCTAGGCTTGTGTCCTGGAAAAAATCTTCACTGTCCTCCTTTTCCTCGTGAACAGGCAGCATGTAGCCTTCTTGTAATTCAAAAACTATGTGCAATTAATTATATGTAATAGTGTTTAACAATGAGTAAAATAGTGTTTAACCACATGAAAGCAACACTAAATATATGAGTTTTCTCCTTTTATTTTATGATGTCCTACATTTTCTTGGGTGTCCTACATTTGGGAAGGGGCTTGTCCTCTTTTTCGGTGCTGAGATATGGTCACGCCTCCGCCAGTCCAATCGTGTCTACTCAGGAGTAAGTCAATGATGGGACTTCCTCCTAGCTAGGTAAGTGTGGTTAGAATTGTAGGCTTCTTGGGAGTCCCTTCTAGTAAGTGACTTACTTCTAAGTCTACTCAAAAGTGACTCAAAATGTCTACTCAAAAGTGACTTACTTCTAAGTAAGTGACTTACTTCTGAGTAGACATGATCGGGTTGGACTACCTGGCTGTGATCCCATTCCCGGGAGTAAGAACCATTGACTATAATGGGATTTACTTCTGAGAAGACATGCTTAGGATGGGGATGCTGGGCTGTCATCCTCTGCACGCTTTCCTGGGAGTAAGATCCCTCGATAGGCATAGAATTGCAGTGCAGGCAGGCAGGCAGGTCTACTCAGAAGTCAGTGCCACTGTGTTCAATAGTACTGACTCTCAGGAAAGCGTGCAGAGGATGGCACCTTAGTCTGGGCTGTAAACCCATCCACACTTTCCTGGAAGTAGAGCCCACTGAAGAGCCTGGGCTTACTTCTGAGTAGAAAGGCGGAGGGGCGGAGGGGGAGGAAGGCTCTGCCTGTTCAAGGCTGCTGGACCCCCACCTGCCCCGATCCCCCCAGCCTGCCCCAGTTACCTTCGCTGGGCGTAGTGGAGTCCGGTGTGGGTCCAGCTGCCCCCCGCCCAGCCCTGGAGGAGCCAGAGCCAGAGCCAGAGGGAGGCTCTCCACCCCCCGGGCCGGGGCTCCATCGGGGTCTCCTGCGGAGGAAGGGGTCAAGGGAGCCTCATGAGGGATCGGGGCCGCAGAGGGTCCGCAGAGGAGGAGCAGAGGCAGAGGAGGCACCGCCAAGCCCTCGCAGTCCAGGCGGAGCGCAGAGGGGCAGGAGAGGCTCCCGGAGCCCTCCCCCTTCCCCCCCTCTCCCCTGGGGGTGCCTCGGGGGAGCCTCGATCCCGCCGGGGAAGGAAGGAAGGAAGGAGGCGCAGCTCCCTCTCCCTCTCTGCGCAAAGCTGGAGGGATGGATGGAGGGTGGATGGCTGCGCCTCCCCCCCCCCACTGCTCCCCCCAAGAAGCACAGCCCCGCCCCCTCCACGCACCCCAAAGACCCTCTTCCTCCCCCCTCCCTGCATCCAGCACAACCCTTCCTGGCTGCACCCCAAAAATGCAACCCTTTCCCCCTCACTCCCTCCCTCCCCCCCCCACTCCTTTTCTTCCTTCTTTCTTTCCTCCTGATTAATGAGCCCAAACAATCCAGAGGGGGTTGGAGGAGCCTGAGCCCCCCTGCTTGCCTTCTGCCTGCCTGCCATGGGTCCCACAGCTGCTCCCCTGGAAGGCCAGCCAGGCCAGAGATGCTTCCAGGGAGTCAGATCCTGCACCAGCTCAGGCCTCTCTCTTGCCAAGAGGCAGAGAACCCACCTTTTTTGGGGGGGGGGGAGTAGTGGAAGCAGGTCTGAACTCTAGGCTGCTCAAACTTTGTTACAGGAGGGCCCACAGACAACTGGTCAGGACCCACCAGAAGTGGAGTCACCAGTGTCATTGCCCAAAGTGAACTCATCAAGCCAAAGACCACAATCCTAACCATATCTACTCCAAAGTAAGCCCCGTTATTTTCAGTGGGTCTTACTCCAAGAAAGTGTCTTTAGGATTGTGCAGGAGAGGGCAAGTTTTAAAAAGTTTTGAAAACTATAAGATCCCCAAACAGTTTATTAAAAAACTTAAGAGTTTAAAACACCCCGAAGGCTGCCATCCTCTTCCTCCTTACCTGGGAGGAAGCCCCACTGACTCATATACATGGAAGGGACAGGTCTGAGACACGTCCCCACATGTCCTCACATGCCTTCATATCCCCTGCATGGGAGCATCAAGTCCATTCAAAATAAAACGCATGTGGAAATGAATGGGGATGTGCCAGAAATAAGCTTGAGACCCACCAAGTAGTTTCCTGATCCAGTTTGAGAAACACCACAGTATGGAGCACCTTTCTGCAGGACGAGCATCATTGGCATGATGTGCAGGGCCTGAGTCAGTGGTTATAGTGGGTGCCCCCCCCAGATGTGCTGACACCATACTGGGAAACAAGCTCCTATTCCAGAGGGGCCCCCAGCATCTTCTGCCATTCCCGCTGCTCAGATGGTATAGGATCTGGTGATATAGGATCCCAGATGGTGCAAGGTGGTAACTCAGAGAAAGCCACACAGACTCTAGGTTGGAACCCATGACTGCACACGGGCAGCATTGGGTGCAGTGCGCAGCATTCAGTCCCAGGGGGAAGATGCAGAAGAGAAAGCCATCTCCACACCGGCTCCCACAACCACAGGCTCCTGGAGTCCCCAGGTGTGATCACTGCAATCTGACACACACCATGCTCACTGAGTGGCCCTTGAGTGCTCCCTCACTTAAGGAGGGACAGCACCCCCTTGTGGTCAACAGAGGAAGCGGGCTCAGCCATCACTACCAGGTCCAGGGATCTCACAGCACACCCAGAGCACTAAAGGTGTCAGACACACCAGGAGTTTTGGGACCATTGAGAAGGCACAACATGCTGCTTGCCCAACTGCCCTTCTCCAGCTCAGAGTTTTGCGGCACATGATCTGGGGCACATCAGTGCACAGAGTGGTGGAAAATCACTGCACAACCACCAATGAACATCACAAACGCAGCACCGTTTTTTAAATCCAGCTGAAAGAATTGAGCATATGCTGAGAAACTGCACACCATGCACAGGAAATGCACTTAAAACTCCTTTATGTTACAAGAGCCAACCTCAATCGGCCTATTACATTTCTTTGCATTAAACAAAGCTTTAATTTAAAAATACACACTACCTGCCTACACTACCTAACACCTATAAAATATAAAAGTATATAAGATTTAAAAACTATACAATACCTGCCTACACTACCTACCTACTCTAAAATCTACTATAAAATATAACATAATAAAACTATATAAAATGAAACGAGTCTAAGAGTCCTCTTTAATTGGTGTGCAGCTGGAGAAGGAACTGGAGAAGCCACTGCGCATCTGTGGGCTGTTTGCTTGTGGTTGTGCCTCTCTAAAAAGAGAGAAGCAGCAGGATGAGTTGGAGCTTCCACTGCTGGGCCCCCTCCCCACAGCAGCTTAGAAGGGCATCCATGACCCGTGGGGGTCTGGGAAAACCACATCCTATGAGGAAAACTGGAGAAAAATTAGGCTGTTCAGCCTAATCTTCTCCACGCTAAATATCTGTAAGGTAGGAAAGTATTATAATTCTAGCATGGAGAGAAAGTGGCATGCGAAGATGAAGTCCTTCTTGGAGAAACAGCAGAGGCAATATGATGGCTTCTCCATTTGTAGCGCATTCTCATATTGATATACAGTGGCGCCTCACATAAAGTATGTTTCACGTAACAAACAAAAATTTCTCTAGGATTCTGCTTCATGTAACAAACTGTGCTTCACGTAAAGAACACATTCATTGAGTTGGGGCAGACACGCTGGCCAGCAGCCTGTTGACCAGACTAGCACACCTGCCTATAGTGAAAGCATCACTTCATGCTGTTCCTCCTGTGGCCAGAGAGAGAAGAGCAGTGGAGAAGAGGGAAGCAGCTCAGGGCTGGCCAGGAGGGAGCAGGGGAGGGAGGGGCTCAGGATGGAGAGAAGGAGAAAGTGGGGAGACACTTGGAAGGTGTCTTGGATTGCAGCCTCTTAACCATGTCTACCCAGAAGTAAGCCCCATTGTGTTAAATGGGGCTTACTCCCAGGAAAGTGTCTTTAGGACTGCAGCCTAAGTACACTTCATAAGATCCTGCACATTGAAAGCATGTTTTGAATTCAATTCCAGCATTTTGTCATCATTTTTACATCCAGTTAATATTTTTATATGAATATTTGGGGGGTTGTGGAACCAATCATCTGAATTTCCATTATTTCCTATGGGAAAATCCGCTTCATGTAAAGAACGTTTCACATAAGAAACATGCCTCCAGAACGAATTAAATTTGTTACATGAGACATCACTACCATATTTGGTACGGGGAGCAGTGATCAGGGGGATGTTGGAGGGCAAAAGCAGAAGCAAACACATCATGACACCCTGACTTATAGACGTGACTGGGAGCAGCTGTACTTTACCTTTTGTACGAAGGGCAATGCAGCAAGAACATCAATGCCAGTGATTCTCATTATTAAGGAGAATCATCATCATCAGAGTGTTTTGCATCCATATTAGTTAGAAAACATCCAATGTCAAAACATCTAAATTTTTGTAGGCTGTGGGGTCCCCTAGATCTTCTTTGGGCTCCCCTGGCCTGCCCTGCTGGTGCCTTTTCCTGCCAACTTTCTGCTTATGAAGGCTTGGACCTGGAGCCTTGGTGCCCTGAGGAAGCGGCTGCCACTTGCTCTGGTCTTGCTGGAGAGGTTCCTGGGGTGGACTCTGGGAGGACTCCCTCTCCCTCCTCCCACTTGCTGCCCCTTCCCCTTTTCCATAGTCTTGCCTCACCCTCTGGTGCTTTGGTGGGCAGGGTCTGTAATTAAACTGTCTTCTCAACAGGGGCAGCTTAGTAACAAGTGGTGATCACTTGGGGGGAAGGAGGGTCTGAGCCCCAGAAACAAAACCAGAAGTTCATGAACTTGAGACTATGATAGACAAAAACCAGCTGTCAGAATTTATTAGAATTATTATGAGAATTATTGAAATTATTTGATACCTCTGAAATCATTCTGTGGGCTGCCTATAGTAAAGGACACGCAGCCAAGCACCTTACAGACATTCAACAACGGCTGGGAACACACATTCCCAGACAGAAGCTTCCAATCAACACTCACAGGCTCCCCGGAGAGGAGATGATAACATCACAATGAATTGTCCCAAGTTCTCAAGCATTGTTATTGTCTACAGTAAATGGCCCACTTAAGACTCGGAAAGATATGCTTATCTCAGCAGGAACTGAAAGAAATTTCCCTTCCTTTGTCTTGCCTAACCCTGCAGCCTGGACGGAAAGTAAAGCAATGTTAAATTGTCAGGCAAATCAGAAGAACTTATTTGAAGCCCAAAAATTATAAAATTAAAATAAAATGTTAATTCTTCTTCCTGTGGGAAAGGAAACGCAGATGGATCAACCAATGTCAGAATACAGGTGCTTGATCGCCACAAGTGTTCTTCATTGTACTGATGTGTCATGTCATGTCTTGCCACACATTTTTCCATCTCGGCTCAGGAAGCCACTGAGGATAAAATCTTTGTATAAATCCTCTTGTTATGAACAGAATCATCTTATTATGTAGAGAAACAGTTGTGCTACAAAAGGTCTAGTCAATTTGGACAAAGGACTCAGTCTTTTGTAAGATAGAAAACTCTGTCTGGCTGAGTCCAGAGCTCTGAATAAAGAAATCTCTTGCTTGCATCATCATCTCCTGGGTTTTCCCTGCTGGTACCTACTTCATTCCTATTACAAGACAAGCTTAACTGTCTGCCACGGAAAGCAGGCTGCCCTTCAGTCTTTAACTGCGCCTTGAGGGAAGCTTAGCTTTTGGTTTAAAGAGCCAAAGCGTTAATACCACAGTCAGGCCAGGCAGGGGTTCCTGTGGTGGGAAGTTCCACAGGTTAATACCACAGTCAGGCCAGGCAGGGGTTCCTGTGGTGGGAAGTTCCACAGGTTAATACCACAGTCAGGCCAGGCAGGGGTTCCTGTGGTGGGAAGTTCCACAGGTTAATCCCACAGTCAAGCCAGGTAGGTGTTCCTGACTTGACTCCCACCGAGATTCAGGATGGTTGATATAAAGCATGAGAGAGAGAGTCAAAACATACTAGTATGTCCAGTCTTTGATATGGCCTTTTGGGGTGAGTCAAAGGGAAGGCTTTCAGAAGAAGAACTGATGGACAAATCCATTCCTTGTCCAGAAAGAGCCCACCAGGAACAAAAGAAACCAGAAGAAGAAAGTAAAGAGAACACTTCTAGCAGCATTAACACAAAGAAAAAAATCAAGGCATCCTCCGGTCAGAGCAACACTTCTGGACGTGGAACAGACGGTACAAGGAGAAATAAGTACACATAACTGGAATGTGGAGAGAGCTTTTCAGGCATCCTACCCTCAGTTTGCTTGGAAGAAGCCACGCGGGAGAGAAGCCTTTTGGATGTCCAGAGTGTGGAAAGAGGTGTAAGAACAGTCCAAACCTTCTTGTCCGTCAAGGACGCACAGAAGAGAGTATCCTTATAAATGTTCCAAGGGCAGAAAGAAGTTCGGTGACCCAACCAGCTTTAGGAGACATAACAAAACTCACAGAAGTGGAAAAGCATATAAACCACACTTTTCCCAGCGTGAAAAGTCCTTCAGCCGCAGTTCAAACCTTGCGGTCCGTCAGTCCCGATGGGGAGGGGGAGGCTGTCCCATCCTGTAGCAAGAGCCTGGCGATGGAGTCACCCTGGAGTGATGCAGAAGATGCTCACTGACTGCTGCAGAGACACCCTTGCAGGCACCGCAACTCCTTCCTCTGTTTTGAAAATCCCGCCTGAATCTCCCCTTCCCTGCTCAGTTTGGGGTCTGCATTTCTGAACCTTGCAATGCACAGGCCAGAAGTCCTTCATGAAACTTCATGGTGTCCTTTATGGAACTTGCTTCATAAAGATTTGTGGTGCCTGAGCACCTTCTCATTGGATTTTTAGTGGATATTTTCACTGGTTTGTGTACAATTAGTGCTCTCCTTTTTATTTTTTATTTAGAGCTTCAGCTTTTCCTGTTGTGGATCTGCAGCAGTTCACACTGTTTCACACTATATCTCTGTCTCACCCGTCACACTCGTTTAGGGAAATCCGTCACAAGCTGAAATGAGGACATGTTGTTGGATGACACTTATTTAATGACATGAAAAGATTTCAGATTAGTGCAACTGTCGATCTCTTTAATGCATATTATGTTCTTTCTATTCTATGGTTCAGTCTGGGTTGGACATTTTCAGTTTGGGATATAATTATTTTAGCTTGGAGATGAATGGGAGTGACTGACGTTGAGATACTGATTTTATCTGCTAAAGTTATTGCCATCTTAGCATTGGAATCTTTATGCTTTTTAATAAATTCATGTTTATTTTTCCCTATGGACATTCTTTAACTTGCCAAAGTAATCCATGTTCTCCTAAATAACTAAGAATAATTTTGTGTCACTCGTAAATTTACAGTAATAGGCCCAGACTGAGGTAAATTTACAGTAATAGCCCCAGATTGAGGTAAATTTACAGTAATAGGCCCAGACCGAGGTAAATTTAAAAGGCCCAGACTGAGGTAAATTTACAGTAATAGGCCCAGACTGAGGTAAATTTACAGTAATAGGCCCAGACCGAGGTAAATTTAAAAGGCCCAGACTGAGGTAAATTTACAGTAATAGCCCCAGACTGAGGTAAATTTACAGTAATAGGCCCAGACCGAGGTAAATTTAAAAGGCCCAGACTGAGGTAAATTTACAGTAATAGGCCCAGACTGAGGTAAATTTACAGTAATAGGCCCAGACCGAGGTAAATTTAAAAGGCCCAGACTGAGGTAAATTTACAGTAATAGGCCCAGACTGAGGTAAATTTACAGTAATAGGCCCAGACCGAGGTAAATTTAAAAGGCCCAGACTGAGGTAAATTTACAGTAATAGGCCCAGACTGAGGTAAATTTACAGTAATAGGCCCATACCGAGGTAAATTTAAAAGGCCCAGACTGAGGTAAATTTACAGTAATAGGCCCAGACTGAGGTAAATTTACAGTAATAGGCCCAGACCGAGGTAAATTTAAAAGGCCCAGACTGAGGTAAATTTACAGTAATAGGCCCAGACTGAGGTAAATTTAAAAGGCCCAGACTGAGGTAAATTTACAGTAATAGCCCCAGACTGAGGTAAATTTACAGTAATAGGCCCAGACTGAGGTAAATTTAAAAGGCCCAGACTGAGGTAAATTTACAGTAATAGCCCCAGACTGAGGTAAATTTACAGTAATAGGCCCAGACCGAGGTAAATTTAAAAGGCCCAGACTGAGGTAAATTTACAGTAATAGGCCCAGACCGAGGTAAATTTAAAAGGCCCAGACTGAGGTAAATTTACAGTAATAGGCCCAGACTGAGGTAAATTTACAGTAATAGGCCCAGACCGAGGTAAATTTAAAAGGCCCAGACTGAGGTAAATTTACAGTAATAGGCCCAGACTGAGGTAAATTTACAGTAATAGGCCCATACCGAGGTAAATTTAAAAGGCCCAGACTGAGGTAAATTTACAGTAATAGGCCCAGACTGAGGTAAATTTAAAAGGCCCAGACTGAGGTAAATTTACAGTAATAGCCCCAGACTGAGGTAAATTTACAGTAATAGGCCCAGACCGAGGTAAATTTAAAAGGCCCAGACTGAGGTAAATTTACAGTAATAGGCCCAGACTGAGGTAAATTTACAGTAATAGGCCCAGACCGAGGTAAATTTAAAAGGCCCAGACTGAGGTAAATTTACAGTAATAGGCCCAGACTGAGGTAAATTTACAGTAATAGGCCCAGACTGAGGTAAATTTACAGTAATAGGCCCAGACCGAGGTAAATTTAAAAGGCCCAGACTGAGGTAAATTTACAGTAATAGGCCCAGACTGAGGTAAATTTACAGTAATAGGCCCAGACCGAGGTAAATTTAAAAGGCCCAGACTGAGGTAAATTTACAGTAATAGGCCCAGACTGAGGTAAATTTACAGTAATAGGCCCAGACCGAGGTAAATTTAAAAGGCCCAGACTATTAAATTTAATAGTATTACTATCCCTGTTGGCCAGAGAAGGAAGACACCTGGAAAGCTACTGAAACAATGGTTGGTTGGCTTTCAGATGCTTCAGGGAGAAGGTGCTCCTGTAGGAGAAGCCACTAAACCCCTTTTCTCTACTGGTCCCTTCCTGGTGATCCTGTTGCTCCCCTGACAGTCTTGACCACCCTTTGTTTCTCTCTAGGGTTTTTTGGTCCTTGCGATCACTTTTGTGAGGGGCCCTTTGGGGAAGAAAAGTTGCAGACTGCTAAAAAGGAGACCAGAAGGACAGACAGACGCATCTCATGACCTGCACTGCAAGCATGTTGGTGACTTCCCTCTAAGGAGAGAAGCTTTGTACCTCCTGAGACCTCAGAGGTAAGAACAGGCTCGGGGGGGGGGGATGTTCCTGGAGAGAGTGAGAACCCTGGAGATGCTGGCGTGTCCCAAGACTTGCACCCCAGGGGTATCGGGGAATCCCCTGCAAGGAAAGAAGTAGAGAGAAAGGTCCAGGTCGGAGAAGAGGCTTAGAGGTGGAACGTCCAAGGGCAGGTGTTCCTGGAAAGAGTGAGGTCCCAGAAGGTGCTGGAGGATGCTGCGCTCTGCTGTAAGGCTAAGGGCTTGGTGGCTTCTTTGGAAGGAGAGACAAAAGCCTGCAGAGGTCCCACGAAGGAAGAGGTCAAGAAGCACCCACTGGGGAGGTCCTGGTGCTGGGGATGCAAAGCTGGCTTGGTGAATGCGGCTCCCAGACCTGCTCCCAGGCAGTGGCCCTGGATGAAGTTTTCTTGTGGATGCAGCAGGAGTCCTGGGAACAAGGAAAGCCGGTGAGCTTTCCCTTTGATTCTTGGCCTGCGTTGCAGTGCTGGCCGCCTCTCTCCACCTGTTGCAGGCTGGGGTTGGACTAGATGGCCTTCGGTGCCCCTTCAAAATCTAGGAGTGTATCAGTGGAGCTGATGGAAGGTTTTTCCTTTGGCACTGGTTGGGCCTATGGGTGAATTTTCTTGCATTTTGTGTGTGCGATGCACATGTATAGCCTAATTAAGCATTTATTTTTCACCCACACTCCTGTTTTCCCTGAATTTGAAGGGATAAAAGTAATTTAGTAGCAGCCTCATTAATGGGAAAGAATCAATCAATCGTCAGTGCCAAATGAGCATTGTGGTGGGGTTGCACATTCCTGTGGAGATGTGCTGGTTTTGTGAATGGTTGATGTTGCCTTGAGTGCTGACCATCAAAAGGAAAAGTGTGGATAAAAATCCACATTCAGGGGGAATGTGAATTACTCAGTCCATCATTTCTGAGATTGGAAATGAGTCACATGGTGAGGGACTTTGGACCAAAGTATGGCCAGTAAAGAGGAAAGGGTGGACTTGTCCTCTTCCATGTAGTCCTCCCTCTCAAGACATCCCCGAGATATCCTGCTGGATCCTGAAGCAGCCCCTCTCTTCCACAGCAGGCGAGTGCTGGGAGTTCCTCCTCCACAGTCCAGATGAGTTCATCAGACGGGGAGCCGAGCCACGTGGGTAAGGAGAGATGTCCTTTTTATGGTCCAAGTTCAGAGCATCCCATCAGGGACAACCTCATATCTGTTTCCGCTTCTCCCTTCGGGAATCTCACATCTCCAGAGAAGGGCTCTTTTGGTCCTGTGCCCTGCCAGACACTGCGTCTGGGCTCATGTTTTGGGATTGTGATGTGGGGATTTAAATTCCCATAAGAATTCATATCTAAATATGTTGGGAGAAAGGGAACTGAATCAAGGGCATAACTAGTGTGAGCTGGGTGGGATCAGCAGAAGGTATCGCCCTTGGGTGCTGAGCAAAATTGAAGTGGTTAGGAGTTGCCCTATCATGTTGCATATTGTTGGATGAATATTTTACACCAGATTTCAGTAAAAAAAACCAGAGTGAAATATTCTGTTTATGCAAATCTTTTCTCAAATAGGACATTTCCTATTTACTCAAATCTCACCTTTCTCAGCTGAATATAGTCTCCAAAATGCATTAGATGTTATGATGCATTAGATTTGAGTAATGCAGGTATTTTGGTGATAAGTGTAGGTCAGTACAGTTTATTATAGTGTAATTAAAATGCAACAAACTATTGTATAAAATAGTACAATTAGGTAAAAATAACAAACACATTGCCGTTTTATTAGTATCATAAAACTCATTATTGTATGCAGTAAAATTAAATTTTGTACCAGCTCTGCAGCTGCACGTGGCAATCACCAGTGAACATTTTTTTAATTTCAAGCCTTTCTAAAATAGGGGCGCTCCACATGATTTCGCCTCCCTCTCTTAAAAAGGAAAAAAAACAGGCTGGAGATGTTATGCTGATTCCTTCCTCTTTTTAGACTTGCAGGTCCTGGTAGTGCTTTGACTTTAATATAAGATCTTAAAACAAACTGGGTGCAGAGTATTGATGAAGTCTTAGTGATGTGTGTCTCTGTAGGGTTGTTATTGCAGGAAGACTACAGAGAATATTCACTTGGATGATTGTCTTTCTCTCTCCTATTATGGGAGCAAGGGCTGTGGGTGGCTCAAGTGGTTAAGTCGCTGTGCCTGTTAACCAGCAGGCCAGGGTTCGAGACCCAGGTCAGCCCCACAAGACAGGGTGAGCTCCTATCCTTAGCCCAGCTCTGCAACGCCAGCTGGATCCAATTGTATGGGCTCTGCTTTTCCATTGGACTTTTTCAGTGGCGTGGAGAGGGTGGATTTGCTGCTTGAGTAACAGCCTATCCTCCATATCAATCTAACCCAGGCCTTCGTGCTTCGCATGCAGAATATGCGGCGCCGAGCACGATACCATAGTCTCTCAAGACTGACAGAGGCCTGCTAGGGGAGCAGTAGCTGAGTAACTCTGAGCCTCATCCACCTCATAGTGTTGCTGTGAGGACAAAAGAATGGTAGGATCTATGCACACTAGCCTGATCTAGAACAGGGGTCTCCAAAACCCATTCTGGGGGCCAGATGTTGCCCTTGGCAAGCCTCAATGTGACCCCCAGCAAGAATCCTGTATCTGGCATTTGGAAAGGTTTGTAGTCCGCTCCAATACATTCCTATATGTAAAGTAGTGAAAATGTACCCGCGTTGTGGGCATAAAATTCCCCCCACAGCACAACAACCCCCATGCGCATTATCCCCCATGCAAATCACCCCCATGCGCAACACCCCCTGTACAATGTCCCACCCATGTGCATCAGCCCCTCCCCCATGCGCACTGCCCCACCGACCCCCCCGGTGCACCAGACCCCCCCCCAAGCACACCCTCCTTCACAGTGCAGCAGGCAGTAGGCAAATTGCTGGATGTTAATCAATCTTCAAAGTTAAGTATAGGACAAAAAATGTACTGCTTTTCAGCCCCTTAAGGGTTAAATTTCTCAACATCAGTTCTTGGTGGGTTTTCATGTTGCAGAAGGAACACACTCCCCAAATTTCATGCTTCAAGGTCAAGGTGTTGGGTGGAGCATCCCTCAATCAGTGATTCTTCAGTGTAAAGTATAGGGAGGAAAACGCGTTGCACCCCATTTCACCCCCTTCTGGTTGGAATTTCCAAAAACCGGTTCTTAGTGGGTGCCTCCGTCACAGAAGGAAAACCTCCAAATCTCATGCTTCTAGGCACAGGGGTTTGCCTGGGTGTTGATGAATCATTCAGTGAGTGAGTGTGAGTCAGTCAGTCACTCAGTCAGTCAGTCAGTGACCTATATATAAAATAAATATATAAATTATATATATTTATATATATATATATAAAGTGACCTTTATAAATATAATAAATTTATATTTATATTTATGTAAATGTACTCAAATTTGAAATGTAAATTAGTTTTTGGGCCCCTGACACAATGTCACAGAGATGATGTGGCCCTCCTGCCAAAAAAGTTGGAGCTTGAGGAGGGACATGGTTGAGTCGTACAAAATTGATATGTATAAGGGATGCGTACAGTGGAGAGAGAGAGAGAGAGATGCTCTTTTCCCTTTCATATAAAACAAGAACTAGGGGACATCCATAGAAATTGAATGTTGAGAGGATTAGGACAGATAGGAGAATATATTTCTTTGCCCAGCGTGTAGTTGATCTGTGAAACTCCTTCCCACAGGATGCGGTGGTGGCATCTGGCCTCAATGCCTTTAAAAAGGGATTGGACAAATTCCTGGAGGAAATCTTACAAGCCATAATGGGTATCTCTCTCTCTTTCTCTCTCTCAATTTGTGTGTGTGTGTGCGCGTGTGCGCGCGTGTGCGCACATAGACGCATATAGATGCGGACAACCTCAAAATGCCAGATCTAGGAGGGCACCTGGATGCAGGTGTTATAAGTGCTCCCTGAGACGTCTGGTGGGCCAATGTGTAATGCAGGAAGCTGAACTTGATTGGCCTTTGGCCTGTTCCAGAGGAGGCTGTTACGTTTTTATATCTTTCCATGTTTCTCTACTACCTGCAGGGCATACGTTGGACGGTGCAAATGAGAGGGAATGTGCTGGAGAGGAGACCAATTTGGACCTTACTGTTTGGAATAGGCCAGGGAGGCAAGAGGGAAAATCCTCAGAGGAACAGATGGAAACAACCATTCCTTCTCAGGTCGGAGCCCTCCAGGAACCATCAGAAGGGAGGGGGAAGAATAATGCTGGCACTTTAAGCAGCATCAACACAGATGGATTAAAATATGTATGTTTGGTGTGTGAAAAGAGCTTTGATAAATATAGTCTGATCAGTGCACATGTAAGAACCCACACTGGAAAGAAGCAACACAAATGTCCCCACTGTGACAAAAACTTTGGAAACCTTTCCAATTTGAAGAGACATAAGAGAATCCGTAGAGAGAAACCTTATGAATGTCCTGTGTGTAGAAAGAGATTTGGAAAAGAAAAGAATCTTTTAGAACATCAAAGAGTCCACAAGAAAGAGAAGCCACACCATTGCCCCCAATTGCAGAAAAGGGTTTTCTCAGCGGTCAAAGTTGAAGAGACATCTAAGAGTCCACACAGGAGAGAAACCTCATGAATGTCCTGTGCACACCATGCACAGGAAATGCACTTTCAAGTGGGGTCCCCCAGGGCTCTGTCTTGGGCCCGGATCTCTTTAACATCATCAGTGACTTGGAGGAAGGTGTTGGGGTGTAAGACCCTGCTGATGTGCAGGGTTTAGCAGAGTAGTTGTGCAGAGGCAAACGGGCAGCAGCACAGAGTAAACACGACAGCTGTTTACAGTTAAAGATAACTATATTGTTTAAACGAAAGGCAGAAGATGAGTCCAGTAACACAGTCAGAGCAGTAGATCAGTCATATACATACATCAAATTGCAGGGGTATTCCAATCTCAGTAATCTAGTTAAACAGTCCACAAGTCAGTCCACAGATACAGTTCAGTCTTTCAGAGCATCAAAACAGCAAAATACTCCTCCTCAGTAACTCACACGTTGCAATAATCTCATACACACTTAAATTTAATGGAACACCAATCAGTTATAGATATTACAGTCAGGTGACCAGTGACTCAGCACTTCCAATTCTGCTGACTCATGCTGTAAGAGCAGTTTCAGATTGCATCAGCTAGATTGCATCAGCCTTCTTCAGTATTGCATCAGCCTGGAATCAACTTGCCTGAACAAATATGTTTTATTATTAAATTCAAATACTAACAGAAGGGATACGGGGGAGCCTGATCAAATTTGCAGATGTCACCAAGCTGGGAGGAGTAGCAAACACAACAGAAGACAGGAGAAGCCCCCAGGAGGATCTGGATAAACTGGAATCCTGGACTGGAACAAATAGAATGAACTTCAACAGTGCAAGGTTCTGCACTTAGGCAACAAAAACCCAAAACGCAGGTATAAAATGGGGGATACTTGGCTTGGAGCACAGCATGTGAGCGGGATCTTGGAGTGGCCACTGTGGATCACAAGCTGAACATGAGTCAGCATGTGATGTGTTTGCAAAGAAGGCAAATGCCATTTGAGGCTGCATTAAGAGGACTGTAGCTTCCAAGTCACTAGAAGTTCTTGTTCCTCTTTACTCTGCATTGGTGAGACCTCACCTTGAGTCCTGTGTTCAGTTCTGGGCACCTCACTTGAAGAAAGATGCAGCCAAACTGGAGCAAGTCCAGAGGAGAGCGACAAGGATGATCAGTGGGATGGAAGGGAAGCCCTATGAGGAAAGGTTGGGGGAACTTGGGATGTTCAGCCTGGAGAAGAAGAGGCTGAGAGGAGACCTGATTGCCCTCTTCAGATCCCTGAAGGGCTGACATAGGGAGGAAGGGGCTCATTTGTTCATAGCTGCCTCTGAAAGCAGAACTAGAACCAATGGGAACAAACTGCAAGAGAGGAGATTCCGGTTGGAGATCCGGAAAACATTCCTGACGGTGAGGGCGGTTCGGCAGTGGAACAGATTGGTAAGGGAGGTGGTGGACACTCCCTCAGTGGGGGTCTTCAAGCAGAGGCTGGACAAGCACCTGTTGGGGATGATCTAGGAGGATTTCCCAGGTCCCTTTCAACTCTAGGATTCTATGATTCAGCCTTGCTTGGGAAGCAGAACAGCAGCTCCGAGCAAGGCCAAATGGCTGGGCAGAGGTGCTTGCTGTGCATGTCCACGCTTCTGGACATGCGCAGTGCATCTCTGCACAGTGCACCTCAGCCAGCCAACTTCTGGCTGCCACTCCACCCCTGAGCAGGCCCAAATGGGTACGCTGACCCCCAGGGCTGGCCGGAGTGTCAAACTCCTCCAGCGCATCACCCCTTCGGAGCATGTCACCTGGTGCAGCCCGCACCAGTCTGGTGATGCCACTGTGGCATTCAGTCAGGGTCCTCCACTACTCCTTCTGACTCAGATCCTGAGGATGAGTCATTATCCATGGCATAATTAATCCTGGCAGTTTGCCGGTGAGGCTTCGGCTGAAGAATGCAATGCAAGCCTTTCAACTCTGATCACAAAGCAAGTCATAGAAATTCATTATGCTAAAGACTTTGCAGCACAGCTGAATCCAAGGGGTGTGACGGGGGCTGGAGAAGTCCTTCCAAGAGTGCTCCACCTCCCCCGCTATGCAACTACCCCTATTGTATGTCATGGAGTTGGAGCAGGAGGTTCCTTTGTGCTCTCAATTAGTCGCAGACCCACAGCTGTGACCAATTTTGGGTGCTGGCTGGGCTCACTATTGTAAGGCGACGGCAACAATTTATGACCAGCAAAGAATGCTGAAGGCTGCAGTGTCAAAGGAGAAGTTTATGGGGTTTCCTTTGTGGACCTGATATTTGGAGTTCAGTGATTTTCCAACTGCTTTCCTGGGAACCAGAGTTTGTCAATGCCGGCCAAGCACTCCATGTAGTGACCATAGCAGCCCCTCTTGAAAGACAGAGCGCCCAGCACAAAGCTGGTCTTCGGGTTCAGACAGGTGGACAAAACTGTGGGCTGTGAAGTTGTGGCCACCTTTCAAAGCCTGTGCCAAAGGGGGTTGGATTCCATCCAGTCAAGGTACCTACTGCCTTTTGAGAGCAGAGGCTGTCTTGCTCCACAGCCCTCCCAGACTCACCACAGCAGACGTGTTGGGACCCTTTGTGGGTCTTGCTGCAGGGATCTGAAGTCTCCTTCCTACACCCATGTTGCACCTGTAAGAAAACTCCTAACAGAGAGCATGTTGGCGCACAGACTGAAAGCAGATACTGTCCTGATTTTTATCATTAACCATTTTCCTAATTGTGGAGGAGGCCGGCAAGAGCCCCCAAAGGTATAGCTCTGAGTTGATGGGCTGGAATCCAAAAGGCTCAACCCACCCAAGCGCCAAGTTGCATCAGGCTGAGCGGGAACAATCCAGATCACATACCTGCTGGCCTCACCCCTTCATTTTCCCCCTGCTTGCACTGGAGGCCAATTTAATGGCAGCCAATGAAATATGGAGGCGATTGGCAGCAATAGCAGGCGGGGAGGTTCCTTTGGCTGCTGCTCTGTGGAAGGAGCTGGGCGAGCATTGTAAGGAAAGCATCAGGAGGACACCCTGAGTAGGGCCAGGGCCAGGTTTGGTCTATCCCAAAGGCTGTTCTGTGGCTCTGATCAGGGCCCCCCTTGGCCCCCTCCCTGCCTCCCTCCCAGCAGCAAGAAAGAAGTTCAGAGAGAATCTCCAATGCTTTTATTACCCTACTGCAAGGAAGGGGTTTCTTAACAAGAAGGTCACTGAAATGTTTCATCAAAACACATTAACAGGCTGCAAATTCTTCCAAGAGCTAAACAGAGACTGGAACAAGACCTGCACTGGGCAAGGCCTCAGCCACAGAACGGGTGACGCTGCAGGAACCTAACAGTGCGCTAGCAAAGGGGCAGGTGTGGTACGAGGAACCCAGCAGGTGAGCTGCTGAACTTTGCCATTTGGTAAGATAACTTTCTCCAGCCGCTGGGACTACGAGATCCAAGAAATGCCAGGCTGATGCTTGCCAGGAGTTGGGGAATTGGGGGGTCTGGTCTGGAGGCAGCAGAGAGCATCATGGACGCTGCCACTTGGCCACAGGGCTTCTATTTCTTTCTGCCGCCTCTTTCTTTGAGTGCCAGGTGAATCACGGACCCACTCATCATGTTGTAGTAGGCCAGGGAGTTGGAGTCCTTGATGAAAATGCCCTGCAAAGCAAAACAACTCACAGTGAAGTAAACATAAGCTGCGCATGCCTCTCTAGTCAGCGTACATATGGGGGGGGGGAGACACTGAACCAAACATCCCTTATGCCCTGCGATGTGCCAATACTGTACACAAAGCCCTGCATGGAGCCAAGGCAGCATCTGAAAGGCTGATGCAGCCACACACTCACTTCATACTGAAGCTTCTGTTTCCCAGCAGGCATTCCGGTGGCCTCGTGGATCTTCACCTTGATAACAGAAACCTAAAGAACGAGAGAGAGATGCATCTTCAGCAAGCACTATCAGCTGCTGTGTGGCAGCTCAGTGCTGTTCTTTGGGTGTACAACAATGACACCACATTGCCAGGCATGTGGCTATGCCAAGCTTCAGGCTGGGCAGACCCCAGCTTTTAGGTGTGCAAGCTTAAAGGGAACAGTGTTCACATGCAGGAGACATACCCCACGCTTGTCAGTACACCTTCATGACTTGTGATGTACGTATTGTACACCAAGGCACTGGCCAGTCAAGATGGTGTCAGTTCTGTTGTCGAGAAGCTGATCTTCTACTATGGAGGACCAGCTGCGAGTGAGCCACATACCTGGTCTGAAAGTGGGAGGGTGAAGACCAGCACCTGGCCGTTCAGCTTCCACTCCGTTTTGTCTTGCATGTTGGGCACCTGGACTTTGACGGTAACTGGGCCCTGAGGAAACAAACACGATGATACAACCAAAAGAGGGGCATGGGGGGCACAAGGACACAGACCCAACATGGAAGAGCTTTACTGGCTTTCTCCCAAATCCCTGATTCAGGGAGCAAATAAAATAAGATTGGCTGGAGCTAGAATGGAGCCCAGGAACCAGCAGATCCACCTCTGTGAAACAGGCAGACCCCTTGGATGGAGAACAAACTCCAGCCCCGAGTGAAACAGGGGAAGCCCCGTTGCACTGAGTGTTTCAAGGGTGATGGCGCACCTTGTTTCTGTGCAGGAATTCATCTTCTGGCATGAGGCTGTCTTCGGATTTCAGCTTCTTAGAGGCTGGCTCGTCATCCATGGGTGGCGGAGGGTGAACGGGCGGCATAGGCGCAGGGGCAGAGACAGGAGCCACGGGTGGAGCTGGAACAAATGCTGAAGCAACGGGGGGAAAAGGGTTAACGGCGCATGAAACGGCGCATGAAACGGGAGGGGAGAGCAGAGACAGGCACAAATTTCAAAAGCAGAAGTGTCCAATACAGAAAATGTCCTACGTAGGCACCCCTCCTCCACTTCCAGCACAGGTTCCTGGTACCAGTGAGGGCATTTCTCACCTCTGGTGAGGAACAAACCAGTGCAGCGCTCGCTTGAAAGCTCTGCATGGGTGTAAGAACAGCCCCAAGTCCCCTTTGGCCCCAAATCTGCACACCGACTGATCTAGCAGCGTGCTCTTTCCTATGAGGAGGAGAGGTGGACAAAAAGGACGGAAGAACTGAACAGAGGAAGCAGGATGGGGAAAGTGGGGCAAGTCCACCCAGACCGAGATCTCATGACGCGAGATGCCCGTCTGTCAGTCCTGTCCTCTCCCACAGGCTGGTCACCAGGAGAAAATAACGTGCATCACCCAAGCTCTGAGAAAGCAGAATAGAAGTGCAAGAAGTGTGGTTCAGGGAAAGGGGAGAAGCAGCATCAGAGGTAGAGAGTGGAAACTCAAGGCCAAACAGCCTGACCTTTCAGCGCAAGTGTTGGGGTTCTAGATGCGCTTTCTGGGCCACGGGTCGGAACCAAGAGGAGAACATCCCTCTTGGAGGGAGTGACATTGGACACCCCTGCCTTGAAGGAAGGACACACACGGGAAAGGGAGGAGGCTCCCTGGTCACTCTAAGGCAAGAAGGTTCATGTGAGCACCATAGGTCAAGCTCAAAGCCACAGAGGGAAGCCACAGCCGCCTCCCAGCCAAGCACTGGCCAAACCAGGACATTCAGCTCGAAGTCTCACAGGTCAAGGCTTCTCCTGTGGATTGATGCAGACAAATACAATCTGAAGGCAGATGGAAGAGAACTGTCAAGGCAGATGAGGCTGAACTAGACTCCTGCGCTCTCCCCACATCCCAGGACATCACTAGGAAAACTAAACATGATTCATGTGCTTGCGCCACCCACACGACTTCTACTGCTGAGAGATCTGGACTTGGCTGCGAGTGGGTGCCCTTGACAGGGATCTGCAGCCAAACGTGTGCAGCTTGCCAGAGTGTTATGTTCACACATATTTTTAAGCTGTGCAACCTAAAAATGCACAGTGTGCACATTCACTCTTAATCCATTGCCTGGGTTTCAAATGCTTGGTTTGGAGAAGAGGATCTGGTGTTTCTCTATTTAAACAGCAGATATTTATTTTGTCTTGGAATTACTGGGGGTTTCGGCATTTTAAATTGTGACAACAGGACTGTCGTGCGACAGCTCCAAACCCAATACAGCAGCAACACTGAGCTACTCCTTTGAAATGTGGAGAGGGAGTGATACCCACAGGCACACCCACAGCGGCCAGACCTTATTGGTGAGGTGGGATGGGTTGCCAGCTACATCACCCTTACAGTGGAGCAATGGAACTGATCAAAGGACTGGGTCTTGGCAAGGGTGCCACGAGAACTCTTCCTGTATTCCTGCACTGGATCCTCTACCAACAGTGCCTACAGCACCACGACCCAAGCTAGCATGCAGCCACAAGGACGCTGAAGAGCAGCCAGAGGTGGAGCCAGGAAGCCTACAAAGGGAAGGAAGGACCAGAGACACAGACAGACACTACAGCCAGGGTCTCCCTCAGCCCACACGGACAGACACGAGAAGTGGACGCATGCAGATTAGCTGGACTTGAAGGTTAGTAGGGAGCCGAGTTACCTCCGAGGTCACAATGAGACTGTAATGAAGTTACCTGGACTGTTGACGGGTCCCTGTCTGTATCCTATATTGTGACAATTAGAGACAGTTAGTCAATGGCTCGGCTCGGCTGCAACCTCACGATATTCAGATAAAACCTGCACACACTTTGGACTGACAGCAAAGCCACCTGGACACTGACAAAGTTCTAAGCCCTCGTCCCACACGGTCCTCCAGTACACGTGGCCAAGCTGAAGAAGACCTCAGAACTCTGGGCGCAGGGCTAAGGCTGGCTGTCCCCACACACCTCTCCCTCGGGATTTAAAAAGCAAATCTACCATTCAGTTTTCAGTTGTGTCAACACAAACAGCACCACCATCAGTAGGCAAAAGTCTGATCCTCTCCCAGAGAACGAACAACCTGTTCAAGATGTATTCCTTCTGCCCCATTTGGAGAGCTGACCCCCAGAGGAGTCAGTGAGGCAGTGGTCACGGGAGGGCTCTAATCCATACCCATTCTGCTTGCCCTTTTTTCCTTCTGCACAGTGGCGGTCACGGGCTCAGTTCTCAGTGTCGTCTTCGCCAGACTGCAAAAGTGGCCATACTATGGCTCACAAGCCACATGTGCCCCTTTGGTTGCAATCCTAAGCTCCAGTTAGGCCAGCATAAGCCCCAGTGTAAGTCCTGTGCTGGCCTGGGGGTGTCACAAAAGCGCTGTAAGACTTTCTGCACCACTCCGGGGGGAGGGTTAGGGCAGTGCGCAGATATGCGCTTGCCTCCCTACATGACCACAGGAATGGGAAGACGAGTTGTGCTGGCCCAGGTTAGGATTGCACCCTTAACATAGAGTTTGCAGCTTATGAAATATGTTAGCTGAGCTCCTTTTCAATTACTGTAATATGAAAAGGTAAGACATTTTCAAGCTTTTTGATTATTAATCCAGTCCACGGGATTAAATCAGAATTATGATTCGCTGCATGCCAATCAATTCAAGAATGTAGTGCTTCTTAAACATTGTGGCTTTCAAGAGTGTCTCTGACACTGATGAATGCAACTCTGATATTAAGCCTGTCTGGCTTCCCCACCATCGTAGCTCATCTGCCCCAAGTCTCTGGGGAAAAGAGGACCAGGGAGGGGTAAGATTTAGCGGGTCAGCTTTAGGCTCCCCGAAATAAAAAGGCTGGGCAAGGGGAGGAACAGTAAAATTGGGAAACAAACGGGGATCAACTACATGGTTCAGAGAAGGAGAGGAAGGGGGCACCAATTCATCCAAACAAGGGGGAGAAGTGGGCCTCTCCCTCCATTTCCTCTTCTCCCTGGGCTGCCAATGTTTGGGCCTGGAAGAAAACACTGCTTGCTGCCTGTCCAAACCCTGGGCCGCAGCAAGCCACAGCTCTGGGAATGTCATCCCAGCAACTGGGGGAAAGTTGGAGACTGCTGGATCACAGGAGGCAGATTCTGGTCCTCCTCTTCAAATCAGAAATGTCTAGCAGGCAAGAGTTCAACAAGAGATACACTTCAAACACTGACCTGTTGGCACGATCATGGGAGGGGGACGCGGAGCCATAATCGGGGGAGCCGAGGGTGGCATGGGAACCACATTGATCCGGGGAGCATGGATGATGGGAGGCATGGGAGCTGCAATGACGGAGCCTGGTGGCAAACGGACTACCGAAGTCATGGGGGGGCGCGGCATCACGGGGACAGCACTGACTACTGTGGTGCGGATGGGAGGTGGCATCTGAAAAAAACCTGGAGTTACAAGGGGCATCTGGAAACATTTGCCAGGGCCTGGACTAGCCCCAGATGTAAGCACCGCCACTCACCGAGGGAGGGCGGGGCACAGATGCAATTGGGGGAGCGCTGCTTGGGATGTTTGGGGCTGAGGAAGGAGGCGGAGGCTGGGGCATCTCGTTGGGCTTGCTTGGACCAATCTTCTCCTTGCTGTCGTCTTCCGGGACTAACCCCTTGGCCTTGTGGATAGCCTCAATCTGCTCTTGCAAGGTGATGTTGGCCTGGGCAGCCTGCTGGGTTCGTGCCATGCTGCCGGAGTGCCCGTCCCAGGTGACCTGCAGAAACAAACAAATAAGGCCACGTTGAAGACGAGGCACCAAGACTGTTACGACAACCCTGCAGGGGAGACTCCCACGCTACAGTCTGCTATACCTTTTCTTCCGGCTTCTGGATTTCCTCTTCTCCAATCTTCTTGCCGATGGCAGTCTCTTCCACACCAAAAATATCAGTACGGCGCTCAGCCAGTTGTTTCAAACTGCTTTCAATATCCAAACCTGCAAAAGCAGGAAACAAGAGCTGAGCACGTTTTCCTTCAAGGTTCTGACACCCGTTGGGTGCCCCTTCCTCATAAGGATCATACGACGGAGGCAGTGATGAGATGGGCCTTCTCTGTTGGCTCCTTTTATTTACCTGCATTTTGACAGTACTTTCTAAGCATGTTGTGTATGACCTGGACAGTCTTAAGAGCCACCCGGTAAGATGCTGTCAATGTAAACTATGGTTTATTTATTTTATGTTCTGCCTTTCCCCTGCCAAAGCAAGTGCCCACGGCAGCTTACAAAGCCATTTTTCCTTTCATCCTCACAACAACCCTGTGAGGTAGGTGAGGCTGAGAGTAAGTGCCTACCCCAAGGTCACCCAGGAAGCTTCATGGCTGAGGGGGGATTTGAACCATGATCTTCCAGGTCTCAGCTGAGGCTGAAAGGAGCGAGTCTTGCCCAAGGCCGCTGAACCAGTTCATGGCAGAAGCAAGATATGATCCAGGAAAGTCCTGATTCTCAGCCTCTTCGCTGCTACCGTACTTTGCAGAACGCTGGCAGCCTTTTTTGACAGCCCAAACAGGAAATAGTTGCTAATCAGATGCACTGCCCTTGTACTAATACATGGAATAGAGGAAGCTACCTGACAAAAGCTTTCGCCATCATTAAATGCAGGTAAATAGGAAAGAAGCTTGAAACTGGAAACAGAGCCTGTGCTCAGATCCAGCACCAAGAGCCCGGGTGGACTGACCTGGAGCATAGACTTCGTCGTCGCTCTGCTTCTCCCGGAGGGAGCGATCCCTCTGCTCCAGCCAGCGGGGATCCAGGAGCCCGATGCGCATGTGCTCTTGCATTTTGCTGGCAGGAATCTTCTCCCCAGTGATGGGGGAAACAAGATACTCATCTGGGGCTGGGGTGGGAGGCAAAGGCTTGGAAGCTGGAGGGGGGCAGAAAAAGCCACGTGGTTAGATACACTTTGGCCTGGCAACACTGAGAACAACAGATACACAGGTCAACACACCTGCTTGCCTTTGACTGACCAGCCTACCTTTTGGGTCATAATCTTTTCGGACGATGACTTGATCTGGAGTCGGAGGAAGAGGTGGTGGCATTGGAGTTTCTGGAGGGGGTGGAGCTTTCTGACTCTCCTCTTCATCATCAGAGCCCTTAACATTTAAAAACACAGGATCATAAAGCAGTAGCCATCAACACAACTGCTGTTCAAGTCAACTTTTAGTCCTGAAAGAATACCCTACTGAGTGAGCAATCACACTCTATATCTATACCCAAACAGAGACACTTCAACATCCCTGTAAGTGATAGAAGGCATAAAGTTCCAAGATGATGGTCACACTGCAAGAACTGTGGTGGGCAGGACACATGCCAGGGGGGTCCCTCCGTCCCAGCATAGCCTGATACTGACTCTACTTCTAATAATTACCCCATTGAATAGAGAGGGTAAAACGGAGTAGTGATCTGCCAGACCCAAGTGTTTCAGCTGCCCCACATCGGCACCATTTTTACCCAGCTTAGCTGCTCACCTCGTCCATGTCTTGCACTTGGGTATCCTGGTCGAGCTGGGACGGAGCTTCCTCGGTCTTTCCTTGCTTCTCATCTTCATCATCCGACTCCACCTCCATCTCCACTTCCTCACTTTCTCCAAATTTCTCATAGCGCTCCTGGATCAGGATGCGAGCGCCCAGCTCCTCCGGGGTGGTTGGTGGAGGGAAGTTTCCTATAGCAGAGGTGGGGCGGGGGGAAAGTAACCACATTTACCATCTGACAACTCAACAGTGCTACGGAAAGGGGAGACTGAATCACTAGGAAAACTGCAACCGAATTGGGGCGGGGGCAGAGAAGGAGAAAGGAGAGACCAGTTCTTTTGCTTTCTTCCCTTGTGGGGCTTGGAGGACCTAGATTTAAACTCTCCTTCTAAGAATTTGAAAGTCTCCCATCTTTAGATTCATTATATTCAGTCAACTGGAAGAAGCAAAATTGAGTCCAGGAGTGGCCAAACTTGCTTAATGTAAAAGCCACACAAACTTCAGATGTCTGAGACATACAGGCTGCAATCCTAACCACTTTTTCCTGGGAGTAAGAACTACTGACTACAATGGGAATTACTTTTGAGTAGATATGCTTAGGATAACACTGACAATGTTTAAAATGCATTATGTTCTTCCATGATCATTAATGTTTTAATACAGCACGTTCTGTTTCTCATAATCATAAAGCTTGGAAACTTCTGATTGACTTTATTAATTGTGATGCAAAAAGGAGCCGAGACAACATTTGAAAATGACACATTAACTGCCAAAGAGCCAAAAAGTGGCTCACTAGCTGTGGTGTGATTGGCTGATGTGGTGTGATGTGATGTGATGATGTGATATGGTGTGAAAGGCTGATGTGATTGTCTCCACTGGTCATTGATTGTGCTGGGAAATTCTGCAAGTGGCTTCATTTATCCTCTCTCAGAGCACAAGCGTAACCATGTCTACGCAAGAGTAAGCCCCACTGTGTTCAATGGAGAGTGTCTTTAGGGTTGCAGCCTGACTCTGGTTGGCCACCTGGAGAGTTTTGACTCTCTCTCACACACATGCTTTATATCAACCATCCTGAATCTCGGTGGGAGTCGAGTCAGGAGAACCAAAAGGGCAAACCTTGCTCAGTAGGTTGGAAGTCCACCGTTTCCACCACCACAAAATCGTGCCAGTCGATCTGGGCATAAGCCACACGCTCTCGTTCCTTCTCCTCCTCCTCCTTCTTCCTCTCCCGCTCCTGAAACTTGGCCCATTCCACTCTGTAGCAGGCCTGGACAGGAGACACAAGGCATCAAGTCATGACTCTGCAGCAAATAAAATACTACAAGGCATCAAAGAAAGCTACTGCAGCAAGACTTTGCTGGTTACCTGATCCAAGACTTCTTTGGGGTTTTCTGCTTCCTTCTTGAGCTTTATAATTAAGCCCTTGGGTGGGATCAAGATCTGTGAAACACATTTTTTCAAGGTTTTAATACACACTCCAATCCCACTTCAAAAACTGAACGTGACAAACAAACAATTACAAACAAGTAAACAACAAACCCATCGCTTGACAACATGTTTCTACCAAAATCTAAACCAAATGTCACATTCTTAGAGGCAGTAGAAGGAAACCAAGTTTTTTCCACAGTTTCCAAGCAAAAAGACCTTGAAACTTGGGGATTTTTCTAATTCTTTTGTTTTAATGAAAGCCAAGATTCTCTGAGTTGAACTTTTCACCTGCTGCCATACGCTGCGCTTCTCCTACACAGGAAAGACAAAACGTTTACATACCTGGACTCCCTGGCTTTAGGGATGGCAATTCAAATATCAGCCCAGTTTCAGAATGAAGCAGGTGACAAGTTGCTCATTTTTGCACCCTACGCCTGCCTGTTACTATCACACCAATGCTTGTACCCCCTAATTTTTAGCTGCACAGTAGTGCCCAGAAGTTGTTACCTTGGTGTACTGCTCAACCAGCTTGGTGAAGTAGTTAAAGAGGCTATGCTGTGGGCGCAGGAAGTCAAACTGGTAGTTCCTCTGTTCTTTCTGCATCAGCTGGGTGAGGAACTGCCGGCCGTTCCGAGCGACAAACTGGGCGGTCAGCTTCACCACGTCCAAGTCGAAGGCAGAGATGGATGGAGGATCTGCAATGAATTCAAACTCTGGAGGGGGCTCCTTTGGAATGATGGTCTCCTGAATCACCTGGGCCTGCACCTGTGAAGAGAGGACACGGTGGTGGGTCCTCATGAGAAAACTTGTGGTCTTCCCACTGGGGCATTTCATCCCCATTAAAGGGGAGAGAAGCTGGGAAAACTGCAATTTACTGGCTTTGCAGCAGAACCACCCAAGGCAGAGAAGAGCTTGGTCCGAGGGAAAAAGGTCTGTGGTGCACCTCCTACCTTCTGGGGAAGCTGTTGTGCACTCTGCTGTTGCTGCATGACCTTCGGAATGGCCGCCGAGGGCTCCTGAGCCTTCCCTTCTTTGAACTCATTGACTTTGTGCCGATAGTAGGCATGGTAAGGATCACTGGGGTTCAGGAAGTTGAACTTGGGGTTGTTGATCTCATTCTGACGAATACGAGCTTCAAACTCAGGCCCATTTCTGGAAAATTAAGACAGTAAAGACAGTGCTTAAGTAACCCAGCTGTTCCGTAGAAACCACTATGGATGCCTAATGGACCATCAAGTGGCATGATGTGCCCTCGACTGTGAGCTCCATTCAACATCTGGGGTCCTGCTGCTGATGGAGAGCACAATCCTAACCATGTCTACTCAAAAGTAATCCCCGTTATGTTCAATAGGTCTTACTCCCAGGAAAATGTCTAGGATTTTAGAAAAATGTCTTTAGGACCTGTGGTACAGTTGGTATACATGGTCTGCACCACACTCTCTAGGTAGAGAGAGTTCAAAGAAGCAGGAGTGTTTGGTAAAGGAAGATGGAGAGGTAATGGGCATGCTGTGGGGGGCAGAGAACCATAGGTAAGTGAACCAATTGCTATTAGAGGGGCACCTTAGGATTACAGGTTGAACCTCCCCATTTGTGATATTTGGTTCCAAGACTAAATTGTACAAGGGGACAATTGTACAAAGGCTTCAACCCTCGCCACACTTTCCTGGAAGTAAGTCCTACTGAGCACAACGGGACTTTGAAGTAGACAAGTTCCTTTCCAAGTGGCTGCAAACAGCCCTGCAAGGAGATGAGCTTCTGCAATTTGCAAGGAGTTTCAGCTCAGAGCAACTGACAAGTGGTGATCACTTGGGGGGAAGGAGGGGTCTGAACCCCAGAAACAAAACCAGAAGTTCATGAACTTGAGACAAGCTTAACTGTCTGCCACGGAAAGCAGGCTGCCCTTCAGTCTTTAACTGCGCCTTGAGGGAAGCTTAGCTTTTGGTTTAAAGAGCCAAAGCGTGTCGCTCTGAAACAAAAACAGGTGCAAATAAATCACACAGGACGAGGCTGCACCAGGACTCACCTGGCCACGAAGCTGGCCGTCTTGTCCACAATATTCCTGACCTCTGGCGGAGGGTAGATAATTCCCACCACAGGTTTGGTGGGTGTCGCTTCCTCTTTGGGTTCATCTTCGGGCTGCAGCAAGAAACAAAATAGGAAAAGGTGAGAAAGAACAGCAGGAGCTCTCCAGACTGCCAGGCCAGAAGCACAACAAAGTGTGTGGACAACAGTTTCCCTCCCCTTGCAGGACATGCTGGAGAAGAAGCAAAGCTCACGTCCTCAGAACTGCTGGGCTGCACCTCCACCTGTAAGCACCCAGGAGTAAGAGCACAACCCTAACCATGTCTACTCAAAAGCAGGCCCCACTGAGTTCATTGGGTCTTACTCCCAGGAAAGCGTCTTTAGAAGTGAACATACTATATACAACCTTATATGTGCAGCCTTAGGTTACAATCCCAAAGACAGTTTCCTGGGAGTAAGTCCCACTGAACACAATGGGGCTTACTTTTGAGTAGACACAGTGAGGGCTCCCAGTCCCATTTGTAATTACTGTTAAAAGCAAATGCTGAGTAGGCACTTAAAGGCACAGACCTTCACCCGTCTCCAATGCAGACACACACCCCGGCAGCTTCTAAAAAAATGGGGACCCGCGAGAAATGGGCTTGTGGCCCACCGAGTGGGTGGAGACCCACCAATTGAGTAACACCATTATGCGTAATAAGAATTATGTATATGTATAGTTTGCTTGTTATCTATAGATGTATATACGGTACATACACACATGTAAAATATTAAACACGGATGTTTATATACACAATCTATACAACTCTATAATTACATATTATTTATATATAATTTAATGTTAAATATTATAGGGATCTTATTAAATATATTCAGTTGGTCAAAAAGTACAACATATTCTGTCAATTAATTCTAATTAATACTGTATTAATTAATATGAAAAGTGCCTTAATGAAATACTTTGTAAATTAAATAATTCACACACACACATATATAATTATAATATAAATAAATAATATTAGTATATAATAGGTATATATTATACATACTATTACAATATATAATAAATATACAATATGGGATATATATATAATATTTATATAATTTATAATATATATAATAGAACACACGCATATACATAATGCAGTGTCTTTGGAGGCCCATGAGAGCACAGACTACAACTCCCAGAAGACCTCGCGCGCCCCTCAAGGCCCCCTGGGAACAGCCCCTTAGTCGTCCAGGGAAGCATTCCAGACTACAACTCCCAGCAGGCTGCGCACGTCCCGCAAGGCCCCCTGGGAGCTCCCCCTCCCCCCCCCCCGAGAGGTCGCTCTTTAAGGGGGGCCGGCCTCCTGAAGGCGGGGAAGCCTGAGCCGACCCACCTGCTTGGCGTCCGGGGGCGCGGGCTGAGCGGGCGCCATGGCCTGAACGGGCCCCGCCGGCATCGCGCTTCTTCCCCTGCTCACTCGGGCGCAGAGGGAGAGGAGCCGCTGCGTCGCTCAGCCACAAAATGGTGGCCGCTCGGGGGACCAGCCTGCGCACGCGCAGAAGGGGCGCAGAACCCTCGGGGCGCATGCGCAGTAAGTCCTCTGGAAGCGCGATGACGACCCCGAGGAGATGCGACTGAGCATGCGCGAGGCGTGGCTCTCCGGAGTGAGGGCGGGAAGGCGTCGCTAGAGGGAGTGCGCATGCGCATCCGGGCTACTGGGCGAGGCCTCAGAGGGATCCCGACTGGGAAGCGCGTGCGCAGAAGGGCGACGGTTGCCAGGCGACAGGGACACAGTGGAGCGTCTCAACGCCTGGGGGGCCTCCTCGGAGACCCGCTTCTCTCGCCCGAGTGAGTCTCCCGAACCCCCGGAACTCCCCGCCACAGGACCCCCCCCGCCTCCACTGCGGTACTCCCCTGTGGAACTCCCCGCCACAGGACCCCCCCCCCGCCTCCACTGCGGTACTCCCCTGTGGAACTCCCCGCCACAGGACCCCCCCCCGCCTCCACTGCGGTACTCCCCTGTGGAACTCCCCGCCACAGGACCCCCCCCGCCTCCACTGCGGTACTCCCCTGTGGAACTCCCCGCCACAGGACCCCCCCCCGCCTCCACTGCGGTACTCCCCTGTGGAACTCCCCGCCACAGGACCCCCCCGCCTCCACTGCGGTACTCCCCTGTGGCACTCCCCGCCACAGGACCCCCCCCCCCGCCTCCACTGCGGTACTCCCCTGTGGAACTCCCCGCCACAGGACCCCCCCCCCGCCTCCACTGCGGTACTCCCCTGTGGCACTCCCCGCCACAGGACCCCCCCCCCGCCTCCACTGCGGTACTCCCCTGTGGAACTCCCCGCCACAGGACCCCCCCCCCGCCTCCACTGCGGTACTCCCCTGTGGAACTCCCCGCCACAGGACCCCCCCCGCCTCCACTGCGGTACTCCCCTGTGGAACTCCCCGCCACAGGACCCCCCCGCCTCCACTGCGGTACTCCCCTGTGGAACTCCCCGCCACAGGACCCCCCCCGCCTCCACTGCGGTACTCCCCTGTGGAACTCCCCGCCACAGGACCCCCCCCCGCCTCCACTGCGGTACTCCCCTGTGGAACTCCCCGCCACAGGACCCCCCCCGCCTCCACTGCGGTACTCCCCTGTGGAACTCCCCGCCACAGGACCCCCCCCCGCCTCCACTGCGGTACTCCCCTGTGGAACTCCCCGCCACAGGACCCCCCCCGCCTCCACTGCGGTACTCCCCTGTGGAACTCCCCGCCACAGGACCCCCCCCCCGCCTCCACTGCGGTACTCCCCTGTGGAACTCCCCGCCACAGGACCCCCCCCCCCGCCTCCACTGCGGTACTCCCCTGTGGAACTCCCCGCCACAGGACCCCCCCCGCCTCCACTGCGGTACTCCCCTGTGGAACTCCCCGCCACAGGACCCCCCCCGCCTCCACTGCGGTACTCCCCTGTGGAACTCCCCGCCACAGGACCCCCCCCGCCTCCACTGCGGTACTCCCCTGTGGAACTCCCCGCCACAGGACCCCCCCCCGCCTCCACTGCGGTACTCCCCTGTGGAACTCCCCGCCACAGGACCCCCCCGCCTCCACTGCGGTACTCCCCTGTGGAACTCCCCGCCACAGGACCCCCCCCGCCTCCACTGCGGTACTCCCCTGTGGAACTCCCCGCCACAGGACCCCCCCCGCCTCCACTGCGGTACTCCCCTGTGGAACTCCCCGCCACAGGACCCCCCCCCCGCCTCCACTGCGGTACTCCCCTGTGGAACTCCCCGCCACAGGACCCCCCCCGCCTCCACTGCGGTACTCCCCTGTGGAACTCCCCGCCACAGGACCCCCCCCCCGCCTCCACTGCGGTACTCCCCTGTGGAACTCCCCGCCACAGGACCCCCCCCGCCTCCACTGCGGTACTCCCCTGTGGAACTCCCCGCCACAGGACCCCCCCCGCCTCCACTGCGGTACTCCCCTGTGGAGTAATAATTAATTAATTATTAATTAGCTATTTCTTCATATTTTTGAATACCATTTTGTGAACTTTTTAGCTGAAAAGCGGTATATAAATACAGTTGATAAATAAAACATATATATATTAATATCTATTCTATAGATATATTTTATACAACGGAACTGTATAATAAATAGATCTATTGTATATTAAAAATCTAGATATAGATAGACATAGATCATGGAAAGAAATAGATCATGTACTAAGACTGTGGAACTCCCTGCCACTAGATATGCTGGTACCTTTGAAAGGGGATTAGAGAGATCAGTGGAGGGGAGCCATTCCTTCATTCATTCAGTCCCTCCCTCCCTCCCTCCCTTCCGTCCTTCCTTCCTGGGGCTTATACAGTCTTCCTTTTCCAAGGCAAACCAAATATGCAGAGTTTCTATAATCAAATCCAGTGGTACCTTGAATAAAGAGCGTCTTGAATAAAGAGCATTTTGTATAAAGAGCAAAATTTTCTCAGAAATATTGACTTGCTTAAAGAACGCTGTCTTGAATAAAGAGCACTTCTGAGGAAGTTTGGAAGAGGCTTCCATGGCCATGGGGGGAGCAGCCTGAGTCAGGTCTGTGTGTGGGGCAGCCTGGAGGTGTGCCTGATCCATGTTCTGGTGCTGCTCCCCGTCAGCAGCCTGGGAATGTTCAAGTTGCACAAAAAGACCATAGACTCCATTGAGGCAGTGGATAGCAGTGACTACATTAGCGATTGTGAAAGAGCACAATCCTAACCATGTCTACTCAGATGTAAGCCCCCTTGTGTCCAATGCGTCTTACTCCCAGGAAAGCGTCTTTAGGATTGCAGCCAAAGTCATCCTCTCTCTGTAACCCTCGCACCAGCCATGAAGGTTTTCAAAGGTCCAGTCCAGTTCAGTACCGGACAGTATTTTCTTTACTGCAGTGTTGTGTGTTACTGTATATTACAGTGCTTTGTACAGTGTTATATTGCAGTGTTTTATAAACAGTTAATATTTTTATATGAATATTTTTTGGGTTGTGGAACCAATTGTCTGAATTTCCATTATTTCCTATGGGAAAATCTGCGTCACTTAAAGAGCGTTTCACTTAAAGAGCAGGCCTCTGGAACGAATTAAGCTCTTTAGGTGTGGCGCCACTATAATCTGATTTTGATTTGATCCTTCAAATAGAAAGAAATATAAGAAAAAAAATTCTGCAATCCTAAAGACACTTTCCTGGGAGTAAGACCTGTTGAACACAATGGAGCTTGCTTCTGAGTAGACGTGGCTGGGATTGTGCTCAAAGAAGGCATTCAGTTTCAACCCTTTCCTCCTCCCTCTCCGCTCCGCTCCTCTCCTCTCCCCCCAGGAAGGTTTGTTCCAAGACCAAGCGCTTTGCCTGTGGATATGACATCGAGGGCAGCAACATGTCGACGTTGCTGGTGAATCAAAGCTGCATGGAGAGTCTCCGGGACGACATCACTGACCTGCAGGGGATGGTCATCAGCGTGTTCTCCCGAGCCGGGGCCATCCGCTACCCTTCCTGGAAGTTTCCCGATAAAGTCTCCTGCGATCTGGACCTGGTGTCTTTGCTGGAACACTATGACTTTGTAGCAAATGACCCTGAATTTACCCAGCACTCTCATGTGGTTCTCCTGGAACTGGTCATTGACAGGTGAGCGCACAGCAGAACATGGTGCGCTCAGCTCCTCTTACCTGGGGGGAACTGCCTGAAGCGTGACCACACAGTGGCAATGGGGATCTCGCACTCGGGGCCGTCCTAAGCAGTGCAACTCACCCACCTGCCGTTCCTCAGGGGGAGCCTGTGCATGTCTGTGCACTGCCCTAGACTCCCCAAGTGCCTTGTAACCATTGGGTACTCAGCTGGAGAGTGCTATTTGTCATTATAGGCATGTCTTGGGGGGCCACAGAGATGCCAGTACTCAATACCGGTGAGTAGCCTCTCCGCAAGACCCCTCCTATAACACCTGCAACACCCCCAGGCCCACAGCCACAGGGGACTTGTGCCAGCCTAACCAGGGGTCAGGATTGGGCTGTCAGTGATATTTTAAAAGGCCCCAAGAGGTGCTACTTAATACCTCCACACCTTGTTTAAATTGAAATAGGCCCTCCCAGGACCCTGACGGCTGGATCCTTCCATTGCTGTTGGGAGGCAGCAGTCAGGGGTGGCCTACGCGTGGGTGAGGCGCATCAGGGTTTTCCCTGACGGTTGTAACGTGGTTCGCACCTGACAAGAGTGGCTTTCCTTTCTCTTTGAGGAAGGCTGCTGTTGCTGCTTCAGAGCTTCACTGGCTACACCGAGAATCTCATTAACGAAGAGTCGGTGCCCCCCTCCAAGGGAACAGGCCCCTGCATGTCCATCGGGCTGGCTGTGAAGAGGTACTGGAACAGCATGCTGAAACTGGGAGCCCTCTATCAGGAGCTCCTAGCCGAGGTAGGCCTTGGGAAAACCCTTCTTTGCTTGCGCACCAACTCGGCTTCCTCCAGCTCACGTACGCTCAGCTACTGCCAGACACTGCGCCCAAATCCCATGATCGTAATTGCGCAGTTGTGGTTTGCGCACAACCTCCCATCCCCACCTGAGGGGATTCCTCCTGAGCAAATAGGCTAACAGAAAGCTCAAATGTCTCTTTCTCCCTCGTGTCTAGAAGAAAAGCAGTCAAGGTACGCATCACCCGCAGGCAGCCAAAACTGAGAACGAGTGTTTGAGGAGCTGGACGTCGGAGTCAAGCGCGACTTTACCAAGCTTCCCGTCTTCTCCGTTGCCCTCGTGCGCCAACAGAGGCTGCACTGCCCTCTCTTGGGAAAAATCCCCACAGGGGGCCACCAAAGAGTTGAAAAATGCCCTCTCTCAGACTGTGGAGTCGGCCCTGACGCCCTGTGACGCCTGCGAGAGAGCCCAGGCCAGCCTCCGGGAAGTGGGCAACGCCATAATCGGCATCTGCAAGAGCCAGAACCTTCCCTCCTCCCTGAACAAGTTCCTTGAAATGGTGGAGGAGACCCTGGGCCAGAAACCCCTCACCCCCATAGACATCAACTACTGGGCTGCGGAGCAGAGCAAGGACCTCTCCCGCATCAGCAAACATCTCCAGACGCTGATGGGCCTCATTAACCCTTTGAAGGAAGAGCTGGAAGAGAGCGAGAAGGAGAAGGACAAGTTGAAGAGGAAGCTGGAGACCTTTGACAGCCGTCTTCAGGCGGAGAGAGAGGCCCAGGAGCGGCAGAGGAAGGAGGCAGAGTTGCAGTTGGAAAAAAAAAATGCAGAGACCCGGCAGTTGGTGTCTGTCCTGGAGCAGGACAAGAAGAACCTCCAGACGAGTGAGTGTCCTTTCCTGCCAGTTCTTTCTTCCCGGGAATGTTGCTTTTTCTGGTTGTAAATTAGAGTCAGATAATGTGGGTTGTGTTGAGAAGGAGCAGCAGGCAGGCCTTCCTCTTGCAGTGGAGCCAAAACACCAAGCATGGGGTACTGGGAGGCCCTGCAAGGCAGGGGGTTTTCTCTGCCCAGACTGGGAGAGTGGCTTCTGCCAGTCAGGGTAAGCTGAGCAAGTTGGTCCTCAGTTCTGTCTTGGGAGAAATCAGCGCCCGTGTTCCCTCCACGGCCTTCTCTGCCACCTTCTGCCCAGGCCAGCCTCTCCCCTTTTCCCAATACAGCAAGTCCACGGCTTGCAAACAAGTTCCGTTCTGGAACCTCATTCGTAAGTGGAAATGTTTGTCAGTCGAACACCATTGACTTCCAGGCATTTTGTTCAGAGGTGGTTGCACTGTGGAGAGCTATGCAGACAGAGGGTGCTCAGTATACTTGCACCAGAGGTGCTTGCCCTGTGGGAGACCCATGCAGGCAGGCAGAGGGTGCTCGACACTTGCCGGCAGAGGCTCCGGGCATGAAGGGAGACCAGTGCATGCAGGGGGTGCTCTGCACATGCAGCAGAGGCCACCAAACCACGTGCAGAGTGCCAGAGACGTTGAGGAATAGGTCGCAGGCACTACATCAGGACCAACTTCTAATGCAGGGATGTTCTTATCCATGAAAGTTTGCATCTCGAAAGGTTGTAAGTCAAGGGCTTCACTGTGCGTTGGCCGTCTGCTTGGTTAGCTTGGCTAACCCCAGTGCTGTTTGGCTTCTTCTAGGAGCTGAGCTGATGGAGGAGAAGAGCTCCATCTTGAAAGAGGCTCTCCAGCGGCAGCAAGACGCCATCCAAGAGCTAGGTAAGGAGGCCACCCTTCTGGGTTTGGGAGCAGGTTTTTCACTGCTGTCTCTCTAGCCAGCCAGCTGCTGCTTTCAATCACTGAGTGGGCCTCGGTGTGTACAGAGAGTCCGTGCCAAGGGCAGAGAAGGCCTTCGAGAATGAATGACAGCTGCCCGGGTGCCAGCTGCATTATGATCACCCCACTGTGGGTCAGTGCAGCAGGGCCAGCCCAAGGCTTCTCGGATGCTGCCTCCACACTCTGTAGTGCTCCTCTGTCCTCCTCCTTTGGACAGAAATATGGAGGAGGCCAAACCTAACACATGCCAGTTCCCTCCCCACAACCACCCAGTTCCCAAGTCCAGTCAGTGGTCCTGTCTTGCATTCTCAGAGCAGAGCAAAAAGCAGCTGCTGGAGGAAATGAAGGCGAAGATGGCGGACAAGAGTGAAGTGTCCAAACTGGAAGAGAGGGTGGCGCTCCTGACTGGTCACTTGCAAAACACCCAGCTGCAGCTGCAGCAGGCCAACACCACTCTGAACAAGGAGAAGGCCAAGGTGGACAGCATTCTCCGGCACAAAGAGGTGTGTGGCATTCATGTGATGGGCATTCCCATCATCATCCTCTCCTTGGAGAGAGAGTGCAAAGGAACCTTTGCAAGTGCTGGGTATCGGGAAGGTGTGGGCGCAAATCTTCCCTGCTCTGTTAATCTTCTTTCTCGTTCATCTGCATTTTCATTCAATCTCTTCCTGAAGGCGCTCCAGGCCAAGCAAATTGCCCTGATCCAGCACTTGGATCACCTGCACCAGGAGTGTGAACAACTGAAGACCAGCCTGGCCGAGGGGGAGGAAAACGAGTGTCTTTTGAAGGAGCAACTCGAAGACACCCAGGCAGAGAAGAAGGAGATCCAGCTTCAGCTGGAGGCCCAGCAGGTCTGTGGCACAACTGGAGCATTACGGTGGTGATCGAGCACACCCCTTGTGGTGTGGGTGGGTGTGATGTGCAGAGCTCACTGCTTCAGCACAAGACCGACTCTTGCCTCGCTGGAGACCTGTCTGGAGAGCGCTGTGGGAAGGGAAAGGTCTGGGAAACTGAGCTGCGCTTCTGCCGCTGCACACAGGTATTCACCGAGAAAACAAAGCAGGAGAAACTGAGCTTGGAGCAGTCTGTGTTGGAGCTGCAGAAGACCATCTCCAAACTGAACAAGCTGATCCACAGCATGAAAGAGAGGGAGACGCTCTTGGTGTCCTTCCCAGACCTTTACATGCCCGTTGAGGCAGAGTTTGAAAGTAAGACCTGAGGCTCAAAGGGAAGAGCGAGGAGGCTGGTTGTTGGGGAAAGACCTAAGGAACTCCCTCCCCTGGGAGCCCCGCTGGCTTCCACACTGCCTGCCTGCCTGCCTGCCTGCCTTTTGGAGACCCAGCTATCTCAGCGGGGCTTTGGAGGGCTGGTTTGGAGTCTCCGTTTAGGCAGGATCTCAAATTCGGTGTGTGTGTTTCGGTGTGTGTGGGAAATCCTTAGGCAGCTGGTGGGCCACAGTGGGAAACAGAACATTGAACTAGATGGGCCTGACCCAGCAGGGCTTGTGTTGTGGTCTTAGTTGTAAAACAGGAACAATAATTGCCAAAGAGCAAGTCAGGGCAAAGATGGAGAGGCACCTGGTATATCAAAAGTACAAATCAGTCATAAATGGCAGTCTTTGACTGCAGAGAGACTAGGCCAGGCCTCTGGCAAGGAGAGAAATGGGCAGCCCTGCCAGTTGAGGCCCAACTAGTGCCCTGAAAGGGAAGTGTCTGGTGCTCTGTTGTGGGTTGAAACCAACCAGCTTTCATAAGACCATCAGGGCCTCCTGGATCAGGCCAAGGGCACATCTGGTCCAGCTTTCCCCTTCCAATAAGGTACCACAATGGGAAGCTGGAAAGGAAGGCCTGGGGGGGAAGATCTCCTCTCATTGTTGCTCCTCTGCCACTGCTATCCAGGAGGACAGTGGAACTCAAAGTGGGTTCACAAGAGGGTGGGATCCACCCTCCTGGGATCTGGCACTGGCCTTTCCTGGGAGTAAGTCTCATTAAACACAATGGGACTTACTTCCAAGTAGGCACGGAGGAGTTCGGCATCCCAGTGATGTCACATCCCAGTAAGTTTGGCAGATGACTGTGGAAATATTTTTAGTTTTGAAAGGGAATCCTGGGCTGAAGGGCCCCTCTGTCCAGCGTGAAGGCTTGATGATGTCTCAGTCCTGTGGTTGCCAGTCCTGCTCAGGTGGCCTCCCTTGTGCCTTATTGCAGGCACCGGTGACATCGTGGTGGACATGGAGAAGCAATTACAGGCCAACATAATCCGCATCAACGTCCTGGAGGAAGAGAATTCACGCCTCCGAAACACCGTGGCCAAAATGAAGGAAGCGGCCCGGCAGGGAATACTAAAGGTAAATGGGGGTCAAGGTGGCCAGAAGGGGATGTCCACCTTGCTCTGTCTGACTTCAGCCTCCCTTTCTTGCCCTCTCCGTGCTGCAAACTCTTAACAGGAAGTGGCTTGGAGGGCTGAGAACTTGGCACCTCAAGGCTTCTTCTTGTTTGGTCTTCCTGCTTTCTGTTCACAGGAGGAGAGACAGGAGGGCTGCAGAGATTGCAGGGCTGGAGGTGGGATTTGCGAATGGATTACTTATAGGGTTTGCTGTTATCCATGGTTTCAGGTATCCACAGTAGCAGCAGGAAACTAACCCCCATGGGCACCCCATACCAGCAGATCAGGGTGGAAACAAATTGGTTTTTTTAGCAGGCACCACAATAGTTAAGCTGCATCAGATGTGCATAAAGAGCCCCCCAAATCCGTGTTTACTTCCTCCCACATCATCTTCAACTGCTTTTTTCTGTGCTTCCCCCAAAACCTAATAGGTGTGATTTCCCCACCAAAGCCTGACTCCAGGATAGCCAGCACTTCTCCTGATTTGTTGCTAAGTGGGCCGTCCCTCAGCAGTGCTCCCCCCATATCCACAACTGTTCACCTTGGCACCCTTGCCCAATAAAGCTCTCCTAGGAAATGTCATTGCCTCCCAGCCCCAGGCCTGGGCAGTCCTTCCATAGGCCTCATCCCTATTTCCTCTCTCAGCAGGTTGTCCCTCCAACCCAGCTGTGGCTTTCCTCAACGAAAGCCAGCCACGAAAACAGCGGGGCCGAGCATCCTCCGACAGGGTGAGTGGGCCTGTTGTTGGGTCTCCAGCTCACAAAGAGGTGCAGGGCTGGGGCTGGAGAGGCCCGTCTTCATTCACTTGTCTTCCTCTTTCTGCAGGCAATTCTTGGCACCAGGTCTCCAGCGCTCAGCAGCGGGGCCTCCCCGGCCGGCCAGCCCAACCCGAAACGGATCGTGGAAGAGCCCGACCCCCAGCAGCTCTGTGTCCCAAAGGACTCCTAGTAGCAGTTCGACAAAGCCTCCCCCAACAAACTCTGCTCAGAAGGCAGCTGTCTTGTACTCCTTCCTCTCCCAAAGCAGTGGCACTAGCACCTCTGCCAGGGGAAGAGGGAGAGGCAAGGTCCAGGGCTACCCTATTCCTTGCACACGGAAGCACCGGAAATAAAGGCCCCTCCAGAAGAATAAGCTTGGGAAGTTGCTACAGGTGTCACTGGCATTCTGCAACATGGCAGGACATTGGGTTGGTGGGGAAGGAGGACCACAGTGGCTGGACCACACAGCAGGGCCGGCCGGCTCATCTTCCCTTCCACCCCAGAATCATTGGCAGTTGTGGAGGGGACTCCTGCGGGACAGTTTCCTAGGACGCAAAGAGGGGAGATGGGAGGAACTTGTCGCAACCTTTGCTCTGCCGCAAAGGACTTCTGGCATTTTCCCCTCCACTCTAAGAAGGCGTCCCCTAAAAAATGCCCCAAGAGAGAGCAGGAGTTGGACTCAATAAAAACACAGAGCCTTTTAAGACTCAAATCCCACTGCAGTTTTGAAGTGCTGTAGGAAAAGTGGCTGGTGGGGGTGGAATTTGCCAGCACTGCTCAAAGGCGACAGGCCTCTAGGCTGTGAGGCTGGAGGGGGGGATGTGGTGGCAACCAGGCCTTCCTAAGGCAATGTGGGAAGTCTGAGTCAAGGCCAGTGGGAGCTCCACCCCAGCGTAAGCTGTGAGTAAGGAAGCCAGATTGATGAAGTTCATCCTCTGCGTGCCCCACGCTTTCCACCAGCACCTTTAAGAGCATAGTCTGGGGCTCCATTTTTTCTTGATTCATAACCTTCCCCCAAGTGAGATATAGAATAGCGACGTGTTGACCTTTTGGAGAGTGGCTGCCACTCGGCCAACGACAGCTCAGCCTCCTCCGACGCAGTGAGAATCATCTACATCAGCCCATGTTTCTCCTTGCTTGGTTTTAATTAGTGAAAGGTAGCTTGATCTGTCCAACTGGAGCATTCCACATGAACCTGTACCACATACAGGTAGGTACTCCTATAGGTAGGTACAGCTCTGCCTCTGCAGCTGCCTTCAGCACCTCCTCTCTAATAAGTTAGTATAAATAAGCAAGCAATTCAGATCCCCCTTGCACCCCCCCTGCTGTTCCAGCAACAGGAACAGGACAGCTTTTCAATCCCCCAAGCAAGATATGAAGCAGGGAGGGAACATAAGGGAGGGCCGCTCGCTCCACATTCATACGGCCTGGACTTTGGGGTAGACGCAGCAAAAGGGCAAATGGAGTCGGATCCAGAGCGAAGAAGCACAACAAGACCCAAGTACAGACGAAGACGTCAGCAGATGGACACAGACAACGTTTCCCATTTCGAGGAAGTCCAAAGTGCTTTGTTTGCCGCCATCCAGATCAGCCAACGGCTCCATCCTCAGCCCTTCCCGCTCTTTCCCAGGGACTGCAAGCAGATCATCCTTCCAAGAGGGGCCGCACTGGGGCTAGCTGTCTTTTCCTGGAAGGGAAGAGTGTGATTCAAGGAAAGCCCATCCAGCAGGGTGGACAGAGGCAGTCTCCTTGGAAGGGAGACTGCTGAAAAGTGCCCGTCACCTGCTGCTGATCTTCCTCCTCTGCGGGACAGAGGAGAAGAGGGTGATCAGCGGGAGCATCTCTGCTCTGCCAAACCCCTTGAGGTTCCCTATGGGGACAAGGACAGAAGGAGCTGCTGTGCTGCCCGATAGGAGCGGGAGCACTGAGCGAGGGGGTGGCCCTTACCCAGAATGTTGTGCTTGCAGAGCGGGCAGGTCTGCTGCAAGAGAAGCCAGGGATCCACGCAGTCCCGGTGAAACTCGTGCAGGCACGGCAGCACGCGCAGACACTGTCCGGCAAAGGGGCAAGATCAAAAAACAACTAGTAAATATAGAAAGATTAGAGGACTGCAGACAGAGTCAAAAATGCGTTAAGGTTTCCTGAACTGGATCCCAGCCCCCTTCCTGTTATATTGTCACAAAGTCCTGCTTTTCCCCAAAACAATATTTTAAAGACATTCATAAATTTGAATCAATCAAAAATAAAATATTTAACCCCTTCTCTCTTACACACACACAAAGAGAGAGAGATGGAGGAAGCACCTGATTCTTGTGAAAGCGGTCCAAGCAGATGGCGCAGCTGTCGATATCGTGAGCCCAGCTCCGAGGAGCTTTGCCAGGGTGGTAACGACGGGTTTTTAGCGCTGAGAGCCTCTGCGCGATGTGCTGTTTGAGATCCAGCTGCAGAAGGAGAGGTCAGGATTGGCCTGGCACGTGGTGACCCAATGGGATCTTTTTTGCGGAGGGAGCAAGGCATTCTTTGAAGGGGGGGGTGCAAGCCACTCTGGCACGGCGTGGGGGGTGACATCAGTTTTTAAATCTTGGTTTTTCAAAATAATGTCATTTTCAGTACTATTCAATGTGCAATTTCATGTTCTGTCAGAAGTTATGACCCAAAAAACCAGGGGTTGGGGCGATGGTCCATCAACACATCCACCACGTGACCTGGGGTATTGACATGCATGAGAAGAGGCCTACTCTGGGAGTGACGCGCTTGCCTTCCTAGTGATGGGTGACCCAACACCAGGCGAAGCAAACCCTCGTGATGCCACCCGGCAGGGGTCAGGAGCGTCTCACCTCAGTGTCTCGATCCGGCTGGCTGTGCCGGGACTGCCGTTGCGCTTGCACAATCACCCCCGTGCACAAGATCAGAGCGATGAGCAGGATGGCGTTCCACAACTGCTGGAGGTACTTCTGCAAGGAGAGTCTAAATAAGAAGTATAGCCTGAACTCTTGAGGACAAGGCCGGCTTTCTAGCAGGGAACATTTTGGGACACACAAAATATTCCCATGCGCTGGCCAGGCTGTCCGCACAGAAGACCGTGCCCTTCGCCCGGTGGGTAGACAAACCTGGACCCGTGATCCGTTCTCTCCGGTGCAGATAACTCCCTGCCACTCTGCGTACAAGCCCCCTCGCGAGAGGCCACAGGTCGACCACAGCGTCAGCGTCACCCCCTTTAAAAGAGGAAACAGAGCAGCAACCAATAGGTAAGATCCAGCATTCAGGAAGTGTCCCAATACGGGTTTCCCAGTGCTTTGCAGCCAGCCGCAGTTTATAGCAGTTAGGATAGCTCAGCGCAGCCCCAGAGCTGCACAGCCTGGCCACCCCGTCCAGACAACTAGTACATACCACGTTCTCCAGCAGCACTGCTTGGTATGTGATCTTTGCTGTGGCCCGGAGACCCCTGCCAGCAAAAAGTAACAGAGATGGATCAGTTCCTCCATCACGCTGGTCAATTCCCAATTTTGCAAGAAACCCAATCCACAAAAGCGGAACCAATTGCCTGCCTTGCAGAACCAAAGGAGCACCCCAAAGAAAGGGATCTCCTCTCCACCATGGCTCCATAACGGGATCTCTGGTTTGGCAGTCTACAGCATGCTCGGCCCTGATCCCCTGCTTCCCGCAAAGACAATCTGTCTCACCGCAATAGTGCTCCGAGGAGCCTGGTGACGTTCTCCGACGTCTGGATGACGATCACGGGCTTTGAGAGGACCTGGGAGACGTCCAACTGCAACAAAGAGGGGAGCAATTTAGGATGGGTCACTGGCTCCTTTGAACCCTCTTGGCTCCGAACACCCCCCACCTCCCGCTACGGGAAATCAGGGCACCCTTTACCTCTCTGAGTGCGTTCTGGTTCAGAGCAAGGATGAGCAGGGCCGAGGCTCCCAAAACAAGGGCCCGTTTCATCTGCAGAGGAAGACGCCGCAAAGGAAAAAGAGGTTGACTCAGGGCCCCAATAGGACTACCTCCAAGGGGTAGCGTTGCAGCTCAAGGCCAGATCAGCCATTATAAACCTATTTGCTTTTTTTAATAAAAGCTAAATTTTCTCTGTTTGCTCACAGGGAATGCAAGTGGTTCTGGAGGAGAGTTCTAGCCAGAAATAAATCCGGCACAAGCCTTCACCCCCATTTCTGGCTAGAATTACATTTAAGGACATGGTTCAAGCAATTCTATATGCATCCTCTATACTGGGTCTCCAGTCCCTTCCCTCTGTTGTCTCCTTTGCGTTGTCAATAAGAAGAACGGAAACCCTTTGAGGCAGAGAACAATCTTTCCATCTAGCACCCCCGCCAATGATGGCACAATAAGCAGTTATAAGGAAAGTCGGGGAGGACCAGCTCTGGGACTTAGGGACGGACCAGCCGCTCTTCATTGAGGAGCCACGTGGTTTCCTGAACTCAGGTAGATCATCCTGTCCTCATCCTGACCATTCCAGGATTGGAACACGGTACATGGAACATCCACCAACCAGTTCCCACCTTGCTGACCACCGCAGCTGTGAACGACTCCTCCTTGCTACGGCTCAGCACCTCTGCCTGGTCCTCGCCCAGCGGGACGACACCGATCCAGCCATCCTCATCCTCCACCTTGGGGTCAGCGTCCCCCACCTGAAAAAGGGGGGCACATGGTGACCATAACAATCTCACAGTGGTTCTTCCCACCCGACATTGTGTTTCCAGATACAAAAGGAATTACGGTTGAAGATAAAAGGTAAAGGTGTCCTGCGCAGGTTATACTGCTAGTCACGACCGACTATGGGGTGCGGTGCTCATCCCCTTTTCTAGAGCCATTAGAGCCAGTGTTGTCCGATGCGTGGCCCACATGCACACAGGACGCTGTTCCCTTCCCACCAAAGTGGTCCCTATTGATCCACTTGCATTTCTGTGCTTTCAAACTGCTGGGTTGGCAGGAGTTGTGCTAAGGGCAGAAGCACAGCCCGTCTTGTAGGACCCGGATCTCAAACTGGTTAACAGGCACATACCGCAATCCTAAAGACACTTTCCTGGGAGTAGGCCCCATTGAATACAATAGGATTTGCATCTGAGTAGACAGGCTTAGGACTGCACACTTAGAAAACATTTTATCCTTTTGTCCCACAACAACCCTGTGAGGTAGGCAAGGCTAAGGGACGGATCCAAGGTCACCCAGGAAGTAAAGATGCTACACATAATGAGATATTTGGGGAATGGAACCAAAGACTTACACTGAAGTAGAACAAGTCCTTACTTAAAGTTGTCAACAGTTTCTTGCCAATTTAAGCAAAACAATGTACAAAGAAACCAATTTTACCCCTGGCTTGTTTAGTGTTTTTGCTACATTGTTATTAACATTATTTTCCATAACAATAATATGGTTACTCACATTATTAGTATTCAGAATACTGTAAGTATACACTGCTTTTCCAGCAACAAGTGCAGCAAATGGGTGACATCAGAAAACCAGTCAATCCATTCAAAGGAGGGTTCCCTGCTCAAAGGGGACAGAGGAGTCCCTCTGATTTACGGGGTTGGGGGGAGCAGAAGAGTCCAGAGAAGGGGCTCCTTTCATGAAAGGGGGACAATGTAGGGGAGGGCATTTGATGAACAAGTAGAGAACCCACCCAGGAAAAGTCAAAGAAACCCCTCTTTTTGGGGAGGCCTCCTATGGTGAAGAGATGGCAATAAGAGATAGGCATCCAGGAGGGGCAAGAGGAACCCCTCTGATTTTGAGAGAGGGGAAGCAACAGACTAGGAAAGGGGCTCCTTTGGTGAAATGGGGGCAATGGGCATCTGATGAACAAGTAGGGCACCCATCCAGAGTGGGAAGAGGAGCCCCCTCGGATTGTTTTTGGGGGGGGCAGCAGACTAGTAAGGGGCTGCTTATGGGAAAGGGTGGGCTATGGGGTGGGCATTTGATGACCAAGCAGAGCACCCAGCAGGGGCAAGAGGAGCCCCTCTGATTTAAAGGGGAGCAGAAGAATGTAGGAAAGGGGTTCTTATTGGGGGGGGGAGAAGGGGGTAATTGGGGGAGGGCATCGCTTGCTGATGGGAGTCTCCCTGGTAGTGCAGAAATCTGAATGAGATGGGGAGGGGACAACACTGGTGGGATGAGGGGGCTTGGAAAGGAGACCCCCACCTTCCTCCTCCTCCTCCTCTGCTCACCAGCACCAAGCTGCCCCTGATCTCCTCCTCCTTGGGGGGCTGCTGCGATGAAGGCTTCTCCTCTTCCTCCTCCTCCTGGTGCCTCTCCAGGCCCATCAGTGCGCCCCGCAGGGTGTAGCTGCCCTGGAGGGGCTTGTGGGGGTCTCGGCTGGGGGGCGCCGGAGCCTCCAGCATCACCTCCACCCTGGCAGCAGAGCCCGGCAGGGCTGAGGCCAGCAGACCCCCCAAGTGGCCCAGCAGGCAGGGCAGGAGCACCGGCGGAGCCGCCATCAGCTGGTCCTCCTCCGCTCAGCCAGGGGAGGAAGAGGAGGGATGCACCAGGGGAGGGCTCTGCCTCCCTGCCTCCTCCCCCGGCGCCCGCGGAACTCCCTGCCACTTGACGCCCCCAAAGAGCACCACTGGGGCAGGGTCAGCAGATGTCCTCCCTTTCAGCCTCCTGTCCTTCCTTCTTTCTTTTCCTTCCTCCTCTTTTTCCAGGACGCCTCCTCTTTTGTAGCCTGCCGTCCTGGGGGAAAGATCCCCCTCGTCCTCCTTGTCCTTGTGGAGCCTCCTCGCATTCCGAAAGGATCTGAAAATGGGCTGACTCCAATCTAGGCTTCAGCATCCGATAAATCAAAACGCCCTATTTATGCACATCTAATGCGCACCCGATGCTTATCGTGGAAATCCTGCCCTGGTTGGAATCAGGCAACTCCCTCTCCAGGGCGCCCCCTGACCTGGAGGCTGAAGCCCCTGAAAGGTCGGAGCGGTACTCTCAGGAACCTGCAGAAATAGCGCCTTAATCACGCAAAGGAAAGCAATATATGGGGGGGGGGGGGGTTGCACTTTTTATTTTGTCATGTCCTACATTTTCCTTGGGTGTCCCACATTTCAGGGACCGTTGTCCTCTTTTGGTGATGACATATCTATATGGAGAAAGGTGGCATATAAATACAGAAAATATATATCCTTCCCTTTCATATCTGTCTGTCTGTCTGTCTGTCTGTCCATTGTATTCATATCCTGCTTTTCAACTAAAAAGTTCACATGTGTGAAGTGACATATGGTCACTCAGCCCCATTGCCACCCCAAAGGGCATACGGTAAAGTTGCAGTTCTAGACATTGGTGGTCTTTACCTGTTTTTGTGCTGTGACATCAATCAATCAATCAATCAATCAATCAATCAATCAATCAATCGTGAGACTGGAGACCACAATCACACCCCCCCTCATTCTGGCCTCTGATCAGCACCCATCACACCAAAGGTCCATTGTTAAGGCTGTCATCCTTACATTGCACTTTTCTTGTGCAATGAATGAATGAATGAATGAATGAATGAATGAATAACTGGAGACCTGCTGCTCATTCATGTGAAGGGTAAGTTCCACCCCGTAGGGACACTGCCCAGGTGCCTTGCAGGTGCAAATCCCTTCCTGAATTTTGAGAAGGGTGAGAAAGGGATGAACAGATCAGAAAAAGAAACCTGGATTAGGCTTAGAGCATAATCCTAACCATGTCTACTCAAAAGTCAGCTCCGTTGTGTTCAACAGGGTTTTACTCCCAGGAAAATGTCTTGAGGATCGCAGGCTTTGGCTCCAAACGTAAAGACGCTTTCCTGTGAGAAGGCCCCATTGAATAGAGGACTCATTGAGTAGACATGCTTAGATTTACACCATTAAATTAGTAGTACTGAGACTGTGGGTCCCCTAATGTGGACAGTCTTCAAGGGTTGATCCCCCCACCCCCAAGTGGCGTGTTTTACAGTAGCCCAGATGCAAGGAGTTGTTCTTAGCCTGGAAGCTCCAGGTTCAAATCCATGCTCAGCTTGAAAGCTTCCTGGCTGACCTGGAGCCAGTCACTCTCCCTTGCCTCACCTACCTTGCAGGGCTGTTGTGAGCAGGAGAAGAAGAACCATGGACACCACCCTGAGCTCTTTGCAAGAAGGGTGGTTTTTACAATATGAAAAATAGGAATGAATGAATGAATGAATGAATGATTCTCCCAGGCAGTGTGGAAATCCTTGATCAAGACACCCTGGGTTTTTTCCTCTGGCCACAAGGGGGCACTGAGGATTGGTGCTCTTACTCTGCACATGAAAAGCCAAAGGACTGGATCTAGTCCCAGCAATGTGTCATTGCAAATTCATATTGCAATCCAGAGTAACTTGTTCTTACTCTGGAGCAAAGTCTCCCTGTAGTTGCTCTGCATTTCACCCATAGAAGGCATATTTTTAGCAAACTTTATTAAGAACAATTGCAGCAAGATTAAACAAAATAACAATGAAATATAAGGCGCAATCCAGAGTAACTATGGGGAGTCCTTGCTCCAGTGTAAGAACAATTTGCTCTGGATAGCAATATGAATTTCCCATAGGTTTTCATTAGGTGGTGCAGTAACTACAGGTGCACGTAATGTCTCTTACGTGCTCCCATAGTTACTCTGGATTGTAGAGATAATTGAGTTCTTACGCTTAGTTAGCTAACCTATTACAGTAGGAGTGTAGAGAGTAGGAGAGATAGGAGCGTAGGGAAAGGGGGGTCAAGATGCCATATTACCCACCCAGAGATCGCTCCCTTTCATGGTCTGGCCACCTTTGGGGTGAAAGAGACAGGTGGTGGGAACCAGCTCCACACACTTACTGTGCCAAAACTGGAACTTTCCGTACATATTTGGGCCCTTGTGTAGTGACTGGTTGTTTTCCTTAATCTTTTGAATGTTTTCTGGGCTATCCAGACAGGAAGCAAACTATAGGATAGGAAAAGAGCTCTGAGCACTGGCTGATTACCAACATATTAGCAGGACTATGGGCTACATACCCCCAAATCCAGAGTAACTACAGGAGCATGTAAGAGACTTGATGTGCACCTGTCGTTACTGCACCACCTAGTGAAAACCTATGGGGAACTCATGTTGCAAGCCAGAGTAAGTTGTTCTTACACCGGAGCAGGGACTCCCCATCGTTACTCTGGCTTCTGCCCCAGACCAGATTAGCACAGCTGGGCGCCAGGAAGGGTCAGGCCTTGACTAGGGGTTCAGCTTGAGCTGAGAAACTGAGCTTTGTGGGAAAACATATTCTTGCAAAGAGATTGATTCTGTAACGATAACACCTCGAGTGTAATAGAATGAAATCAATAACAAATATAGTAAGAGAGCATGTCTCGTAACACCACCACCCACTAGTCCTCTTTGGCTGTAATCCTAAGAGCACTTTCCTGGGAGTAAGCCCCATTGAACTCAATGGGATTTACTTCTGAGTAGACACAAATAGGATTCCATGTCACACCCAAAGATAAAGCGATTAATATTTCATATTGCAGTTTTCTGTTTCAAAACAGGACATCTCTCTAAGCTGTACTCGGGGCTCTAAGCCCTAAAACTTTGAAGAGGTGCCAGTAGCACCCACGTTTCCCAGAGGGTGGCACACCCTGGTACTTGTACACCCTGGTGCACGCTCTGCTTGTGATATTTGATCGCCTGCCTCTTCTGGGGTGATCCCATTTCCAACCAGTGACATTTCTTGCGACAGAGAACCCGGAGCAATTGCCCCCATGCGTCCTGGTCAGGGCCTACCAGCAGGTGAATGAAAGGAGAGGGTTGAACCTATTCCCCCACCGACAAACCTCATTGAAATATCTTTAATCTATTAAAAGTTATGGTCAATTAATGAACAAACGAACAACAAAAGAACGAAAGAAAGAAAACACAAGTGCTTTACCTAAGAAAAAGTTGATTCACTTAACAGAAAACAGATTGTTCCTGGAGCTGATGAGACGTTAAGATGAAACAGCAGGTAACCAATTAGTAGAAGTTAAGCCATACTCAAACTCCTATTTAGTTGTTGCCTATCATCAAGTTGATCACCAGTTTGTTGTTTGTTACTGGTTGGTTTAATGACCTGCATGATTTTAGATAAAATAAAATAAATACATTCGGGGAGGTCCAGCAACACTCACTGGTGCCACTGGATCATTTATACTGCAAAGCACTTTATACTGTACGGTCTGTTATGGCAGGAGGTCCTTCGTGGGGGGCACCCATGAGTGATGAGTGATCGTGCCGGGTGATGCAAACCCTAGTGACGCCTCTGGCAGGCTGGAATGCCGCCAGATATGGGGTGGCAATGCCAAGGGCATGCTGACTCCTCCTGTGTGATCCAGTCCTCTGTGTGCCCGACCCTCCCTTCTGGCCTGCATGCCTGGCAAGAGTTAGAAGTGGCTGCAGAGTTTGGACCCCTCAGCCTTCTACGTGAACAATTCCCAGCCTCCGATCCGCGCTCTGGCCCTCTTGAGAGTCATTAAACTGGACCGACTTCATTCCAGGCCACTTTGCTCACCACTCCTTTTTCCAAGAGTGTCTCCGTCTCTTTGGGACAGCAGGAGAAAGGGGTCCGGCCTAGGCAAAGAAGGACAGGGGCTTGGATTCAGCGCATGGCTCCCGAATGCTTCCTGGGAAACCCACCAAGAGCAGAGCCCTGGTGAAGATTTACTGGAAGTACCTGGGGAGTAGGAGGAATCTGGAGGGAGCTGTTTGGAAGGGAGACGGAGAGAACACCGGAAGCCGTGGAGGAGCTTGCAAAAAAAGTCTTAAGAAACTGGTCTGGAGCTTGGTTTGCACCAGTCTGTGAGCGCATGGAGGGCGCAAGAATTGGCAGCCAGGATGATGACCGCACAAAGATCTGGAGAGATGGATGGTTTCTCCCTAGGGTCTGCGTCACCCAGTGCAGGAGGCCACCTCTGACGGATCTCTTCCCATGCAGTGGGTGGGCCCATGACTTGGTTGCTGGTGATGCAGTGCTTCACCCCACCACAGTGGTGCCTCCCGTAAAGAGCTTCATTCGTTCCGGAGGCCTGCTCTTTCAATGAAACACTCTTTACGTGAAGTGGATTTTCCTATAGGAAATCATGGAAACTTAGACGATTGGTTCCACAACCCCCCAAATATTCATAGAAAAATATTCACTGGATGTAAAAATGATGACAAAATACAGGAATTGAATTCAAAACATGCATTCAGTGTGCAGGATCCTGTGAAGTCTACTTAGGCTGCAGTTCTAAAGACACTTTCCTGGGAGTAAGCCTCATTTAACACAACAGGGCTTACTTCTGAGTAGACACGGTTAGGAGGCTGCAGTCAAAGACACTTTCCTGGGAGGCTTACCTGGGCTGCTGCTGGAGGTTCAAGGTGGCCGGCGGGGGCACTTGGGGGCAGTGAGGGGCAGCAGTGCTGGCCGGCAGCCCTTTTAAAGAGCCTCCATGCGGAGTGTCAGAACTGCATAGCATGCATGCACATAGTGCACTTGCTTGTTAAGTGAAGCAGAACTTGTTATGTGAAGCCAGATTTCTTGGAAATTTATACCTGCTGTGTGAAATGCTTGTTATGTGAAGGTCTTGTTATGAGAGGTACCACTGTATTTTATTTCATTTTTTGCTATAACCTTTGCTAGAAGAGAGACATCTCAGTGTGTTTTGTTTCACTGAATTCTGCATGAAATTCCACATCAAATGACATGATGCTTTTATTCCTAAATATCAAGATTTTAAAATTTGGGGGCACCCCTGAGCAGGGGTGTCACCTGGTGCCTCCCACACCCCCTTCGCAACGCCACAGGCAGGGGTACTGGAAGATATACGCTGTTGTTTGGACCTCAGAAGTTGCACCGCTTCACGGAACACGGACTTCCAGATGAAAGAGGCGCACCCGAGTGGGGCTTGTTGCCAGCATCGTTTTTTACCGGCTGCAATATTAGTTTTTGGTGTTGTGTCTGGAACAGATGCAGCCAACGTGTGGCTTGTACGGAAAGGAGGAGGAACAGAAGGGGAATCCTCCCCTGAAACTGGCTCGATCAACTCCCGGTTCCTTCCCAAAGCTGCTAAAATCACTTCCCACCCACACCAGCTCAACACTTTGATGGCTGGTACCATTGCCTCATCGATACTGGTTTACCTGGCAAGAGAGGGGGGTGCCAGCCCTTTCTAAGCTGGCCTGGTCGTTGAATGGCAGCACAAGAAGATCTCAGGGGATGGTTGGTGGGATTCAAAGAAGCCAACATCTGGCCCTCAGTCTGGGGTTTGGAGACAGGTATAGAAGTACACAGGTAAAGCACTCTATAGGTGCTGTGAGTTTCAGAGACTGAGGCTACAGTCCAGAGTAACTACAGGATCTTTTGCACCAGCGTAGTTACGGTGCCACCTATGGGAAAGCTATGGGAAATGCATAGAGCAATCCAGAGTAGGTGCCTCTTACGTCTTCCCGTAGTTCCTCTGGATTGTAGGGTCTGTTGGCAACACCAATGCATGCAATCTAAACTCCTGAGCTCCTCTCCGCATGTGGACATTCCTTAAATTTACCTTTCAAACAGACACACAAAGAAGAATCCGATTCTTCAGTTCAAGTGCAGGATCAGGGCCAGCAAGCAACAGCCGAGTCCTCACTTAAAGTTAATGAGTGGGGGTTTCTTAGTTGCAATATTTAAATTTGAATATTTTTTAATTGAAGCCTGGTTGACTTAGAATAAAACCAAGTTAATCCTCTGCTAATGGATGTAGGTAGAGATGTTTTGGTAAGGCATTGCCGGGTAAAGGCGTTGGTGGGGAAGGCATAGCCAGGCTGTTCGGCTAAAAGGGGGTGTTAGATAATCGGCCAAGGAAACAACTGGGGTGGGGCGAATTGGGTGAGAGTAGTCAAGAAGTCGGGCAATAGCATCAAATGGATTTCACGCTAGGGATTATATTAGGAAAGGGCTGGGAATTACTTTGGCCAGTATCGTTATGGCCTTATATACTGGTGCAGCCACAGCTGTGATCATTGTGGCCATAACCCTAACCAGTTTAGGCCGGCATAACTGGCTGAGCATATCGGCTACAAGCCTAACCTCCACTTGGGCTGGCCTAACCCCCCGCATAAGTCCTGTGCTGACCTGGGGGAATCTGAAAAGTGCAGTGAGACTCTTTAGCCCCACTCCGGGGGGGGGGGGTCAGGCCAATGCACAGGCATATGATGACCTCCCCACACTATCACGGAAAGATAGGCCAGATGAGTTAGGCTGGCCTAAATTTTGTAGGATTGGACCTTTCTTCCTGTGGTGGTGTGGAGATGTCAGCACATGTCTGTGCAGTGGTCTAACCCCCCCCCCCCCCCCAGTGGTAGGATTCAAATAAATTAACAACAGGTTCTCTGTCCCATGAGGAACCGGTTCTCAGAACCAGGTGCTCACTGGCAAAGGGCTCTATAGGACCTGTGAGAACCTCCTGAAGCCCACCTCTGCCCCCCCCCCCCAACTGGGGCAGAAGTGCCTTACAGCACTTTTGTGACACCCCCAGCTCAGTGCAGGACTTTTGCCGGGACTTATGCTGGCCCAACTTATGCCAGGTTAGGATTGCAGCCTGTGGGTGCCATCCAGAGTAACTACAGGATCCCTTATATTGACTTAAGAACAATTCACTCTGGATTGCAATATGAATTTCCCATAGGTTTTCACCAGGTGGTGCTGTAACGATGTCAACGTAAATGTCTCTCACATGCTGTCGTAGTTACTCTGGATTGTAGGGTGTATCATCAGAAAGGTATTGCAGAGCTGCTAAAGGGATCCGGTTGGGGGACTGAGATTGTTTTAGTTTTTTAGGGGGGGAAAGATGGCCAGGAAGGGATAGGATTGGGCCATATAAAGCTATGGTGCAGGGAAAAGTGCAATGCTGTTGAGTTCAGTGGGGTTTATTCCCAGGAAAACCTGCATAGGATTGCAATCTAGGTCAAGTTTGGATAGGATTGCAGCTCTCGGCTACAATCCTAACCACACTTTCCTAGGAGTACTCCCACTGACTATAATGGGATCTACTTCTGAGTAGAGATGAATAGGATTGAGCTGCCAGTCTACCAATTAAAGGCCAACCTTGCTAGGCTGATCCAGAGGAGAAACCGCCTGCAGGGCCAGAAAGGGCTCGGATGCAACTTTTCTTCTCACCAACCAGCAACCCTAAACCCGCCTCCTTCTCCGGGCGCTTCTCTTTCGTGGCCTGTCCTGACATGTGTTTTGATCCTGGCAGGTGCTTTGCTGGCTCCAGTTTGTTTCCCGGACAGATTAAATCAACAAATACCTCTATCGATTAATCAGTCAGAAGCCCCTTTGGCCTGGATCATCTCTGTAATTAATCATGTGGTCTGTGGAAATGCTTGCCACTGGGCGTGGTGGTGATACTTGGCCTGGATGGCTGTCCAGTCCAGAGGATTGGACAGACCGACGGACAAAGACCGCCAAGGCTGGAGAGAGCCCAGTCCCTGTTCAGCCACGACCAAAGAACGTGCCTGGAATATCTGATACGCTCTGCCTCTGTGCCAAGCCACAGCTGCAATACGGGGCCTACCTCACAGGGTTAGTGTTAGGATGGACTGCATAATCACAAGACCCAGATGGGCCTTACCAGTGGTGGGCTTCAGGGGGCTCTCACAGGTTCTGTCGAACCCTTTGCTAATGAGCGCCTGGTTCTAATAACTGGTTACTAATGGGACGTAGAACCTGTTGTTAATTTATTTGAATCCCACCGCTGGTCTTGCCACTTCATGTCCCGGGGCAAGGAGTTCCACAGATCAGCTATTAATCTGTTCTGAATCTCCTCCCCCCACCAGACTTGAAGAGGTCCTCCAGTCCTCACCCAGGATTAAGGCCCAGAGGTCTGGAGGACCCAGAGTTTCAGGCACACCTTCCAGGTTAGTCTGGCCAGACTCATGATTCTTACTGGAGATCTGCAGGTTCATCATATTCTGGATTTTTATTGCGAAGAGCCCTTCCCTTCACTCTGACTCTCCCACCAGCCCCACCAGCTGGAAGAGGTGGGTCTTCAGCACCCACATGGAAGACCCCGGGGTTCAACCACAAGGCCCGGAGGTCTTGCTCTCCAGTGGCAGGGAGTTCTGCGGATTAACAGCTCTGAGAAAAGAAGGAAGGGAAGGAAAGGAGAGAAGGGAAGAAGAGAAAAGAAAGGAGGAGAAGGAATGAGTGAAAGAAGAGAAGAGAAGAGAAGGGAAAGAAAGAAAGAAAGAAAGAACTTTCCAGCTGGTGGTGCTGGTGCTGGTGCTGGTCCTCCTCCTCCTCCTCTTCCTCCTCCCCCCGGAGAGCTCCGGGTGCTGAGCGGTCCCTGGTGCTTTAAGGCGGGCGGGCGGGCGGGGCGAGGCTGCTGGGCCGGGCTGGGCTGCCCATGAAAGCCCGGAGCGGGGCCGGTGCCCGGCAGGCAGTGCCCGTTGGAGCCCGGCGGAGGAAGGCATGAGCGGGCAGGTCGGGGACCTCAGCCCCAGGCAGGAGCAGGCGCTGGCCAAGGTGAGCCCCGGCGGCCCAGCGTCCCAGCCCCAGCCCCAGCCCCAGCACCAGCACCCTTGGGTGGCACCCCCGCTGTGGACCATCCCTTGCCCTGCTCCCCCCCCAACGCCTCCAGCACCCCAAGTGATGCCCAGACCCACCTCCAGCCACTGCTGGGAACAACAGCCCTGCCAGGCAGGCTTCTGGCTTTGCCCTGCTGGGCCAGCCTCCCCCTCCATGCAGGGGGTGAGCCCCACATCTCCCCCCCAAATCCAGCCCCTTAAAACCATCCCCTGACAGAGATCCAAGAACAACAACCCTGCAAGGTAGGCTTCTTGCTCTGCCCTGCTGGACCAGGGCTGGGTGGTCCCCCGAGTCCAGCCCCACCAGCACTTTCCCCAGGAGGAGGGCAGCACCCCCTTGATGTGGGCAGGATGAACCCATCCCTTGCCCTGCTGTCTTTCCAATGTCTTCAGCATCCTTAAAACCCCCCAACAGAGATCCAAGTGGGAACAACAACTTTGCAAGGTAGGCTTCTTGCTCTGCCCCTGCCGGGCCAGCCTCCCAGTGTCCATGCTGGGGGCGAGCCCCACGTCTTCCTCCCAAATCCAGCCCCATCAAGGACTGTGGTCTCCCTGGGAGGTGGGGTGTGTGCCAAGCATCCCCTTGGTGCGCACAGGGAGGGGCAGGATGGGCACATCCCTGGCCCAGCATCCTTTGCTGAGCATCCCTGTAATGATCTCCAAACCTCTGCACAGCAGTTTTTAAAAATGATCTACGTGTTACAAGTGAGAAGGCAGGCACTGGGTGGACTGAACAACAACCCTACAAAGTAGGCTTGTTCTGCTGCTTCTCCCCAGTCTTGCTGGATCAGGCCAAAGGTCCGTGTCGTGAGGCAGGGCCACATACTCTGGTCCATGTAATCTGGTTCTGTGTGTCTCACAGTGGCCCACCTGATGCCTTGGGGACCCACAAGATGCATCCTGGTGTCAGTTCCTTCTATAGGGAGTTTTAGGGTTTCCTACTTGTAAAACCAGAAGGCTGCACAGACCCCAATATGGCTTGTGGCATATGATGGAGTTTTCCTCCAGAAATCACTCCAATCCCCTTTCCAAGGCTGTGGCAAGGAGTTCCACAGGTTAACGTGATGTCACACTAACTAAAAACGAATTTGTCTGTTCAGATCCTCCCAATGCTCAATTTTAGTGTTTTAGTGGATTAGTGGATGTCCCCTGGTTTGGATGTGAGGAGGAAAAGGATGTCCCTCTTTACACTTAATGCATACCCTGCGTAACTCTATATGTTCCTAAGTACAGAACTGCAAAGAAGAGAGTTGGGCTGAGCTTGTCCATCAGTTCCCAAAATTTAAGGATCCACCTAAAGAAAATTCACTTTACCGGCTATTTCAGCCTATATGGCCTTTACAGGTTGTTTAACCTAATCGCCTAATCTTCCTTGTCTACAGAATATGGGTGGTGGAGACCCCGCTGCTGGGTCACGACCCCCAGTTTGGGAATGGCTTGATTGGACTGTCATTGACTTAGACCAGGGGTCAGCAAACCCTGGTCCATGGGTCATTTGCAGCCCGTGGGGACCCCCAATTCAGCCCCAATATCTGGCCTGAAGCCCATAAGCTTGATCCACACGCGAACAACATATATCCACATGTTTCTATCTAGATCTACATATAGATTTCACATATAGATCCACCCGATCTGTGGATCCACATGTGCAGGAGGCGTGTGGCTAACAGGTCATAGTTCTGATGTGGTCCTACGTGGCGTGTTCCTGTTCTCATGTGGAAAGTCCATATGTTCGTGTAAGTCCCATCTCTCCTGCATTCATTTCTTCCAATTAAACATTTAAAGTCGTTCCTATTTTTTCCTGCCGCCCCCGACTCAAGGTGTGCCAAACGTCTGCCTCTTCCTTGTCCGCGGCTGTAACCGGAGAAGCCTCACACCTGAAGGTGGCAAATTACGCAGCCTGTTTGGCAGCAACACCAACTGAGAACAAAGCAAGTGGCTTATATAAGAGGCTCTCCTGCCAGGTCAGGCCTGAGATCCTGCCTAATCCGGCCTTCTGGCTCCCACCAGGGAGCTTAGCGGCCACATGCAAAGGCTCTCCCCTCCCCAGCATTTGCTCCTTGGAGGTAGACTGCCTTGTGACATGGAGGAGTCCTTCGTTCCGCTCTCCTGCCTGAGAAGAGTGTCAGTTCTTGGGGCCTGATCCTCTCCAACTCTCCAGTGCCAACGCAGCCCCAGGGTAAGGGGAGCAAGTGTTCCCTTATCTGGAGGAGGCCTCCGTGACCTCCTCCTCCTCCTCCCCCCATGATTCAGGCTGGGAAATGGGATAGAATTGGGCCCTCCGTGTTCAAAAGCTGCCCAACCTGTTCTTGCGTCTGATCGCTATGGGTTGCATCAGCTACACGGGCTGTTCTGGTTTCCTATCCAAAAGTCCTGTGGCCTTGTTTGTTTGTTTGTTTGTTTGTTTATCCCCACACCTCTATACCATCCTTCCTCTAAGGAGCTCTGGTGATGCACATGTTTCCTCCCCTCCTTTTCCTCTCAGAACAACCCTGCAAGGTAGGTGAGGCTGAGAGTGACTGTCCCCAGGTCACCCAGGAAGCTTTGTGGCCCGGGAAGGTTTGAACCTGGATCTTCAGAGTCCGATTAGCAAACGGCTACTACCCACTACTCTCCACTGATGACCGCTCAGCTCATTCCAGACTTTTACTGCGCTGCTCCTCCTCTCTTGTAGACTTGGCTTGGCTGCCTTCAGCCAGCTCTGGCCACGACATATCAGGAACATAAGCCAACTGGGAGTCCAGGCCATGCGCCGTCCAAAGTGGCCCACATACCTCCACATGGTTCCAGCCGGAACCTGCAAATGACCCACCACAAATGGACTTGCAAAGTTGGCACCCACTGGTGAGTCCCAACCCACTCTTTGGGAACTAGCAGAAGAAGCACATCATCAGACAGGGTGAGTGTTATTTGGCATGCAGAGATCTTGGGCTGACCCCAGTGTTTGCCCCCAAAATGCCCAATATAAATACAGTGGCGCCTCACATAACAAATTTAACTTGTTCTGGAGGCATGTCCTTCACATGAAACATTCTTTACATGAACCGGACTTTCCCATAGGAAATAATGGAAACTCAAACGATTGGTTCCACAACCCCCCAAATATTCATATAAAAATATGAACTGGATGTAAAAATGATGACAGAACACAGGGATTGAATCAAAACATGCATTCAGTGTGCAGGGTCTTATGAAGTCAACTTAGGGTGCAGTCCTAAAAACACTTTCCTGGGAGTAAGACCCATGGAACACAATGGGGCTTACTCCTGGGTAGACATGGTTAGGAGGCTGCAATCCAATCCACTTTCCAAGTGTCTCCCCACTTTCTCCTCCTCTTCCTCCTGAGCCTCTCTGCCCTGCTCCCTCCTGGCCACCCTGAGCTGCTTCCTCTTCTCCATGCTCTTCTCTCCCTGCGGCCACAGGAGCAGCAGCATGGAAGTGTTGCTTTCACTATGGGCAGGTGTGCTGGGCAGCCCTGACGCTTTTTAAACAGGCTGCCGGCCGGCGCGTCTGCCCCAACTGCCAACGAATGTGTTCTTCACGTGAAGCACAGTTTGTTACGTGAAGCAGAATCCTAGAGAAATTTTTCCTTGTTACGTGAAACGTGCTTTACATGAGGCATTCTTTATGTGAGGCGCCACTGTCGTTCTAATCCAAGCATTTGCTGGGACCAGATTTATCTCTGGACAAACACGTTCAGCACATGCATAGAACATGTCCGTACGTGGCCAGATGGAGCCCTGGGTGAAATGGTCCTCCAGGATGATGAGAAGCCATCGATGAGCACTTTGGACGGAAAGCTGGCCCACCAGTGGTGACTCCATCAGATGGTCATCTCCTCTCTAGTTATCCCATCTCTGGTTATCTCATCCAGCTTTTAACCAAGATGTCATAGAGAACTTTGCCAAATACTGGACTGAAATCCAGAGCAGGGAAATCCCCAGCATTTCCACATCCACTGAGCAAGAAACCCATTTCTATTTGAAATTTAATTGGTATTTGAAGTCAGATGATGGGTCTAGAATTCCCCTTCTTTTGTGCCCCCCACAATATTGGTCCATCTTGCAGCATCTCCACCAACCTCCAGGATTTCTCAAAGGAAACTGAGTGCGAATCCTGTTCTTAGATCCCAGCAGCAAGTTCTTTAGAGTGCGGCTTGTCCCGTCTGGATGACTTGGACTTCCCTATCCAACTTTTTAGGGCTGATGCAGCGTCAAGGTAAGGGAACAAAATGTTCCCTTATTTTGAGGGCTCCGGGACTCCCCATTTCAGGATGCATTTTGGCCCCACTGAATGCCAGATGCAGAGGAGTGGCAACAGGATGCAGAACTCTTGCTTTATTCCAGTGGTCGGGGACGGGGCAAATTACCCCAAACGGGGTAAAAACGAAATTCCTGGGGATAATGGAACAGTATAGGGGAAGCAAGGGACACTAGGGAAGGGATGGATGCAGGGTTTGGTGGGGGTAATGTGGGCATATTTAAATACATTTTGGGGTAAAAGGTGAAAAAGTTCCCTGACCCTGCTTTATTCACTCCTGGAGGCATCTGGTGGGCTACTAGGAGATATGGAAAGCTGATCTAGATGATGCTTCGAGATGTCTTTCCTTGCTCTCCTTGGCTGAAATGGTTTTGTTACACCTGTAGTAACTGCCTTTTTAAGCAACTCCCAAGTAGGACAGAGTGGTCTCGCTGGAAAGAGTGCAGTTAAGGCGAAGTTACTCATTGTGGACTGATGGTTCACGTTCCAAGACGTGGATGATGCGCCGAAAGCCTTGCAGTGGAGGCACGTGAGACTTCCAGCCCTCCTCTGCCGTCGTCGGCAGGGCCGAGGTGGGGTCTGTGTACCTGCAAGTGAAGTCCCCCCCGGAGGCTTTGCCTGCTCAGCTCTCCTCCCTGGTGGCTTCCGGGGTCCTCTGGGGGAATCTGACGGTGGAGCTGCCAAGGGAATGTGGTTGCTGGGTGACTGGAAGGAGGGCAGCATACCAAGCGCTGCTGGCTGTGCTGGCGGAGACCTGGGCACCGGGGAATCTGTTGCCGGGCTCCTCTCCTCTGCTCCCAGGGAATGGGGGTCTCCTGGAGAGCAAGTGCTGAACCCATCATCCTGGCAGCGCTACTCGGAGAGCCTTGACTGGTGTGGTGGCTTGGAACGGTCTTGGCCTCTGCCACAGACTCTCGAGTCGGCCTTGAGCCTGTCCTCTTCCTTTCAGCTCCTTCTTCCACACCAGCATCCCCTCATTTCTATTTTGGAAGATCGAATATATTTCGAACGATGCCATGTTTCCTCCCGTCGCATGCGCTGTTGAATCTTAATGTGCACCCTCATTTCAACAGGCTTGAGATGAAATGTTCACCTGCAATTGTAATGCACAGGTATAAAATTTGAATTTACCACATGCAACAATGAGATTGTGCAACAATAATAATCTGGCAACAGGTTTGTGTTATGTTTATCTTGACCTAATTGCACTACTTTACGCAGCAACGGGTTTGGTGTTCCATATTTTATGACAACGGGGTAAACCTTTACAGTAGATGCTGACCTAGAGTTAGAGGCAAAATATGGTATTTACTTGAATCAAATGCTTGACTAAGGGTGCAGTTCTAACCATGTCTACTCAAAAGTCAGCTCCATTGTGTTCAATGGGTCTTGCTTCCAGGAAAGTGTCTTTAGGATTGAAGCCTAACCCTACGATCCAGAGGAATTACGGGCCCACATAATTTGAAATTTGAGCACATTATTTGAAATTCATATTGCAATCCAGAGCAAATTCTTCTTACACTGGAACAAGGACTCCCTGTAGTTACTCTGGATTGCACCCTAAGGTTGCAGTTCTAAACAACTCTACTCAAAAGTAAGGTCCATGTGTTCAATGGGTCTTTCTCCCTGGAAGTGTCTTTAGGATGGTAGCCTTAGGCTGTCTTCCTAAAGACACTTTCCTGGGAGTAAGACCCATTGAACACATGGACCTTACTTTTGAGGAGACATGGTTAGGACTGTGCTGTTCTCCACCTGGGAAAGGTGAGTAAATACAGCTTTTTGCATTTTTGGAGTTTTGGACACAGAAAACCCAGCAGGAATTAAAAGGATGAGGATTAATGAATCTCACAGTTTAATGAGCAAATCACTAATTTGAAATCCGTCTTTTCTGTGAGCCTGAAGTTCAAGGCAGCCAAAAGATTTGGATTAAGTGGCGTTCAGTGCCAAGAGTTCCCCTCCAGACTGGATTTGTGTTTGGGGTTCACTTTTGCAACCCGGAAATCTCATCCACAAGTCCCAGGTTTGTGGGACGGGGCTTCGGTTCCTTCTTGTGGAATGATTTGAAAGCCCCTTTTTGCCAAAGCAGGACTTGGGTGCAGAGTTAATCTTGAAGTCTTGCTCCGCTGCAAGTTTCTTATGCTCAGTTGGGTCTTCTAGGCGGAAGACTCTCGACTCCGCAACAAATCCCGGGCAGATGGCGGAGCTTTCGCACTGCGCCAGGCGGATTATAGAGGCCTCTTTGAGCCGCACAGGCTTTGCAGCTCTGGTGCCTTGGCAATGCTAGGGAAATTCTGCGCATGGGATGGAGCATGTCTTCCCTCCCACAATCGGGATCCCAGCTCTGGGGAAGCATTTCCCCCCCTTTTCTCTCTACATCCTATAGTGGCTTTTATTTTGTTTTTAAAAAGTACACCCGGATAATCCCTGATTTAGTTACACCGGCGGTCAGACGGCCCAACTCTGTCCGTTTCATAAAGGAGGCAGATCCCTTGCGCAGCCTCCTTCTCGGCAGCCCTCTGGAAAGTTGGAAGAGGCTTGCCGGCCACTGGATCTGGTGGTTCTTGCAGACGGTTTGCGTCTTGCAAAGGTGTGGCACTCGTGTTTTTAGATCAATTGTATTTATTTATGGATTATCTAAAGATGATAATCCAGTCAAAAGACTTGAATTTTAAAAGTCTTTTGAATGGATTATCATCCTTGGAGAAAACCAAAGAAGATGGATTAAGGACTCCATACTTCCCGTGCTGAATGTGCACAAGGCTTTAGGGGATACTCCGTCCAACCTTAAACATCTCTCTGTCTCTTTACTTTCCTCTTTTCAGTTCCGTCAGAACATCCAGGATATCGTTCCACTTCTCCCTACCGCGGAAGACTATTACCTCTTGAAATGGCTCCGAGGTAAGAGGGGAGCGTATTCAAGCGGGTTTGCATGCCGGACCTCCAACCTCCTTCAAAAGGAACTGTTCTGCTACTATATATTCTATAGTTTGCAGCGTACATTTGTTCACCTATATATCTGAGAATGTCAGTAGTACGTGGATAAATCAAAACATCCACACATAACAGTTTGTGATAGTCCAAAATAAGACTCCAGAGCAAACTCAATCCTGGTTAGTTTTGGTTTTCCTTCAACGTCAGCCTTTGTTGGTTTGCACTCCGGTAGGCAGCTGACTAGATGACCTTTGGGGTCCCTCCCAGCTCTAGGCTTCTGTGCATCTCTGATGATGCTGCTGACGATGACAAACATCTGGCCGTGAAATGGCTGCTTGTGGAGAAGGGGCTTCCTTACACAAGTGTGTGCTGCATCCCATTAAATATCTGTTCTCGGGGCTAAAGGTGCATGATGCTACATGAAACGACAGAAATCCAAATCCACATTTAGACCACACGGAGAATAAGGCCTGTATCCTAAAGGGAATTAAGCTCCGGAGCAGTTAACATGACTTTCCATAAGGTAACGCTGGAGAGTGACGTAACAGGGTGGTCCCATAACTGCTATGCATTTTGCCCATAGTTTGTAATCTGGAAATCCAAAGGGCTCTCTCTGAAGTCATAACCTAGATTTATTGTCATTGTCATATCATCATGATTTAATAGTTTCCAGAATCACAACCAGAAATCAGAGCAGTCTTGGTGTTCCAAAAAATGTGGCACCGAAGGGGCATCCATAAGACCATTACTTCTTCTGGGTCTAGGTTCCCCCCATAGAATTTTTATAGCTCTCTGAGAAGAACCCACGTAGTGATACCCACAGGGCCGATCAAGAAGATATATTGCCACTTACCCTACAATCCAGAGTAACCACAGGAGCACTTTACGTGTACCCATACGTACAAAAGACTTTACGTGTACCCATAGTTGCTGCACTACTTAGTGAAAACCTATGGGAAATTCATATTGCAATCCAGAGCAAATTGTTCTTACACCGGAGCAAGGACTCCCTGTAGTTACTCAGGATTGCGCCTTTAGTGGAGCAATTTGTAAAGCACTTAAAAAGTTTCTTGTCCGGTGGATCAAGAGTCTGAGTTTGCCATACTTGAGGGTAAGAGGTTGGAGTCAAATGACGCCAACCCAGTCACTTGAACCTCCTTATAACTGGGCAACAAACCCTCTATGATATATTCAGGCTTGCAAATATATTCAGGCAACAATATTATAAATACTAATATTTATATTATACACTAATATACTTATATTTATATTAATATACTAATAAACACTAATACAATATATGTATTGTAATGCGCAGGGGTAAAACTTAAATTTACTACATACACCAATGAGATTATATGGCAATAATAATAATATGACAACAGATTTATGTTATAATAGGTTACGTTATGTTTATGTTTACCTATTTGCACTACTTCATACAGCAATGGTTTTGGTGCTGCATTTTTTATTCCAATGTGGTAAACCTTTACAGTAAATGCTGACTTAAAATCCAGAGTAACTACAGGGAGTCCTTGCTCCAGAGTAAGAACAAGTTACTCTGGATTGCAATGTGAATTTCCCATAGGTTTTTGCTAGGTGGTGCAGTAACTACGGGTGCAGGTGATATCTCTTAGGTGCTCCCGTAGTTGCTCTGGAATGAACCCTTATAGTTCGAGTCAAAATATGGTGTTTCCTTGAATCGAGTGCGCCCTCAGATCTAACGCACACTCCAGTGCACACATGTGGCTTTTTGGCACATAAGAACTGGTGTTTATATACCTCCTTTCAGGTCACTGGATTGCATTTCCTGGAAATACGTTGCCTGAGATTTTTATGGGCACTATAATTCATATTAAAAAGTAAACAATTTTTTCCACCTTTATAAGTGTTTAAATAAAAGCCTGTGGCCAACTTCATGCAGGCATCCTCAACGATGATGAAGGGTGAAATCCAGAGTAACTACGGGGAGTCCTTGCTCCGATGTAAGAACAGTTTGCTCTGGATTGCAAAATGAATTTCCCATAGGTTTTCACGAGGTGGTGCAGTAACTACGGGCACCTAATGTCTCTTACGTGCACCTGCAGTTACTCTGGATTGTGCCCTTAGATGGTGAATTTAATCTTTTAAATCTCAAGGCAGTCTGGCAAGCGGTCTCAAGGTACCCCTCAGGATCTTTGGTAGCACTGACAAGGCACACCGTGCTGCTGGTCGGGGGCTCATGTCCCCCCTTACCCTTCTATTCAGTGACCCTTCCCAAACTCCCGTGGCACTCCTGAGGACTGTCTGCCACGTGTGCCACGGCTGAACCGGTTGAACATCACTGGATTAAGAGCTTTCGTGTTAGCGCCATGGACATGAGAGTGGTTCATACTAAGGACCCATTGGTTCAATGCTGTGCTATTCACAGGTACACCTTTAAAACCACTTGTTTTGGTGACTGTTTAAAAGTTAATAAAACCCTCAGTGTGAAGGGCATACATGTGCAGTGCGTACCTGTGTGTTTCACAAGACGATGGCAGATTGCCCAAGCATGTGGCTCCCTTAGGCACAGGGCCCAGCCCCGGCTGTAACCTCTTTGAACAGGTTGTTCCACCCTTGGCTGCTCCCAGTGAAGTATGGGCTGGTGGTGTCCTCTGCTGGTGGGAACTGCTATTGACTGCGCTGGAGCAAGCCGTTGGAGACCGAGGTTCACCCCTGGCCTGGCAGTACCAACTCTTGCCACGTCTGTGCACCGGATATGTGGTAGCCCCATGAATTAATGAGTTCCGGGTATAAGCAGGATCAGATGAAAGAGCAGATTGTCAGAAAATGAAGCATCAGAAAGTGGTACCACAGCAAAGAAGGCAGTAAGGAACACCTTTCTCAGGTCGGCAACTGTCTTGGTCTGCGCTCTGTTCATGCCCCATCCAGAAATACAGAAATGGGCACCACCGGAGGCCAAACCAGTAGAACCAGTTGGTTGTGACACGTTGTGACTACTTGGTTTGACTACATGAAGAATTGGAGGCCGGCTCTTCTGGGGGAAAACCCCTTTGGATGTGGGCACAACTCCTTGCCCCCACCCCTTTCCCAAGAATAAAAGGGATATGGGGTCAGATGGTAACCACAGAAAGTGTGTGGCAGTGAAGGACGAACAGGCTCTGCTTGTGTGGCAGGGAGTGTGATGCAGACAGTCCTGGCTGTTTCACGTCCAGACGTTTGTCATCGTCAGCATCATCTTCACAGATGCACAGAAGCCTAGAGTTGGGAGGGACCCCAAAGGTCATCTAGACAACCCCTGTCTATAGCAGGAACTCCTCCTAGAGCATCTCTGACAGGTGCTTGTCAAACCTCTGCTTGGAGACCCCTAGTGAAGGAGAGACCCTCATCACCCTCATCATCAGTCCGTTATTGGTGTCAAATTTAAACCAGAACATTGGTGAAAAAATAACCTTCAATATGTACACATCTGTCTTAATAGGAAAATTTGTTTTTCCTCACACCTTTCCACAGCATAAAGGTCACTTTATGTTCCCAAATGTTGGCTCTTGGGCTTGGTCAGAGGTGGATCGGAGCCTGCAAATAAATGCAGCTACAAAGGGGTGCAGGTTCAGTGCACCCCAAAAGTATGTTCAGCTCTTAAAAAGAGTATAATCTGAAAGCAGACCTGAAAGTCATCCCTCTGATTTCATTGCAGCCAGATCTTTCGAGGTGGAAAAGTCCGAAGCCATGCTCCGGAAGGTGAGAGAGTCTCCTCCAGCCCCTTTGATCCCTTACACGCTTCCGCCAGCATTCAGTGCTCCTTTGGTATTTAGCATGTGTAGACCAAATACATGTGCCGGCCACACGACCCCAGAGAGAGTGTTGGACATTGCTGGCTCTTGGGACTTGTAACGTGGATGATGGATGACCACCAGCAGGGATGACCAGTGGGCACGACCATCACCACCACCCTTAGGAGCTGGTCACAACTAGCAGGGCAACCTGTAGGGAGTGCCTAAAAAGGAGCCCTACAAGCAGAATCTGTTCTAGACAATGAAACCTGAACATATGTGTGGGAAGACAAATGCTGCCCCTCCATTCCCCAGTCATGGTCAGCCTCGGATCTTCTCCTTCCAAGGACTGGAAATGGAAGAGGAGGAGTGGAGCAGGTGTGGTGGACAGAAGAGTGGTGGCCCAGAGTGTCTCCAGTGTTCTTGTCTAGCCCTTCGTTCTCCTCTCCTCCAGCTGGTCTCCTCTTCCTTGGTGAAGCCAGAGATTGAAAAGTGGGGAAGATGGGTGGGTGCAAAAGCAGATCCCCCCCACTGTACCACTCCACTTCCCTGCGTGTGGTTGAAAGCTGAGTCCAGTTAAGCATTTACTTTGTACTGGCTCTGACTTTGTAGGTTTAAACAGTGCTTTTTTCCTGGAATAAAGATGCCAGGAAGACTCCTAGGTATGACTACTCAGGAGTAGTCTGGTGTGCAACAAGGGGCTGGTCCTGAATACCACCCCCCCCCCAAAAGCCCTGGGTTTAGAGATGTCTGAAGGCAGAGCTGGAGATGTTCAGGCTGCAGTCCTATGCACTTTTTCCTGGGTGTAAGTCCTATTGACCACAACAGGACTTTCTCTTGAGCTCACACACACAGGGTTGCTCTCTCAAGGGGGTTCACCCCAAACACTTTGTTGAAAGTCTTGGGCTCAGATTTGGTTCTGCTCTTCTTGTTGTGCGACTTCAAAAGCACAAAACTAGAATGTAAGAAACCTTTTAATTTGATTTAAAAATGGATTTTCTGTCACTCACACCAGTTTCTCTTTCCGTTTTGGGGTCTCTCTTAAACAGCACGTCGAGGTCCGGAAGCGCATGGATGCCGACCACATCCACGAATGGCGGGCCCCAGAAGTGAGTTCCCAGTCAGATCCCACAATCTGAGCACAGGAAAACCTTGGACTGAGAGCATTTTGCAAGACAGGCAAATAGTTCTAACAAATTTTGTCTTGCAATACAAGCAATGTCTTGATAAACAAGCAAAAAAATAGTCCCAGCTGGAATATGGCCAGTTTTGGTGCTCCACCAGCAACTGCTCAGCCTCTCTGGAGAGACTGGCCTATGCATGTCTACTCTGAAGTAAGCCTATTACAGTCAATGGAGCTCACTCCTGTGTTGGGGGGGGCAATGGAAAAGCACATGAGAGACCTAGCATTGCTTGAATACTCTAAAGCAAGCCCTATTATCATCAGTGAGGCTCACTCCTGTGTAAGGGAGGCAGATTGGAGCCTGAGAGAGCTTAGAGAAGTTGTGCCTACAATCCAGAGTAACTATGGGACCTTTTACACCAATGTAGTTATGGTGCTACCTATGGGAAATGCATAGAGCAATCCAGAGTGAGTGTCTTTTATATCTTCTGATAGTTAGTCTGGATTGTAGGGTAAGAGCGCAATCCTAACCATGTCTACTCCAAAGCAAGCTCCATTCTGTTCAATGGGTCTTACTTCCCGGAAAGTGTCTTTAGGATTGCAGCCAAAGTGCCGGTTCATTTGCTTTATTTTTCTTTTATTTTGTATTTTCTTTATTATTTTGTATTTTGTTACAGTATTGTCGTCATTTTTATCAGAATATTTTTGGGTTGTGGAACGAATCGTCTTGAGTTTCCATTATTTGCTTTGATATACAAGCGTCTTGGATTACAAGCAGGTTTCCAGGTCAACCAAGGTCCCCTTGTATGAGTCTGTGCGCATCGTCCCCTCCAGGTTATTGAGAAGTACATGACGGGAGGAAGGTGCGGCTTTGACCGGGAGGGCTGCCCCATTTGGTACGAGATCATTGGCCCCATTGATGCCAGAGGGATCCTTTATTCGGCCTCCAAGCAAGATTTGCTGAAAAAGAAATTCAAGGACTGTGAGGAGTTGCGGCGCTTGTGCGTTCAGCAGACTGCGAAGGTAAGCCCCATATTTCCATCCTGGAGATCCTGAATTGGGGGTCTCCTATGGGGCTCAAACAGACAAGCGGAGGACTTGTCTGTCCACAGACTGCCACTTATTTAACCCTTAAATTGCATGGTTTAGGCTTGGGGTTTTCAACCCTTCGGACTTCCCCATTAAACCTACTTCTTTATTGCGGAAGTGAAGGTCAGTGACATTTCCTCCCTGCTGTCTCTGGTCTTTCTAGCTGGGACGGAAGATTGAGACTGTTTTGATGATTTATGACTTTGAAGGGCTGGGACTCAAGCATTTGTGGAAGCCGGCAGTCGACATTTACGGCGAGGTAAGGCAGGGTGGGAGGCCTGCGTCGGCACCCAGTGAGAAGGGTCACCACACACGCGGTGTACAAATTCCCTGGGCTTTTTAATAATGCCTCCTTTTAAATCTGGAGCATCCAGTTTGCTCCAAAGTTGACCTGTGTGATCTTCATTCAGATGAATGGGGACCCTGCCTGCGCGCCAGATTCCTTAGTATGCAATGCCACACCACAATCCAGAGTAACTATGGGAAGACGCAAGAGGCACTTACTCTGGATTGTAAGTAAGCTCCTGCTGGCCAGGTTGGTCAATGTGGACCTACACCAGCTAGTGCCACATTATCCACGAAGGTGAATTGAGCTCAGGAAGGATTTTGTACCTAGGATTTGGTGGTCATCATTGGCACCTGGATGCAGCTGTCATATGTGCTCCACCAAGCATCTGGTGGACTGTTGTGTGATACATTTCCCATAGGTTTCCCATAGGTGGCACCGTAAGTACGTCGGTGTAAACGGTCCCGTAGTTTCTCTTACATAGTTAATAGTAACTCATACCCCCAAATCCAGAGTAACTACGGGAGCACGTAAGGGACTTTACATGCACCCGTGGTTACTGCACCACTTAGTGAAAACCTATGGGAAATTCATGGTGGAATCCAGAGTAAGTTGTTCTTACACCGGAGCAAGGACTCCCTGCAGTTACTCTGGATTCTGTCCTGAGTTACTATTGGAGCAGTGATTTTCAATCTGTCTCAAGGCGCATCAACCGGGTGCCAAAACTGTCAAGGCACAACATCCCTATTTGGACAATTGACAAGGCTAGTGGAGAGTTCAGTTCCTCAGTAACCCTGTTAATAATGGATGCTTATTTAATAACTAGGTAAATAAACTGTCCAAACTCCAGGCATACGTGTGGACCACACACAGCCAACCAGTTTGTCATGGCACACTGGCTGACAGTCACACAGAAGAGCACCCCGTATCTGGTTTCTAAGAAAGGTTCCCTGCAGTTAGAGATCCAGCTCCTCAGGAGAAAGGAACAGGGCTGGAGGTGCCAGCTTACTCCATCCATTCACACTCAGTAGTCTGATCTCCAGCCTGACCCTCCAGCCACGTAGCCTTTGGAGGAGCTGCTTTCTTATACGTGGCTTCTTTCCATTTCCAGCTGCTCAGCATGTTTGAAGAGAACTTTCCGGAGTCCCTTAAGTGCATTTTTGTTATCAAAGGTAAAGGGTACCCCATCCCTTGCGCTGTGCGCGTGGCCTGGCGGGATGCTCGGCCACGTGGTCACTCTCTCCTTTGGCCCACCTCCAGCTCCCAGACTCTTCCCCGTGGCTTACAACCTCGTGAAGCACTTGCTGAGCGAAGACACCCGGAAGAAAATCGTCATCCTCGGAGGTGAGCGGCTCCCGTCTTGTGCTGGTCCTGTTCCAAAGCCCAGCAGGAAGGGGGAATGTGCTACACCCTCTCCCATTCCGCCCAGTGCTTCACCCCATTCACCCTCCTTCCAATCCTTTGCATAGGCTTACCAGCTTTGGCAGGCTCCTGATGTTTGCCTGGGCACATGGGAAGGCTCCAGTCTTCCTGCCAGTGTGGTGCCCCCTGTGCTGCCAGAAAGCTCTTTCCAGCACAACATACACCCCATAAGGACTTTCAACAGGATTGGGGCATGAGTAGGGTTGCCATCATTCTCTTCCCCCCCAACCAGGACAGGACCCCTGGTCAAACTGGCCACTGTGGGATCACAATCCTTGAAAAGTGGGACAATCCCAGTTTTCTGGGCCATCTGGCAACCCTGGGCATGAGTCTGTCACCCACGCAAAAGGGATGTCCCGTGCCCTGCTTTAACATCTCAGTCATTCCTCTCGCCCATCTGCGCACATGTTCTCTGTCCAGTCCCTTAATCTGGACCGTGCCACTTACCTATCTACCTATCTACCTATCTTACGGCATCATAAGGGCTCTCTATGGTCTGAATGAGTGGATCAATTCAGGAAACTCTCCTGCTGCTGGATCAGGCTACAATCCAGAGTAACGATGGGACCTCTTTCACCGACATAGTTACGGTGCCACCTATGGGAAACCTATGGGAAATGCATAGAGCAATCCAGAGTAAGTGCTTCCTACAGCTTCCCATTGTTTCTCTGGATTGCAGAGTCAGAGTGGCTGGAAGCCTCGAGGTGTTCCACAGGGACCCATCAGACATCAGTTATTTCATTTTCTTTGTAAACCACTTTGAAAGCGGTAGTTGACAGTGGCATATAAATACTTGAGATATAAATACTTTAGATAGAGATATAGACTCCGCAGCCCTTCCTCAAACATATGGCTAAGAAAGCCAAAACCACCCAAGATGCTGGTCCTCTTGGTTAGGGAGAAATAGAGAGAGCACAACTGGTGCTTCTGCCGACTCAGTTTCCAAATCGGCCTCCGTTTTGGTTGCTAATATTGAGTTCTCATCCAGGCTGTGCAGGGATGACTCTTCCAGATGAGTTTTTATTACTCAAAGCAGTGCTTCCAAAAGAGGTGGGTAACCCTATTACTTTTCCGCAGCGGACTGGAAGGCGGTTTTACAACAGCACATCGACCCAAGTGAGATCCCTATGGAATATGGGGGAACCCTCACCGACCCCAATGGGGACCCCAAATGCAAGACCAAGGTAGGGGGATTTGATACCCGTTACAGAGTATGGCTTCGGGGACTGGAAAAATCTGGTTGTCCAAAGAGGACTAGATGGAGCAGAGTTTCTGTTTGAGAAGGGGAGTCTTCCACTCGCCCCTAATCTTGGATGTGTTTTTTGCTGTTAGCTCAACTATGGGGGTGAAGTCCCCCAATCCTTTTACGTGCGGGACCAGCTGAATCAGCAGTATGACCAGACGGTGGTGGTGAGCCGGGGCTCCTCGCACCAGGTGGAGTACGAAGTTCTCTGTATTGGTTGCGTACTCAGGTAAGCCCAGGTGGGAACAAACAGGTTGGGGGAGAACAGGGAGAGAATTAATTAATAACCTTATATCCATTAATAATAAATTATTAATGTTGCAATTAATTACCCATTAATTAAAATTACATTTTATTGTTAAATGTCAATTAAACGATAGGCAGGATTATGTAGGCAACGTAGGTTACACCACTGGTTCTCGGGCATTTCAGACTGGAACCCCCTTCTGAGAATCTGTCTGGGATCCCCTCCAGAAGTGATGTCATCAACCTGGAAGTGATGTCATGCCCATAAGTGACATCAAATAAGAATGGATGTCAGAGTTCCTCTATGCCTACTTGGAAGTAAATTCCATTGTGTTTAATGAGACTTACTCCCAGGAAAGTGTGGATCACAGTCTGAAAGCCCCATTCCAACATGGTGGCGCCCCGTGCCAGATTCCAATATGGTAGTACTCACCTTTTTGTGACTCCTCCAAAAGTCCTGAGCCCCCAAAGAGGTCCCGATCCTCACTTTGAGAACCACTGAATCACATGTCGATCTCTGCAGATAACAAGGTTTGACTACATTTTGGAAATAACCTTTGCCCAACGTTCCTTGGGTCTCGCAGGTGGCAGTTCATGTCCGAGGGGGCAGACATTGGCTTTGGGGTCTTCCTGAAGACCAAAGCCGGGGAGCATCAGCACGCCAGCGCCATGACGGAAGTGCTTCCCAGCCAACGCTACAACGCTCACATGGTGCCTGAGGACGGCTCCATCACTTGTTCTGAACCTGGGATCTGTAAGTCTACCCTCTCCCTCTGCTGACTGGCCCGGGGGGGGGGGGGGGGGGCTTGAGAGCATCTGCAGGCCTTTGGAATGGTGCCCATTGTTTGTGAGATCATCATGCTCTCATTGGAGACCTTCTTTGCTCTCCTTTCTCCAACCCCCTGAGATTTTCCTATTTCTGGGAATTTCTTGGGGTGATCCCCAGAAATCTGGTAGAGGCGCCTCCTACGAGCTGGCCCCAGCTCACCCCCTTTCCAAGGTTTTTTCCAAGGCTCTTTATTTTTATAGGAGAGCTGCATCACGTGGGTGGCAGCAGGGAAGATCCCTTGCACGTGGGGCTCTGCTTGCACAAGTTTGGGTGCAGCCCATAATTAATTTTGCTCAACCACTGCGTGGCGAAACTGCTGTACTTTTTCATAGATGGTATCAGGTCTCGGAAAGTTCATTGGAAAACTTCTCCGACGTGACCTTGTGGTGCTTGCCCTGGCCCGAGTGCTTGTTCTTCAAGTAGTGAGGTGCCCCTACCAGGTTTCTGGGGATCCTCCCTTCAGAATCCTGTGCAATTCCTATATCCTCTAGGGTCTGGGGAAGGTGTTGCACCCGGGGGGTGATGTGCATGGGGGATAATGCTCCTCGGGTGATGATGCACGAGGGGAGAATCAGATCAGCTCTGCCAGATCTCTGTTGACCAACACGGAGCTTCTGCCTCAGCTAAGTGCTGCTGGCCCTTGGCTTAGACCAGAGATGTTCCATCCTTTTCATCTCAAGACCCACTGACGGTGCTAGAATTGTCCTACTTGATTGTTGTTTGGCACTCCATGCTACGGAGTGGTCGGGGCTCAAATCCCCCAATTCCCCTAGTCTAAGTCCCGCAGGCTGCACCCCTGCAGACCATCCCCGGCTCACCAGAGTGCCACGGCACAGTGGTTGGCAATCACTGGCTTAAGCCAAGAAGCATCTGTGTCCTACTTGATTGATGTGTGATATTCCGCTCCTTCCTGCCACTACCCTGTCCCCCCCCTGCAGACGTGCTCCGGTTTGACAACACCTACAGCTACCTCTATTCTAAGAAAGTCAGCTACAGTGTGCAAGTGCTATTGCCGGACAGCGAACAGAGCCAGCAGCTCAGGCACCAGATGGGTTCGATTAGCGCTTGACGAAGCCTCCTCACCCCACGGAAAAGAAACCAAACGCCTCTCTCCGAAGCATTTTGGAGCAGAAGAACCAGCAGTGGTGGTGGGGATGTTAATAGGATGCGGCAGCGCAGCGGACTCCTCATTGTATGAACTTTGGGGGAATTATTTGGGGTAGGGGGGCTGGCATCTTAGATGATCTTGCCTTGGGGCAGTGGGACGTGATGACCGAGAGATGTGATGGTCCACTGCATAAAAGCCACACGTTCCCCTTAACCTTTGGATGAACGGATGTGGGGAAATAGGGCAAACCTTTTTGCCAGCGGAGAGAGCCAGCACTTTATATGGCCAATATTTGGGACTGGCTGCTCTCTCCATTTTTTTTCTGGGTGTCAGCGTGGTGGGAGATGGTTGGAACAGCCTGCCCGTCCTATTTCCATCATGCTTTTAGATCTTTTGGTAAGTGGGGAAATAACTTTTAACAGTGGGGGTGATGCTTTTCTTGCCTCCGCTAAAGTTCTGTGCCACCTCCCCAAATGGGCCCCAAAAGCAGCAGCCCCCGTTGGGTTTTGTTCCTAAGATCCAACATGCAAAGCAGGGCTATTCTTGTATGCGGAGTTCTTTTGAACAAACCCAGCAAATGTCCCTTGATGGACCATTGATGCGCTTGTCAGTTTCTCCCTTAAAACTGACCAATTTATCTTGCCTCTCGACCTTGCAAAGACCTCATGAAACGTGCCACGTGGCACATCCTTTCAGGACCAGGGCCGCCCAGCTCGATGATCCATGCAGCTGAAGATGCCCCACCATCATCCATGAACAGGGTGGCATGTCGCATGTTTATTTTTCCATGGAAAACATTGGACTTGATTGTGACAAGTGTGCAAAAAACCCAGCATCGTACGATGGTTGTCTGGTTTCCACCACCCTATAGTCTGCTGCTATCCGAGTGCCTTAAATGGTTGGTGTATGTCATTTTTGTGCTGATGGTCCCCGGAGCGAGATGGAAGACGTCGGACTCTTCATGCCAACGCTGCCAGTGTGCCTCCCTTCCTGGCCTCCTCTGTCACTATAGATTTCCAGCTTCCCTGAGGAGCCCCTTCACCATCATCCACCATCCAACACAACATGCCACTGGGCCTGACGCATCAATCTGTTTTGATCTGCTCAGTTGGATCATCAGGGACAGGTATACACTGCTATACCTTAACATTATACATAACGCTTAACATTATGCATTAAGGGATATGTTGATGCTGCACAAAACCAGGGCAAACCATTAAGTCCTGAGTTCTCTCTAATGTAAGAAACGGCACATGGATCCAGAGACCCAGATGTGGCCTCGATACGGTCTTGAGCACCATATGTTAAAGATGGGAAACTCAATGGCCTTCCGTCCCACGTGGCGCATAGAACAATCCTCTGCAAGTCGGTATCAATTTTTGCACAGCATCTCGTCCCTGTTCGTTCCAGTAGCTCACACAGGCGGCTGGCACCGGATGAGGGACAGAGGGGGGATCTGCCACCCCGCTGTGGGTCCCCTTGGGGTCTTCTGCGTCGGAAACCACCAGCCTTCAAGCAAATGTTCCGATGGGCACTTTCCTCCTTGGCACACGGCAAAGGACTCCAGTCGTGCTGGACTCGCCAGAACTCAGCGAGCACTTTTGACCCCCTTCAGCAACTGCAAAGGTGCAATAAATGAGTCTCTGCCGAGTCCATCTCTTGTGTGGCTCTGAATCTGTCAAAACAGGGAGAGGGTCCAGCACTTGCCTTCCGCTTCTACAGCCTGGATAGAGAATGGTGGCCGCAGAGGCAAGGGAGCGGTGGCTGAACCTTGGACAGTGACATAGTAGCTAAGGGGGTGGGGGGCTGTCCTCGGTGCCATGCCTGGGGGGCAGTGGGGGATGCCATGCATGTTCCCTTTGGAAGGCTTGCTGAACGCCTTATCAGTGCCCTTCCCGTCTCAGTAAAACCCAGAATGTGTTTCTAAGGACTGCGTTAGGGTTGGGGGAGCATTTAGTATATTTTTTTGGCCAGGGTTCCAGGTGTCATAACGATCTCACTACGAGCACAATCCTAACCAAATTTCCAGCACCGCAATAAGGGAAATCCAAGGTATGGGATCAAGTGTTCCTTTATCATGAGGAGGCTCCCAGGACTGCCCCCCAATTGCACAATGCTTGTCCTACCGGCACAGCTAGGCCAGGGTTGGAGAGTCTGTTAGGACTGTGCCCTGGATGGGAATACATCTGCCCTGGGACCCCCCTCAAGGGGAACTTTCTGCCAAAATCCATTGATTTGAATACAATTGACTATCATTATCTTCTGAGTAGAAATGCATAGGGCTGGGCCTCCTTATTCTTAGTGATGCTTGGTCAGGACTGGATTTCTTTGACCACAACCCTTAAAGTAATCTTCAGGGTACCGAAACCAGTATTGATCATCTGTGGTTTTGGTGGAACGGGTCATGCGGGATGGAAAAACACACAAGAGGAACACAGACCGCAGGAAATCATCCCTCCCTCGTTCCGCCTTCAGTTTTCATGGAAAACACTTGCATGTTTGCACCCAGATCCAGCGATTCAAGAAGGCCAACCCCGGAGCGCTCTCAGTTTCTGCCTCTTTCTGTGGAGTAGACCAAATGGGGAAAAATATTTCCCAAAAAGCATCCGGGGGGAGATCAAACTGGACTGGAATAATTTTGGGTTAGGATGTAAGTCTTTACCTTGTCAGACAGAAGCCACTGGGGGATCCAGCGCAGAAGCAGAGAGGCGCTCCTGTTCCTTTATGTTCCAGACCTTACACCGACCCATGTTAGGTGAAGATTTTTCTAACATGATATAATCCTGTCCGTGCTTCCCTAGGAGTAAGCCCCATTGACCGTCATTATCTTCTGAGCAGACATGCCACGCATAGGATTGGGCTCTATGGTCCAGGAAGCAGGAGCCAGCACTGTGATCATAAATTCAATACATCTTTATCACAAAGACCAGCATAGAAGTAGCTTATACTTATCTTAATCAGTCTAAAATATACATCAAATGTTTTTAAAAAGTTAAAAGATGACAGGCAGAGACTCCAGTTAAAGTGAAATTAGAGTAATTCACTTTCCCCTTCAGGATTCTTACCATAAATTCAGAATATTTGGGGTTTTTCACATCTGTACACCGTCCTTCCTCCAAGGAGTTCAGGCTGTTGTACATAATACTTCCTTAGGACAATTTGACCCATTGGCCCCCAGGCTTGGGATGTGCCCCCCATCACTGCCAGTTCATAAGTGGAGCTGAAACCCCGGCAGTGAATCACCCCAGTGTGGTGTAGAGCACTGCGTTGTGTGACCCACTTGCCCCCCACTGGTCTGAATAGCCCCAAATGACCCTTCTGCAAGCGGGTCAGGGTGAGGGTCACTTCAACTGCTTCCAGGAGGGCCACTGCTTGCTTATCTGTCTGTCTGTCTGTCTGTCTGTCTGATCTTCCTCATGGGAACCCAAGGCAGCTGACATAAGCATAAACTCAATTAAAAACATCATTATATTTCATAAAATCAGACAATTAAAGCACATTTTAAAATATATTTTAAAAGATTAAAAGCAGTACCATAAAATTATCACAATAAAAACAGAGAAAAGTAGAGACATCTTAATAGCTTGAGCCTATAAAATCTTACCTCAGGGTCCCATCATTCCTGGGATTGGCCCTGGCTCCCCTCTCCTGTTGTCCTCACAACAGGACAACAGCCCTGTGAGGTAGGCGAGGCTGAGGGGGGGGGGGGCTGGTTCATGGTCATCCCAGAAACTTCATGGCTGAGTGTGAATTTGAACCCCGATCCAGGTCGCACTTCATAGTGGAAAGCCCAGGGTGACCATATGTCATAACTGCAGAAGAGGACAGGTGTCCCTAGAATGTAGGACACCAAAGAAAAATGTAGGACATGACAAAATAAAAGCTAAAAGCACTCATATATATATGTATTTCAGGTTGTTAATTTCAACACTAAATTACTTATTAAATTTAAAACCATTACTATAGTTTATAACTCATAATTTTGTAATTACAAGACAGCTACATGCTACTTGCTTACAAGGAAAAGGAGGACATTGCAGATTTTTCCAGGACTTAAGGCTTAAAAAGAGGACATATCCTGGAAAAAGGGGACATATGGAAAACCCAGTGGATGTTTTAGAGCCAGGACGATGATGTGGCTCAGGAATTGGACTTTGACCTGAAAGATGCGGGTTCAAATCCCGACTTGTCTAAGAAGTTTCCTGGGTGACCTGGACCGAGAGGCTTTCTCCAGACCTGGCCTACCTTGCAGGGTTGTTGTGAGGGCCAAAGGAGGGGAGGAACTGCATGGAGCTGCAGCTTGCTCAAGGAGAGTGAGAGAGTCTGGTGTGAGAGGCAGGCCTTTGGGATGAGCCACCTGAGGCCTGGCAGGTGACACTCCTGAGTCACCAGTCTTGGTTCCTACACACTTTTTCCTGGGAGTAGCCCAATGAACTCAAAGGGACTTGCTTCAGAGTAGACCCTCAGAGGACTGTGCTGTTCCACCCTCCTGGGGGGCATCCAGGCTGGGGTTCCCCCTTCTCTGCTTCTCTACCCCAAACCCCTGATCGTGTGGACTGGAGCTGAGCACCCTACTCGTGTCCAGGCTGGACAGATCCTCAAGAACTTGGATGGTTTCTGTTTGGGAGGCGAGGCACAGCTCTGACCTGCCAAGACAGGCTACCTGAGGCCCTCGCCTTCCTCCTCCTCCTCTTCCTCCTCCTCCTCTTCCTCCCCGCCTCCAGCACTCACCTCCTGGGCTCTTGAGCAGAGGCGGAGTTTTCCCGGGCGGGGACTGACTGGCATCAAAGTCCCTGCAGCCCAGAGGGTGGCTGGCACTGGCACTGGCACTGGCACTGGCACACCTGGCTGGCTGGCTGGCACCATGAGTGGGCACGTGGGGGATCTGAGCCCCAAACAGCAGCAGGCACTGGCCAAGGTGAGCAGCTCCCCCACCTTCCTCCAAGTCAGGACTGACCAGGTCTGTGGAACTCCTGACCACTGGATCCCAGGGTGGCATCTCTCCTTGATGCCTTGGGCAGGGCGGATTTGGGAGAGGAGTCGGGGAAGGGCAGGAGACCCAGACAAGAAGGCAGGGGTGGAGGGACACTGACAGCTGGGAGACCAGGGAGCTCCTTTTCCCAGGACGTGTCCTCCTTTTTAGCCTTGTGTACTAGAAAAAAATGTTGTGACCCACCGTGTGACCCACTTGCCCACCCCTGGTCCGAATGGCCCTGAATGACCCTCCTGGAAGGACGGTCCTTTCTGAGCAGGCGGATCGTAGCCTTCTTGTCATTAACAAATTCTATGTTATAAATAGTTTTAGATTTAATAATAAGTAACATCATGTTATTTGTGGAGGACAATGAAGTTTTGTTGGTTTAAAAAATCCTCCATTTTTTTTCTTGGGTATCCTACATTTTGGGAGTCCTTCTCCTTTTTTTGGTTATGACATGTGGGAGAGACTGGAAAGCACAAAAGGAAATATCCTGTGGAACTCCTTGCCACAGGATAGGACTGGACCAGTAGTGTAGCTAAAGGGGGGCAGCAGTCAGTCTTGGAGGAAGCCTCATTCCAGGTGGAATGAGGAGCAGAACGGAGCTGTGTACGGAGCCCTCCAGTTCTGAGTGCTCCGACCCCCTCCAGCTACACCACCGGACTGGACAGATTTCCAAGATGGGGAGTGGAAGATAAAGTGCAGGAGGAAGGCAGGTTTGTTTCCTTTTCACACAACGCCCGAATCATGGAGCACCTCATAAAACTGAGTGTTGCTTGGATAGTTAAAACAGGCAAAAGGACATTTTCCCTTCGACTTTAGTCCGTGGAACTCCTTGCCACATGATGTGTTGGCAACTGGCCTAGATGCCCTTAAGAAAGGGTGGAGGAAAAATCCAGTGGAGGAAAAGCCCATCATAGGTTACAGTCCACGATGGGAATACGTGCCACCTCTCGGCAAGCTCTGAATGCCAGTGCAAGGGAGGGCACCAGGGTGCAGGTCTCTGGTTGTCTGGTGTGCTCCCTGCAACCTCATTCTTCACAGTCTCTTTGCCAACCTGAGTGGCAGGGATTTGACTCCAGGTTGCGCATCCCTAATCCAGGCTGTTTGAGACAGTCCACATTTCAGATTTTGTCTGTATTTTGGAATAACTGCATGAATATATCGGCCTGGAGGATTTGCTTTGGCATGCAAAGGCAGGAGGAACCCCTGAAATAAATACAATGCCTTAAATTAAACCCCTTACAATAAATACTCTCCAAACGGCTTGTGAATTACTCCTCTTGAATCAGTACAGAAATACAAATATTTTTTCCTGTGATCGTCCCTCTCTTCTGTTTCCCATAATATATTAAATATTCAGGCACTAACCCTTCAGGTCCCCACTTAAGTTTTTTATTTGTGGCCCTTGGAGATCTTTGCCCTTTCTCTCCAATCTCAAAATAGTTTTTATTTATTGAGCCTCTTCGGATGTTTTAAGAGCACTGTTGGAAACGGTCCTAATTATAGGAAAGTAATTGTAGGAAACTATATTTAGATTAATCATAATTAGATAAAACTTGGAGCCAGCGCACGTCAGTGGGGGTACGCGGTATCTCCATCTCCAACACCCTGTTGCATCATTGGCACTGCCAAGGCTCGGTTGGGTCTGTATACCTGCAAACGAAAGAGATATTGCATGGTCACCTGTAATTATGGCTTTGCAAAGTTTCCCTTGGGCTGGGAGCCTGATGTCGGAGATGCCACCCTTGCCAAGGGAATGTGCTTGCTTGGAGACTGGCAAAAGGGACTGCTAGGAGCGTGGGCAGCGGGAAATCTGCACAGGCCGTGCGCCACACTTGATACCCAAGAAATTTGAGGTCTCCTGGAGAGCAAGGGCTTCTTGCTGAACTGAGCCCAGCATGCAAACTTGACTTGACCAGCCTGGTGCCTCTTTGGATGGCATGTGGGAGAGGGAGGCCGTGACTCTGTGCTTCTCTCCCATGAAATCCCACGCCTGTCGCAGAGGAGAGGTAGGGTCAAGGGGTCGTGTTTGCACAAACGTGCTGGGCAGCCTCAAAGAAGCGGTGTTTGCCTCGTGGGCTGCTGACCCCGCACAGCTGGAGCTTGGGAGTCCTGCCATTCCTATCCGAAAGGCCGTGCTCAGGGACAGAGCTCCGCTCCTGGCGCTGCCCACACTCTCTCATCTTCGGTTTTGCCAGACTTTTGTCACTGCTTTGAATCCAGAGCAAATCACAGCCCTTTCGCAGTGTGGATTCCATAGTGTGGATTCTACTTATATACATTCCTGGGATCAGGGCTGGCAGTGCAGTCAAACTGTGCCCACGCTGGGCCAAACTGGAGACCTCTTGGAGCCGGGCAAGGTCTGCAGCCTCGGTCTCTTGGCAAACCGTTTCGGAGAATTCAGCGCATGGTTCTGGCAACTGTATAGAATGTGTGCGTTTGTCATTCTGTCCCATCCCCCCAGTCAAGATCTCCGCTCTGGGGCTGAGCTTTCATTCCTGCTCTCTGTACATGTAGTAACCATATGTCCTCTTTTACCAGGACACGTCCTCTTTTTTAGGCTTGTATCCTGGAAAAAAATGTCTTCATTGTCCTCCTTTTCCTTGTGACTGGGCAGCATGTAGGCATCTTGTAATTCATAAATTATATATAATAGTTTTATATAATAGTTTTTAATAGTAATGTAGTGTTTACGTTAGCCATATGGAAGTAACATATATGACATCAAATTTTAATGACCTACATTTTTTGTTTGGTGTCCTACATTTTTGGGAGGCGCAGTGATGACATGTGATCATCCGGTCTGTACTTTCTACAGCGGCTGCCTTGTTTTTCTCACAAGTGCAACTGGCCAATCCCTGATTTAATTACACCGACACGTCAGACGATCTAATCTAATCAGCGCCATAAATGAGGACCTTGCGCGATCTTCCCCACGCACAGCCTGCGTCTCTAGAGATTTCTGGGTCCCTTGCGCAAGTGGCGTCTTTGGGGATTTCTGGCCTTCAGCAGGCGGGTGGGAACGTGGGAGGTGCTGCAGAAACGGGGCTCCCTTTCCTCCTCGCCAGGGCTTTGCTTCCCACTCTCCTCTTTGCATTCAGATTTCACGAATAGCCAGAATTTGGTCAGCCAGATTTGAATGAAATAGAAAATTTGAAGAAAATATTCCAAGCAGTCTTTGATTAGATTGTTCTCTTTGTCCAGAAACAAAGGGCACAATCCAGAGTAACTACGGGGAGTCCTTGCTCCGCTGTAAGAACAACTTACTCTGGATTGCAATATGAATTTCCCATAGGTTTTCACTAGCTGGTGCAGTGACTACGGGTGCACGTAACGTCTCTTACGTGCTCCTGCAGTTACTCTGGATTTGGGGGAAAGTTTGAAGACTGACATGTTTATTGCGGCATCAGCCTTCCGGTGTCAGTGTCCAGCCCGTCACCACCTCTTATTGAGAGGAAAGGGGAAGACAAACTAATTACTGTAATTAGAAGGAATTACAGCCTGCAAGTGTGATACAGAACTCAAAATGAACCCATGATCACTATACAGTGTACTAGTAGTGAAATCAAATAATCGGATAAGGAGGTGTCGTAGAGGAAGTTTCCCAGATCTAAAAAGTCTTCCTGACCGGGCAGATTCTGAGCACAATCCTATCTCTGTCTTCCCAGATATAATTATATTCCAATTCTTATAAGAATACTAGCGAAAGGCGTACCCGCGTTGCGGGTGTAACTTCCCCATACAACATCCTCCACGGCGCATCAACAACCCATGCGCAACCTACCCCCATGTACAACATTCCCCTGTGCACAACTTCCCCCATGCGCATCATTCCTCATGCACAACTTCTCCCCACGCGCAGCTTCTCCCCACACGCAACTTCTCCCCACATGCAACTTCCCCTATGCGCAACTTCCCCCGTGCGCAACTTCCCCCATGCACAACTTCCCAACATGCGCAACTTTCCTACATGTGCAACTTCCCCCATGCGCAACATCCCCCATGCACAACTTCCCTACATGCACAACTTCCCTACATGCAGATCATCCCCCCATGCGCAACTTCCCCCATGCGCAACATCCCCCATGTGCAACTTCCCTACATGCATATCATCCCCCCATGCGCAACTTCCCACCATGTGCAACTTCCCGCCATGTGCAACTTCCCCCATGCGCAACTTCCCCCATGTGCAACTTCCCCCCATGCGCATCATCCCCACATGCGCATCTTCCCCCCATGCGCAACTTCTTCCTCCGAACATCATCCCCCAGTGCACCAGGGTCTGAGCACCGAACTGGCTGGATGTTGTTCAGTCTCCCATGTTAAGTATAGGACAGAAACACGTTGCCCTTTTCAGCCCCTGAAGGGTTAATTTCTCCAGATGGTTCTTGGTGGGAGTTCAGGTGACAGAAGGAACTCCCAGAATTCCATGCTTCAGGCCCAGCAGTTGGGGCGGAATGTTGATGAGTCAGCAATTCTCAATGCAAAGTATAGGGAGGAAAATGCGTTGCGCCCCTTTTCACCCCCTTCCGGTTGGAATTTCCGAAAACCGGTTCTTAGTGCACCCCTCAGTCACGGAAGGAACACCCACCCCAAACTTCACGCTTCTAGGCCCAGCGGTTTTGGCAGGGCGGTGATAAGTCAGTGAGTCAGTGAGTCAGTCAGTGAGTGACTTTTCTCTTATATATATAGAGATAAGTATATTCTTAAGCCCCAGTGTAGTCAACGTGGTGCTTACGTAGTCAGTGGGCCCGTGAGAGGGAGGCTATTAGTTGTCAAGACCTGTCCAGACATGCACACTCCTCCTTGCTTGACACCTGTCAGTGGGTGTGCAAATGTGACCACAACAGCCCCGGAGTTTTCTCCAGCAATCAGGACCCCATAAGATTCATACAACAGATCGTGGGTGGAGGCCTAAGAGTGCCTGCTTTATCATCCCAAAGGATGGCTTTCGTCATAGACCTCTGGCCGTGACCAGCAAACCCGCAAAAGTTTCAGCAATTTCACAATAATGTGTAAGTTGCCAGGAAGTAGAAACCATCTGCAAATTCTAGTTTTGGGTTAATTTTGAAATTGCCCTACAGCAGAGAGCATTATGTCAATGTAGTTATGGCACCATCTAGTGAAAACCTATGGGAAATTCATACTGCAATCCAGAGTAAATGGTTTTTCGTCAGTGCAAGGACTCTGGATTGCGCCCTCAGTCTCTACAAAATAGACATATACCGTATGAAGATTGCTTTCATCCAGATCTTTTTTGCAGTTCTCTGGCCTGGCTTCAAAATGTTTAAGGTTTCCCATTCCGACCCCCAAGTTCAGAGTCCCACGGATCAAAGTCCCCAACCTCTTATCACTCAGATATCAATTTCTGCATGTGATCCCAGTGCAAGCGTCAAAGGGCACAGGCTTGCGAGCACAGGTTTGGCACCCGGCTCGAATCCCCCAGAAGTGGCCCCGATTCTATATTTAATTATTTCTGTACCTACATTTCTAAGAAATGTGTTGCTCTTCTAGCTTGGCATATATAACAGGGGGTTTGTTGCCCAAGTGGTGCAACGCATTAAGACTGGACGTAAGGCTGAAATCTGCCCGGCCCACATGTACGAAGGTCAGAGAGGTGAAACTGTATATGCATTAATCTGCTTTATGCTGGAGAGCCAAATTTAGTTCATGTGCCCCCTTCTCCCCCCCCCCAATTTTTGCTTTCTTGCACTCAAGTGTGGTCTCCTCTTTTCAGTTCCGTGAGAACATCCAAGATATCCTCCCACTTCTTCCCGACACGGATGATTATTTCATGTTGAAATGGCTCCGAGGTAAGCGGGGGCTGAGAAGGGGTTCTCTGTGCATGAGTTATGGGCACATCATCTGTGGCGACTGCCTAGGATTCATGCACATGTATCTAGGATCCATGCACAGGGGGCGTGTTGCTTCCTGCCATAGTTCATGGCAAGTGTGGGGAAGTCCTCCCCGCTTCCCCTGCAAATACAACACTTTATTTGAACATAGGAAGCTCCATATGATCAACACTGATTGCTTAGGACCCTCCAAGGTTTCACTCTTGGGATCTTATGCTCTCCCCACTGAGCCACAGTCCCTTGGATTTCCCATATGACCTCATCCTCATATAATATTTCCTTATATTATATTACATTTAATAATATTCTTCTGCTCAGAGGCTTGGCATGTATCTCATGGGAATATATAACGACATATTATTACAAAGTGGTGCCTCACATAAAGAGCTTAATTTGTTCCAGAGGCCTGCTCTTTAAGTGAAACACTCTTTAAATGAAGCAGATTATTCCATAGAAAATAATGGAGAAACAGACGATTGGTTCCACAACCCCCAAAATATTCATATACAAATATGAACTGGATGGAAAAATGATGACAAAACACTGGAATTGAATTCAAAACATGCATTCAGTCTGCAGGATCCTATGAAGGCTACTTAGGCTACAATCCTAAAGACACTTTCCTGGGAGTAAGACCCATTCAACACAATGGGGCTGACTTCTGGGTAGATACGGTTAAGAGGCTGCAATCAAAGAAACTTTCCTGGGAGTAAGCCTCATTTAACACAATGGGGCTTACTTCTGGGTAGACATGGTGAGGAGGCTGCAATCAAAGAGACTTTCCTGGGAGGCTTACCTGGGCTGCTGCTGGAGGTTCAAGGTGGCTGGTGGGGGCATTTGGGGGCAGTTAGGGGCAGCTGCCTCTGGCACCGCCAGGCAGCTTTGGCCGGCAGCCCTTTTAAAGAGCCTCCCTGTGGAGTGTCAGGGCCACTGATGGGATTCAAAGGAATGTACAACGGGTTCTCTGCCCACCTGGCAGCCACTTTTAAATGGCTATTAATAAACTTTATATGTCCTATTTCTCATTAACAGCCGGTTCTATCGAGTAGGTGCGAACCTGCTGGAGCCCACCACTGGTCAGGGCTCTATAGCACATGTTCCCATAGTGTGCTTGCTTGTTAAGTGAAGCAGAACTTGTTATGTGAAGCAAGAGTTCTTAGAAATTTTTGCTTGTTATGTGAAACGCTTGTTAAGCGAGGTGCTTGTTAAGTGAGGTACCACTGTATATACATAACTGGGAATATTCCCGGTTTGGGAGTGTTTCCCAGCTATAGAGGAACACATGAAAGCAGGACGTGAATGTCCAGGGACCCCAATGACCGGGCTGCAGTTGACACAATTGTCGGAAGTGAACCCCATCTTAGTACCCCAGTCAAAGAATGTCTCCAGTTGCAGGATTCAAGTTTCTGGTGCGGGATTGGATTTCCTGTCTAAAAACACACAGAATATTTCACTGTCCGCACTTTGCTCCTTCCCATTTTGCTGATCTGGAGGTCAAGGGCAGACCACACTCTGGTTTTTGGACTTCACCACCCAGACTGGGGTAAAAAGTGCAAGCGCTTGGGTGATAACGATAAAAACCCAGCGCAGCTTTGAGTCCGTTCCAGTTTGGGAGGAGAAGGAGCACTGATTCTGCAGTCCCCGGTCAGCCTCTCCATATCAGTTTCAGAGGCTCTGGCTGGGTCTGAAGCATCCCAGTGGGTATCTGGAGAACCTTTCACAGGGCTTCCTTTTGGGCAGGCAGATGCCTGCAGTCGCAGGTGGGATGGTGGTGGCGAGGAATGCAATATCCAGCCTATCCAGGCCATGTTCAGTGCTCATTATTAGTGGGGTTTTTTAAACCCAGGTTTCTAGCCCCTTTGAGTATGCTGGACCATTAGCCCCTGAAATGAAAACTGTTGTACCTATAATGGCTAATCTGTCTCACGCACACACACGGCTAATGTCATCTTGGGGTGTGAACTGGGTAAAAAATTGTTCTGCAGAAGAACATGAAGATACACCTCAAAGCACTTAACCAAGTAGCTGAAGCCAGTGTTGCTGTTGCATAAAGTCCACGCCTGCCTTGCCCCGCGTCCATCCGAGGTCCACAGCGAGTCGCCAGCATCCCCCCTTTAACGGTTATCTTTTGGATTCTGCAGACTATTAAACTTCCTTCTTCTCCTTGAGACTCTGCCCTGGAGTCTCAGGCTATGGGGAGATAAGGCCAAATAAGAGGCCCTATTCAGCAACTGAAAGGTGATAAGGCTGTGATAGCAGAGATCGAGTCCTCTCAGCCTCTCAGCTATATAGGATCGGCCCTATACAGCTACCCAATGAATCAGCTGACTTTTGATGCTGACTTTACAACTGGGAAAAGGGGTACGGTCCGCTGCACCTAAATATAATTTTCATATATTATATAACTTTATTATAAATATTTGGGCTGGGCTGGGGTGGCGCAAATGGTTAAGACACTGCCTGTTAACCAGCAGGCCAGGGTTCGAGACCCGGGTCGGCCCCACAAGACAGGGTGAGCTCCTGTCCTTAGCCCAGCTCTGCGACGCAGCTGGATCCATCGTCTTGGCTCTGCCTTTCCATTGGACTAATTCAGTGGGGTGGAGAGGGGGATCTGCTGCTTGGGTAACAGCCTCTCCTCCATAACAATCCAACCCAGGCTTTCGTGCTTCGCATGCAGCGTATGCAGCGCCAAGCACGATACCGTAGTCTCTCAGGACTCATGGATGCCTGCTGCTTTTTAAAATAAATATATAAATCTTTGTATAATGTTTAGAAAGTATTACAGTCTGATAACCTTGTGATTTTGTTACAGCTCGATGTTTCGATTTACAAAAATCCGAAGCCATGATCCGGAAGGTGAGAGGTTCTCAACCACCCCCTGGAGCGGTTCTGCCCTTGACCCAGCCAGCTTTTTCTAGCATCTTTGGGTCCCAGTAACACCTGCAGGGCTCGGAGTCCACGTCTCCCATCCATCCATTGGGAACTGATTATATCTTTGCATTGCACTGTCTGGAGCCTGAATAAGGTCAAAGACTTGCCTGCTTGCCGGACACACTAACCGTTTCTCAAAGGGCTGCCCAATGTTTTAGTTGTCTTTATTTAACAAAAACCTGCATCAAGGGCAGTTCCTAGAACAGAACCTCACGGATCCTGAGACTCAACTTCTCCTTCGTTGTGTTGGGTTTGGATTTGGTTGTGCTCTTATATTGCAACATATGTTTTTTTAATGCCAAGTACATTTTCTGCTTGGATTCAAGTACCGACTTCCTTCCTCTCTTTCACACTGACGTCCATTTTGTTGTGGCTTTGCCTTTCAACAGCACGTCGCCCTCCGGAAGCGCATGGATGCCGATCACATTCTGGAATGGAAGGCCCCAGAGGTGAGTTTCCATTAGTTTTGGGTCTTTTGGGGACTCTAAATGGTCCCACGTGTCTGTGTCACACACAAAACACACACACACCAGCCGTGCCCGTAGTCTTCTAAATGAGTACGTGTGGTTGCATTTCCCCCAGGTCATTCAGAAGTATCTGGCAGGAGGACGGTGTGGCATCGACCGGGAAGGCAGCCCCATCTGGTACGAGATCATTGGAGCCATGGATGCCAAAGGAATCCTTTACTCGGCTTCCAAGCAAGACTTGCTCAAGAAAAAGTTCCAGGAAAGTGAGATCATTCGGATGATGGGGGACCAGCTCACTAAGAAAGTAAGCCCAAGATTCCCAGCTGCAGATCACGTACCCCAGTGTTGCCCATTGGCAGCTCTCTCTGGCTTGCTCTCTTCTCCTGGTGCTCAAAGGGGACACAGGACGTATTTCCTAGAATCTGACACTAACCGTTTCCAGCCAAATAGACTCTCCAATCCAGAGTAACTACGGGAGCACATAACGGACATACTTACGTCGATGTAGTCATGGCACCACCCAGTGAAGACCTATGGGACATTCATATTGCAATCCATTCTTATGTTGGAGCAAGGACTCCCCGTAGTTACTCTGGATTGCGCCCTTAGTCTCCAAAATTGGGTTGCGCTTTGGATTTGATGGCGCAAGAGATTCAAGTAAATATGGAGTTTTGATTATAAGTTTTGGTCAGTATTTAGTTTACTATACAGTGGTGCCTCACATAAAGAGCTTAATTCATTCCGGAGGCCTGCTCTTTATGTGAAACGCTCTTTAAGTGAAGCAGATTTTTCCATAGGAAATAATAGAAACTCAGACGATTGGTTTCACAACACCCAAAATATTAACTGGATGGAAAAGTGATGACAAAACACTGGAACTGAATTCAAAACATGCATTCAGTGTGCAGGATCCTATGAAGTCTACTTAGGGCACAATCCAGAGTAACTATGGGGAGTCCTTGCTCCGATGTAAGAACAATTTGCTGTGGATTGCAGTATGAATTTCCCATATGTTTTCATTAGATGGTGCAGAAACCACGGGTACACGTAATGTCTCTTACGTGCTCCCGTAGTTACTCTGGATTGTAGGGTTAGGCTGCTATCCTGTAGACACTTTCCTGGGAGTAAGCCCCATTTGACACAGTGGGGCTTCCTTCTGGGTAGACATGGTTGGGAGGCTGCAATCAAAGACACTTTCCTGGGAGGCTTACCTGGGCTGCTGCAGGTTCAAGGTGGTTGGTGGGGGCACTTGAGGGCAGGTAGAGCAGCTGCCTCTGGCACCCCCCAGGCAACTGCCCACAAGTTGGGGCAGTTAGAGGCAGCAGCAGCCCTTTTAAAGAGGCTCCTTGCGGAGCATCAGGGCTGCATAAGTGCTTGTTAAGTGAAGTGGCACTTGTTATGTGAAGCAAGATTCCTTGGAAATTTAGACTTGTTATGTGAAATGCTTGTTTTTGAGGTGCTTGTTATGAGACGTACCACTGCATTGTAATAAAAATATAACATAAACCCATTGCTTTATAAAGTAGTGCAAATAGGTCAAAGCATAACATAAATCATCATCATCATCATCCTCAGACTGATCATCATCATCACTGTATGCAGTTAAATTAAATGTTGCACCTGGTCTGCAGCTGCACATTACAATCACCAGTAAACTTTTTTTAATCTCAAGCCTTTTAGGGGTGCACATTAGAGTCAATGCTGCACTAGTTTCATGTAAGTACAGTAATCAATAGGGCAAAGTCCAGAGTAACTACAGGGAATCCTTGCTCCGATGTAAGAACAAGTTACTCGGGATTGCAATATGAATTTCCCATAGGTTTTCACAAGGTGGTGCAGTAACTACGGGTGTACGTAATGTCTCTTACGTGCTCACGTTGTTACTCTGGATTTGGCTGTATGTTAAACAGGTATGACTTAATTATTAGCCATTTTTTGGTCTCAAATGTGGGGGGCCCATTAAATCCAAACATCCTTTTAGGCTTAAAAACAGCCTGATTATTGGTCTGTTCTGTTTACTGAAATGAAAAAGGAAGGATCTGTTGTTGCTTGTGGGGTCACCTTTAACCCTTAACCTGCTGAGCTTTGACCAGAAACCAGGACGAAGAAGCCTCTTTCCGTTTCCTTCTCCATCTCTTGCTTGTCGGCTGCTTTGTTGGCTGCTTTGAGGCTGGATCTCTTTTAACTGCTTTATTGTATTTTATCCCTTTTTCTAGTTGGGGAAGAAGATTGAAACTGTGACACTGATTTGTGATTTCGAAGGGCTGGGACTCAAACATTTGTGGAAGCCGGCAGTGGACGCCTATGGAGAGGTGAGACTGGTGGGCAGGCCGGGGTTGGCATTTTAATCCCGTGCCTGGCACTCAGAGTGACTGGGCTTCCTGTATCTTTCTCTTTTTTATTCTCACCTTTAAGTCTGGGAGTCTCTGCTGTCTTCATTGCTTAATTATTTAGATGCTTATCTGGCAAGAACAACAAGCTGAGGTGTGTGGAGTGAGGAAAGCTGCAATCACCAAAAATTTTAAGTCTTGGTGCTTTCAAAAAACACCATCAGGTTATAGATCAGTCAATGTGTGATTTCATGCAGATTGCACTAGAGCAGCATGTCTCAAAGTGGGGGTCGGGACCCCTTTGGGGATCACCTAGAGCTTTCCTGCGGGGTCGCCTAAAGACCCCTGGTGCAGGGGGCCAGGTCAGGCTTGCCAGACCTCTGGCTGTAGCTGCGCTCGCACTGGGGCTGACTGACAGCTGCAGGGCCCAATCCTATGCATGCCGACTCTGAAATAAATCCCATTGTGTTCAATGTTCATAGAACACACATTTCATTTGTAACAATGAAAATACATCCTGCATATCGGACATTTACATTACGATTCATAACAGTAGCAAAATTACAGTTATAAAGTAGCAAGGAAAATAATTTTATGGTTGGGGTCCCCACAACATGAGGAACTTATAAAGGGGTGACGGCGTTAGGAAGATTGAGAACCACTAGAGCAAACCACTTGGAAACAGCTCTGTTCTGTCCAGAGTTATTGCCAGAAGACCTGGAGGGTAGGCAGTGAAGCGCCTCCATGCCCGTCGCTTGACGCATTGCCTCTCCCGCTCATGGGAAAAGTTCCTCATGGGAGTGAGGCTCCCACACCGGGTGATGCAAACCCTTCTGATGCCACTAGATAGAACATACAGCAGCTGTTGTTTCCAGATGAGTGGCTGAGCCTGGCATTTGTCCTGGACCAAACCTGGCTGCGTTCACATGTTACGGCCACCCGGCTTGCACAGTGAGAATCAAGTGTGGCTCTGAGCATTAAACTATGAACATCAGTCGTATGTTTTAATCCCACGAACATTCATCTTGCCCTCATAAATAAATATAAAGCTTGGAAATTTCTTATATCCCTTTTATATTAATTGGGTCGCAAAATGGAGCATAGCCTACGTATTCCCCACAAGCCACACATTATATTTCAAAGGGCCGTGTGGGGCTCTCAGTCTGTGGTTTGGCCACCTCTGGCACAGACCAGGATGTGCTAAGTGGACAACAGAGGAAACTGGTTTTGGAGCTGTGGTTTCTTTGCACTTGCAGCTTATCTGCATGGTCGAAGACAACTTTCCCGAGACCCTGAAGCGCATATTTATCGTCAGAGGTAAGAGCAACCTGTCCCGTGCACTGCGCGTGTGGGCTGGGAGGAGGACACTCTGGCTATGTGGTCACCCTCTTCTTTGGCCCAACTCCAGCCCCAAAACTCTTCCCCGTGGCTTACAACCTTGTGAAGCACTTCCTGAGCGAAGACACCCGGAAGAAGATTATCATCCTTGGAGGTGAGCAGCTCCTGTCCCCGCACTGATGTTGCCGCCGCTAGACTGATGTGCTGTGCACAGTCCCTGATGTGGGCCTTGTGACTGGCCCACAGAAGGTCTCCCTGTGCTCTGAATGAAGGTCTCCATTCAGAAAACTTACATTTTGAGCATCACCTTAAAATAGATGGTTTGACCTCCCCGTAAAACTGAAGATATTCCGTGGCTCTCCTCTGAATACTTGGGTAAGAAAAACTAAACTAAGCAAGTTCCTAGTCCTCAGGCTTATGGAGAAACAAAGTGAGCCTGCAACTGTTTAGTGATTCCCCTAAATGTACAGGGATAACTCTTAAGACACTGTGCCTGTTAACCAGCAGACCAGGGTTTGAGACCTGCTACAGGCAATGGGTTGGACCAGACGATCCACTGGATCCCTCCAACTCTAGGATTCTATGAAATGAATTCCTATTACTGCTAACAACAACGGTGCGATATTAATGGTTGCAAAAGAGATTGATAACCCTGTGGATTCCCCCGCAGCGGACTGGAAGGATGTTTTACGAAAGTATGTTGACCCGAGTGAGCTCCCTGTGGAATTTGGGGGAACCCTCACCGACCCAGACGGGGACCCCAAATGCAAGAGCAAGGTAGGGGGATTCAAGGGATTCAAGGGATTCAAGGCTTGGAGACTGTCTGGTGACTGGGGGGGAGTCTGCTCTGCTCCGACCTGCTCTGATCTTTGGTGTGTTTTTGCACGTAGCTGAACTATGGGGGTGAAGTCCCAAAGACATACTATCTTCAGGACCAGTTGAAGCAGCAGTACGACCACTCGCTGGTGGTCAACCGGGGCTCCACCCAACAAGTGGAGTACGAGATCCTCTTCCCTGGTTGTGTCCTCAGGTGAGTCCAGGTGGGGGAGAATAGGGAGGTTGGATCCCGCAATCCTATTAACAACATGAAGGGTTACTAGACCTTTGAGTTCATATACCTTCATATACTAATGATGGGATGCGCAGTCCTAGATGTTCATGTGCCATGCATCAAGTTCTCTCCATGCCTCTCCAATACCTTAAGGCAGTGATTTTCCATCAGTGCGCCCCAGCACATTGGTGCACATGGCCCAAGGTGTGCATACGGAGTTAGGGAGCATGGAATTTATGAGCAGGCCCACCTCCTTCAGTGCAACGTGCCTAGAAAAGTCTACAAAAGAACCGGAGTGGACATGATTGTCACATACACAATTTTGCAAGGGATACACTGAGTGTTGGAAGAGTTGGAAAAGACAAAATATTTCTTTACCCAGCGTGTCATTGGTCTGGGGAACTCCTTGCCACAGGACGTTGATCTTTGGAGGGGCATCAGCTGACCTGCACAGCAGCCTTTCTTAAACCAGAGAGATTTTTTGGGGACATAAGTCTTTCCGAATGTTCCTTGCAGGTGGCAGTTCATGTCTGACGGGGGTGACATCGGCTTTGGGGTCTTCCTGAAGACCAAGACTGGTGAACATCAGCACGCCAGTGAGATGAAGGAGGTGTACGACAGCCAGCGCTACAACGCCCACATGGTGCCTGAAGATGGATCCATCACTTGTGACGAAGCTGGCATCTGTAAGTAGACACCCCTTCTCTCCACTTACTCCGACCACGCTGGTTGCGGTAGAGTGCCAGTTGCACAGCATGTGATGCGCGTTGTCATGCATTGCGATGCTCAGAGATCGTCCGTGCCCAACCCTCAAAACTTCCCCTCAAAGTGTCACAACTTCCTGACCTGAGTGTCACTAGAGGGGTGCAGGTTGCACAGTATTGCACACAGGTGGGTGACACCAGCACTCACCAACATGGATGTGCAATTTTTATGCAGAATGCAATAAAACAATCCATGCTGAAATATCTCTTTTAAACCCAAAGTTATTATCTCAAAACCAGTGGGGTGCAGCAGTGGTACATCACCACACCAGCTGCTTTGGGTCCAGTCCTGCCCACTGCCTGGGAGATGGTCCATTATCGGGGTGACATCCAAACCCTAGTGACACCTATGCTCCTGGTAGAGATCCACCACTTGGGGAACAACAGAAACTGTGCAATCCTAATCGTGTCTACTCAGAAGTCAGTTCTGTTGAGTTCAGTGGGACTTACTCCCAGGATAGAGCTCTTAGGATTGTAGCCAGGGTCTAAAAATGTGGTCTCGCTCTCCCTTGTTCTCCCCCAATCCCAATGCAGACGTGCTGCGGTTTGACAACACCTACAGCTTCCTCTACTCCAAGAAGATCAGCTACTCTGTGGAAGTCCTATTGCCGGATAAGAAGCAGGAAGCACAGTTTGAGGAACTGGAAAAGCAGACTTCAGGCCTGGCCATCCACTGTGAATGAGGATGCCCCCCACTCACCCCAGAGCTCGCCCCACAACAGAGAACCAAACTCCTCCCTCCTAAGAACCAGAAGGGGTGATGGGTGTGAGGACGAAGCGGTGACAAACCCTTCAGCAATCAATCCTATGATTTCTCAGGAGTTAATTGGGACGAGGGACTCAAAATTGGGATGATCTTGCCTTTAGAGTGAGCCCATCCGCTGTAGAAACAGCACCTTCACTAACCCCATGGGTTATGGAGAGGGGCATGGGGGGCTATGGGGGGGGGAGTGGGAAGAGTTAGCTTTTGTCAGTCAATATTTTGGACTCAGCAGCCCTCTCCTATTTTCTTGGGTGCCAGTTCTGATGGCCAGCTTGGCAAGGGAAAACCTGCCAGTCCTGTTTATGTCATGTTGGGGGTATCAATGAAATGGGGGGAGGACATTTTTTCCTTCTCCAGAGATATTTTGCTAGATCAACCAAGCAGGACAGGAACTCCTTGCCACAAGACCTGCCTAGATGCTTTCTAAAGGGAACTGGACAGATGGATGGAGGAAAAGTCCATCACCCGTTCCAAGCCCCGATGGGGTTGTGCAACCTCCTGGTTTAGGCTCTCTCTGAACACCCAGCGCAAGGGAGGCCTCCAGGATGTGGGTCTCTTGAGGTCTTGGGGCTCCCAGAGGCATCTGGTGGGCCACTGGGAGCTGCAAGAGGCTGGAGTAGATCAGGTGATGATCAAGTAATGATCACTTGACCCGATCAGGTAATGAATTAATTCAGGTATTAATGAATTAATTACCAATCAGGTAATTCTTAATTTCATTGTGTTTGGTTCATAATATCCAATGTGCAACGGTGCTTAGTTCCTATACAAGTATACACTATATAAGGGTGTACAGTTCCTATATAAGCAGGTTCCTGGAATTCAGAGCAATCCTTGCTGAGCTTGTCACGGGTTTGGGACAGGACCTCATGCCTGCTCCCTCCAGCTGCACACACACACGGGCAGTACCTCTTGTGGCTTTTCACAGACCTTACTGTGTTGGAAGATGTGAATTTCTGGGCAACGTTGGCCTGCAAGCAAACCTTCTGATGGACATTTTCCTCCCTTCGCACTCAGCAAACACTCATTGGAAGCTCTAGCACTTTCCATCCCCTCCATCATCTTCTTCAACAGCTGTGAAGTTGCAATCTCAATAAACGAACCTTGAATTTGGTGGTAGAGCCTTGTTTGTACGGCCCTAAATCAGTCTGACTGAGAAAGAAATGGAAACTATATGATATGAGCCTATATATGTCCTCACAGATATTTACGCGTATTTGAACCACAACAGCTCCAGAGCTGGTTTATGTCCAACTTGAGGCATTAACCTGAGTGCAGTCTAGATACCGCAATCCAGAGTAACTGTAGGAAGAAGTAAGTGGCACTTATGCTGGATTGCTTTGTGCATTTCTCATTGGTTTCCCATGGGTGGCACCATCACCATGTCGGTGTAAAAGGTCTCACAGTTCCTCTGAATTGTAGCCTTGGGTTCAGATAGAAAGTCAGTGTCAAACATTATAGCCCCAGAACGATCTGGGGTGGAGTGATGGAGCATCCACTGATGCTCCATCGTTGGGGTGACACCAGGCGACACAAACCCTAGTGACACCACTGAGCAAAACACAGCAGAACAAATCTATACTCATACAGTGTGGACAACGCCTAAAATCCACACAGAAATCACTGGGATGGGATTCTGATTGAAAAGCACGGCCACAAACGATCCCTTTGCACAGGAAAGGAGGACTAAGCACAGTCCTAACCATCTACGCAAAAGGAAGCCCCGTTGTGTTCAATGGGACTTACTCCCAGGATTGCGGCCAAAGCAGCCATCTTTCTGCTGGGGAAAAGCAGCTGTCTCCATATCGGTTGTTTGAAGAGGCTCCGACATCCACATCCCAGCCAGGAACTCCCACCAGGTTTTGCAGCCTGAGGTTCAGCAATGAGACACTCTTTTTTCCAGGCGGGGTTTTGTCTGCTAAAAGGGACGGACCCTTTTCTGTGCACCAACCTATGAAGGGGCTTCATCGGGAATGATCTCCCACTGCAAGGGCAGCAACAGCCCTGAGGTCAGAAATCAAGTTCTGGGCATCCCAAACCCAGTGCTTGCAAGAAAGCAGAGGCAGAAAGAGGGTCCGGAGCGAGAGGCCGTTTGCAGTGCGGGGGCAAAAGGCTGCTGACCACTTCACAACAGCAAGCGATACTCTTCTCTGCCGCCTGCCTTGGTGGGGAATGCTGGGGGCTGCTGTTAACCCCCACTTAGGCCAGCATTCAAATTGGCACAAGTCTCCTGCTGGCATCAGAAAAGTGCCGTAAGGCCAGTGCACAGACATGTGCCAGCCTCCCCACCCCAGCACAGGAACAGGGAGCGCATGGGTTGTGCCAGCCTAGACCGGTCCAGACTGTGTCGTGGGTCTCTCAGCCTCTTCTGTAAGATGGGCATATTCACCGGTTAATTTCTGGTGCTTCTCCTACAGGTCAGTTACCCACTCACAGAGATCTGTCTCCGAGTCCATGAGTGGGAGTGACTCAGACGGAGATATACATTTAAGGATATACAAATATTCACTCAATAGCTACTTGTATCTGCATATACAAGTACATAGGATAATTATACTCTTGTATACGCAGACCAGGCACCTGGCTCTGTACTAGCCATTATTTACTCCCATTTATTTACTCCTTCACCAATTAATCCTGCCCAACCCCAGTATATGGGGCTTTGAAAAAGAAGTCTCTGTCCCAATGAGCGTACACTCAAAGCGCCACTTGCCCAGCAGTCTCTTCCAAAGCACACACGTTGACGACAACGAAGTGCCACCAGCGCATTTTCCCTCCTCTTGGCTGACCTTTCTTGTTAATGTGCACACACTGGCTCCGGGGCTTCCGGGCCGATCCACCCTGCACCAAACAAAGCCCTGAGCATGCATGTTGAAGCCCTTGCACCTCTTCCTTCAACACCCCAGCACCAAATTGGGCGCACCGATGCACATGTGCACACACACCAACATCACGATCCAGGCAAAGTAATGCGCTTTGGAGTCCTCTCGAGTTCAATACAAGAGAGCGCTCGGCATGCACGGCCATGTTCCAGGTGGTTCGCACATGGGTGGCTGTGAGTTTAGGGAGCTCCAAAAGAAGACCTTGGAAAGACCTACTTATGTTTCCACTTTCCACTTCAACGGCAAGTTTCCTTCTGAACAGTGGCCAGAAATAGTGCTCCGGCTCCGGGCTCCAGGCTGTGCCTCTCAGGATCTCCTGTCACTCAGGATCTCCAGCCCAAGCCGGTGCTTCCGGAGCTGGGCCTGTGGCTCCCATCCTTCTTAAGGGCAGAAGCGACCCCCTTCGTGCAAGAGAAGGAGTGATGTCCAGGAGCAGGTGCAGGGGGGGGGGGGGGGCAGAGGACATTCCAAGGGGGGAAGAAGAAGAGGCCGCTGCAGCTGAGGCTGGGGGGAAAAGCCTCCCCATTTGCTCCTAGAAAATAGTGAACATATTTTACACGAATAAAATATTACACGTTACATGTAACAAGATGTATTTTACAGTATGTAACACATGAAACAATATACTATACTATGTACTATTACAACATAGTAAAATACAGTATGTACTATTACAATATGCAACGATACATAAAATATTGCAATGTAATATAAAATACAATGAAATATAAAATACTGCATGTAAACATCTATATTTGATACACCCCAGATATATCTTCTTCCGCACCCTATTGGTGTGCCACGTCACTGGTAAGAAACCAATGGGGTGCTTGCCCATCTCCGCACCTGCCAGTGCGCCGGGATGGGAAAGGCTGGAAATCACCGGCTTGGAGGAAGCCTGTTCAGAACTGCAGACTTACTTCCAGTTTATTACTCGGGGTCAGGACTTGGGAATGAAGGACTTGTAGGAAAAGGCAGTCACCCCTTCCTAAAATTACCAATGTCTAAGTCTAGGATGACTATGGCAGCAATCCTCAGGACACTTTCCTGAGTGTAAGACCCACTGAACACAATGGGGCTTACTTCTGAGTAGGCTTGATTGTGCTCTATGTGGACAAGGCCCTCCCAAAACGCAGGACGTTCAAGAAAACTGTAAAATAAATAAATCATAACATAAAATAAAAGCTAAAACACTCACGTGTGTTGCTTTCATGGGGTTAATTTAGGTGCTAAATGACTTCTGGAATTTATTACACGTGACGTTTAATTACAGGAAGGCCACCTGCTCACAAGGACAAGGAGGACAGTGAAGGTTTTTCTAGGACCAAAAGAGGACGTGTCCTGGAAAAGAGGACATCATGATCTCCCTGATCCTGAGCTGGACCAGAAAGACTCTTGCAGCACCTTGAAGAGGTCCTTGGATTGTGCCGGAGCCTCCTTCATCCCAGACTTTCCACCCACAAACACAGCTCTTGGTTACATTTAAGTACAGTATAGAAATGTAAGTGACGTAAGGTATGGATTGGGAAGGAGACTGTATATGGGATGCGATCCAGAGGACAAATGAAGGCCTTGCAGGAGCACAGCCGGGGCTCCTAATGCGGCTTCCCAGCGGAGATCTGGGCCTGGGTTGCAGCTGCTCCATATTCATCTGGCCTGATCCACATTCACTGCCCGGCTGGTCACTTCAAGGCTGCCGCTGCCCTTGTCCCCAAATGGGTCACCTTGAGAGGAACAGGATCTGGTGCGTCAACAGGATCTCAGAACAGGATCTCTTTGAGTCAGTATTGCAGGTGCTTATGTCAGGAAAGTGTGGCTAGGATTGCAGGTCTGCTGGGTAGGTTTACTCACAAGTAAGCCCCATTACAGTGAATGGGAGCTTTAGTTCTAGGAAAGTGTGGCAAGGATTTCAGCCTTGGGTCTACTCACAAGTATGTCCCATTACAGCCAATGTGCTTACTCTTGGGAAAGTGTGGCTAGGAGGGCAGCCTGAGAGTTCCATCCTGAGCAGGTCTACTCACAAGTGAGCCCCACGAGAATGGATGGGAGCTTTACTCCCAGGTAAGTGTGGCTAGGAGGACAGCCTGAGAGCTCCATCCTGAGCAGGTCTACTCACAAGTGAGCCCCATGAGAATGGATGGGAGCTTTACTCCCAGGTAAGTGTGGCTAGGAGGACAGCCTGAGAGCTCCATCCTGAGCAGGTCTACTCACAAGTGAGCCCCATGAGAATGGATGGGAGCTTTACTCCCAGGTAAGTGTGGCTAGGAGGACAGCCTGAGAGCTCCATCCTGAGCAGGTCTACTCACAAGTGAGCCCCACGAGAATGGATGGGAGCTTTACTCCCAGGTAAGTGTGGCTAGGAGGGCAGCCCGAGAGCTTCATCCTGGGCAGGTCTACTCACAAGTGAGCCCCATGAGAATGGATGGGAGCTTTACTCCCAGGTAAGTGTGGCTAGGAGGACAGCCTGAGAGCTCCATCCTGAGCAGGTCTACTCACAAGTGAGCCCCATGAGAATGGATGGGAGCTTTACTCCCAGGTAAGTGTGGCTAGGAGGACAGCCTGAGAGCTCCATCCTGAGCAGGTCTACTCACAAGTGAGCCCCACGAGAATGAATGGGAGCTTTACTCCCAGGTAAGTGTGGCTAGGAGGGCAGCAGCGAGCAGGTCTCCTCCTCCGGGTGCCACCCGCATCCAGTGGCAGGGAGTTCCGCAGGTCAATGGCGGGCTGGTCCAGAGCCTGAGCCCTGCAAGGGGGGAGGAGGAGGGGCAGGAAGGCTGGACAGCTCCGCCTCCCCTGCAGCTGGGCTGCTCCTCCGTCCGTTGCCTGCCATGCGGGGCCCCCCAGCGCAGGAGGGGGGGATCTAGCCTCTCATGGGGTCCCCCGCAGCCCCCCCGCAGCCCCCCCAGCCGGACCCCTACAGGGACTCCTGGCTGCGCTACCTGGGTGAGTCTCCGGCTGGCTGGGCAGGCTCTCTCCCCCCTGCCCTTCTCCAAGGACATCTCCTCCTTCCTGTCCTCCCGGGACATCCCCTCTTAACCCCAGGACATCCCCTCTACCCCCAGGACATGCCCCTTTCACACCCTGACATGTCCTCCTCACCCCCAGCACATGCCCTCTATTCTCCAGGACATCCCCTCTTAATCCCCAGGACATCCACTCTACCCCCAGGACATCCCCTCTCTTTCCCTGGACATATACCTTCCACCAGGACGTCCCTCCATCTCCCAGGACATGCCCCTTTCACACCCTGACATGTCCTCCTCACCCCCAGCACATGCCCTCTATTCTCCAGGACATCCCCTCTTAATCCCCAGGACATCCCCTCTACCCCCAGGACATCCCCTCTCTTTCCCTGGACATATACCTTCCACCAGGACGTCCCTCCATCTCCCAGGACATGCCCCTTTCACACCCTGACATGTCCTCCTCACCCCCAGCACATGCCCTCTATTCTCCAGGACATGCCCTCTTAACCACAGGACCATCCACGCTACACCCGGGACATCCCCTCTCTTTCCCTGGACATATACCTTCCACCAGGACGTCCCTCCATCTCCCAGGACATGCCCCTTTCACACCCTGACATGTCCTCCTCACCCCCAGCACATGCCCTCTATTCTCCAGGACATCCCCTCTTAATCCCCAGGACATCCCCTCTACCCCCAGGACATCCCCTCTCTTTCCATGGACATATACCTTCCACCAGGACGTCCCTCCATCTCCCAGGACATGCCCCTTTCACACCCTGACATGTCCTCCTCACCCCCAGCACATGCCCTCTATTCTCCAGGACATCCCCTCTTAACCCCAGGACATCCCCTCTACCCCCAGGACATGCCCCTTTCACACCCTGACATGTCCTCCTCACCCCCAGCACATGCCCTCTATTCTCCAGGACATCCCCTCTTAATCCCCAGGACATCCCCTCTCTTTCCCTGGACATATACCTTCCACCAGGACGTCCCTCCATCTCCCAGGACATGCCCCTTTCACACCCTGACATGTCCTCCTCACCCCCAGCACATGCCCTCTATTCTCCAGGACATGCCCTCTTAATCCCCAGGACATCCCCTCTCTTTCCCTGGACATATACCTTCCACCAGGACATCCCTCCATCTCCCAGGACATGCCCCTTTCACACCCTGACATGTCCTCCTCACCCCCAGCACATGCCCTCTATTCTCAAGGACATGCCCTCTTAATCCCCAGGACATCCCCTCTCTTTCCCTGGACATATACCTTCCACCAGGACGTCCCTCCATCTCCCAGGACATGCCCCTTTCACACCCTGACATGTCCTCCTCACCCCCAGCACATGCCCTCTATTCTCCAGGACATCCCCTCTTAACCCCAGGACATCCCCTCTACCCCCAGGACATCCCCTCTCTTTCCCTGGACATATACCTTCCACCAGGACATCCCTCCATCTCCCAGGACATGCCCCTTTCACACCCTGACATGTCCTCCTCACCCCCAGCACATGCCCTCTATTCTCAAGGACATGCCCTCTTAATCCCCAGGACATCCACTCTACCCCCAGGACATGCCCCTTTCACACCCTGACATGTCCTCCTCACCCCCAGCACATGCCCTCTATTCTCCAGGACATGCCCTCTTAATCCCCAGGACATCCACTCTACCCCCAGGACATGCCCCTTTCACACCCTGACATGTCCTCCTCACCCCCAGCACATGCCCTCTATTCTCCAGGACATGCCCTCTTAATCCCCAGGACATCCACTCTACCCCCAGGACATGCCCCTTTCACACCCTGACATGTCCTCCTCACCCCCAGCACATGCCCTCTATTCTCCAGGACATGCCCTCTTAACCCCAAGGACCATCCACTCTACCATCCACTCTACAAGCCCTCTCTTTCCCCTGGACACCTCCTCTTTCCTGGGACATTGTCCAGGCAGATGCCCTCTACTTCCCCGGGGCACCTGCTGTTTCCACGTCCTCTACTTCCCCGGGAAATGTCCTCTTTTCTGGCCTTGTGTCCTGGAAAACCATCTCCTTGTCCTCCTTTCCTGGTCCGCATGTGCTGTGGTTGGTGAGACCGAGACCTGGAAGACCCGGGTTCAAATCCCTCCTTGGCCATCAAGCTTCCTAGCTGATCTTGGGCTGGTCACTCCCTCTCAGCCTCACCTACCTCACAGGGTTGTTGTTGAGAGGACAGCGGAACGAAGTCTTTGCAGGCCACCTTGGACACTTGCTATGGCACGGGAGAGGCAGGGTATAAATCCCATACCTTCCTTCCTTCCTTCCTACCTACCTACGTAGTGTTTAAATTAACCACATGAAAGCAATATCCATGAGTCTTTTTCACTTTTATTATTTGCCGTGTCCTACATTTTTCTTGGGTGTCCTACATTTTTGTGTTTTTTGCAACATCAGGTCACCCTGGGCGCAGTGGCACCCTCCGTTAAGGGCAGGGCAACCAAACCCCAAGAGGACGAGGCCCCCTCCTGAAATATAGGACATACCTAAGGAAAATGTAGGACTCAACCAGATTAAAAACTCAACACTCTCATATATATGTTGTTTTCTTAAACATAATTCATTAAAACACTATATTACTTATCCTTAAGTTTAAAACTGACGTAGAATTTATTGTGAAGGGCCAGAAGAGACGCATGGAGGGTCTCTGAGTTCTCACCCACTTCTCTCCACCCCCTTCGCCTTCAGTTCAGGACTGAGGAGCAAAGGCGGTTCTGAAAGTGGGCAGAGAGATGGGGCGCCCCAGCTAGGCTATTAGTATTGTTAGTATTTCTTTATCTTACCTTCTGCATGAGACCATCTCCCTGAGGCAGCCACCTCAGTCGACCTCATGGACGGAGCCGGTCCTGACGATGCCCATTTAATTTGGCCACCGCTAGTCTTCCAAGAGGAACGGTTTGGGACGCTGGGCAGAGATTGGGGTGCTGGGCAGAGCCTTTCGTTGCCATCGACCTTGTCCTTTGCTGCAGGGTATGCCAATGAGGTTGGGGAATCCTTCCGGGCCATCGTGCCCGTCTCCTTGGTCTGGGCGAGCTACGGAGTGGCAACCGCCTACGTGACTGCGGACGCCGTGGACAAGGGCAAGAAGGCCGCGGCTGTGAGTACTGGGCGCATCTGTTCTGTCTCGTTCAGGAAGGCTGAGAACAAGGGGTGGGAAGGAAAATTAAGGGCTTAAGGACATTAACTACTGAAAATTAATCAAGGAAATGATTACAGACAAGCTTTGAGTTCATTCCTCCTTCTTGCCACGGACAGGCCAAGTCTCCGGAGGAAGGACGGACCACGCGAGTGGCGGTGGCCGTGGTGGACACCTTCATCTGGCAGGCACTGGCCTCGGTGATCATTCCCGGGTTCACCATCAACCGCATCTGCGCGGCCTCCCTCTACCTGATGGGCAGCGTCACCCGCTGGCCCTTGTCGGTGAGGAAATGGGCGACCACCGCAGTGGGCCTCTCGGCTATTCCGCTCATCATCAAACCCATCGACAGGTAGGGGCTCGGCCAGGGCTTAAGGAAGGAGCTGTGGAGAGTCCTCTGCCTGCCCGTGGCTAGAGAGTGACATCAATAGGGTTGTTGCCCCCCCAGCCCAAACCTGAATTAATAACCAATATGTCAGTATAATTAATAACCAATGCCAGGACAGTAGAGTTGTAGCCTGGAGAGGCTCTCCTCGATTGCCCTCTACCGTCCTCCACACGCCTTCTTCCACCCCGACCCCTTGCTGATCTTTTTGAAACTGGGAATCCAGGGGGAGGCAGAGGATGCACGAGCACATGGAGGTGGGGGTTGAGCGGAGCATTAGAGGGTCACCATCTCGAATGGAGGACAGTCACAGGACCTCTACTTTAGCCATGCATAGCTTTAACTCCACCTAAAGGGTTAAAAAGCAGCTCCTGCCTCTGTACCCTCTTCCATGCAACGCTTAAAGGTAGAGGACTCCGTCCTCCGTTCTAGATGGTCACCCTGGCACGGTGAGGGTATCATCCCCATATCAAAACTGGAAGCTGAGGCCAAGAAGAGCCTGCATTATTTTAGGGTCTTTCCTCCAAGGAACTTGATGTTCCTCCTCTCCTTGTATCCTCACAACAACCCTGTGAGGTGGGTACGCCTGGGAGACCTAAGGCCAGCCCTACTCAGCTCAGGCTGCAGTGTTTCCTCTTAATCTCCACTGAGGTCCCAGTTCTCTCCAACTTCCCAGGACCAATGAAACCTCGATGCAGCTCCCACCTCAGGTCATGGAGGAGCCCCTCCTCACTGCACCCCCCATTCAGGGTGTTTTCTCCCCATTAACCACCCCATGCAGGTCCGTGGACTTCATGATGGACTCCAGCCTGCGCAGGCTCTACAGCCCAGAAGAGAAGCCCTCCTCTTCCTCCTGACGTGGCCTCCGCCGTCTCCGCTGGCAAACCCACCCCTGGCCACCTGCGCTCCACGACCTCCCTCTCCAGGCCTTCCAAGTGTGAGATGCATCTGAGAACCAAGCCAGAGGGTTCATTTCAAGGGTCGCGGGGACTGCGTGTGGGGTCTGGATTGAGCTCTGAAATGAGACCTGGTCTAAGTCTCGACCACCAGCCAGGAAACTCCTCTTTCACTGGTCGCCGTGCCCAGTGGTGAGGCAGAGGAGCTTCCGGAAAGATCTGCCGTTTGCACTGTGAAGCCCCAACATGCGGGCCATTGAACTGCACCTTCAGTGAGGGGATCCACAGCGGTCCTGTATGGCTTTCTGGGCAACACTGGCCCCCGTCAGTCCTCCCCAGTGGCAGCTCTGTCTAGATCCGTCTCTGCTACGAAGCTTCACCACCCAATAAAAGTGTGACCTTAAAGATATATGTGGTTCATCTGATGGGGCTTCTTTCGTCCTCCCAGGTAGACCTTCTCCCCCTTCTGTCCTCTCAAGCTGTGCTCTTCAACCTTTCTTGTGCCTGACCCCAAAATATAGACTCCTCTTGATCCTGATCTGCCCAGTGGTGGGACTCAAATAAATTAATAGGTTCTTGCTCCTAATAACCTAAACGAACAACAGGTTCTATGTCCCTTTAGTAACCGGTTCTCAGAACCAGGTGCTCATTAGCAGAGTTCTGTAGAACCTGTGAGAACCCCTGAAGCCCACAACTGGATCTGCCCCCCCACTCCCCCCCCCCACATCCCTCCCCAAAACCAAAATATTCTTTTCAGATGGAAAAAGGTTTCTGTGAATTCTCCCGATAGTTTTCTTAGAACAATTGCCAAGAACCAGAGCAGGATTTGGACATAGAACTGTAGCTTCCAAGTCACGAGAAGTTCTAGTTCCTCTTTATTCTGCATTGGTGAGACCTCACCTTGAGTCCTGTGTTCAGTTCTGGGCTCCTCACTTGAAGAAAGATGCAGCCAAACTGGAGCAAGTCCAGAGGAGAGCGACAAGAATGATCAGTGGGATGGAAGGGAAGCCCTACGAGGAAAGGTTGGGGGAACTTGGGATGTTCAGCCTGGAGAAGAAGAGGCTGAGAGGAGACCTGATTGCCCTCTTCAGATCCCTGAAGGGCTGACATAGGGAGGAAGGGGCCAATTTGTTCATAGCTGCTTCTGAAAGCAGAACTAGAATCAATGGGGACAAACTGCAAGAGAGGAGATTCCGGTTGGAGATCCGGAAAACATTCCTGACGGTGAGGGCGGTTCGGCAGTGGAAGAGATTGCCAAGGGAGGTGGTGGACTCTCCCTCACTGGGGGTCCTGACCCCCACTTTGAGAAACGCTGCTCTAGGGTTTCTTGCTGCAGGCAGGGGTTGGACTAGATGACCTACTGGGTCCCTTACGACTCTAGGATTCTATGAATCCCTCAGTCACCAATTCTTCAATGCAAAGTATAGGGAGAAAAACGTGTTGCGCCCCATTTTTGCCCTCTTCCAGTTGGAATTTCCAAAATCCGGAACTTAGTGCACCCCTTGGTCACAGAAGGAATACTCACCCCAAATTTCAAGCTTGTAGGCCCAGGGGTTTTGGCTGGGTGTTGATGAGTGAGTCAGTGAGTGACTTTTCAGTTTTATATATAGAGTATAGATTTTAGCTTCTGTTTTCTCATGTTTTACATTTTTTGGGGTCTCCTACATTTGGAAGGCCTTGTCCTCTTTTTTTAAATCATTGTTATGGATTGTGCCCACAGTTCTTGACTGTTATTAGAGACCAGCAAAAATTTACCCACATTGCAGAAGTAAAATTTCACCCATATGCCATCCCCCAAACTGCGCATTGTCCCCCCATGCACACAGTTCCTCCATGTGCAAGGTGCCCCCTGTGCAAAGTCCCCCCATGCACATATGCAACAAACCCTTGTGCATCATCCCCCTGTGCAACACCCCCATTCACATTAACCCCCATGCGCATTATCTCCCCATGCGCAAAACCACATACAACATCCTCCCATGTGCACCATCTCCCTCATGTGCATCATCACCCATGTGCAGCATCCCCATATGCACCACCAACCCCCCTTGCTCATTGTCCCCCGTGCACCCTCCCTGAAGTGCATCTTCCCCCATGCACATCAACCCCCCATGCGCAGTGTCCCCCATGTACACCGTCACCCATGTGCAACGTTCCAATGGATTGATTGGCCAGGTATAAATACCATGCTTGGAATTTGGCTTTGGCAAATGGCTCCATCCATTACATTACATTCAGCAATTTAATGGCAGAAGGTAAAAACTGTGCTTGCGCCTAGATGTATTATCATTATTATCATTATTATCATTCCCCTTCGCTCCCAATACCAAAATACTAAAATTGAGTATCAAGAGAGTTAGAACAAAGAAGAGAATATCTGGGTGTGGTGATGGCACCTAGCCCAGAGTCCAAATGGGATTGCACTGACTAATTAAAATTACTGAAAATGAATGAATAAATTAATGATGTTGAGGGGAAATGTGATGTGAGAATATTCTGTGAAACTGAGCAATACAGCTGACTGGGGCTTGAAAACTACATCTCCCAGAATGCATCATGAAACTTGTGCAGCTATTATTTTCATCCCTGAATGAAAAAAATGAAGGGGCCTTCAAAACTATATCTCCCAGAATGCATCGTGAAATATGTGCAGCTATCATTATCTTCCCTGTATGAAAAAAATGAACTGGCCTTGAAAACTACATCGCCCAGAATGCAACATGACAATTGCGCACCTATTATTTTCTTCAACGTATGAAAAAAAATGAATGGGCCTGGAAAACTACATCTCCCAGAACGCACCATGACAATTGTGCACCTATTATTTTCTTCCGTGTATTAAAAGAAGGGGAAAAAAAACAGACCCGTTTAATAGAAATAGAGGCAATAAAAGGGCATGAATTTTAAGTCTTATTCCTTTAAAAGTATTAACAGGAAATTGTTCCAAGAATGAAAACGTTTGCTTTTAAGTGTTTTTTTAAAAGACCGGAGGGACCGCTAAAAGAGATGCACTGCCCGAAGTAAAGATGGCGCACACGAGTTCACAAAAGGGCAAAGGCAGCCTGTGAATCCTTTTCCCTGCGTCCAAGAGGCGTGACGTCGTTATTGCAACTCGACAGTGTCGGGAGTTGAACCTGGGCCTCCGGGGCGCCGGGCGGACTCTCTGTAGCTGGGCCATCTGTGCACACACCGTCCTGCACCCCTGAGTCCCTGATGCCACCCACCACCAGTTACACTGAGCACCCTTGGGTGCAATGCAGGGGAGACACCGTCCTGCACCCCTGAATCCCTGATGCCTCCCCCCACCCGGTCACACTGGGCACCCTTGGGTGCAATGCAGGGGAGACACCGTCCTGCACCCCTGAATCCCTGATGCCACCCACCACCAGTTACACTGAGCACCCTTGGGTGCAATGCAGGGGAGACACCGTCCTGCACCCCTGAGTCCCTGATGCCACCCACCACCCGGTCACACTGAGCACCCTTGGGTACAATGCAGGGGAGACACCGTCCTGGACCCCTGAGTCCCTGATGCCACCCACCACCAGTTACACTGAGCACCCTTGGGTGCAATGCAGGGGAGACACCGTCCTGCACCCCTGAATCCCTGATGCCTCCCCCCACCCGGTCACACTGAGCACCCTTGGGTACAATGCAGGGGAGACACCGTCCTGGACCCCTGAATCCCTGATGCCACCCACCACCAGTCACACTGAGCACCCTTGGGTGCAATGCAGGGGAGACACCGTCCTGCACCCCTGAATCCCTGATGCCACCCACCACCAGTCACACTGAGCACCCTTGGGTGCAATGCAGGGGAGACACCGTCCTGCACCCCTGAGTCCCTGATGCCACCCATCACCAGTTACACTGAGCACCCTTGGGTGCAATGCAGGGGAGACACCGTCCTGCACCCCTGAATCCCTGATGCCTCCCCCCACCCGGTCACACTGAGCACCCTTGGGTACAATGCAGGGGAGACACCGTCCTGCACCCCTGAATCCCTGATGCCACCCACCACCAGTCACACTGAGCACCCTTGGGTGCAATGCAGGGGAGACACCGTCCTGCACCCCTGAATCCCTGATGCCTCCCCCCACCCGGTCACACTGGGCACCCTTGGGTGCAATGCAGGGGAGACACCGTCCTGCACCCCTGAGTCCCTGATGCCACCCACCACCGGTCACACTGAGCTCCCTTGGGTGCAATGCAGGGGAGACACCGTCCTGCACCCCTGAATCCCTGATGCCTCCCCCCACCCGGTCACACTGGGCACCCTTGGGTGCAATGCAGGGGAGACACCGTCCTGCACCCCTGAGTCCCTGATGCCACCCACCACCGGTCACACTGAGCTCCCTTGGGTGCAATGCAGGGGAGACACCGTCCTGCACCCCTGAATCCCTGATGCCTCCCCCCACCCGGTCACACTGGGCACCCTTGGGTGCAATGCAGGGGAGACACCGTCCTGCACCCCTGAATCCCTGATGCCACCCACCACCCGGTCACACTGAGCACCCTTGGGTGCAATGCAGGGGAGACACCATCCTGCACCCCTGAGTCCCTGATGCCACCCACCACCCGGTCACACTGAGCACCCTTGGGTGCAATGCAGGGGAGACACCGTCCTGCACCCCTGAGTCCCTGATGCCACCCATCACCAGTTACACTGAGCACCCTTGGGTGCAATGCAGGGGAGACACCGTCCTGCACCCCTGAATCCCTGATGCCTCCCCCCACCCGGTCACACTGAGCACCCTTGGGTACAATGCAGGGGAGACACCGTCCTGCACCCCTGAATCCCTGATGCCACCCACCACCAGTCACACTGAGCACCCTTGGGTGCAATGCAGGGGAGACACCGTCCTGCACCCCTGAATCCCTGATGCCTCCCCCCACCCGGTCACACTGGGCACCCTTGGGTGCAATGCAGGGGAGACACCGTCCTGCACCCCTGAGTCCCTGATGCCACCCACCACCGGTCACACTGAGCTCCCTTGGGTGCAATGCAGGGGAGACACCGTCCTGCACCCCTGAATCCCTGATGCCTCCCCCCACCCGGTCACACTGGGCACCCTTGGGTGCAATGCAGGGGAGACACCGTCCTGCACCCCTGAATCCCTGATGCCACCCACCACCCGGTCACACTGAGCACCCTTGGGTGCAATGCAGGGGAGACACCATCCTGCACCCCTGAGTCCCTGATGCCACCCACCACCCGGTCACACTGAGCACCCTTGGGTACAATGCAGGGGAGACACCGTCCTGGACCCCTGAGTCCCTGATGCCACCCACCACCAGTTACACTGAGCACCCTTGGGTGCAATGCAGGGGAGACACCGTCCTGCACCCCTGAATCCCTGATGCCTCCCCCCACCCGGTCACACTGAGCACCCGTGGGTACAATGCAGGGGAGACACCGTCCTGGACCCCTGAATCCCTGATGCCACCCACCACCAGTCACACTGAGCACCCTTGGGTGCAATGCAGGGGAGACACCGTCCTGCACCCCTGAATCCCTGATGCCACCCACCACCAGTCACACTGAGCACCCTTGGGTGCAATGCAGGGGAGACACCGTCCTGCACCCCTGAGTCCCTGATGCCACCCACCACTGGTCACACTGAGCTCCCTTGGGTGCAATGCAGGGGAGACACCGTCCTGCACCCCTGAATCCCTGATGCCACCCACCACCCGGTCACACTGAGCACCCTTGGGTGCAATGCAGGGGAGACACCGTCCTGCACCCCTGAGTCCCTGATGCCACCCACCACCGGTCACACTGAGCTCCCTTGGGTGCAATGCAGGGGAGACACCGTCCTGCACCCCTGAGTCCCTGATGCCAGCCACCACCAGTTACACTGAGCATCCTTGGGTGCAATGCAGGGGTGACACCGTCCTGCACCCCTGAGTCCCTGATGCCACCCACCACCAGTTACACTGAGCACCCTTGGGTGCAATGCAGGGGAGACACTGTCCTGCACCCCTGAATCCCTGATGCCTCCCCCCACCCGGTCACACTGAGCACCCTTGAGTGCAATGCAGGGGAGACACGGTCCTGCACCCCTGAATCCCTGATGCCACCCACCACCAGTCACACTGAGCACCCTTGGGTGCAATGCAGGGGAGACACCGTCCTGCACCCCTGAATCCCTGATGCCTCCCCCCACCCGGTCACACTGAGCACCCTTGGGTGCAATGCAGGGGAGACACCGTCCTGCACCCCTGAATCCCTGATGCCACCCACCACCGGTCACACTGAGCACCCTTGGGTGCAATGCAGAGGAGACACCGTCCTGCACCCCTGAGTCCCTGATGCCACCAACCACTGGTCACACTGAGCTCCCTTGGGTGCAATGCAGGGGAGACACCGTCCTGCAACCCTGAATCCCTGATGCCACCCACCACCCGGTCACACTGAGCACCCTTGGGTGCAATGCAGGGGAGACACCGTCCTGCACCCCTGAGTCCCTGATGCCACCCACCACTGGTCACACTGAGCTCCATTGGGTGCAATGCAGGGGAGACACCGTCCTGCACCCCTGAATCCATGATACCACCCACCACCCGGTCACACTGAGCACCCTTGGGTGCAATGCAGGGGAGACACCGTCCTGCACCCCTGAGTCCCTGATGCCACCCACCACCGGTCACACTGAGTTCCCTTGGGTGCAATGCAGGGGAGACACCGTCCTGCACCCCTGAATCCCTGATGCCACCCACCACCAGTCACACTGAGCACCCTTGGGTGCAATGCAGGGGAGACACCATCCTGCACCCCTGAATCCCTGATGCCTCCCCCCACCCGGTCACACTGAGCACCCTTGGGTGCAATGCAGGGGAGACACCGTCCTGGACCCCTGAATCCCTGATGCCACCCACCACCAGTCACACTGAGCACCCTTGGGTGCAATGCAGGGGAGACACTGTCCTGCACCCCTGAATCCCTGATGACACCCACCACCAGTCACACTGAGCACCCTTGGGTGCAATGCAGGGGAGACACCGTCCTGCATCCCTGAATCCCTGATGCCACCCACCACCAGTCACACTGAGCACCCTTGGGTGCAATGCAGGGGAGACAGAGTCCTGCACCCCTAAATCCCTGATGACACCGCCACCCGGTCACACCGAGCACCCTTGGGTGCAATGCAGGGGAGACACCGTCCTGCACCCCTGAATCCCTGATGCCACCCACCACCCGGTCACACTGAGCACCCTTGGGTGCAAAGCAGGGGAGACACCGTCCTGCACCCCTGAATCCCTGATGCCACCCCCACCCGGTCACACTGAACACCCTTGGGTGCAATGCAGGGGAGACACCGTCCTGCACCCCTAAGTCCCTGATGCCACCCACCACCGGTCACACTGAGCTCCCTTGGGTGCAATGCAGGGGAGACACCGTCCTGCACCCCTGAGTCCCTGATGCCACCCACCACCAGTTACACTGAGCACCCTTGGGTGCAATGCAGGGGAGACACCGTCCTGCACCCCTGAATCCCTGATGCCACCCACCACCAGTCACACTGAGCACCCTTGGGTGCAATGCAGGGGAGACACTGTCCTGCACCTCTGAATCCCTGATGCCTCCCCCCACCCGGTCACTCTGAGCACCCTTGGGTGCAATGCAGGGGAGACACCGTCCTGCACCCCTCAATCCCTGATGTCACCCACCACCAGTCACACTGAGCACCCTTGGGTGCAATGCAGGGGAGACACCGTCCTGCACCCCTGAATCCCTGATGCCTCCCCCCCACCCGGTCACACTGAGCACCCTTGGGTGCAATGCAGGGGAGACACCGTCCTGGACCCCTGAAACCCTGATGCCACCCACCACCAGTCACACTGAGCACCCTTGGGTGCAATGCAGGGGAGACACTGTCCTGCACCCCTGAATCCCTGATGCCACCCACCACCAGTCACACTGAGCACCCTTGGGTGCAATGCAGGGGAGACACCGTCCTGCACCCCTGAATCCCTGATGCCTCCCCCCCACCCGGTCACACTGAGCACCCTTGGGTGCAATGCAGGGGAGACACCGTCCTGGACCCCTGAATCCCTGATGCCACCCACCACCAGTCACACTGAGCACCCTTGGGTGCAATGCAGGGGAGACACCGTCCTGCACCCCTGAATCCCTGATGACACCCACCACCAGTCACACTGAGCACCCTTGGGTGCAAAGCAGGGGAGACACCGTCCTGCACCCCTGAGTCCCTGATGCCACCCACCACTGGTCACACTGAGCTCCCTTGGGTGCAATGCAGGGGAGACACCGTCCTGCACCCCTGAATCCCTGATGCCACCCACCACCCGGTCACACTGAGCACCCTTGGGTGCAATGCAGGGGAGACACCGTCCTGCACCCCTGAGTCCCTGATGCCACCCACCACCGGTCACACTGAGCTCCCTTGGGTGCAATGCAGGGGAGACACCGTCCTGCACCCCAAGTCCCTGATGCCACCCACCACCAGTTACACTGAGCACCCTTGGGTGCAATGCAGGGGAGACACCGTCCTGCACCCCTGAGTCCCTGATGCCACCCACCACCAGTTACACTGAGCACCCTTGGGTGCAATGCAGGGGCGACACCGTCCTGCACCCCTGAGTCCCTGATGCTACCCACCACCCGGTCACACTGAGCTCCCTTGGGTGCAATGCAGGGGAGACACCGTCCTGCACCCCTGAGTCCCTGATGCCACCCACCACTGGTCACACTGAGCTCCCTTGGGTGCAATGCAGGGGAGACACCGTCCTGCACCCCTGAATCCCTGATGCCACCCACCATCCGGTCACACTGAGCACCCTTGGGTGCAATGCAGGGGAGACACCGTCCTGCACCCCTGAGTCCCTGATGCCACCCACCACCGGTCACACTGAGCTCCCTTGGGTGCAATGCAGGGGAGACACCGTCCTGCACCCCTGAGTCCCTGATGCCACCCACCACCGGTCACACTGAGCTCCCTTGGGTGCAATGCAGGGGAGACACCGTCCTGCACCCCTGAGTCCCTGATGCCAGCCACCACCAGTTACACTGAGCACCCTTGGGTGCAATGCAGGGGTGACACCGTCCCGCACCCCTGAGTCCCTGATGCCACCCACCACCAGTTACACTGAGCACCCTTGGGTGCAATGCAGGGGAGACACCGTCCTGCACCCCTGAATCCCTGATGACACCCACCACCAGTCACACTGAGCACCCTTGGGTGCAATGCAGGGGAGACACCGTCCTGCACCCCTGAGTCCCTGATGCCACCCACCACCAGTTACACTGAGCACCCTTGGGTGCAATGCAGGGGAGACACCGTCCTGCACCCCTGAATCCCTGATGCCTCCCCCCCACCCGGTCACACTGAGCACCCTTGGGTGCAATGCAGGGGAGACACCGTCCTGGACCCCTGAAACCCTGATGCCACCCACCACCAGTCACACTGAGCACCCTTGGGTGCAATGCAGGGGAGACACCGTCCTGCACCCCTGAATCCCTGATGACACCCACCACCAGTCACACTGAGCACCCTTGGGTGCAATGCAGGGGAGACACCGTCCTGCACCCCTGAGTCCCTGATGCCACCCACCACCGGTCACACTGAGCTCCCTTGGGTGCAATGCAGGGGAGACACCGTCCTGCACCCCTGAATCCCTGATGCCTCCCCCCACCCGGTCACACTGGGCACCCTTGGGTGCAATGCAGGGGAGACACCGTCCTGCACCCCTGAATCCCTGATGCCACCCACCACCCGGTCACACTGAGCACCCTTGGGTGCAATGCAGGGGAGACACCATCCTGCACCCCTGAGTCCCTGATGCCACCCACCACCCGGTCACACTGAGCACCCTTGGGTACAATGCAGGGGAGACACCGTCCTGGACCCCTGAGTCCCTGATGCCACCCACCACCAGTTACACTGAGCACCCTTGGGTGCAATGCAGGGGAGACACCGTCCTGCACCCCTGAATCCCTGATGCCTCCCCCCACCCGGTCACACTGAGCACCCGTGGGTACAATGCAGGGGAGACACCGTCCTGGACCCCTGAATCCCTGATGCCACCCACCACCAGTCACACTGAGCACCCTTGGGTGCAATGCAGGGGAGACACCGTCCTGCACCCCTGAATCCCTGATGCCACCCACCACCAGTCACACTGAGCACCCTTGGGTGCAATGCAGGGGAGACACCGTCCTGCACCCCTGAGTCCCTGATGCCACCCACCACTGGTCACACTGAGCTCCCTTGGGTGCAATGCAGGGGAGACACCGTCCTGCACCCCTGAATCCCTGATGCCACCCACCACCCGGTCACACTGAGCACCCTTGGGTGCAATGCAGGGGAGACACCGTCCTGCACCCCTGAGTCCCTGATGCCACCCACCACCGGTCACACTGAGCTCCCTTGGGTGCAATGCAGGGGAGACACCGTCCTGCACCCCTGAGTCCCTGATGCCAGCCACCACCAGTTACACTGAGCATCCTTGGGTGCAATGCAGGGGTGACACCGTCCTGCACCCCTGAGTCCCTGATGCCACCCACCACCAGTTACACTGAGCACCCTTGGGTGCAATGCAGGGGAGACACTGTCCTGCACCCCTGAATCCCTGATGCCTCCCCCCACCCGGTCACACTGAGCACCCTTGAGTGCAATGCAGGGGAGACACGGTCCTGCACCCCTGAATCCCTGATGCCACCCACCACCAGTCACACTGAGCACCCTTGGGTGCAATGCAGGGGAGACACCGTCCTGCACCCCTGAATCCCTGATGCCTCCCCCCACCCGGTCACACTGAGCACCCTTGGGTGCAATGCAGGGGAGACACCGTCCTGCACCCCTGAATCCCTGATGCCACCCACCACCGGTCACACTGAGCACCCTTGGGTGCAATGCAGAGGAGACACCGTCCTGCACCCCTGAGTCCCTGATGCCACCAACCACTGGTCACACTGAGCTCCCTTGGGTGCAATGCAGGGGAGACACCGTCCTGCAACCCTGAATCCCTGATGCCACCCACCACCCGGTCACACTGAGCACCCTTGGGTGCAATGCAGGGGAGACACCGTCCTGCACCCCTGAGTCCCTGATGCCACCCACCACTGGTCACACTGAGCTCCATTGGGTGCAATGCAGGGGAGACACCGTCCTGCACCCCTGAATCCATGATACCACCCACCACCCGGTCACACTGAGCACCCTTGGGTGCAATGCAGGGGAGACACCGTCCTGCACCCCTGAGTCCCTGATGCCACCCACCACCGGTCACACTGAGTTCCCTTGGGTGCAATGCAGGGGAGACACCGTCCTGCACCCCTGAATCCCTGATGCCACCCACCACCAGTCACACTGAGCACCCTTGGGTGCAATGCAGGGGAGACACCATCCTGCACCCCTGAATCCCTGATGCCTCCCCCCACCCGGTCACACTGAGCACCCTTGGGTGCAATGCAGGGGAGACACCGTCCTGGACCCCTGAATCCCTGATGCCACCCACCACCAGTCACACTGAGCACCCTTGGGTGCAATGCAGGGGAGACACTGTCCTGCACCCCTGAATCCCTGATGACACCCACCACCAGTCACACTGAGCACCCTTGGGTGCAATGCAGGGGAGACACCGTCCTGCATCCCTGAATCCCTGATGCCACCCACCACCAGTCACACTGAGCACCCTTGGGTGCAATGCAGGGGAGACAGAGTCCTGCACCCCTAAATCCCTGATGACACCGCCACCCGGTCACACCGAGCACCCTTGGGTGCAATGCAGGGGAGACACCGTCCTGCACCCCTGAATCCCTGATGCCACCCACCACCCGGTCACACTGAGCACCCTTGGGTGCAAAGCAGGGGAGACACCGTCCTGCACCCCTGAATCCCTGATGCCACCCCCACCCGGTCACACTGAACACCCTTGGGTGCAATGCAGGGGAGACACCGTCCTGCACCCCTAAGTCCCTGATGCCACCCACCACCGGTCACACTGAGCTCCCTTGGGTGCAATGCAGGGGAGACACCGTCCTGCACCCCTGAGTCCCTGATGCCACCCACCACCAGTTACACTGAGCACCCTTGGGTGCAATGCAGGGGAGACACCGTCCTGCACCCCTGAATCCCTGATGCCACCCACCACCAGTCACACTGAGCACCCTTGGGTGCAATGCAGGGGAGACACTGTCCTGCACCTCTGAATCCCTGATGCCTCCCCCCACCCGGTCACTCTGAGCACCCTTGGGTGCAATGCAGGGGAGACACCGTCCTGCACCCCTCAATCCCTGATGTCACCCACCACCAGTCACACTGAGCACCCTTGGGTGCAATGCAGGGGAGACACCGTCCTGCACCCCTGAATCCCTGATGCCTCCCCCCCACCCGGTCACACTGAGCACCCTTGGGTGCAATGCAGGGGAGACACCGTCCTGGACCCCTGAAACCCTGATGCCACCCACCACCAGTCACACTGAGCACCCTTGGGTGCAATGCAGGGGAGACACTGTCCTGCACCCCTGAATCCCTGATGCCACCCACCACCAGTCACACTGAGCACCCTTGGGTGCAATGCAGGGGAGACACCGTCCTGCACCCCTGAGTCCCTGATGCCACCCACCACTGGTCACACTGAGCTCCCTTGGGTGCAATGCAGGGGAGACACCGTCCTGCACCCCTGAATCCCTGATGCCACCCACCACCCGGTCACACTGAGCACCCTTGGGTGCAATGCAGGGGAGACACCGTCCTGCACCCCTGAGTCCCTGATGCCACCCACCACCGGTCACACTGAGCTCCCTTGGGTGCAATGCAGGGGAGACACCGTCCTGCACCCCAAGTCCCTGATGCCACCCACCACCAGTTACACTGAGCACCCTTGGGTGCAATGCAGGGGAGACACCGTCCTGCACCCCTGAGTCCCTGATGCCACCCACCACCAGTTACACTGAGCACCCTTGGGTGCAATGCAGGGGCGACACCGTCCTGCACCCCTGAGTCCCTGATGCTACCCACCACCCGGTCACACTGAGCTCCCTTGGGTGCAATGCAGGGGAGACACCGTCCTGCACCCCTGAGTCCCTGATGCCACCCACCACTGGTCACACTGAGCTCCCTTGGGTGCAATGCAGGGGAGACACCGTCCTGCACCCCTGAATCCCTGATGCCACCCACCATCCGGTCACACTGAGCACCCTTGGGTGCAATGCAGGGGAGACACCGTCCTGCACCCCTGAGTCCCTGATGCCACCCACCACCGGTCACACTGAGCTCCCTTGGGTGCAATGCAGGGGAGACACCGTCCTGCACCCCTGAGTCCCTGATGCCACCCACCACCGGTCACACTGAGCTCCCTTGGGTGCAATGCAGGGGAGACACCGTCCTGCACCCCTGAGTCCCTGATGCCAGCCACCACCAGTTACACTGAGCACCCTTGGGTGCAATGCAGGGGTGACACCGTCCCGCACCCCTGAGTCCCTGATGCCACCCACCACCAGTTACACTGAGCACCCTTGGGTGCAATGCAGGGGAGACACCGTCCTGCACCCCTGAATCCCTGATGACACCCACCACCAGTCACACTGAGCACCCTTGGGTGCAATGCAGGGGAGACACCGTCCTGCACCCCTGAGTCCCTGATGCCACCCACCACCGGTCACACTGAGCTCCCTTGGGTGCAATGCAGGGGAGACACCGTCCTGCACCCCTGAGTCCCTGATGCCACCCACCACCGGTCACACTGAGCTCCCTTGGGTGCAATGCAGGGGAGACACCGTCCTGCACCCCTGAGTCCCTGATGCCAGCCACCACCAGTTACACTGAGCACCCTTGGGTGCAATGCAGGGGTGACACCGTCCCGCACCCCTGAGTCCCTGATGCCACCCACCACCAGTTACACTGAGCACCCTTGGGTGCAATGCAGGGGAGACACCGTCCTGCACCCCTGAATCCCTGATGACACCCACCACCAGTCACACTGAGCACCCTTGGGTGCAATGCAGGGGAGACACCGTCCTGCACCCCTGAGTCCCTGATGCCACCCACCACCAGTTACACTGAGCACCCTTGGGTGCAATGCAGGGGAGACACCGTCCTGCACCCCTGAATCCCTGATGCCTCCCCCCCACCCGGTCACACTGAGCACCCTTGGGTGCAATGCAGGGGAGACACCGTCCTGGACCCCTGAAACCCTGATGCCACCCACCACCAGTCACACTGAGCACCCTTGGGTGCAATGCAGGGGAGACACCGTCCTGCACCCCTGAATCCCTGATGCCACCCACCACCAGTCACACTGAGCACCCTTGGGTGCAATGCAGGGGAGACACCGTCCTGCACCCCTGAGTCCCTGATGCCACCCACCACCAGTTACACTGAGCACCCTTGGGTGCAATGCAGGGGAGACACCGTCCTGCACCCCTGAATCCCTGATGCCACCCACCACCAGTCACACTGAGCACCCTTGGGTGCAATGCAGGGGAGACACTGTCCTGCACCTCTGAATCCCTGATGCCTCCCCCCACCCGGTCACTCTGAGCACCCTTGGGTGCAATGCAGGGGAGACACCGTCCTGCACCCCTCAATCCCTGATGTCACCCACCACCAGTCACACTGAGCACCCTTGGGTGCAATGCAGGGGAGACACCGTCCTGCACCCCTGAATCCCTGATGCCTCCCCCCCACCCGGTCACACTGAGCACCCTTGGGTGCAATGCAGGGGAGACACCGTCCTGGACCCCTGAAACCCTGATGCCACCCACCACCAGTCACACTGAGCACCCTTGGGTGCAATGCAGGGGAGACACTGTCCTGCACCCCTGAATCCCTGATGCCACCCACCACCAGTCACACTGAGCACCCTTGGGTGCAATGCAGGGGAGACACCGTCCTGCACCCCTGAATCCCTGATGCCTCCCCCCCACCCGGTCACACTGAGCACCCTTGGGTGCAATGCAGGGGAGACACCGTCCTGGACCCCTGAATCCCTGATGCCACCCACCACCAGTCACACTGAGCACCCTTGGGTGCAATGCAGGGGAGACACCGTCCTGCACCCCTGAATCCCTGATGACACCCACCACCAGTCACACTGAGCACCCTTGGGTGCAATGTAGGGGAGACACCGTCCTGCACCCCTGAGTCCCTGATGCCACCCACCACCCGGTCACACTGAGCTCCCTTGGGTGCAATGCAGGGGAGACACCGTCCTGCACCCCTGAGTCCCTGATGCCACCCACCACTGGTCACACTGAGCTCCCTTGGGTGCAATGCAGGGGAGACACCGTCCTGCACCCCTGAATCCCTGATGCCACCCACCATCCGGTCACACTGAGCACCCTTGGGTGCAATGCAGGGGAGACACCGTCCTGCACCCCTGAGTCCCTGATGCCACCCACCACCGGTCACACTGAGCTCCCTTGGGTGCAATGCAGGGGAGACACCGTCCTGCACCCCTGAGTCCCTGATGCCACCCACCACCGGTCACACTGAGCTCCCTTGGGTGCAATGCAGGGGAGACACCGTCCTGCACCCCTGAGTCCCTGATGCCAGCCACCACCAGTTACACTGAGCACCCTTGGGTGCAATGCAGGGGTGACACCGTCCCGCACCCCTGAGTCCCTGATGCCACCCACCACCAGTTACACTGAGCACCCTTGGGTGCAATGCAGGGGAGACACCGTCCTGCACCCCTGAATCCCTGATGACACCCACCACCAGTCACACTGAGCACCCTTGGGTGCAATGCAGGGGAGACACCGTCCTGCACCCCTGAGTCCCTGATGCCACCCACCACCAGTTACACTGAGCACCCTTGGGTGCAATGCAGGGGAGACACCGTCCTGCACCCCTGAATCCCTGATGCCTCCCCCCCACCCGGTCACACTGAGCACCCTTGGGTGCAATGCAGGGGAGACACCGTCCTGGACCCCTGAAACCCTGATGCCACCCACCACCAGTCACACTGAGCACCCTTGGGTGCAATGCAGGGGAGACACCGTCCTGCACCCCTGAATCCCTGATGCCACCCACCACCAGTCACACTGAGCACCCTTGGGTGCAATGCAGGGGAGACACCGTCCTGCACCCCTGAGTCCCTGATGCCACCCACCACCAGTTACACTGAGCACCCTTGGGTGCAATGCAGGGGTGACACTGTCCTGCACCCGAGTCCCTGATGCCACCCACCACCAGTCACACTGAGCACCCTTGGGTGCAATGCAGGGGAGACACAGTCCTGCACCCCTGAATCCCTGATGACACCGCCACCCGGTCACACCGAGCACCCTTGGGTGCAATGCAGGGGAGACACCGTCCTGCACCCCTGAATCCCTGATGCCACCCACCACCCGGTCACACTGAGCACCCTTGGGTGCAAAGCAGGGGAGACACCGTCCTGCACCCCTGAATCCCTGATGCCGCCCCCACCCGGTCACACTGAACACCCTTGGGTGCAATGCAGGGGAGACACCGTCCTGCACCCCTAAGTCCCTGATGCCACCCACCACCGGTCACACTGAGCTCCCTTGGGTGCAATGCAGGGGAGACACCGTCCTGCACCCCTGAGTCCCTGATGCCACCCACCACCAGTTACACTGAGCACCCTTGGGTGCAATGCAGGGGAGACACTGTCCTGCACCTCTGAATCCCTGATGCCTCCCCCCACCCGGTCACTCTGAGCACCCTTGGGTGCAATGCAGGGGAGACACCGTCCTGCACCCCTCAATCCCTGATGTCACCCACCACCAGTCACACTGAGCACCCTTGGGTGCAATGCAGGGGAGACACCGTCCTGCACCCCTGAATCCCTGATGCCTCCCCCCCACCCGGTCACACTGAGCACCCTTGGGTGCAATGCAGGGGAGACACCGTCCTGGACCCCTGAAACTCTGATGCCACCCACCACCAGTCACACTGAGCACCCTTGGGTGCAATGCCGGGGAGACACCGTCCTGCACCCCTGAATCCCTGATGCCACCCACCACCAGTCACACTGAGCACCCTTGGGTGCAATGCAGGGGAGACACCGTCCTGCACCCCTGAATCCCTGATGCCTCCCCCCCACCCGGTCACACTGAGCACCCTTGGGTGCAATGCAGGGGAGACACCGTCCTGGACCCCTGAATCCCTGATGCCACCCACCACCAGTCACACTGAGCACCCTTGGGTGCAATGCAGGGGAGACACCGTCCTGCACCCCTGAATCCCTGATGACACCCACCACCAGTCACACTGAGCACCCTTGGGTGCAATGCAGGGGAGACACCGTCCTGCACCCCTGAGTCCCTGATGCCACCCACCACTGGTCACACTGAGCTCCCTTGGGTGCAATGCAGGGGAGACACCGTCCTGCACCCCTGAATCCCTGATGCCACCCACCACCCGGTCACACTGAGCACCCTTGGGTGCAATGCAGGGGAGACACCGTCCTGCACCCCTGAGTCCCTGATGACACCCACCACCGGTCACACTGAGCACCCTTGGGTGCAATGCAGGGGAGACACAGTCCTGCACCCCTAAATCCCTGATGACACCGCCACCCGGTCACACTGAGCACCCTTGGGTGCAATGCAGGGGAGAAATAGGCTATTATAACGACGTGGGATCCATTACACGCTGCCGCGCCCCCCCCCCCCCCCCCGATAGCTACAGAGGCTCCGAGACCCTGGTCTACCCCTTGATAACTACGGGGGAACCGGAGTCCTGCTTCGCCCACGACAAGAGGAAGCGTGGCGCCCGGTCTACCCTCGGAAACGACAGGGAGCCGGGGGCTGGATCTGCCCGTCGTAAGAACGGGGAGCCCCGGACCCCCGTGACGACAGGAAGGAAGGACCCCAGGTCTACCCGTGATGTGTACGCTACCTCACCTAGGGGCGGGCAGGAGAGACAGACGCAGGCCGTAACTGGCTCGAGTTCCGAAAGGCTCCGGCGACGTTGTGGGTGAGGTCGGTATGGGCCGTACCCGTAGGGGGGTTCCGGCGGGGTGCGGGGAGCGCGATGCTCCGCCCGAAAAAGGCACAAGAAGTCTTTGAGCCTGTGAGCGATCCTCTTCCCGAGGTAAGAACAGGAAAGCGAGAGGTAGTCACAGGCTCCACACGTAATAAGTTCCCGTCCAGGGAAGGGGGGTGCGGCGGAGCGATGAGGCCACCATACCCGAAACGAGCATGGGCGGGCGTAAGACTTGACCCAGGCGAGACGGGTGCAGGTCTGTACAAACGGTAAGTAGCCGGGTCGGTGCGTGAGCGCTTTGGAGCGTGTGTTTAGGCGTGCAACGCCCTATCCGAGGCGAACACGGGCAGGCGGGAGCAAGGGCCAAGGCGAGACAGGTACAGGCCGCGCCCATAACGAGCTCCGGGGGTGCATCCATGCGTGCGAACGTCTGTCTGTGCGTGTGTCAGTATGTGTGCGAGGGCCCGGGCGAGATAAGACTGGGTACAGGGTACGTTATGCCCATAATGAGTTCAGGCAGGCATATGCCCATAATGAGTTCAGGTAGGTGCAACGCCCTACCCGAGGTGCGCACAGGCAGGCGGGAGCAACGGCCCGGGCAAGACATATACAGGCTTTACCCGTAAGGAGACCCGGGGGGTAGAGGGGATGCCAATCTGTAAACGAGATGAGCTCAGGCGGGGGAGCAATGCTTTACCCAGGAGTAGTACAGGCAGGCAGGCGGGCAGACGGAAGCCCTCCCCTGACGAACTGAGGAACAGGGGACTGGCGCCCTGGAGTTCCCATTATAAACCTAGGGAAAGGGAGTCCAGGTCTACCCATAACAAATACAGATATGTCCGTCAGAAGACGGACAGGTCGGCGTGCCGCCGTCCCCCCCGGTCTGCCCGAGAGATGGAAGCGGGTTTTCCCGTCTACCCGCAGGGAGCAGCAGAGGTGAGCATCCCCGGTCTACCCCAGAGACGGAAGCGGGTTCCCCGGTCTACCCGAAGGAAGCAAAGGAGGTGAGCGTCCCTGGTCTACCCAAAAGAATGACGTGGTTCCCCAGTTGTACCCACAGTTGTACGCCAGGTGTCAAGGCTCCCCTGGTCTAGCCGCTAGAGCAGCATGGGGGTCAGCCCCCTTGGTCTTCCTGTAAAAAAAAAAAAAGGAAAGGAAGGTGCACACGGAGGTGTCACGCTTTCTTTGTCTTCCCATACGAGGCACAGGCGGTCGGATTCCCCTGGTCTTACCGGAAGAAGCACACGCGTCAAGATCCCCCGGCGCACCCACGGGCTTTCCTGGTCTACCCATTGGAACGCATGAGCGCGGAAGTCCCGATGGGGTAGAGAACGGCGGGGTAGACCTGGGCGGGAGGCCTCGGGCGCGGGCGCGCAGAGGGCGGCGGGATCCCCAGGTCTACCCGCGGCCGGAGGAGGAAGGAGGAGAAGGAGAAGTAACGTCTGCGGAGGAGTCCGATTCCCTCCCGTCAGGGTAGACCTGGGGCGAGGAACCGGAGGGGACTCCGGCGGCAGGACTCGCGGCGGAGTAGACCGGGGGAGGAATCGGAGGGACGGAGGACGCCAAGGACGTCGGGGGGCCCCGGTCTACCCGCGGTAAAAACCCCAGGTCGACCCGGCCGGTGCGACCCGGGGGGGGGGGACCGGACCGCGGGTCGACAGCGGAAATCGGTCCTAGGTCTACCCGCGACGGCCTGGTCTACCCGAGGTTAGCGTCCCCGGTCTACCCGCTTACCCACGGTGAGTTTCGGGAAGCGGGGCGCGATAACGACGCGGGATCCCCCACACGAGCCCGCCATGGGCACGGAGGCTCCAAGACCCCGGTCTACCCCCTGGTCGCTACGGGGAAACCGGAGTCCCGCTCCGCCCACGAGGAGAGGAAGCGCGGCGCCCGGTCTGCCCTCGGAAACGACAGGGAGCCTGGGGCCGGACCCGCCCGTCGTAAGAACGGGGAAGGACGGGCCCCGGGTCTACCCGTGACGCGTACTCCGCCCCGCCTACGGGCGGGCCGTAACCGGCTCGAGTTCCGAAAGTCTCCGGCGACGTCGCGGACGAGGTCGGTACGGGCCGCACCCGTACGGGGGTGGCGGGGGGGGGAGCGCGACGCTCCGCCCGCAAAAGGCGCGAGAAGTCTTCGGGCCCGTGAGCGATCCTCTTCCCGGGGTCAGAACGGGAAAGCGAGAGGCCGTCACAGGCTCCGCACGTGAGAAGTCCCCGTCCCGGGGAGGGGGGCGCGGCGGCGCGACGACGACGCCGTACCCGAAACGAGCACGGGCGGGCGCGAGACTCGACCCGGGCGAGACGGGTGCGGGTCTGTACAAACGGGTCTGTGAGCGGCCGTGTCGGCCTACCCGAGGCGCGCACAGGCAGGCGGGAGCCACGGGGCCCGTGCAAGACATCCGCAGGCTTTACCCGTAAGGAGATCCGGGGGGGGGGGGAGGAGGAGGAGACGGGATGCCAATCCGTAACCGAGATGAGCTCAGGCGGGGGAGAGATGCTTTACCCAGGAGTAGTACAGGCGGGCGGACGGAGGTCTTCCGTCCCTGACGATCTGAGGAACCGGGGACTGGCGCCCTGGAGTTCCCGTTATAAACCTAGGGAAAGGGAGTCCAGGTCTACCCGTAACAAATACAGGTATACCCGTCAGAAGACGGGAAGGTCGGCGCGCCGCCCCCCCCCCCCGGTCTACCCCGAGAGATGGAAGCGGGTTCCCCGGTCTGCCCGTAGGAAGCAAAGGAGGTGAGCGTCCACGGTCTACCCTCAAGAAGGACGCGGTTCCCCAGTTGTACCCACAGTTGTACCCCAGTTGTCGAGGCTCCCCTGGTGTAGCCGCTGGAGCAGCATGGGGGTCAGCCTCCTTGGTCTTCCCGTTTCAAATCAATCAATCAATCGATCGATCAAAGAAGCACGCGCCTCAGGATCCCCCGGCGCACCCGTGGCACGCGCAGGCCGGTCCGCGGGGAACGGCCGCACGAGTTCCGCTTCCAGGGAACCTTCCCCCGGCTGTCGCCTTGATGCAGGGGGCCCGGGTGTATCCGTCAGAAGCAGGACTCCCCCGGTCTGCCCGTTGGAAGTACAGTTCCAGTACGCTAAAGCCGTTCTGCCCTTAGGCTGCAATGGAAGTCTGCCTCCCCGGCTGCTCGCAGGAGCAGCATGGGGATAGGCCTCCCGGGTCCACCTGTTTAAAAAAAAAAAAAAAAAAAAAAAGGGGGGGGGGAGAAAAGGAAGGTGCCCGACGAGGTGTCACGCTTCCCTTGTCTTCCCGTAAGAGGCGCAGGCAGGGAAGGCTGCTTCCCTGGCCTACTCGCAGGCGCAGCCTGGTTCTCCCTGGTCCACCCGTAGGAAAGCAGCGGAGGTCGGACCCCCCGGTCTACCCGCGACAGGCGCACCGTTCGACTGATATACACCCGAGAGGCCGCGAAGGCCGGCGTGCCTGGTTTACCCGCTAAAAAAGAAAGAAAGAAAGAAAGAAAGAAAGAAAGAAAGAAAGAAAGAAAGAAAGAAAGAAAGAAACAAAACAACAACAAAACACCCACAAAAACAAAAAAAAGGGGTGGGGGGGAGAGAAAAGGGTGCCCCCGCGCGGTGTCAGGCTTCTTGCGTTCCCGTAAGGTGCGCAGGCGTTGGACGCCCCTGGTGTCCCCGTGGGACCGTGACGCGCGTCAGGATTTTCCTAGTCTACCCACCGTGGGCCCGGGAAGCCATCCGGGGGCGGGGCGGAGGGGGGGGCGCTTCCGCACGAGCCCCGCCCGCAGGGAAGGTTTCCCGGAGGTCTCTTTGACGCAGGGGGCTCGTGTGTACAAGGCAGAAGCAGGACTCCCTGGTCTACCCATTGGAAAGAATGGGCGCGGAAGTCCCGATGAGGTAGAATCTGACTCCGGCGCCCGGGAA